>OY982543.1:18527549-19818716 GCA_963859965.1 Ceramica pisi
TGGATAGAGTGGTTCTCAGGAAGGTTTTAGTATATAATTTGTCTAGCGGTTGAAGCCACGAACTTCAGCTAGTGCATTATAAATACGTAGTCTGTTATTTATTTCTAGCAAGTTTTTTTACGTCGACGACTTCTTTGGTTTAGTCAGTCACGAGTATATATTGCGACTTTCAGAAGGTGACCTTCTCAACCCACCTGGGTTCGATTCCCAGGTTGAGCAAAGAGTATTACTCCATAAGACATATTAGAAATTCCTTAGGAGAACTTAAAAGACATAAATTAGATAGTGTAGTGTATGCGCTTATTAATTCTCTCACTCACACTCACTCATTCACTCGCACAGACATTCACTGAGTGAATGTCTGTGCGAGTGAATGAGATTTCACTGTCTCGTTCGCACCACGTCAGATATACGAGAGCCATAGGCGAGAGTAGACGTGTCGGTAATAGTCTGTCCGTTCAGTGCGTGTACGAGCCTGTGATATACCCCACTATTGTGTACTGTTTCTACAGATAGGTAAAACATTTTTTACGGGACCAAATGCCAAGTTTAGGTGCCGTATCGAACTGAAAAAGACTCTCAGAAATCGGATCGGAAACTTCGAGGTATTCGGTGTACATAAATAAAATACCCACCGACTTGATAACATCATCCTCCTTTTTGGAAGTCGGTTAAAAATAAAAATAAAAATCCACCGACGACCCACTGACCAAACTTGATTGTCACAGGCAGTCTTGTAGTAGCTATTGCAAAGATCTTCAATTTTTTTTTATTATTGATAGGATAGGCATACGTTTGACCTCACCTGATGTTAACTATCTTGCCTTTTTTGAGGCACATTTTTAGCATGACATCAATGTTATTTTTTACTAAATAGACTATCACATTCGTCAGCCACTACGATATGCCCATCAAGAAGCAGGCACGCTTTATCACACGTTTCTCCATCCCTTATCTCCTCGTACCAAATGTGTTCTTACCTTAAAAGAGATAGTGTTGCCATCCTGCACGTCCAGGAGATTGGCGCTCCATGTATGCTTGTCTGTTGCCGCGTCACGTCGGATGAACATCTTTCCTGTCGTCTCCATTGATGGTTTATCTCCTGTTGATAAATAATAAAACGATATTTTATTTAGTAATCTTGTTTAGTTTCTTTGTATGGTAGACATGCTTTATAGGTTTGATTTTTAGTGTGACAAATTAGAAAATTATTTATAAAAAAATTGTTTTTAGACTGTTCCATGTGAAATTTCAAATTCATGGGCTTCTTATGAGTTTTATAGTTAAAATAACATAGTTTCAGAATTTTTACGACACAAGATATAATTATGAAAATTCAATTGATCAATTAATCTAGATTCAAGATTCAAGATTCAAAGCATTTATTTCAAACTAGCTTTTGCCCGCGACTTCGTACGCGCATATCCCGTTTTCTCCCGTTCCCGTAGGAATTTCGGGAAATCCTCTCTTAGAGCTCCCCTAAACTCCCCAAGGACCCTATGTGCAGCTTCATACGACCAGTCAGTAGTCTTGGTTGTGTTGTTGCGTTATCTGTCAGTCATTCACTCAGTACCTACCTAACGGAAGAATTTTATAAACCAAAATGAAAATAAAACTAATACCTATAAAAAAGTGAACGTAAATTAGCCAAAACTTATAAAGCTATCGGTATCTAAAAATCTATGCGTACTTCACCTAAAAAGAAATAATTAAAATGTAAACTATTAATAATTTGTAGTTTGAACGAATATTTAATTAAACACTACCAAAATAACTTATACCTATTTTATAAAATAATAACAAAAGGAATCTTAAAATAAATTATCAAAGACTAAATTATGTATTGTCTGTCAATAAGGTCGAACGCTCTGAACGTCAATTCGCATCAACTGGCAAAAATTGTATGAAGCTCGCGCTTTTGGCCTCTCGCAGGTCAACCTGAGAAGATTGGCTTCTGCTTAACCCGACTTGCCTGTGAAGGCTTTAATATAGTAATAAAGCCTCCAGCCAGGCTTTGAAGCTCGCGCTCGGACGCCCCGCCTTTTTATACCTTCGGCCGCGAGACGCGTCGAGCGCGGCGACCACAGGCGCGACCGATTCTCGAACGTTCGCGACCGGCCGCACTGCGCGCTTGGCGCCTAGCTGCTAGGGCGGTGGCGAACGTTCGAGAATGTTCGTTTTACGAAGCTACTCGCTAGGTGACTCGCTAGCCTCTAGGCGCCAAGCAAGCTGCCTGCCTGTGCGTTCGCGACCTTAGACAAAAATAATCCATAAAGCATGATTCAGTATTCACGCGCAATGGCTTATTATTAGCGTATTTCATGTATAACTTTGGTGTTTCTATACCAATTTCTATGATTATTTTTTATGGAATAGTTAACAATGTTAACTTTTTTAATTAGGGATAACTGAGAGTGTTATAAACGTAAGAGTAGACAAATATAATCAGAAAGCTTCGAACTGCTAAGCTATCGGGAGTTACACGTGTTATTGTGCGTCAATCATAAAAGATAGACATATGCTGTCGTGGGATATTTTTTACATAATTTTAAGGAGAACATTTCCGTCATACATGATTTCTGTGTAGCTTTAACCATTAAGGTTGCACACGCGACGGAAGCTTAAAAAATGGAGTAACTTCTCCCGTTTTCCCAACATTTCCCTTCACTGCTCTGCTCCTATTGATTGTAGCGTGATGAAAAGTATACTATAACCTGCTCAGGAGTATGAAGAATAATTGTACCAAGTTTCGTTAAAATCCGTCGAGTAGTTTTTGTTTCTATAACGGTTATACAGACAGACAGACAGACAGACAGACAGACAGACAGACAGACAAAAAATTTACTGATTGCATTTTTGGCATCAGTATCGATCCCTAATCACCCCCTGATAGTTATTTTGGAAATATATTTCATGTACAGAATTGACCTCTCTACAGATTTATTATAAGTATAGATAGAAGATAGATAAACCATTTACAGGCACTTTTGAAATGTCAAGGTCGGTCAGTCAAAAACATGAGGCTATTTGCACGTTCCAAAGCGTAGATCTCTATGGAGAAGAACGTGCAAGAAACTCCATGGACACTCTTTTAAATCAAGTGATGTTTTACAAAAATCTTAGTTACATGTAGGTACTTGCTTCTTCATGTGAGGACAATGCAAAATAAAAAATAAGTTTTTTTTTATTTTGCATTGTACAACAACTTAAATGTAAAGATGAAAATAAGCCAGTGGTGGTTAAGAGATGACCAGTCTCAACTGACGGCGTCCGTTCACGAACCTGACGTATGTATCGGCACCATTCAGCTCAACCATTTTGAAGGGAACCGAATGATCCAACACACACGCCGCCATCAGCAAAACATTTGAGTGAGCATGACATGCTCTCGATCACCATGCTCGTTCATGTCAAACAAGTAAACTAATCACATAAATATTATGTAAATGGCCCCATGGTACTCACATTTTTGGTACTCAAAATTTGAAAAAATGCTTCTACTTTACATAAAACTATGGTTGTCTAATCTTTACTATCTCCGAAACTATTACTAGTAGTGGAGGAACCTTCAAAAAGACTTAATATCTAAACACACTACGCCGAAAATACGCGACCGAAGTTCGGCTTTCTAAAGCGTTATAGCGTACGCCGAACTTCGGTCGGGCGTAAGTTCAGCGGTCATTCGGCGGCAACGTATTCTGTAGAGCAACCATTATACGCGACCAAAGTTCGGTTCGATTGCCGACGAAGATCCGGGGCGGAGAGCAGCGGGAGGCAGGCATGTCCGCGCATTTCGCCTCTGCCTGCGCTTGACGCACGTTCTTTGTTATGTCATTACATAGGTGCCTAGGCCTTGCTTGATTCAGAAAAAATAATTTTCGCGGCTGAGTCTCGACCGTGTTCTTTTCAGCGCAAGAGACATTGAGTACACACACATAAAGTTGCGCAACTGAATTTCTGCGTAATTTCGGCACTTATGGGGTATCATATCAGCCGAATACGTCGGAACGTAAAATCAGCCGCGGAACTTCGGTCGCGTGCCTTCGGCATGTTGTGTTTAGACACTTAAAATAAATATTGGTTTCGAAGTAAAATCAGAGTGACAGATAATAAAAACAAAATCTCACCAATGGAGAAGACAAGTTGCACGATATCGTTGGCCTCATCGTAGGGGCGCGTGAACCTCACCACTCCGCTGAACGGTTGACCACGTCGCACAATGGTGGTCGTCGGGTTCTCGTCGTTCACCACCTCGTATCTGAGGGACAAAACAAATTCATTGAGTTAAGTTTATTGCGTATCAATTCTTGTTTCGCAGCCTAGAATCTATTTTTAAATTCAATTCAATTTATTCAGGATTAATTCAGATTGTATTTCAAATCATCATTTTCTAATATAAATATAATCCTCCTAAACGGCTGGACCGATTTTTATTTAATGTATACATTCAGTAGGTCTAAGAAATAGGTCGTAGTGTTTGTTATATAAATAAAAAATGATGCCAGTGCATTAAGATGATCTCCACTGAGATTGGGTAACAAACATCATAACAACATACTTCCGCATAGTAATAGTAAGATGATAATTTGTTTACCAATTATAAAATCTAACGATAGTGTTTCTTTAATCACAAAAAGAAGTTCAGCAGAATCAGAAAACACATGACGCTACCCGTCACTGTCAACTTTTCCCAATCAAATTTGAACCTACGTTAACGTTAGCGATAAATATGAAAATTAAATTTGACAGATTGTTATGTGATTAATATTAGCTGCCCCCGCGGCTTCGCTCCCGTCAACTGCAACTTTTATTTTTTTTCTTTCATAAGAGCCTTCTCCTGACAATAATAAGCACAACAAGAATTAGCGAAATCGGCCCAGCCACGCGTGATGCGATGACCAAGGGAAATAGGGATTCATTTTTAGGGTTCCGTAGCCAAATGGCAAAAACGGAACCCTTATAGATTCGTCATGTCTGTCTGTCTGTCTGTCCGTCCGTTTGTCACAGCCACTTTTCTCCGAAACTATAAGAACTATGCTGTTAAAACTTGGTTAGTAGATGTATTCTATGAACCGCATTAAGATTTTCACACATAAATAAAAAGAAAACAATAAATTTTGGGGGTCCCCATACTTAGAACAGAAACACAGAAAAATAATTCATCAAACACATACGTATCTATAGGTCATCAAAAATGATATTGAGGTTTCTTATATAATTTTTTTCTAAACTGAACAGTTTGCACAAGAGACACTTCCAAAGTGGTAAAATGTGTGTCAGCCCACCCTTTTTTTTTTTTAGGGATGGGAAATCATCCAATGACTCCTCCCGCTCTGGGTGTAGCGGGAGGGAGTGTCAGACTTCTACTGACTAAAACCCATCCATGTTCCTTCATTGCCCTTTGTGTTCCGGAGCCACGGTGTCTCTTGCGAATAATCCCGCGACTCCGGCAGGCGTCGGCCCTTTCGGGCCCCTCTGTGGCCCCCCCTTAACTTCTAAAATAAGAGAATGATAAAACTAAAAAAATATATATATGATGTACATTACCATGTAAACTACCAGCGAATATTGGTTTGAACGAGATCTAGAACGAGATGTAGTTTTTTTTTTTTAATACGTCATAAATCGTAAATAGCAACTTCTGCTTATAATTTAATAGGTACCTACTGGTTTGTACGGAACCCTCGGTGCGTGAGTCCGACTCGCACTTGGCCGGTTTTTATATAAGTATATCAAAAGCCGCAGATCAAAAGCTTGGCAGTTGATCTCTTAACGTTTTTGAGTGATTATGTAGCTTTAATATTATAGCTATAATTTAATGAGTAAGTGGTTAATTAGCATAACTTACTTGACGGTGTTATGAGGTTGTGCGTTTTCCCTCGGGTAGAAGTGAACGACATCTACTTGTAGTGGCTCCATCTTTGGTTACAATCTAGAACAAATAATAATACACGATGAATAATCGGCAAAATTATTTTTTATTCATAAACACCAAAATAACTTATAAACCAGTGCAAATAAAGTTCATGTACGAATTCGAGTTGCACTCTTAAGTTTTTTTTTAAATAATTTTTAGGGTTTCCTTACCCAAAACGGACCCATACAAGAAACGTTTTTTCTGCAGTTTATGTTACGGAAACCTTTATTTTACATTCCCTTCGCACTTAGCCGATTTTTCAAATAAGTAGGGGAGAGCGGGGTTGGAAGTTCCCGGGGTAAGTTGTTCCGATGCGAATAGACACGAGAGGAAAAAAGATAGCAATACGCGTGAAGTGCGTTACGAAAGGCCACGATGCTGCGCCGTCACGGCCGACATTTTAGTAGCTCCGGCGGCGACGGATGAGTGGGTGTGTGCGTAGAGCTCCTAACCTGTCACGTAAGTAAATATTTTCATGTTTGTACTTTTTGGTCTATTTTTGTCAAATATTGTAGCTATTCACACATCTATTGTGTTGGTTGTAGTAAATATAGTCAGGAATCGTATCGTTGTGCTATTTTTGACTTTGTTTTAATATTTTTGACCGATGATGTGTCCATGTGGCAAACGGGAATAAGGGGTTGGATGTTCCGAAATTGTGGGGCTGATTGTTCCCCGGAACAACTTGCCCCATCTGAGATTTAGCTGTGTAGGTATAGAAACTAAACATTTTACGTTGTTGTAGGATGCGAACCTACAAACGAAAGACTGATCGAGGAACTACCTCCGAAGAATTGTTACGTCGGGCAGCAGACGCTGTCATTAAAGAAGGCAGAAAAATTAAGACCGTTGCGAGAGAGCTGGATATATGCCATATGACGTTGTTTCGCTTCATTAAAAAATTGAAAGCTAATGAGACGCCATCGGTTGGCTATAAACCCAGATTAGTTTTTAAAATAGAAGAAGAAAAAGAATTACTCAAGTACATACTAAAATGTTCGTCCATTTATTTTGGCCTCTTGCCTGAAGATGTTAAAAAGTTAGCATACGAATGTGCAGTCAAGTTTAATTTGGAAAATATTCCAGTTTCATGGCACAAACATCAACAAGCTGGAGCTGACTGGTTTACAGGATTTATTAAAAGAAACTCTTCCCTGTCAATAAGAACTCCAGAAGCGACTAGTGCTGGTCGTGCATCTGCATTTAACCGTCACAATGTGAATGAGTTTTTCAAGAAATTTGGTGATGTTTTGACTAAATATAATTTTCCACCATCCAGAATCTGGAACCTAGATAAGACAGGCGTGACTACTGTCTTAAAACCGAAAAAAATAGTTGCTAAAAAGGGGTTAAAACAAGTTGGCGCTACAGTTTCTGCGGAGCGCGATACCCTGGTGACTATTGAACTGGCGGTCAACTCAGCCGGAAACACAATACCACCGATGTTTGTATTTCCACGTTTAAAATACAAAGACTTATTCCTACGGGATGGTCCTCCTGAGTCAATCGGGGCAGGGAATAAATCAGGATGGATGACTTCCGTCGAGTTCATGGTTTATATGGATCATTTTATTAGATTCACTAAACCTACCCCAGAGGAACCGGTGCTGCTATTGTTAGATAACCACACATCGCATATTGATATTAATGTGGTTGAAAAAGCAAAGGCCAATTCAATTGTTATGTTATCATTTCATAATTGTTATCAATCAATAATATATTATAAATGGATATGACTTTGTTTTCTTTATTATCACTAATAATTTTGACTAATAGTGGTCAAAAATGTAAGCGGAACAACTTACCTCAGGGACGGAACAATCAGCCCCAACAACGGGGATGATTGTTCCGCTCCAGAATTTAAAAAAAAATATTTCCAAAAAAAAGACTATTGTACTTAGGCACAAAAACTGAATACATCCTGATACGCCGATAAACATTCTATCGATATGTTAATAAGCTATCTAACAAGACTTATTTTTCATGAAGATATCAGCAATTTTCGAAAAATCGGAACTTCCAACCCCGCTCTCCTACTTAAAAAATGCGGTTAAGTGCACTTGACTTGATGACTTTGAAAAGTAGGTATAATTCCGGTAAAAACGAATTTAATTATCTAACCACAGACGGATACAGCATATATTATATATCACGGATATCGATATAGACTCTAGATATTTTAGTGGCTAGGTTAGTGATATTGTGGTTTAATGTTTGGCTTTGTGACTTTGGTACCTAACAAAGTGTGAACGTTTAAATACAAGTGTATATTTGAGTTTTTTGTAATTTTTTTTTGTAGTATTTATTTGTTCAGGTTTGTTTATATATTTTACTTATAATTAAAACTTCATCCTACCAAAACATTCATGAAAAGTAGCGCTGATACGAGTACCTATAGACGATAAAAAGTTGTCAGATCTTATAGAGAGCCAAGCCCCTTTTTTATGGATGGGAAATCATCACAATATGTCTCTTCCCGCTTTGGGCGAAGCAAAAGGGAGTGTCAGACTCTTACTGACGAAAACCCATCCGTGTTCCTCCTAATGCCCTTTGTGTTCCAGGGCCGCGGTAACTCTTTCGAACAGATTCCGCAACTCTGGCAGAGAGCTAATTTCCTAAGTACCAACATGCCCCTAACCTAACAGTCTCTTACTCTTATCATAGCGTATTTTTGCATTCTGCGTGAATCCTACTCTTAAGATCTTTAAAAGCTTTACAAATCTTAGTCAAAATGTCATCTTAGTCACATTAAATTGTCAAAGCAATTACTACTCAATGAAAACCGTTTGAAGTTGTGCTTAGTTTTCTCACACTATTATGAAAATTGACGTGAAGCTGTAAACATTTTACTGCTACGTAGGTAGTAGGTAAAATCAGTACCTACGTACTAAAATATAATAGTAACCAGCAACTGCGTACAAAATCAGCAACAATGGTTTCACGAGAGTACAGTCAACAAAACAGTTTAAAAAAATACCAGAAACGTTTTGTACACGGTAAGCCCCATAGAAATATAAAAAGCAGTGTTTATTGTACTAAAAAACTTTGTTTATTATATCCTTAATATATCTCCTTTTGTTCAGTCCATCCGGATTTATCACATTTATGGTCCATCCAAAGATACACAAGTCCTTATAAGACACATTGTACACTGGTTTTTATTTTTTACCCCTTTTTATTAAAAGGTGCTCCTACAATAAAGTATACATCGTGTTCCTTTTCATATGCCATAACTCTAGGGTATCAATGAGACCACGTCAAAAAATCACCTGGCACATTATTTTTTTTTTCGTTCTCCCATGAAATAATGCGACACAATCTCGATTATTTATCTAAAATACTCTTTCGTGAAATATCGTCGTACTTTCTTAGCTTAAATATGAATGACTATTGCTTTTGCTTGAGACTTCGTAGGCGCCTATGTTTTCCCGTTCCCGTAAGAATTTCGAGATAAACTCTCATTTCAGCTAGTGGTGTCGGATTTGCGTTGATCGATCAGACAGTCAGTTTCTGTTTTTAACCGACTTCCCAAAAAGGAGGAGGTTATCAATTCGGTTGTATGTTTTTTTTTCTTTTTTTTTATGTTTGTTACCTCATAACTCCGACAATTATGAACCGATTATATAGAGATATCAAAATCGTATACGAACTTTGGATTTTAAATCGATATACCTGGAATTTGACTATTTAGATGATTCTTTGATAATCGAAATTGCGTATTTTGCTTTTCTGCGATTTTGCAGTGGTGTTGTTAGGTGTGGGGCACCACTAAAAAGTGAAAAATAAAATACTTTTTACAAAAAAATACAACCGACTTCCAAAAAAAAAACACTACAAAGTAATAAATAACTTTAATTTCGGAAGTCGGTGTCAAAAACGAACAAATTAACAAAAATACCGACTTCCGAAATTAAAGTTATTTTTTACTTTGTAGTGTTTTTTTTTTGGAAGTCGGTTGTATTTTTTTGTAAAAAGTGTTTATATATAGACTAGCTTTTGCCCGTGACTTCGTACGCGCATACCACGCTTTCTCCCGTCCCCATAAGAATTTCGGGAAACCATAGTTCTTAGTGCTCCCCAACACTCCCCAAGGAACCTACATGCCCAATTTCAACTTTCTACGACCCGTCGTTTCGGCTGTGCGTTGTCTGTAAGTGACTAACAAACTGCTGCTAATTTTCATGCTGTTTTCACCAATGGAATTGGAAGTATAATTTCTCGAGGAAGGTTTTAGTAAATAATTTGACAAGCGGGTGAAGCCGCGAGCATCAGCTAGTATAAAATAAATAAATATTGGTACCCAAATCAGGAACTAACCTAACATCCATTGCTATTGCGAGTATTTTACCCAATAATTCTTCTAACGTATTTTTTTTACAATCAATCATAACAATAATGACCTAATATTATGTAGTCACGCACCTTTTATTAGCTAAAATTGGACTGACCGAAAACTCAAATAAAAAATTGAAATACAGCTGTTAAGAGATAAATATATGACTACATATTTGTGTGGTATTTTAGTCCTGTTCTAACTAAGTGCATAGTTTTGCTGAGTATTTTAGTCACGAACTAAATAGTATTGCTGTATTTGATTGGAGTCGGAAACCATGTCGAATGCATTCGCATGCCATGTCCAGAAATAGCTGTCTATTTACATATTATGCTTATTTCTAGTAGGTACGTCTATGTCGAAAGTTCAAGATGCAATGACTGTGAGATACGTCAGATACCGTACAAAAATTTAATTGTTTAACACATTTGTTCTAACATATTTTGAATATTATCTTACCTTCTGACTACCTACCTAGTCAGAAGCCAGAAAATTTGTCGTGTTACCCAGTTAATGGGTTGTAGAGGTCAGGTAGGCATCTGCTCCACGTAAAATAGTGGTATTCAGCTGAGTCCGGTTTGACTTGAAGCCGACCCCAATATAGTTGGGAAAAGGCTAGGTACGGAACCCTTGAAATTGTACCGTACACATTGATGTCGGTAAGTACCACTGACCAAGACATTGGTGGATTAGCTAATGTCAATAAGCAATTGCGGCTCCAGAGGTTAAGACGACTCGTTCGTTATGTAAGTAGTCACACCGCTCAGGTTGTTGACTCGATGAAATCCGCACTTCAGAATATATTATAGAATAGAATAGAATAGAATACTCTTTATTATGTACACCATATAAGTTACAGAAAAAATAAATTAAGTAAACATTACATAGGGTGACACAATGGGCGGCCTTATCGCTAAGAGCGATCTTTTCAAGACAACCTTTGGATGGATTTTAAAGAGAAAGGAAATACAGTACTGTAGGTAGTCTTAGGTGTACGACTTAAATGAATAAATACATGATAGATAAATAAATACAATTAAAATTATGAATCAAAAAGCATAGAACCCAAGTAAAAACGATCATAGAGAAAGGTAGTGATGTTTGACCATTGTTTTAAAACTGGACAAAGATTGAGCACGTCTTACTGACTCGGGCAATGCATTCCATAGCCGCACCGCTTGAACCGTAAAAGATTTGTCGTAGAAGCTGGTGGAATGCATCGGCATCTCTAATCTCAAGCTTTCCGATGACCTCAGATATCTATTATGTGTGTCATGAAGGAACTTAAAACGTTCTTTGAGGTAAGAGGGGTTTGTAGGATTGAACAGAATACTGTAGAGCAGAAATAAAATATGAGAATCCCGGCGAAGACGAATGGGAAGCCACTTGAGCTTTGTGCGAAATTCAGAGATGTGATCATATTTGCGCAAGCCAAATATAAATCTTATGCAAAGGTTTTGAAGACGCTCAAGTTTATCGAGTTGTGCCTCAGTGAGATCGAGATAACTGACATCAGCAT
This sequence comes from Ceramica pisi, assembly GCA_963859965.1. NCBI lineage: Eukaryota > Metazoa > Arthropoda > Insecta > Lepidoptera > Noctuidae > Ceramica > Ceramica pisi. The sequence continues at coordinate 18,539,319 of OY982543.1, forward strand.
AGTCAAGAATAGGAAGCAGAAGGGACTGTGCAAGCGCAATTTTAGTGGCAGTGGGAAGAAAGTTCCGCAAACGTCTAAGAGACCTGGCAGATGCAAAAATTTTACGACTTACGTCCTGGATCTGCGGACCCCAAGACAGATGTTTGTCGATCCAAACCCCAAGGTTCTTAACCTTTTCACTTATTGGGATAGTAGTACCGTTAAACTGAACCTGGGGAAGCTGTGACCAATTTACTTTTGGAATCATCCTAGAGCTGCCAACAACAATGACCTGGGTCTTCGAAGGATTAACCTGAAGCCCATTTGCCTCACTCCACTCACAAATTGTAGCCAAATCCGTGTTCATTCTTCTAATTGCTTCAGCCAAATCTGCAAGGGCAGCTTGTTGGTAGATTTGTAAATCGTCTGCATAAAGGTGGTAGGAAGACAGAAGTTTTTTGGAGATAGCGTTTATAAATATTGCGAAGAGTAAGGGAGATAAAACGCCACCCTGAGGTACACCGGCAGTTGTGTAACACCAGGAAGAGTTAGATTCATCTATGCATATACGTTGCCGGCGGCCATACAGGTAACTGCGAAACCAGCCAATCGCCGTTGGAGATATGTTAAGCGAGCGAAGTATGCCAAGCAGAATATCAAAATCGACAGTATTGAATGCATTACTGAAATCGAGTAAGCAAAGAACCGTCAAACTTCCTCGTTCCATGCCTAACCGTATGTCATCAGTAACCTTCACTAAGGCCGTGGAGGTGCTATGTCCAGGACGAAATCCGGATTGGAAAGGATTCAGCAGGCTATTTTTACATAGAAAAGCATTATCAATAGTAACAAGCTAAATCGACATACAATTTCTATAACTTTACTGATTCAAATGCTCAAATTTGAAGAGTAGGAATTCCATGCTAAAGGACTTAAATTTTGAGACAAATCTATTTAATATTGCATCTATTCCTATACGATAAGATAGGATAAAAGGAATAGAATAGTATACTCTTGATCATATAAACCATATAAGTCATAGAAAATATAGCTACATGAAGAAAACATTACATAGGGTGACACAATGGGCGGCCTATCGCTAAAAGCGATCTTTTCAAGACAACCATTGGGTTTTTTTTCTGGAAGGAATGAACGAAAACAAGATATTGCTACTGTGCAGTCGTGCATATAAACTGGAAACGAAGTCACTCGAAGGTGACTCGCTAGGTAACATTAGGAGGAACACAGATGGATTTTTGAAGGTAACTTATTTCTAGAATGGTTTTCCAGAAAAGCTTCACAGCTTGGCTCATCGCCGCAAGGTTGCCTGCCTGTCGGTCTTCTACAGATTGTACTTCGGCGAATGTGCACAAGAGCTCCACGACCTTATTCCACCAGCACCCTTCTACCATCGGACATCCAGACGCACTGCAGCTTACCATCCCTACCTTGTTGCTATTCCACAAATTCGCACTAAGCGATTCCAAACGTCTTTTATAATGCGGACAGCAAAAGAGTGGAATTCTATGCCTGCGTCTGTGTTTCCGAACGCTTACAACCCTAATCTCTTCAAAGTTAGAGTTAACAGGCTCCTTCTGGGTAAGCTCGCTCCATCATAGACTTTGTCTCTGTCATTTCTGACCAAGACTAAGGTCAAGAGCAAACCCATCACAAATAAAAAAAAAGCTATAAGTAATATCATCATGACCTAGGGATTTGTGTAGGTAACATTACCGTTGAAAAAAAGCAGGAAAAATTCCCGTTTCTTTCCATATCCATTGTTTTTTTTTTTGAATGTTACATAATACAATTTTAAAAAGTCGGTTAAAAATTGGCCAGGATATACCTATAATTCAGGTCAGTGGGTCGTCTTAAGGGCGTTTCAATAAAACCGAAGAATATGAGAGAAACTCGAGTAATTTCAAGTTACATACCTCTCCGAGCGAGGTTGAGATTTAGAAATTTTTTTTCTCAAAAACGTATGAACGTCAACTGAGCTGAAGCTAAAACTGAAATCCATCAACAAAGTCTGTCAGTTCTCGAAATAGCCACAAAACACATAGTTTCTAAATCACATAGTGTCAGTCTATTTTGTAAATGTCGTAAATTTTACAGTATTGCACCTAACGTCGATAAAATTTTACAAATAATATGATTTATGGTCCGCAAAACATTTATTCTGGAACCCGTTTTGTGAATATTTTGGAAGGTTTTCAATGTTATACAATTACTTGTTGTGTTTTTGTGATGTACAGTAGAGTTAACAGCTGAATGCTATGAATGTTTCGACTACTCGTATTCTTATAAAAGTCAGGCTTTACATACCTTGTTCGCGTTAATTATGTATCTCTACGTTCAAGTCCCATGTAGTAAGTCCAAATAGAAACATCTAATTACCCAGGAATCAAATTCAGTTCAGCCGGTCGATTCTGTTGACATCTCACCGTGATCACTTAGGTGGAGTGAACGACAAGTGAGCTGTCATGCCATCTTGTTTGTATGGTTTAACAGCTCACTTGTCGTTCACTTTGCCTAAGTGTTCACTTCGACATGTTTATAGAATCGCACTGCAGCTTTAGTGCCTGCGAACGCACTAGTCAATCGCTGTAGTCATTTTTAGAATTCAATAATCGTACCTATAAACAGCTGACAAACAGCTGATCAACCGTGTGACCTCATAACTTCCTGATCGCCCACAAACTATGCACTGCACACAATATCTAGAATTCTTAGCTCAAACGAAACATACACAAGGTGTTGAAATAATGCAATTGTGATTATTTTCTATTATTGGACTAAATACAAAGCTTCGCTTGTGCGGTTATACGTGTGTGTAACGAAATGGTGCAGTCATATATATTTAAAACTTTCCCCGTGAGTCAATTCATTAAACTATTTTGTAACTCCAGACCTAATCATTTTTGCCAGGGCCCTGGAACGCAAAAGGGATTTGGAGGGAAACAAAGGGGTTTGTAGCCAAGACCGGAAAGAGTTTTTTGATGATTTCCCACCCAAACAAAAATTAAATCAGCTGATAATAAACTTGAACGGATTTTTTTGTTTTGGGAGTTGATTTCTTGAAGAAAGTTATTTATCGACGTAGTCAGACGTAGTTTTTTTTTTAAATATGACTACACCTTTCAGTAACACCCTGTATAACCGCACAGCCGAAGGTGGGAATCCCGTCCAATAATAGAAAATGATCACAATTGCATCATTGCAGCTAATATATTAGATTGAAAATGATTCGTTGCAACGGTATGTGCAATTGATATTTATAAGCAGATCCTAGATTCGGTTTCATTCTGTTGGTTAGTCAAGTTGGGTTTGGATTCTGATAATAATACCGCGTGTATCTGACATCGACGCACAAACGATTTTTCGTCGGTTATTTTATCATTTTTTTCAAGAGTACCACAAATAGGTATCAGCTCAGCTGAGCTGATATGTATTTGTGGTTTTATTCAGATTGCTCTTTTTAGTGAAAGTTTTTAATTAATTATTTTTTTTTAAATCTCATTGGGTTAGGTCAGAATAACGATTATGACCAGTCTTAAGTAAAAAAACCCTTGAAAAAAATTAAAAAATGAGAAACAAGCTGACGAAAAATTCTAACTGGCATGCATGATTCTGGCCATGGACCCATGGAAATCGTTTGTGCGTCGATGTCAGATACACGCGGTATTTTGGCAGACGGCCTCGTCTGATTAATGGTCTCCATCTTATGTGGGCAGTTAGGTCTAACGACCCCACACACCTTAGTGTCAGAGTTTCAAAAGAGCCTCAAGAGCCTCTGACATGGTTTATTTGACGATCGTCATTTAGCGGCCGGGACCACCGGCTTTCTGAAGCACGGAATCATGTTTTTACCAGACAATCAGGTGATTTAAGCCTGCAATGTCCTAGCCAAACTGGAAATCAACTTTACAAAGTATGCTCCCCGTGGGAATCGAAACCACGACCGCTGGCCGGTCACAAGGCAAACGTCTCGTCCATTCCTCCGTCAGGGACGGGACACAGAACGGGACGCGGACGGAGAAAATTCGGTTACATGATACGATTTGTACGAACTTGTTTTATATACAAGACCACACATCCGTGGTCGAGTTGAGTGACTCTATGGCGGTCAGGTAGTACCTATAGGTGTAATTTAAAAACTCTTTAAAATATAAGGGTTTAACCCTTATGGTGCTCCCACATTGCCGTTAGAAAATATTTGTAAACATTTTCTAACATAAACATTTACTAACAAATGTTGTCAATTGTTACATTTTATTAGGAACTGTTACATGTTATAAGTGCTCCTACACTAATAGAAAATGTTTACTAATGTTTAAAAGGTAACACATGTTTTATTTTGTTATAATTTGATAATTAACGTTACTAAACAATTTCTAACATGAAAAGATTTTTTTATATTCGTGATTAAATGTTTGCTAACAAATGTTTACTAACGTTACTAAACATTTTCTAACGGCTATGTGGGACCACCATTACATTTTTAATTTTGCTTATGCAAGAACTTAAATAATACCTAACATATTCTCTACCATAAGTGCATACAATATAATATATAAATTGACTATTCATCTTATTTTTTTTTGTTATTGACAATATCAATCCGTAACATGTAATTATTTTTTTAAAGAAAAAGTAGCACCTCTATTTATTGTAGGAACTCCATAAAATAATTGTTGACAGGACAAGTCTTAATATTTTTAACATTTATTATTTATTTGCCTTTAGTTTATTTTCTTTACATTTTCTACAAGGCAAAAATACGATGGTAAGTTATGTTAACGAATGAATATTTTAACGAGAATTTTAGCCTTGAACTTCAAACATTGGTTACATAATGCTGTTGACATGTTCGTTTTTGGGCAAACAAAAAAAAAATGGTTTTCCCAAAGTATTAGTCTGCTTGAGCTCTTCACTTTTCCCATAAAAGGCTCTATAATCTGATCATGATAATATTTAGGTAATTTAGATATAATAACAGTCCTTCTGACCGATTTCGGACGTGACGGCCAATTTCAAAAAGTTAAGACATCAGCAGTGTGTACGCAAACACAGACGCATTTTTTTCCCTCTTCCATGACTTGCAAAGCTTGATCAACGAAACAGCTAATTCTGTTTTTATTTATCTAGCCTTTTCTCAACTATATTGGGGTCGGCTTCCAGTCAAACCGGATTCAGCTGAATATCAGGATTTTACGTGAAGCGGCTGCCTACCAGACCTCCACAACCCATGAACTGGGTAACACTGTACTCCTTGGCAAGACTGGTGTCAGATTATCTGGCCTCTGACTATCCGCAACGACTGCCAAAGATCTCCAAATGACAGCCGGGACCAACGTCTTAACGTGCTTTCCGAGGCACGGAGGAAACTCGGTATGTTCAGATGGTCACCCATCCACAGACCAACCTCGGCAAGCGCTGCTTAACCTTGAAGATCGACCTGTGTGGCTGTTATTATTTAGCCACGAGCTCCTCTATTTATCTAGGTATAATAAATAAGCAAAATGTCTTAGGTGGACACTTAAAATTAATTAAAGTGTTGAACAAAAAGCTATGTTTGTTTTGAAGTAAATTACTCTTCGTTATATGACTGGCATTTATAGCTTTATTAATGTTTCAGTTGCTTTATATGAATACTTTTCATTGCAGTATAATATAATTATATATACCTATGTTATATTTGAGAACAGTAAAGATTTCTGAAATAGTTAAACAACATTGTTACCATCGTGGCTACGCCTAAACGAGGTTGGCACAGTTCTCAGAAGAGAACTTTAGAGTTAACTTTAGAGTTTTGGTTATCCGTAGTTAACACAACCAATGTTTAAAATTGAGCCGTTTGTCTTTCAGCGGGCTGTATCTCAAGAACCGTAGTAAGTAGACAAATGAAATGTCTACAGAGTATGTTGTGTATTGCTCCCATACAAAAAGCTTTTTTTTTCAGTCTATGGTACGGAACTCTTCGTGTGAGTTGTTAATAAAAAGCAAAGCGCGAGTCAGTCCAAGTCGCATTTGACCATTTTTTTATCAATTATTAACGAATAGCTATTTTTACAGTTGGTCAAGCGGTATATTGTTCGAAAACCCATTTTATCGAAATTAACACAATTTTAAACAATTAAGTAGTCACGTTAACATAAATTATCTCTTGAAAAAATGATGATAAGTGACATTTCCTGTGAACTAGAAAACATAGATAAATGAGAAGTATTTTTTTTTTGTTATAATCGATCTGACTCGTTTACATTATTCAGTAAACTAGGCGCTGTTAAGAGTGTGTATTCCGTCCACTAGCGCCGCCAATTGTTTTTTATTAATTGTGGTAAATTTTGCACTAAAGAAATGTATCTATTATTTTTTGACAGCTATTTTTAATACATAACTCATGGCTAAATAGCCAAAACGGCAATTATTGCTAAAAGTGGCCACTTTTAGCAAAAATATCGACTTTGGCAACTATTTATGTTCTAAGTACAAAACATAACTCTCAAAACATAATAAATACATTTCTTCAGTGCACTACAGAGCGGTTTTTTATCTACGTGTCTTAAATTTACCACAAATAATAAAAAACGATTGGCGGCGCTAGTGGACGGAATACACGCTCTTAATATAACTACTCTAGTTATTATAATGTAAGTAAAGCACTTTTGGAAAACAATTATAATTAAAATACACACGCGTTTTATCCGTTACTGATTTTGAACGTCAAAATATCCTTATGAGTTCAAATTGTACAACAATTTAGCTAGATATGTTTTTCACCTACTATTTTGAGGAAAACACGCAAAAAATAAATAGCCAATAGTTCGAACGAACGTAATTAACCGTATAAATCTTGAGAACCCAATTAAACAACATTATATTTTCAATAAAATTTAACGATATCCATGTATGCCACTAATTGAAATAACAACTCGAGTCTTGTTAATTAATCTTGAAGAATATAATAATACGTAGGTATGACACAAAGAAAAACACTGTACCTTAACAGCAAAGATTGCATTCGTTCAAAAATTACTATAGATAACGATGTAGATAATTACCAAAGCATCTATCAAGAGGTCGTAACTTCGAGAGTTCAATTTCGTCTCCTGTTGATAAGCCTACACTCATAATCGCTAACCCAAAAAAATACGTATATGCTGGCTGTATAGCCGCAGTTAGCAATCTGTCTGGATCAAATAGTAAAAGAGTTGTAGACTAGAGTAGCTCCAGGGTTTGTTCGAAAGAGTCATCGTGGCCCTGGAACGCATAGGGCATTTGGAGGAACACGAACGGGTTTTAGTCAGCAAAGAGTCTGACGCTCCCTTCCGTTCCGCCCAGAGAGGAAGGAGTCATTTGATCATTTTCTATCCAGCAAAAAGACTAGAGGAGTTATCGTATAATTTCCGATAGGAATTACATTAATTAATTAAAAGTTATTCAAACGTTATATTTTAAACAAAAATATTAATAATAGAAACTGAAGTAGAGAACTCTGGCTTCTACAGCATACAATATAGTTATTTTTATTTATTACCTGCTATTTATATATTTTTTTTAACATTATTTTTATTTAAGCGGATATAAGAATAATTTAAAATGAATCCAAATTCTAGTTTTAGAATAAGCAGCTGTGACAAACATAAAAAACAGACGAAGTTCCACCGTTAGTTTCTTTTATGTACCTATTTTGGTACGAAACCTTAAAAACATACTTACTATAAATTAAATTCTTCTTTTAATTAAAATTTCTACTCCATTAGAGGCTGTTTGGATTTGTAGCGATAATTTTCGTGTCACTGTTGCTATCTATAAAGAAAGTATTTTTAGCCGTGACACCTGAAGTAAACAATCTAAAGACAGCTGTTACGGCACAATTGCACATTAACATTAATTTTATAACCTGAAAGTTTTATAGTACCTAAGATACTGAACAATTCAGTTATAAAAATGCAAATATTTTGTTTAAAACCTTTTTTTTAAATAAGGTGACAGTACCTCAAATTATTTTATTCAAAAACTTGTTTCATTTTAAATTATAATATAGATAACACAGTATTACTGCCAAAATGTATTGCCTAGTGTTTATTTTATATTCTACGCAAGTAATTTATGATAAAAACATGTATTTCTTCCTACCTAATATCTTGCCGCTGAAAGTTCATTAACTCATGTGTATTAATATACTATATAAAAATAGATCGTTTTACTCGAATACACTAGAATATACCTATGAACCTACCTACAATTGTCAGCAGCTATATGAACCTCATTAAATGGTTAAGGTTTTTTAACCACTGCAGACCAGTCTTATAAATAAAAATCCCTCGATAAATATAAAATTATAACAAACCTTCAAATATTTTCTTCGAAAAATGAATGCACAACACTTAACCACCGCACTCACTATCAATTTCGGTACGCGAACTCGTAATTACGATTTTAAATAAATTAATATGTATTATAAAATGAAACCGTACGATGCGCAAGCCCAGTTCGACTGGCGAGAAATGCTCGGCGCTCGAGTATGTATATGTCCGCGATCGACGGCGACGCCGGCGACGACGATAGGGGCTCCACGATTTCGGGAAACCTGTGACTAAAAGTCTAGTCGCTTTTCATGGAAGAGTAATTAATAAATAATAGGGAAAACCCTGCACCAATGATCTAAACGTTAAAGCCCTTGAATTCTATGACATGTAGGTAAAGTCTAGCAACTGAAATCCACGAAGGCCTATTTCAAAGAATAGTATAATTATATCATGGGAAAAACGTGTGATATAAACGGGTTACAACGGAAAACGTGAACGGGGAAAAAAGGGATCATCACAAACACAAAAATCTCAAAGATCTCAAGGTCAGTCGTGAGTTCGATGTCAATCGGCTGGATGAAACACAAAAAGAGTAAATAAATAAATAAAATGAATAACAACAGCCGCACGGGTCGATCTCCAAGGTTAAGCAACGCTTGCCAAGGTTGGTCTGTGGATGGGTGACCATCTGAACATACCAAGTTTCTTCCATGTCTCGGAAAGCACGTTAAGCCGTTAGTCCCGGCTGTCATTTGTAGATATTTGGCAGTCGTTACGGATTGTCAGAAGCCAGTAAATCTGAACTCAGTCATGCTCAGAAATACCCTGTTACCCAGTTAATGGGTTGCGGAGGTCTAGTAGCCAGCCGCTCCACGTAAAATACTGGTATTCAGCTGAATCCTGTTTGACTGCCGAATATAGTTGGGAAAAACTAAGCAGATGATGATGATGGCTAGATCAAAGAAAACGGCTTCTTTGATCTAGCCAAAGTATGTGAGTAACTTCTCACCTTTGAAAAACATGAAAGCTTGTGTAAAAAACCACCCTGTCGATTAAAAAGTCTTCATAACTTCGATTAATTAATTTTATTGTCTCAGAAAATAATACATAAATTATAATTATAATAATATACAAATGAAAAGAACCGAAAGAATATTTTCACAAACATAGACCGTCCCACTTATCCACAAAATCATGGCCACCGTAATCTGACGTTATATTTATATCCAAATTCACAGTATAGCTATAAATACCTACTATTACAATGTTACGTATGTGTCTACCGCCAGTGTTTCCCTAAGGCCGGCCTAGCAGAGGTCACATCGATCTGACACGTCATTATTAATCAAACAGCCTTTTTTTCAAGTTTGGAAATCATCAGATGACTCCTCCCGCTCTGGGCGGAGCAGAAGGGAATGTTAGACTATTGCTGACTAAAACCCATCTGTGTTCCTCCTGATTCCCTTTACATTCCAGAGCGGCGATGAAACTTTTCTTTTTCTTTACCAACTACGTTGGAGTCGGCTTCTTATTCAAATGCCATGTCATGTCTAAGTCTGTCGCCATAACAACAATGTTAACAGCATTGTTGTGTTCCGGCAATTAGAGATATGATAGCTAGTTCCTCTATGTTAGAGGATTCCGGGTGAAACTCGCTTCCATCTTCGGCCTAATCATCACTTTCCATCAGGTGAGATTTGGGCCAAGAGATTCCCCGTTTTCAATAAAAAAAAATTAAAAAAAAATAGATCCTGCTCTGGGGTCTAGTCCTTTACATGGGGCGACTATCTGTCAGAACTTCAAGTTTAACTGGATGCAGCGACTATCAGTCAGAACTTCAAGTTTACCTGGATGCAGCGACTATCTGTCAGAACTTCAAGTTTAACTGGATGCAGCGACTATCTGTCAGAACTTCAAGTTTATCTGGATTCTGCGGCTATCTGTCAGAACTTCAAGTTTAAATGGATGCAGCGACTATCTGTCAGAACTGCCAGTCTCACTATATTCAGCTCTGGGGTCTAGTCCTTTACATGGGGCGACTATCTATCAGAACTTCCAGTTTAACTGGATGCAGCTCTGGGGTCTCGTCCTGCACATGGAGCGACTATCAATCAGAACTTCCAGTCTAACTGGATGCAGCTCTGGGGCTTAGTCCTTTACACAGAGCGACTATGTTTCAGAACTTCCAGTTTAATTGGATTCAGCATAATGACATGTCTGTCTGTCAGACCTCCACAACCCGGGGTATCACGATACCCTTGACAAGATTGGTGTCAGTTTTCTGGCTTCTGTGACCGTAACGAACAATCTAATGTCTTCAAATGACAGCCTCGACCAACGGTTTGACGTGTTTTGCGATGCAAAGGCATAGAAGAGTTTCCACTTTCCACCGATGATGATGACCGTGATGGCCACCCATCTATGGACCAACCTCGGCAACTGTCGCTTAATCCAGACAATCACAGGTTGATTGTTTGTAATTTTGTGTGTAAGGTAAATTACAACCACAAGGTTGTAATTAATAAGCCACAAGCGTTAATCAATTAAGTATGTCTGTTACTTAAACGTGTCATCATTATGACACATTATGACGAATATGTTTATGTTCATATTAATAAAGTTCTAAGTAGCGCAAAATCATTTCAAATAATAATGGAATTATTTTGGTTTACCAGTTCGGGGGCGTACCTAAAAATTACCTCGTCATTTTTAGGTGCAACATTTTGTGTCATGGAATGACCTGAAAACACAAATTATCATTACCTATCTTTTGTCCGATTGAAAAGAAAAACAAAAAACAACTAAAAAGTACATGGTCTGAGATTTCCTTGATAAAACGGGTTTCTAGGTACAGACCGGAGAAAAAAAAACCCCGTCGGAAAAGTTCCAGTCGGTTTTCAGGGTTTCGTATGGTACGAAACCGTTCATGCTCGAATCCAACTGGCACTTTTCCGACGGGTATAAAGATAAATCGATTAAGAGACTGATAAATTATAATTATTGGTTGTTATAGTAGCAACAGAAATACACACTCTGTGAAAATTTCAACTATCTCTTGCACCAAAATTCTTCAAAATCGGTTCAGTGATTTAGGCGTAAAAGTGACATAAACAAACAAACTCGTTTTCGTATTACAAGTGTTACTACTTTAGTGGGGTAGGTTATAATATGGCGTGAAGTTATGGAGATATTATCTATACTAATATTATAAAGAGGTAACATTTTTTTGTAAGTTTGTATGTTTTCTATACTATAATATAATAATAATAATATCCCTACCGCAGTATCTCCACGTTGACGTCGTGGTGGGGATTGCGCGTCCCGATAGACTTTAGGTCATACCTAGGGTGAGGGGCCAGACAAAGAGAGATACAATCCGCAAGGCAGTTTTGTGGCGAACTGTTGGGCAGTAGCGACCCCACGAACCTAATCTCCCGGGAGAAGTCTTGTTCCTCATCTCCGGCTTGCCTTTATTGGCTGGCCAGAGTGAACACTGACGAGGAACAGAGCTCCCACCTCTTTCTTGCCTTAATCAGCCGGTTTGAGTAGAGATTCGCTAGAGCAAACGTGCTCGGGAGAAGGATGTATAATCCAGTAAGATGCTGGTAGGGATCTTGACCGCACTTCCGGGATTGTCCTGATAGCCGTGGTATACCTCTCCACTCCTGTAGCACCTCAGGCCATGTTGCCTCCTTGGCGCTACGTCACTTTGTGCTAGCGACTGTTTTCGGGGGCCCATTCATTGAGTGTGCAAGTCACCCCCTGCTATTTAAAAGCCGTACGTATATTGTTAGTGTCTTCTATAATAAACGATTATCAGTCCACTAAACCACGCAAACCCATAGCGTTTCATCTTTTGTTTCCATATTCTGCAATAGTACTGCTCTAACCGGGGATTGCCCTTGGGAATACTTTCACAGTGCTAATACAGGGATAATCGCCGGTTGGTGCCCCATTTTTATTTTTTATTTTTTAGGGATGGGAAATCATCCAATGACTCCTCCCGCTCTGGGTGTAGCGGGAGGCAGTGTCAGACTTCTACTGACTAAAACCCATCCATGTTCCTTCATTGCCCTTTGTGTTCCGGAGCCACGGTGTCTCTTGCGAATAATCCCGCGACTCCGGCAGGCGTCGGCCCTTTCGGGCCCCTCTGTGTTGCTGACTCTCTTTGAGGCGCGCGTGGAACACTAACGCGCCGTCGACACGGCCTGTCTAGACGGACGGACGGCGAGCCACCCATAGCTCGCCGCCCACAGGCTGGTGCCCCATTACATTTGAAATTTCTAACGGGGCCTCTGCGAGTTGGTTTCGGCCCCCCGTACGCCTACCAAAGGACCAAGTCTCCAGGGACCCGAGAAAGAAAACAAAAATCAAAATAATAATATTATAAAGAGGTAACATTTGTTTGTAAGTTTGTATGTAGGGGGTAAACTCAGGAACTACTGGTCCGATTTGAAAAAATCTTTCAGTATTAGATAGCCCATCTAACGAGGAAGGCTATAGGCTACATATCATCACGCTAAGACTAAAAGGAGCCGAGCATTAATGGAAAATGTGACGCAGACGAAGTTGCGTGGGTCAGCTAGTGTTAGAATACGCCTGTGTGTACCTACCTTCAAATGTAACTTTTTTTTTATTTAAGATGTGTTTGCTCTTGACTCTAGTCTTGGTCAGAGATGACAGAGACAAAGTCTACGACGAAGCGAGCTTACCCAGAAGAAGCCTGTACACTCTAACTTTGAAGAGATTAGGGTTGTAAGCGTTCGGAAACACAGACGCAGGCAGAGAGTTCCACTCTTTTGCTGAGCGCATTATAAAAGACGTTTGGAAACGCTTAGTGCGAATTGGTGGAATAGCAACAAGTTAGGGATGGTAAGTTACAGTGCGTTTGGATGTCCGATAGTAGAAGGGGGGCGGTGGAATGAGGTCGTGGAGTTCTATATGAAAGTACCTGTTACCTTCGTATAAGGATGTCAGCTGATGATGTCTTAATCATCACGAGGAATTCCCACCCATACGTTACAAGAAGTAAGCCACTTAGATAAAGTATTTCAAATTAATTCATATAAGGAAACTACGCGATGACGATTTTGCCATTGACATAAATAAAATAGTAAACATTTATCAATAATTATTATTATGACGTAAAAATAATAATGATTAATCAAACAATTCGTGGTACTTTGGGTAGTTATTGCTTTTACCCTAAATTCTTTTTTTAACCGACTTCCCAAAAAGGAGGAGGTTATCAATTCGGTTGTGTTTTTTTTTTTTAATGTTTTTTACCTCATAACTCCGACAATTATGAACCGATTTGAAATTTTTTTGTTTTATCTGAAAGGATATACTTGCAGATTGGTCCCATTTAAATCATATCAAAATCGGTTACGAACTTTGAATTTTAAATCGAAATAGCTGGAATTTGACTATTTAGATGATTCTTTGATAATCGAAATTGCGTATTTTGCTTTTCTGCGATTTTGTAGTGGTGTTGTTAGGTGTGGGGCATCACTAAAAAGTGAAAAATAAAAAACTTTAAACAAAAAAATACAACCGACTTCTAAAAAAAAAACACTACAAAGTAAAAAATAACTTTAATTTCGGAAGTCGGTGTCAAAATAAGAAGAAACTAACAAAAACACCGACTTCCGAAATTAAAGTTATTTTTTACTTCGTAGTGTTTTTTTTTTTAGAAGTCGGATGTATTTTTTTGTAAAAAGTTTTTTTTATCAATGTCCACAATAAGTTTTTAGGGTTCCGTACCCAAAGAGTAACCAACGGAACCCTATTACTAAGCCTTCACAACACGACCGTCCGTCCGCCCGTCCACCTGTCTGTCAGCGGGTTACATCTCATGAACCGTATTAGGTAGATAGATAAAAAGAAAATCTATAGTAAAGGCAAAAGTAAAAGGTCATCAGCTTGTCTATATATTTTTCGGGCTCTATTCATGTAGCAGTTTTTTCTTCAGTTGGCGATTAAATATAGTTTTAACCGACTTCCCAAAAAGGAGGAGGTTCTCAATTCGGTTATATTTTCGTCTATTTTTTCTGTAACTTATATGGTTTACATAATAAAGAGTATTCTATTCTATCAGACCGGCACTCTGCATTGCAAAACGCCCTCATGGACTTCATACCGATGACCACACACAGAGAACATTCTCTAAGACCTGAATTGGACTTCGCTCATCCTAACTGCTAAGGTCTGAGGTATGATGCGTCTATGACTAACAATGTAACGCATCGTGACAATTCTGACGTAAGCAGGAATCACGGAAGGTATCACGATTATTGTGATATTACTCAACTGTTGAGCTCGCGATTTACTGATTTCATTTTTTTTTTATTTGCGAACATAGGGTATGGTAAAAGATGTTATAAAAATGTAAGTGTAAAATCCGAAAAATGGAAGGCATACAAATATTAACAAAATGATTGATTAATATTAATAATAAATGTATATACAATTAAATTAAATAAAATAAACAACTCTTAACTAACTAAAACTAAAAATAAAAGTAACATATGGCGTCGAAAAATTCGTCCGCATCGCTAGCCACTGGTAATGAGCCCAAAAGGCTGGCAGCATTGCCACGTTGTATGGCAATGTTTATCCTTTGGCCGAGGTAAAAGCCAGCCCTTGGGTCACGCGAAGTGTCAACTAAGCGTCTTGACAGATCTTTATACAAGTTATGAGCACTCGGACCCCACGAACCGAGAGTTTCAACCCCAAACGGCTCGAAAATATAATTTCCAACGAGGTTATTATATATATCGATGATGTTGATTAAAATACAAAACTCATTCAAATAAAGTCAAGATCAAAATGTACATCACTAACTAGGCACAATTTAATTTACAACTAATTGAATGTCAAGTTTTAATTAAGTATAAATAGTCAAGAGAATAATGGCAAAATACAAATTGATAAATTAAATAACTCAAATACAAATAATTTTTGAAATTTTTAATTCAAAAATTCACTATCGGAATAAAATACCTTGTCATTTTTTATGATATTAATAAACGTTTTTCCGCGCCTCTCTCCCGTTGCCTTTCTCAAAGAAACCGTTTTTTTCCACTGCTCCAAATGGGCAGGAATTGGTTTTGCCGTCAAATATTTAGAAGCCTTTCAATATTTCTAGCTTAGAGCAAAGAAATCGATCATAAAAGTAGAAAACTGTAACTAAGTAGATATTAATTATTTTCATTCATAGTGCGTACAGCTAAGGAGTGGAATTCCCTGCCGGGGTCTGTGTTTCCTGATAGCTACAACCTGGGAGTCTTTAAATCAAGAGTGAATAGGTTACTTCTAGGCAAGCGTGCTCCATCTTAGACCGCATCATCGCTTAATAAAACATCAGGTGAGAATCCTGTCAATAGTCAACAAAAAAAAATTAACTTATTTACCAAATCTTAATATTTTTGATCAAACTAATATTATAATTGCATAAGTTTGTGAGCATGGATGGATGGATGTTTGTTTGTTACTCTTTCACGTCAGAACGCCCTAAGGGATCTTCATGAAATTGGACAAAGGTAGATTATAATCTGGAATGAAACATAGGCTACTTTTTATCCCAGGAGTATGTTTTGTAAGGATCACGCCGGCAGAAGCTAGTATAATATAAAAGTATAACAGATAATCGAGGCTGATCGACGTTCAGCAATTTCTACGACAAATGCAGTTCACAAAAACCACTGCTAAAACCGTGTAAGTATATCTTCACTTCACTCTAAGTGGTCGTTCAAATGTTACTTACATAAGCAGAATTTTAGTCATTTTTAATCCCCCCCCTACCCCTTGACAGTGATAGTACCTAATCAAAGCCTTTACCCCTCCCTCCTGAGCTTAGGTAACTATTGGTAAAGTGTTTTGATAGCGCGGGACCTATTTTCCCAACTTATGTTAGGTATTTCTTAATTAACTATGAAACACCGCGTGAAAGTTGAACCAACTAACAAGAATCCATCTACTAAGATTTGCAGACAAAAAGTGCTGCTGACGTAATCACCATTTAAACACTCCATCCCCCATACGTAACGGACGGGCCCTAACCTAGGTTCATTAAATAAGCAAAGTAAAGACCCCCCACCCCCTATTGGTGCTTACGTAACGAACGGGCCCTAACCTAGGTTAATTAAATTGGTGCTTATAAAACATCAAAGAGGAAATTATTATTTTACCGGATAGTCACCGAATAGGTATAAATAATTGCCTATATTCAAGTTCGTTGACTCTTTTATCATTACTTTGGCTCTCATAAGGAAAACGTAGCCTATATCTACGTAAATAATGAATACACAAATGAACAAAATACGAACCACCTGATATTATTACTTCACACGTAAATGATACACCTAATAACAGGTATGTTTTCCTGAAAGGATATTCGAAGGTGTTTCTTTACCTACTAATATTAAAGCCGAAAAGCATGTATAGTAGAACGCTTTAATCTCAGAAACTAGTGATTCGAATTGGATAGAGTCTTTTAGTGTTGGACAGCCCATTTATCGAGGAAGGCTATAGGTACCTACAATATCACGCTATTACCAAGAGGAGCATTAATGAAAAATATGACGCAGATGAAGTTGCGCAGGTCAGTTAGTTGTTTAATATTTATTTAGCAAATATTTTTTATCAAATTAAACTAGATGATAAAAAATATGTGTGTAAATATACGGTGTTTCTTAGCTGACTACCCTGAGAAGAAATATTGAAATCAGAGGTCAAACTTTTTGGTCCATACAATTGACATTTTGGTAAAAACAAAATATAGGAGACCCATGTTATTGTGGGCGGTGGTCTTTTAACCAGATTTTAGTGGACCTGTCCAGACTATGCAAGCATTAACGAGTTATCATATTGTAAGGTACTGTAGTTCAGTTACAATTCGCTATGTAGGAAGGGCGGCTTTGGGGGCCGAGTCACCCGCGTCCGTAGGAAAATACCCTTCAGCGAATCCCTACACGTGGTCCCCGGGTGGTGCTAAACAGGTGACACTAACCGCCTCCGTGGTCTAGTGGTTAAACCACCTGATTCAGACCCAGAGGTCCCGGGTTCGATTCCCAGCGGGGGCAAATTTTTTGCTCGGTTTGGTTGGTGGTAGGACTTGTTCTAAGTCCACCTGGCAAGCTACCACCATCATGTCTAAGTCTGTCGCCATAACAACAATGTTAACAGAATTGTTGTGTTCCGGCAGTTAGAGGTATGATAGCCAGTCCCTCTATGTAAGAGGATTCCGGGTGAAACTCGCTTCCATCTTCGGCCTAATCATCACTTTCCATCAGGTGAGATTTGGGACAAGAGTTTCCCCGTATTGCATTAAAAAAAAAATTATAACAAAATAAAGTGATCCTATTGGTTCTTAATAAACGAATCCGTCGCTACGTGTCCTCGCACAGCTTTGGTGAAAACGCAGCTTAAAACTGAGAAATAAAAGCTAAAAAACATTTTAATGTTCACAAAAGTGGTTCTGATTTGATCGAGATATATTCAAATCTTCAAAACAAACGGAAACTAGGGTTATAAATAAAGAATAAATAAAGAAGTCAGTTAAAATAAAGATTCCTCAGCTGGAAAAAATACTAAAACATAAATCCAGACAGATCTTTGGCAAGGGATCAAAACTTTTTGTTGTAGCTTACGTAGTCGAGCATAGAAATATCGAATCTGGACATGAGTGCTCAATAAAACGGTTGGTCTGGTATCATAGACCACAAAAATACAGGTCATAAAAATTGTCTGTAAATGTGTTTGTTATTGTGGAAAAGAAAGTTAATACTATCCTGTTTGTTTTGTTTAACAACGAAAAATTTTATCGTTGACCGCAAAAATGAGTCTGCTCACGGTGAAGTAAGGATGGTTATTGAAAAATCTGAAGCCTAAAAAATATAAAAGGCCTTATTAGGGTTCCGTAGCCAAATGGCAAAAAACGGAACCCTTATAGATTTGTCATGTCTGTCTGTCTGTCCGTCCGTCCGTATGTCACAGCCATTTTTCTCCGAAACTATAAGAACTACGCTGTTGAAATTTAGTAAGTAGATGTATTTTGTGAACCGCAAAAAGATTTTCACATACAATAAATTTTGGGGGTCCCCATACTTAGAACTGAATCTCAAAATTTTTTTTTTCATCGTACCCATACGTGTGGGGTATCTATGGATAGGTCTTTAAAAATGATATTCAGATTTCTAAGATCATTTTTTCCTAAACTGAATAGTTTGCGCGACAGACACTTCCAAAGTGGAAAAATGTGTGTTAACTTCTGTGTTAACTTCTAAAATAAGAGAATAATAAAACTAAAAAAAAATATATGATGTAGGTACATTTGTAAACTACAAGCGAAAATTGGTTTGAACGAGATCTAGTGAGCAGTTTTTTTTTTAATACGTCATAAATCGTAAATCGCAACTTCTGCTTACGGAACCCTCAGCGCGCGAGTCCGACTGGCACTTGGCCGGTTTTTTTATATTTCATATCAATAAAGATAAAACGCATCAGTATTAAAGAGTGGGGGCTGGTGACGTCACGTTTTAGTAAAAAGTGTACGAAAATGTGACGTCACGCAAATGTTCAATACGTGTCTAACATTGTTTGGAAATCTGCCTGACGGACTAGAAAATTATCAGGAAAATATCTACTCAATTGTGCAGGTCATACACAAAGTCATGCGATAAATTGAAATAACGTTGATTATTACGTTGTCGAGCAGACGATTTTTTCACATATAAAGCAATGGAGTCGGCCTTATAAAATGATTTGCGATTTTATGAGTTACGGAATTATTTTGATGGACTATCTGAAGTAGCAGAAGCATTGCTCATATTGATCTTAAAAACATGATTAAAGCAAAAATAATATCACATAGGTACACGTGGCTTGACAATCTAACAGATAATCTTATAATAATCTTAAAATAAAGAACACCATAATACACATAAGGTAATTATGTACTCAACTAACATCGCAGGACAAATTAAAACACAATCAGTCGTGCGTTTCATTGCATAAGTTTTGTTTCTACTAACTGTTATTATGATCATTGCTATTTTAAGACGCTGCAGCATGGATTTTCTATGTAGTTAAGAAAACCCTGTACCTACCAACGTTTACGTAGTAAGACAATCTTTTTTTTAATGGATAGGAAATCATCAAATGGCTCCTCCCACTTTGGGCGAAGCAGAAGGGAGTGTCAGACTCTTACTGACTAAAACCCGTCCGTGTTCCTCCTAGTGCCCTTTGCGTTCCAGGGCCACGGTGACTCTTTCGAACAAATTCCGCAATCCTAGCAGGCACTGGCCCTAGCGGGCCCCGTCTACTATGCTGACATCTCTTTGAGGCGCGCGTGGAATACAGCGCGTCGTAGACCCGGGCCTGAGGGGCTACTCTCTAAGCCCGAAGTCCATAGTTTCCGGTTTAGTTACGGGCGTATTCTACTCCGTATCACCTAACCACTAAGAATTAATGACAACACGATTTGACAGTTACTATTAAATCGTGTTGTCGTTCATTATTAGTTTGAATTTGGGACTAATCGTAAATTCGTAGGTAATACAAAGTAGAATACGCCCGCAATTAAGTCCGAAACTACGGACGTCGGGCTTAGAGAGTAGCCCCCCTGATTCTGATCGGATAGCGAACCACGTATTTAGACAACCAAAATACAAAATCCTTTATTTCAAATAGACCAGTTACATGCACTTTTGAATAGTCAAGTTCTGTCAGTCAAATAATTGAAGCTAATCCTGGCGCGCTAGCGACAAGAGCAGCTGTGCTGTTGTTCTGCAACATAACACACCCACCGACCCCTCCTCCAGCGCGGCAGTTGCCTACGGATCTAAAAAGGCCACTTTAGCAGAATCATTCTAGAATTATAATTTCACACAACAATCTGTCAACTTTCACTTTCATCTTTATCGCTAACGCATTAGGTTCAAGGTTGGTTGGGAAAATTTGACAGTGACGGGTAGTGTGATGCGCTTTTTGATTCTGCTAAAGTGGTCTTTTTAGACCCCCTGTTATGCTATCTTTCAGGTTAAAGAATCAGGTTTAGAAGATATGGTTAAAAACCGAAAAGCAATTTAAAGCAGTAAATATTTTTTATTAAAAAAAAACAGTGCACCAAACTAGGAATTTCTCCTGTGTCGTGGGTGCGTTTTGCAAACAAATAACTCACATACACAAACAGCCAGACCCGGAACAAAATTCAAAATTCAAGCATTTATTTCAATTAAACCATTTACAGGCACTTTTGAATTGTCAAGGTCGGTCGGTCCAAAAAGTTGAAGCTATTTTCACGTTCCAAAGCGTAGATCTCTATGGAGAAGAACGTGCAAGAAACTCCACGGACACTCTTTTAAAAATAATATTTTTTTACAAAGATTTAATTACATCGGGTTAAAATTATACATACATGTGAGAACGATGTAAAAGACGAGCAGGATAAAAGCGTCCGGAATAAAAGAGGAACAATTCAAAGAAATAATTAAAATTAACCATGGCAGCTAAGAAATGACCAGTCCCGACTGACGGCGCCCGTTCACGAACATGACGCATGCGCCAGCACCATTCGGCTCAACCATTTTGAAGGGAGCCAAATGATCCAACGCATACGCCACCATCAGCTAGACTTTTGAGTGAGCATGACACTCCCAACCGCCAGGGTACATTCAAGTCAAAAACATATTACCTAAAACTGATAATTAAAGTTAAAGGTACACAGTACTCACACATGTGCTGTTAATGGCTGAAATTATACAATGCTAAGTAAGTTGATTCTAACAATGCAAATTTTTCTTACAATCTTCAGCCGGTCCAACAATGTTTCCGAACTATTTACAGATTAGTTTGGGCTCCCTAGTGGCTGTGGAGCAGGACCAGCATTCAGCCAAGCATTTTTATCTTCAATATAATCCCCCAACTTATAATATGCTTGCCTGCATAGTGTGCGTTTAATACAAGACTTGAATTTCGTCTCATTTAGTTCTAATAGGGGAGGTATCTTATTATAACATTTTAAACAGTACCCCATGAAAGATGAGGCTACTTTAGCCAGTCTGAAGCCTGGTTGAACTAACTGGTCCCTATTTCTAGTACCATAATTATGTCTCTCGCCTCTTTTACTAAAAAGATGTAAATTCTTTCTGACATACATGATGTTTTCGTAAATGTAGTGACAAGGTACCGTCATGATGTTAATAATCTTAAACAGTTCCCTGAGAGAATCGCGCCGGCGGAGATTATATATCGCTTTGATGGCTGGAACAACTATATGTAGGACCTACCTTTTTTTTTTTTTTTTTTTAAGGGATGGGAAATCATCCAATGACTCCTCCCGCTCTGGGTGTAGCGGGAGGGAGTGTCAGACTTCTACTGACTAAAACCCATCCATGTTCCTTCATTGCCCTTTGTGTTCCGGAGACACGGTGTCTCTTGCGAATAATCCCGCGACTCCGGCAGGCGTCGGCCCTTTCGGGCCCCTCTGTGTGCTGACTCTCTTTGAGGCGCGCGTGGAACACTAACGCGCCGTCGACACGGCCTGTCGTCACTAGACGGACGGACGGCGAGCCACCCATAGCTCGCCGTCCACAGGCCCGCGCCTACGGTGGCCGGAGGTCACCAGGTGGTGTCCCCCGACGCCTGCGGCGTCTACCACGGCGGCCGGGACGAGAGGGTCTCCTCTCCCTCTCCGCCACCTCCTTCGCTAGCATGACTGCTTCGCAGAAGGAGGCAACGGCGTCCCATTCCGTCTCGCTCCGGACCATGGCTTGGACCAGGGCCGGACGCGAGAGGTTGCCGCTTCGGGAAAGCCGTTTCGAGGACACGGCGGTGCGCCGCCCAAGCGGGGCACACCTGCACAGTGTGCTCCACCGTGTCCTCCGGTCGATCCTCGCAGTGGTGACACCCGGGCGTTTCCTCCCGCCCGATTCGGTGCAGGAACCTCCCGAAACATCCATGTCCGGTGAGGACCTGCGTCAGGCGGAAGGTGAGGACGCCGTGGCGCCTCTCTAGCCACTCCTCAAAGAGGGGACTTATCGCCACTATCGTGGCGTGCCCTGCACTGGGTTGCGACAGTCGTCGTCTCCATGACGCCATGAGATCGCGCCGGAGGTCAGTCCGCTGCGCGACAATTTGCCGCGTCAGCGGAGTTTCCCCCCGGCGTAGTACCTCCACGCGCCAATCATGTAGGCGCGTGAGGACTATCGCCTCCAGATCCCATGGCGGCAATCCAGCAAGGAGACACACCGCTTCGCGCGAGATCGTGCGGTACCCTCGGGCCATCCTTAGGGCCATCACCTTTTGGGGCGCGTTCAGATAGTTGGCAGCACGCTGCCGCAAGGAACGCGCCCACAGTGGGGCCCCGTAGAGGGCCATGGACCGCACGACCCCCGCGTAGAGCCTCCGGCAGGAGGCGTTTGGTCCCCCCAGGTTAGGCAGGAGCCGCCTGAAAGCAGCCCCGGCCCGCTCCAGTTTGGGTGCCAAACGTCGGAAATGTTCCACGAAGTTCCACCGGCTGTCGAGGACGAGCCCTAGGTACTTCAGCGTCAACTCGACGCCGATGGAAACCCCTCCTACCGTCAGCAAGGATCCCGACGGTGGCGTACTGCCTCGGCCATGAAAACACATGGCCTCGGACTTGTGCAGTGCCACCTCGAGACCCAATTGCCGCCTCCGCGTACGACCCCCCCTGTGCCAGCACCAGCGTGTCGTCAGCGTAACAGATGACGCTGACGCCGCTAGGGAGGTCGGCTCGCAGCACCCAGTCGTAACCGATGTTCCACAGGGCCGGCCCCAGAACCGAACCCTGTGGGACACCGCACGACATCTCTCGCCGGTTCCACTCACCGCTGTGACTAGGGTAGATTACTGCCCGGTCGGACAGGTAGTCCCCGACCACACGACGAAGGTAGGTCGGCACCCGATGATACCGGAGTGCCTCCCCAATGCAGCTCCAGGGCATGGTGTTGAAGGCGTTAGCGATGTCGAGAGACACCGCCAAGACAACACCACCCCGGGAGACCGCATCCCCCGTCGTGAGGGCTCTGACGCGCATGACGGCGTCCACCGTAGAGCGCCCCTTGCGGAAACCAAACTGGTTGTCCGCAAGATCCGGCCCCGTTCCCGCTAGGTGCCCGGCGAGGCGGTCCGCAATGACTCTCTCGAAGAGCTTGCCCACCTCGTCGAGCAACACCACGGGCCGGAATGCGGACGGAGAGTCCGCAGGGCGCCCAGGCTTCCGGATGAGTACCAGCTTCCCGGTCCTCCAAGGAAGCGGGAACTGGCCTCTCTCCAAGCATGCGCTAAAGAGCCCCACCAGTCGAGGCCCGAGAGCCTCCAAGGCCAGGGCCCAGGCTTTGCCAGGCAAGCCATCGGGCCCTGGGGCGGTATGCAGTGTGATTCTGTAAACATGTCGAAGTGAACACTTAGGCGGAGTGAGCGACAAGTGAGCTGGCAAACCATACAAACAAGATGGAATGACAATTCATTTGTTGTTCACTCCACCTGTGAGTACGCAGTGAGCGGTCGACAGATTAGACCGTCTATAAAAATGTCAACAAGTGAAGGCGTGGGTGAAATCACTGTCAAACCATACAAACAAGATGAAATGACAGCTCACTTCTCGTTCACTCCACCTAAGTGAACACCCTGTGATGTCAATAGCAGTGCGATTCTGTAAACATGTCAAAGTGAAGGCTTGGGTGAAGTGATCACGTAGTGAGCTGTTAATCCTTATAATCTAGATGGAATGACAGCTCACTTTGTGATTACTTCGCCCAAGCCTTCACTTCGACATGTTTACAGAATAGACCGGCTGTTCCGTGCGGGAATCGAAATCGCGACACGCAGTGCAGCAGTCAATCACTCAACCACTGCGACAACCGTGCCTTAAAAAAATGCCTAGGTCTTAGTCTTATTCTCAGACCTATCAAAAAATTTCATAGAAATCGGTCGAGCCGGAGTTCGGAGGAGTTCGAAACAAACACTGTGACACGAGATTTTTATTTATTAAAAATGTTCTACAGCAAAAATCGACTTTCTAAAAAGGAGGAGGTTCTCAATTCGGTTGTTCCTTGATGTTTGTTACCTCATAACTCCGTCATTTATGAATCGATCTGAAAAATTCTTAATTTATCTGGAAGCATATACTTTGTCGATTGATCCCATTCAAATTTTAAAATCGGTCGAGAAGTTTGGATTTTAAATCGAAATAGCTGGAATTCATTTACTTGGATGATGGTTTTGTGCAATCCAAGTAATCGAAATTGCGTATTTTGCTTTCCTGCGACTTTGCAGTGGTGTTGGTAGGTGTGGGGTACCACTAAAAAGTGAAAAATAAAGACTTTTAACAAAAAAATACAACTGACTTCCAAATAAAAAAAAGTACTTACTACAAAGAAAAAAATAACTTAAATTTCGGAAGTCGGTGTCAAAATACAAAGTAGTAATTTTTTTTTTACCTACCTATTGCTAAACCCTAGATAAGTAAGTCTATCATTAGTTATGCACGTCAGCAGTCCAGTTGGGTGTAACTAAAGCTGTATTTAGAAAACCGCAGTACCTACAGTCATGTTTTACGAAAGCCCTTGGCTGTACTACATCAAAGTAGTATTCAAAACTTACTATTAAAACAGGTCAATGAGTGCTTAATGTTCAATTTACGAAAGAGGAAACCATTGTCGATCTCTTACGAACTTGTTTTTGACAAATTAATATAGTCGTGGGTCATGGCGAATTCGGTCATTGTCATCGGGTATTGGACCATGGGTGTGACCTCTTTGGTGAATTACTTGATGAAACGTAAGTCTACTCTCTCGAAAAAAGCGTACAGATGAAGCAGATTTTCGTCGGCACTTACGGAGAAATTACATCGAAAAAAAAAAACAGTTAAGTAAGTAGGTACTTAAATTCGTAATTTGGTTTTGCCATCATTTTTCTATCGGTATTACATAATAAGAAAACACTATATCACATCGATATCGTTGAGATGAAACTAAATCCCAATGAAAATCATTAAATTTTATAAAAAATTAGCCAAGTCTCTCTATGCAATCTTTCCACCATAAAATGTTTTGAGATCTCATAGAAGCAAGTACTGTTCAACTTATTTTAATACTAGCTGACCCGTGCAACGTCGTCTGCGTAACATTTTTCATTACTGTCCCGCTCCTATTGGCCTTAGCGTGATGATTTATAGCCTATAGCCTTCCTCGATAAATGGGCTATCTAACACTGAAAGAATTTTTCAAATCGGACCAGTAGTTCCTGAGATTAGCGCGTTCAACCAAACAAACAAACAAACAAACTCTTTTGCTTTAAATTTAAAATATTAGTATAGATAATAGAATAAAAAACTTTTGTAATTTTGATCGACCGTAACTCGTAAATCCAAATGTCATTTAATTTGGAGATTATTTTAAACTTTTCCTAAAACTTACTCTTGGTCACCTAAACCCCTAGCGTTGTCCACATGGGACAAAGGATGGTACGGCCATGCCTGCTTTGCTCGAGACTTACCGTACCCCCAGATAACAAAAAAATATATTACTTTTTTTTTATCAAAAGAGTTTAAAAAAATCTACAGCTTTGCAGTACAAAAGAACATGATTTGGTTTTGTTACTTTTTTAAAATGTGTATTATTTACTATGATAAATTAAAATGTGACCGGTTAAAGTCCGCGGCTATATCACTCCCGCACTCGTCCTAATACTCAAGGTCATTGGCATGAATTAAAAGCCTTTAGTCAAGAGTGAATAGTCGAACTCTCACACGAAGGGTTCCGTACCAAAAACCGAAAAACTGTGTCTTGTATGGGATCGCTCCCTTTAATTTTTTATTTAATTTTGATAATTAAAATTTATTGCTTTAGCGGCAATAATACACACTCTGTAAAAATGTATTTCTATCTATTACGGTTACGGTTGTAATAGGGTCCCGTTGGTTACCTAAACGAAACCCAACCAATGGAACCCTAAAAACGAATTACTTACTTAAATCGAGGCCACAATCTTTGGTCCGAAAGTAATCCAGCAACAGGTTTTTCCGACGCGAACACCTATTATAGAGTTATGTATGTAATTCTAGTTAATTAATTTCGTAATATATGGATCATTGGCACTTCGAACAAGATTCAAAAAACATGAAAGCAATTTTTAACTTCCAGCAGACTTATTATGATTTCACAGCCCAAATTGCAGAGTTCTTTGATTGTGCTAATCTTAATTGTTTTCACCCCGCAGTGACTCCATTAATGAGTGGGTGAATGCGTAATTATTTTTTCTGGGAACGTTGTAGAAGGTAGGTAATATTACAATCAAAATTCTAAATTCAAAAGTCATTAATTGTTCAAATTAGGCTGAGAGCCAGCACTTTTTGAACGTCAAGTTTTACAAAAGACAGTCCCCCAAAACACCCGCCCGTTACCACTTCCTAGTGTTTTAGCTGTGGAGAAGAAGTGGCCAACAAACTCCATAGCAACACATCTGTCAGTTACGTTTTAGGAGCTAGAATTTATACAATGAGTAAAATGCAAAGTAATATACATGACACAAAACAATTTTTTTTTTTATTATTTATCACTTTTTAGCTAACACACTATGATACTATAAAACAAAATACACACTCAAGCAAGTGTTGACGTTTGTAGATTAATAAATAAGTAAAAAAAGATTGACCTACATAGTCAAAAGTAAATGAAATAAATAATAAAAAGACAAAAAAGAAATAAGGAAAGAACAATATTATATGAACACATTTAGCCTGTCATAAACTAACTACTCGTACTTATAGATAAAGAACATGATAAATTATGTCTTGCGTTCAACACAGCAACCGACTATTTTATCATCTAAATAATCTTCGGACAGAGGTTAGATTTTACTTTAGC
Source organism: Ceramica pisi (assembly GCA_963859965.1). NCBI lineage: Eukaryota > Metazoa > Arthropoda > Insecta > Lepidoptera > Noctuidae > Ceramica > Ceramica pisi. The sequence continues at coordinate 18,566,503 of OY982543.1, forward strand.
TTTAAATGAGTTAAAAGGCAGATCAAGAAAAGAAACTGGAAGTTTATTGTTTAGACGGACGGACCGAGCCCCACAAATATGGACCTTAAAATCATGGACCTTACGAAGTCGGTGTGAAGGAGCATGTAACTTGTGCTTGTTTCTGGTTTTAAAGTTATGAAATAATGTCGCTCGTTTCACTGTCACGCAACTGAAAGTCACTTTTGATAGTCATAATTTTTTGAGTTTTCGAAAATATCTCATAATCTCGGCGGAAATTCGAGGTGTTTCTGATAGATTGCGAAGACGATGTCTGCGATGATTGATTGAATATCACTTTGTCTACAGCCCTGTACAAGAAAGGTTTACGTTTTTTTTTTTTTTTACTTTTGATAGGCACGCGTTTGACCACTAAGTATCTCACCTGATGGTAAGCGATGATGCGGTCTAAGATGGAGTACACTTGCCTAAAAGTAACCTATTCACTCTTGACTTAAAGACTTCCAGGTTGTAGCTATCAGGAAACACAGACTCCAGCAGCGAATTCCACTCCTTTGCTGTGCGCACTATGAATGTGTTCCCAAGTTGTTAGTTGTTACATAGTTAAATAAAGGTAAACAATCTTGACGTGACTTTTTACACAAACACATAGTTATTCAACAAATAAACTTGTTGAGCTTAAACTTAAGGATCAATTGATTTTGTCATCGTTATTGTTCTATTAACATTGGTGTTTAGATGCATCACTTCACTACATATTATAAAACAAAATCCTCCGCCGCGTCTGTCTGTTCGCGATAAACTCAAAAACTACTGCACAGATTTTCATGCTGTTTTCACCAATGGATAGAGTGGTTCTCGAGGAAGTTTTTAGTATATAATTTGTCAAGCGGGCAAAGCAGCGGGTATCAGCTAGTTTTATTTATAAACTGAGTTAATAAAACCACATCAGGATTGTTTACCTTTATTTAACCCAACCTTTCTAGCATCTATAGGTATTTTCATAATTTCAAATTAAGTAATTCTTTCTGACGTAATCTATCATTGTCAACGGAAAATGACAGACTCCGTAAGATTGTAATAAATCTTGATTAGATTTTATTTTCTCGATATTTTATGATAAAAATCATTTTAACCGACTTCGCTAAAGGAGGAGGTTCTCAATTAAGTAGTATTTTTCTATGTTTGTTACCTCATAACTCCGACAATTATGAACCGATTTCAAAAATTCTTCTCTCTCTCTTCCAGCTATTTCGATTCAAACTCTTTGGATTTTAAATCGAAATAGCTGGAATTTGTCTACTTGGGTGATGGTTTTTTTGACATCCAAGTAATTGAAATTGCGTATTTTGTTTTTCTGAGATTTTGCAGTAGTGTTGTTAGGTGTAGGGAGGGTACCACTAAAAATTGAAAAATAAAAAACTTTTTACAAAAAAATACAACCGACTTCCAAAAAAAAAAAACACTACAGAGTAAAAAAATAACTTTAATTTCGGAAGTCGGTGTTTTTGTTAGTTTCTTCGTATTTTGACACCGACTTCCGAAATTAAAGTTATTTTTTACTTTGTAGTGTTCTTTTTGGAAGTCGGTTGTATTTTTTTTTATGTGAATAATAAATCCCATCCAAATTCAATAGTTTCCAATCTATTCTTGACTTAATTAGAAAAAAAAGTTAACAATAATTCACGCGATATTTTACAATGTTACAGCGTTTACCACTTTTCGGTGACATCATCAAGTCGCGGGCTCGAACTCAGTGGTAGGCATGGCCAAAAAGCACGCTGTCTCACCTCGCATCATGCCCGACAGAGATAGTACCAGTGATGAGCAGTTAGACGCTAGCCTTCATGCACGTCTAGTTCGCACGCACACAAACATCGTTCCGAACCGTTCCGAACTAAATCGAAGTTACACGATGCACACATACCGCCACCGCGCGCCGCTACGCGTAGTCGTTCGACGCTCGCCGAGAAATCAGCTACTACCTACCTAAAAACTCTTACTAAAAATAGTAGCCACTGTGTTATCGTTTTATACCTCTACGGCCCTATAGGTACCTAATATGGATTGCTTATTCTATTGTTATTATGTTTAGTTTTTCCTTGGTGGTAATGCAGCCGCCACGCCGCCACCGACAGATCTGATGCTTACTTGAATAGTCATCGCAGTTTATGTCCGTAGGTACTAGATACATCTACATCTACACTATTATTATAAAGAGGAAAACTTTGTTTGTTTGTTTGATTGTAATGAATAGGCTCAAAAACTACTTGACCGATTTTAAAAATTCTTTCACCATTCGAAAGTTACATTATCCACGAGTAACATAGGCTATATTTTATTTTGCAAAAAAATAGGGTTCCGTAAGATATTTGGGTTTTTCGGACACAAGGTGTAAAAATCAACCAGAAAAGTAACTTATTTTGCGTACGCTGCCTAAACTATAAAATATACAACCATAAATTGTTCTAATTAATTGTAGATCTTATAAATATCTACAAAAAAGTCCGCGACACACTATACCTTTCTATGTCGAGTGAGGCACAACAACCATTTTTTTATTTAAAAACGCTATTATTATAAAGAGGAAAACTTTGTTTGTTTGTTTGATTGTAATGAATAGGCTCAAAAACTACTTGACCGATTTTAAAAATTCTTTCACCATTCAAAAGTTACATTATCCACGAGTAACATAGGCTATATTTTATTTTGCAAAAAAATAGGGTTCCGTAAGATATTTGGGTTTTTCGGACACAAGGTGTAAAAATCAACCAGAAAAGTAACTTATTTTGCGTACGCTGCCTAAACTATAAAAGATACAACCATAAATTGTTCTAATTAATTGTAGATCTTATAAATATCTACAAAAAAGTCCGCGACACACTATACCTTTCTATGTCGAGTGAGGCACAACAACCATTTTTTTATTTAAAAATCTTGATTCTTTTTGAACTACATTTAAACGCGTTTATTTTACTCATGCTATTAATCCTTATCAAAATAAAGTATTTCATCACTAAGTACAGTTTATGTAGATCATATTTGGTCTTTCAATGATTAAAATCGGACGTTTGGTTTTGAAGTTATGGCGAAATTAAAATATTACGATTTCTGCTGCACGGCCCGTTGCGAAGTGAACGTCACCAAGGCGGGGGTGCGCGTGCGGGAGGGGAGTTTAGATCTATGTAAGGTACCCGCGCGGCTCAGACGTGAGGTAGGTAGGTAACAGTTTTTCTCACGGTTTTTCTGTAGTGTATTTAGTATCAGCATTGCACCCGTGCGAAGCCGGGGCGGGTCGCTAGTACCTAATAATGAAATTAGTTCTACCTAAGTACCATCCTATAAATTGTTATCAAAATTACTTACTTACCTACCTGTCTTCTTAATTTTTAGGGTTCCGTAGCCAAATGGCAAAAAACGGAACCCTTATATATTCGTCATGTCTGTCTGTCTGTCTGTCCGTCCGTATGTCACAGCCACTTTATTCCGAAACTATAAGAACTATGCTGTCGAAAACTCTAAACTTGGTAAGTAGACGTATTCTGTGAACTTACTACCTACCTAAACCTGTAGGCCGGTATAGTATGGATAGGGGTTCTAAAATGATATCGAGGTTTCTAATATCATTTTTTTCTAAACTGAATAGTTTGTGCGAGAGACACTTCCAGAGTGGTAAAATGTGTGTGTGTCGTGTAACTTCTAAAATAAGAGAATGATAACACTAAAACATATATGATGTACATTACCATGTAAACTACCAGCGAAAATTGGTTCGAACGAGATCTAGTACCTAAGGAGTTTTTTTAATAGGTACGTCATAAATCGTAATCCACAACTTTTGCTTATATTATAATATTTGTACGGAACCCTCGGTGCGTGAGTCCGACTCGCACTTGGCCGGTTTTCTATTTTTAGTTACCCCTATTGGTTGACACAGACGTGTTTAGATTTGCATTCATTATTAGATTGCTTTAAATTATCAGACAAGTGCACAGTATATTGTGACAAACTGACAAGTGACACATAAAGATTGTTTACTTAGCTCCTACATACCTACCTACCTAACGTTAAAATTTTAGTGTCTACGAACGCCAACGGTTTGTTTTATGGCATCTTTGCTTGTAGGTAAGTACCTACCTACGTTAATATAACAGTAGGTACCTATTAGGCAGAGAGCTATGTAAACTATGATGTTGCAGAATTTGTTCGAAAGAGTTACCGCGGCCCTGGTAAGTACGGTACGCAGAGGGCATTAGGAGGAACACGGATGGGTTTTAGTCAAGAAGAGTCTGACACTCCCTTCTGCTTCGCCCAAAGCGGGAGCAGTTATTTGGTTTCCCATCCATAAAAAAGTCTTGTCCGCCGCAAAAGTACCTACGAACACAAAATTAGGTTTGTCAATTGCAAGAAACTATTTTGAAAGCAAATAGAATGAACCCAGTAACAAACATTACATTGACCCTGGCTTGAACTTTGGATTTCGCTACCTGCTACCTAGGTACTCAACTAAACGAGCGACACGTTGCCGCTGGCGGCCGGCAAGGGCAACCTTTGTCGTTGGCTGTCGACGGGCGCTTCAACGACCACCAACGACGCGTGCAGTTATCCCTGCCGTAGACGCGTGCGGCGGCGGTGGCACGGCGGCGTCATGTCGCTCGATTGTAAGAACGCTTAGCCACCGTACGCACGGACGTAAAAATATTCCGTTCAGCCGAGCGTTGAGAACCCAGCACTCAGCAGAGTTAATCCCAACGCGTCAAAAAAAGACACCGTTTCAACTTATAATTATATCATTGGTTTCAACATCGAGAGTTGAAAATTCATTGCGCGATAGCATCCCGCCGCGATGATTTTACACTGCAGCGGGCGCGGGCAGCGACGCGGTGTCGAAGACCCGGTCACGACGCCAAATTATGACTTTTCTACCCATTGTTTATAATATGTGGTTTTTTAAACTTTTTCAATGATTCAAAACAATGTCACGTACTTATGCAGCGTCCACTCAAAGCAACAATAACAATTTCAAACGCAAATACGGAGTCCAAACTACAGTGCGAAGTCAAACAGATATAAAATATAATGTTGAAATCCAAAAATCAAGCCAATGAGTCAATATAAATTAGAGCGCAAGTCTAATCTACCTACGTATACGTATGAACGACATAGGCCACAGGCCACAGCACACCGCAGCAGACACAGTTGTAACTTGAATACGCACGTGTGCGTGAGCGTTGTCCCCCCGCACCGCACCGGGGGGAACGTTATTCAGTGAGAGGCACGATAATTCATAGTAAAACGCGCGCGTAAAAAAATATGAGAAGGCCTTTCGTAAATCGAGTTTTATGAAAAAACTACTGCATATATCGATTAAAAATAAAAGTTAGTGAATTCTTCGTTAATTGAGCTTTGTCGGTACCGACTTGGTTTTAAAGATTTTACATTGTGTTTATTACTTATTTACGCCCAAAGATGCGTTAAAATTGGCAAGAAAAACGAAACTTTGGTGGCTCATAACTTTTTAATGGCGGTTTATTTTACCATTCTGTTTCCATACAGACAAAACTAATAATATGACAAAACGATATTATGTTTAACTTTTGATGTACTCTGTCAAACAGCGGAGTAATACCCTCCCGAAGTTTCTATGGAAAAAATATCGACTAGAGCCACCTTAATCTTTCTTCGTCCAGCAAAATACTAACTTATTAAAATTCAAAGAACTATAATATCATCTAATAGTAATCATAGCATAACCTCCGCAAATACTATTAAGTCATCTATACTTCTATACTATAATTATTAATACTAACTATAAAGAGGTAACATTTGTTAAAGTTTGTAAGTTTGCAAGTTTGTATGTTTGTATGTTTGTAAGTTTGTATGTAGGGGGTAATCTCAGGAACCACGGTTCCGATTTGAAAAATTATTTCAGTGTTAAATAGCCCATTTATCGAGGAAGGTTTTAGGCTATATATCATCACGCTCAGACAAATAGGAGCGGAGCATTAATGGAAAATGTGACACAAACGAAGTTGCGCGGGTCAGCTAGTACTTAGTATATAAACAGTCCATTGACAAACATCAGTGGCATCACAAATGGACGCGCACACGGAAGATAAAGTCCTCACAAAGGTAAGCCCATGCCAATTGAATATGATAATCATTATACACAATTGTTATTATCACACCTCACAATAGATAGAGTACTATCGAGATGAATCATTATATATAATGACGTTGGGTTACCGCGAAATATATTTTTTGTAATGATTAGTAAGCACCACTAAAGAGCGTGTATTCCGTCCACTAGCGCCGCCAATGGTTTTTTATTATTTGTGGTAAATTTAAGACACGTAGATAAAAAATCGCTCCGTAGTGCACTGAAGAAATGTATTTATTATGTTTTGAGAGTTATGTTTTGTACTTTAGAACATAAATAGTTGCCAAAGTCGATATTTTTGCTAAAAGTGGCCACTTTTAGCAATAATTGCCGTTTTGGCTATTTAGCCATGAGTTATGTATTAAAAATAGCTGTCAAAAAATAATAGATACATTTCTTTAGTGCACTACAGAGCGGTTTTTTATCTACATGTCTTAAATTTACCAAAATTAATAAAAAACGATTGGCGGCGCTAGTGGACGGAATACACACTCTTAAGTTAGAATAGTTCATATCGGGATTGCTACCAGGGGGGCTTCTCTCTAAGCCCGAAGTCCGTAGTTTCGGGCTTAGTTACAGGCGTATTATACTCCGTATCACCTAAGCACTACGAATTTATTACAACACGATTAGACAGTTACTATCAAATCGTATTGTCGTTCATTTTTAGTTCGGGTTTGCAATGAGACTAATCGTAAATTTGTAGGTAATACGGAGTAGAATACGCCCGCAACTAAGTCCGAAACTAACGGTCGTACGTTAACTATTCTAATGTTAGTGACCATGAAAGATTAAAACACCACTTAAGTATCTAAACATACTATGCCGATGGTACGCGGCGGATGTTCCGCGGCTGATTTTACGCTCCAACGTATTCGGCTGATTTGACACACCATAAGTGTTCGTGATCGCCTACTGTCCGAATTTGGTCGATAAGCGCTTAGGCTGCCCGTATACCTAGCCAATCTCGAACGATGATCGTACTAGAGGTATGACGTCTTCTTCTAATCGTCTGGGCAGTAAGGTCTTGGTCTAACGACCCCACATACCCTAGTGTCAGAGTTTCTAAACCGCCTCAAGGGCCTCTGACATGGTTTACGACCACCATTTGGCGGCCGGGACCACCGGCTTATACGTGACTTCCGAAGCACGGAATCATTTTCAGACAATCAGTTGATTCAATCCTGCAATGTCCTAGCCAAACTGGAAACAACTTTACAAAGTATGCTTCCCGTGGGAATCGAACCCACGACCACCGGGTCACTCGACCATGGAGGCAGTTAGAAGATTGACACGATAAATGACACATAGTAGCGTTTACTACAGTGCATTTTCACTTAGACAAAACATATCACGTTTGAGGTAAACCGTCCTATTTTAATAGCAAGAGGCCGAAGTTGTTGGTAATTATAGGTCAAGTGACTTATTGTCTCTACTCACAACCGGCGCGTGTCTATGGCCAGACTTAGGCTCAACTCACGCCAAAAGAGCGTCGAAGCGCAGCGAAGCGGAGAGCAGTTTCAGTGTCATATGAATTTTAACTTTATTTTTATTGCTATAATACTTATTATTGCATGAGAATCTTGAACAAGTCGCGCGGATGCCCGCGGCGCCGCAGGAATTCCGGCGAATTCCTTCTCTACCGAGCGGGTCGCTGCGCTTCGCTGCCCTTCGCCACTCTTTCGGTGTGAGCTCACCCTTAGGTAGCCGTTAACGTAGTACCTATAAGCGAAACTTTATAAGAAAACCTTTTTTTTACAAAAACATATAACCGACTTAAAAAAAACACTGTAATTTCGGAACTTGGTGTTTTTGGCTTTGTATCTTTGATTTTTTAACACCGTCTTCCGAAATTAAGGTTATTTTATACTTTGTAGTGTTTTTTTTTGGAATTCGGTTATTTTTGTTTGTAAAAAAAAATTTTTGTTCAGTTTTAAGTGGAGATACTTGGAAGACGTCTTCGTCTGCGCAAAAATTGACATAGCAAAAATGCTCATAAAATAAAAACTACTGATTCAAACTGAATTCAATTTTCAAAGGACCAAATGGCAAAATGCCGCAACGAAACTAAACAAGTATCACACAAATCGGATCTGAAACCTCGGAGTAATCGGTACTTATATAAAACAAAAAAAAACTGCAAAAAAAACTCGCCGAATAGAGAACCTCCTCCTTTTTTGGAAGTCGGTAAAAAAGGGTTTTCTAGACAAATTGAAGTTACGTTTATGCAATCGGTCCCCGATTTAAAACTCGCACTAGCCTCAGTGCTAGCCACTAATGTTATAATAACGTAAATGTAAAACAACGGAGTGTAGACCTGAGTATGGTGTCAATTTCAATTCGATACCTCCACGCGTTCCAGAGATAAAGGGTTTTGACAGACTGGCGGACGGACGGACAACAAAGCGATCACATAAGGGTCCCGTTTTTTCCTTTTGAGGTACGTAATTCCAAAAAGGAGCAGAGTATCTATGTGTCTAAAGATCGTAGCAGCTGGCGGTACATAGTCTCTGCTTACCACCTATGGGAAAAGGCATAAGTTGATGTATTTAAACATATTTGTTGTTTGTAAATATTGTAATTGATGACATGATGAGAAGTCAACCTACCTAAGGAGATACAAAAGACTTACTCGGTGAATCCCCCCCATTTTTTTCGTAGAACTTATTCATATTGATGTTCTTCTTAGAAGGTTACTTACCGAGTCCAAAACCTGACACTACGCAGGTACACCAATCTTACTGAACCTTTTTGTTTACGTTTTACTCCATGACGATTAAATCATCACCGTGCCTCTGAATGACTGATGACTATAGCTCCGTAACGTAGACGGATCTAGTGCGACGCAATAGTATGATTAATAGTATGTATTAGTAATAATATAGTAACAAAGAAATTGGCCAAACATGGGGTATTGCTATTAATCTTATTTATGAGTCAGTATGGTGTTATAAATACGAGAAAAACATGGCGCCTAAGTGCGGGAGATGTAGCATCGTAGGGTTTTCCTAGTTTACTCAGAGTCTGAGTTAATCCTTCGTCTCTTACATGGTGTTTATTTATCAACCAAAGGATTTCTCAAGAAATGGATGCTGGATTTAGTATCATTTTATTTTATTTTAGTTGTGATGGGTTTGCTCTTGACTTTAGTCTTGGTCAGAGATGAAAGAGACAAAGTCTACGATAGAGCGAGCTTCCCCAGAAGGAGCCTGGTCACTCTAACTTTGAAAATATTAGGGTTGTAAGCGTTCGGAAACACAGACGCAGGCAGAGAGTTCCACTCCTTTACTGTGCGCATTATAAAAGACGTTCTCATGTACCAACTTATAGATTACTATTTAGTTAGACGAGTTCTTGAATGGAGACCGCGAATCGGTAAGCGGATCAAGCTAGGTAGAGCGACGATCTTCGCAGGATGGCTGATGTCTAGCAGTGGACTGCTTTAGACTGATGGTGGTGGTGATTATGACCACATAGAAATTGGCCGTACATGGGGTATTGCGTCTATGTGAGGTAGATAGGTCACTATTTTCCTTGTTTACCCGAAACCTGACACAGGTCATTTGAGGTGGCTTACGGTGTCCAGGAATGAATGGATATTGTTCCATTCACATCTGGTCCCTAGTGTTTTTACGCTCTTGATCCTATCTGAACTGAAATAAACACAGCGACTCTGTGACTGTGAGGTAGAGGTGTTCTGCGTTTACTGAACCTGGCCTGAACCAGAATCTGGTCATTTGAGGTACTTCATAGTGCCTAGGGATGAGTGAAGGGTATCTCAATCTATTTTCTAAACGAATGCCAATGGATAGAAGAAGCCGGTGTCTGATATTGTTTGTATATTTTATGGCTCACTGCCATTTTAGTCGGAGGCGCCAATTAATTGTGATGTCATTCAGCCTGTACTAATGTCATATATGTCTCGTACTATGCTTATGACGTATGAAAAGATTTTTGCCAGTACGGTTACTTGTGCATCGTCATTCGATGAGGTTCTCACTGGTTGAATCACCAGATCAGTGAGGCTGACAGATCAATTAGGCTTCCTTTACAGTCTCCTTAGGGATATGCCGTTACAGTGCACCTAGCATAAAAAAGGTCGAGGGCAACCGATGGATGCGAGACGCACAGGACCTCTGTCTGAACACGACGCACGTGTTTGTTTTGTTACCTACACCATGCGACCGTGTTTATGGATCAATCATCATTCTGTCTGTCTCAATTAGCGTCTGTCTGTCCGGCAATTTAAATAACGCTACGACAGCGCTTGAGACACTTAATACCCACAAAGTTGCGCAACTGTATTTATTCTTTCTGTCTGCACTTATGGTGTGTCAAATCAGCCGAATACGTTGGAGCGTAAAATCAGCCGCGGAACATCCGCCGCGTACCATCGGCATAGTATGTTTAGATACTTAAGTGGTGTTTTAATCTTTCATGGTCACTAACATTAGAATAGTTAACGTACGACCGTTAGTTTCGGACTTAGTTGCGGGCGTATTCTACTCCGTATTACCTACAAATTTACGATTAGTCTCATTGCAAACCCGAACTAAAAATGAACGACAATACGATTTGATAGTAACTGTCTAATCGTGTTGTAATAAATTCGTAGTGCTTAGGTGATACGGAGTATAATACGCCTGTAACTAAGCCCGAAACTACGGACTTCGGGCTTAGAGAGAAGCCCCCCTGGTAGCAATCCCGATATGAACTATTCTAACTTAAGAGTGTGTATTCCGTCCACTAGCGCCGCCAATCGTTTTTTATTAATTTTGGTAAATTTAAGACAAGTAGATAAAAACCGCTCTGTAGTGCACTAAAGAAATGTATCTTTTATTTTTTGACAGCTATTTTTAATACATAACTCATGGCTAAATAGCCAAAACGGCAATTATTGCTAAAAGTGGCCACTTTTAGCAAAAATATCGACTTTGGCAACTATTTATGTTCTAAAGTACAAAACATAACTCTCAAAACATAATAAATACATTTCTTCAGTGCACTACGGAGCGATTTTTTATCTACGTGTCTTAAATTTACCACAAATAATAAAAAACCATTGGCGGCGCTAGTGGACGGAATACACACTCTTAAGTTAGAATAGTTCATATCGGGATTGCTACCAGGGGGGCTTCTCTCTAAGCCCGAAGTCCGTAGTTTCGAGCTTAGTTACGAGCGTATTATACTCCGTATCACCTAAGCACTACGAATTTATTACAACACGATTAGACAGTTACTATCAAATCGTATTGTCGTTCATTTTTAGTTCGGGTTTGCAATGAGACTAATCGTAAATTTGTAGGTAATACGGAGTAGAATACGCCCGCAACTAAGTCCGAAACTAACGGTCGTACGTTAACTATTCTAATGTTAGTGACCATGAAAGTTTAAAACACCACTTAAGTATCTAAACATACTATGCCAATGGTACGCGGCGGATGTTCCGCGGCTGATTTTACGCTCCAACGTATTCGGCTGATTTGACACACCATAAGTGCAGACAGAAAGAATAAATACAGTTGCTCAACTTTGTGGGTATTTGGTGTCTCAAGCGCTGTCGTAGCGTTATCTAAAATGCCGGACAGACAGACGCTAATTGAGACAGACAGATGATTGATCCATAAACACGGTCGCATGGTGTCGGTAACACAACAAAGCACGTGCGTCGTGTTCAGACAGAGGTCCTGTGCGTCTCGCATCCATCGGCTGCCCTCGACCTTTTTTATGCTAGGTGCACTGTAACGGCATATCCCTAAGGAGACTGTAAACGAAGCCTAATTGATCTGTCAGCCTCACTGATCTGGTGATTCAACCAGTGAGAACCTCATCGAATGACGATGCACAAGTAACTGTACTGGGTAATCATTTCATACGTCATAAGCATAGTACATAAGAGATGAGATTAGTACCGAACCGAATGACATCACAATGAATTGGCGCCTCCGAATTAAATGGCAGTGAGCCATAAATTAAATAAGCAGTATCAGACACCGGCTTCTTCTTTCCATTGGCACTAGTTTCGAAAGAAGATTGAAATACCCTTCACTCATCCCTGGGCACTGAAGTACCTGAAATGGCCAGATTCAGGTTCAGGCCAGGTTCAGTAAACGCAGAACACCTCTACCTCACAGTCACAGAGTCGCTGTGTTTATTTCAGTTCAGATAGGATCAAGAGCGTAAAAACACTAGGGACCAGATGTGAATGGAACAATATCCATTCATTCCTGGACACCGTAAGACCTGTGTTAGGCTTCGGTTAAACAAGGAAAATCGTGACCGATCTACCTCACATAGACGCAATACCCCATGTACGGCCAATTTCTATGTGGTCATAATCACCACCACCATCAGTCTAAAGCAGTCCACTGCTAGACATCAGCCATCCTGCGAAGATCGAGATCGTCGCTCTACCTAGCTTGATCCGCTTACCGATTCGCGGTCTCCATTCAAGAACTCGTCTAACTAAATAGTAATCTATAAGTTGGTACATGAGAACGTCTTTTATAATGCGCACAGTAAAGGAGTGGAACTCTCTGCCTGCGTCTGTGTTTCCGAACGCTTATAACCCTAATCTTTTCAAAGTTAGAGTGAACAGGCTCCTTCTGGGTAAGCTCGCTCTATCGTAGACTTTGTCTCTGTCATCTCTGACCAAGACTAGAGTCAAGAGCAAACCCATCACAACTAAAATGATACTTTATCCAGCTTCCATTTCTTGGGAAATCCTTTGGTTGAAAAATAAACACCATGAAAGAGACGAAGGACTAACTCAGACTCTGAGTAAACTAGGAAAACCCTACGATGCTACATCTCCCGCACTTAGGCGCCATGTTTTTCTCGTATTTATAACACCATACTGACTCATAAATAATATTAATAGCAATACCCCATGTTTGGCCAATTTCTTTGTTACTATATTATTACTAATACATACTATTAATCATACTATTGCGTCGCACTAGATCCGCCTACGTTACGGAGCTACAGTCATCATTCATTCAGAGGCCGAGATGATTTAATCGTCATGGAGTAAAAACGTAAACAAAAAGGTTCAGAAAGATTGGTGTACCTGCGTAGTGTCAGGTTTTGGACTCGGTAAGTAACCTTCTAAGAAGAAAATTAATATGAATAAGTTCTTAAAAAAAAATGGGGTGGATTCACCGAGTAAGTTTTTTGTATCTCCTTAGGTAGGTTGACTTCTCATCATGTTATCAATTACAATATTTACAAACAACACATATGTTTAAATACATCAACTTATGCCTTTTCCCGTAGGTGGTAAGCAGATACTATGTACCGCCAGCTGCTACGATCTTTAGACACATAGATACTCTGCTCCTTTTTGGAATTACGTACCTCAAAAGGAAAAAACGGGACCCTTATGTGATCGCTTTGTTGTCCGTCCGTCCGCCAGTCTGTCAAAACCCTTTATCTCTGGAACGCGTGGAGGTATCGAATTGAAATTGACACCATACTCAGGCCTACATTCCGCTGTTTTACATTTACGTTATTATAACATTAGTGGCTAGCACTGAAGCTAGTGCGAGTTTTAAATCGGGAACCGATTGCATAAACGTAACTTTAATTTGTCTAGAAAAGTTTTTTACAGACTTCCAAAAAAGGAGGAGGTTCTCTATTCGGCGAGTATTTTTTGCTATTTTTTTTTTTTGTTTTATATAAGTACCGCTTACTCCGAGGTTTCTGATCCGATTTGTTACTTGTTGCCATTTGGTCAATTGAAAATTAAATTCAGTTTGAATCAGTAGTTTTTATTTAATGAGTATTTTTGCTTATGTCAATTTCTGCGCAGACGAAGACAACTTCCAAGTAACTCCACTTAAAACTGAAAAATATAAATATTTTTACAAACAAAAATAACTGAATTCCAAAACACTACAAAGTATAAAATAACCTTAATTTCGGAAGTCGGTGTTTAAAAAAAACAAAGGTACAAATGCAAAAACACCGACTTCCGAAATTACTTTGTACTGTTTTTTTTTTTTGAAGTCTGTTACATTTTTTTGTAAAATAATATTTCGCTTATAATTCGTTAACGGCTACTTATATTAGAAACTCTGACACTAGGGTATGTGGGGTCGTTAGACCAAGACCTTACTGCCGACACGATTAGAAGAAGACGTCATACCTCTAGTACGATCATCGTTCGAGATTGGCTAGGTATACGGGCAGCCTAAGCACTTATCGACCGAATTCGGACAGTAGGCGATCGGTAGCTATTATGTCGAGACTTCCCCAGCTTTGGATGGACATTCCAGTTTTTGTCTTTTTCTGGGTTTTAGGGTACCGTACCCGAAGGACAACCAACGGAACCCTAGCTATTACAAAGCCTCCGCTGTCCATCCGTACGTCCGTCCGTCTGTCGGTCAGCGGGCTGTATGTCAAGAACCGTAATAGTTATACAGTTGAAATTTGCGTAAATTTATCGTGGATAACGATATTTTTTACGTTGCTGATTTGGGTATTGAAGTACTTAGGTAGTGGTAAACGCCGTGACGTCAGTTGTCAGTTGTAATGGCGGCACGTGGACAGTCGTATTGGACTTTGCCGAGGGCACTTTGGCTCGAGAGACCAACCAGGACACTCCTCCAAAACGAAACTGTCGGTTTACCTATTTCAATTGTATTTAACTGACTTCTTTAATCATGTTATAAATGCGAGTTCTTCTTACTCAACAGACAGGTGTATTGCTAGGGAGTTTGTTGGCCACTTCTTCTCCACAGCTAAGACGCTAGGACGTGGTAACGGGCGAGCGTTTTTGGGGGACCGTCTGTTTGTAAGCTTTGACGTTCAAATAGGTAAAAAGTAAAGTAAGGTTATTACTGTATTGAGTGTTATTACCTAGTTGTCCGGCATTTTTCTGAACTGGACCTATTTGGCGCAGCCGCGGGGCACACAATTGTTTTAGAATTAAGTTCCCTTTTACTTATACCTAAATTGTGTGTATATCTGTGTGTGCCAAATAAATTTGTTTTCTTTCTTCTTTCTTTCTACAATGAAACCGATACCACCGAACCCAAACGATGATGGCGCTATCACACAGCCATCGCTGACGCCGAACCGTCATATTGTTTTTTTCTGTTGCCGCTACAATAATAACAAATAATAATAATTAAGGTTTATGGTACGGACCCCATCGTGTGCGAGTTCGACTCGCACTTGGCCGGCTTTTTTGATTAATTCACGATTAGATTAGAGAGATAGAATCTGAGATTTTCTTAAACAATACAATGCCATGCCATGGAAAGGGTACATTAAGTCAATGCCAGATAATGATAAGTAAGAATTGATTGAATTATAGTAATAACAGCTTTTGAGTAACATAAACGTTCAATTACCGGCGTAACAGACAAACCGTGGAATTGACTCAGAATTACATAATAATACACCACAAAGGCAAAATATGGGCATATCATTTTAGACAGAAATATGAGAGTGGTAAACAGACAGACATGACGAATCCATAAGGGTTCCGTTTTTTTGCGATTTGGCTACGGGACCCTAAAACCATGAAAGTAATTGGGGGCCGAGTCACCCGCGTCCGTAGGAAAATACCCTTCAGCGAATCCCTACACGTGGTCCCCGGGTGATGCTAAACAGGTGACACTAACCGCCTCCGTGGTCTAGTGGTTATACCACCTGATTCAGACCCAGAGGTCCCGGGTTCGATTCCCAGCGGAGGCAATTTTTACGACACATATGTTTAAATTACGACATAACAACAACGTTAACAGCATTGTTGTGTTCCGGCAGTTCGAAGTATGATAGCCAGTTCCTCTGTGTAAGAGGATTCCGGGTGAAACTCGCTTCCATCTTCGGCCTAATCATCAGTTTCCATCAGGTGAGATTTGGGCCAAGAATGTATAAAAAAAAAAGTTGCGGGACTATTCGAAAAAGATAGCGCGGCTCCGGAACACAAAGGGCAACGAAGAAACATGCAAGGGTTTTAGTCAGTAAAAGTCTGACACTCCCTTCCACTCCGCCCAGAGCGGGAGAAGTCGTGTCATGATTTCCCATCCCACCACAAAAGAAGGCTAAGTTTGGAATGGAATGGCATCATGTCATAACATAGTTAGATTTGAAGTTGTCATTTCTTGATACCAAAACGTGGATTGATTGATATAATATCATCATGAAGGTATAGATAAATATGGAGTCCAGACTTGGAACAACTGTTTGAGTCAAATACCTACGCAACTCTATCTCACTCTATGGTGGCCGACTTCTCTTTCTTGTGTGGACTTAGTGTGGAAATCTCTTTTATGAAATCTCCTTATAACCTCTTAAAAAGACTCACCAAACTAACAGAATCTGAAGTAAAACACTTTTAGATAATGTGTCTACAAATAAATAGTTGAACTACGATTACTGATATAAAAAATCCTAAAATTGTAGATCACGGATGCTTATCGTGATTGGCATACAACGTGAATTTTAATCCCATTTCCTTGGGATTTGGTAATGTGGCAACATTGGCCGCCATATGTCAAGTTGTCAGTAAAAATGTTCCAACATGGCGCTTGTTTACATTACGGTTCACAGCTTCTTTTGAAATATTTGTCTGTAATTGAAGGTATAATCAAAGAAATGGTGCACAGTTGTGAAGAGCATGGTTGCGGTAATAGGTGGTGTCCAGGAGGTGATATACAATTTCACGTGAAAGTGTTTAAATCGTGATTTCTGACATTGAGTCATTTTATACATATTTCTTTGTATTTTCTATGAATTACTTCACATAACGCTTAACCAATGTGTTCAACGTACTAATAAATGAGTATACTGATAACTATGTAAATATCAAATAGGTTTTCATCGATTTTCATTGACTTAGTGCAATTTTATCTTTTTGTTTACATCGGAAGTCATTTTGAAGTAGTGTGACCATATTGAGAATATATCTGGGACTTTCTCCGGGATCTTTAATATTAAATGTGAACATGTTTCTTAGTCATTAAATCATACACATACTCATACGGGGAACGAATGTCTGTTATTAGATATTTTATAATTAATTATTTAGAGCATAAAATAATATACCAACAATGTTTTTTCTTTATTTCTTAAAAATAGTACTCAGAGGAAACTGTAGTCATCCATTGCATCATTGAAAATGAAATTTTATGAAAGTGCATTTTAAACTACCTAATGGGAACCTCCACACACAGTATTATGTTTCTAGCAATATAGTAGTTGAAATATTATGGCAAATGTTCTTAATATAATTTTCAGATATCAAGTGACACATGAAGAGTCTATAGTGAAAATAGCTGATCTGGCTACACCAAGTGCTAATTTTGGCAGTTAGAGTGAATGACATCGAAAATAAATAAATATTGTATCATTTGTATCACAACATTTTACTCCTCTGTTACAAGAAATTAACCATCCGATCATGAACTCAATTTATTGCAATGAATTGCATGAAACCATACTGCTTAAAAAATAGCAAATACTATTTTTAACAAGCATATACGTGCTTACTTATGAGTCATACAGAAAATTTACTCAGTGATTAATGTGGGTGGAGACAGAAACTACACAGAGCAATGATCGTTAGTCATGTATAAAAGAATAGTTACTAAAAGATTTTAATTTGGAAAGTGTTTTTATATAATTACTAGCACTTCGCCCGCGACTTCATTGGAGCGGGTTAACTAAGTACTCCATGAACATCATCTCCTATATATCCGTTTTAATAATAAAATAACCATTCAAACTTTTATACTGTAACAAACGGCTTGTTTTATGCGTAATTTGTACGCATAGGTACATATTGTCCACTCAACGGAAAGCAACTACTTACCAAGTGCTGTCCTGAGAAAAAAGAATAACGGTCACCCTACTTAGAAAGAGAGGGTTTGACCACATTGAGCGAGATAGCGATACTTCATTTCTGCTTCAAGTAGGTATTCGAAGTGTGGACTCCATATTTATCTATACCTTCATGAATATCATCAAGATCAAACGATAACGTTTTAATTATACCTAATGTCAGTTTTAGCTGTCAATTTGAAAATGTTTATATTTCTTGAAATGGTCAGCTAAAACTGACAAAATTAAATATCGGTTCATTAAATGGCTAATTCTACGATATACTTAGGCACGACATATTATTATTCACCAATCATAGTCGATTAGAGCTATTCCTACAGTGCTATTCTGTAACAACATTTTCGTGTCTCGACAGCGGAATCCGAGGTGAGTTTCAAATTCGTATAAATATAAGACCTTATGATGTGTGAGATAAAGTTCACTTTGTAAGCTTAGTCACTCAGGTGAAGTCGATATCGAAATGGTTATTTACAGAATAGACTAGCTGGAATGAGTAGAACCAACCTTTGTTTTGATCGAGAGATGAAAATATGACCATCATAAAAGCGATATCGATTTTAAATAAATAATAGAGATACAGTGTTATAGCACAAATCCTGACAAATGGACACTGTCATAATAACACGTATAGTTTATAGCGATATCAAAAAGGCATTAATTTAATAAAATATCTCTACTAGTCTCCATCGATACCTAGGTATTATCTGTCTAGCCATTTTTAATACGTTTTTAACCGACTTCAAAAAAAAAGAGAAGGATCTCAATTCGTCGGAATCTTTTTATTTTGTTTTTAGGGTTCCGTACCGTAAGGGTAACCGACGGAACCCTATTACTAAGCCTCCGCTGTCCGTCCATCCGTCCATCTGTCTGGCAGCAGGCTGTAACCATTTTCATCCTGTAATCACTGATAGTGAACGCTCTACTGGGATAATAAACCGCATACAGGAAAGGTTACACACACCTAACATTTTGCAAGAATATGTAGAGCGAAAGCATCTTAACAGACAAAGGATTTCTTTCGTGAGAATAGAAGGCAATCAAATAGAGGACTTTCCACATTTGATTGAGGAAGAAATAATCCTTTTCGCGCTGGGCACATATCAATTGAAACTGGCAAGGTCTTACTGCAGTGAACATTTACGGGATGGCGTTTACATAATTGAGGTTTATCGAGACGAGCAATTAGAAGATTTGACAGATTTTAATATCTTTCAAACAAATGTATTTTTGATTAGAATTCATATTCAATCACGACATGCGAGGGCGCGCGAGTATCGTGGCTACATATTAATTGACAGAGACCAAACTGGCATCAGCTCTATTTTACAATATTATTGTACTTGTTTGACCGGAAGTCGTACGCTGGGAAGCTGTGCGCACATTTTATCCGTAGTTTGGTAAATGAGCTTAGCTAGATACGAAGGATTTAACCCTGTAGCCGCATTTTTAGATTCTATTATTCTGGATATAGACTAATGTAAAGAAAAATAAACAAATGCGTAAAAGTAATCTTGTTGTTTCATTTATTTTATTTATTATTATACGTAGGTAGTTGTCGATGGATGTCGTAAGAGGCGTTTTATATTGCAAGTATTGCAATCAACAGCATTTGGGAGTGACTCCAGTGCTATTTTAGGGTAATATTCCTTCATTCGTATTGAAAAACAATTATTAATTGCAAAATATATAACATAAATAAATAAAACTTTTCGACGTGTCTGTACAACAACCCGGTACATTTAAATTTTTTTTATTTTTTTCGTTAGTGGTGTGTTATGACCTATCACAAAAATAATATCTCATGTGTATTGGTCAGCAGGCCCAACTCCCATAGTGTTTTGCCCATTGTCCTTTGACGCAGACGTACCTATGTAGTTGCGCGGGTCAGTTACTGTAGCTATAAAGGTACAGCAGGCAAGTACGACGTGACAATGCGACAAACTTTTTATGTTATTTTAAACTGTTACTTTTAGATAGCCCATGTATCGAGGAAGGATATAGGCACGCTACGACTAAAAGGAACCGAACATTAATGGAAAATGTGACGCACACGAAGTTGCGTGGGTCAGCTAGTTAAGCTATACTATAATATTATAAAGAGGTAAAATTGTTTGTAAGTTTGTAAGTTTGTATGTAGGGGGTAATCTCAGGAACTACTGGTCCGATTTGAAAAATTGTTTCACTGGTAGAAAGCTACATTATCCGTGAGTGCTATAAATTATAAAGATATCATGCATATTAGTTGAACTATCTCAATTTTTGTCTATCCAGGCGGAAAAAAATAGCTCTTACAACAGAGTTATTTGCGTGCGCTGCCTTAACAGTTGTATATAATTGAAAACAATGTATGGCAACCTGGTCCGCCTATAATAGTTCTACAAAAAAGTCCGTGGCACCATATTTCTATCTTTTATATTTTAGCAGATATAGTAGCTTTTATGTGTTAAAAAAAGTATTTTTCGACGTACTTATCTTTGGACGATTTTTTAAACAACAAAATATTAAAACCATTAAAATATTAAAAAAATGTTATTTTGATCACAAGAACATCATAGAGATACGATTTGTCCAAAACAGTATGTCAATTGGTTGAATAGTTTCGAAGATAATATAAAATTACTAAATCGCAAAACGCCGCCCGCGCCGTCCATTCACGAACCGCATTAGAACATGCTTTGTACGGACGACGTTTTATCCATTACCCATAGACGGCGTTGTGCAATTACGTCATTTTTCTGAATCGTGGTGTTAAGATTTTCCGCGGATTAATGACCCTCTCCAGTTATTATTTAACTTTTGTCGTTTGGTAGGTAAGTTGTACGTAGTTGATTGAAAGTTGTTGGTCTTTAAAATTGTTTTGGTTGCTCGGTTTCTCAAAACACAATTACAACATTACTTCGTTCTCATTCTTCGAGTTCGAAGCTGTGATATTTCTGTTTTTGGGATATCGGACAGTTTCAGCGATTGTTTATCATGCCTTAAAGGATATCACAACTTTCCCGTCAGACACCCCAGACATGAGACAAGAGCAGCTCGAGTACGCCGTACGGAAGAGCCTCTCGAGGAATAGAGAAAATATTTCGCAAGCACTCGCTGGGAAATCTAGCTCCGAGCGTTCACAGCGGCTTGCTAACCAAAGCTGGAGAACATCGCAGGTCCGTGCTCGGGAATCTAGCGCTGAACGTGCACAGCATCTCAGTGATTTAAAGCAGCATGGCTCTGCAACAAGGGACAGGGAGTCTAACGCTGAGCACTCGCAGCGGCTCGCTAGCCTAGCTGCATACATATTATTATGCAATAAAAACAAAACCCCCCTTTGGCCGTCAGAAAATAAATCATAGCAATCAGTACTAACCGAACCACATTCATAATTTCATCACAAGTTAAAATGTTTACCGCCCAACGAAGTGGGCACGGGTCAGCTAGTTTATAATAAAGAGGTAAAGCTTGTGAGGTTGTACGGAGTAATCTCTGGAACCACTGAACCAATTCTGAAAATTCTTTTATCAATAGAAAGCCACATATTTGTGAGTGTCATAGGCTATATATTAAATCGAAAACACCGCCCAACGAATTGGGCACGGGTCAGCTAGTCTATAAATAAAGAACTAAACAAGTATACACTTTTTTGTACAAAATTTAAGTCCCAGAAACCCTTCGAGAAACCGTTAGCGAAATCGTCCTACGGAAAATATCGCAAAATCGTGTTGTATTTTATGTTATCACTAGCTGATGACCGGGACTTCTCCCGCGTGGATGTTGGTTATCGCGACCAAATTATATACTAAAAACCTTCCTCGAGAACCACTCTATCCATTGGTAAAAACAGCATGAAAATCGGTGCAGTTTTTGAGTTTATCACGAACAGACAGACAGACGCGGTGGAGAGCTTTGTTTTATAATATATAGTGAATTTGGTTTAATCACTGCGAGAGCCTTTTGAACTGACTTTGCCTTTAAGAATAATAAAATGAAATAGCACACTCGTTACTAATAAATATAGACGTATGTAATTAAGGGTAATAAGTAGTAAGTCATTCGGACTGCCTTTCCGAGAAAACCCTTGTACAGTTATTACCGAGGAGTATGACTTATGGGCGATCGGACAGGACGCGTGTACTTGACACACATCCGAGAATGCGATCATGGGCGTTTAAAGGGATATTATATTGTACGTAGCCAATGTAGCTCTGTAGCTAGGGACACCATGATTTGAAAGCGAGAAGCAGGATGATTTCTTTTTTAATTATTTTGCTAAATCGTGAAATAATGAAATGATTGGCCATAGTCTTTTGTTAAATTTTATTTTAGGGTTCTAAAGTTGCAAACTTTAAAGGGAAAGTGCATATCCGACTGTCACTGAGGAATCTACAACATGTCAATTTAGATTTTAACAATAATATAAGTAAAAATAACAATTAACTACCAAAAAAATGTGTTTTATTCGATTTGTAACAGATTTATTTAATAATAATTTTTGCTTCGTCTCATTGACTCATAAAACTCAGAGGTCGATATCATGACGTAAACGTGGAATTCTTCCCAAAGATGGACATTGAAGTTGAAGACTGTCGAATATTGGGTCACAAGAGCAATGCCAATGATTCATTTGACAGAAGAAATTGCCAAACTCAGAGCTGTTGTAGGTAAAGTACGGTAGTGGCCATAAACCACAATAATCGTGCCAAAACTAAGACAAACAAAACAAACCAAACAATTGTTTTGTACACAGAAATAAACCTACGCCTGGCGATCGTCACGTTCAACCCGCAATTTGTTGCAACAAACTGCTGTACCATACAAATTCAAACTCAATCTCCTCTTCGTTTAAGTACAAATTGCTATAGAAACATTCTCACTACGAATTAAACACTCAACTCGTAACTGTAGTAACAAACTGCTATTCACTTAAATTTAAACCCTATGACGTGCTGAGTAAAGTACAAAATGCCATATAAACTCTGTCACACTACGAATAGCGCGAATCAAACGTAGTGCATCGAGTTCGTGGAATTAAAGATGGCTGATTCATTTTTGGCGCGTCAACTTTTCGTTACTTATCCTCAAAGGGTTTTAGGTCATGGTCACCGTGGTCTACTTACATTTTAAAATAATTGTTGTTTGTGATTAATGATGGAACTTTTATGGATGGAGTTGTTTTTGTCGTCATTCTTTCTTGGTAGTGTTGGAGGAAAGTGTCTGTTTTAAATTGGGTCAATAGATGCTGGTGGTTGAGGTTGGTACCTATCGCACTTTTGGAGGGATGATTCTTTTGATGAATGATGATGGCGTCGCAGCCATTATCATTCATCAGTGGCTTCTGTCAGGAACATCGATACGAAAAAAAATGCAGAAAGAATTAATTCTGTCCGGTTCGTCTCGACGACTACCGAACCAATTTTGATAAATTTCGGTACAAAGATAGACTGGAACTTAGAGAAAGACAAAGCTTATCCGTGGTTAAAGAACTAGCTGAAATCAATAGGCATATATATACTTAAAGTCCAGATGTTGTTGTGTAGCGATCACCAGGAAAGCGCCGAGGCAATGAAGCCAGACGAATCCCCATGAGGGCGGTATACTGTATTCATCTTAGATCCCACAAAAAGAAAAAAAAACAGCGGAGGAGTATCTAAGAAAAACGTGTTTTTAGCTTCCATCGATAATGTCGATTTATATCCGCTTATGAAAGTAAAATACTTTCTGAGACTACACACAATTTAGTTAAAGTACCTAAGACAAGATGACTGACCAACGATGGACACTCAAGAGTCAATAGACCGGCCCACAAAGGAAGAGAAACGTAGGCAGGCCACAGAAACGATGGGTGGACTATATAATGTCGGTGGCGGGGAAAAACTGGCGCAGAACATCGTGGGACAGGGAAGAGTAGAAGAAATTGGAGGAGGCCTACCCTATAGGGGTTTCTATAAAATATATCTTTAAAACACATAGGGTACATATAATATTCATAAATAGTAACTAACATTAGAAATAGGTATCTACTTACTAACATTACACTATAAACTTTCCTGCCGGAGTTGCGGGACTATTCGAAAGAGATACCGCGGCTCCGGAACACAAAGGGCAATGAAGGAACATGGATGGCTTTTAGTCAGTAAAAGCCTGACACTCCCTCCCACTCCGCCCTCAGCGGGAGAATGAGTTCCCATACCTAAAAAAAAAAAAAAAAAAAGAATACATATAAACTTTTTTTATGGTTTAAAGAAAATAAAAGGATTTTTTATTTATTATTTACTAGCTGACCCGCGCAACTTCGCCTGCGTCACATTTTCCATTACTGCTCCGCTCCTATTTGTCTTAGCGTGATGATATATTATTATACAAAAACAAAACATGGTACTTCACCATAAACTCATAACTACTGCCGGTCGATTCTATACACATGTCGAAGTGAAGGCTTGTGTGAAGTGATCACGAAGTCAGCTGTCATTCTATCTTAATTACTTGGATTGACAGCTCATATAGTGATCACAGAAATAGAAATAATTTATTTGCCCATGATGTAGGTATACAGATATGATGGTTACTTTGTGGAGAGTCCCGATACATTTTGCCTTACGACATGCAAAATTATTGAATAACATTATTAAAACAGCTTATATTAGAAAAAAAAAAACATTCGGAATTAAATTTCAATAAATTTGAAGTACTAGTTTAAATAAATTAAAATAAAATAAAAAACAATAAATTCAAACGCCAATGTCAATAAATTAAAATATCAATGTCAATAAATTAAAATACTAATGTCAACAAATTACATAGGAAAATGTCAACAAATAACATAGGAAAATGTCAACAAATTACTTAAGAAACTGTCAGAAAATTAAATAAAAAATATCAGATAATTCAATGAAAAACAAAAATGACAATAAATAGAATTACATAATTTTGTCAATAAATTCCATTACAATTCCATCACTTCACCCAAGCCTTCACTACGACCAGAATCGCACTACTGTTCGTCTCTGCATCACCCATAGGTTGACTGGTAGAAAAAGCCTAAAGCATTAAATCTCTCTCTGTACTTTTGTGGACATAAAGGTTTAAATAAAATGATTCATTATCTGCCTAGCTTTTATCCAACTGTTACTGTATAATTGGGGTCGGATTTCAATCAAGCCGGATTCAGCGGCAAACCAGTTTTCTTAAGAGCGCTTTCACATTTTTTCTTGAATTTTAGCGTTTTATTCGAATTTTGATGTGTGATTTTGCTTTAGATATAGCCTTAATAAAAATAAAAATATGCCTAAGACAGTTTTGTCAAAGCGCTCTTACAAAATCGAATTGCTCAGGTTGACTAAAGTTGAATACCGCGCGTCACAAGATTATATTGATTTTCGACAATTATTTAAAAATATTTACTTTACTTTTAATTAGACCAATTTTTTTTTCAAGCAATATAGCAATGCCACCTTACTTATTAAATATTTTTTATTTGAATTTTGATTATAATTTCATAGATAAAAATAATAGTTTCGTACGGAAAATTGTCAATAACTCTCAGTTTTACAGAATTATTTTTGGTGTATTACTGTATGAATCGTAATAAATTGATTTGAACATTCCAAAGTAGAAGATACAGTTGTGCCGTGGACATTTTTATAAATGATTAAATTATAATATCTTCGGTGTACCAAGGTATCAAAAGATACCCTAAAGCAACGTTTTGTGAAACATCCTTTGCGGAGTCAAGGATTTTACTGATGTACGTGAACAAATTGAAATATATATTTAAAACACTCCCAAGATAAATGATCAAACTATCTTAGGCATATATTTGTTTTTTTTTAAGGCTATATCTAAAGCAAAATCACACATCAAAATTCGAATAAAACGCTAAAATTCAAGAAAAAATGTGAAAGCCCTCTTAAATCATTAGGTATCTTAAGTATTTGTGGTGATCAGCATCTGAAGGCATTTCGATAACATGAAGTATTTAACTGTCCTCAAAAGATGATAATGTAAAATCTGGTTTGAATTCGACATACATCCGAATCTTGCACTCCTAAGTATATATTTATTTTTTCAAATTAAAGAACAAACCAAACAGATTTATCTTTCTATGATTTGAAATTCTCTAAAACTATCTTATTTGTTTTATAACCTGTTCCAAAGTAACTTGTTCCATAGTAATTTGTCTACAATAATATTTGTAGATATTATAATATTATGTAAAATATTATAATTATTATGCTAAAAACCGGCTCGTGTTTATTTGATTAAATGATTTTATCGAAATTCGACGTGTTTGGCAAAAGATAAATAATTTAGCAATATTTAGTTGTTTATGTTTTTTTGCTATTGTTCAAGAAATTATAAATAGTTCTAAAATTAATTTATTAAATTCCTCATAGATATTTTTATCGTGGAATAATACTTTTAATTAATAATTATTTTTTTTATTTGAGATGGGTTTACTCTTGACTCTACTCTTAGTCAGAGATGACAGAGATAAAGTTGACGAATGAGCGAGCTTACCCAGAAGAAGCCAGTCGGTTGATTCTGTCGACATCTCACCGTGATTACTTAGGTGGAGTGAACGACGAGTGAGCTGCCATGCCATCTTGTTTGTATGGTTTGACAGCTCACTTTTCATTTACTTCGCCTAAGTGCTCACTTCGACATGTTTGCAGAATCGCACTGCGGTTCACTCTAACTTTGAAGAGATTTGGTATGTAATCGTACGGAACCACAAACGCAGGCAGAGAGTTCTTCTTTCGGATAAAGATCAGAGAAAAAATGCAAATAAGTCGTCCTGACTCTAGTCATGTCCTCCGACTTGACTCTATCAAAAATCATTACATTGGGAATCGAAGAATACTTCCGTTGTACTGGCGATTCAATCGAGTGTAGCTCCTCCAAACTAACTTTAAATATAGTTCAGTTAAAAACCAGCTTCAGGAATTTACCAATTAGGTATGTAGTTTTCTGACATATTAAGGCACGTCCCCGAGCAAAACGCAGAGCTAGCCATTTTTTGTGCAGTTTTTGGAGCTATCTACTCTTTATCCATAAGAAATACCTATCAACTAATGAAAAATACATTAAATTTCTAAATAATCTTGGCTTCAAAATGGTAGATTTTATTTCTAAGTAAAATGTTTAAGTCCTCACAACGAAACCACAGAAATGAGAAAAAATTACTGATTCATGCATCTTCTCGAAAACTAACGATTATTTTGATTTTGTACTTACACTAATGGATAGGCAATTTAATTATGAACATTTTGGTAGAAGTATTTTTTTCAAACGACCAAAATTAGATTTTATAACGATTTTATTCAACATTCTGAGCGTATTCGCTATTATTCGTATCTCTTGCGCTGTTATTGAGGGAAAAAATGCTCAAGGTTATTTGGTCAGGGTACGGCCTTAAGGAAATGAGGCTCTAGAAAACTGACATTCTGTTAGCGGCAGCGTGGCGAAGGTGATTATCAAAACGTCAAAAACCGGCCAAGTGCGAGTCAGACTCGCACACGAAGGGTTCCGTACCATAAACCTAAGTTTTAAACGGCAATAGACATACACAATCTGTAAAAATTTCAACTTTCTACCTGTTACTGTTCTTGAGATACAGCCCGCTACAGACAGACGGACGGACAGTGGGGGCTTAGTAATAGCTAGGGTTTCGTCGGTTACCCTTTGGGTATGGAACCCTATAAATGTATGGGATTAAGGCAGACTCTGTGGAAATGTCACGTGATAATTTTCTATAATAAAATATAATATTTATATTTCGGCAACCTGTTTAGCGCAGCCGTGAGGTACACAGTGTCATTGTTTAGAATAAAGCCTACTTATTTTTGTTTTTCATATTATGCGTCTCTGGTTTTCATTACTTTGTTTCAAAACGAAAATCCTACAGAACAAAACTACTCTATTAATAAATAAGCATGGTAATCAAGTGTTGTTTTATTTATACGTGTTTACGACGTAACTGTATTAAAGTGTAACGACAAAATGAAATATTATGGTAATCATAGACTATAGCGTATCATTAGGGCCAAGCGTATAATTCGATATTCCAGAATCGCGTACAATCGCTGACGAAGATTTTGTTTAGTATTATATTATTAGAATATTGTTCGTACCTACTGCGTTTTCGTACCATCGACTTTTACACGTTAAGGTGGAAGCTCCAGGGTAGCCCGCGAAATTCAAATATTTTTATGTTTTTTGCAATTTTCCGGTCAGTGCGAAGCTGTTTGATAAACAAAATACGGTTCGCGATTGTAAAGAGCATTTATCTAAAGGATTATTAACCATTTGAATCATCAATATAACTCTCTAAGTTCATAGAACTCGATTGAATGTTATTTCGTGAAAAAGTCATTCAATCGAGTTGTATGAACTTGGAAGGTTGTATTGGTGATTTTGACAATTATAATTCTATAACTACATTTGTCTTACAGCCGCGAATAATATTTTAATCAACATACAACCTGGCACTGGCCTGCAAATTGCAAAAAACGCAAGAAATTTTAAATTTCGCGGGCTGGTTGGAGCATTCACCTTAAGTGAAAGCATCTGATTTCAGCTTTTTACGATCAGCAGTTTCGACTGTGTGCTGCCTGTCAGTCACTCAGTAACAGAAAATTTTTATATTTAATGTAACTACTTATATCGATAAAGTTTTAGTAGTTTTGTACAGGTATAGTATAAAAAAATGTGAGTATACCCAACAAAAAAACATTTTATGACTTATTACATTATGCAGTTCTTAAGCGATGATCTGACGCATTGCTTAGGGACTGACCGGTTGCAAGACCTACGCAAATGATGAGCTAATAAGAAACCTCAATTAAAATAGGTACCTTTTTTCTCATCAGATTTAGCAGAACTCTAAACGGAAATCAATGAAAAGAGCCTTGAGAGGTAGGTAATAAGAATGACGATTCGTTTTTCCCTTTGCGTTTACAGATGAAAATTGCTTACGTAGTAATTCTTCATCATCCCAAGAGTTTCTGCGTCCGGTTTTTTATTGAACACACCCGGGACAGTACATTTTTTTTTTATATTCCCGTAATGTAAACGTAAAAATAGTAATAAGTAATTTGGAATTAAATCACTATTGTGTTGATTAAGAGTCATAAAAACTACCTATTAGTCCCTAATAATTTTATTGTTACTACAGAGACTTTCCATAGGACCTCTTTAGATATTTAGAAGCACATTGTGAATAAACAGTCAGACACTAATTCGAATTTTAAGTC
The DNA here is from genome assembly GCA_963859965.1 of Ceramica pisi. Taxonomy (NCBI): domain Eukaryota; kingdom Metazoa; phylum Arthropoda; class Insecta; order Lepidoptera; family Noctuidae; genus Ceramica; species Ceramica pisi. Next base: position 18,595,729 of record OY982543.1, read on the forward strand.
AGACAAAACTCGGAAACAGTTCCTTATCTCTTTTTCAGAGTTCAAATCGCTTTAATTTAACGTTATAGAAATAAGAAAATTACATACATACGGTCTTAATTTGTTCCGAACGTCGAGATTCGACGACGTACGAAGGTTTTCGACTAAAATGGAGCTGGGCAGGGCTCCTGACAAGGCGTGGTGGTGATAGGTGGAGTGAGGCAATGATCGAGTGGCGTCCAAGGACTGGGAGAACAAGTGTTGGTCGACCGACTGAGATGGACGGATAACATCGTTGCCATCGCAGGTAGAACCTGGATGAAGCTGGCACAGGAGTGTGGGGATTCCTCGAGTGTGGTGATGTCCCAGTGCACCCGGACATCGCCGAAGAAGATGGAGCCCAGAGGCGGGCAAAAAGAGGGGGCCCTCGGAGCCCAAAGAAGACGGAGCCGAAAGGCCGCACCGGGTGGGTCGCGAAAGTCGTATGTAACAGTACTCGTGGTCCACCCTTCAAAGGTGAAAGTAGGTGTACAGGCGGTGTTTTTAGTGGGTGCAAGCCCCACATACCCACGTCGTGCCTCCCCGAACGACGTGACATGCGTTAGGCATTTCTACCGCCCAAAAAAAAAAAAAGGTGTGTGGGGCAAATTGGCAGAAGAAAAGAGAGTCTAAAGTATGCTCAGCAGTGGGGGAAGTGGGGTTGTGGATGATGATGTTGTTTTTTTTTAGATGGGTTTGCTCTTGACTCTAGTCTAGGTCAGAGTTGACAGGGACAAAGTCTACAATGGACCGAGCTTACCCCAGAAGGAGCCTGTTCACTCTAACTTTGAAGAGATTAGGGTTGTAAGCGTTCGGAAATACAGACGCAGGCAATGACGTATTATATATAGACACGTCATAAACCAATATCGCGGCGCTTAAAAACGGCGAAAATACTAGATAGCTACTAATACGCATGAAGAAAGGGAAAGAAAATATGTCACCGTACGGCGGGATGCCTGTTGCTAGAGGGAGATAAATATGCATCTTCAGTTACGTCACAGGATAAGTAATAGTCAAATTGACATCAAAATAAACGTAGTGTCGCGCGACAGGTTGGTGCGTAAGTAAGCGCGATGTGGCCAATTGGCTTCATTTCATGTTGTCATTTTAGATTGCGGACAACGTATCTATAGTTTTATATATCATTGGACGCAGGTAGACAGTTCCACTCCTTTGCTGTGCGCATATAAAAGACGTTTGAAAACGCTTAGTGCGAATTGGTGGAATAGCAACAAGGTAGGGATGGTAAGTTACAGTGCGTCTGGATGTCCGATGGTAGAAGGGGGCCGGTGGAATGAGGTCGTGGAGTTCTTGGGCGCACTTACCTGATTACAATCTGTAGAAGACCGATAAGCAGGCAACATTGGCTGCGACTGTACCTCTGTCGCATTGCAAGCTACTCGAAGCTTACTCGCATATTAAATGCTAATGTCAATATAATACCCTCTTTAAACATGTTATTCATCCCTCGACTCTATTATTTTACGAATTTTCGTGTAAAATGAACGTCAAAATAGTTTTTCTTGTCAGTTTTTCATTCATTTTAATAGTAAAATGTGATCATGATATTGACGTAATTCTGTCGTTTGTAACTTTGGATAACAGGCCTACATCTCTGCTGATACCCTATTTATGTTGGAGTCAGCGTGAGTAACCCTTTTCTCAAGTATGGAATTATCTCTACCTTATCTTATCTCTAATTACAGCTGAGTTTTCGTATAATCAACTTTTCCACGTTTACTGAAAGCTTCAAGCTTCAGACCAGTAATTCAGCCTATTATGATTGTTTGTGTTATCTGATAACTAAATACTTGACTTTTTTTAACGTTACGAAGAGCTTTTAGAACAGGGCATGCAAAAAATCGCAATTTTCAGGTTCCTGGCAATGTTTCTCAAGACGCTCATTGCACGTTGTTCCTAATCTATACTAATATTATAAAGCAGAAGAGTTTGTTTGTTTGTTTGGTTGAACGCGCTAATCTCAGGAACTACTGGTCCGATTTGAAAAATTATTTCAGTGTTAGATAGCCTATTTATCGAGGAAGGCTATAGGCTATACATCATCACGCTAAGACCAATAGGAGCGGAGCAGTAATCAAAAATGTAACGCAGACGACGTTGCACGGGTCAGCTAGTGTAGTCATAAAAAAACAAAAAAGTTGATGCCGTCTTCTGTTTTGTCATATTAAAGACACCCCACAAATAATTACCTTTCAGATGCTCTCAAATCCCTTGCTAAGAGTATGTGCAGTATTGGTTGCAGTACTGCCATCTCTCTGCAGTATAACCGAACTGAGTTTTATTTGCAATACATTCTGATCATTGCTGACATGGAATGTCCTGGAACGGATAGGTTTTTAGTCAAAGTAAGTACCTTGGACTACTATATTGACATGAAGAATGTGCAAGGTATAAAGACAATAGTCACCATCATGAATAACCAAATGAATAACCATTACCAAAACGGTATTTAAATTAGAGGTATTCATGAGGTTATTTTTACAAAAAAGCTTGATGAAGTCTGTTGTTTCAATGCTAAAGAAAACACAGTCTGATATTCTAAAGATTTTTATTTGCACGAAGACAGAACAAAAGAATGTCGTCAAAGCCTTGTTGAGGTTGATCCACACATATCCGAACCGTGATCTGAGGGCCTAGCACGAATATTTATGACGTATAGTAACGTAACGTTAAATTTTACCATAGCTACAAAACTCGTTTCGCACATAAATTTATTTGAATTAGATACTATATTCATAATTATCTTGAAATGATGTAAATTTTGAATGTCCCATAAAATGAAACCAAAAAGTACTTACTACAGGGTTAAAATTCACTTACGTTAACATTACTATACGTCAAAATATTCGTGCTAGCTCCTCTGAGTGCCAATTCTACTATTTTTTCTCAAAGTTTCAATAAAGCATTATAGGTAAATTTTCATAGTAACATTTTTGTCACATTTAACTGACATGAGCATACGATCGTTGCTGAATTCTGACTGTCTCCACATCAGACACTGAGATTTTATTCAATAGGCTAGTTTCCATCATCCACAAATTACAAAACTATTTAGTCCGTCAGTTAGAGTATTGAAAAATAATGGACACGTATTTTTTGTTTTTGTAAATCAATGAATATTGACAAAGATAAAACGCATCAAAACTCGGGAGTGGGGGCTCGTGACGTCACGACCCGCTAAAAATTATGCCAGGGCGTGACGTATTGAGAATTTTAAAAACGTCGTAACTTCGACAATTTTGGTTCTCGTAACAAAAGAAAAAATACGGGTCAAATATTCTTTAATAATCGAACTGGCGGACTAATTAGATTTTTTCAGGACACAAGCCCATTCCATTGCTTAATATTTCTTCTCTTCTCTCCGCTTTAATAATCAGTCAGCCTAAAGAGAGGAAATAGAATTAGCACTGTAACACGACGTAGCTCTTGTTGGACTACGGTTCGTCCACGTCCCGGACCCGGATATGCGTGGATTTACCTTTATTTTGTTTTTGCAGGCTAGCAAAGAGGGCTACTTCAAGGCTCCATACCGTTGGCTTTTACTAAACTACGAAGAGGACTCAGAAGCTCTGGATGATGTTGATATCCTGGTGGACAGCGATATGGTTGTGGTGAAGAAGATTAGCAGCGAGGAATATTTGTTTGTGGAAGGTAAGGTTGCCAGTTTTTTAGACTAACAGTCCAAACATAAGGTTTATCAACTAGAAGTAGAGGAGCTCGTGGCCACAATAATAACAGCTGCATGGTTAGATCTTCTAGGTTAAGCAACGCTTGCCAAGGTTTCCTCCGTGCCTTGGAAAGCACAATAAGCCGTTGGTCCCAGCTGTCATTTGTAGATCTGTGGCTTTCGTTACGATTGTCAGAAGCCAAGAAATCTTACTCCAGTCTTGTCAATAAAGTACCGTGTTACCCAGTTACTGGGTAGGCAGTCGCTCCACGTAAAATACTGGTATTCAGCTGAATCCGGTAAGACTGGAAGCCAACCCCAATGTAATGAGGGCTATCGCATTTGAATTCGCCTCTAGAGGCGCTAGTGTAGCGTGAGGTCTTCGAAATGTCAAATTTCACTGTTGGTTTGGCTTTTGACGCGAGTTTACTTATTAATTTGTTTTGATTTTTGTGAATATTTTACTAAATCAGCCTGGCTATGGCAGACTAAGTTGCGTTTCTACCAACCACTGCATTGAACTTTTTTTTTGTCGGAAATATGTATATGTTCTTCATTTTTCCATTATGATGAGTCCACGTGACACTGCGACGATATCTACATAATTATGTTGTATATATCGCACGTTCACGGCATCATACATTATTTTCCTTCTAACTTTGTTCACATGCGCGTAATAACTACTTTAATGCTACGATTTAGGACCTCACTCGACAGTGGCGCCCACTGGTGACTACAAAAACGGTAGCCCTCTTTGGGAAAAGGCTAGGCAGATGATGATAATCAACGAAACGTAGAGCGTGTTTTGTTCACTTCTGGTGAGCTAGCTCCATCGTAGACTTTGTCTCTGTCATTTTTAACCTAGACTAGAGTCAAGAGCAAACCCATCTCAAATAAAAATAATGTGCTCATATGCTGTGTTGTGTTGCTCAAAGCCCGAAAAGTTGGAAATCCGACACAATGAACTGGCTGTAACATTTAAACTGAATCATTTTATCAGAAAAACTAATATTTTCATCTCTGGCAACAGTTTTTTCGCATTGAAATAATCACACTAGCTTTCTTCATGTAAGTGTGTGTCCTTTACTAGGTACTTATTTAAACAAATTATTATTTTTCTCGTTAGTACTGCGATATGGCCATGGGGAAGTGTCTCATACACAGCAGTGAACTTTGAAAAGACTTTTCCTAGTGTAACTAGCTGACCCGCGCAACTTCGTCTGCCTTACATTTTCCATTATTGCTCCGCTCCTTTTTTCTTAGCGTGATGATATATAGCCTATAACCTTCCTCGATAAATGGGCTATCTAACACTGAAAGAATTTTTCAAATCGGACCATTAGTTCCTGAGATTAGCGCGTTCAACCAAACAAACAAACAAACTCTTCTGCTTTATACTTAATATTAGTATAGATTATTTACAACATGCATTTTTGATGACTCATTCATTACGTAGGTATGATCATCTGTCATGGAATCCTCGTAATATCCTTTATCCTCAATGATATATAAAACTATAGATACGTTGTCCGCACTCTAAAATGACAACATGAAATGAAGCCAATTGGCCACATCGCGCTTAGTTACGCACCAACCTGTCGCGCGACACTACGTTTGTTTTGATGTCAATTTGACTTTTACTTATCCTGTGACGTAACTATAGATGTATATTTATCTCCCTCTAGCAACAGGCATCCCGCCGTACGGTGACATATTTTATTTCCCTTTCTTCATGCGTATTAGTAGCTATCTAGTATTTTCGCGCCGCGATGTTGGTTTATGACGTGTCTATATATAATACGTCATTGTTTATCCTACGCAAATTCTTAGCATACCTACAGCCACCGTGGTCGAGTGGTTTAGTCTCTTGCCTTGTGACCCGGTGGTCATGGGTTCGATTCCCACGGGAAGCATACTTTGTAAAGTTGTTTCCAGTTTGGCTAGGACATTGCAGGCTTGAATCATCTGATTGTCTGATAAAGAGATTTCTTGCTTCGGAAGGAACGTATAAGCGGGTGGTCCCGGCCGCCAAATGGTGGTCGTTAAACCATATCAGAGGCCCTTGAGGCGGTTTAGAAACTCTGACACTAGGATGTGTGGGGTCGTTAGACATTACTGCTCACACAATAAGAAGAATTCTTAGCATGTCAAACCTTATTATCTTACTACTTATAGATAGACTCGTGTTTGACCACTATATCACCTGGCAAGCAATGGCTTGTACGACGATAGAGCGCTTGTATAGAAGTTACTTGTTCACACTTTGGCATATCTTGATACAAGCTTTAATCCCTTTTTTTAAAGATGGGGAATCATCTAATTACTCCTCCCGCTCTGGGTAAAGCAGGAGGGAGTGTCGTCGTAAGTCGCTGATGCAATGAAACTCACTTCATGAATTAGGGGCAATACTCCATCCCTGAAACAAGTAGTTGATTATGACAACCATAAATAATAGGCCAGTTTCCTCCATCAATAAATTGCAAATCTATTTATTATATATATAAATAATGGACACGTATTTTTTGTTTTTGTAAATGAATGAAAATTGACAAAGATAAAACACATCAAAACTCGGAAGTGGGGGCTCGTGAGGTCAGAACGCACTAAAAATTAGTTCCCTAAAAATTATACCAAGACGGCGGTGTAAGTATTGAGAATTTTAAAAGCTTCGTATCTTAGTCAATTCTTGTATAAGTGAGTACCTAACACAATAAAAAATGGGTCAAATAGTTTTGATAATCTAACTGACAGAATAATTAGATTTTTCAGTGGACAACCCTATTATGGTTGGTAAATCCTTGTATCATTTCAATTCCTAAAACAATATAAGTACTTAATAGTACATGTAAATTGTTTGAAAAAACATTATTTGTATCTCATTTCCGCAGACAAAGACCCATTAATTTTTTCGCATGTCTACTAGATGTCTTGGTATTTTATAATTCTAGCATCGACAGGTACCTAATCTTAACAAAGGAACTGTAAAAAATACGTGGTTTGCACATACAGTGCTAGTTACAAAAACTGAATTTCCCAGCGCAAAAAATCACCTTGCAGTACCTACCTACAATTAACATGCAATAAACATTTAAGTAGGTATCGCACTTGCCGCGTTCGTGTAGGACATAGAAAGGACATATTAAGGCGAGGTTGCAGTACTGTGTGTTTTGACGAACAACAGCGACTGTCCGGCGAGCGCAATAATGCCTAAATTTTTATTGTTTTTTCTTCTTGGCGAAAACTGATAAAGAAATAATACAATATGATTTCAACATTTAAATCAAAATAAAAAGCTCTATCCATTGATATAACTTTTATATATTCGTGATAAAATCTCTTAGCAGTACACGTTTAAAATTGTAATTTAGTGTCATGTTTGATAAAAAAAGTATCGAGGCAATCATTCTAAATCGCGTTTCTATCTTTACGATTTACTTGAGAATATGTTCAATTTTTATTTATTAAAAAACTCATAATTAATTGGATTTTCAGACGTTCAAAAATCTTAAAAAGTACTGCAACCCCGCCTTAAATATAAACGCAATTCTAATCGTTTTTAGGTTTTTTTTTTTATATACATGACATGCCAATTTTCAATTAATTTCCAATTCCTTTAAATAATAGGTATTTTTAACCGACTTCCCAAAAAGGTTGTTTGTTGTTTTATGTTTTTTACCTCATAACTTCGCCAATTATGAACCGATTTGAAAAATTATTGATTTATCTGAAAGGATATACTTATAGATTGGTCCCATTTGGTTACGAATTTTGTATTTTAAATCAAAATAGCTGGAATTCGTTTACTTGGATGATGGTTTTATGTTATCCAATTACCTAATAGAAATTGCGTATTTTGCTTTTCTGCGATTTTGCAGTGGTGCTGTTAGGTGTAGGGTAGCACTAAAAAGCGAAAAATAATAAAATATTTTTTCAAATCGGTTCGTAACTGTCGGAGATATCAGGTAACAGACATACAAAACATACAACCGAATTGAGAACCTCCTCCTTTTTGGGAAGTCGGTTAGTAAATACATAACAGAATCTCACGATTCTTCGATTTTATCACTAAAATCGGCATGTGACAGTTGAAATAGGAAATAAATACACCTATATAATAATATAAATACCCAGGATCACATGCCTCTTCATTGTTAGAGAGATTTCAATATAAAACACGGACTCAGTACCAGAAGACACTATTTTTATCACAAATAATAATAATAATAACATCCTTGGACATTTCACACAACGCCATATAGTCCCAAGCTAAGCAACCTAATGCTTGTGTTATGGTAACGAGATGGCTGATAAACTACTTATATACATTTTTTTTTTGTAAATACATACATATTATAGATAGAAAAACACCCACACTCGGAACAAATACTTGTAGGTCGTACAAATATTTGTTCCGTGCGGGAATCGAACCCGCGACATGCTGCGCAGCAGTCAATCGCTCAACCACTGCGCCAACCGTGTCGTCAAAAATGAAAAAGACGCAAACGTTTGGTACATTTTTAGGGTTCTGCACCCAAAGGGTAACCAACGGATACCTTATATAACTAAGCCTCCGCTGTCCGGCCGTCCGTCTGTCTGTCAGCTGGCTGTATCTCAAGAACCATAATAGGTAGACACTTGAAATTTTCACAGATTGTATATTTCTATTGCCGCTAGAAAAACAAATAATAAAAATTAAGGTTTATGGTACGGAACACTTCGTGTGCAAGTCCGACTCGCACTTTGCTTAAAAAGTATTGAGAATAATTAGGTAGATGAATGGTAATTCATCTACCTAATTATTCTCAATACTTTTTATTTCGGTCTTTGAATGTCAGTTTAGTGTCACCTCTCTCTATAATTATATTTATCTGCAATAATTGATCAATCTATACTAAGACATTATTATTTTATATCTATATATTCAAATCATGATTCATGTAATCATGAACCACCAGCGCCGCAAATAAGCGAGATACACATTTCATTGCTTCTGATAGAATCCTACAAGATGTCTGGATAGCCTTAGCTTCGGCCTGAATTGAATTGTAAATAAACCAAATATCCTGCTTATGTTTAATCTAAAACTGCAAGCTTCGACCGCTACTGGTGCAGTAGCAGGTTTTGAGTTTACCGCTACCGCGATAAAAAAAAACTAAAAACGTACTGCACCGATATTCATGCTATTTTCACCAAGGGATAGAGTGGTTCTCGAGGATGGTATTAGTATATAATTTGTCAAGCGGGCGAAGCCGCGGAAATCAGCTAGTCTAACTTCTATACTAATATTATAAAGAGGTAACATTTGTTTGTACGTTTGTAAGTTTGTATGTAAGGGGTAATCTCAGGAACTACGGGTCCGATTTGAAAAATTCTTTCAGTGTTAGATAGCCCATTTATCGAGGAAGGTTATCTATACTAATATTATAAAGAGGTAACATTTGTTTGTAAGTTTGTATGTTTGTATGTAGGGGGTAATCTCAGGAACTACTGGTCCGATTTGAAAAAATCTTTCAGTTTTAGATAGCCTATTTATCGAGAAATGCTATAGGCTATATATCATCACGCTAAGACAAAGAGGAGAGGAGCAATAATGGAAAATGTGGCGCAGACGAAGTGACGCATTTTTTTTTTTTTTTTTAATAAGTGACATTTTTATTTTTATCCATTTTTTTTTTAATTTTATTTCTTGTCAATTAATTCTCAGTAAATTTAAAATAATTAATTCATTAAACAAATATAAGGGGCCTTCATTTTGTATTTTAAAATTTTAAGTTTACTAACATAGTATTAAGTATTACTAACAGCTACTGTGGACCAAAAGTTGTCTTATCTTCTATCTATACATATAATAAAATCGTAGAGTTGCCCTGTCTGTACATTGAATATTTTCGCATAAAAAATACATAGAAATATCAGAAAAATGATATAGAACCCAAAAAAGCAGTTTTTGAAATTCTTTTCTGTTTGTCTGTTTGTCTGTAATTCTGTTTGTCTGTAATTCTGTTTGTCTGTGCGTTTGGAGGAGCATCACGCATAAACCACGGATTGGATTCAAAATGTAGGTACTTTAAAATATTAAGTGATAAACGGAGTAACATTTAGTGTTTATTTCATCAAAATCGACCCACAAAATCAAAAGATATCGAATTTTAAAGTTTATGAAGAAACTTCATCGAGCGCTAAAATAGGTAGTTTTCATTGAGACTCCAGATACTTGCAATGCCATCTATTGAGAAAAGTTGTAGTTACAAATCGAGCGCTAAAAGAGGTTGTTTGTAGTTTTCATTGTAAATTCAAATACTTGCAATGCCATCTGTTGAGAAAAGTTTTAGTGTGTGAACAATTTGTGAAGAATCAAAGCAATGTGTTTTTGAGTTATCTTTTAATTAAACTTAATATGTAGCAAAAGTAAAGTGAACATGTTATTATCTTATCATTTATCGAAATGAGCTTCTAAATTCGAACTGACGAGTACATTTTGATAGTTCAGTTTTACGTTGTTATAAAATGTTAAAACAGATTATAATTCGTTCTATAGTCGTTTTTGTTGATTTTGATGCAAGGTAGGTAGGTTTGATCAAAATTGATCCAGAAAATAAAAGATATTGAATTTTTTAGTTTAGTTGGAAACTGGCTACTATATTCTGATCAATCACAGCACCATCTATTGACTAAAATAAAATGCACGAAACCATGAAAATAACGTTAATGAGTTATTTATGAAACTTTTGATACCTACGTGACAAAATAAAAGTGACCGTTACATTATTTATCGTTACATCTTATTTAACGTCTTCCGCAGCCAAATATTTTGCCAGTTTACTTTACGACAAGGGCGATAGATGGCGTTGCTCATGTGACGCGTTTTTCTGAATCGCGGTGTTAAGATTTTCCACTGGGGAACGACCCTCATACGATTTTTGAACAACGTAAGGATTTGATAGTAGTCCAAGTTCGGTGCTGAAGGGGGTTCTAACTGTCTCTGCTAGGGTCGAATTTCTCAAAACTGATTTATTGTGGTCCGTTATCATATATTAGTAGTTCAGTCGTGAACTTTTTTGGTTGTTGCGAAGCCTTGGACGGTCAACTTGCGGATCAGGCCTGTTGGGTTCCGTAATAAAGGTGCAGACGAGACCCTACTTAGTAAGCCTCCGCGATTGAATCAATTTAGAGCGAAGCAACGAACGGTTCGATTTACGATTAACTTGAAATAAATGTTTGAATGGCGTTATAACCGCTTGAGGAACGAAAGAGACTATAGTATTCAAAAAAAATTTACACACGCACCTACACTCTTCACGCTGCAAAAACGACTGATTAGAATACTAGCTAACGTAGAAGACAGACAGCTGCAAACCACATTTCCAAGAACATAAACTTTTAACCCTTCCCTCTATATATATCTTGGAAATGTGCAAATTCATAAGAAACAACCAACAATTATACACTACACGAGAAGACATACACACTAAATTTACACTACGACACAAAAATAGGTTAAACCTACCCGGTTCTAAGCTGAAAATACGCTCAACAAGCGCTTTAGTAAAGTCAATAAAAATTTACAATAAATTACCTGAAACAATTACAAATGAAAAAAAATATACAACATTTGTCAATAAATTGAAACATCTTCTAATTTTAAAATGTTACTATACTGTTAACGAGTAAGTGAAAATGTGAAATAGGTAAATAATAAATTTATGTACTAATAGAAAATTCATAAATGTAATAAATAAAATAGCCCTCTTCCACTATCCAATTTTGCTGTGCCCGTCAGGGTCCACAATGATCCAAAGCAATGTATTGTAATATATTATAAGTACGTACCACCCTTTTTTTTTTTTAGGGATGGGAAATCAACCATTGACTCCTCCCGCTCTGGGTGTAGCGGGAGGGAGTGTCAGACTTCTACTGACTAAAACCCATCCATGTTCCTTCATTGCCCTTTGTGTTCCGGAGCCACGGTGTCTCTTGCAAATAATCCCGCGACTCCGGCAGGCGTCGGCCCTTTCGGGCCCCTCTGTGTGCTGACTGTCTTTGAGGCGCGCGTGGAACACTAACGCGCCGTCGACACGGCCTATCGTCACTAGACGGACGGACGGCGAGCCACCCATAGCACGCCGTCCACAGGCCCGCGTCTCAGTATATATATAGTAGTCTATGGGCCCGCGCCTACGGTGGCCGGAGGTCACCAGGTGGTGGCCCCCGACGCCCGCGGCGTCTACCACGGCGGCCGGGACGAGAGGGTCTCCTCTCCCTCTCCGCCACCTTCTTCGCTAGCATGACTGCTTCGCAGAAGGAGGGAGTACCTACCACCCTAAGCTCACATTGTGGAATGCAATAAATATATTGAATATTGAGAAATATATACTTTGAATCTTGGAAATATCCCAAGAATAAGATAGGTACTACATACCTTCTCACGAAATAAATCGCCTTATGTGGGCTATATTTCAGACTATAATCTACCTCTGTGCTGAATTTCATCCAGATCCTTTTAGCCGTATTAGCGTGAGTAACAAAACCAGTCCAGTCATCGAAACTTTCGTATATTATATTAATAAAAAATAGAAGAAGATAAATAAGCTGGCATAGAATTTATCTATTTATACTAATATTATAAAGCTGAAGAGTTTGTTTGGTTAAGCGCGCTATTCTCAGGAGTTACTGGTTTGAATTGAAAAAATCTTTTAGTGTTGGATAGCCCATTTACCGAAGAAGGCTAGGTAACTGATATATACCATTTCGCGACGACCAATAGGAGCGGAGCAATAATGAATAATTTGACGCAGACGAAGTTGCGCGGGTCAGCTAGTAATATTATAAAGTAGAAGAGTTTGTTTGTTTGCTTGTTTGGTTGAACGCGCTAATCTCAGGAACTACTGGTTCGATTTGAAAAATTATTTCAGTGTTAGATAGCCCATTTACCGAGGAAGATTACCGCCTACATACAAACTTACAAACAAATGTTACCTCTTTATAATATTAGTATAGAAGTATAGACTAGATGACCCGTGCCCACTGCGCTGTGCGGTTTTTCGGGTTAATACCTATACAGCCTTTGACACTCACAAATAATGTGGCTTTCTATTGGTAAAAGAATATTCAAAATCGGTTCAGTAGATCCAGAGATTGCCCCCTACAACCTCACAAAGTTTACCTCTTTATACCTAACTAGTTGACCCGCGCAACTTCGTCTGCATCCATTAATGCTCCGCTCCTATCTGTCTTAGCGTGATTATATATATAGCCTATAGCCTTCCTCGATAAATGGGCTATCTAACATTGAAAGAGTTTTTCAAATCGGTCCAGTAGTTTCGGAGCCTATTCAATTCAAACAAACAAACAACCAAACCTTTCCTCTTTATAATATTAGTGTAGATTTATCTATTTCTATTTTCGGCGTGGATGCATGACGAGAGTGGGAGATGCACTCGGGAAGACAGATACCAAGCCACGCCTAACGAACTGTCAGAAATTATTGAACAGCGGATTTCACCAATGAAGTTGATCGCGATCAACACATCTAAACTGCGTTCATCAGCGTCAATAGTCCAAAAAAAAAATGACAATGACAGCTCGTAACCGTGGTAAACCTGGTCGATTCTGTCGATCTTACCGTGATCACTTAGGGTCCTCAACCTAAGTGACAACTCATAAAATTACGTTTGTTTAGCCTCCCAAACAAACGTAATTTTATGAGTTGTGAGCTGCGTAAAATAAGTCGGCAGAATTCGGTTTCATACTAAAGTCCAACTCATTTTACGTTGCCGTGTGGCACAAACGGGACTTTAGTATAGCTCACCCTTAGGTGGAGTGAACGAGAAGTGAGCTGTCATTCCTTCTTGTTTGTATGGTTTAACAGCGCACTAGTCGTTCACTTCAACATGTCTATAGAAGCACACTGCTGAACGTGATCAGCCACTCTATTCTGTCGACATCTCGCCGTGTACACTTGGGTGGAGTGAACGACAAGTGAGCTGTCATTCCATCTTGTTTATAATATGAATGTGACAGCTCACTTCGTGATCACTTCAACCACGCCTTCACTTCGACATGTTTACAGAATCGACCGGCTGCAGATCACGTTCATTGGTGAAATCTCTAGGCTCCCCAATAGGCTTGATTTTTATCATATTGGGTAATCTTTCGTCACATTAACAAAAAATAATAAAGACGATAAAGTCCATTGAAATTCGGCGTTGTAGATAGACGACTTTTTATATTTATCTATCTTTTTTCTTTTACTTTTTATGTTCTAAAGCAAGCAGTAAATGGTAATCACATAATCATCGTCACGTAGTCAGCAAGTCGCTTGTAGGTCAAATCATAAATTCCATACTCTGAACACAAATCTACCTATTACCGCAGTACGCTGATTGAATACTACCTAAGTAGGTTTAAGCAACATTATCAACTTTATTGACTAGGTAGATTTATTATCTGGTCGGTTGCGGAATTTGTTCGAAAGAGTCACCGCGGCCCTGGAACGCAAAGGGTATTAGGAGGAACACGGATGGGTTTTAGTCAGTAGGAGTCTGACACTCCCTCCTGCTTTACCCAGAGCGGGAGGAGTCATTTGATGATTTACCTTCTTAAAAAAAAAGGTAGACTTATTATAGAGACTATGGTTTACGCCAGATAAATAATAAGAGGAGCTCGTGGCTAACTAATAACAGCCGCACAGGTCGATCTTCAAGGTTAAGTAACGCTTGCCGAGGTTGGTCTGTGGATGGGTGACCATCTTAAAATACGGAGTTCCCTCCGTGCCTCGGAAAGCACGTTAAGCTGTTGGTCCCGGCTGTCATTTGGAGATCATTGGCAGTCGTTACGGATAATCTGCTAGTCTATTCTGTAAATAACCATTTCGATATCGACTTCACCTGAGTGACTAAGCTTACAAAGTGAACTTTATTTCACACATCATAAGGTCTTATATTTATACGAATTTGAAACTCACCTCGGATTCCGCTGTCGAGACACGAAAATGTTGTTACAGAATAGCACTGCTGACACCAGTCTTGCCAAGGAGCACCGTGTTACCCAGTTAATGGGTTGTGGAGGTCTGATAGGCAGCCGCTCCACGTAAAATACTGATATTCAGCTGAATCCGGTTTGACTGGAAGCCGACCCCAATATAGTTGGGAAAAGGCTATAGACAGATGATGATGGTTTACGCCAGATAAACGTGGAATAGGGTACATTGACCCACATACATTGTTTGACTTTCTTAAGATCAAAATCAGAAATAAAGACATAAAGCTGTCCTGATTTCCTGAATCGACTTCTATCGTGATCCTTTACGTTCCCTAGTAATGAAATTCAGATCTTAATTTATTGTTCTAGTATCTACGAAGAGATATTAGGGAAAGGTCAATGTACTTTATCCCACGTTTATCTGGCGTTAACCATAGCTATTTCCCGCGACTTCCCGTTTTTCATTCCCGTAGGAATTTTTCGAAATCCTATCTTAGTACTCTGCTACATTTCCAAAGATGCACCAATTGACTTTCTTTTTTTCTTTTTTTTTTTTTAGGGATGGGAAATCATCCAATGACTCCTCCCGCTCTGGGTGTAGCCACTGACTAAAACCCATCCATGTTCCTTCATTGCCCTTTGTGTTCCGGAGCCACGGTGTCTCTTGCGAATAATCCCGCGACTCCGGCAGGCACCAATTGACTGTCTGAACAGTTATAGGAACATTTTATAGATCTGTTACTGAAATCATAACATTTATAGATCTGTTACTGAAATCATAACATTTATAGATCTGTTACTGAAATCATAACATTTATAGATCTGTTACTGAAATCATAACATTTATAGATCTGTTACTGAAATCATAACATTTCCCGACATCTACTTGGGTGAAATCAATAGTTTTTAAGTTGTTAGATTCAGATTCAGATTCATTTATTTGTAAACATAGGTTACAGGTACACAGGTGTGTGAGATGTTACATTTTTTGTAAGTGCTCTATGCTTTGCCATTATGCGTACAAATGTTTATGTCAAATTTAATTTAATTTTGATAATTTGAAATAAATTTTTTAATTTTAATTTGTACCAGTGGTGTGGTTAACGTGATCATCATATCAGGTCAGGAACCTAAGCGCCACTTATGGTGTCATGGTATTCTCAACTAGGTAGGAACAAGATTGAATCGAGTCGAGATCATTACTGGCAAGAGGAGCTCGTGGCTATACATTAACAGCCGCACAGGTCAATCTTCCAGGTTAAGCAACCCTTGCCAAGGTTGGTCTGTGGATAAGTGACCATCTTAACATACCGAGTTTCCTCCGTGCCTCGGAAAGCACGTTAAGACGTTGGTCCCGGCTGTCATTTGTAGATCTTTGGCAGTCGTAACGGATTGTCAGAAGCTAGTAAATCTGACTCCAGTCTTGCCAAGAAGTACCGTGTTACCCAGTTAACGGGTTGTGGAGGTCTGGTAGGCAGCCGCACTATAGTTGGGAAAAATCTAGGCAGATGATGTAGCAGCGCGGAAACCTTAGAGGCACGCCAATACTTCGTTAATGCCACCCACGCATACAACATAAAAAACCAGTTGCTTAAACTATTCATATCTTGATATCAATTCAGAATGAATACTTAAGCACATTCCTTTTTGTTTGTTTTAATTTCACCCCGTATTCGATTTCGATGATCTAAACCAGAATTTAAAATGCAACGCTATTCTCAATTCATCCATATTTTGTTTCAGCATACAAAATATCGGAAAAGTCTGAAGTTATTTTCACGAAAAGATCAACTTGGAAAAGAACCAGACCACACCAGTATTCCGATTACGAAAACACTAGTGTCGGAAACCAATACCTTGTTAAAAATACTAGTTCCTTGGATAATGGGAACCTAATAATACCAGTTCTGAATACTGAAAATACGAGTGCTGTTCGTATCGAGGGTCCAAAGGCCTTATCAAAAATAACAGTTACCAAGTATGGTTGGATGGAAGACTACAGAAGTTCTATGGTGCTGTCATCTCGAAGATATGACCTTAGAGGACATATTCTGACTATGTCGAATGTTATCACTGACAGCAATGAAACGAGATTGCATATGAATGATAGATTGTAAGTATTTTGTTTTAAGTTTTATTTCTACATCTAATAGGTACTCAGGCAGCCTGCTGTTCCGGTTAAAATGTAGGCAGTTGATGAAAATCTAGGAACAAGAAAGGACAATACGCACATATTTTTTGGCTCAAATAAAAAATCAAGTCATTTAAACTAGGCTGTGTGTAGGCAAATTTTGAACTTCAACGTTTCCAAGACGTTAAAACAGTCCCTCAAAACACCCGCCCGTCACAAGTTCTGCTTTAACTGGGAAGATGTTTAAATACAGAACAACGGCTGTGTTTTAAAACCAAAGTGGTAGTGCAGCTATGGGGTATTATTTTATTATTAATTAGTAGAGGTTTTAGAAGTTAATACTTATGCAAAACACCCAAATTCTTTTCAAGACAATATAATCTACCTAGATAGGTACTTGACACGGAACTTTTTAAATTGTCTAGGTATTGAAACCAGTCATAATAAAGTTAATTATAATGTTATTATTATTTTTTCTATTATTATGCAAATAAGGGTAATAACGTGAGTACGTGACACTTTAGAGTAGATATTCAAGTTTGAGTTGCTATTCATTTACATAATAGTGTAATAACTTCATATTTAGGTAGGTATTTATCGCTAGTTATAACCTAGCTGTGTTCACGTTTGGTGACACGCTTTAAAAGAAACTAATTAATGGTGATAAAAAATATTGGAAAAAAATTGACCGATACGTTTGCAAATAAATCAAGGAGAATACCAGAAGCTTAGAGCTTTAGTTCTAGTATTCATATTTTTGTAACCTAATACGAGTATTTAGTACTTAATCCGAATTTTGTCAATTTATTATAAAAACTTTTTCCATCTTTGTGCCGCACTATAGTATATCGTTTGTTGTACACCATGTTTGAATATTCTTACGCCATTTATAAAAGTTTCTTTGTGTAATAAAATAATTTAAACAATCATATTAGAAATAATATTGGAGCCGTTTTGGGGTTGAAACACTAGAGCTGGGGTCCGAGTGCTCAGTTTTTCACAACATCATCAAGCAGTTAGTATTTTTCGGCCAAATAATCAGTATGCTAATTTTGGCCAGTTTTCGATTTTCGTTCAGCGATGTAGACGATTTTTCTGATGACCAATGCGATTTTGTGTTGTACTTACTGTTTTTCTTAGCATCATCTGCCTAGCCTTTTCCCAACTCTATAACGGGGTCGGCTTACAGACAAACCGGATTCAGCTGAATACCAGTTTTTTACGTGGAGCAGCTGCCTACCAGACCTCCACACCCCATTGACTGGATAACACGGTTCTTTTTGGCAAGACTGGAGTCAGATTACTGGCTTCTGACAATCCGTAACGACTGCCAGATATATACAAATGACAGACGGGACCAACGGCTTAGCGTGTAATTTTTTGGTCTGTATTTTTCCTAACTAATACGAAAGTAAGTTTGCTGCGCTGCCTTAATCGCTGAACACACTTTGTTGAATTTTGGTTTAGAGATGCATGATATTCTGGAGCTAGAATGGGCTACTTTTTCGTAAAAATCTATATTGATGCAAGCAAGCCCTCGGACAAAAGCTGGTCTGTAAATCCTAATACCTATATGAAAATTATTCCGTTAAGTACTGTGTGACTGACAGACAACGCACAGCCGAAACTGCTGGTCTTCGAAGGTGAAATTTGGCAAATAGCTTCTCTACACTCCGTAGGGGGAGCACTAAGAGGGCGTATTCCGTCCACTAGCGCCGCCAATCGTTTTTTATTATTTGTGGTAAATTTAAGACACGTAGATAAAAAACCGCTCTGTAGTGTTTTTTTTTAACCGACTTCCCAAAAAGGAGGAGGTTATCAATTCGGTTGTATTTTTTTTTTTTTTTTTTTTTTTTTATGTTTGTTACCTCATATCTCCGACAATTATGAACCGATTTGAAAAATTTTTGTTTTATCTGAAAGGATATACTTGCAGATTGGTCCCATTTAAATCATATCAAAATCGGTTACGAACTTTGGATTTTAAATCGAAATAGCTGGAATTTGACTATTTAGATGATTCTTTGATGATCGAAATTGCGTATTTTGCTTTTCTGCGATTTTGGAGTGGTGTTGTTAGGTGTAGGGCACCACCGTGTTTTTGTTAGTTTCTTCGTATTTTGACACCGACTTCCGAAATTAAAGTTATTTTTTACTTTGCAGTGTTTTTTTTTTGGAAGTCGGTTGTATTTTTTTGTAAAAAGTTTTTTTATTTTTTCTAATGATTGTAGCGTGATGAAAAGTATACTATAACCAGCTCAAGAGTATGAAAAATAATTATGCCAAGTTTCGTTAAAATCCGTCGAGTAGTTTTTGTTTCTATAACGGTTATACAGACAGACAGACAGACAGACAAAAATTTACTGATTTCATTTTTGGCATCAGTATCGATCCCTAATCACCCCCTGATAGTTCTTTTGGAAATATATTTCATGTACAGAATTGACCTCTCTACAGATTTATTATAAGTATATAGATATAGATAGATAGATAATTAAGAAGGTTAAAGAGTCTACACTGTCGCATTAGGTTATAGCCTGTAATGATAGTTGTAAGGAGATAAATAAATAAATGAATAACATATGAACCACGTTTCGAGGTGTCAGTGTCATTATTTTCAATGGATTATTATTTAAAACTTTTGAACGCAGCTTTATCGCGACCAGTGTCATTGGTGAAATCCGCCCTAAAGAGGTTTTCCCACATTCCTACGGGAACGGGAAATAAGGGATATACGCGTACAAAGTCTCGGGCAGAAGCTAGTTAATTAATAAAATTAGTTAAAACTTGATGCAAAAACTGAGCATATTATAATAATACGTGAACATGACAAGGGGTAATATCATTCGTGCTGATCTGCACGATTCTATGAAGCTGCAACTGTGTCATGTATGTGGAAGTTATGATGAATAGATTAGGCACATTATTATTGGCATGTACCATAACTTGTTGTTTTTAGCGAACGCTGACAGTACGCAAGCAGTTGCAGATGCAAAGAGACCATTTTTAGGGTTCCGTATTCAAAGGGTAAAAACGGGACCCTATTACTAAGACTTCACTGTCTGTCTGTCTGTCACCAGGCTGTATCTCAAGAACCGCGATAGCTAGACAGTTGAAATTTTCACAGATGATGTTTTTCTGTTGCCGCTTTAACAACAAATACTAAAAAACAGAATAAAATTAATATTCAAGGGGGCTATACAATAAACTTGATTTTTTTGCCGTTTTTATAGATAATGGTACGGAACCCTTCGTGCGCTAATCCGACTTGCACTTGGCCGCTGTTTTATGAACATTGTCTTATCACTACGAATTCTTCCTGTATCGTGGGTGCGTTCACAAACATACAAATTCACAAACGGCCAGACCCGGCCAAACAATTTTTTTTTCCGTGCGGGAATCGAACCGGCGGCGACACGCAGCGCAAGTGTCAATCGCTCAACCACTGCGCCAACCGAGGCTTCCGGCGACTGGGACCGCAATTAACTAGGACCGCGGTCCCAGTTGCCGGATCCGTAAAAAATAAATATTTTTCTTCCGGCGACTGGGACCACTCATAAATGATAACTGAAATCAAAAAATGTACAGTCAAACGAAAAATTTTTAGATGCAATCATTGAAGAAAAATCCTTTTTGATTTAAAAACATCATTTATTGATATTTAAAAAACAGCCTCTGACTACAGTTCTGGTATTTAAAACTTTCGTAATAAAAACATACACATAAATCGTGCTTGTAATAATAATCAACAATTTTTAAACAATTAAGAATCAGAAAGTAATTATTTTTCACAAAATCAGCCTTTAAGTGGTACCGTAAATATAATAAAAAAATAACGTAAATCACGATAAAAATTATAAACGTAGGTACGTAGGTACTATCTATTTATATCATAATTAGTTTAAAATGGCCGTTATGGCTTCACACAAAATCAGTCAAGTAAGTAATTATCAGATAATCTTAACAAATGACATTTTTATTGTGATATTAAAAAGTCGCATCAAAGATGAGAAGCAATCTAAAGAAAAAAAATTTGTAACCACGTCGTTTAACCCCCTTATTAGCTTGTTTTCTTTATAAATAAGCTAATAAAAAATTGTTTTACATACCTGAAGAGTAGTGAAGAGTATGAAGTCACTATACACCACCACTTACATCACACAATTTGCAACAAATATTCAGCGCAGTATCTTACAACGATCTAATATGACACTGTCTGATGCAAAACTTGACTTTCTTAAACTGATAAGCTTCTTGTTCGTGATTGGCCGAGCCAGTCATCGGGCGATGCAAAATTTCTCGTTTATAACAAAAGGGCTACCTGACCTTGAAATCGACAGGCAAAACGGACTCGAGTTAGAGAGTGATAGTATTATACAATGCTATGCCCTTTGTGTGTGTTTTGCCTGCATGTGTGAATTATGTAAAAACGGGCTAGCTTAATCTATTACTAAGCGCATAAAATCATGTCTAGAACGAGTCAATGATATTCATATAAATAATTTAGATTTTTTTTCGTTTGACTGTACCGATTTTGGCTTGAATTATAGATTTTTTTAAGTTATCTATGAGTGGTCCCAGTCGCCGGAAGAAAAATATTATTTTTTTACGGATCCGGCGACTGGGACCGCGGTCCTATTTAATTGCGGTCCCAGTCGCCGGAAGCCTCCGCCAACCGTGTCCTCGACATTATTACGCAGGCTGTATAGCTCTGCGGGCCAATTCTACTAATTTTTAATCAACTTTCACATTCGCATGTCAATTGCAAACTGTCAAAAAAGCCTTAATTTTCATACATTTTTGACAGTTTGCGATTGAGATGCGAATGTGAAAATTAGTAGAATAGGGAATATGCATGAAAAAAACATTTATCAAATATATTACTAACGGTGAAAATAGAATCAAAATTGCTCGAAAAACAAACGAGATACAATTATTTTAAACAAATATATCTGTCCCTCTCGCGAAAACGCTGTTTTCTATGGCAGCTGTATAAACGTCACGGACTTTGACGTCAAATTCCATATCGGACTTCTCGTTCTAATAGTAATCTTTGAAGCTATGTAACTTCATCGCTGATGAAGATATTTAAAAAATATTTTCTTGAGTGTTTACTGGAGCTTATAAGTATTTCATTTTGTAAATAAAAAAATTGCGTGCATATTCCCTATTGGCACACAGACTTCTTGATTGTGTCGGGGTTTTTTTTTTAAAAGTCGATATTTTTTCTATTATTTCTCGACTTTGTGTAAAACACTGAACGTAACCCTGAAATATGACACACTTTTGAAACAACCAATATTAAACAGCAAAACCACGGGATAAAATATTAAACCCCTACTTTAAGACGAATTACAAAATAATTGTAACTTTATCTCGTATTAAAGCAAAGTGTCTGTCAAATAAATTTTACTACTCCTAGTCTTGTAAATTATCCGCGGTCAAATATTCTTCGTTAGCAAATAAATATGCTAATGGGCCACACATTTACTTAAAACGCGAAGATATAAAATTATATTTGTATTATTATTTATATCTAGCCTTCACCTGCATCGATAACTAACTTGCAATTCAGGTTTCGCCAATATCCTTAAGATTCCACAAGACTTAGTAAGTTGTAACGCAATAAAGTGTTTGTATTTAAAACTATGGGGAACTTCATTTTCCATTAACATATCTTGAAAAAAAAAAAAACTAAGTATTTAATTTCGCATAGGCCATCATGGACATGAATTGTTCGAATTGGTCGTCCTATGGAGTAGGTCCGGCAAGAAATTCCATGATGACCACTTTCTGTACATCAGCAAGGGTTTGACGTCGTCGCGTCGTAATTCGCTAGCGATCGTATGAGTAAACGCCTTAGTAGGCGATTCGGCCGCTGAGTTTCGTCCGATCCGATCGAAACAAGAATGAGATTATTTTAATATTTTTGATTGGTGTTTCGGCCGAATCCTTTTTAGAGGCAATTTCAGAAACATAATTTAATAATAATTATTTGACTTTGAAGCCACGGCTTTTGTTGTTAACTTTATCTTTTTCCAACAATTCTATCTAGTCTATCTTAATTTAAAGAATATCTCTGACAAATACATCTTCCACCCAGGAACCTTCACCAGGACTCCATAGCAAAGATGTCGTACGCCGTGGTGAGTATCTGCTTCCGAATGCTGAACGCGACGGAGAGGCTCATGTTCACGTCCACTTGGGGGTATAAGGACAAGCACGGGCAGTGGCAGGGGATTGTCGACCAACTGCTGAAGAAGGAGGCTGATCTAGGTAACGTGGTTTAAATCTGAGGGAGGCTGATCTAGGTAACGTGGTTTAAATCTGAGGAAGGAGGATCTAGGTAACGTGGTTTAAATCTGAGGGAGGCTGATCTAGGTAACGTGGTTTAAATCTGAGGGAGGCTGATCTAGGTAACGTGGTTTAAATCTGAGGGAGGCTGATCTAGGTAACGTGGTTTAAATCAGAGGGAGGCTGATCTAGGTAACGTGGTTTAAATCTGAGGGAGGCTGATCTAGGTAACGTGGTTTAAATCTAAGGGAGGCTGATCTAGGTAACGTGGTTTAAATGTGAGGTCCACTCGCTTCCATCTTCGGCCTTTTTATTTTTTTGGGACAAGCCCGCCACACATTCCCAACCACTGCAACTCCTGAATGCCAGAATCAACAGTGGCGACCACCAGAAAAACGCCGAGTTAATGAAACCCGACGAGTCCCGGAGAAACGATTCAACTGTCTTGGATCCCGCAACGAAATTAATCAGAAGAGTACAGCGGAGGAGTAGGAAAAATAATCTCGGCCTAATCATCACTTTCCATCAGGTGAGATTTGGGCCTAGAGTTTCCGCGTTTCGTAAAAAAAAAGGTATATAATATTCTTTTAGGGTTCCGAACATGCGTATGAACAAATGGAACCCTAACAGGATCATTCGTGTGTATGTCTGTTCGTTTGTCATGGCAAGTTTTCTCCAAGAATAATTTTATTGAAATTTCGCACACATTCAGTCATTCACTGAGATCAGCTAGTCTATTCTGTAAATAACCATTTCGATATCGACTTCACCTGAGTGACTAAGCTTACAAAGTGAACTTTATTTCACACAACATAAGGTCTTATATTTATACGAATTTGAAACTCACCTCGGATTCCGCTGTCGAGACACGAAAATGTTGTTACAGAATAGCACTGCTGAGGGGCTAGCACGAATATTTTGACGTTTAGTAACGTTAACACAAGTGAATTTTGAATGTGAAAAATGACCACCCCATAGGATTTTAATTCAACTTTATTGGACGTACACAATTGATATGATTTAAAAATATTAATTTGGTATCTAATTAAAATAATGATTATGTGCGAAACGAGTATTGTAGCTATGGTTAAATTTTACATAACGTTACTATATGTCATAAATATTCGTGCTAGGCCCTCTGGCTAAATTTAGCGGTACTTTAAACGTTTCAAAATCTTAAAAAAAAATTGATAAGAATTCATCATATAATCTTCTGTCTTCTAATATATAAGTCTCATGTCACGGTGTTTGTTTTTGAAGTCCGCCGAAACCGCTTGACACCTTTTTATGAATCTTTTTTGTGTATATTTGGAAGGTTTGAGAATAGGTCGTAGGGTATTTTTTTTTCTTTTATAAGGCTAAACAACGTTTTACAACGGTCAGCTAGTATACCTAAACATAGATATCTGACTTAAAGTCACCTTGGTACCTATAGGTACAAAATAAACTGCAGATAAATAATTATAATTATTTTACGATGTAGTCAATGAAATAAACAAAACATGCTGCATTCAATAGAATTATTAATTAATTTATCTCCTTGCGGTTTTTACTTGACATTGGTTTTTAACAGTAAAAAGAGAATCTCGAGACGTCTTACGTCATTTGCAAAAAAACTATTCTAATCATATTTGAGTTTTTAATTCTGTTAATTTTGTTTGCTAAATTCCTTATGTATTTAACGCAAGAATCTCCATCGTTCATTGACCTTTAGTTTTTGCTAAATGGCTGATTAATCACCTTTGGCAGGTGGGATGATAAAAATAACTGTATCAGTATTATTAAGCTAGGCTTGTTTTAAAAATATAGCTAATCTAGTTGACTTGGATAAAAGTTACCGTTATTAAACTTGATTCTACTAAGCCGTTCGTGACATTAATTTGCAACACCATTTTTTGTCTAGATTTTTTATTTATTATTGATGGGTTTGCTCTTAACTCTAGTCTTGGTCAGAGATGACAGAGACAAAGTCTACGATGAAGCGAGCTTACCCAGAAGGAGTCTGTACACTCTAACTTTGAAGAGATTAGGGTTGTAAGCGTTCGGAAATACAGACGCATGCGCAGAGAGTTCCACTTCTTTGCTGTGCGCATGATAAAAAACGTTAGGAAACGCTTTGCGAATTGGTGGAATAGCAACAAGGTAGGGATGGTAAGTTGCAGTGCGTTTGGATGTCCAATGGTAGAAGAGGGCCGGTGGGATGAGTTCGTGGAGTTCTTGGGCACACTCGCCGAAGTACAATCTGTAGAAGTTAGCAGCAGCCAAGCTGTGTAGCTTGGCATCCACCAGTTTTTCGTCGCGATGAGCCTGTTAGCTCCCATCCGCGTTCCTCCTAGTGCCGCGGTAACCCTTTCGAACAAATTCCACCACCCTAGCAGGCACAGGCTCTAGGGGGCCCACAAAATCCCTGGCATAGGCTACAATTTATCCCAAAAAATGCTCCGCTTCTGTGGAAACGGAACGAAAACGATAGCTTTTTATTTGGGTATCATCTCTCCAGGTACCCTAACAATCTTCACTCAAGAGCGCATGATGGCAGTAGACTACATTGCCATGGTGGGAACCACGGCTGTCCGTTTCGTGTTCAGAGAGCCCCCTCTCTCCTACATCTCCAATATCTTTACGCTACCCTTCTCTGGGGCCGTGTGGTTCGCCATCTTCATTTGTGTACTGGGCTGCTCCATCTTCTTGTATATAGCTTCGAAGTGGGAGGCTAGTATGGGGATGGTGAGTGTACTTTTTGTTTGCTTTGGTTTTTCTTACAGTGTAATTGATGAGAGCTGTATAACGCCTACATGAGTAGCAAGAGTTATATTTGACCTGTAAGATTTTTATACCGTCTGCGTTCAGCTTGACAGGGGTCAGCTGGAGCGGCCCGTGTCGGATGTCGAACAGGGATATGCATGAAAAATGGATTTATGATCTGATCAGTTTATCTAAAAGTATTCGAAAATATAATACTAACAGTGAAATTAGAATTTAAATTGCTCGAAAAACGAACGAGATACAATTATTTTTAACAAATATCTGTACCTCTCGCGAAAACGCTGTTTTCTATGGCAGTTGTATAGTCGTCGTGTAATTTGACGTCACAGTTCGTATCGGGCTTCTCTTTCTAACTGTAGTCTTTGAAGCTTTATAACTTCATATGATGAAGGTATTTAAAAAATAATATCATGATTGCTTACTAGACATAATAAGTATTTTATTTTGAAAATAAAAAAATCGCATGCATATTCCCTATTAATATTTTTTTCCATATTCCAGCATCCACTACAACTTGACGGGTCTTGGGCTGATGTGTTAATTTTGATCATTGGAGCAGTTTTACAACAAGGATGTACCTTGGAACCAAGATATGGCGCAGGTACGTGAGCTATACATTACTTTAAATTCTTGTCATTTTCATGATAAACTAAAGTTCTGCTAAGCTAAACTTAATAAGCTTCATGCCGACAAGCTTTACACATGGCAACTGTGATTGGCACTGTGTTATATTATTCCTAGCTTTATAGCTGTCACAGGAAAATTGCAGACTCTGTAAAATTGTAAAAAATCTTTATTAAATTATGATTTCTCGATATACAATGAAAAAATCGTTTTGTATACAGTAAACTTCCCACCCAAATTCCGTCCATAGCTTAGTAAGAAAAAGTATTTCACAATTTCACGCGATATCACGCGATACAATTCTACGACGTTTGCAATTTTCCGATGACATTGCTAATCGTTCTCTTTTCATAAATATCAATTTAAATCATGACTGATAGTGAAGCTCGCAGGAATACGCTAGATTCACCCGCGTCCGTAGGAGAATACCCTTCAGCGAATCCCTACACGTGGTCCCCGGGTGGTGCTAAACAGGTGACACTAACCGCCTCCGTGGTCTAGTGGTTATACCACCTGATTCAGACCCAGAGGTCCCGGGTTCGATTCCCAGTGGGGGCAAATTTTTTGCTCGGTTTGGTTGGTGGTAGGACTTGTTCTAAGTCCGCCTGGCAAGACTTAGACATGATGGTGGTACCATCATGTCTAAGTCTGTCACCATAACAACAATGTTAACAGCATTGTTGTGTTCCGGCAGTTAGAGGTATGATAGCCAGTCCCTCTGCGTAAGAGGATTCCTGGTGAAACTCGCTTCCATCTTCGGCCTAATCATCACTTTCCATCAGGTGAGATTTGGGCCAAGAGTTTCCCCGTTTTGAATAAAAAAAAAAAACAAAAAGATGCAATACGCACTGGACTGGTCGATATGACGACTCTTGGGGAAGGTCTATGTCCACTTTCGGCTGAATGATGGTGATGAATTTAAACCCACCAGGTCGCTGCGTAACCCTGATCCTGTTCGTGGCTCTAACGATCCTGTACGCAGCCTACTCTGCCAACATCGTGGTGTTACTCCGAGCCCCCAGCTCTTCAGTCAGGAGCTTACCTGACCTGCTCAACTCGCCCCTCAAGTTGGGGGCCAGTGACTTTGAGTATAATCGGTACTTCTTTAAGGTGAGCTGCTAAAATTGTTTAATGGGCAGGGTTAAACCAAATACTATTCAATAAGCTTTCTTTTCGAGTAGTATTTGGTACGGTAAAATACAGTACGGTTTGAAGAAAATATGAGTAGCAGTAGATAATTTTTAAAAGAAAGATTTAGGATAGCTTAGTTTCTTAAGACAGATAGTGCTATTCGTCTTTTATAGTTCTGTCTCTATCTAATATCAGACTCATGATTGTTTTTACGACGTCATAGTAGGACCCCTGCAATGTGACTTTGTCTTGAACACGAGTCCTAGCATAATGCTGAGCGATGGCCGTGTTGTGCGCATGAATGTGTTTTCTGCATTATTTTGATACCCAGCTGTGGCAACGAGTAGTTAAAAAAGCCGGCCAAGTGCGAGTCGGACGTGCACGCTAAGGGTTCCGTACCATAAACCTTATTTTTTAACTGACTTTCAAAAAAGGAGGACGTTCTTAATTCAATCCAGCTGTGACAGACAAACCGACTTAGTCACACCATAAGGATTTTTTTTTACCATTTTGGTACGGAACCTAAAAAAAATAGGACTAGGTTCTGTTCTTCTGTCTCTTAAATATAACTAACTTGGCTTGTTAGCCAATGTTCCACTGCTGAAATATCAAAACAATGGTGTGGTTTTCAGAAACTCAACGATCCGATACGCAAGTCGATTTACGAGAAAAAAATAGCTCCAAAAGGCAAGAGGGCGAACTACTACTCCATGAAAGATGGCGTCGAGAGGATTAGAAAGGTTGGCATGTTTTTTTAATTAACCTTTAGGTATTGTATCACATTGTTGGCTTGTGCGAATAGGTATCGTTTGCCTTGTGACCCCAGCGTCGTGGGTTCGATTCCCACAGGATGCATACTTTGTAAAGTTATTTTCAAGTTTGGCTAAGGACATTGCAGGCTTGAATCACCTGATTGTCTGATAAAACTATGATTCTGTGCTTCGGAAGGCACGTATAAGCCGGTGGTCCCGGCCGCTAAATGACTGTCGTCAAATAAACCACATCAGAGGCCCTTGAGGCGATTATTTGTATTATAGTACTTAAATATGAATTTTTGGCATTGCACTTTGAATTGGAGGAAATAATAAAATATTTTAAATGCGGTTGTTTCGACGCCAATTAAGTTCCTAACATAGGACAAGAGCAGGAAGAATATTTTTAATGAAATAAAGCAACTAATCGACTAAAGTCGTAACAGTACTTAATAGTTTTTTTTTTCCGGAATCAATTCATAAATAAAATCATGTAATTAATTACTTCCTTATTTAAGTTACTTTGCCTGCGACTTTGTTTGCGCATATCCCATTTTTTCCGTTCCCGTTGGAATATTGGAAAATCCCGGCCCGGAGTAATCCCCTGCACTATTCAAGAAAGTTCAGCTTCCTAAATGGAAGTTTCAGCTTTCGACATCTAGTAGTTTCGGCTGTGCTTTGTTTGTCCGTCACTCTCTCATTCAGCAACGGAATAATTTTAAATATTAGGTAATTATTAACTCGCTATATTTTTATGTGAGTAGCATCACTCCCTAAATAGTCTAAGTAAAACAATGTCGCTGTATGCGTCTGTCTGTTTCTCCGCTTAGTTCTTTAAATCACGGAACGGATCGGATTTCATGAACTCTATGGCGTTCAGTTGTGACGTCACATGTAGTGACGTCACAACTGAACGAATCAGTGAGCCTAGTTTCCTATATGTATAGTTGTTCTGATTGGTCACCATTTTATTTCAGTTTAGAATTTCTCGGAATGAATTCATAAAATTATAAACTGTCAAACATTGATGCGTAAAAAAGCATTCCAGTTTGACTATTTATCGAAAGTTAATCTCTCAAGTTATTTTATAATCTTACGGAGTTTAGCACTTTCCGGTGACATATTTATACATATTAGAATAGTGCCACCCCCCCCTCCCCCGGCTTCGCCAGAATGTATATAAGATATGTTTCTTCTTCAAGCAAATAACAACAATGTGATTCGTCTAAAAAGAAAAGAGTTTTATTTATTAAATACAATTACTTGTACTACAAACAAAATATGAACTCATGAAATACATATTAACCTAAAAAGAAAAGAGGATCAACAATTAAATGTTCATGCTTTCCTTGTGCGTACTTTTCACTGTTCTTTTACATGTATCATTTATACAACAATATCTTCACTTAGATAAATTATTGAATTAGGTAAATTATTTGACAAAATTACTAGTTTTTTATTCTATCTTAAGACACGAGAAAAAATATCTGAAAAACGTTTTTCATTCCCTTCTCCAGTGGCTCCCTCTATACTCATACAAAAAATCAATGTCATTGTCAAATGTCAGTGTCAATGTCAAAGCTTTCATGTTTATTTTTTTCAAAATTTTATTTCTTGCAAACCTCGCCCAGACAAATAGGAACACAACTCTAAAAGAATTAACCTATTTGGATCACTCGTTACGAAGTTATGCGCGTTTACATACATTTCGGCGATTAATTTTTATTTATATAGATTATTTTTATATAATTACACTAGCTGACCCGCGCAACTTCGTCTGCGACACATTTTCCATGAATGCTCCGCTCCTAAATATTGCGACTATAATTATTGAGATGTAAGCTACCCTATCTTTCAGGTTGGATCAACCTGCACACTGTGTACAAATTTGGTTAAAAACGGTTAAGTAGTTTAAGAGTCCATCGCGGACAAACAACGTGACACATGATTATATATATTAAGAAGATATTCACTGGTGGTTAAAATTTTAATGTTAGTCAAATGTGCAACTTAATTATGATCGGAATGGATTGAAATAAATGATAATTTAATACATATAAAATTAAAAAATAATTGGTTTGATTGTTTTCTCTAGAGTTATGTTATATTATTAATTCGGCAAGTATTTAATGTGTGAGTGTTTTTCTTCATCGTGTTTGCAAGTAGCTTTTTTTAAACATCTTATTTCTTATGCTGCAGCTGTACCTATCTGTATAAATTGTTTATCTCACTATTGTATATATGTCTCCCAGACAGTAAAGAAATATAAAGTGCACAAGTAAAATGAAGTACTTACCTACATACCAAGTCCCTTGTTTCGGCCCTGTTCCACAAGACGAGGTGGCCGAGAGGTTAAGGCGTTGGACTGCTAATCCAATGTGCTCTGCACGCGTGGGTTCGAATCCCATCCTCGTCGGGTGCTCTTTTTAGACAAAAAAAACAGTAATTAAAAATAACATTGATAAAAATGTATTTACCTTATCGAGTACTTAAATATTTTTAAGTTAATTAGTTGTCATTTGTTTTAGAAACAATTAGAGATAATAATATATATATGGCGTTCTTATTTGATTTGTTTCGGTTTTTGAATTGGATAAAGTGCCAGTAACGCCATCTCGATATGAGAAGTGTTGCCAACAATAATTAATCAATCAAATAACTACATAAAAACGTAGGTACCTACTTCCCTTCTAGTTTAAGATAACAATTTCAATCTTCATGTTCATTTTTAGGGTTCCGTACCCCAAGGGTAAAACGGGACCCTATAACTAAGACTTCGCTGTCTGTCTGTCCGTCTGTCTGTCATCAGGCTGTATCTCAAGAACTGCGATAGCCAGACAGTTGAAATTTTCACAGATGATGTATTTCTGTTGCCGCTATAACAACAAGTACTAAAAAACAGAATAAAATAAATATTTAAATGGGGCTCCCATACAACTAACTTGATTTTTTTGCCGTTTTTATAGATAATAGTATGGAACCTTCGTGCGCGAGTCCGACTCGCCCTTGTTTTTAGTTACTGTCTCTGTCTACGTGACACGCGACTAACTTGTTGTTGTTGTTTTATTCCGATTTAACTGGTAAAATGTCGAAAATTCGAAATTCAACGTTGAAATCGATTTCAACGATTTGTCGGAGTTTACAGCGTTGACAATAAAAATTGCGACTCAAACAGCTGTGATTAAAGCTATACATTTAGTTCCACCGCCTCCTTCCTGGCCAGCTAACAGCTTCAATCTAAAGTGTGTTTTTTAATCCCGGAGACTGAATTGACAAAGTTCAAATGGCAAACTGACATAGATTACAATAGCATATTAATCAGTTTTGACATTTGCACTTGTCAATATAGTGGGGCCCAAAGAGTAGTATTATTATAAGGGAAGTGTGGCCTATTTTGATACAGGGCCTCTTGAGACTAGTAACGTTACTGGATTCCGGATAGTTACAAACTGTACAGAGCGAATAGGTTACTTGTAGGAAAGCAAGTTCCATCGTCAATCACATCAACGCTTTCCACCAGGTAAGATTGTGGTAAAAAATAAGCCCATAAATAATAAAACAAAAAAATATTTCCTCTCTTCCAGGGTCTATTCGCGTTTCACATGGAACTGAACCCTGGCTACCGCCTGATCCAGGAGACGTACCAGGAGGACGAGAAGTGCGACCTGGTGGAGATCGACTACATCAACGAGATAGATCCCTGGGTGCCGGGGCAGAAGAGGTCTCCGTTTAAGGACCTGTTTAAGATTAAGTGAGTTCTTACGGATTCTATGTTTACTATCTAATTGCTGAATACGTTTTGAAGGTTGCGCGTTCAAAACGTATGGGGTCACCAGTTTGGAGGTAGGCGGTACAGACAGTAAAGTCCTGCAAACCTCCATTGAAAGGAAGGATCCTCCGGTTTTTGTGCATGGTCACTTTCTTTCATTCTTTCAAATCGCATGGTAAACTCGGCTTGCGCGATTTAGGATTATTAGTTCGCCGCCAGTTGGATAGATGGCGTCGCGGTTCGATTTGATGAGGCATTATGCCGCTACAACCTAATTGCTGACCTTATCATACTATGTATGTACGTCTGTCAGCAGCAGGTTCAATCTAAGTGTCAGCAATATGTAGGCGGCTGCTCCCTTCATCTCATGGCATGGGCACTTATTCGCAAAGAGCAAACACGGCGAAGGCAAAAACATACTTGTCCATTACTTGCTAATTTAAAATGGCCTTAATGTAGGTATACAACTTTTTCACTTTGATTCCATAAAATTAACTCGAGATAATGTATATAGTTACCTGCTTTGATTACGTTAACTTTTTCATTCATATTTAGACTCCTGCTAATATCTAGCCTGCCATAAAACTGTACGAATTCTACAATAACGTGTTTTTCATTAAACTTCCTTTTATCACCCTCAGCTTCCTCAAAATCCGTGAATCAGGAGTCCAAGCAAACGTCCACCAGCGCCTCACAGTGCCCCGTCCTCGCTGCTCCGGCCACGTCTCCACATTCAGCAGTGTGGGCATTACCGACATGTACCCCGCCATGCTAATGACGCTGTATGGCATGCTGCTGGCTCCGGCTGTGTTGCTGCTTGAGATCTTATACAAGAGACTGTAAGTAGGAGTCCTCTAGTGGTTGTCTGGTATGTCTCCACGTTCAGTTCAGCAGTTTGGGTTTCAGCGACATGCGCCCAGCCGTGCTGATGACGCTGTATGGCATGCTGCTGGCTCCGGCTGGGCTGCTGCTTGAAATCCTTTACAAGAGTGAGTAGGAGTTTTCTAGTGGCTCTCTGTGATGTGTCCAAGTTCAGCGGTGTGGGCATGTACCCAGCCATGCTGATGATACTGTATGGTATGCTACTGGCTCCAGCTGTGCTGTTGCTTGAGGCCCTGTACAAGAGACTAAGTAGGAGTCCTCTAATGACTCTTTGTGATGTCTTCAGAATTCTCAAAACCATTTTGAGCATGTGGGTCTCTTTGCGCGACAGATATTGAGCCTCATTGGTCCTCCATCCAGTGTATTTATGTCTAAAGTCAATTAGCAAAGAAAAACAATTGATATCATTATTGAACCTCAGTCTCTGCTTGATTAATTTCCAAATTCGAGAAGCATCCTGTCCCAATTTAAAATCTTTTTGCTATTTAAATATTAGATACCAACTTATTTTCCCACTTTATTTTCAGAATGACGATCCGACAACAGAAAAGAGGATTGTACGTGGTTGATGACCACATCCCGTTCCGGCACTGACTAAGATTTCTAGAAAAGCATTGCAATATCGTGTTATTACATCACGAGCTTTTACTATGAAATATTACATCCATGAATGTTTCTCATGATTTTCTATTAGAAGAGATGATACGCACTTATGACCTAAGTAACAAAACGTAGCAAGAATGATGCGCTGAAAAGCCTCGATAGCGAGTTGGTAAAACTACATGAACTTCCATGTCAACATTTGAAATTGGAATACATTGAGCTAACAAAAGACGATCGTTAGGTACTTTTATAGGTTTCCGTGACTATACTTCCATCTACACATTTAAAATTGGAACAGATTGATTTAACAAAAGATGATCAATTAATACTATGTAAAGATTTCGTTAGAAAAATAATTAAATAATATTATAATTACAAAACATTTACATTTTATGGACTTTTCATTTCAATCTCTTTTTCAATCATTTCAATCTTGACTAGACAATTAATGTGCAAATAACTGAGTTAATATGGACAACTATTACCACAGGAGCAAACATGAAGAGTTTTAAGAAATAAGTTGGAATGTCTGATAAGCCTATAAATTAACTTAAGTATATAAAGATCAAATCATTTCACATAAATAAAATTATCGAAATGTCACCGAATGCAAATTAAGAGCCAAACGATGTTCACAATAAAGATACTACAAATGTCTTGTGTTTTATTCATAAACCACAGTTTCTTTTTACACTTTCAATAATATAATATAATGTCTTTTGATGTCACCATTTCAAATGGTTCGTCAAACACGTAACGCAAGTAGGTCATGTAATATTCAGTTGAAAATGTTAAGTAAATATGCTCTATTATGTTTAGTGAAAACCTGAACTTGGCTTCTGTATGACAAGATCTTTGCCCTGGCTTTGTTCCTCGATTTAAGTTGGTATTATTATACGGGATTTTCGCGTTATTTAAATATTGTTGGCAGCATTTGTGGTCACTCTTATTAATTTGTATACAAAGCACAAGTCCGATCCTGCATGGAGTATTGCAGCACAGTCACCTTTGGGATGACTCAGCTAAGTATCAGCTTGCCGCGCTTGACTCGATGGAATGCAGAGCTATGCGGCTCATCGGCGACGAAAAACTGGTGGATGCCAAGCTACACAGCTTGGCTCATCGCCGCAAGATTGCATGTTTCTCGGTCTTCTACAGATTGTACTTCGGTGACTGTACCCAAGAACTCCACGGCCTCATCCCACCGGCTCCCTTCTACCATCGGACAACCAGATGCACTGCAACTTATCATCCCTACCTTGTTGCTATTCCATCACTTCGCACTAAGCGTTTCCAAACGTCTTTTATACTGCGCACAGCAAAGGTGCGGAACTCTTACAACCCTAATCTCTTCGAAGTCAGAGTGAACAGGCTCCTTCTGGGTAAGCTCGCTCCATGGTAGACTTTGTCTCTGTGTCATACAAATAAAAAAATAATTATAACAACGTGTTTTGAAAACCAATCATATTATATACTAGCTTCTGCCAGCGGCTTCGCCCGCGTGATCCCTAGGGAACATATTCCCGGGATGAAAAGTAGCTTATGTGCTATTCCAGACTATAATCTATCTTTGTTCTAAATTTCATTAAGATCCGTTTAGCCGTTCTGGCGTGACTGAGTAATAAACAACCAAACTTTCACATTTATAATATTACTCGTTTGGTGTAAAGCGAAATTATAACCATCTTCCCCTCGACATTATAATTATTAAAGGATATTGCAAACTGTCGCTAGCCGTTTTCCGAAGCTACTCGCTAGCCTCTAGGCGCCAAGCTAGCCGCCTGCCTGAGCGTTCGCGACCACAAAAATAATCCATAAAGCATGATTCAGTATTCACGCGCGATGGCTTATTTTTAGCGTATTTCATGTATAACTTTGGTGTTTCTATACCGATTTCTGTGATTCTTTTTTTATGGAATAGTTAATAATGTTAACTTTTATTAATGTTAATTAGGGACGACTGAGAGTTTTATAAACGTAAGAGTAGACAAATACAATCAGAAAGCTTCGAACTGCTAAGCTATCGGGAGTTACACGTGTTATTGTTCGTCAAGCATAAAAGATAGACATGTGCTGTCGTTGGATATTTTTTATATAATTTTAAGGAGAACATTTCCGTCATACATGATTTCTGTGTAGCTTTCACCATTAAGGTTGCACACGCGACGGAAGCTTAAAAAATGGAGTAACTTCTCCCGTTTTCCCAACATTTCCCTTCACTGCTCTGCTCCTATTGATTGTAGCGTGATGAAAAGTATACTATAACCTGCTCAGGAGTATGAATAATAATTGTACCAAGTTTCATTAAAATCCGTCGAGTAGTTTTTGTTTCTATAACGGTTATACAGACAGACAGACAGACAGACAGACAGACAGACAAAAATTGAACTGATTGCATTTTTGGCATCAGTATCGATCCCTTATCACCCCCTGATAGTTATTTTGGAAATATATTTCATGTACAGAATTGACCTCTCTACAGATTTATTATAAGTATAGATATAGAAGATATATTACAGTGGAAATCCTATAAAAGACTTTTGTCACAAGTAACTTCTAACTTCTTTTGTTCAATCCATCCTAAGGTTGTCTGTAAGAGATTGCCCTGTGCGATAAGACCGCCCATTGTACACTTGTTTTTATAAACGTTTTTCCTGTACTTGTTATGAAGTGTACAATAAAGTATATAATAAATAATACCAACGTTTATTTTGCATTAAGTACTTACCTTTTCTTGTTTTTGGTTCTCACTTAGATAATCTTCGAAATCATCTTTATACTAAGTAGGTACCAGTTTCCTTCTACTGAAAATGATTCCCTTTTATCCCTCGCTGCTGGGTAAGGCGTCCCTTTTTCCAACAACGAGACAAGCCAAACTAAGCTAGACACGTACAAAGATGAGGGGCTAATTTCTCCATATTCCACATAATAATCCTTTGCAACTACAGCCCAATCTTTTCGGTAGGAATCGAGCTCGTCCCGACATCTTCACATTGCTCTGAATGCTGGGAAGAGTATTTTTTTTCTGTACAATTCGAAAATTCTTTATGCTTGCTTCATTGCGTGGACGTGAAAATTGTATCGTCGGAAAATGTACCTACATTTACTTCAGACAAACAAACCAATATTTTTCGAATGTATGACGTCACAGCGTTGTGGATATTATTTAAAATTGTCTTTGTTTGAAGAACTGTCAGCTCCAATTGCTCTCAATTACAGCTGACATCACATTTAGTGGAACCAAACAAAATCCTATTGACTTTAACTAGAAAAATACCCAAGGTTTTTCAACCGAAGTTACTTGAATATTATTCGAAATCTTCATTTTACTATAGACCTTCTCTTTGCTGCTATCTTTATTCATGAAATATGAAGACGATTTATTTTGTTTCTTTACTGCTGATTCCAAGTTTGGGAAAAGCAAAAGATAAAGACACTATCAATTTTATAAAGCTGTTCATTCAAAATGATCAGAAACCTACGCATTTGATCTATGGTGGACTGTGTTGGAAAAAGAGTAAGTAAATAAGAAAATATTGAGAATAACTTAGGGGTTCTTAACAAAAGTCGAAATCAAACAATTTTCAGAGTTTTTTTTTAGATTGGTTTGCTCTTGACTCTAGTCTAGGTCACAGGTGACAGAGATAAATGTCTACGATGGAGTGAGCTTACCCAAAAGGAGCCTGTTCACTCTGACTTAGAAGAATTGTGAGGACCGCGGGTATCCGCTTGGTGTAAGCCATAGTGTAAGCAGTCAGAACTGGTGGATGTGGCAACACTTTGGGGAGGCTTATGATGATGATTGATGAATCTGTTAAAGCAATGTTAATAAAAAAAACCGGGCTCTCACACGAAGGGATAGAAGTACCTATATAGTCGGTGAAAATTTCAACTGTCTACCTTTTATGGTTCTTGAGATACAGCCCCCTGACAGACGCACGGACAACGGAGGGGAGCAGGAGAGCTTAGTAATAGGGTTCCGTTGGTTACCCTTCAGAAACGGAACCCTAGAAAGCTTTAACTAAAATTTTGTATGATGATAAACAGTAGAATAATTCTGGGTTACTAACATTCACTGTTTTCATTTAAAATTTTGAAATGGTGGAATATTCCTTATTGTTTATGAAATGTTTTATGTTTTTGCAGATGTAATAAACAGGTTTGTTATGGAAATGTCAAGCATAGGAGTGCGAACTTCAGCATCTTTTAAACCATTGTCTAAGTATCAAGATCATGCTATATTGTACTTGACTGATTTGGACTGCGCTCAGTCGAAAGCTGTTATTTCTTATGTAAGTATCTACATACTCAAATACTTATGGCGTAGCTCTTCCATGAAGATGTATCTTTTTTACTATTGATAGGCATACGTTTGACTACTATCTCACCTGATGATGAGGACTAAGATGGAGCACGCTTGCCTGAAGTAACCTATTTACTCTTGACTTAAAGAATCCCAGGTTGTAGCTATCAGGGGCCCGATTCTGCTATTTTTATAAATTTGTCATTCCGACACGATGTCAATAGCGGGCCATCCACTAACGTTCATTTCTTCCGACTTGTCCCGTTGTGCAAACTGTACAGAAAAGCGACGGGATAAAATAAAACCGTTGCAGCCACTAATTAAACCACAATCCTACGTTCTTTCCCCTGACTTTATCACAACACGCCAGTTCGACAGGAAAAACAATCCTTCAGTGACCATACACACGTTTTGGTACATTCCTGTCAGTTTGCATCTTTTCAGTCATACCGAGGGATTGCGTGTCTGTGGATGGTTATAATCCTATCATTTTAAGAAGATTGTTGTCATTTAAAAGGAATGATCGTCATTTTGAATTATCTTTATGGATTATTTTCATTTTGCAACAACATTTGGGGGCCGAGTAACCCGCGTCCGTAGGAGAATACCCTGCAGCGAATCCCTACACGTGGTCCCCGGGTGGTGCTAAACAGGTGATACTAACCGCCTCCGTGGTCTAGTTGTTAAACCACCTGATTCAGACCCAGAGGTCCCGGGTTCGATTCCCAGCGGGGGCAAATTTTTTGCTCGGTTTGGTTGGTGGTAGGACTTGTTCTAAGTCCGCCTGGCAAAGCTACCACCATCATGTCTAAGTCTGTCGCCATAACAACAATGTTAACAGCATTGTTGTGTTCCGGCATTTAGAGGTATGGTAGGTATCTTTGGCTTAATCATCACTTTCCATCAGGTGAGATTTGGGCCAAGAGTTTCCCCGTTTTGCATAAAAAAAAAAAAAAAAAATTGTACCCGTACCTACTACGGGACGAAGACGAACACAAAATGATTACAAACGAGCGCTCAATCACGCCGGACAAATAAACAGGCACTAACTTGATCACAGAGCGCGTCGCGTCCTTCGCGACGGGAGGGGTCGCGGGGTTTTAATACCGTCATTCTTTCTCGCTCTTGCAAATCCACTGGCGTTCATTCCGTGAGGATTGTACATTCCGGTAGGAATGAACGTTAGTGGAAGGGCCGCTATTGTCATGCCATAGTCATTTTGCTAAAAAGTTCGTAATCTGCTAAATTCATAATGGCACGGTCACTGGCACGGCAGTGGCCGGTCACTGGCACGTCAATGGTCTCGTAATAGAATTGCGGTAGGAATGCCGTTTTTGCCGTATTGCCATTACTATAAAACCGAGCTAAATTTGAGCATTTATTCATGCCAGATTATTTTTATATTAAAGTTTTACATATTATTTATTAGTGTTATTTAAGCAATCTGAAGTAGTGAGAAATTCGTAAATAGGTACTTAATCTGTCATTATGTACGAGATTACCATTCATATGGCTTTCTTTCAATGGCGTGTCAGTGGTTGATCATTGGAATGTCATAATGACGCCATTATGATGCCATTATGTTAGTAGTGGATCTCAGTGATCGACCATTCTGACACTATTGTAATAGCAGACTCGGGCCCCTGGAAACACAGACTCCGGCAGAAAATTCCACTCCTTAGCTGTAGGTACGCACTATGAATGTATTAATGTTAGTTTAGCATACCCTCAGACCTTTTAGCCCTGTTTCCTAAATCCTACTAACGTTCCTAACGGGAACGACACAGAGCACTGAAAATCAGAGACCTTACTTTGAAATTCTAAAGGCATGATGAATTAGAAGAAAAGGATAGTGTTATAGTATCCGTCTCACTTCCACACTGATACACGGATGGCTTGATGTAGGTATCCAGCAAAAATAAACGAATCATTCTTCATCTTTTGCATATACACATGCAGTCTCTTAATCATCCTTAGATATGTATAAACATTTTCTCTAGGCCTTGACCAAGGAACTGTTCCAATTTACATACCGCTGGCTAGTCCTGGTGACTTCACCTGAACTGCAGGAGTCTACGCTGACTCTGATGAAGAAAGGACCAGTCCTGGTTGACAGTGACGTGGTGATGGCTGAGAAAGTTGGTAACCAGTTCAAGATGGTGGAAAGTAAGTAACTTATTTTCGTAGGAGTTCAGCCAATGTAGGAATATTTAATTGATCGAAACACAACTTCAAACAAGAACAAGTTTATCCATAATGGTTCCGCCTTAACACCACTATATGTGCGGAAAATAAAATTGGTAGCAGATTCCTTAGACGCAGGTTGCTGGATCAAAATAGTGGAATGTATGATGCGGGGTTTGAAAAAGTATGTTTGAAGAAAACCCTGAGGGGTCCGCTGAATGCGAAAAGTACAGGAACGGTCGTTGTGGCGACTCTTGGGGGAAGCCTATATCCATCAGTGGACGTCGTTTTGCTATGATGATTAACACGTTGAACAGATAAAGTTAAACTCTACATTTTCTTTATTACCATTTATGAAAAGAAGGTGTGCCTTAAAAGGAGCTTAAACTCTCTCTCATCAAAGCGTGTTCCCAGTTGCATCCTCAGCTGGTTTGCTTCGGAGCCCGGGGTCCGCTTTCCGGCTTTTTCTTCTCCACTTCGCACGGCCTTCGGCATCCTTGGTTGAGAGTTCATTGGCATGTCATCCTGGACAACAGAAAGCAGCCTAAAATCATTGGAAAAGCAAAAGCAAATAGACTACGACTAGGAAACATTCTCAAGTCAAAAAATATTGCGAAGATAAAATTCAGTTGCATTTAATATTCAGCCGATAACTCTATTCTTCCTCCAAGTACACAGACCAGGTCTGAACGGCTCCATGATTTCAACCTTCCGCGGCTACTATAACGGCAGCCTGGTGGACGTGCGACCCCACAGAGAGCTGTACCGGAGACGAAAGAACATGATGGGTCACCCTATCATCATGTCGAACGTCATCCAGGATAGTAACACCACGCGGTTACATCTGCCTAGGGAGGATCGGCTGTAAGAATTCTTACTATTTTTCCTAAGTCTATAAGGATTGTAGTCACACATCATATTATATATTGGTCTTTTAACTAGGCAGGTTTCGGAAAAATAATTTATTTACCGGAGTTTAAGTGACTCCGAGACATGTTTTTTTTTTACATGAGATGAGCTTGCTCTTGACAGAAGTGACAGAGACGACGACGAAGTGATCTTTCCCAGAAGAAGCCTGTTCAAACTCTCAAACTCAAACATTTATTTCAATGAAACCATTTACAGGCACTTTTGAATTGTCAAGGTCGGTCGGTCCAAAAAGATGAAACTACATATTTGCACGTTCCAAAGCTTAGATCTCTATGGAGAAGAACGTGCAAGAAACTCCACGGACACTCTTTTGCGTTCACTCTTACTTTATCTCTACAAAGTTAGTGTTAGGGTGAATAGTAGAGAATGCGTTCAGAAACACAGACACTGATATAGAGTTCCTCTCCTTTCATCTTTTCCTATGTTCTTCAAACGTATTTGAATTCGATTTGGTCTTAATTTGATAGCTTCACACTAGTAGGGCTGTACCTTACCTATAGTATGTCGAAAGCAGGAAGCTGGGGCTAATTTTCTTATTAAATCAACAATTCGCACACCTATCTTTACGAAAGCCTGGTCAATCAAGATTCACTGGCAAGGTATATGATACCTTGGTGCCTACCAGAATAACGCCATCATTGCTGAAACCAGAAAATAAAAACCGTCATTCCTACCTACCGTTCATGTGCTGTATTGATCTTCTCAGCGTATCAATAACTTAACTACATCACCATAATAAATTCTAAGTGTGGCCCAATCAGCAACAGTAACACCGTTTGCCGACAAGTCCTAATTGGTTCCTGTCATGTGTGGGGTGACTGGATATGCGGAATTAGCTGGAAGTTGAGGCATAGTCTGTGTCGAGACGCTGCATGAACAGTATATAATATGTGCTTTATTGAATCCATAGCAGAGCATCATTTAGGATCCATTCCTTCCCTTTCAGTGAGCTTCAATACGACTCAATCACCAAAGCCTGCTGGTCTGCCGCTAAGATTGGCTTCGAGATGATAAACGCGTCGGCTCGGTACATCTTCAGTTATCGGTATGGATACAAAGTCAATGGGCAGTGGTCTGGCATGATCGCTGACCTGTATGCTAATAAGGCTGATATGGGTAAGTGGAAACGGTTTGCTTCTAGGTCTCCACAAAAATGGTGACTATAAAACATATAAAGTATATCCTATATAGTTATTCGTTTTCTGAATCATGACATCCTTGAATTCTTAGCGGCATCTATAGGCATAAATGTCGCTAAGAATTCATGGAGGTCACTGAAATAGACTTGACGGCACGCATAACCTGCATCAATTTAGCTGTTATCCGCGTCTCTTGCTCACCAGCCACAACACCGGTCTGGTCAGAGGAACGTACCATTTCGATGGAAGATTTCATCTTTCCACTCTCTTCCTCTATAAATTCTTCTCGCAAATTATGTTAAAGGTTTATGATTGGTTTTTGGAATTCGCTGATCGCTTTCTGAATTCTTATACAAGATTTGTTTTTCTTTATTACCACTTGTGAAAAGAAGGTGTACTTAAAGAGGAGCCTGAACCATGAATATGAATGAAATAAAAAATCATTGGAAAAGCAAAAACAAATAGACTAGTCCTAGGAGATATTGCGACATTATCAAGCCTTAAAATAAATCGAAGATAAAATTCACTTGCGTTTAATATTCAGCCGATAGCTCTATTCTTTCTCCAAGTGCACAGACCAGGTCTCAACGGTTAGTTTCAACCTTCCGTATAACGTTAAATAACGGCAGCCTGTTAGACGCATATTTCCACTCTCTTCCTCTAGAAATTCTTCGCGCAAATTATGTTATAGGTTTATGATTAGTGTCTGGAAATTGCTAACCGCTTCCTGAATTCTTATACAAGATAATTATGAAGTAGTGTAATCGGGATTTTAGTGCATTATTATGGAAGTCCGTAGAATTTTCTGCATAGCATAGCCCATAGGTATGTAGTCTGGACAGGACACCCGTATTCTAAGTTAGAAGTATATCCACTGAATTCACATAATTCAAGCTATAACTGTCAATTCGATTCGAGGTGGAGTCGAATTGGAAGACGTGACATGGAATATGGCTCTTCAGTACCTACCTATTTGATTGTTTCTCCACAGGCACCAACTGCGTGATATTCCGAGACCGTTACGACGTGGTAACCTACACTGACTTGGTGGCTCCGATGAGGATGCTGTTCATCTATCGACAGCCTCCCTTGGCTTATGTGGCCAACGTTTTCTACCTTCCCTTTTCCACTAGGGTCTGGGTCACTATAGCCGTGTGTACTGCTATTGCGACCGTTACCCTGTTTCTGGCTAGTAAGGTGGAACTTGTGCTGACGAAGGTAAGTGGTAATTTGGAGTAAGTAAGACATATTTGAAGCCGGATTGATAAACCAATCTAAATAGCTCAAGGTTTGTCAACGTGCTATGGAACGCAGTACACAAGGTGTTAAATTGGCAGACCACTTTCGAAACACAACACTGTGCTCCAAAACGCAAATCGTCGATGTGGCTCAAAAGGCTGCCCAACATAATTGGGACTGGGTAGGACATGTTTGACAGGATTGGAACCCTGAAAAAGCGATACGAGGTCGCGGCAGACCGCAAAGGAGATGGCAGGACGACCTAGATGTCATCTAGATGACCTACGAATTGGAAGGAAGAGGCACAACACCGTGA
Source organism: Ceramica pisi (assembly GCA_963859965.1). NCBI lineage: Eukaryota > Metazoa > Arthropoda > Insecta > Lepidoptera > Noctuidae > Ceramica > Ceramica pisi. The sequence goes on from OY982543.1 coordinate 18,639,481, forward strand.
AAATGGAAGGAGGCCTTTGCCCTTCTTATTTTAATATAGATTCATCCTTGATCAGACACATCTGGGTCCCACAGAATTGTGCTGAAATAGAAATGGAATCGGTGACCCATGGCATAAAGACGTTTTTCGAAACCAGTTTTTTAATGTAAAGATGCACTAACAAATAAGGAGGCTATTCTTGTTTTCAGGCTACCACACAACAGCAGCTGGATGGGGGAATCTGTGATGCTCTGCTACTCACGATGAGCGCAGTTACTCAGCAAGGATGTTATATAGAACCCAGAAGAGCACCAGGTACTACGCATCCTATCTTCATGTACCGCAGTCCATGGGCGTTCACTATGTTGACGTATCACACTGTGCAGGGCGCATGATGGCGTTCGTGCTGTTCACAGCGCTGATGGCGCTATACGCGTACCATGTTGACGTGTCACACTGTGCAGGGCGCATGATGGTGTTCGTGCTGTTCACGGCGCTGATGGCGCTGTACGCGGCGTACTCCGCCAACATCGTGGTGCTGCTGCAGGCGCCGTCCGACTCCATCCGCAGCCTGCCGCAGCTCGCCGCAGCCAAGATCACGCTCGCCGCCAACGATGTGGACTATAACCACTTTGTTTTTGTACGTGGATCGTTTGTTACCTTACGAGGTGTTTCAGAAGTATTGAATATCTAATATTTAAGGGTGATATTATGTTCTGTATCTGATATAGCTTGACTTTTCAAGCAGTGCGATAGCCTAGCTAGGTAGATAGAATGTTGATACTTTGGTCCTACATAAAATTAGTTTCACATTACTCAAACCTTTTTTTCCGTATCCGGATCCGGATACTTTATTGTTTCACTATATTCGCCTGTCTGTCTGCGGTTTAGCTCAGAGACAAGCGGTTTAGCATGGCACTAGAAAGTTGGAATTTGGTTTGAATATTCAAATCTGAAATTGAAATAAAAAAAAGCAAACAATTGAAACAGACCGCTCAACAAATGATTTTTCTCAACTTTCTAATTCTTATGAAAGTCGAGTTTTTTTTTTTTCTCTACTGAATGGCATGTAGGTACCGATCTACATCCTTAAATATCACCCGCACTTCTGACCTTCCAGTGTTTTCAAAGGGAGACGCTTTAGGCTAGCTTATTACACTGTACTGTTTCCAGAATCAAAGCTGGGAACCTCTCCATACTTCAATACGCGACCGAGTGTTTCCGGAAAATGGAAAAGCAAAACTTTACAGTCTCGCTGATGGTGTTGAAAGAATACGGAAGGTAATAAACTGATGTTCGTAATGAATTAATTCTAGCAAGAAATCTGGCACATAATTGGCCAGATTTTCCATCATATTCATCGTCTGCCATGGTCTACAATCAAAAAGTCGACAAAAACGACGATCAAAGATCTTCTTTGACCATCACAGATATGTATCTTGGATTACCTTATTTGCTTTTTCAGCTAAAAACTTGTGAAAGCCGGACTGGTCGAACTTCGAGGTTTAGTCTAGTGGGTCCACAGTGGGTGTTGTGTCCATTACATACAAAGCGCCCTGATCCTGAGGGCGCTCCCTCCATGCATCGAAAGGGTCGATAAGTCGTTAGTGATTTAATCCGTCTGCCTTCAAAGCAAGAGTGTGCAGGCATCTTCTGGGCATGCTGGGTCCATCTAATGGGTCCGCGAGACGATCAAGTGCACTGGACAAGTCTACGTGCTTGAAGTGAATATTGATCGTTTACAGCGTTGACTTGACAAGTCCCGTCAAGTATCTACGGGCTGGACCATACTTGACAAAAATTTTGATTGACGGCACTTGAACCACCTTGCGCTTGATGCGACTTGACGCGACTTGACTAGTTTTATTAACCGACTTCCCAAAAAGGAGGAGGTTACTTATAACTCCGACAATTATGAACCGATTTGAAAAATTCTTGTTTTATCTGAAAGGATATACTTGCAGATTGGTCCCATTTAAATTTTATGAAAATCGGTTACGAACTTTGGATTTTAAATCGAAATTGCTGGAATTCGTCTACTTAGATGATATGATAGTTTTATGTCATCCAAGTAATCGAAATTGCAGTGGTGTTGTTCGGTGTGGGGTACCACTAAAAAGTGAAAAATAAAAAACTTTTTACAAAAAAATACAACCGACTTCCAAAAAAAAAAAACACTACAAAGTAAAAAATAACTTTAATTTCGGAAGTCGGTTGTATTTTTTGTAAAAAGTTTTTTTTTCATTTGCGGCCGGAACATCGAAGATGGCGGAATTTTAATTTTTGCGACGACCACTTTCCTGAGCTCAGGGAGGTGAACGACTGCGGTATGTGGACTTGACGGCACCTTCAAGTCGCGTCAAGTCCCTCGTCAAGTGAAATCGTCAAGTACGTAGACTTGTCCAGTGCACTTGATCGTCTCGCGGACCCATTAGACCTCATCTATCGCTTTCCATCAGGCGTGATTGTGGTCAAGACAATGATATATACCTAAAACTACCTATAATACGTTGTCCGCACTCTAAAATGACAACATGAAATGAAGCCAATTTGGCCACATTGCGCTTAGTTACGCACCAACCTGTCGTAACTGAAGATGTATATTTATCTCCCTCTAGCAACATTCATCCCGCCGTACGGTGACATATTTTCTATCCCTTTCTTCATGCATATTAGTAGCTATCTAGTATTTTCGCCGTTTTTACGCGCCGCGATGTTGGTGTATGACGTGTCTATATATAATACGTCATTGGGTCAAGAGCAAGCTCGTAAGTACTTAATAAAAAAAAATAAAAAAATCATTTGTATATCTTTAAAAGTCTTAACGCCTACCAGGTACCAGTCTTGCCAAGGGGTATCGATCGGTCCCTTGGCAAGACTAGTACTCCCGTAAAGACTGGTGCTACAGTAAAGATTGTCGAAGGAGGAAGGGGCCACTAACTGGGTAGCATGATACTTTCTCCGTTAGTGGTTTCAGCTGCATCCGGTAAGACTGGAAAGCAACCCCAATTTGGATGGAAAAAAGCTACGAAGAATGAAAAAAAGACCAATAATACCCGACTTGCTCCACTTCTAGGGACTCTTCGCTCTACATTCAGTAGCAGAGCCAGTCTACCGTCAGATCGAAGCCACATTCCTTGAGAGTGAGAAGTGCGACATAGCAACAGTAGACTACCTGGTGACCTTCGACTCCTTCACGCCTGTCAGGAAGGGATCACCGTATTTGGAGCTGATTAGAGTCGTGTTAGTTTTTTGCTTTGTATATTTTACTATCTGTGAACATATCCTAATAAGGATGGGTAATTCAGGAGAGATAGATAAAGAAGATATGAATCAAACCGTTTCCATCAATCACTCTTTGTATCCGTTCACATCCGAATGTATCAGTGTATCTTTACAACTCATTCGCTCAAGACGTCTAGAAAGAGAAAGTGTGCAATAAAAAGAAAGAGTTTAGACCTCTAAGGTCAAATTCAAGCGTCTCTTTCGCACTTCCGTATTTGAAATGTTCTATCGCGCTATCGCTCTCACTGATACAGTGGATTGAGCGAAGATCGCCAAGATCACGCTCGCCGCCAACGATGTCGACTTAACCACTTCATTTTTGTACGTGGATCGTTTGTTATTGAATGTATCACACTATCAGTGTGTCTTTTCATCTCATTCACTCCGGACGTCTTTTTCTATCTGTCTCGAAACCTTATTAGCTATCACACATCTATGCTTTCTTTCTTTTAGGCCTCCAGGGTCAAATTCAATTAGTGTCTCTTTCGCACTTCTTATACTATCAGTGTATCTTTTCAACTCATTCACTCCGGACGTCTTTTTCTATCTGTCTCGCAACCATATTAGCTAGCACACATCTATGCTTTCTTTCTTTTAGGCCTCCAGGGTCAAATTCAAGCGTCTCTTTCGCACTTCCGATACTGTCAGTGTATCTTTTCAACTCATTCACTCCGGACGTCTTTTTCTATCTGTCTCGCAACCTTATTAGCTAGCACACATCTATGCTATCTTTCTTTTAGGCCTCCAGGGTCAAATTCAAGCGTCTCTTTTGCACTTACGATACTATCAGTGTACCTATCTTTTCAACTCATTCATTCCGGACGTCTTTTTCTATCTGTCTCGCAACCTTATTAGCCAGCACACATCTATGCTATCTTTCTTTTAGGCCTCCAGGGTCAAATTCAAGCGTCTCTTTCGCACTTACGATACTATCAGTGTACCTATCTTTTCAACTCATTCAGTCCGGACGTCTTTTTCTATCTGTCTCGCAACCTTATAAGTTAGCACACATCTATGCTTTCTTTCTTTTAGGCCTCCAGGGTCAAATTCAAGCGTCTCTTTCGCACTTACGATACTATCAGTGTATTTTTTCAACTCATTCACTCCGGACGTCTTTTTCTATCTTTCTCGCAACCTTATTAGCTAGCACACATCTATGCTTTCTTTCTTTTAGGCCTCCAGGGTCAAATTCAAGCGTCTTTTTTGCACTTACGATACTATCAGTGTACCTATCTTTTCAACTCATTCATTCCGGACGTCTTTTTCTATCTGTCTCGCAACCTTATTAGCCAGCACACATCTATGCTATCTTTCTTTTAGGCCTCCAGGGTCAAATTCAAGCGTCTCTTTCGCACTTACGATACTATCAGTGTACCTATCTTTTCAACTCATTCAGTCCGGACGTCTTTTTCTATCTGTCTCGCAACCTTATTAGTTAGCACACATCTATGCTTTCTTTCTTTTAGGCCTCCAGGGTCAAATTCAAGCGTCTCTTTCGCACTTACGATACTATCAGTGTATTTTTTCAACTCATTCACTCCGGACGTCTTTTTCTATCTGTCTCGCAACCTTATTAGCTAGCACACATCTATGCTTTCTTTCTTTTAGGCCTCCAGGGTCAAATTCAAGCGTCTCTTTCGCACTTCCGATACTGTCAGTGTATCTTTTCAACTCATTCACTCCGGACGTCTTTTTCTATCTGTCTCGCAACCTTATTAGCTAGCACACATCTATGCTATCTTTCTTTTAGGCCTCCAGGGTCAAATTCAAGCGTCTCTTTCGCACTTACGATACTATCAGTGTACCTATCTTTTCAACTCATTCATTCCGGACGTCTTTTTCTATCTGTCTCGCAACCTTATTAGTTAGCACACATCTATGCTTTCTTTCTTTTAGGCCTCCAGGGTCAAATTCAAGCGTCTCTTTCGCACTTACGATACTATCAGTGTATCTTTTCAACTCATTCACTCCGGACGTCTTTTTCTATCTGTCTCGCAACCTTATTAGCTAGCACACATCTATGCACTGTTTCTATTAGACCTCCAGGGTCAAATTCAAGCGTCTCTTTCGCACTTCCGTATTTGAAATGTTCTGTCACGCTCATTATCTATGGCTCTCACTGGTTCATTGGATTGAGTTGAGCGAATAAGGGAGCCACGCTGAACAGCGTGAGCTACTGATACATAAGGATATAAAGACAAAAGAGTGATACATTTCGCCCATGTCTATTTCCTTAGTTCTCGTGAATTATCTTATCTTATGTATTACATAAACGTAAATCATGTCTCCAAAAGCCTATTGTTTCAAAGTTGCTTGAAAAAAATACAAAATATTATATTTCACAACATAGTAGCAAAGTTTATTTCCTGCTCACAAAATGAACCATGAAAAGCTTGTATATCTCCTACTAGCTAAAAATGCAACAATTAACTATGTAACAAAATTATCGCTTTCGAAATTCCTTGCTTTCCGGAAAACCCAATTAATATATTTCTGCTCCCCTCACAGCCACAAGCAAATTCGAGAATCGGGCATCCAATCCGCCATCCGCAAGCGTTACCTGGTCTCCAAGCCTCACTGCATCACCAAGATGTCCTCCTTCAGCAGCGTCGGTCTGATGGACATGCGACCGGTTCTAATCCTCATGCTGTATGGCGTCGCCGTCTCCGTAATCATCGTGATCGGAGAGATCGCTGTTCATAAACTGTGAGTCTGTTTGACAATGTTGAATGATGCTTTTAATTAAATCCCACCTATACGCACAAAACGTTTTGGGAATACATTCATCGTGCGTACAGCTAAGGAGTGGAATTCCCTGCCTGAGTCTGTGTTTCCTGATAGCTACAACCTGGGAGTCTTTAAGTCAACAGTGAATAGGTTACTTCTAGTCAAGCGTGATCCACCTTAGACCGCATCATCGCTTAACATCAGGTGAGATAGCGGTCAAACGTAAGCCTATCAATATTAAAAAAAAAGGAAGAAAAAATGTAACTTTCCTATTTTTTTCTTTTTTCTAAGAATTCTGGGTTTGGCTGCATTCCCAACAGAGTGGTGCGAGAATGCGTAGCGATAGCCGATTTTTATTTTTTATTTTTGGTGGGTGGCAATGAAACGATTAGATTGGTTCATAACAGACCCGTGGCTGGCAGCGGATGGATGCGAACTGCTCGGGACCGGGATGGTTGGCGCTCTTTAATTGAGGAGGCTTACGTTGAGCAATGAACGGCATTGGCAGATATAATGATGATGATGAAACCTGTCCCTCGCTGCACATCATCGTCCCACAAAGCGCAGCTTTAAGGTCTACAGGTGGTCTAAAAAGTCCACTTTAGCAGAATCGGAAAGCACATCACGCCACCCATCACTGTCAAATTTTCCCAATCAATCTTGAAACTAATGCGTCAGCGATAAAGATAAAAATGAATTTTGACTGATAGTTTTGTGGTCAATATTATGATTCTGCTAAAATGGAATTTTTAGACCCGCAGATCTAAGCTTTCGTTTCGACCCGACACGGAACTGTGTGAAATAAAAAAAATCTTTTGCCTCTAACCATCACATGGACTAAGCGTTCTTTATTGTTTCAGAATGAATCGTCACAAGAGGATCACGAAAGTACAAATGATGAAGACCATCCACTAATTGTGATATCGTTCCACTTTCACTTGGCTCACGACTTTACCCTAAATACATAATAAGACCGAATTAGAAGTCTGCGAAATATTGTTACCCCAAACCCTCACACAGGCAAAGCCACTTACTGTGATTCATTCGTATTCATATTTATTTAATTATTTATTTGCGTTCTACAAGGTACAAGGTGCAAAAGATGTTTAGAAAAAGCTTACAGCTAAAAAACCGTTGTAGACCCTGTTAAGGCACAGCAATATTGTTACAATACATGCTAGGTATGTAGATATTATAGGAAAATAGTTATGTTTAAAAACATTCCAAGTCTGCAATCTTATTGAACGTTGAATGTTCAAAATAAAATAAAAAATATAGCGATATTCTATTTTTGTTTTATTTTTTAGATAAAATTTACAATAGTCCTAAATTTACAGTACTACCCAACGTGAAATGGTAGGTATTTTAGTAAGAAGGTAATAGGTATACCGTTTATTTCACCTACCGAACTCGTTTCTTTTCAGACAATTTCTGGGTCCTCAGTGTGTTCATTGATTTTCGTTGAGCGTCCGCTCTTCTGTGCCTTAGAGTATGCTTTTGGCCCATGCCTTTGGAGCCTATTATTTCCATTTTGCTACCGTGTACTTGAAACGGCGCAGTTTGAGAAGACATCTTAGACTTACTCTTCTGACTTTGGTAACTTTTCGCTTTTAGTTTCGAGGGCGCGGTTGACATAGGAGTATTATTTTTTATCTTTACCTCATACTGTATAGCCGTTGATTTGTTTGGAGCGATTCTACTCTCTTCGGCTTTACCGACAGCAGCAAATATTGCTCCCCCAGAAAGATTTGTTACCATAGTTCGAAGTTCCGACAGGGTCTGCCCATGAAAATTCACATCTTGCTGTAACTTGTCCAGTTTACTTTCAAACTGCTTAAAGGACGCAGCAATGCGCTGAAAAGCGTCGAATGGTCGAGTTTGCTGTGTACACATATTTATTTAGATACTTTTACTACTTATGTAACTACTTCTAGAAAATGTATTACACTATTTAATTTTGAATTTTGTTTTATCCAAAATTGTCATTCTGTGACACATGAAAAATCGATGTTAGGCGCACATCAATTTTTCGTATGTCAAAAATCGAAAAAAAAACAAAAATTGAGAAATCTCTTTGGTTAAACCACAGTTTAAGTCAACGAGGCGAAGTGAAGGGATTCATATTATACAGGACCTACTGGACGTGCAATAGCTCATTTTCGTATCAAAATTCAGATATTACCAAATTGAATAGTCTGAACAATCACTGGGCCAATGTTAAGCGCCTGTACAAATAAAATAGCATTTTGCCGATAAACTATATCTTCTGGCTATAGGTACCTACATTTCATTCAAGAGCGTTGAAGACTCCACTACTGCGTCAAAAGAAAATCTGTGCATTCTAAAAGAGTTCTAATTATTGGGACTGCCTAGCAAAAATAAATAAGTCAAAAGATAATAATCTTAGATTAATCAATTGCTGTTCGTTAGTCTCGCTAAAACTCGAGAACGGCTGGGGGCCGATTTCGCTAATTCTTTTTATTGTGTTTGTTGTTCTATTCCTCTCATTGACATACATAATTAATGATCGTCTTCTATCCTTTTAATTTTTTTATTATTATTTTTTGAATATTATGTAATTAAAATTACGATCGTCTTCTATCCTTTTAATTTTTTTATTATTATTTTTTGAATATTATGTAATTAAAATTACGCTGACATTTTTTTTTTTTTTTCTATTGATGTAATCAAACTGACATTTTATAAATTTTTACCAGTATTTTTTTTTATTTGAAATTGTAAACCTTTGCATACTTACCCATGTGACGGTAAAATATGGAGAACTTTACTATTATAAAAACAACTATGTATGTACCATACCCATGTTTGCAAAGCAATAACATGATTATGATTATGATTGAATGGCAGGAGATGGTTGACAAAAAAAAAGTTATAGTTGACGGGAGCGAAGCCGCGGGGAACATAACGTGAAATGGAACATAATAATAATGAAAATTCATTTCTTTGTACGCTGGCAATATTAGTTCGGCTGTCAATGTCGAAAGATACACGTTCTGCAATGGGTGACACTCTGGCTGAAGAAATTCCGAAACTAAACATTGACGCAAAGGCAGGGTTTTATACATTATAATTTAATTTGAGAAAGTTTAATTGTACGTTATGTAAGTCATGATAAAGTTTATCGGCATCCGTGGAGGCTGTGTGGTCCGCTGCAAGGACTACGCATATGCCACATGGGTCTGTAGGCCTTTCATCAGCGTTTCTGCTGGAATGATATCATGCGGTTTCCTTTGCCTGTTTCTTTTTTCTGAAGCTTAGCCATTGATTATTTTGTTGTTATTATTGTCTGTCAAACCTTGGAACCTATGCTAGAAACTGTTATTTATGTTTAATCTATACTTATGTGTCGTAAATCGCATTAGAAAGTACACAATAGGTTATTTAATGAAACAAGCGAAATTTTCACACACACCTGTGTAATTTACATGATTTTTAATAATTACCACACGCTATATTCATTTAGGTGACCTTGTATGTACATTGGCATTCAAATAGATATTTATCAGGATATAGTTTACTGGGTCAGTGTTCACAAAACTTGTGAATCACTATGACACGCTTATCTCTCTGTTATTATTTACTAACCTCTTCCCAAATTACTAATTCTGAAGTATTATTGTCATAATCACTCACACTTGACCACCATATTGTGATTGCAATTGCAGTAGGGCAATGTAATCATTTTTTGGAAACTTTCATGTAATATGGTCCTAAGTTAGCTTTTCTCATTGCAGTCAAAGACCAAAGCAATGAAGGAGAAAAAGAAAAAGCCTGATGAGGGTTCGGGAGGAGCAGCTGAACTGAACCCGTGGCCCGAATATATCCAGAAACGCATCAGTCTGTGGGATAAGTACAAAATCCAGTATGAGGAAGAGATCGCAAGCAAACCTGATATGAGCATAGTGGTGACATTACCTGATGGCAAAACTGTAGAAGCTAAAGCATGGAAAACAACTCCCTACGATGTTGCAAAAGGAATTAGGTGAGTTATAAAAACATTTATATATTTTCGCTATCAAAAACTAATTAATTGACAAACATAAAAAAATGCCACATACAATTCATGATTTAAGTTACAACAGAATAATTTCAATAGAACAAGTGCAAGTGGTCAATAGACAATTCCTGACTGCTACAAAGAGCCTAATTACAAAAATAATTACCACAGAAGTAGGTAGTAGTAGTGTCTATGACAGATTTTTCTGTTGAGTGGGATACAAAACTGGAAAAGCAACTTTGTCCAAACAAAATATCAACAGCAGCAGATGATAAAATGACCTATCAATAAAATAAGATAAAATCACCTGTGTTTGCGAATTACCAAAGCTATTCAAGATATTGAAAATTCACTATCACAGGTTGATAGATATTATTTTCTCATTATTTTGGCATTGAAACATCAACCAGATGTCAGCTAGCGGCATTTTAGTTATACCATGGCAGTATTGCCAAATATTTTTTGTTTTAATGTAGACAACATCACACACATCACAAACACACATCAACACATACACAACACACATCAAACACAACCACACACACATCTACACACACACACACAACACACACACACATCGCACACAACACATGTCACATGTCATGTGTGTGTGTGTGTGTGTGTCTACATTTAATGTCTAAAAGTCAGTAAATCTAATGCAATAGACTGCATCTATTTCATCATTCAAACTCATAGGAATGAGTCATGCAGCAAAATAATTTGTGTTGATAGTTTCCTCAAGAACCTATTAAATTGATGATTTCACTCAAGCATGCCACCTACTTCCTTATATATTCAAGATAATCTAGATAACAATTGTTTGTGTAGAAAGTGTATTACACATGATAAGAATAATTCCCCTTTGCAATTAACTTGGTGGTAGTTGCTTGAAACAAAGTAGTAAAATTTTAATAATATTGGGATATATAAATAATAAAGCTATATTGATAAATAATCTTACTGTGCTCAAAAAATAATTAAAAAGCTGTCAAGTCCCCCTTATATGATTGGTTCTCACTGTGTAAAAGAAAATACAAATAATAAATTGGGTCAGTGGGTCGTCTTAGGGGAGACACTTCCAAAGTGGTAAAATGTGTCCTTCCCCCCCTGTAACTTCTAAAATAATAGAATGATAAAACTAAAAAAAATATATGATGTATATTACCATATAAACTACCAGCTAAAATTGGTTTGAACGAGATCTAGTAAGTAGTTTTTTTTTAATGTCATAAATCGCAAGTTTTGCTTATAATATAATACCTACAGGTTTGTACGGAACCCTCGGTGCGCGAGTCCGACTCGCACTTGGACGGTTTTATTAAGACAATAGTATTACCTGCGGGTCTAAAAAGGCCACTTTAGCAGAATCTTGTAAGAATCATAATATTAACCACACAACAATTAGTCAAATTTCATTTTCATCTTTAACATTGGTAATGATAGTTGATTGGGAAAATATGACACTGATGGGTAGCGTGATGTGCTTTCTGATTCTTCTAAAGTGTTTTAGCCCGCCTGATCACTGATAGACAGCTTTCTTTAACCAAATAATCGACGACTAGTCGCCGACAGTGAAATCTCACCAATAGTCACTCTTGTTTCCTTAGTCAGATTTGTCCATGTCTCTCTATCCCCATCCCAATATTACTAGATCAGTGTATATAATAACTAATTACTTATTTGCCTGCACACAAGCGAGTGGTGGAGAGAATAGTAAGTACTATATCTAAGGGTGGACTCCTGAGATGGCTTTAACTGGTAACTTTCTATATACTGCCTGACTTGAGAGCATGGTTGATGTTGAGAATTTGATGTATTGTATGATGTATATATGAAAATGCTCCAAAAGCAGTGGGTCTATATGATGCCTGTAAAACAATTTTTAAGTAATGAAGTCAAATTATATTGAAGCATGCTTAAAACTATTTATTGGCTATATACAGCATGTTTCTATAAAATATACTGCGCTTTATTGGTGTTTATAATAATACAATTATTTATTCAGATGCTTGCAAGCATATGAGCATATTTATTCATTACCATTTTAACAACAACTACCATATAATATTGCCAAACCATTTCCTTTTTTAAGTTGGGTAAAAATTACGAAGTCTTCGACTGGATCAAAACCCCAATCTACTCAAAACCAGTTTGAGGAGTCACAATCAAATGTATTATTGAAGTTGGTTAGACACTTAAGCTTTTGGTTGAACTTCAGCCATTATCAATTCCAACACAAATTCCAAAAAATCCCAGTACAAAGCCACTCCAGATCCACCCTGCTTATCCACCTCCGACCCTCATGATGACTGTCCTCCATCGCAGCCAGGGCTTGGCTGACAACACCATCATCGCACGGGTGAACAATGAGCTCTGGGACCTGGACAGACCGTTAGAAGGTGACTGTAAGCTGGAACTTCTGCGGTGGGACAATACTGATGCTCAAGCAGTATTCTGGCATTCTTCTGCGCATATGCTGGGAGAAGCTATGGAGAGGGTGAGAGTTTTATCAATCAAGCATTTTTTTTTTTGTGAAACAACAGTGCTTCTCTGTTAGCACTAAGCAATTTACCAAATGTAGGTGTTTGAAGTGAACTGTCATTCCACCCTTAGCTATGTATTGACAGCTTACTTCATTGTCGCTCCACCTAAGTTTTCATGGAGCAGAATAGACTGGCAGGTACAGTTGATATGTATCGAAATAATTTATTTATTTTGCGTTTGTTCGTAGTTTCTTTCCAAATCGAAAATTTCAGCTTGTCTATTCTGTCAACAGCTCACAGTGTTCCTTGAAGTGAACTGTCACGTTTTGTTTGTATGGTTTGACAGCTGACTTCATGTTCACTGCACCTTAGTTAACGCAGTTAGTTGTTTACACCTAAATATTTTAATGACACTCATAATAAAACAAAAAAAAACACCTTCACAAGTTCTCATTTTGATTATTTGGTGACTAATAACAACAATAATTTTATTGACGGCTTATTTACTCAAAGTAATTATGAGATTGTTTCAACAATAGGAAATATACATGAAAAAAATATTTATGATCTCTACAGTTTATCTAAAATTATACAAAAATATGATATTCAGTGAAAATAGAATCAAAATTGCTCGAAAAACAACAACAAAGATATAATTATTAAAAAAAAATAATTTGTCTCTTTAGCTGTTTTCTATGGCAGTGTAGACTTTAACGTCAAAGTCCACATTGGACTTCTCTTTCTTAGTGTAATCTTTGAAGCTCTATTTATTTAGCTTTTTTATCTTTATTCTGATAAAGGTATTTAAAAAATAATTTAATGATTGTTTATTAAAGCTAATAAGTATTTCATAAATAAAAAAATCGCATACATATTCCCTATTATTGAAAGAAAAGCTATTGACTGAATAAAAATTATTAAATTAAATAAAGAGTGATGGTGGTTTTTTATATTAGCCAATACTAAGTAATTTAAGACATTTTATCTTGTGAAGTGTGTGAATGAAATCTGAACTTGTCCCATTGTGGTTAGTATTTATTAGAATACAGTATTTGATATGAAAACTAATATAAATTCGGTTCATCAGGTATATGGGGGCTGCCTCTGCTACGGACCTCCTATCGATGAAGGCTTCTACTACGATATGCATAGCAATGAAAGAGGGGTAAGAATCCACTGTTTGTCATATTCATCTGTCTTGCTTTTCCTAAATATGCTTCTGCTAAATACCAGTATTTGATTATATAAGTGATGCTTTTCGTCCACGACTTCATCTGAGCTGCAATTTTCCAAAGGAACCCATTTTTTTTTCTAGGAACAAATATAGCCTGTATGTTACTCAGGGATAATTTAGCATTCGAATGTTGAAAGTGTTTTTGAATTCGGTCCAGTAGTTTTTGAATTTATTTGTTACAGAGTTACAGATATACAAAAACAAAAATATTTCCTCTTCACAAGATTACTGTACATTTATTGGCTATCTACAAATTTCACTTTTCAACCAAGTGATAAAAACTATTAAATAACAAGCATATAATATTTTTATTTTTAGTGGCTATTTTATATTTTTTCTCTTTTATTTAATGCACTACCTGATATTCCAAACGACATAAATTACTGTTATCTTATTACATATAGACATGTCACTATTATCTGCTCATCAACGATAAATCGCCAATCAAAGTTGACACACACATGACAAGATTGTGGTTAGGTTTATCCTTTTTACTAAACTAATATGCTGTGAAATGGTATATCAAGGATTGGTTTATATTGTAAGGTTATTAGATGAGAATTAAACACTCTGACTGCTGGTTCATAACTGACTTATTTATTAGTTATTATTGGTATTTGAATACACGAGTAACATACATAGGTATAGGCAACCTTAGAACACAGCTTATACACTACAATATATATTTTTTCCCAATGCGGGACACAAGGTTCCCTTCCCTCTACTTTTCGCTACCTTTTACAATCTGAGCCTAATCCAACTCGCTTGCTATACATAAGTCGGACTGTATGCAACTCAACGAGTGGGACAAATATGTCAATTGATTCACCCTAGCTCCTCAAGGAAGGCTAGCAATGCCCAGAGGTGCAGAAGAGCTGCGGTCTCGTCCTTCCCTATGTGGGCTCTGCAGACGGATTGTCAGTAACTATGGCATAGAGGTGTTTATTTTAAGAGCCGTGGGCTTACCATGTCACTGTTTCGTGACGTTTGGGTCTCAATCTGTGGCGTTAACTTTTCGCTTCATTCTATCAAAAAAGCATTCAGAAGAACAGCAGATTAAGTTTTCAGACAACATTATTACTATTACCTGCCATTACCGTTCTACAACTAAACCAAGGCCTCCGTCCATCTTTCAATAATCACGATTTTGCGCCTCGTTATAGTCGTTATTCCAATAGGGAATATGCATGAAAAAATATATTTATTATCTATACAGTTCATCTAAAAAAATATACAACAATATAATACTAACAGTGAAAATAGAATCAAAATTACTCGAAAAACAAACTAGATGTAAATATTTTAATCAAATATATCTGTCCCTCTCGCGAAAACGCTTAGTTTCTATAGTATAGTATAGTACTACTTCATGAACTTTGACGTCGAATTCCATAATTATCGGAATTCTCGTTCTAATTGTAATCTTTGAAGAGTTATAACTTCATCGCTGATGAAGATAATTAAAAAATAATTTCATGATTGTTTACTAGAGCTTATAAGTATTTCATTTTGCAAATAAAAAAATCGAGTGCATATTGCCTATTCTTACGGAAGACATCCAATGTCGCCCCGCCATCTCCTTCGCGGCCACATGTCGCGGTTTTAGAGCACCAAACCTGTGTTTTGCGGGCCCTCGAATATGTCCTGCCCAGTTAAGTGGGGCAGTCTTTTGAGCCACATCAAAGATTTGCTGATAAATTCCTTTTTTTTACGACAGGTTTCTTCAACCGATTTCAACGTCCTAGAAGGTTTAATAAAAAAAATCGCAAAAGAAAAGCAGCCGTTTGAACGCCTAGAGCTAACCAAGGAGCAACTGCTGGAAATGTTCGACTACAACCCTTTCAAAGTGCGCATCCTGAATGAGAAGGTCAATACTCCTACCACTACGGTTTACCGATGTGGTTCGCTCATTGATTTGTGTAGGGGACCCCATGTTCGACATACGGGGAAGGTTAAGGCCTTGAAGGTTACTAAGGTATGATTTTAAAACTATTGTTATAATAAAAACAGGCATATATATACCAATCTATGAAGAGATACAGCACTTCATCTATCTGTCGTGACACCCAAGTAATACCATAGTGAAGTCACGCTATTCGGTACAAAGAGCGTTTGCGTGATATGATGAAGAATAATGAAAAATAACACGCCTTGTAAGTGTTATTTTTCGTATTATTTTAAACATATATTTCAAACATTCGGTCGCAAGTGCGACTTGAGTTCGATTCCCAGGTTTTTGGCTTACCATTGGGAACTTCTTTGTGACAGCCAAGAGTTTGGAAGTTGGTGGTGTACAACTGCTGTATCAACAGTTTATCGTGCTTTCCCAAGAACACCGACAGGAGACACCAGATATCTCTCTCTCTCTCTCTCTCTCCAATTGTGTCGGATGGCCGTCCAATCGGATTATGAGTGTTGGAAGAGGGTGTGAATCTGCGCATTGGGGCTAATCCCTGCTGAGATTGGTCAGGGGACCCATATAGTGCTGACAAGCCTCCTTAACTTTATATAATCTGAATGTATTTTATCTAGAACTCATCCGCCTACTGGGAGGGCAAGGCAGACGCGGAGACGCTGCAGCGAGTGTACGGCGTGTCGTTCCCTGAGCCCAAGCAGCTGAAGGAGTGGGAACATATTCAGGAGGAGGCCGCTAAGAGGGACCACAGGAAGATCGGCAGGGTAGGTGACAGATTCAGACACACATAGATTAGGACCAAATTTTCAAAAGGAATTTCTCATCAGTATTACAACTTATAGCCAATATACAAATATATAAAACTATTAGATACGTTGTCCGCACTCTAAAATGACAAAATGAAATGAAGCCAATTGGCCACATCGCGCTTAGTTACGCACCAACCTGTCGCGCGACACTACGTTTGATTTGATGTCAATTTGACTATTACTTATCCTGTGACGTAACTGAAGATGTATATTTATCTCCCTCTAGCAACAGGCATCCCGCCGTACGGTGACATATTTTCTTTCCCTTTCTTCATGCGTGTTAGTAGCTATCTAGTATTTTCGCCGTTTTTAAGCGCCGCGATGTTGGTTTAAGACGTGTCTATATATAATACGTCATTGCTTACAGCTTACAACCCTAATCTCTTCAAAGGTAGTGTGAACAGGCTCCTTCGGGGTAACCTCGCTTCATCGTTGTCTTTGTCTCTGTCATCTCTGACTAAGACGTGTCAAAAGCACACACAAGTAGGAACGTGACTGCGTTGCGGAATTTGTTCGAAAGAGTCACCGCGGTCCTGGAACGTAAAGGGGTTTGGAGGAACACGGATGGGTTTTAGTCAGTAAGAGTCTGACACTCCCTTCTGCTCCACCCAGAGCGGGAGGAGTCATTTGATGATTTCCCATCCTTAGCCGTCAAGTTGAAAATACGCAACTCTTGTCGTGTCGTGTCCACTAGGAATCATTTGACACATGACGCCCAACATGTTCAACAACGATTTTTTATTTATTTACTACTAGCTGGCCCGCGCAACTTCGTGTCACATTATTCATTAATAAAATGACTATTAAAAAATAAGGGTTGGTGATAGAAGGGCAAAAATTTAGGGTTGTATGTATTTTTAACCGACTTCCCAAAAAGGAGGAGGTTATCATCAACTCGGTTTTTTTTTTTATGTTACCTCATAACTCCGACAATTATGAACCGATTTCAAAAATTCTTTATTTTTATCTGAAAGGATATACTTGCAGATTGGTCCCATTTAAATTTTATGAAAATCGGTTACGAACATTGGATTTTAAATCGAAATAGCTGGAGTTCGTCTACTTGGATGATAGTTTTATGTCATCCAAGTAATCGAAATTGCGTATTTTGCTTTTCTGAGATTTTGCAGTGGTGTTGTTAGGTGTGGGGTACCACTAAAAAGTGAAAAATACACATTATAGAAAAAAAAAATTGTCCAAAAATAAAAAAGACCGTTAGGGGTGGACAACCCTTATCACTTAGGGGTATGAAAAATACATAGTAGCCGATTCTCAGACCTACTGAATATGCATATACAATTTGGTATAAATGTGTAAAACGGTTTCGAAGGAGTAAGGTAACTAACATTGTGACACGAGAGTTTTATATAAGAAGAAGAAGATTTATAGGCACGCGTTTGACCACTATCTCACCTGATTGGTACCCGCTATCTCACCTGGTCAGCGATGATCGAAGGTGGAGCACACTTACCTAGAAGTAACCTATTCACTCTTGACTCAAAGACTCCCACGTATACAACAACGCGCGACGTGGCAACATTGACAATGTTAGTAAAAAAAATGTTGCCTAGTGGATACGAGGCTTGACTTGAGGCTGGGCTATCACCTATTGTTCCTGCACGCTCCCCATCGGCTGGCCCCCTGTTACATGGAATTTTTAACATAACTAGCGTAACGTAGATCCTACTAGACTCTATGGCGCGATGCTATCTGCCGGAGTCGCGGGACTATTCGAAAGAGATACCGTGGCTCCGGAACACAAAGGGCACATGAAGGAACATGGATGGGTTTTAGTCAGTAGAAGTCTGACACTCCCTCCCGCTCCGCCCAGAGCTTGGGAAGTCATTTGATGATTTCCCATTTAAGCCGCGATGCTATGTTTTAATATGAGATACTAGCGGTGCCCTGTGGTTTCGCCCGCCTACGCTTTCGATTATCGCATCCCATCGCTACAGCGGCAGCGGCGGTTTTTCATCGATATAATTAAAAATATTCACTTACACTACATTACACATTTTTTACTTAAAATGGGCTTGCTCTTGACTCTAGTCTTGCTCAGAGATGACAGAGACAAAGTCTACGATGGAGCGAGCTTATCCAGAAGTAGCCTGTACACATGAAGGAAATGGTATAGGATGATATGTATTTTCAAATAATTACAATTATTTAGTTTATTAGATGCTTTAAAAATAAGTAAAGTTGTGTTACGACAACTTATTTATGAAGTTTTTTTACAAAGGGTAGATTCCCTTTGTAGAAAAACAAACTTCTTACTCCAATGTTTATCCGTGTTTGCACACTAATTAGATATCTATTGCTACAGGAACAAGAGCTATTCTTCTTCCACGAGCTATCGCCAGGCTCGTGCTTCTTCCAGCCTCGTGGCGCTCACATATACAACACACTCGTCAACTTCATTAAAGAACAATACAGGTATGTGATAGTTTTTTTATGCTAATCTCTTGAGTAGAAGTGTGTTATGAGATCTGGGACACTGCTAAGCAGACACTGGTCCTGAGTTCCCTACTGAACTTTTCACATATTTCTTGTTACACTGGTCAACAAAAAAAACACTTTTCGTTGCCACAAGAACGTTTTGAACCAATTATGTTAAGAATATGTTTTAGTATCATAGAAATTATAATAGGGAATATGAATGAAAAAATTATTTAGTGTCTATAGAGTTTGTCTAAAATTATGATACTAACAGTGAAAATAGAATCAAAATTGCTCGAAAAACAAACGAAATAAAACTATTTTAAACAAATTTATCTGAGCCTCTCGCGAAAATGCTGTTTTATACGGCAGCTCTATAGACGTCATGGAATTTGACGTCATAGTTCACATCGGTCTTCTCTTTCTAATTGTAATCTTTGAAGTTTTATAACTTCGTCGCTGTTGAAGGTATTTAAGAAATAATTTCATGATTGTTTACTAGAGCTAATAATTATTTCATTTTGCAAATAAAAAATTCGCATGCATATTCCCTATTATTGAGACACATACAGTTTTCATGTAATATGATTTTAAAGTGGAGATTTAAGGCCAAAACTAAAGTTTTTAGGTGGTTCTAAAACAGGCACATTATAAAGTTAAAGAATTGATTGTGCAGCTGATGGTACGTCAGTGTACTCAACTATCCCTTAATGCTCAAAAATCCCAAAATAATGTTCACATTTTTTTACTGATCAGGCAAGTTCTTTTTGAGTTTCAAAAATAATTTCAGTGTACATACAAAGTAAAGACACTTGTCAGAATCTTTTAAACTCTTTCCACATTATGTAAGATTAAAATAACTCAGTAAACTGAATAAAACAGCTCCTTTATTGAAAATTAAAAAAAAATCTGTATTTACAAGCTAACGGGAAAATGATATTACTGGTAGTAGCTATAACACAACAGCTAGACCTGATCAAAACAAAATAAATATGGTTTTGTGATAAGAGTAGGTAGGAAATTCAAAATTAGTTAGCACATTCCTAGTGGCAAAATGTGGTATGAGCTCGTGGCTAAATAATAACAGCCGCACAGGTCGATCTTTAAAGTTAAGCAACGCTTGCCGAGGTTGGTCTGTGGATGGGTGACCATCTCAACATACCGAGTTTCCTCCGTGCCTCGGAAAGCACGTAAAGCTGTTGGTCCCGGCTGTCATTTGGAGATCTTTGGCAGTCGTTACGGATAGTCAGAAGCCAGAAAATCTGACACCAGTCTTGCCAAGGAGTACCGTGTTACCCAGGTAATGGGTTGTGGAGGTCTGGTAGGCAGCCGCTCCACGTAAAATACTGGTATTCAGCTGAATCCGGTTTGACTGGAAGCCGACCCCAATATAGTTGGCAAAAGGCTAGGCAGATCATATTCCTTGTGGCAAAATCTTGTTGACCAGTGTTATCATTGGTCAATCATAAATGTAATTTTTTTTAAATCACCCTGTGCGGATATTATTAGCCTCGAGCCCTCTTCCAATAACTGTTAAAGCTATTTACTCTATCGTTTTTATTTTCTTCTGTTTAGAATCCGCGGCTTCCAAGAGGTGGTAACCCCGAACATGTACAACTCCAAACTGTGGCAGACATCTGGCCACTGGGCGCATTACGCTGAGAACATGTTCTCTTTCGACGTGGAGAAGGAAACCTTCGCGCTCAAGCCCATGAACTGCCCGGGACACTGGTGAGTACAGCGTTGTTTTAACACGTTCAAAAATGTTCGCTTTGTGGTAAAAACATGAAACAACGACGTGTATTCGCTCGGATGATCGTTTTTTATTTGAAAAATTCAAAATTCAAGCATTTATTTCAAATAAGCCATTTACAGGCACTTTTGAATTGTCAAGGTCGGTCGGCCCAAAAAGTTGAAGCTATTTGCACGTTCCAAAGCGTAGATCTCTATGGAGAAGAACGTGCAAGAAACTCCACGGACACTCTTTTAAAAATAATAAATTTTTACAAAGATTTATTAACGTCGGGTTGAAATTATACATACATGTGAGAACAATGTAAAAGACGAGCAGGATAAAAGCGTCCGGAATAAAAGAGGAACAATTCAAAGAAATAATTAAAATCAACCATGGCAGCTGAGGATTGGATTTGGATGATGTTTGCTACTATATAATAGTAGCAGGCGTTCATTCGTTTGAGATTTACTTACATTTGTGTATTACTGATCTTTTTAATTGTCTAATCTATACCTACTATATAATATTACTAGCTGACCCGTGCCCACTTCGTTGGGCGGTAAACATTTTAACTTGTGATGAAATTATGAGTGTGGTTCGGTTAGTACTGACTGCTATGATTTATTTCCTGACGGCCAAAAGGAGGGTTTTGTTTTTATTGCTTAATAATATGTATGTAGCTAGGCTAGCGAGCCGCTGCGAGCGCTCAGCGTTAGCCTCCCTGTCCCTTGTTGCAGAGACATGCTGCTTTAAATCACTGAGACGCTGCGCACGTTCAGCGCTAGATTCCCGAGCACGGACCTGCGATGTTCTCCAGCTTTGGTTAGCAAGCCGCTGTGAACGCTCGGAGCTAGATTTCCCAGCGCGTGCTTGCGATATATTTTCTCTATTCCTCGAGAGGCTCTTCCGTACGGCGTACTCGAGCTGCTCTTGTCTCATGTCTGGGATGTCTTTTTTTTTTTATGCAAAACGGGGAAACTCTTGGCCTAAATCTCACCTGATGGAAAGTGATGATTAGGCCGAAGATGGAAGCGAGTTTCACCCGGAATCCTCTTACACAGAGGAACTGGCTATCATACCTCTAACTGCCGGAACACAACAAAGCTGTTAACATTGTTGTTATGGCGACAGACTTAGACATGATGGTGGTAGCTTGCCAGGCGGACTTAGAACAAGTCCTACCACCAACCAAACCGAGCAAAAAATTTGCCCCCGCTGGGAATCGAACCCGGGACCTCTGGGTCTGAATCAGGTGGTATAACCACGAGACCACGGAGGTGGTTAGTGTCACCTGTTAAGCACCACCCAGGGACCACGTGTAGGGATTCGCTGAAGGGTATTCTCCTACGGACGCGGGTGACTCGGCCCCCACAAATGTCTGATGAATGTCTGACGGGAAAGTTGTGATATCCTTTTAGGCATGATAAACAATCGCTGAAACTGTCCGATATCCCAAAAACAGAAATATCACAGCTTCGAACTCGAAGAATGAGAACGAAGTAATATTGTAATTGTGTTTTGAGAAACCGAGCAACCAAAACAATTTTAAAGACCAACAACATTCAACCAACTACGTACAACTCACCTACCAAACAACTAAAGTTAAATAATAACTGGAGAGGGTCATTAATCCGCGGAAAATCTTAACACCACGATTCAGAAAAATTACGTAATTGCACGACGCCGTCTATGGGTAAATGGATAAAACGTCCGTACAAAGCATGTTCTAATGCGTTTCGTGAATGGACGGCGCGGGCGGCGTTTTGCGATTTAGTAATTTTGTATTATCTTCGAAACTATTCAACCAATTTACATACTGTTTTGGGCAAATCGTATCTCTATGATGTTCTTGTGATCATAATAACGTTTTTTTCGATAAGGTTTAATAATTTGTTGTTTAAAAAATCGTCCAAAGATAAGTACGTCGAAAAATACTTTTTTTAACACTTAAAAGCTACTATATCTGCTAAAATATAAAAGATAGAAATATGGTGCCGCGGACTTTTTTGTAGAACTATTCTAGGCGGACCAGGTTGCCATACATTAATTTCAATTATATACAACTGTTAAGGCAGCGCACGCAAATAACTCTGTTGTAAGAGCTATTTTTTTCCGCCTGGATAGACAAAAATTGAGATAGTTTGACTAATATGCATGATATCTTTATAATTTATAGCCTATAGCACTCACGAATAATGTAGCTTTCTACCTGTGAAATAATTTTTCAAATCGGACCAGTAGTTCCTGAGATTACCCTATATACCCATACATACAAACTTACAAACTTACAAACAAATGTTACCTCTTTATAATATTAGTATAGATAAAGCAGAAGAGTTTGTTTGTTTGGTTGAACGCGCTAATCTCAGGAACTACCGGCTCGAATTGAAAAATTCTTTTTGCGTTGGATGCTGGCTGGATGATGGCTATATATCATCACGCTAAGACAAATAGGAGCGGAGCATTAATGGCAAATGTGACGCAGACGAAGTTGCGCGGGGTAGCTAGTATTCACATAAGTTAGTCTACTACCGCTTCTGAACAAGTATTTTTTTTTTTTTTTAGAATAGAATAGAATAATAGAAACGTTTATTACCAAAAGACATTGTTTGACTCTCAAGTAAGACCTGGTTAATCAAAACATGTTTTTTTTAATAGCGCTATTCAGACATGCCCCATGTTTTTAAGGGTTCCGTTCTAAGCCTTCGCTGTCCGTCCGTCTGTCAGCGAGCTGTATCTCAAGAAACAGTTGAAATTTTCAGTGTGTTGCCGCTATAACAACAAATAATAAATATGTAACAACATTACATGTTTTTTTTCTGGTACGGAAACCTTCGTATGCAATTATTTATTTATTTATTTAGACCTTATGCACAATAGTGGTATATGGGCGGAAAATTCCGACTTGCACTTGGCCGGTTTCTTATTTTATAATAAAACATAGGGACTACTTACGTTTGTTAAGTTCAATTCGCGTTTTGCTGAACTATTATTATCACACTTATACAGTTCTGTTTCTATCAGCCGCGTACAGCGTCGTAAGAATGAGAAGGCGGCAGTGGCTCAACAGCGCTGAAATCTATCTATAGCTATCTAGAACGCATTTGTCGTCATTTTATACTTGTTTGCCGCGAAAGCTGAATAGACGCAGAAAGCTGGACGGACGCGTACGCGTCCGTAGCCTCCATACAAAATCGTTGTTTTCTATGGGCATTTTCTGGGCCAGACACGTCTGCCGCATTTCAAACGATTTATAGGCCAAAGCAACTACAAAGTGGGTCCCAGAAATTGTCTGGCGGCATCGGGGCAGACCCAGGCGAAGATGGCGAGACGAGCTTGATGCCTATCGACAACCTTAGTCCACCAGAGCCGAGAAGAATGGAAGGAAGAAGGGAGGCCTTTGCTTTGCAGTGGGACAAAATAGGCTAAATATAAATCTATATATATAAAACAAAGACGGGTTTGTTACAACACTTATAACTCGAGATCTGCTGAACCAATTTTCATGGTTATTGATTCGTTGGATTTGTCTCCGACCCGAATAACAGAATACATCTTAAAAACAATGAAAACTCGATATGTGCAATGAATACTTAATTGACGGGAGCGAAGCCGCGGGGGACAGCTAGTAAGTAAATAAATAAGTGGAATTGAGCTGAATAAATGTGAGCACTCCCTTAACTGCTCGGCTCCCTTAAACGCTAAAAATACTGGTACTCAGCTAAATCCGGTTTGACTGGAAGCCGACCCCAATATAGTTGGGAAAAGGCTAGGCAGATGACTTTCAGAAACTTTTTGCGAATCTTGTTTTAATCGTGTACCATTCCCCAGTCTCCTGTTCGACAACCGCACCCGGTCGTGGCGCGAGCTGCCGCTGCGCCTGGCGGACTTCGGTGTGCTGCACCGGAACGAGCTCAGCGGCGCGCTCACCGGCCTCACGCGCGTGCGCCGCTTCCAACAGGACGACGCGCATATCTTCTGCGCGCCGCAGCACATCGAGCAGGAGATGGTAAGTCTTTGCCACGGTTGCGGGTTTTGTTCTAAAGAGTCACCGCGGCCCAGGGGGGCTAAGGCTACTCCGATCTTCCAGTCCACCCCCACTCGGACGATGCGGGAATTTCGTGCTGGGTTGTTTTAGTGGGTATACCGGGCTTGCCCGGGGAGTCCCACATACCCCTCCCACTCCCCCGAGTGAGAGGGTATGCGTAATGCATTTTTTCCCAGACGGAAACAAAAAAAAAAAAGGGGGGCTACTCTCTAAGCCCGAAGTCCGTAGTTTCGGGCTTATTTGCGGGCGTATTCTACTTCATATCACCTTACGGACTTACGATTAGTCCCGAACCCTAACTAAGAATGAACGTGTTGTCAACACGATTTCACAGGAACTATCGAATTGTGTTATAATTAATTCTTAGTGGTTAGGTTCGTTCAATCGGTGGAAGTGTGAAGTGTGTGTTGAAATCTACGCTCATCCCATAATCGTCTTCTTCACTGTCCATCTCACCGTACTGACTTCATTCACAATTCCTTTTTTATACAATCAATTTCTCTGTGGAATGCGCTTCCTCAGGAAATTAGGATGGCAAACAACCGATCAACCTTCAAAGTTAAGGTTCGAGAGCACATTCGTGGGAAGTTGGCAGTAGTGTATCGTCACAGCGCTAATTTTGGTTTACATAAACTGTTCAAGTATATTCGTGTACTAGTTTATTAATTTGACTATATATTGTAGTATTTTATTGTATGTATAGTTTATATGTATTTATTTATCTTTGTATTATTTTTACTATTCATCGCGTTTTTGGTTTCTCTTTATCCATTTTGCACCTACCACTATTATTCTCTGCATCACCCAAAGGTTGACTGGTAGAAAATGCCTAAGGCATTAAGTCCGCCTCTGTACATGTGTGCGTAAAGTATTAAATAAATAAATAAGTGTGGCCAGTTTGGTGTCGAGCTTCACAGAGCCGAGCGGAGGTGGAGCCCGACTCATCCCCTGTAGGAGAAGCCGACTCTAAAACTAGATGTAGGTTAATTCTAACAAAAACGTTTTTATCAGCCTAGGGTAATTGAGGAACAGTCACACAAGAGTCGGTAAACCTCACAAATCGACCCACGCGACTGTATTATCTAGCACCGAGCATCTCAACACATAATAACAATTATTTTGTCCCTAGCTGGCGTGCTTGGATTTCCTGAATTATGTGAACACGAAGTTCGGCTTCACGTTCCAACTGAAGCTGTCCACGCGACCAGACAAATACCTCGGTGACCTCGCTACCTGGGATCAGGCTGAGAAGGTACGGTATCAATGTTTGTCCCGTCTTTCACCTGTTATATCTATGTAGTAAACGTACAACTCACATAAACTTTGTTCCCTCCAGGCGTTAGCAGACTCCCTAGACAAATTCGGCAAGCCGTGGCAACATAATCCTGGTGACGGCGCGTTCTACGGACCCAAGATCGACATCACCATACAGGATGCGCTCCGGAGGTCGTTGCAATGTGCGACCATACAGCTGGACTTCCAGCTGCCGGAGAGATTCAACCTCACCTATGTCAGGTGAGATACATCACTATACAGGACACGCTCCGGAGGTCGCTGCAATGTGCGACCATACAGCTGGACTTCCAGCTGCCGGAGAGATTCAACCTCACCTATGTCAGGTGAGATACATCACTATACAGGACACGCTCCGGAGGTCGCTGCAATGTGCGACCATACAGCTGGACTTCCAGCTGCCGGAGAGATTCAACCTCACCTATGTCAGGTGAGATACATCACCATACAGGACACGCTCCGGAGGTCGCTGCAATGTGCGACCATACAGCTGGACTTCCAGCTGCCGGAGAGATTCAACCTCACCTATGTCAGGTGAGATACATCACTATACAGGACACGCTCCGGAGGTCGCTATAATGTGCGACCATACAGCTGGACTTCCAGCTGCCGGAGGGATTCAACTTCACCTATGTGAGATGAGATACATCACCATACAGGACGCGCTCCGGAGGTCGCTGTAATGAGATACATCACTATGTAGAGGTATGCGGAATAGAGATTAAAGTCCTGCAAACCTCCATTGAAAATTTTTCAAAGGAAGGATACTATGACCGGACGTTTGTTGTGTCCGTCCGGTGGGCAACTGCCTGATAGTTGATCGACCCGCAAGTTTTATTCAAGTTGCATCTAAAAGACAAGCATTTATTACCTGTCCGAAACTTAATAAAACATTATGCACAACCTCCTGTGATTCTCTTTTATACAACCTGTTCTTCGTTTCAGTGAGAGCGGCGAGAAGAAGCGTCCCGTGATCATCCACCGCGCCATCCTGGGCTCCGTGGAGCGTATGATCGCCGTGCTCAGCGAGTCGTACGCCGGCAAGTGGCCCTTCTGGCTCAGTCCGCGGCAGGTCTGCGTGGTCCCCGTGGGACCCAGCTTCGACGACTACGCCAAGCAGGTCAATATAGATCTATACTAATATTATAAAGCTGAAGACTTTGTTTCTTTGCTTGAACGCGATTATCTCAGGAACTACTGGTCCGATTTGAAAAATTCTTTAAGTGTTAGATAGCCCTTCTATCGAGGAAGACTATAGGTATATCATCACGCTAATACAAATAGGAGCGGAGCATTCATGGAAAATGTGACGCAGACGAAGTTGCGCGGGTCAGCTAGTGTTATAGTAAACTAATTGTCGCCCGAGGCACCGCCCGCGCGAATGACGAAAAAAAAATTCAAACTTCATGAAGATTCTTTCAGGCGTTCTGACGTGAAAGAGTAACAAACATCCATCGTCAGAAACTTTCGCATTTATTTATACATAATTTTAGTAGGAATAGGTTTGTAACGTCTCCATCCGTGTCCATGTGTTCCGCCACGCAGCCGTGTTTTACGCCGGCGTTTGGGAGAATGAATACTGGTATAATTAAAACGTTTCTGGGATAGCAATGCGCCTATGACACCTCTGGTTGTTATGCTCCACATCGCATTTATAACTTACCAATAATATTATTATTCTAATATGCTTTATTTATTTTAGGTTAACGAGAAACTGTTCGCGGCCGGTTTCATGTCAGAGGTAGACACAGACGCCGGAGATACACTCAACAAGAAAGTCCGAAATGCACAACTTGCGCAGTTCAACTACATCTTAGGTGAGATTATTGTAACTAGATATACCTACTCTGTGAAGAAAAGAGTGTTGAAATGGCTCTTCATTTGATCCTGTTGGAGTAAAACTTACGGTGTGATGTCTAAAGCGTACTGATAGCACACATACCTAATCGTTAAATTTTTAGGGCAGGCCTTCACATAGAGAATCAGCACAAAGTAGACATGTTTTAAATCCACACTAATATTACTAAAAGGAAAGAAAATATGCCCAAGGTCTCCTGTATAAGGATGTGAAAGAGGAAGGTGGGAAATGTATTAGAAGGGCATTTTAGTAAATTTGGCATTTAAATGTAAAAAAATCTAAATTTTGCACTTAGCACATTTGTCTTCTAGACCATCGATATTTGCTTGCGATCATTTCTAACTTTCATTTGAGCGAAGCCGCTGGCCACTCAATGAATGACCAATTTGGAACCCGATATCTATACTAATATAAAGCAGAAGAGTTTGTTTGTTTGTTTGGTTGGTTGAACGCGCTAATCTCAGGTACTGGTCCGATTTGAAAAATTCTTTCAGTGTTAAATAGACCATTTATCGAGGAAGGCTATAGGCTATATATCATCACGCTAAGACTAAAAGGAGCGGAGCAGTAATGAAAAATGTTACGCAAACGACGTTGCACGGGTCAGCTAGGAATAAAAAACATGGAAAAAATCTTCCAGCTACCTACAAATTATTTCCCATCTATGAATTTTTTTTTCTCAGTCCAGTATCAATTGTACTGTGTCTCCGTACAGCACTTTTAAATTTAGATTTTAATTCCTCTCATTTTGTCCGCAGTCGTGGGCGACCGCGAGAAGTCTTCGGGCACCGTGAACGTGCGCACGCGCGACAACAAGGTGCACGGAGAGATGTCCGTGCCGGCGCTCATCGACCACCTCAACACGCTGGTCAGGGACAAGACGCTGTCCGAAGACAGCGACCTACTCAACTAGATACCGTCTGCAAGGTTTTTGAATCGTTTATAATGTAGAGGTAAGAAAGGGGCCTGTTTCATCACTTATTTCGGTTAAGCCGCGTTGATACGCTAAGTCTGCTTTGACAAAGTTTTGATAGAGGTGCTACTTCATAGGCAACGTGCACTGCGTTGACTATGTCATCTAGCGTGGTATATTCTAAACTTTTAAGGTGGAAGCTCCAGGGTAGCCCGCGAAATTCAAATATTTTTATGTTTTTTGCATTTTGTCGGTCAGTGTGAAGCTGTATGTTGAATAAAATACGGTTCGCGATCGTAAAAAGCATTTATCTGAAGGATTTTAACCATTTGAATCATCAATATAACCCTCTTAAGTTCATACAACTCGATTGAATGACTTTTCACGAAATAACATTCAATCGAGTTCTTTGAACTTAAAGGGTTATATTGTTATACATTTGAAATTTCTAACGGGGCCTCTTTTTTTTGCGAGTTGGTTTCGGCCACTCGTACGCCTACCAAAGGACCGGGTCTCCAGAGACCCGAGAAAGAAAACAAAAATCTTAATAATAAAGTGATATTATTTATATCCAAAGGCCTAAATCACAATGTCTTACCTGCAGTCTTATAAGCGATTCAAAAATAACAATTTAGTGAAGAACTTAAATAAAGGGAAGGGAATCAAAAGTATTGTTCCAACAATAAGTTGTGTACACTATCTGAATTGTTTTCAATTATTTATTTAGAACGCTAGATTCTTAGGTGGATCTACGTTAGTTTTAAATAGAATATAAGTCACCGAATTTCAGTTTTATGTTGGCATTTGACAACCCACTGCTGTGCAAAGAATACCATTTTTTTTAAATCAATAGATTCAAGGAATAAAAAGAAGTTTGCCCAGTTTTAGTTTTCTACTAAATTGGTAGATTTTAATTTTCTACCAGAACAGTTTTGGAGCTATTCTTAACCAAGCACTGGGTGACTAGGTAAGGAACTTTTTATTATGAGTGTAGTTCTAGTTTCCAAGCTAGACATTACCTGTGGGATATTATAAAAAAAAAAATAAATTATGAACACTCGAACTTTCGGTACCTCTTCATCACATAGGTAGTAATTTATTTTGAGTAATAAACTTAAGCTTGTCAACTTTAAAAGTTTAACATTATGCACACCGAAACTGCAACCTTAAAAAATGGACAGTTTGAATGGCATTATTGCTATGGGAGGCGCTAGATGAATTTACAAAAAAGTCCCTAATATCCCTTCGTAGATACCTGAACAATAAATTATGTTCCTTTTTTCATTACTATTGAACGTAAAGTGTCACGATAGAAGGCGATTTAGGACAGCTTTATATCTTTATTTCTGTTTTTGATATTAAGAAAGTCAGTAAATGTATGTGGGTCAATGACCGTTACTGCAAATTTATCTGGCGCCTACCATATCCGAACATGAAGACTAGTATTATATTTAAACCAACACTTCACTTCTATAGTAAAGGCACGAATAATAATATGGACCTTTGTCATTTCATTCAGCTAATCTGTTCACGCGAAATTCGCCCTTCGGAGCTGTTGATTGAAGGTACGGTTTCGGTGTGCTACTCGCTTTTATGTACTGTTTAGGTTTATGAATTTGCATTTGAAATGTTTTGAACCTAGAATGTACAATAAAATTATCCTTTCACGACTATATTCGTTTTATTTGTAAGCTTATTACAATTTGACATTACACATACACACTCAGCGAGCGATTGTGGCGTAAAGCGTCGATTACAAAGTATTTTTTTTAGATTTATTAAATAACAATTTACATTGTGTCTGAAGTAATTCTTAAAAATACTCAACGTCATCATACAAAGCGATCATTGCGCGAATATGCGATCGTCGCGTTCATTTGTACGGCAAACCCGGTTTTGCAGAACCAATAGGGTATTTGACTACTATGAAAAACATACATTAAGGGCCTACGCAGACCGGGACGGCATGGCAAGGGATTTTGCCGTGAGTCAGCGCACACTGGCCGCTTAGATACCGTGGCATTCCAGCACTTTGCCACGGCACGCCGCACCCCGCAGTATATCACTACGAGCGCCG
Organism: Ceramica pisi; assembly: GCA_963859965.1. NCBI lineage: Eukaryota > Metazoa > Arthropoda > Insecta > Lepidoptera > Noctuidae > Ceramica > Ceramica pisi. The sequence goes on from OY982543.1 coordinate 18,670,291, forward strand.
GAGTCCGTGGCATGCCGTTGCCTACCGCAGTATGCCACGGCATCCCGCCACGGGAGCCTGTGGCGCGTCTTTTAATGCCGTGCGATAAAATCCCTTTCAATGCCACGGCATCATTTTAAAGCACAGCAATTTTTTTCGTATTTCTGTAACAGTACCTACGGTTGAATGTCCATTAGTAAAAATTAAAATCCCTTGCCATGCCGTCCCGGTCTGCGTAGGCCCTTATGAATACTTATTAGATAATGTTATTAAAACAGGTCGATTTTTGAAAAAATAAGTTGAATTGGTGGAAAGACAGCGAAGTTCAACCAACCAACCCACTCAACCAAACACCAATCCCCAACCAACCAACCAAGCAAGTACCAATCCTATCCTACTAACTTAGACGGAGATGTCAGAACAAGCTCGAAGTAATCGTAGAGGCGACCTTATTATACGCTTTTGAAGTTATTATTCTATCCTCGTCACACAAAATGTCGTTTGTACTGGATGGCTTCAATTCAATATGGCGGGACTTGGTAGTAACGGCACACGCCATAAGTGCTGTTTCTGTTTAAAATGCTGATAACACCGCATTTTTTTTTTGAGATTTTAAGCAATGTTTTAATCACGTCTTGTTTGCTCTCTACATTTTATGTAAATTTAATAAAAAAAACAGTTAATCACACTAATAACGCGACTAATCCAAGCGAATTTATGAAGAAACTAAACTTATGTAAAGTATCAACGTAAATATTTATGGTACTTTCACTCCCGCGAAAACTTGAAACGGTTCAAGTTATCGCTCAGAAAGAGTTCGTTTTCCAAACCTCAAAAAAAAACACTCGCCGAATTGAGAACCTCCTCCTTTTTTGGAAGATTTTTAAAAAAGCACTGTATTGAACTTAAAAAAAATAAAATACAAGCAGTCGAATTCAGAACCTTTACACCTCACATTTATTTATTTATTTATTTAGTTTATTTTGAAGAAAGCTTACAGACTAATTACAAACATAAATAACATGCTTAGGTAATATCATTTGCTAATTACAAGCTTCCACATATATAATTCAAATTTAACGTCTTCATGCTGAGTTTGGTGGTAGATCCTTTTTCTTAACTTGAAAGAGCTTTCTGTGCGCTTTCCTGTGAAAAAAAGAATTTAATAGAATAAAAACGTGACAAAAGAATAAACACTTGCAAAATTGTATGAAACTGATGGACTAAAATGTTTTTTTTTAAGATTTATTCGGGTAGCAGGGGCGGGGCGTAGTTACCGTCGTATCAAAGAAAGCTATACATTTAGTCCAATCATCTTCGTGACCTGCCAAGACAGTTCTGAGCTAGTAGGACCTATTTTTAAAAAAAAAACAATATCCTAAAAACGAGGCCCCAAAAATGTTTGATACTGGGCCCCTTTGAGCTTAGCTACGCCACTGCCGGTTAGTCCCCTTTTTTCTATGGAACATAACGTCATCGGACAAAATGAGACCATACAAAATTAGAGACTTGTGTGCTCAAGTTCGTCTTAAGTGCTATGACCGGTTCTCCCGGAATTTTGTGTACCTAATCTAGGTACAAAGGAAAAAGGTAAATTGTCTTGTTTTGTCCGATGACGTTACGTACCACAACTAATGGGAGCTACTATTTTACCCCATTAGATAAAGAAACTAAAGACGTATCCACGCGGTTTCTGCAATGCCATTTAAAAAATCAGTGCTGATCGCCACGTCTCCGCACATAAATAAAACTCACAATTTAAACACAAGGATCTCGGCCACCGCGATGGCGATAGACAGGCAGACGCCATACGCCATGAGGATGAGCACCGGCCGCATGTCCATGAGTCCCACGCTGCTGAAAGACGAAATCTTGGAAGTGCAATGCGGCTTGGGAACCTGCAGGCGCTTGGAGAGGGCTGACACGATGCCGGACTCGCGCAATTGTTTGAAGCTGGAGAGGATAAATCAGTATCGTTTTATATGGCTTTTGGAGGTTATAAGGATATAACCCCCAAAAGCCCAGATACATTTAGGGGTTATAGTAGCTACCTAGCTATCTCGCCGACGCCTTAAATAAGGAAACAGCACACATATCAACTCTGAAAGGGATCGTCACCGTATCACCTTCACCACACCGTTAAACAAGCGTCCACTTTAGGTAAACGCTTAACAAAAGCGGAAACTTCGGTACGTCGACTCGGCTACGGTTAAGCGTCGCCTCGCTTGTCCCGAGGCGAGGTGATCTCGTTACGATTCCGATACAAAAAATTTTAAAGTTCATCATACATTATGAATATTGATTTTATTGTTAAATCCAATGATGCAGTAAATATGTATCTTAAAACTCACACAACTCGAAGCAGTTCCAAGTAAGGCGAGCCCTTCCTCACGGGCACGAAGCCGTCGAAGCTGTTCAGAAAGTCCACCTCCATCAGGTCACACTTCTCCGTCTCCAAGAACGTCTGCTCGATGCGCAGGTACACTGGCTCCACGATGGAGTGGAAGGCGAAGAAACCCTGGATGATGAAAGGGAATTAAGTACCTAAGCACCCCGTCTTACCTGCGTGAGCGCATTTCTTTCGCTCGGCCTAGTGACGCTCCTTGCATATCACACCTCAGAACCATCCTTAAAACCCATCCTCATAAATCCAGCTACTATTCCTACTCTTTCTCTGTTCATTCAGTCAGGTTGTGGAACTCACTTCCGCCTAGCATTCGAGACTTAAAATCAATTTCTGTTTTTCAGAATCGACTCAAAGAGCACTTGCTCTCCTCTCAACTATGATAGTTATATATATCCTATACATATATGTATTTATATATATTATAATATAACTAGCTGACCCGTCGAACTTCGTTCCGCCTAACAGTCGATTCTTTTTTTTAATAAATGTACTACTCCTTATTGTGCAACTGCCGCGCTGGAGATAGGGTCGGTGAGTTTGTTTTGTTGCAGAATAACTTGCTACTGTTGTCGCTAGCGCGGCAGAATTAGCTTCATCTATTTGACTGACATACCTTGACTATTCAAAAGTGCCTGTAAACTGGTCTATTTGAAATAAAGGATTTTGTATTGTATTGTATTGTATTTGTATTACATCAGCTACCTGCCAATAAAAGTCCCGTCAAAATCGGTACAGCCATTTCAGAGATTAGCCGGAACAAACGGACAGACAGACAAAAATTGTAAAAAATGTTGTTTTGGTGTATGTACCGTATATGTATTCATATTTATACATGTATCTACCTACATAGTAAAAAACGGTTATTTCAATATTACAAACAGACACTCCAATTTTATTAATATGCATAGATGTATAGAAGATGTTAACTTTAACTTTTTTTCTGTGTGTACATTTTAAATAATAAAATAAATAAATAAGATACTGAAATGGTGTCAAATAGCGATTCTACTATAAAAATCTGCTTAGCTTTTGCTAAACGTGTTGGGGTCGGCTTCAATTCTAACCGGATACAATTAATGAGTACCAGTATTTTACATGTTGTGACTGACAATGACTGTATCTGGTTAAATCTTGGGTTTGTATTGTTCCTGATCCGTTGTTCCTGAAGTGTGTGGGGTCATTTAGACCCCACACACTTCTTACCACAAGAAGATTTGATAGTGCTCTATTGCTTCGATAACTGTTCCTGTTCAAACTAGTCAGTGAAATTCAGGTAAGTAGTTTTTCGAATAGCTATTTATCAAAGAGTTAGGGTACCTGCCCATCACAGCGGAACGAGGCAGCGGAGCGAAGAAACGGAGAAATGTTAACCAGTGTAAGCATAAAATCTCCGCACCACGTGAGTCACTGGAGGTTGGTAGTTAATATTTATCCGTTCTGATGCATCGCTCCGCGCAAATGGATAGGCACCCTTAGGTATCTGAGGACCTCGGTAACTTTATGTCAATCGTTTGCCTTTCGTTCAAGTTCACAAGAACAAGTTCTGCCTTCAAGTACCTATAATAATTTAGGTCATTTAACTGGACCTCAGAATATGTGTTGCAAGTGCCGCTTTGGTACAAATAAATATAAATCTACCTGTCTGATCCTCTCAACTCCTTCATCCAGGTCGTAGAACTGTTTCTTCCCCTTCTCCGGATCGATTCTCTTGTACACTACCTCACGCACTGGGTCTTTGAACAACTGCAACAGGTAGAATGTTAGAACGACGAGGGTGTGATCAACACTGGCACATAAGATCTTGTTTAAAGTTTGTATAATAAGTTACGATAGTGACAGGCAAATACAAACAGATTGTGGGAGGATTCGCAAAGTTTAGGATTGGCAACGAGCGGGTACTTATTCGGTGACCTAATAAATCTTTCGTGAATCGAAACGATTCCCACGTGGATCGTCTTTTTTTTTTCTTTTTTTTGTTTGTGCTGGGAAAAAATGCATAACGCATACCCTCCCACTTGGGGTGGGGTGGGAGGGATATGTGGGACTCCCCGGGCTGATCCGGTATACCCACTAAAACAACCTAGCGGTATTCCTGCATCGTCTGTGTGGAGGGGGACTGGGAGATCGGCGTAGCCTTTGCGTCCAGTCCAAGGTGGAAGGCCTTTTTTTTTTTCTGGCTGGGAAAAAATGCGTTCCGCGTACCCTCTCACTCGGGGGAGTGGGAGGGGTATGTGGGACTCCCCGGGCAAGCCCGGTATACCCACTAAAACAACCCAGCACTGAAATTCCCGCTTCGTCTTAGTGGGGGTGGACTGGGAGATAGGCGTAGCCTTTACGTCCAGTCCACCTCCGACGACCGCCCGCCTTCACAGCGGGCCCTTCACGCCCTCCCCCCAGGGGGAGGGCCGGGAACCTCCGACGATGGTGGTGATCCGCGCCGCAGTCGTGACACGCCGGTGTCTCCTCCCTCCCGATCCGGTGCAGGTGCGTGCCGAAACAGCCGTGGCCTGACAACACCTGCACCAGACGGAAGGAGAGGAAGCCGCAGGACTGGACCGAGCGCGTCCAGCGTTCGACGGCCAGCGTCGAAGGTGGCGGAGGCGAGGTCCTCCGTCCGATGGACGACGATGGCGTCCTTCGCCTCCCTCCGCACGGCTTCCCGCTCCTCTGTGACAGGGCGCTCCCCGAGCGCTTTTCGGCGCGCCGTCCAAAGGTGGAAGGCCTTTTTTTTTTTTTTTTTTTTTTTTTTGTTTCGGCTGGGAAAAAATGCGTTGCGCATACCCTCTCACTCGGGGGAGTGGGAGGGGTATGTGGGACTCCCCGGGCAAGCCCGGTATACCCACTAAAACAACCCAGCAACGAAATTCCCGCAACGTCATAGTGGGGGTGGACTGGGAGATCGGCGTAGCCTTTACGTCCAGTCCACCTCCGACGACCGCCCGCCTTAACGGCGGGCCCTTCACGCCCTCCCCGTCGGGGGAGGGCCGGGAACCTCCGACGATGGTGGTGATGCGTGCAATGCAGGCGGAGGCGCCCCCGCGCCTGTCGCCCGCCCATCACCACCGCGAGGAGGGAGAAGAGGACGTCTTCTCCGACCTCGCCTTCGTCTGCGGAGCGGCGCAGCGAGAGGGTCGTCCTCCCGCGCGCGCTCCGCCGCCTCCTTCTGCGAGATGACATCCTCGCAAAAGGAGGCGACCGCGGCCCAGGACTCCTCACTCCCCAGCATGCATCTGACCACGCTGGGAAGGGAGAGGCCCTGTCCGATCTCCGCAGTGAGACTGCGACGCGGCTCGGACCAAGCTGGGCACACCTCCAGTGTGTGCTGCGCCGTGTCCTCCGCCGCGCCGCAGTCGTGACACGCCGGTGTCTCCTCCCTCCCGATCCGGTGCAGGTGCGTGCCGAAACAGCCGTGGCCTGACAACACCTGCACCAGACGGAAAGAGAGGAAGCCGTGCGGCCGCTCGAGCCAGTCTCGCAAGACTGGACCGAGCGCGTCCAGGGTCCGACGACCAAAGGTGGCGGAGGCGAGGTCCTCTGTCCAATGGACGATGATGGCGTCCCTCGCCTCCCTCCGCACGGCTTCCCGCTCTTCAGCGACGGGGCGCTCCCCGAGCGCTTTTCGGCGCGCCGTCCATTGGTACACCCTGGCGAGCACCCACGCCTCCAACTCCCAAGGAGGGGTGCCCGCCAGAGCGCACGCCGCCGAAAAGCCTACCGACCGGTAGGCCCTCGCCACCCGCTGTGCAATGGCCCTTTGTGGCCTGCGGATGGCGGTCGCATTCTCCCTCCTATTGAGGGAGTCCGCCCATATTGGGGCCCCGTAAAGGGCCATACTTCGTAAGATGCCGGCATACAAGCGCCGGCATCGCGCGCTGGGTCCCCCCAGGTTAGGGAGGAGCCAGGACAGGGCGCCGGCGGCCTTCAGCAGGCGCGTCGACAGCCCGCTGAAATGCGGGCCGAAGTGCCACCTGCTGTCCAGTACCAGGCCCAGATACTTCATCTGGGCCTGGACCCCCACCCTGATGCCCTCCACATTGATGTGGGCATCTGGAGGGCAGCGCTGCCGAGGCCCGCGAAAGAACACGGCCTCGGTCTTGTTCAGCGCCACCCTCAACCCCAGGCGGAAAGGTGGAAGGCCTACCGCAGCCCTCCACAAGGTGGGTTTACCGATTACCTAGTGAGGTACGCAGAATTTAGTGGATGTGGGAGGCACCTTTGGCAATGCAATGTTGTGGGTGGAATTTCATATCTCATAGTGAAGTCTCTTCTCGACTGAGTGATGATCATGATTATGAGGAATCGTATCCAGGTACACTCACTTTAAAAAGGAAGTGGTTATAGTCGACATCGTTGGCGGCGAGCGTGATCTTGGCGGTGGCGAGTTGCGGCAGAGTGCGGATGGAGTCGGACGGCGCCTGCAGCAGCACCACGATGTTGGCGGAGTACGCCGCGTACAGCGCCATCAGCGCCGTGAACAGCACGAACACTATCATGCGCCCTGCACAGTGGAACACGTCAACATAGTACGCGTACAGCGCCATCAGCGCCGAAAACAGCACGAAAACCATTATGCGACCTGCACAGTTTGACACTTCAACATAATAAGCGTACAGCGCCATCAGTGCTGTGAACAGCACGAAAACCGTCATACGATCTGCACAGTTTGACGTGTTAACATAGTATGCATACAGCGCCATCAGCGCCGTGAACAGCACGAACAACATCATGCGCCCTGCACAGTTTGACATTTCAACATACTAAGCGTACAACGCCATCAGTGCTGTGAACAGCACGAAAACCATCATACGACCTGCACAGTGTGACGTGTTAACATAGTACGCATACAGCGCCGTGAACAGCACGAACACCATCATGCGCCCTACAGTGTGATACGTCAGCTTACATACTCATCATCTGCCTAGCCTTTTTCCCAACTACATTGGGGTCGGCTTCCAGTCAAACCGGATTTAGCTGAATACCAGTATTTTACGTGGAGCGGCTGCCTACCAGACCTCAACCAATTAATTGGGTAACACGGTTCTTCGAAAGCCATTTCTCATTGTTTAAGGTACCTAAGTTTCCATACCATAACGCCCTCATGCCTTTGACTCTGCTGTTGAACTCACCCGGTAATCTCCTTGGCTCCATGACACAGCCCTGCTGGCCTATTGCGCTGAACGTCAGCAGCATCGCATCGCCCACACCGTCCAGTTGTGTTGGCCCCTGGACAAGGCAAATGATTCACTGTCCTTTACGTGTACCTAACCCTATTTCCATAGTTTAAAAGTATGTAGAACGTGAAACGATAACATATATTAATCCATTCTCCAAGTCTATGACTAAGTACAACAAAATCATCTTACCTTGCCTCCCTTAGCCTCCCACTTTGCAGCTAGGAATACTGTAGCTGTAGACAGCATGGTACAGAATGACATGGCGATCCACACGTTTGTGGAGAACGGCATGGAGAATATATTAGCCACGTAAGGTAACGGGGGCTGGCGGAATATGAAGCGAACCTTGAAGGGGGCTAGGTTGTCCGTGTAGGAAACCACGTCCAGGCGCTCCAAGTCTGACAACACGCAGTTTGTGCCTAAAAAGTTAGAATAGTTTAAACAGATTCGCCATTTTCATTTAGTTGAAAACGTGGACATGAGCTTCCTCCAGTTATCACCACAGCGAACTTCTGCATCAAGCGGGGTTTTGCGACCTTCACCAGTTCATTTGTGTTGGCTTGGTTGTTCAGCAGTTCAATGGTTGGGTTTCGAGGGTTATTGCTAAGGCTTTCCTTTCAGTAGGTACTCCAGAAGAATCGTTTCGGTCCCATCAACCATTATTTGGTGGTGATATGGTGTATTAGATATAGTATATTGTAAGAAATTAATATAGGTACAAACAAGATTTTTTATGCAAAACTAAACTAAAAAAACATTATTTGACAATTACTTAGTTTATTCATTTTTACAGAAAACACGTAGCGTCATCTGCCTGACCTATTTAAAATCCCTCAGCTGCTCCGCAGCTCTCAGGCTTAAATCGGATGCAGCTGGACATCAATACAATTACAAACAGCGATCCAGTAATTGGTAACACGAAACGTTTCTTTTTTTTTTAGGGATGGGAAATCATCAAATGACTTCTTCCGCTCTGGGCTGAACGAGAGGGAGTGTCAGACGTCTACTGACTAAAACCCATCCATGTTCCTTCAGTGCCCTTTGTGTTCCGGAGCCACGGTATCTCTTTCGAATAGTCCCGCGACTCCGGCAGGCGCTCCCAATGCTGACTCTCTTTAAGGCGCGCGTGGAACACGAACGCGCCGTCGACCCGGCCTGTCGTCAGATGACGGACGGACGGCGAGCTGCCCATAGCTCACCGTCTACAGGCCCACGCCTACGGTGGCCGGAGGTCACCAGGTACCCTCCGACGCCCGCGGCGTCTACCACGGCGGGGTAACACGAAACCTAATGGTAAGACTGATAATAATAATAATATCCTTGGACATTTCACACAACGCCATATAGTCCCAAGCTAAGAAACCTAATGCTTGTGTTATGGTAACGAGATGGCTGATAAACTACTTCTACCTATACATTTTTTTTAATGTAAATACATACATATTATAGATAGAATAACACCCAGACTCGGAACAAATACTGATATTCAGACTATCCGGCTTCTGACTAGGTACCCTAACGACTGCCAAAGATCTTCAAACGGCAGGCGGGACCAAAAGCTTAACGTGCTTCAGGAAGCACGTGGTGGTCTCGTTAAGTGATGGACCTCGATAAGCATAGCTTAGAGCTCTTACACACGAGCGGCATGTTCTCAACGGCAGAGGTAACTGCAGTCGTCGACGCGCGTCGGCGGCAACCGTCGACGCTTCGACGGCAGCAGTCGACTTATAACGACACTTGCAGTTGTAGTGTGCCGCGTCCGCCATTTTGTCAGTCGACTGCAAATAGTTCAAGAGTGCGCACACGTCGCAAATTTGTAAAATGAGTTCTACTGACGAAATTGATAATGAATTGCTAATTATGGCAGTAAAGAAAAATGCTTGTATTTGGAATTATAAATTGAATGATTATAGTAATAAAACAATAAAAAACAGAGCATGGATGGCGGTTTGTGAAGAAGTTGTAAATGATTTTAATAATAAATCCCTAAATGAAAAAAAAACGCCATTGGTAAGTGTATTATTCATTTTAATGCGTTAGAAAAATGATAACATATTTATACCTCAATGTCATAGCGAGCCTTTGCTCAGCTGAAATGCTGTTCCGCATTATGGTATCTTGGCGAGAAATTGAACTTATTAAAATAGCCGTTAGCTCATCAAAAGAAGCAATGGACATTCGAAAATAATTGAAAAACTTTTGGTCGTTTCTTCGTAACAGTGGATAGAGAGTAAAAAAAATGCCCATCTTGATCTCTATTGATTAATATTTCTTGAACCCACAATGAACGTGTTTTTATTTTTCGTTTCCGTCGGCTTCGACGAAGTAAAAGCAATAACAGGGTTTCTTCTTCGGAATCCATTTTACAACTGACTCCTATACTAAGAGAGCAGACGACGGCTGCCGCTGATCTTCGAAGTTGAAATGTCGACGGCTGCCGTCGACGCGTCAACGGAAGCCGTCGACGCGTCGACGGTTGCCGCCGACGCGCGTCGACGGCTGCATTTACCTCTGCCGTTGGGAACATGCCGCTCGTGTGTAAGAGCTCTTAGGTCACCTTGAACATTGGCCCGTGTGTCGGTTATTATTTAGCAAGAAGTTCTTCAATCAAGGGGTGTAAATCCCAGTTGCAGGTTTTTTTCGAAAGAGTCACCGCGGCCCTGGAACGCAAAGGGCACTAGGAGGAACACGGACGGGTTTCAGTCAGTAAGAGTCAATACTCCCTTCTGCTCAGCCCAGAGCGGGAGGAGTCTTTTAATGATTTCCCAAACTTAAAAAAGAGGTTTAAAACCCAATATTCAGGAAGATAGGTCTCACTTACCCAGGTCCGCCCTTCCAGAATGTAAGTCATCGATCATGCCCGACCACTTGCCATTGACCTTGAAGCCCCAACGGTAGCTGAATATGTGCCCAGGCGTCGCGTTCAACATCTGAAGCGCTAACTTCACGTTTATCCAGCTGATCTTTGCTATGGGGTCGTATTGGCGTTCCCTAAACGAAATTGTATCTATTGTTAGAAAAATGGCGATCGATAGAAGTTCATTGACTTATCCTTCGTATAAAAAGATCAGCTGAACATCAAAACGAGGTTCTAAACAATCTGTTGTAACCAATGAGTCCTGAGTAACGTTGATCATATCAGCCGGAGACAACCAAATAACTTGGAAGGGACTGGTTGTGGTGGGAAAAGTAGACAGAAATAAGCACGCTGAGGTTCATCTACTCGCTGGCCAGACCTAGGTCAAGAGTGGTCGTGAGGAAAACGAATAAGGAAAAGTTAAAAAGTAAAATCTCCCACTCACAGTCTATCCTCCTTCACCAAGTGGTACTGCGTGGTGTTGCTATCCTGGATGACGTTGGAAACAGTGATGGTATGTCCCATGACGTCACGTCTTCTTCGAAACTGCTCCCGATGAGGACGCTCGTCCACCAGGCTTCCATTGTAGTAACCACGGACGGTGGATATAATGGAGCCGTTGGGATACGCCTTGTGAACTTCAGGGATTGAAAGGAACCACGGATTAGTTCTAATAGTATAAAGGCCTTTAGAATGGGCTCGTACCGGTAACATTGAACAGATAAAGGCGGTGAACACCCAGACGAGCTCTTACAAAAATCTCGTTTTCTTCAGCTAGCTAAACTTATAGGCATTGGGAGAGAAAAGAGCTTTCCTTATCAAGTCATGAAGTACACATTCATAATCCGTACAGCTAAGAAGTGGAATTCTTTGCCGGTGTCTGTGTTTCTTTATAGCTACAACCTGGGAGTCTTTAAGTAAGGAGTGAATAGGTTACTTCTAGGCAAGTGCGCTCCATCTTCGACTACTTCATCACTTACCATCAGGTGAGATAGTGGTCAAATGCGTGCTTATCAATAGTAATAAAAGGAAAGGTGTGAAAGAAATAAAGCGAGCAAAGTTGTCATATTATAGAAAGAAAAGAAAGAAAGAAAAAGAGTTTATTTGCGCCCAGTATGACGCATACCAAAAAAAAAACACAAAATACAATTATACCTACACATGAAAAATATGTAAGATATGCGTCAAATCCGCGCAAAACGGCCATCTCTCAGCATAATGCTGGGACTCATGTACAAGACAAGAGCCAGAATAATGTGTAGAATTTTGATTGGGCCACGTCCGTGGACAAGCGTGTGGGCTTGCAGTGTTACTTCACTACCACATCCTACAGAAAATTAGGAAACGGCGGATACGTATTGGCACAAGAAGGTACGTGCCGTATTGTCACTTGGTCTCTTTCTAAAAAATGGTAGATTTTAAGGGGGCTGCGCAGTTCATTTTCTATGTCCACGGTTAAACTTTTTACTCACGTTCTTTTAGTTTCAGGAAGCTGCCAGTACCCGCAGCCAGCACTAAGTCGCTATCAACCAATATCGGGCTATTCCATAAAGTAGCCATATTAGCATGCTTAGACCAAGCCGTGATGACCAGCCAACGGTACGGGGAACGAAACAAGTTGCGTTTTGTTGCCTTGAAAATGACGATGAAAACATCACTTTTATTTTTATTTTTTGCGACTCGTACAAAATTTCTTATTTAAAGCGCCATCAAGCATTGAGATTTCTTTTAGTGTGTTAATCAATGCTTATCCCTTGTATAAGAACAGGCCTTTGCACTGTAGGACACTGAAGACAGTCTGCCATTTTAAGACAAAACTTAAAAAATGCTTATCCATTCCCCAAACTATGTTAGGGTCGGCCTCGAGTCTCACCGGATATAGTTGACAATTACCTACCCATGTGAGGGTCTGAAAAGGCTAGTTTAGCAGAATCAGAAAGCACAATACGCTACCCGTCACTGTCTGTTTTCACAATCAACCTTGAACCTTATGCGTTAGCGATAAAGACGAAAATGGAATTTGACAGATTATTGTGTGGTTTATATTATGACTCTAATATGATTTCCCTAAAGTAGCCTTTTAGACCCCTGACCTCCACAGCCCTTTGAATTAACTAAGTAACACGATACTCCTTGGCAAGACTAGAGAATGTGCAAATAAAAGTTACTTATTGTTAAATGTCCACAGGCAAGTTAACAGCACACATTATGTTACGGATGGCGATTAATTAATCAGTTTTTTATCTATCTAAGTAATACACATAATTCAAATAATAGTCAAAAAGAATTACCAAAGCAATGATTTCTTCAGCTTTTGGACAGTCTAGGTCAACAAGATACAGTAAATCATGATAATAATATTTGGAGCCAACAACATTCATTTTCGTTGAAGATCTACTTCCAATATTTGACAATTCACTTGCTAATTTGACAATTATATCTGGAACAAGCATAATAGACGGTAAAGTAGGTCAACCTACTGAGAAAAGGAACTTGTACTCCCAAAGATTAAAAAAATAAAATAAAGCAAGCCATTTATTTAGGTAGGAACTATCTCTTTTGTAATCAATTGGCAATGTTACTTACTTGTGTCCCAGCAAAGGTCACTAAAAATCACAATAGTGGGTTTTCCTTCGTTCTCAACGTAACTTTTAATAAAGTGGACCCAAGTAGGATCCTTGGAGTACACCTCCTTTTGAAACAAAGTAAAAACCAAAAACAATGGTTGAACAAACACTTTCATGTTGAATATTGTCTGGACTCAGACAATGAAAAAATTAAAGCTGTTTTAAGCGATGGTTAAACAGTAATCATATCTAATTAATTATGTTAACACAGTCGAATGCTTGAGTCAAGTTAGTCCACATTTGCGGGCACACGCTTCGTACATTTTTAATGAAGCCTCGAAGAAATGTTAAATTTTGAATCGGAAACGTTTATAATTGCCGTATTTATCGCTTGCTTCAACGTTCATATTTTAGGAAGACTGAGTTAGCATTATGAACGTGTAATTATCCGTCGTTTTCGTGTTTTGAAGTTTGACAAACTTATAATTAGGGATTTATGAGTGTTTGTGAACATAGCCGCTTCACGCTAAAACAAAAATCAAGGGCAGTGGCGGAGTTAAGGGGTGGCGAGCAAGGCAACTGCAATCCGAGCGTTTCGATTATTTAACGCGCGCATGAAGAGAGTGAAAATTTACGAAAACGAGCGATTAGTCGGTAGTGGCGTAGCAAGCATGGGTGACACCCGCGGTGGATAATGTGGTGTCACCCCACACATCCCACATGGGTTTTTATTTTCAGGAGGGTCTACTACCCGATCTACTAGGGGAAAAAAGGGGACTTAAATTTTCTGCTTTTTTGTATTCTAACGAAAATCTTTGCATCTCACCTTGGATTGTAACTTTATGAACTAATGCAAGAAAAGCTCATTGATAGGGAGAGGGCAGAACACAAGAGTAAGCGAAGCAAGCTCGAAAATTCATGAAATTCATTCAAATTCATTTAATCATTCATACTTAACAGTCATTTTTCAAAGAAAAAACAAGTACAAAGAAAGTGCAGAAATTAGAGCGAGCGAAGCGATCTCGAAATTTTTACCCACCTCGGACGTGTTTCATTACCTACGTCACCCGTTGAGTGACACCCAGCCTGACCCAGCAGTGAAAAAAAGTCAACGAACGATCGAGTGTCACCCCTAAATACAGAATAGCTCAAGAACTAAAGAACTTTCTGCACCTCATCTCGGAAGGGTTTTTTTGGGGAAGTTTTTACACAGAAAAGCTCATGAAGCCAGAGAGTGAAAAATATGAGCGAGCGAAGCGAGCTCGAAAATTCATGCACTCCACTCCCGACAGGTTTCTTTGCATCAAACGTTTATGGGTGACACCCGACAACGACAAAAAATACCAGTCAACGAACGGTCGGGTGTCACCCGGTACAGCAACGTTCTCTCCCTTTTCTCCCTCCCTCCCTTAACTCCCTTTTCAATGGAGGTTTGCGAGACTTTACTCTCTGTACCGCCTACCTGCAAAGGCTTGCTTGCATAGACTAACTAAAATAAAAGAGCTCTTAAAAGTAAACCACCTTTAATACACACATAATAAAAAATAAATTATTACATCATACAAAATAATGATCAAGCCTTAGTGAACATTGATTCTTCTATTTGGCGTGGATTAAAATTGGTACCTACTAGCTCAGTTGCTTATTCTGTTTGCAAAAGTAAACTTGCATACAAGCCAATATATAGGCACACTACTCGCGAAGTTGATTGTAGTTGAGCTAATACGATAGCGTGGAAGGGCACTTCGCTTCGCTTCGGGCGACTTCCAGGCGTTGTCGGTTTTTGTGCCCGAGTCAAGAACTCGAAGTGTCCCGAAGTTCGATCACGAAGCGTCTTACTCCACTACTCGGCTCACTTCGGTTCGCGTCGAGCTATAGTAAATACGCACGTAGTTTTATTAATACGCGAGTTATCTATGATGCCTACCGTGAGGGGAACGGGCGACTGAGCTCCTCGTGAAGTTGCTCGAGTGTGTGGACACGTACTTCAGACTTCGGTCAACTTCGGAGAGTACTTTTTCGAAGTAACTTTGAGAGTAGTGTAGTAGAGGTTTATACCTTGCGCTTACCATCCTGCAAGTTGTCATGCAAGATGAACCGCACTTGGAGGATGGACATGCTGTAAGTTAACTTTTTGACTATGGAAAATTGTTCTTCATATTTTTATATACATAGATAGCTTTTTTAATTTTTCTGGTCGAAACTTATCGTTTGTATTAATTATGGAGTCATAGTATAAAAAATCTAATATTTTCATTGACTATTTTGTACAATATTATTGCTTTCATAAAATGTATTTACACATAATGTTTTTAATTTATATATTTAGGTATATTATCGCTGCTATATGTTACTGCAAGTGCCCTAGTGCTGTCAAGACTAAAATATATATCATGATTGTCGCTTAAAACTAAATCAAATTACATATGCGTACCCAAAATATACATTTCATGTATTTATCTATTATATTAATATCTGAAAACTAAGTTTTATAATCACAAAATAATACCAGATGAAAACTTATTAATAATTACAAATAAATAAATTAGACTAACAATATATGATGCCTGGAAAGTTATATACTAAAACTTTCCTCGAGAACCACTCCATCCATTGGTGAAAACATCATGAAAATCGGTACAGTAGTTTTTGAGTTTATCGCGAACAGACAAACAGATGTGGCAGAGGACTTTTGTTTTATAATATGTAGCCATTATGTATTACATGGATAAAATGGCCGGCAATGCAAGGAAACTACATACTTCTCTTTAGTCTTTCATTGCATCACCCTCTTAGTAAATTAATATCTATACCCATAGCTCATAAGTTAAATCATCATAAGTTAAACTCAGAAGTTCTACTACAAAACAGAGATGGTGTTATAAAAAAAAACAAATAGCATGGGCGGAGCCAGGGGGACGGAGCCCCTTAGCCCCCCCCCCTCCTCCATAAGACCGAGGTATCTTTAATAGTCTACAATCAAACGAAGTAATTGAAGAATTTACGAAAAGTAATCATCAAAGGTGCTTGTTATAACTACGTCAGAGATGGCGAACTTACGGCAAGCGTGTCAATGGGAGACCCCATTGGCACGCTTGCCGTAAGTTCGCCATCTCATAGCATCTTATGAAAGTTAAAGTTCAGTACTGTTTCTGTTGTTGCTAATACATAAGAAAAAATATATTTAAAGAAACCAATTTACAAAGCGATTGCTTTGTGAATTTATAGTTACAAAAGAAGAGTAAAGTTTATTGAATCGAGTGAAATACAATTTTATGTGTTTTTTTAGAGTTTGCTAAAATCGACTCACAAAGAAAGTTCAGTTATTTTCATAGAGTGATAATAAGTGGAACATACATACAAAATTCACCTTAATTATAAAGTTTATTTTAGACTTATTTGATTTCATTCTTATTGAGTTTTAAATTCGTCATCACAGTTTTTTTTAAGGTGATATCGGGTGCTATGGTATAAAAATGTTGCTAATATCTAATTCTGGAACCTTTTTCTGCGTATTTTCTTATGGGTTTTAAAGAACAAACTACGACAATCCATTAAACATTGAGAACCATTTCTAAAGACCTAATGGTTTCTTCTCTTGAATGTAATATTGTTTTGGACTACCATCTACCCGCGACAGGAGCTTATAAAATATCTTTCATCTTTGGATACCAATGCTATACCAAATTGATGACAGTACCTATATCAGTATTTTGCTTTGGATTATTACTATAGTATTGTTGAATTTACAAGTATTATAAACTTGAGGAATAATATAGCAGAGCTTTCAAAATGCTGCTCAGTCATAATTACCTACTAAGAAACCATAACACCATTGTACCTACACTTGGTTCGCAATAATTTTTTTGACTTTGACTTTCGAGTATACCAGTACTTTGCTTTGGATTCCAGTATCCAAATACCAGTTTTTCGGATACTAGTATCGCTGGATTTATCAGTATTTTAAACTTGGGGGTACCGGTACTTTCGTTTGTAGTCAAGTAGGTACCTATAACACACCTTTTTGGAAATACATGTCGCAATATGTTCATTATTCCACCAATATATTCGATTTACTACAAAATTGAGGCTACCAATTACAGCTATCTAGCGTGTTTACTAAGAAATAATACTAGTACAATAGTTCCGTTTCCTTGCTGAGTAGAGGCACTTCGGCAACGCCTGTGTCGATACTCGTGGGTTCGTCCGCTATGGACGTCTTGTTGGAGCACTTGAAGTCACCGCACAGGGAATAGATCTGAGTAAAGAGAAAAACGTTCATCAGAAAATGTAATTTTCAAGTCCAGGTATTACAAACTCTATGTCATAAGAGATAAGGTATAAATTTTATTCAAATCAAGAGTTTTCCTTGTTTCAAATCGCTACTCGAAATTTGACCTATTCTAATGGTGATGGTAGGGTACGTACAGACGCCAGCACATCAAGTTATAACAATCTGTCAAATTTCTTTAATGGATTTTCAACTTTATCGCTGAAGCTTTAGGTTCAAGGTTAACTGGGAAAATTTGACAGTTTCGGATAGCTTGATGTGCTGGCGACTGTACCAAACGAATATGATGTACTGTAAGATCCTTAATTGAAGTTTGAAGTACAACATCTTGACTGTCGTAGATAGCTATTGTTTCGAATATTCTCTTCGACAAGGCAGTTTCCAGTTGCAAAATTGTGATGTCAGTAGTCCGTCATACGAGATACACCGCACACTACCGCTGCAGCCACGCACACTATCTGATGATGATGATGTTACTTACAGTCCACAACAAGACGGGCGCCGCTATCACCGCGCCCGCCAGCACGTCCCACCAGTGATGCCGGTGGTCCGTCATACGAGATACACCGCACACTACCGCTGCAGCCACGCACACTATCTGATGATGATGATGTTACTTACAGTCCACAACAAGACGGGCGCCGCTATCACCGCGCCCGCCAGCACGTCCCACCAGTGATGCCGGTGGTCCGTCATACGAGATACACCGCACACTACCGCTGCAGCCACGCACACTATCTGATGATGATGATGTTACTTACAGTCCACAACAAGACGGGCGCCGCTATCACCGCGCCCGCCAGCACGTCCCACCAGTGATGCCGGTGGTCCGTCATACGAGATACACCGCACACTACCGCTGCAGCCACGCACACTATCTGATGATGATGATGTTACTTACAGTCCACAACAAGACGGGCGCCGCTATCACCGCGCCCGCCAGCACGTCCCACCAGTGATGCCGGTGGTCCGTCATACGAGATACACCGCACACTACCGCTGCAGCCACGCACACTATCTGATGATGATGATGTTACTTACAGTCCACAACAAGACGGGCGCCGCTATCACCGCGCCCGCCAGCACGTCCCACCAGTGATGCCGGTGGTCCGTCATACGAGATACACCGCACAC
Organism: Ceramica pisi; assembly: GCA_963859965.1. NCBI lineage: Eukaryota > Metazoa > Arthropoda > Insecta > Lepidoptera > Noctuidae > Ceramica > Ceramica pisi. The sequence goes on from OY982543.1 coordinate 18,688,700, forward strand.
TACCGCTGCAGCCACGCACACTATCTGGATAATGAGGATCCTGCTTTTGTTTGGACAGGACGTTCGGCGGTGAAGGTAGTACTGAAATAATAAAATTCGGTGAGGATTTTTTATGTATGTATAGACATCAAGCTACAACAATCTGTAAAATTTCTTTGTTAGATTTTCAACTTTATTGCAAAAGCGATTGGGTTCAAATTTGATTGGGAAAATGTGACAGTTTCGGATAGCCTGATGTGCTGGCGACTGTACTATGTATGTACTTGTACAACGATTACTCCGAGGATTCTGTGATTATTTTTCAGTTCGATTCAGCATACTTGCCGTTTGGTCTCGTAAAAAATTTATTCAGTTTGGTCAATGATATATAATACAATAATACGTCATTGAGTTTGGTAGGAGTTTGGAGTAGTTTTTATTTTATGAGCATTTTTGCTTATTTAAATTTCTGCGTAGGCGTAGACGATGATCTCGTCCAAATTTCACCACTTAAAATTTGAAATTTAAAAACGTTTTTTACAAAAAAATATAACCGACTTCCAAACAAAACACTACAAAGTATAAAATAACTCGAATTGCGGAAGTCGGTGTTTTTGGTTTTGTTTCTTTGTTTTTTTTACACCGTTAACTTGTTGTTCGGGTTTTTACACTTCAATTTTTATGGAACTTTAATTAAATAGTGTGAAATTTTATGAATACAGCATCCTTCTGTTCGCATACTACCAAATTATGGGGACTATATTTATTGTCACCAAAATTTATATTTGTCATCAAGTTGTATCACCTAATAAATAGATCTATCGCCACGTAATATTTTCGTTCTCAGATAAACAAAAAGTGTTCCCAGGTATGAATTATCAAAGTTTTATTACTTAAATAATAGCTTTGTACTCAGAATGGTAGATCTGTCACCAAATAAATCGATTTATTAAAAGTAAAATGGTTAGGTTAGGTTAGAACTGTGACCTTCTACGCACGAGCCGAGCGTTGCCGCGGCAGCGGCTGGCGAGTAACATTTATTTGGTACTGGACCCTATATCTGATGATTTTAGGTGATTTATTGTGGAATTGATTTTATATTGTTTGGTGACTACATTTTGGTGACAAATCTACTATTTTGCGGGCAAACCCTATTATTTAAGAAACACAAAACTAATTAAATTGGCGATAGCTTAAATTATACCCCCAAATTATCACGGGTCAATGCAATATGTCTGTCCTCAATAACATCGTATTAGGAATAAATGATCTCTTCATTATCAAAAGTAGGTAGGTATATTTTTGTTCTAAACAAACAAAATCCTTGAAAGAGTTTTTGTTTGACATTTTTTACACAGTACTACGAACATGACACATTCATTAGCTATTACTTTATTTCAAGGTTTAAACTACAGTCTACTTGGTTTATGGTCATAAATTTGAGATTTCATTAGTTTGTTTTTCCGTAAACAAAGCTAGAGAAATATGTACTTCGTCCTCTACATAATGTCGGTCCGTCATTTTTTTAGGGGTTCCGTATTTGAAGGGTAAGCAACGTATCCTTATTACATAGCCCTTCATGTACCCGTAATAGGCAGACAGTTAACATTTTTCCAGATTACAAAATATATTTTTTTTGGGTCCCCTATGTTGTTTCGAATGCCGATGTTGCGACACACGCTGTTGCGAATTATTTTTCCACTGCCTCACAGGTTCGAAAGCTCATGGACTCCAATGAAGTAGTCACGAAAGACGCTGTTTCGAAAAACATTTTCACTGCCTCATATGTTCGAATTTATTTAGTCATAAGGGGTACAGAAAAATATTTAAGCAGTAATTAAATAAAATCAACAAATTCGGTGTCAATATCATCATTTAATAGGTATTATTATTAACTAGAGGCCGCCCACGACTTCGTCCGCGTATAAATTCTCGTTATTCCCGTGTAAATCCCGATCCCTCGAGAACTCGTGTTATTCTGAGTCTTCAGCTACCTACATACTAAATTTCATCGTAATTGGTTCAGTAGTATTAGCGTGATAGAGTAACAAACATCTATACACACTCACAAACTTTCGCAAGACCCAGAATAACACATAGGCTATTCGAGCGTATGAGGCAGTGAAAATGTTTTTCGAAACAGCGTCTTTCGCGACTACTTCATTCGAGTCCATGAGCTTTCGAACCTGTGAGGCAGTGGAAAAATAATTCGCAACAGCGTGTGTCGCAACAGTGGCGTTCGAAACAACATAGGGGACCCATTTTTTTATGGTACTGTACTCTTCTTGTCCGATTCGCATTTGTTCGGGTTTTTTTTCCTATTCCGTCTCGTAAATCGTCAAACTATCACTGATTCCATTTTCATTCCTCATACAATCCTATCAAATGTTTTTTTACTTCTCCATCCAGTCAATCAATCAATTTTTATTTGTGAACACAGGTATTACAATATAGGTCTTATATAAAAATTTTAGTCGAGCTGTCCTACCTATGACATTGGTGTACAAATATGTATATTAGTTTTTAGCAGTCTGAAACGACACGACCATCGACATGTATATTCATCTAATTAATAGTTACGTTGTTTTCAAGCTAAATATTCGCTTGGTTCGCTTTTAAAATCACTCTGCTTGTTATACCATAGTTTTAGGGATTATGATTTTTACTTTCGGGTTACTTTTCAGGGTTCAAACGACTTCCAAAACCATTTTTGGTTTTGGAAGTCGGATGTACTTATTTTGTTTTGTAAAAAGTATTTTTTTAAAGGACATTGTTCATCGCCCATACATCGTTCGCCTAAGAACCAACAGAGACGTGAATTTACTATCTGTGTTTTAAATAATGCATATGTTCGACTGAAACTAAATTGAAATCACGGACACTTTTCAGAATTGTAAAATATCCAAAATGATTTCGGATTTTGAGGTTATAAAACGTACCAAACAATAGAAACATACCAAATGGACTAAGATCCCAGAGCTGCCAGACTTTTTATCTCACCAAAAAATGGTGTAGAGTAGTGTTAATATGTTCTTCTAACATACGAAAGCGTGGTAACTTAGGTCGACGGCCGATTCCCTGATATCAGGTGCAAAATACATTACATAAATCAAAGTGTCAACTGTCATTTCATCGACTGTCAGTGTCAATAGTGTTCGTGTCATACAGCGCTTTAATCGCTTTATTCTTTTTGTAGGTAACAAAAAATCTTACAGCGCTGAGACCGCTTTGTTTCATTTTAAAATAATGGCGCCGGGTTATGAAACCCAAGTGAGTTACTTTTAAAAATGGTTTCGTAATTAAAAAGTGTCCGTTCTATTCTAATCATTAAAATGTAATTTAAAAAAAAAACTAGGAATAATGGTAAAGGTTTCGCATGTGTTGATTCATAGGCCACTTTTTACCATGTCCTTTGGTTTGTACATATAGGCCATAAGGTGTTTCGAAAGTGTGTCATATTTCAGGGTTACGTTCAGTATCTTACACAAAGTCAAGAAATTATAGCAAAAATATCGTCTTGTTTTTCGAAAAACTCCGATCCCAAAACATTTAACCTTAAAAAAAAACACTTTTCAGGCAGTCTGATGCAGAGTAGCATAAAATCTGATTAACTAAAATAAATGCAAGAAACTGCTTGAAGAGTGATTTGTATCGAGTTTTTTAGGGTTCCGTACCAAAAGGGTAACCAACGGAACCCTATTACTAAGCCTCCGCTGTCCGTCCGATCGACCGTCAGTCTGTCAGCGGGCTGTATCTTATGAACCATAACAGGTAGACAGTTGAAATTTTCACAGATTGTGTATTTCTTTTGGCGCTATAACAACAAATAATAAAAATTAAGGTTTATAGGTACGGAACCCTTCTGATCGACTCGCACTTGGTCGATATTTTTTATCTACAAGATATGAAAAGTACTTACAGCTAAAAACAGTCCTGTGTGTACCGCAAGCGACGTGTGTCCTGAAGGGAAGCTCCTGTCAGACTGATTGATCCAGTGCGCCTTCGTGCATGTATAGCTCGATACATATTCTGATCTGGAAAGGTAATTAATGTGCTAGTATCATCTTTAACGACTTTAAGAAGCTGGTGATTTTATTTTTCAGCCCCATTTATACATATAACAAAAACAGTTTACAATAATTATGCTTTAATACTGATTGACATACATCGTGATTTTTTTAAGTGTGCATTCATGGCTATTTCCGAAACTATGACGAATCCCGAGAAACTTTTTTTTTTAAAACGTTGCTCCGCACTAGGAATTTCTCCTGTATGGTGAGTGCAGTACAAACATACAAATTCACATACACAAACAGCCAGACCCGGAACAACTATCTGTAGGCCATACAAATATTTGTTCAGTGCGGGAATCGAACCCGCGACACGCGGCGCAGCAGTCGATCGCTCAACCACTGCGCCAACCGTGCCGCCACTAAAACTGTTAGGGCCTCTTTCCCCATCTCCAAGTAAAGCGTTGATTAGTTACTTCCCAATTAAAGTTAATCGGCAAGTAAAACTTACGAGTATCTTCTGTCAATTTCACAAGCGAAAATAAAGCTTCGAGTAACAACTTACCGGTTAAGTGAATGACTTAACAAATCATACGTTGCATTCGTTCAATATTACGTCAACGTTACTCGTCAAACGTCATTGGCAGGTTAGCCGTAATTTGTCATTTCATTTTGTGTATTGTTTGTTGTGTTTTTGGTTAGGTTAAGAGTTAAAAGAGATAGAAGTGCAAATTTATCACTTGTACAGAAATACCAAACTGAGATAAGACCCCGGCCGCGTCCATAGGCGCAAGTAACGGTGGACGCGACCGTATCAAATAAGGAAATTGTAAGGAAAACTTATTAGAATTATAATTGAATCAGATTAGATTAGGTTTAGCATTCTCTAATTAGTGTTATAAGGATATTTTCGCATCATAGGTTTAGTTAGATTCTAGTTTAAATGCGAATTTAGATGTAAGGTTTTTGTATTGTGAATAATTACGTAGATTGAAAATGTGATTTTTTGTTTTAAGTGATAGGGTTTTAAAATTACTTTTAAAATAAAGGTCATGACCCAAAACCACTTTTACAAAAAGAATTGAGTTGATAGGACTTATGGTTTTTGAGATATTTCCAAAAATGTATAGTGAAAATTTGTTAAACGTCAAGTAAACACTCTAATTGGCAGACGACGTGGCAAGTAAGTTACTGGTCAGTTTAATCATTGATTAGTGCTACTCGAACGTCGTGAAATTGAGATGTGCAGTTACGGGTGACTTTAATTGGCGATTAGTCTACTCGATACTATACTCAAGGGTGGTGAAAGAGGCCCTTAATATAATATTATATAGTAACAGTTTTAGTGGCGGCACGGTTTTAGTGGGAGCGACTTTCAGATGATATTTAGTACTAGCTGACCCGTGCAACGTCGTCTGCGTAACATTTTTCATTAGTGCTCCGCTCCTATTGGTCTTAGCGTGATGATATATAGCCTATAGCCTTCCTCGATAAATGGCCTATCTAACACTGAAAGAATTTTTCATATCGGACCAGTAGTTCCTGAGATTAGCGCGTTCAACCAAACAAACAAACAAACTCTTCTGCTTTATAATATTAGTATGGATAATTATATCAACTGAAAGTCGCTCTAGCGTAGACTTTGGTCTCTGTCATCTTTGACATAGATTAGAGTCAAGAGCAAACCCATTTCAAGTAAAAAAAAAAAACTTTTTATCTAAAGCTAAACTTTAACCTTCGATCTAAACCGTTATTACTATTTTTTCAAAAATCCAATGATGCAGTTGTAGTTTCCGGCCCGAATTAAAAAAAAAAGGTGTAGTCGTAGATTGCAACAAAAGAAATTATTCCGTAAAGTTCGCAAAAACGACGAACGAAACGGTATCCTTAATCGGTCCATTAATTTTACTTTTATTTTCAAAATATACCGTCGTTTCGGATTTGGCCATGAAGACGACACACTTTGACAAATTCACCGAGTATCAGATTTTAAATTCAAACTATAGTGTCTGCTATTTTAAGTATCTATTTATATTTTTTTTGGCTTTGCGGAAAGGGAATCGTATTTACTATCATGATTTTAGCTTCTAAATGGAACAGCTTTGGACTGCTATGGCTGTACCCATTTGATTCAAACTTTACTTGATAATCTAAATTCGACTGCAGTTTTAGGTCATGCTCCGATTGATACGCGTTAAAGAGGTATCAATTTTAAGCTGAACTTTAAACCTTCAAATGTGGCGTTTTATTAAATTTTCGTACAGTTTATTCTGGTAATGTGTATTTACCCTTGCTTCAGATCATTAATAGCATTTAAAGTAAACGCCAAATAAAATCCTTACCCTTGACAAGTCGATGCCTCCTTAGGGCTACAAGTATCAAAGAAGTGGGGTCTCGGCGACCCCACGATGAGCTTCAGCGTCTGCACTATCACGAGGTTGATGAGAACCCCAAACAGGTACTCCTTGAACCAGCACATCGCCTGCTTGTGTCTCACTGTCTTGTCGTGGTGGTATATTCTCTCGACTAGTAGCATCTGGAAAGTAACGTGAGATTTTGATCAATCGAGGCGAGAAAATTCTGAGTGAATAATATTTTAATGCTGTTGAGGGTCGCAGGTAGCCGATGCATGCGAGACGCATTAGACCGGCTGTTGTGACAACACTCGGGGAGGCCTATGTCCAGCATTCTTTCGGCTGATGATGATAATTAAAAAGCCGAAGAGATTGTTTGGATGAACGAGCTTATCTCAGGAACCGTTTGAATTGAAAATTATTTTAGTGTTGGATAACCCATTTATCACGGAAGGCTATAGATAGGCCATATAAAACCAGGCTACGACCAATAGGATTCAATGCAGAGTATACACCATTTAATATGGTTCTTTGTTTCATTTATTACTTACTATGAGTATTTTTGCCAATTATCTTGCTGTCGATGAAGCAGATATGTGTTAGAGTGGAAACGCGTATCGGTAAACGTAGTGTGGGACGCCCTGAAGCACGATGGATCGATGATTTAAAGAAGGAGACTGGCAGCGGATGAATGCGCGCTGCTCAAGACCGGGATGGTTGGCGCTCTTTGGGGGAGGCTTACGTTCTGCAGTGGACGGCAATTGGCTGAATGATGATAATCATGATGATGATAATCTTGGGCTATCGATGGATGAAGACTTAACTTCCAATGTGAAATAAGGTATTCTTCAACGATTGCTTCAAATCGCACCGTAGATGTTATTTCATCCTTGCTCTCATTAAGTCTTTCTTTTACTATGGAGATTATGGAGAATTATTGGCGATGAGGCAGTTTATCGATTCAGCTGATTACCAGTATTTTACGTGGACCGGCTGCCTACCAGACCTCCAACTACAACAACCCACTAACTATGGGCAACACGGTACTTCTTGGTAAGACTGGAGACAGATTTTCTGGCTTTTTTTTGGGACAAGCCCGCCACTCGTTTTCAACTGAATGAATACCAGTATTTTACGTGGAGCGGCTGCCTACCAAACTTCCAACTACAACAACGCACTAACTGGGCAACACGGTAGGTACTTCTTGGTAAGACTGGAGACAGATTTTCTGGCTTTTTTTTTGGAACAAGCTCGCCACACATTTTCAACCACTGCAACTCCTGAATGCCAGAATCAACACTGGCGACCACCAGAGTAACGCCGAGCTAATAAAGCCCGACGAGCCCCGGAAAAACGAATCAACAGATTTTCTGGCTTCTCACAACACAATCCGTAGTATACTTACAACAGCCAACGGCAAAAACACTGTGGCAGTAAGCAGCACTTTCATGCTGATCGTGTCACCGTTGAAGGGGTGTGACAGCGCGGGGTCGTTGCACTGGAAACCTAGCTGACCTCCAGGAAAGACCTTCAACTCAACCAGGGCGAAGAAGAAGAACGCTGGAACAGGTGGGCACCAAATTAGTACTAGCTAGACCAATGGAGGGTTGCTTCAAATGGTCAGTTACCATAGAATAGAATCATTTTATTTCAGACCGGAGTCTATAGTGTTAGTTACATTTTTTACTTAAATTCTAATGTTAGTTAGTAGGTTACAGACACATAAAAATATACAATTAAATTTCGTCGTGGAGCCGCATACACCTCCGGAACATCGGGGAATCCCACCGATCTGCGAATACTGTTAGTGCTGCCGCGAACACGAGACATCAGGGATTCACATCTTTTCCTAATAATGGCGGCAAAACCATCAATATCATCATTTGGAAACATCCTTGACGCACTACCCCGCCACGGCAGCCCTCTCAGTGCATTATTATATTAAACGCGTAGGTCGCTGTATGTCCGCTGAGTGAACATACAGCGAACGTGAAATATAATTTGCACTGCATCTTTTTTTTTACTATTGATAGGCATACGTTTGTCCGCTATCTCACCTGATGTTAAGCGATGATGCGGTCTAAGGTGGAGCACGCTTGCCTAGAAGTATCCTATTCACTCTTGACTTAAAAACTCCCAGGTTGTAGCTATCAGGAAACACAGACACAGGCAGGAAATTCCACTCCTTAGCTGTACGCACAATGAATGTATTCCCAAAACTTTTTGTGCGTATATGTGGGATGTCCACCATGTACCAGTGGCGCATCGCCGTACGTCTTGTGGTACGGGTGTAGACACTACACCCGTACAAGAATAGCAGCGACTAGGTTCTATACCAATGGAACCTAGTCGCTGCTATTCTTGTCTAACCAGCCCCCCTAGCCAAGTTGCAAACGATAAACGTGAACGCTTAGTAATCTCCAATAGATTTTCAACTTTATACCTAAGAGCATAAAGTTGAAAATCTATTAAAGACTACTGAGCGTTAGCGACCGGAACGAACGAAAACACTATGTAATCTTCAATAGATTTTCAACTTTATATCCAATAACATAAAGTTGAAAATCTATTAAAGACTACTGAGAGTTTACGTTTATCGTTTGTGACTTGGCTAGGGGAACTGGAAGATCGATTTATGCGGCAGTTTCTATTTAGCTTTGGGGTGGTTTGGGATCTACCTCCTCGCGGTCCACCCCGGGCAACGGCACCACAGGCTTGCCTGTGGTACGGCAGAATGATCCCACTTAAGCGGTGGTAGGCTCCGCAAGGAGCCGCCTGGCTCGCGACCACCATCCCGCCGGAGTCCGGCGCCAAGCAGCTTGCTGTGTTCCGTCGGTGAGCGGGAGTGCCAGTGCCTTTGGGAGAGAAGTTGGTTGTCAGTTGCGCTGTTCAGAACCGGTCTTGGGCGCTGGGCGAGGCTTTCCGGGTAACTCATTTTTGGAGGGTAGCGGGATCCGAAGCACGGTGCCAGCCGTTGGCCGACCGCAGTCAGTAGGGGGCCCAAGTAGCACGCCAGCCACGTGTGAAAGGCTGCCCCGCCAACTCGCGAAAAATCCCGGTATGCTCCACCGTGCCAGCCGGCGACTGGATGGGAGGACCCGGTGGCCATATCCGGGGGGGTTCGGGCGTCCCCGCAGTCTCCAAATGAGTTCCCCATTGGTTGGCTTAGCTCTAGTGTACCACTTGGTTTACTGACCAGCGCCTCGACAGTTAGACTTTTTTCCCCAACAACTTACCCTAACAATGACCAAAGCAAAGAAGAATATGGTGAAACAACGGCTGCACTTCCTCCCATTAAAAGTGCACCTCACAAATATAAGAGGGTTGCACTCCAATCTCGACCCGGTCCATCACCACCTTGAGACCGAGAAGCCGCACCAGTTTTTCCTAACGGAGACGAAAATAACAACCCCGTCGGACGTGGCGTACCTCAACTACCCGGGCTACTCTCTGGAACACAAGTTCAAGAAGCAGGCTGGGGTCTGTGTGTATGTCCGCGATGACATCTGTTGTCGTCGTCTCCGTTGCTTTGAGAAATCGGGTTTTTCTGCCATTTGGCTACTTGTGGACACTGGTGTGGAAAAATATATCTTTATCGGTGTTTACCGATCGCACAGCGGCGACCAGGAGACAACAGCGCTATTTAACTCCCTCGTGGAGTCGACCGACGTAGCCCAGCAACGGTACCCAACAGCGAGGTTCACTTTTCTGGGGGACTTCAACGCCCACCATAAAGAGTGGTTGTTCCCGTACCAGAGAACTGACCATGCCGGGTTAGAGGCGCGCAAGTTTGCTTTAACGCTAGATCTAACCCAGCTGGTGAATGTGGCAACACGGGTACCGGATGTTGACGCCCATACACCCAATTGCTTGGACCTTCTGTTGGCAACTGATCCGGACAGTCATTCAGTATCGGTCTCAGCCCCACTGGGAACGTCTGACCACTGCCTGGTGAAATCCGTGTTGGCCTGCTCTCCTCCAGATAAGAGTCCTAGAGGCACGAGACGAGTATGGCGATACGAGTCAGCAGATTGGGATGAGATGCGGCATTTTTTTGCGTCTTATCCATGGCGGCAAGTGTGCTTCTCCTCGGGTGACCCCTCGTGCTGTGCTGACGTGATTGCAGACGTGATTCGGCAGGGGATGGAGTATTTTATTTCATTCTCTGACGTCCCACTCGGTAACAAGTCGCGGCCTTGGTATAATGCAGAATGCGCCCACGCTGAGGCCCGTAAAGAGTCTGCTTACCAAGCGTGGATCAAGGTCCGCGACCGAAAAGTTAAAGCACGTAGGGTTCGCGCGAGGAAAAGAGCATTTAATTCTGCCGCTAAGTTATGCAAGCGGGTTCTACGTAGGGCACGTTTTGACCATGTAGGACGTATCGGGGCCAAACTAGCATCGCACCCTCCGGGTAGTAAGCAGTTTTGGTCCCTGTCGAAAGCGGTTGAAACGAACTTTTGTCGACCCACTTTGCCTCCAATGTTGAAACCTGATGGGTCGCTGGCTCACTCTGCAAGTGAGAAAGCAAATTTATTTGCATCTCTTTTTGCAAGCAATTCGCGTCTGGACGCTGGCTCCAAGCAACCACCAATTTTTACCTCGTTGTGACTCTTCGATGCCGGAGGTCACAGTTCACATTAAAGAGGTCCGGAGAATATTGAGCAGTCTAGACGTGAATAAGGCCAGCGGACCTGATGGCATTCCAGCGAGAGTCTTGAGGCAATGTGCGCCTGAACTGTCTCCTGTATTGACACGTCTGTTCCGCCTCTCTCTAGAAAAAAGAACGGTGCCAAAATCCTGGAAGCTTGCAAATGTGCAACCGGTGCCCAAAAAGGGAGACCGCGCGGACCCTGCTCATTACCGTCCGATCGCCATCACCTCCATACTATGCAAGGTTATGGAAAAGGTTCTAAACAGTAAGTTGCTGACCTACCTTGAAGACAATGATCTCCTCAGTGACCGTCAATATGGCTTTCGCCGGGGACGGTCTACTGGCGATCTTCTTGTGTATGTCACGCACTGCTGGGGCGAGGCCATCGAGAGACACGGCGAAGCACTTGCCGTTTCACTCGATATCTCGAAGGCCTTTGACAGGGTCTGGCACGCAAGTCTACTCAGCAAGCTTCCTGCTTATGGCATCCCGGCTGGTTTTTGTAGCTGGATATCAGACTTCCTCAGTGAACGGTCAATCAGAGTCGTTGTTGACGGTTGCTACTCTGATCTCATGGCTATCGATGCCGGAGTTCCTCAGGGGTCTGTTCTCTCTGCAACTCTTTTCCTGCTGCACATCAATGACCTACTTCAGCCTGGTCTTGTTGGGTACGCAGATGACAGTACGGTTTCAGAGAGATACATGTCTAGCGCAACAACCAGCGGGGGTGAAGTTCGTTCATTGAGAGAGGCCATGGTAGAGCGGACAAATTTGACATTGAGCCTTGTCTCCCAGTGGGGTGACGACAATTTGGTCAGTTTTAACGCCACCAAAACTCAGGCGTGTCTTTTTACCACTAAAAAGAGTCGTTTCGCCCAAACTCCTACTTTTCGGGGTGTATCTGTTCCTGTGACTGATCGGCTCGAGCTTCTAGGCATGGAGTTGACATCCAGTCTGAACTTCGGCGCCACCATTGAGTACAAAGCCAAAACTGCAGCCAAAAAGCTGGGCATTCTGAATAAAGTGAAGCGATACTTCAGGCCTGGACAGCTTTTAACCCTTTACAAAGCACAAGTCCGATCCTGCATGGAGTATTGCAGCCACCTCTGGGATGGCTCGGCCAAGTACCAGCTTGCCGCGCTTGACTCGGTGGAACGCAGAGCTAAGAGGCTCATCGGTGACGAAAAACTGGTGGATGCCAAGCTTCACAGCTTGGCTCATCGCCGCAAGGTTGCCTGCTTGTCGGTCTTCTACAGATTGTACTTCGGCGAATGTGCCCAAGAACTCCACGACCTCATTCCACCAGCACCCTTCTACCATCGAACATCCAGACGCACTGCAGCTTACCATCCCTACCATGTTGCTATTCCACGAATTCGCACTAAGCGATTCCAAACGTCCTTTATAATGCGGACAGCAAAAGAGTGGAATTCTCTGCCTGCGTCTGTGTTTCCGTACGCTTACAACCCTAATCTCTTCAAAGTTAGAGTAAACAGGCTCCTTCTGGGTAAGCTCGCTCCATCGTAGACTTTGTCTCTGTCATTTCTGACCAAGACTAATGTCAAGAGCAAACACATCACAAATAAAAAAAAAAAAATAAAAAAAAATAGCTACGAGCTCCTCAGCATGGTACATATTTACCTAGTACGTTTATGCTGCGTTTCTACCAGAGATGTGCGAGGATGCGTAGCGAGGGATGTGTTTGTTGAGAACCAATAGAATCGCTTCATTTGCCTAGCCTCGGTCAGCGCAAGCGATTCTCAAACACATTAACTCCGCTAAGTTTCAGCTTGCCGCCCTTGACTCGGTGAAACGCAGAGCTAAAAGACTCATTGGCGACGTTAAACTGGTGGATGCCAAGCTAAACAGCTTGGCTCATCGTCGCAAGGTTACCTGCTTGTCGGTTTTCTATAGATTGTACTTTGGAGAGTGTGCCCAAGAACTCCACGACCTCATCCCACCAGCCCCCTTCTACCACCGAACATCCAGGCGCACTGCAACTTACCATTCCTACCTTGTTACTATTCCACCAACTCGCACTAAGCGTTTCCAAGCGTCTTTCATAAAACGCACAGCAAAGCAGTGGAACTCTCTGCCTGCGTCTGTGTTTCCGAATGCTTCCGCTTCAAAGTTAGAGTGAACAGGCTACTACTGGGTAGACTCTGTCTCTAGACTAGAGGCATACCCATCTCAAGTAAAAAAAAAAACATTCCTCGCTACAGATCTTCGCACATCTCTGGCGGAAACTCAGCCTGTATTTGAGCGCATTATTATTACGTGGTCACGCCTCAAAGACCACGCTTCAACAGCGTGAAGATTGCTGTGATTTCTTTAGTTAGAAACTGCGAATCACTACGTCATAAAAAACGGTAAGTACCTACCTCTCAAGATCAAAGGTTAATGATCCCGCAGTTTTTTACTAGTCAGCACAAGTAAATACTTTTTTGGTGGATTTAAAAGGTTGGATCACTAAAATCGCGAAAAAAAAATCAACTGTTCAGTAAATTTTGTCGAGTTATGCGTACAAAAATGTATGGGGCAGTCGATTTTTTTTTCGCGATTTCTGTGTTGGTCCCATAGTAAAAGTTGTTCATAATGATGAGTTCAATGACCCCTTCAGAGGTATTGCGTTTATTCTGTTACAGGTTGTATATTTCCTCTATAAATGAACTATCCAACCCTAAAATAATTGTTCAATTCGACCTAGTTCGCACATGGCATTCTAATGTTTGTACCTCCCCAATGGGTCAGACGCGTACCTACTGTAAGAATATAATAGTGCCTACCTCTATTAATCTAGATGGCCTTGCAGACTATTAACGATTCTATACGTCATTGACTGCGAGATATGTCATTCAGTCATTCATATGACATTACTAATGAGCCGTGACATCTTATGATCTTTGAATGAGCTGATAATGCTTCCTGCTACTGGAGTTTGTACTATTAATTCAGATCATAATATATTCATTTGTAACTTTACTATGACAACAGTAATTTCTTAAGCTAAAAAAGAGAAAAGGAAATTGTTTAAGTATAGTTAGGAACTTGGCATTTCTTTGATATAGTAATACCTAGGTGAAAACTTTTAACATTCGAGAAAGCCAATTCAGGATTGCTAACAAAAAATAATCCTTTTCCTAAATTAATATTATAATTGCGAAAGTGAGTTTGTTCGTTTGTAATGGAATGCTCTCACGCCTAAATAGCGCGTTCGGTCGTGGAGTTTTTTTTTTTAATACAAAACGGGGAAACTCTAGGCCCAAATCTCACCTGATGGAAAGTGATGATTAGGCCGAAGATGGAAGCGAGTTTCATCCGGAATCCTCTTACACAGAGGAACTGGCTATCATACCTGTAACTGCCGGAACACAACAATGCTGTTAACATAGTTGTTATGGCGACAGACTTAGACATGATGGTGGTAGCTTGCCAGGCGGACTTAGAACAAGTCCTACCACCAACCAAACCGAGCAAAAAATTTGGCTCCGCTGGGAATCGACCCCGGGACCTCTGGGTCTGAATCAGGTGGTATAACCACTAGACCACGGAGGCGGTTAGTGTCACCTGTTTAGCACCACCCGGGGACCACGTGTAGGGATTCGCTGAAGGGTATTCTCCTACGGACGCGGGTGACTCGGCCCCCAAAAGGAGTTGCTGAAACCAGCCCGATTTACATACATCATACACGTCTAAACAGCCAAACCCATTTTTTTTTTATTTGAGATGGGTTTGCTCTTGTCCCTAGTCTTAGTCAGAGATGACAGAGACAAAGTCTACGATGGAACGAGCTTACCCAGATGGAGCCTGTTCACTCTAACTTTGAAGAGGTTAGGGTTGTAAGCGTTCGGAAACAGACGCAGGCAGAGAGTTCTACTCCTTTACTGTGCGCATTATGAAAGACGCTTGGAAACTCTTAGCCCATCTTGATGAATTTCGATACTGAGAAAAATGGAACTCTTGCGACGGTTAGGCGCCGTACCCACGAGCGAGTGTATCGCCGCGAGTTGACGTTTTTCACTCGTCGAATCGCCGTGTGGAGACACGATTATAGATTTATTATAGAAATACGTGGCACGACGATAATATCGCCGCGATTCTCTCGTACATGCATACGGCCCCTTAAGGCGCGTCCCCGAGCAAAACGCAGCGCTAGACGTTTTTTGTGCAGTTTTTGGAGCTATCTACTCTTTATCCAAAAGAAATAGCAACTACTAAAAAATACATTGAATTTCTACATAATCTTGGCTTCAAAATGGTAGATTTTATTTTTTATTATTAAGTAATCTCCTCACAACGAAACCACAGAAATGAGAAAAAATTATTGTAAACATGCATCTTCACGAAAACTAACGATTATTTTGATTTTGCACTTACACTAATGGATAGGCAATTTAATTATGAACATTTTGGTAGAAGTATTTTTTTCAAACGACCAAAATTAGATTTAATAACGATTTTATTCAACATTCTGAGCGTATTCGCTACTGTATCTCTTGCGCTGTTATTGAGGGAAAAAATGCTCAAGGTTATTTGCTCAGGGTACCGCCTTAAAGGACTTTTATTAAAACTTGCGGGGCATATTTAGATTTATCTAGGTATGTGAGTTTTTATAAAGAACATGCATTTCTCCTTCATAAGTTAACTGCTTACGGCGTCACTGGTTCCCTCCTTAATTGGTTCAAGTCCTATCTTGACGGTCGTTCCTTCTTTGTTGCTCTCAATGGCTACCAGTCAAGCTCCTACAAGGTTACATCTGGCTTGCCCCAGGGATCGCATGTTGGCCCGGTTTTATTTAACTTGTTTGGTATGATCTTGCCAATGAGTTGAATTTTTCTGAGTGTTACATGTACGCTGACGATTTAATGTTTTGCAGAGTAATTGAATCAGACCTCGATGTTGAGCTGCTACAGAGAGATATTAACATGCTCATGAGGTGGTGCGATGACAATGATATGAGCTTAAATATCAGCAAGTGTTACCATGTGAAATTCACCAGAAAAACTAAATTGACAAATTCTGATTATCACATAAGGGGCAACTTAGTGCAGGAGGTAGAGCAGATAAGGGACTTGGGAGTCCAGTTGACATTTGTTCCCCACATTGAAAATGTAGCTAAAAAAGCCTCAAGAATGCTTGGTTTTGTCATAAGAAATGTTACCTCTTTTCGTCGCAATAGGACCAAAATTCTGCTATATATAACTGTTTGGTTCGTAGCTCTTTGGAATATTGTAGCACTGTTTGGAGACCTCACTATGCCACCCACACTCTAAGATTGGAAAGGGTTCAAAAACGGTTTCTGTGGCATAGGCGATTAACACACGGCATCGCGAACCGCTGCGGTAGGCGGTGAAGCGGATCTCATGTCGCATTGGACTCTAATAAATCCGTTGATGCTAAACACACGTAAACCGCCTTACCGCGCGAGGCACCGCTACGAAATCCGCGCCGTGTGATAATCGCCTTACTCTTCCGGGATTTCTAAAAATATTCAATCTTATAAAGAGAGACTCTTGCATTTCAAGATGATATCCCTACAGAGGAGGAGAGACTGAGGGCCAGTTTCACCGGTTACGGATAAAGTGTCGGTTAGCCTATTAGGAACTTATCTGGCAGATGAACTAAAATTTTGGTTTCACAGGTGTCGGATAGCGATATCTGGCAGATTTATTAAGTATTTGAGTATTATAAAGTATTATTGTATTATAAGTGTCGGTTAGTTATCCATCACATAACTAACCGACACTTTATCCGTAACCGGTGAAACTGGCCCATACTCTAGTATTATTAGTATTTAAAATTTTAAGATATAAAATGGAGTGTCCACAATTGTTGAGCAGAATAAAATTCCGTGTGCCCACGAAGAGCCCACGAGCTCCTACAACCCCCTTACGCCCTCCTCTTCGCAGAACCGTTCTCGGTGCTAATTCTCCCATCCCCCGTCTATGTAAATTATTGAACAGCTGCAGTGATCTTGTCGATGTGCACTCTGACTCACTAAGTTTACAAGTATTGTATTGGAAAATATGTAAACCCATTTTTAGTGTTAAGAGCGTGTATTCCGTCCACTAGCGCCGCCAATCGTTTTTTATTATTTGTGGTAAATTTAAGACACGTAGATAAAACACCGCTGTGTAGTGCACTGAAGAAATGTATTTATTATGTTTTGAGAGTTATGTTTTGTACTTTAGAACATAAATAGTTGCCAAAGTCGATATTTTTGCTAAAAGTGGCCACTTTTAGCAATAATTGCCGTTTTGGCTATTTAGCCATGAGTTATGTATTAAAAATAGCTGTCAAAAAATAATAGATACATTTCATCAGTGCACTACAGAGCTGTTTTTTATCTATGTGTCTTAAATTTACCACAATTAATAAAAAACGATTGGCGGCGCTAGTGGACGGAATACACACTCATAAGGCTTGCATACCTAATAATTCATAATAATTTTTTATAGTTTTTTTAGGAATAATAAAAATAAAATAGTTATAAGTCATAATTATGTTCGGAGAGTAACTTGTGTCTAGATTTTTATCAACATCTATCAACACTAATGTAATGCATGTTGTGCTTACTTAAAAGAAATTGGTACACTAGTGTATAAGTTTCTGTGATGTATTTTTATACTTGGATATGTGTATTCAATTGCTGGTGAGCCAAATAAATAAAATAAAATATTTCTATAATAAATTGCATGTTAAGAGTCCTATTACATTTTTTACGGAAATTCATGATTTTTGACGCTGTAATTATCAGCAGCAGTAAGATATTTTAATTATTTGATCATGAATTACGATAGTGCCAGTCTCTTTCTTGTAAGTTAGAGTACACATTTTCATTTTTCTTTTCGTGTAATTTACTATAAATATTTTACGAACTCAGTTTGCAAGAAAAAATGTTGGCGATGGAACTTTGACGGTCTAATTCACATTGTTACAATCAATTCTTTTAAAAGCTAAAATTACTAAAAGGTAAGTTGAATGTTTTACTTGTTTATTGGAGTTCTAGAATTTCTTTAAATTCCTTGAGTTTTCACGGAAAAAAACGTAAAGAAAGCCTAATTTAAGCCAGAAATGTCTTGATTCAGCGTCTATTATATTCCAAATAAAAACAATTTTATCGAATAAATTAATATGATATAAAAATTTCAATCTACAATGAATACGTTTCATTAGTTTTCGTTTGTCAATATAATTAAACAAAATTACAATAAATAAAATTAAAGTACTATATATTCTGCGTCAATTCAGCGCGCGCGCTCCTCGTTCTCGCGCGAGCGCCCAAATAAACTATAATCATATTCAGACTAGTAAGTATCAAAATTGTTTCGCGGACTATAGATGTAGGTACTCCCAACGCAGACCAACGTAACTTCGTCTATTGCAAAAGAGCATTTACGATTCGTAATAGGACTCTTAAGGATGAATTATATACCAATAAGAAATAGCATGATTATCTAACTAAATACATTGATATTGATAAAATATCTTTCTTAATCTGTATAAAATGTAAATGTTTGGGAAGGTATTTTATTTTGTGTATGTGTTGGTACTCATAAACTGCTGAACACATTTGGGTGAAACAAGACAGTCAGATGGACCAACCTTTTGTTTTTTATTAGGAAAGCAAAGAAATCTCTAGCCATAGCTAATCTTATTCAAAAGATAAAACAAAACTAAAGCAATGATATTCCAACATTCTGTTATCAATATGTAATCTGTAACTTCAGCTGTGATATATATATCTTATCTTTTGTCAAAGTCAAACATAGACAATTTACATGCATAGAATAATAATCATATCAGTAAAGACGCATTCAAATTAGAACCAGGCTAGACTATCTATACTAATATTATAAAACAGAAGAGTTTGTTTGTTTGGTTGAACGCGCTAATCTCAGGAACTACTGGTCCGATTTGAAAAATTCTTTCAGTGTTAGATAGCCCATTTATCGAGGAAGGCTATAGGCTATATTATATCATCACGCTAAGACAAATATGAGCGGAGCATTAATGGAAAATGTGACGCAGACGAAGTTGCGCGGGTCAGCTAGTACAATATAAAATCTCGTGTCACGGTGCATTTATCGGACTCCTCCGAAACGCCTCAACCGATTGTTACGATTTTTTTTGTGTATATTTGGTAGGTCTGAGAATAGTCGTAGTCAAACATGGCCAAAAAAAAAAACCGGCCAAGTGCGAGTCGGACTCGCGCACTGAGGGTTCCGTAAGCAGAAGTTGCGATTTACGATTTATGACGTATTAAAAAAAAACTACTAACTAGATCTCGTTCAAACCAATTTTCGATGGTAGTTTACATGGTAATGTACCTACATCATATGTTTTTTTTAGTTTTATCATTCTCTTATTTTAAAAGTTAAGGGGGGGGCGACACATTTTTCCACTTTGGAAGTGTCTGTCGCGCAAACTATTCAGTTTTGGAAAAAATATTCTTAGAAACCTCAACATCATTTTTAAAGACCTATCCATAGATACCCCACACGTATGGGTACGATGAAAAATAATTTTTGAGATTCAGTTCTAAGTATGGGGGCCCCCAAAATTTATTGTTTTTCTTCTATTTTTATGTGAAAATCTTTATGCGGTTCACAAAATACATCTTCTTACCAAATTTCAACAGCGTAGTTCTAATAGTTTCGGAGAAAAATGGCTGTGACATACGGACGGACAGACAGACAGACATACAGACATGACGAATCTATAAGGGTTCCGTTTTTGCCATTTGGCTTCGGAACCCTAAAAACAGTCTGCCTAGCTTTTTCCCAACTATATGACACAAACTACAACTACTTAACTATATTATAGCAAAAGAGTTGAATTCCCTGCCAGAGTCTGTCCTCAACCGAGTAACTGGGCAACTATTACACAGTACCCTTGCCCTCACGGTACTACCACCAAGGAAAAACTAGTACCTAGTTTAATATTTAATTTTTTTAGTGTTGTGGGCAGGGGTTCTATAAACTTTTTAGCAGTAAGGTTAGTTAAGATCCAGGTTAAAATAACTTTTAACCAGACCAAAAATTGTGCTGATGCAAAAACTTTTCATGTAAAATGATGTTCAATGTTACTATGTCAATACCTGCATTATTCACAGTCACCATGAGTAAGCACAAACGTAACCACAATTTAAATAATTGTGCGAGATAAAACTTCCTGTGACTATCTACATTTATAAGTAACTATACAAATGACATAGAATTCATGAATAGGAAATTGGCCTAGTATGCACCACTAAAGTTACAAATTATACCAAAGAAACATTCAACCGGGATAAAAAGTACTGCATGTCATAACCAAATATGTGTGGCCAATCCGAGTGCTAAGTAAAATTATGGTAAACTAGCTGACCCGCGCAACTTCGTCTGCGTCACATTTTCCATTATTGTTCCGCTCCTTTTTGTCTTAGCGTGATGATATATAGCCTATAACCTTCCTCGATAAATGGGCTATCTAACACTGAAAGAATTCAAATCGGTCCAGTAGTTTCGGAGCCTATTCAATTCAAACAAACAAATCTTTCCTCTTTATAATATTAATTAGTGTAGGTAGGTGTAGATATTTGTATGGCCTACAGATAGTTGCACTGGGTCCGGCTGTTTGTTTGTAAATGCACCCACGATACAGGAGAATTCGTATGAACCTTAGAATAATAACGCAAAGCCGCGTCTAGAACAAAACCCGAGCAAAATCGTGTGTCCACTTCATATTCTTTGTGTGCGTGAGCCGAATGTGTCTACGTTCCTCTAACGCACACAGATATAGCTTTCAGTGATAGCATTACAAAGCCTTTACCCACAAAATATGGGAATACACATTACTATTTTGCTATCAAGGCAAGTATTTTATGTTGTTGGGAACTGGAAAAGGTAAACATGATTTTTCATGTAATTTGACATATTTTTTCGGAAGGTTTAATTCAATTTATTTCAAAATAAAAGGAAATAATTCGCATAAAGAATTCAATGCGTTTAGAATGCTTGATGGGTTATAATTATAATCAATGTTATAACATCGGGTTTGATATGAATTAACAGTAAGTATTGTATTTTAAAATTACAAAAATGAAAAACATTAATGAAAGCAATGTGGGTATTTTTCCTCACAAATAGCAACACTGTGTTATGACAAGTTAGGTTATTAGAATTTTGTTTTATTTATCGATTTACGTAAAAATAGTGCATAGAATGTGAGTACTTATTTGTGAAATGTTATTTTATCAATTTTTTTTTGGTTTACTGATGTGCATCCTTTCACGCAACAAACTGTCATTTTCAATTATTTACTCGCGAGCTGTGTTCGACGGAACGTGACCTTGAGTTGCCTTGAGTACTGACGGCTAAGTTTGACGGATTGACGGATTAGGCTAAGTTTTAGTTGCCTCACTTTTTGCACTCGTACTAGGTTTCTATGCGTTATTATTCTAAGGTATGAACAATGTTTTATTTAAAATCCATTTATTTATTGAGGTGTGATTGATTTAAAACACCCAGACTTTTTTATAAAATACAAGCTTCTGACAGTGGCTTTGCACACATGATCCTTAAAAGAACATACTCCCAGGAATATATATACCCTAATTAGCCTATAATGTGTTATTCCAGACTATAATCTACCTCTCTGCCAAATGTCATGAAGATCCTTTCAGGCGTTCTGATGTGAAAGAGTAGGTAACAAACATCCATCCATCCTCACAAACTTTTGCTTTTATAATAGTACCTACCTAATGAGATAGGAAGTAGGATACAGTATTAACCAGATAGGAGGATTTATGGCTCAACTGCGTATTCCAAACAGTGGTTTCGGAGCTTGATTATTTTTTTAGGTAGTACCTACTTACTCTTCTTGTAGAAAACTATCACTAAAGCGTCCTCCACACTATTCCGAAGTTGCACGAGGCGAAGTGCTCTCCGAAGTTGACCGAAGTCCGAAGTAGGTGTCCACACACCTCGAGCAACTTCGCGAGGAGCTCAGTCGCCCGTTCCCCTCACGATAGGCATAATAGATAACGTTCATGTGGCAACTGCCGTTGCAATGTGTACTCTATGTTAAAAAAATACGTGCGTATTTACTATGGCTGACGCGAACCGAAGTGAGTCGAAGTTACCCGAGTAGTGTGGACAGACGCTTCGTGTTCGAACTTCGAGTCCTTTGACTCGGGCGCAAAAACCGACAACAACTGGAAGTCGCCCGAGGCGAAGCGAAGTTGCACGAGGCGAAGCGAAGTGCCCCTCCACACTATCGTATTCGCTCAACTTCGATCAACTTCGGGAATAATGTGGAGGCTACTTAAGTTTCATAGCGCGCAAGGTCCACATTAGTTTCCAAGGTCTTTTCGTTTTACGGTCAGACAAGTGATCACACAATTTAATGTTTTTTTTTTAATGAATATTATAGTTTTACTTTATTTTATTTTTAAATAGTTGCGCAAGTATTGCGTTTTCAAATAAAAAGCAAATAATAGAATTAATTAAATAAAAAAGAAAAATGTTTTAGCGATTGTGGGTAACGAAACGTAATTATACGTCAGTGGTGTGCACGTTGTGTGCGACATTTACGTTTGACAACTTTGACAGTTAGTTGTCATTCAATCATTCATCGTTTGTGCTCACAGTCGAGAGCGTCTATCGTACCTACTCCTGTTTGTTTCAACGATTGAGTGACACCATGGCGTCTCCAAAGTCCCCGGCTTCTGATACGTCATCTCGCGATCCCGAAGTGCTAAGTGTCGTGCAAGTGTTGGACTCAAGTGAGCCACTTGTGCGTGCTACGTCACGGATTGCGTCTTCGAGTGTTGTGCAAGTTTTGGACACTAGTGAGCCGCTTGTGAACACTTCATCGAAGCTTCAGGCTTCGTGCGTCGCTTCGAGCGTCGCCGCTGCTTCATCTCAGAAAGTGTTGACGGTCGTGCAAGTGTTGGAGTCGAGAGAACCGCTTGTACCCACTTTATCTTCCGAGGATCCTCTTGCCCTGTCTCCTACTCCCGGTTCTTCCAGTGCAGTGGAAGTTCCACTGGCCAGACTTTTAGGAGCCTCGAGTAGGCGTCACAAAACCACTGAAGAGATTTTGGCATTATGGAACCCTAAACGGTTGTATTCTAAATTGGGAACACATGAATTGTGTATCCAGTTTGCCGAGCAAAGAGGTATGATACCGAAAACAAAGATATGCACTTACCATCATCACCCTATGAGGATAAATTACCACACTGGACAACTGGGCTCATTCCGTTGTTGCAAAAGCAACTGCAGAAGAAAGGAAATAAGCAGAGCTACCGGAACATGGTTTGAAAATGCTCGCTTACCTCTGCCACAAATATTCGAAATTATGTATTCATTTAGCCAAAATCATACTTATGAAACAGCACAAATCAACATAAAGGATGACTCTTCAACAACAGTTCTATCTCATAGTACTATAGCAGACTGGTACAGTTGCTGTCGTGAAACAGTAATAATTTATGAACTGGAACATGAAGAGAAGCAACCAAAGATTGGAGGCCCGGGCAAAATCGTTAAAATTGAAAAGTCAAAATTTGGAAAAAGGAAGAATAATAGAGGACGTCAAGTGGAAGGTCATTGGGTCTTAATAATGGTGGAAGACGGCAGTGATGATTTTCGTGTGGAAATGTGTCCCAATAATGAGAGATCAGCTGAAATCTTGGTGCCACTAATCAAAAAACATGTTCAGGAGGGCTCTACTATACATACAGACTTTTGGAACGCCTACGATTGCCTTTCTGAACATGGATATATACATAAAAAAGTTAACCATGGGACACACACTCAAAGAATAGAAAGTCACTGGCGTGTTATAAAGAGGGCCTTCCATAAAGAAAATTATGCAGATCTCCTCGTAGAATTTGTATGGAGACGTCGGATTGTAATTAACCATCTGGATCCTTTTGAGGAACTCATGAAATGTGTCCTATATGTATATAAAATACAATAAATTATTTTATTATATTAAATCTTTTTTTTTTCTATTACAAACTAACCTACATACACTACATAATAAGCAACGCACAGAATCACACACCTACATTAAGAAGTGGCAACATTTCGAAGGACTCAGAATGCAAGAGCGAGCTCTGGACTTGGGGGCACCCTGACTCGGATAGGTGAGGTTAGAAGGGATCGCCTTTGAGGTTATTTTTTATAAACCACTCAGAAATAGGAGCTCCGCTATATGGGGCTCTGTCGACATTTCCTTTCAAATTAATATTTTTGGGAGGTTTGAGTATGACCTGAAGTATATTCTTGACGTTGGAGTTTGATAGAGGGCAATATTCTACGATTTCAGGCATATTTTGACCCTGAAGTGTTCAACCTTAACCTTGAAGATGCCACTGACCTTCATTTGGATTGAAAGCTTATATAGAGTCTCCACGTAATTTTCCCCACTCGTAATACTCCCACTATCCCACCAATCCCAAAAGAAAGTTTTGGCGGTTTTTTTTTTCAGCACCTTTAGTTTTGTGCGTGTTGGTCATTACAAATTTATTATAGAAAGTACATTCTACCCAAAAAAAAAATAACTAATATAAAAAATGGCAGTTATTTAATATGAAGTCCTACCGGATTTATCCTACAACTATATACCTTCAACTACGTAAAGTTATTCTACAAATTAAATTGTTTAAATATTAAATTATGTCTCTGTTTTTGCTGTGTGACATACCAATTTGTTTTAGGAAATAAATGTATGATAATTTTCCTAAGCTGTATTAGTCATGGGTCTTCTTGAAAAGTTTATGAATATTGTAACAGTTCCAATAAATTATTTTATGTTGTTTGGCCAGAGTTTTCAAAATGAGTAATTTTCTGTGCAGTTAATGTTTTCTTACAGTTCGTTTTTAGTTATTTTAAAAGAAATGCATTTAAATTGTGTTTTACGTTTCTTTTAAAAAATAATATAAGTACATCTCATAATTCATTCAAATATTGTGGTGAATTGATGGCTCAATGCTCAATCATCATACCTACATATTTATTTGTTTTAGTGCCATTATGTGAACAAATATTGTTGTTTGTTAAAATACTTTAATATGTTAATTTACAAGTAATGTCCAAAGTTTAAAAAGGTACAGGGAAGAAATATGCTTTCAAATATCTATACTAATATTATAAAGAGGTAACATTTGTTTGTAAGTTTATATGTTTGTATGTAGGGGGTAATCTCAGGAACTACTGGTCCGATTTGAAAAATTCTTTCAGTGTTAGATAGCTCATTAATCGAGGAAGGTTATAGGCTATATATAATCACGCTAAGACAAATAGGAGCGGAGCATTAATGGAAAATGTGATGCAAATGAAGTTGCGCAGGTCAGCTAGTAGAAAATAAGTAGATAACTATGTAGTTACAGACTTCTATGCAGGTTACACACAAGTTGATTCAAGTTTATTGGGACATTCTCTGATAAATGTGAATGATAATGTAAACAATTCAAAAAGTACTAGACCAATTTCAAAAATTATTTCATTATTAGAATGCTACATTATCCTTGAGTTACATAGGCTATATTTATTGCAAGAAAAAAATAGGAATCCTTAAAAAATCATGGTGAACGAAGTTGTGGGTGAAATGCTACCTGTGGGATATAGGGCCCTTTATGCTGGCCTTTTTCACTAGGCATATTTGCCAAAATATTCGCAATAGAACTGTATGTCCTTATGACTATGCCTATAAGTTTAATTTTTATTGCACCAGTGAAATGAATATTTTGACTAATAGGTACACCAATTTTATTATAAGGTGTTATAAGATATCATTTTTGACTGCTACTAGGGAACATAAACAAAACAGACTGTTAGTCAACATTTATAAGAGGTAGGTACTGACACCAGCACATCAAGTTACAACAATCTGTCAAATTTCTTTAGTTGATTTTCAACTTTATAGCTAAACAGATTGGGTTCAAATTTGATTGGGAAAATTTGACATTTTTGGATAGCCTGATGGCGACTGTAGACTACATTAGGCAATTTCATTACCATTATTTTTATTAATAATTATAATTTTATTATAATGTCTGATCTGGTTTTATAATTAGAAAGATTTTTCTGGATTTAAATTAAAAAGATTTTCTACTATGGCTTAAAATAAAAATACCTATTTGAATTTTCACTACCTACCAAAATATTCATTGATATCATTCTACATTATTTTCTATTGTAAACAATACTTACTGAAGTACCTAACTATTTGGTATTGAAAAATAAAATGCTTATAAACAATGTACAGCCAAGTATGTAATCATGCAAGCAATAAAGTTTTTAAACGCTTGAATAAAGTTTATGGTCAACGTAAAAAGAACATAAAATATTGTACAAACCTCTGTGCCATCGGTTGGTTTTTGACCAGAAGAGCTTAATTTTATCCATCATATTCGAACACCTAAGAATACAGAAACTCGAACTTTACGCGCGTACTAGAAACACACTTCTAAATACACTAGTTAGTACATCTTTTCACGGGCGGGAAATCACTTATTTCATGACTCAGTTCTCATTTTCATAGATTTGCTCCGTTGGGTCGAATTTTAGCGCGCTCAATACACGTTTATCTTTAACAAGTTTGCAAATGAAACTGACTATGAATGACTACCTTATCTCATGAATTATATAACCTTGAAATAGCGTTGCTTATAGTGATAAAATAAAAATAAATCAATAAAAAACAGTGCTAAAATTAGCGAAAGAAATTAGCGCTGTGTGAAATTGAAGAATGAATAGAAATTAAAAAATCCTTGCTTGTCAGTTTCAAATATGACACTCATATCAATCGTTCGGAAAGTATTTCACAAAAGTAAAGTTTTCCGACAGGTCAAGTAATACTTTTTAACTTTCTGAAATTAAATCAATTTTTATTATAATATTGGTTTTCTTGTCGAGCCCAAGAGGTTAAAACTTTTAGATATAGTTATTAAAAAAATATAGTTGACAACAATAAAACTGATATTTCAGTTTTTCCACCATTACAAAATAAAGGTTGTAAACGAATCGGTCACTGACAAACAAACTGACAGTGAGGGAAAAGATGCGTTTACGAAGTTAGTTAATAATAAATGTTAATAATAAATGTTAGATAAAAGTTAACAAAACATTGAAACAATTTTGTTGGCGCGTTAGCATAAACATATTATTATTTATTATTAACTAATTGTAAGCATTCGAAGGGCGAGTGGTGACTTCTATCTTACTTCTTGGCTCACTCACCCTTTTATTTATTAGACCCATGCGTAATAAAAAAAAATCTTACTTTTCTTCACTGCACATAGGTTATCCAAGACCTAAAAGTGAGAAGAGAGTTGTAGGAGGAACAGCACCACCACCTGCAACCTCAGGGACACGTGCTACACGAAATCTCAGTGCAGTGCCCCATTATATATATGACTACCTACATAGCTTGTTGGAGTGCCCCAAGTGCCCATATAGGTGCATTCTTTAGGATCTAAGGAATGACATTTGATGTAATATAGGTATTAAACGTGGCCGCCCCCTGGGCACAAAATGATTATAGGTAACCATCGACTCGATAAGAAGAAGAAGTTTACTGTTTTTTATTATTTTTTTTATTTTTACTTTTACACACGTCTACATCTCTTTTATTTGGTTCTCCTTTCGCAGGTATGCTGGAAGAGATTTCACTAGAAATAAGCATCACCTTTGTACCTATTTTTCTGTCTATATTTCTCTTATCTATTTTTTTGTTATCTACTTGTGTGTGTGTACATAAATTGTTAAATAAATAAATAAATAAATAAATAAACAATGACTGTCTATAAAACTGATACAGGTAGGCTCGAGGTAGGCTCATCATTCTCAGCTCTCGCCGTTTTGTTTTGTAGCAGTCTGTATAGTACGCACACTTGATGCAGTGATCCGCGGGAAAGCATGAACAAGACAACCCTAGAAGACAAGTTACCTACCACAATTCAGTAGATGAAACAAGACATTTAAATTGAATTCGATTGGGACGACCGCGGGAGCAGCTCGCGTCTTATTCCCTGTTGAGTTTGAAACTAGCGGTTATTAAAGAAACATGCTATAGTATGAATATTCCTCATGAAAGTTTTTAAGAAATTCAAAATTCAAAATCTTCCACTTATAGGTACACGATTACTAAGGATACTTATCTACAATCTATTAGACAGTATTTCACAATACAAACAACGCCTACAACCAACAAGTTCTGACATTTCTATTTCACAAATGAGAACTGAGATGCCAAGATATCTTTATTATTGCGGCGGTAACCGCTGGCTGGTTGCGGACAAAATCTGATGTCAGGCGCATCGCCCACGATCCGGTCACAATACGCCATTATGCCAGAGGAGCGTTAATAAAGAACGCTATGAACCAGGAAACTACATTGTTAAGGCTGAATGGGAGTTTTTTTTTAAAGATTTCTATCAAAGCGCTGGTAATGATGACGAGAACGAAATATAAGTTTTCGAAATAAAAAAACGGCCAAGGGCGAGTCGGACTCGCGCACCGAGGGTTCCGTACAAACCTGTAGGTATTATCTTATAAGCAAAAGTTACGATTTACATATTAAAAAAAATTACTTAGGTACTAGATCTCGTTCAAACCAATTTTAGATACATTTCTTCAGTGCACTACAGAGCGGTTTTTTATCTACGTGTCTTAAATTTACCACAATTAATAAAAAACGATTGGTGGCGCTAGTGGACGGAATACACACTCATAAGGGGAGGACGACGACACATATTTTACCACTTTGGAAAAATATGTGTAGACTCTCGCGCAAACTATTCAGTGTAAAAAAAATTGATATGAAAAACCTCAATATCATTTTTGAAGACCTATCCTATCATAGATATCCTACGATTGATGAGAAAAAAATATTTGAGTTTCAGTTCTAAGTATGGGGACCCCCAAAATTTACTGTTTTTTTTTCTATTTTTGTGTGAAAATCATAGTGCGGTTCACAGAATACATCTAGTTACCAAGTTTCAACAGCATAGTTCTTATAGTTTCGGAGAAAAGTGGCTGTGACATACCTACGGACGGACAGACATGACGAATCTATAAGGGTTCCGTTTTTGCCATTTGGCTACGGAACCGTAAAAATTGCCTTCCAGAATGCTGCCTGAGTTTACATAATCACACACAAACTCAGGCTGATTACCTTGCAGTGCGATTCTGCCTTACGTACTTGCTTACCCATCATCTTCGCTAGCCTCTTTTTCGGCAACATAATTATGTACCTACATGCCATACTATATAGATTAGGTACGCCGGTTCTGAACCGATCACCGAAGTTAACCAAAGTTTTTGGCGCGGTTATTACTTAGATGGGTGACCGCTTAGGGACACTGCGACGCGTGAGATTGTCTTTTGCATTTTCCTTTCAAAACCATAAATTAAAATGTTTTGGTGAATGTACCTACTGTCATATTACCTACTCACTGTGTAACGAATTTTAAAATGGCCATTACTTACCTACCGTTACTTTTTGTCAATAAAATCTAATCAAATGTGCATTTTCTTACAAAATGGCTATGCATGCTTGTTAGCTGTCACACATATCACAATTAAAGCTCAGTCCTACGATATCAATTCATCGTTTTGTTTAAAAATTAATTATGATATTTTAAAAACAAATATAAGTTATTCACAACATGGTCATAATGGATGATTTTTAGGGTTCCGTACCTAAGGGTAAAGACGGGACCCAATTACTAAGACTTCGCCGTCTGTCTGTCTGTCTGTCACCAGGCTGTAATCTCAAGAACCGCAATAGCTAGACAGTT
Source organism: Ceramica pisi (assembly GCA_963859965.1). Taxonomy (NCBI): domain Eukaryota; kingdom Metazoa; phylum Arthropoda; class Insecta; order Lepidoptera; family Noctuidae; genus Ceramica; species Ceramica pisi. The sequence goes on from OY982543.1 coordinate 18,718,490, forward strand.
AAAATTTTCACAGATGATGTATTTCTGTTGCCACTATCAACAAATACTAAAAAACAGAATAAAATAAATATTTAAGGGGGCTCACATACAACTAACTTGATTTTTTTTGCCCGTTTTATAGATATTGGTACGGAACCTATACCTAACATAGATTCTTTTTTTTTGTTAGCATATTGTCATTATGCAACAATTTTTTGTGGCAGTAAAAGATTTCGATGTCGTGTCTAGCCATAGATATAATAAATTATATTTCTGTGTGTCTAGCTATCCGAAACTGTCAAATTTTCCTAAGCAACCTTGAACCTAACACTTCAGCGATAAAGTTGAAAATCTATTAAAGAAATTTGACTGATTGTAGGTACTTAGTAGCTTGATGTGCTGGCGTCAGTACGTACTTACCAACTTATTTTTAGGGTCGGAACAAAAAACTTAACCCTTATAGGATCACTCGTGTGTCTGTCTGTCTGTCACAGCCAGTTTTCTCCGGATCCACTGGACCCATTCTGTTGTTTGGTATACATAAGGACTTCTGTGACCAAAACACGGAGGCGTTACGTAAATTATTAAATTCTTACATTGGGGGTTCACACTAGAAAAAAAAAAGATATTTGAACAATATCGTGTGACATATCAAATGAAAGGGCTTAGGTACTGTGAGGGTTTTAATTATATATCTTTAAATTTTAAAATAAATGGTTTTGAAGTTATTCAAGAAATTAGACGAAAAATGACTTTTCTGCCACCTTATCTCCGAAACTACTGAGCCTAAAATTAAAAAAAAAAATGGAGGTAATAGATCTTGATAATCATGATACATGGAAATATAATATACTTGCTGACCCGCGTAACTTCGTCTGCTTCACATTTTCCATTAATGCTCCGCTCCTATTTGTCTTAGCGTGATGATAAGCATTAGCAACCTATAGCATGATCTATAGATACATGGGCTATCTAACACAGAAATAATTTTTCAAATCGGACCAGTAGTTCCTGAGATTAGCGCGTTCAAGCAAGAAAACAAACAAACAAACTCTTCAGCTTTATAATATTTGTATCTGATGTAATTTTGATGAATATTATCACGGTTTAAGCAGCACATCTTGCTACTAATTTGTACGCCACGATATGCGGCTGAACATGTTAGAACTTTTTTCTTCATTGTTATCTTGCATGTATCATGTCCTATTGTACACTATGTTTGAACAAATAATTTCGTTCTTACTTACTTTTATTAATTACTATTAGCCCTCCCCCGCGGCTTCGCTCCCGTTAACTGTTTATTATTATTTTTTACATAAAAACCTTCTCCTGGTAATAACAAACACAAAGAATTAGCGAAATCGGTTCATCTGTTCACCAGATTTGCGCTTAGCAACACATTCAGCGATTAATTTCTGTATTATAGATTAGATATGTAAAAAATATTATGTTATGGGCTTGTACCACTACCCCTAATACAAGTTATTTAATAACTTAGTAAGGGTATTGGTAGCAACACATACCTGTAATTGTTATTTTAAATTTGTTCGGTAAGATATCTCGGTCTTTAGCCCTCCCCTTCCAGATCCGCCCATGAGCTGCAGACTTATCGGCACTTTGCTTTGGGAGGATACCCCCGGGATGGAAAAGAGAAGAGACAGACAGAGAAAAGTATTTGTATTGCCATTGATGGAAATAAATTCCCCGTTTTAATAACACCGCCTAATCACGTATGCGTGTCTCTATGAATACCATTGAGAAGGGTGTAGGTAACTATTACATTTATTAAATGCATTATTCATGCTGTACTATTGCTATTTATAGGTAGGTATATAGCTTCGCTATTGTTTGTATTTGTTATTTATATACTATAATGGTGGCGGTGGAATAAAACCAACGTTGGATGACAGATAGGGGGTTTATTTACTTCACATCAAAACAAAAACAAACACTTGACAGATTTTAGCAAAACAAGTTAGACGGATGTTAACCTATTAGTGGTCCCTAGGGATGGACTGCGGGGCTATCCTATCCCTTAACCTCCTAGCTAGGCTATTCCTGAGGGCGACGGGGCCTCCGCTCAGGTCAAGCTTGTGACAACAGTGGTGACTGCGGGGCTATCGACCACTGTGCCTTCTAAGTAGCGAATGAATAGTTTCTCTTTCATATAGTAATAATGTACTCTGTGAGTTTCTCCGAGGCGCTGGTTTATATAGGCGGTTTGATAGACTAGTGTGTGTCTTTAACCATCTCATTCTTGAATGTAGTCGTAACCTTCGTTGACGTCATGGATACTTCTCACGTAGAATGTTAGATGTCGCTAGTAGTCTGCTGGTACTGTTGCTAATGTTATCGTCTTATAGATGATTGATCTAGTTTGTGTTTTGAACTACTCGGGTAGCGTAGTGTTACACATATAATCTGGTAGATGGCGTAAGGCGTCGTGTTACATTCTCCCCCTCTGGTACTCTATGGTCGTCCCGACAGAGTACCAGGACTAGTTCGTTTCCGCGGTCTTCCCCTTCGGCGTATTGGGTTAGTTGGTTTGGTATTCACGTTGTCTCTCTTTTCAAATTTCGTTATTGCTGACGTATGATACTTTCCAATAGGCTTGTCTGGAGTTTCTGAGTGAGCAATTTCATAGGTTGAGGTTCCATGTTTCCTTAATATAACATACGGTCCATCTCGTCGAGGTGCAAATTTAGCAGTAAACTGTTTATCCATGTTACTAACGGGATGAGATTCTATCAGGACTAAGTCTCCAACTTTATAGTCTGGGTCAGGTCGTCTCTTGCTATTTGCTCTTTGGCGTGTTGTTTCTTTGTTACACTCAATATTTTCTTTTGCTAGCTCCAAGTCTTGGGCTAGTTGCTTTAACTTTGGTGTGATTTCTGCGACAAAGTTTTCTGATTCTACAACCGAGCTGAGATCATGTGTCAACTCATATGGTGTACGCAATTCTCTCCCAAATGTAAGGTAAGATGGTGAGAAGCCTGTAGTTTGACACTTAGCTGTGTTCATTGCAAATCTTATTGTTGGTAAAGTTGATGGCCAGTTCTTATGTTTGTCTTTCACCATAATTGCAATTTGTGACTTCATGTCTCTATTTTTCCTTTCAACCACATTTGGTTCTGGGTGATATACAGGTGTGAATAGTTGTTGAATTTCTAAGCAATAGGTATGCTAGTTTTTGCATTATCGCTGATACAAATTGTACTCCATTATCGCTGATAATTTTCCTTGGCAACCCATACCGAAGAAATATTTCATTGAGTAAAATGATGGCACAATTTTCACTAGTTGCTTCATTTAGTGGAAATAATTCTACCCATCTTGAAGTAGTATCTTCTATGATTAAAATCCACTTTTCTCCTTTTGGTCCCTTTGGCAAAGGTCCAAAAAGGTCAATTGACAATACCTCAAATCGTTGAGAGTTTGGGGTGGTCTGGTATAAGCCTGCTGGTTTCTTATTAGTGGGCTTATATTTTTGGCATTCCACACATGTTTTTACATGTTTTATAACATCTTTTCGTAGTCCTGTCCAGTATAAATTATTTGTTATCCGTTGCACTGTTCTTTCTACTCCCATATGACCAGCTGTAGGTGAGTCATGGTAAGCGTTCAGTACGTTTTGGATTTCATGACGTGGAACTACTAACTTTGGATTGTCGTTTTCTTGTTCTGGCATGTAAAGATATAGGACACCTTTATGGACTAGGTACCCTTTCTTAATGTATTCTACATAACTTGGTGTTTCTTTTCCTTCTTCTAATATTTTTAAGATAGTTTGAAGGGTGTCATCTTTCATTTGTTCCTCTCTTAACTGTTTTTCATTATATCTTGGTAGATATAACTCTGCGCTGCATATGGTGCATTTTTCATCATGCTGGTCACACGGTGGTCGAGACAATGTATCAGCTACTACATTGGTGCGTCCAGGAGTGTACTGGATTTTGAACTCGTATGGTTGCAGCTGTAGTGCCCATCGTGCTAGGCGACCAGTAGGTGTTTTTAGATTCATTAGCCATTTCAATGGTTGATGATCTGTAATTGTTATGAACTTTGTTCCTTCTATATAGCCACGAAATTTCGAAATAGCCCATACAATGGCTAGTGCTTCCTTTTCTGTGACACTGTAATTGCGTTCAGCTTGTGTTAAGAGTCTACTTGCGTATTCAACAGGGTGCTCATTGTCTCCCTCCCCCTGCACTAATGCTGCGCCAATGGCATACTGGCTGGCATCAGTCTTGATAGCAAAGGGTAAATCGTCACTTGCCTGTCTCAACACTGGTGACGTAGTTAAGGCATTTTTTAATTTCGTAAATGCTTCTTGTTGCTCTTGTTCCCACTTCCAGTTTATTTTCTTCTTCGTTAAGTTAGTAAGTGGTCTAGCAATGTCTGCAAAATTATGAATAAATCTCCGATACCATGAAGCAGTTTGTAAAAATGAAATCAATTGTTTTAGGTTCTTAGGCGCCTGACGGTTTGTAATAGCAGAGATTTTCTCTGGGTCGGTTTTGATACCGTCAGAAACTATGAGGTGGCCCAGATATTTAATTTCTGAACACATAAATTTACATTTCTTTCTGTTGGCTCGTAGTTTGTATTCTCTCAGTTTACTAAATACTTCTCTTAAGTCTTTTAAATGTTGACTAAAAACATTTGATCGTATAATTAGATCATCTAAATAGCTTAATACACACTCTGCTTGCAATCCTTGTATGAATTTGTCCATTAATCTTTGGAACGTAGCAGGCGCGTTTCGAAGACCGAATGGCATTCGCTTGAAACGGAACGTTCCAAATGGTGATACAAAGCTTGTTTTATCGTAATCATCTGGGTGTACCTTAATCTGCCAGTAACTTGACTGTAAATCAATTGTTGACATGTATGGCATTGCCTTTGCCTGATGTAATAAGTCGTCAATACGAGGCAATGGGTATCTGTCTGGTTTAGTTATCTCGTTGAGTCGTCGATAATCTACGCAAACTCGAACATCGGTTTCTCCTTTTGGAACTAGAATTACAGGTGCTGACCATGGAGAATCGCATTCCTCGATAACGTCATCATGTAACATATCATCCAACTTTTCTCTTAATTGTTTTTGCCTTGTAGGTGACAATCTATAGGGCTTAACACTGATAGGAGGATGATTGCCTGTGTCGATTCTATGTTGTGTAATCGGAGTTGGTTCCGTGTTTTTCTCAAAGATGTCGCTGTACTCAATTATTAATTCGTTGAACATCTTTTGCTCATTGCTTGTAAGTATGGTACCTTCATCGGGTTTTAAATAAAGATCAACTGAATACACAGAAGTAGGGTTTATTGGTAAATAAATAATTCGTGGGTCTACACAAGATTGATTGTCAGCAGGTTTTCGTGGACGTACAGGTCCTGGTGGTGTGTCCAATTTGTGTAGTGTCCATCTTGCTCGTTTGCTTACTGGTGGGCTGTCTTGTACGTCGGAGTTTGTCGGTGTTATGGGTAACGGCGACAACATGTCCAGCTCGTTAGCCCAACGGATGAACTCTGATACTGCCTTCACCTCCACTGGCTCCTTTTTAACCTCAAATGTCAACCGCTTTACTGCCTTCAATGGAATGGCATCATTGCTGAGTTGAATGAAGTTGTACGTAGTTTGTGGTTCATCAATAAAATTCCAGCTGCGTTGCGGTGCATTAAGTATGATTCCTGCGTGTTCTAGGAACTCGATACCTAACAGCGTTCGGTTGTCAACAGCTTCTGGTATGACTGACAATGTTATTGGTAGTGTGCGTTCTCCAATACGTATGTCAGTTGTCGTTGTTAACAAGTTTGATGTTTTCACCGTTCCATCTGCTAATTTGATGTCAGTTACTCGCTGGTCAAACTGTGTTCCTTTTCGTAACAACGTCTTATATAGTTGCATACTTGCAATACTACGACGGGCAGCGGTATCTATGTATGCATAGCCTTCTTCCCCTCTTATATATACCTGTATCGTCGGTATTTTTGCGTGAATCTTGAGGTAACTTTGAGCAGCGTAAAATGCAACTGGTTTTGGCGGCGTCTCCTTAGTTTTACAGGTGCTGCAGTTGCTTCTGTAAACACCAGGTGCTCCACATCCATAGCACTTAATTACTGGCTTTTTGTCTGTTTGTGGTTCTGCCGTTACCTTTTGTTCTGCCAACCTTTTGCGACAGACGTTAAAAAGATGGCCCTTCTTGCCACAAAAAGAACATCTCTTGAGCGGCTTCCGTTCAGTTTGAGTGGATGTCGTCATCTCAGCTTCCTTGGCCAAACTCTCAATATGACGACCACGATCCAGAAGTTCAGCAAATGTCTTCACTTCCGAGCGAGCTATCTCCTTTTTGTAGGTTAAATTGAGAAGTCCGTACACAAAGTCCAAATGTTCCTCTTCCTTGTGTCTTTTTGCAGGTAACTGAGCAAGTAAAGCACGTTTTTCACACACAAATGCGTCTATTTTCTCAGTCGTTTGCTTCTTCGAATACACTTCCAAATAAATCTCGTGTGGCTGCATTTTCGGCGCAAAAGCAATTTTAATGGCGTCGAGAGCGTGGTTCCACTTTTTGATGTCGCTTTTTGTACCGTTCCACCACGTAGCAGCAGCACCAGTCAACAACAATGTCAATCCTTCTAAGGCGTCTTCGTCACTGATTTTCTCAATCTTTTTAAAAACTGAGATACCGGTCACAAATTCTTCGACTTTGTTAAAATTGCGTTCTCCATCGTACCGTATTGTGCACGCAGCGAAACTTTTCATGTGTCTTTTTCCACTCTCGTTTGCTTCTGTCACTTTTGTTATGAGAGCGGTAAATTGTTCCTGAGTCATCATCACCATTTCTTGCTTTGTCTCAGACATGTCAATAGTGTCAAAAAAATATTAATTCTCTTGAGGGTATGCTTCTGTATGTCCGCCAATATGTGGGTACACCGTCGAATATGTGGGTACTCCGATAAAATTGTTGCGGGTAGAAGAAGATTTTCGTTGGGCGCCAATATAATGGTGGCGGTGGAATAAAACCAACGTTGGATGACAGATAGGGGGTTTATTTACTTCACATCAAAACAAAAACAAACACTTGACAGATTTTAGCAAAACAAGTTAGACGGATGTTAACCTATTAGTGGTCCCTAGGGATGGACTGCGGGGCTATCCTATCCCTTAACCTCCTAGCTAGGCTATTCCTGAGGGCGACGGGGCCTCCGCTCAGGTCAAGCTTGTGACAACAGTGGTGACTGCGGGGCTATCGACCACTGTGCCTTCTAAGTAGCGAATGAATAGTTTCTCCGAGGCGCTGGTTTATATAGGCGGTTTGATAGACTAGTGTGTGTCTTTAACCATCTCATTCTTGAATGTAGTCGTAACCTTCGTTGACGTCATGGATACTTCTCACGTAGAATGTTAGATGTCGCTAGTAGTCTGCTGGTACTGTTGCTAATGTTATCGTCTTATAGATGATTGATCTAGTTTGTGTTTTGAACTACTCGGGTAGCGTAGTGTTACACATATAATCTGGTAGATGGCGTAAGGCGTCGTGTTACAATACTTATATGTTTTCCACATCACTGCATATTATAAAACAAAGTCCTTCGCCGCGTCTGTGTCTTTGTTCTCGATAAACTCAAAAACTAATGCACCGATTTTCATGCTGTTTTCAGCAATGGATAGAGTGGTTCTTGAGGAAGTCATTGACAACCATAGTTTTGTGTAATGTAGAAGCATACTTTTCAAATTTTGTAAATGTGAGTACCTACCATGAAGCCATTTACATAATATATATATAATGTGTTTAGTTATAATATATTACTTGTTTGAAAAGAACGAGCATGGAGATAGAGAGCATGTCAGGCGCACTCAAATGTTTCGTTGATGGCGGCGCGTGTGTTGGATCATTCGGTTCCCTTCAAAAATAATGGTTGAGCTGATTCACAATATTTAAACTGTGGCTGAATGGTGCCGATACAAGCGTCAGGGTTCGTGAACGGGCGCCGTCAGTTGAGACTGGTCATCTCTTAACTACCACTGGTGATTGTGATCTTTACATTTTAAGTTCTTGTAATAAGATTTATTTTTATTTTGCATTGTCCTCACATGAAGGGTACAGGCAGGGGCAAAACAAGGAATGTCACATATAATTAATTTGACTTTTATTTCATTAACGACTTAAACAATTAACAAAGCTTCTTTGTACCTAAAGATAATCTCAGTAGTGTAAACTTGAGATCTTATAAGTAATATCTAAGATAACATACGTAAAAGAAAGTCCATACACTTTGAAAAATTAAAATGTAAATTACACAAAAACCTGGTTTTTGTGACATCCCCTGTTTAGCCCCTGTATCCTTCACATGCAGAAGAAACAAGTACATGTAACTAAGATTTTTGTAAAACATCACATGATTTAAAAGAGTGTCCGTGGAGTTTCTTGCACGTTCTTCTCCATAGAGATCTACGCTTTGGAACGTGCAAATAGCTTCATGTTTTTGACTGACCGACCTAGGCATAAAAGTGCCTGTGAATGGTTTATCTATACTAATATTATAAAGCAGAAGAGTTTGTTTGTTTGTTTGTTTGGTTGAACACGCTAATCTCAGGAACTACAGGTCCGATTTGAAAAATTCTTTCAGTGTTAGATAGCCCATTTTCGAGGAAGGCTATAGGCTATATATCATCCCGCTAAGACCAATAGGAGCGGAGCAGTAATGGAAAATGTGACGCAGACGGAGTTGCGCGGGTCATCTAGTTTGAAATAAATGTTTTGAATCTTGAATCTTGAAGGTTTTAGTATATAATTTGTCAAGCGAGCAAAGCTAGTGGAAATATAAAAAACAACTTGTTTTTGTACCTATCTATGGTTTTCCACATACGCTACCTACTGACACGTTGGTTAGTTATAAATTACAATGATTGCTACAGGAAGTTAATAATATTATACATTTGTATTAACTTAGGGACTAGGTATCTATTTACCTACCTATGTATACCTACAACTACGACGGCACAGTTGGCGCAGTGGTTGAGCGATCGGCTGCTGCGTCGCGTGTCGTGGGTTCGATTCCCGCACGGATCAAATATTTGTATGACCTACAGATAGTTGTTCCGGGTCTGGTTGTTTGTGTATGTGACTTTGTATGTTTGTAAACGCACCCACGATACAGGAAAAATTCCTAGTGTGGGGCAAAGTGTTTAAAAAAAACCTACAACTTCTTGATCGGCGCGCCTAAATCTGACTGAAATTATAAATGCAAAAGTTTGGATGTTTGTTACTCAATCACAGCAGAACGGTTTTACGGATCTTGTTGAAATTTGAAAGAAAGATAGCTTATAGTCTGGAATAGCAAAAAGGCTACTTTATCATACCGAAACATGTTCCCCAGGGAATACTCGGGCGAAGTCGCTAGCAGTAGCTAGTGTCTTATAAAAGCAACGGTTTGTTTTCATACGACCAGCACTTTCTAAATTGAACTACCTATTTGTTGAAAGATTCTGCACCAGTTAAAACACAGCACAAAGGCGGGTATTTTAAACCCACAGAAATATAAAATGTTTGTGTTTATTATATCTAGGTATGTATAAACCAGTCGATCTTAGGGTGATGTAGGGACAGAATAGACTTAATAAAAGGACAAATAGAAAAGTAAATAAAAACCGGCCAAGTATGACTCAAACTTTCACACGATGGGTTCCGTACGATAAAGCGAAAAAAAAAACATATATTTTTTTTTAACTCACCTAAAGTTCTTTACCCAAAATTTTTTCATCCCAAAGTTTTCATTCATACTATTGGTAGTTCTACCGGCGATGTTCATTAATGTAAATATATTTAAACTCCTACTGGTTTTTATCATAACGCTTTTATCCCTAAACATAATTACCATTATTAGAAATTCGCGACCAATTTCGAGGTAGAGCTCGCTGGCCGCTGCCGCGGCACCGCTCGCTTCGCTCGCTCGGCTCGCGAGTAGTTAGTGTGTACACTCAAGTGGAGTGAATGACTAGTGAGCTGTCATTCCATCTTGTTTGTATGGTTTGATAGCTCACTTCGTGATAACTTCACCCACGTCTTCACTTCGACATGTTTATAGAATCGACCAGCTGATACGTAGGTATAGTATAACTGTAGACGCCAGCACAAGCCACAACAATCTGTCAAACTTTGTTAGATTTTCAACTTTATTGCCCAACGTCGGTGATAGTGCAAATCCACGGAACTAACATTGGACAATTATAGGCTTGTGTCCTGAAAAAATCTAATTAGTCCGTCAGTTAGATTATCAAAAAATATTTGACCCATGTTTTTTCTCTTCTTACGGGAACCAAAATTGAGGAAGTTACGACGCTTTTAAAATTCTAAATTGGTACCTATGTCACGCCCTGGCAGGGCCTAGCGGGTCGTGACGTCACGAGCCCCCACTCCCATGTTTTGATGCGTTTTATTTTTGACAATATTCATTGATTTACAAAAATAAAAAATACGTGTCCATTATTTTTCAATACTGTATCTGACGGACTAAATAGTATTGCAATTTGTGGATGATGGAAACTAGCCTATTCCGCGTATCTGAAAAATTTTGCCATACAATATTGTCAAGACTTTAGTTGATTTCCACTAAAATACAATATAGACTTTATTAGGTTTCCACTGTTAACAGTTCCTAAAACTTTTTCTTATTTAAACGGCTTTTGACCTCCGACACCAACACAAAGAGATTGGGTTTTATTGGAAACATTTGATAGTTTCGGACAGTTTGACTGCTGGCGACTGTAGGTACTCTGTGACTGATACTGACGGGTGGAACCTCTTGGATAGACTCAGGTCATCTCAAGTCTTCAAACATACATAAATGTTTTTATCGGATACTAAAACTACTGCGACAGACTATGCATTCGCAAGAAATCTATAAAATACGGTAATTTGAACCCAAAGACAACCCCGAATCTAACGCTACTCTACTCTTTGACATCCACAAACTCAAATACCATAGACACCTGTCAAAGTATAGTCCGTTCCAACTGCACTTTAAAAAAAAGCTCAACGAACAACTCGAACTCTATTACCTTTACTCGGACTATATAAGAAACAATAGTCGATTGTTTACATAAACCGCCGTGTTACGACTGGCTGAGCTGTAAAACCTCTGTAAAACAGGTTTCGAGAACTGATGGTAACAATAATTACCTAGGTAAGCACTTAGGTACTTAAACTGAAAAAGATATGCACGTGTCACCGGAAAATGGTAGACTCTGTAAGATTGTAATAAATCTTGATTAGCGTTGAAATAAGCAGGAAAAATACTTTTTCCAAATCCGTTGTTTTTTTTTTTCAATGTTACATTCGAAAGTTTGAAGAAGATTGGCTAGGACATATTTCATGTTTTTTTTTCAATAAAACCGATAAATATGAAAGAAACGGGAAGCTTTTCATGTTTTGTATTCACCTCCCGGTATGTTTTATTTTTTTCAATTTGTAATTAGGTGAATTACAAATAAAAAAATATTTTTCAAACTCAGTAGGTAATAACTTGTTTTTTTCAATTTTTCAAAACATCAAGTGAAAAATTCGAAAAAAACCTGTTTCTTTCCGAAGGATTCCTTCTCTTAATTTTTCCATGTACCAAGCGAAAAAAAACGAAAAAAACCACAATTTGTTTTTTCCGTGAAAAAAAAAAACAAATTGTTATTTTCGGCATTTTCAACGCTAATCTTGATTAGATTATAATAAAATTTCTCGATATTTATAAAAACGTCGTTTTGTGTATAATAAATCCCACCTGAATTCAATAGTTTCCAATATATCCGACTCTTATTAAGAAAAAAAAGTTTACAATTTTACGCGATATTTTACAATCTTACGGAGTTTGCCATTTTCCGGTGACACATGCAACTAGGCTGTATGACCTATGATGTTACTAGCTTTTGGCCGAGATTTTGCTTGCTATGAGATGTTACTATAGATTTCCGCAAAAAAGTAGCGTGAAACCGGTCAAGGGTCCGATCAACTTCTATTTATGTACCAAAATTAATTAAATGCTTTCTCTCTTCAGCTATTTAACCTTTAAACCGTTACTCTTGAGTCTTGAATCGAACTAAAAAAACAGAAAACGAAGCGAGGGGTTTCTGTGCATCTTTATGTGATATTTACATCAATTTCATCATAATACCCTTGGGATTTGACCATGTTTAACTTGTCAAACAATCATTTTAAAAGACGCCCGCAATTTGTCCCCATCTTATCTTAAGAGCCTTTTCAATTCTTAAATGTTATCTTAATAAAAATCCTCACAGCGTGATTGAAATGAATACATTAAAGCTTAATTTTTATCTCCAGGACAAAGGAGTAACGTCCATAGACAACACACGAAGCGTCAATAAACTTTTTTATTCCTTCGCCGTGTGTGGCCACGGTAACTCTTTATAAGTCCAAGTCGGGATGTTGGCTAACCTCAGGCACTTAATTTACAACCAGCATAGATAATATGGGCCACTTCGGATTAGTATTAATGAAGCTTAGTTTAGGTACAAAGAGTTTTAAGTGATAACGATTTTATGGTTCTTTCGCAATGGGATTTAGTTAATCTCAGTTTCGTAAAGCGGTTTTCGATATGGACATATATGGTTGCATTTTATAGAAGAAAAGTTTAAAATTAAAAGTAAGTGGTCTGTTCTGATAGCCAATTAATGTCTGATGTCACTGTAAAGTGTTTAATTTATTCTAGAGCCTGTGGGCGGACATGTTCTCAATGATATCAGTGTATGTCACTAGAGGTTGATGCTACTGGTTTACATTTTGACGCCTTCGCAAAGAAAGAAGGTTTGATTAGATTATGACGGGACAGGCCATAAAGAAGCAGCTAATTAATTAATTTAATGTAAGGTTTTTAGTGTCTTTAGGTAGGTGGTTAAAATCTACTTCTATCCATTAGTCTGAGAACGAGTTGCGCAAACCAGAGTTATCTTTTAACTCAGTTTACTAACACGAGGTTAGATACTTCACAAACATTTATTGACTCCGGGTTATCAAGTTACTCGCTTTGAAACGTGCATATCGCTTCCATTTTTTTGACCGACCGACCGTGACAATTCAAAAGTGCCTGTAAAAATCAATTCAATTTCAAGTAGATCATTTACAGGCACTTTGAGTTTTAGTTTGACTCAGCAGGTCTAAGAAGTCTCTTATTCCTTCTGCGGGCCAAAGGTGTCCCATTCCATTTCTCACACTGCGATCTAGTGCATACTGTACAAGTCAAGCTCTTTTGTTTTCGACATGGTCTTGGATGGAACTCAAGTCTCAATCTGTCCCAGTTAGTGGCTATTTTAGCCAGCAGCTTATCTATTGCAGGTATTATGTTCATAAATGAGATTGGTAGTACCTACTTGACAACCATAAGATTCTGATAAGGTCTTAAGATCCTCTGCATTGTCTCCTATAACAACATTAGAGACCACTATGCCAAGGTCTCTGTAGAATTATTGGAATTATGGCAAAGCTCTTTTCTTCCTTCATTTGCCTTTCTCACTCTCTCACACAAGAACAATTTCCTTGGTTTATTCTCAACTATTTAACAGCTTATGAATATATCCAAACCAGGATATTTTCTTCATGTTTAGACGTCAACTTCCAGCAGCTTTTCAATATAGCCATAACACTTCTTAACATTGACCGTTCAGATCGTCACAACAACTAATTATTACGTGAGAAACGAAAGTTAATAACGTTTGTTTATTATTTAATTGTTCCTTACAAAGATTAACCGGTTTTAGTTGAAATCTTATATGTTTTTAAAACATGCTTTGTTTGTACTTCCGCGGTTAGTGTTTGTATGTCTAATTATGTGCGAGTAGGTAGGTAAATATGTTGTAGCGTTGTTGTGAAGTTGGACTTTTTGTAAACTGCCCATTTAGTTTTGGCGAGAAGCTTAGGAAAACATTTGAATTAAATAAAGACCGGAGGGTGGTCCTGAAAAGTTTAATTACAATGCTTTTACAGTTTTCATAATGTCAGTTTTCTACCAACCAAATATTAATAAGCTAAAGTATTTTGGTGAATAGTTTAGAAAAACTTTGTTTGTGAGTAGTTGTTAAAGTAACACAAAGAAAACTTTACTTTAAATTGACCATTCATTTAATTAATTATTTTTTAATTCGTAATATTTTCACTCGTCGAGTTTCATTTGGCGTCTTTCTGGGGGTCGCCATAGTTGTTTCTGGCTCTCGGTACAGTTACAAATACTGTGGCGAGCTTGAACCAAAAAGTTATTTATATCTTGGTGAGAAGCTTGAGTTTGCTGCTTGCTTGCTTAAAACTTTTTTTTCGATTTCAGACTACTCCTTTACGCCCAAAAAGCAATATCTTGAAGGCTTTCATTCCTACGAAAGCCTTCAAGATATTGTTTTTTGGTCCTCCATAGGCTTACTCATTTTGTTTGGTGGGAATTTACCGAGATTGACTACTGCCTAATGAGTTTGGAATTTGGAGTTCGTTCTAAGCTGTTCAAAGAGTTAATAGAAACAGCTGTAAAGCGCTTACTTCCAGGAGCAATTTCAATATTGGCTTATTGGAATTGTTCCAGGAAGTAAGCGCGGTAATTTCACGAGTTTAAAGTCTTAAGCTAAGTATAAACTTAATTATAGGTATATATCTGCATACGTAGATCCATATTTTCGACTTAGGTATCTTTATTTAACACGCTATATTGTTATCCTAGCCAAATAAAGCACGTATTAAGAAAAGCATAATAATAGTACTTAAAAGTTTTTATTTTTTGGAACCGTTAATAGCAGACGCCATTCGAAAGCCCAATCAGCTCCAATAAAACAAAACAAAGTCCGCCGCTGCGGCTGCCTGTCCGTCTGTTCGGGATAAACTCAAAAACTACTACACCACTTTTTAAGCTGTTTTCACCAATGTAGTAGTTCTCGAGGAATGTTTTATATTATATAAATCGGGCATCAGCTAGTAACAAAAAAATTGTTACTGAGTAAATATAACGTACCTGAAAAAATATTTATTAATCAAAAGTATGTGTGTCGCAAAACGTCGTTTGTATCACGTGACTTTGGGCTCCATAAATGCCTCCAGCTCGAGCGTCTATCCTACCTCGGTTGTTATAACAAAGTCTGCCCACTTGCATCAAAATGTAGTAGGTACTACAGGAACTTCCCAAACCTCCAAACTTCTATTATTGCAGCAGCATGCGTACGTCGGAGTTAAAAAAACGAAACAATACAAACACAGTAGATTAGCGTTAGCGGTGAAACCGTCCGTCCGTCTGTCTGTTTATTTAACGCTGTGGACTGTGTGTGTGGACCACAGAGCAAAGAACAAAAAGAACGGCGTGCAAGTAGCGACTAAAGGCGACTAATATTCGAGAGCGGTCCACGTGATGAGCACTGGTTCTAGCTGCCGTAGCTTACAACCCCGGATGCAACCAATAGCAATTGCCCGCTAGCCAAAGCATTCGCCTGTAGGCCAAGAAAAAAATTACAAGAAAATACAATCGACTTCCAAAAAAAAAAACTACAAAGGCGGAAGGAAGTCGGTGTTTTTGGTAGTTTCCTTCATATTTTAACACCAACTATTGAAATTAAAGTTATTTCACATTATGTAGTGCTTTTTTTATTTGGAAGTCGATGTTTTTTGTAATAGTTTATTATTTTCACTTTTTAGTGGTACCCCACACCTAAAAACACCACTGGGAAGTCTCACGTTAACAAATTCCAGGTATTAGATATAATTTAACAGCCAAACCGATTTTAATTAAATTTAAATGGGACCAATCGGTGAGTATATCCTTTCACATAAAACAAAACATTTTCAAATCAGTTCATAAATGACGGAGTTATGACGTAATAAACATTTAAAAAAAAACAACCGAATTGAGAACCGAGGAGGTTAAAAGTTGGTAAAAAGGCGCTGGCGTTTGCATCGCTGCTTAAAATTACGAGAATTGCTTCTATATACTATAGAAATAGTGCTCATAATTTTAAGTCAGAAATGGAAGGATCCGTAGCCCAAACCTTTTTTGGAAGATGAAACTCTTAAGAGATCCAGCCCGTTCATTACATCACTTTATACGAGTACCTCCGTCACGGGCCATCAATTTTTATGACCTACATTGTGACACTCACTGACAAGCTCGTCTTGTATGGAAACTTTTGACAACGCTGTCTCAAGCAGTGGCTGCCGCGTCGTGTCGTCTCCGTGTTCTGTGAAACGTACGTAAAGCTGCGCGTGCGCTTGCCTGCGCCGCCGGTGACTGACACAAGGCGGACTTTCGTGGCGCCTGCGCCATTCGTACTTGAACTTTATGTCTTCCGTGGTCGAAAGCATTGTCTGAAACGTTTACAACGAATGCTCAAAGACTATTTAGTTGAATTTATTCAGCGATGTCACATTTAGATGTGGTTAGTTTGATAGCCGGGATTGATGTATTGTTTGTATGTACTTATGTTTATATCACACATACAAGTTAGAGGCATACGTTAAACAATTAAAAAAAAATTTGCATAATTGCATGTTATTGCTACAGCATTTTCTTTTTGCTCTGCGTAGTGCGTAGTTCATGCAAATTTTATGCAAATTAAGGAAAAAGCAATGATGAATGACAGTTTAAACAAGGTATGAAAAAGGATCCGTACTGTAAGAAGTGGGCAAGACTTACTTGCTTAGCAAGTTAGCACGTTAGCAAGTCAGTAAGGATCTAAATCCTTACTGACTAAAACCCATCCGTGTTCCTCCACATGCCCTTTACGTTTCAGAGCTGCAGTGACTTTTTCGAACAAATCCTACAACAACCCTGGCATGTTTCCGCAACTCTGGCCAAGTTCTGCAAACCTGGAAGGAAAATCACGTACGTAACTAGGGAACCTGACTAAGAGATTGTACTTAGAGGTTTGAATAAAATTGATTCCGTGCAATAGTGCAATTGTCTTGATAATCAATTGATCCAGTACGATAGAGCTTTTTAAGAATAACCTACCACCTATCCTATCTACCTATGTCGAAATTCCATCGCAAATCGAATTTATCTGATCTACAAGACCAAAATATCTATGAAAATTGATACTTTACGAGTCCCTTCAACGTAAATGTGTTATTCAAACTCCGCACAAGCACTGTTTATTATAATAATAACAAATGGCTCCAAATTCGGCAAGATTCCTTGTATAGTTTAGTATACAATAACCTACAGTATTTATTTATTTCTATTGTTTACATTGGGTAGGTACTGGATATAAACGTTCAGAGCTAGGGTTACCGGCGTTAGGGTAGCGCGAGGTTGGGCGACGGCCCAGGGCGCCGGATATAGAAGGGCGCTGCAAGCGGTCCACCGGGGCGGCCTGCACCGTTTGACACCCGACCGTTCGTTGACTGGTTTTGTCTATGTCGGGTGTCACCCCTAAACGAGTGACGTAATGAAACCCCTCCCAGGTGGAGTGTAAAAAATTCGCTCTATGGCGTTGCTCTAAGCCATTGGTCTATGGCGTCGCTCTATGGCGTCGCTCTATGGCGTTCCTCTAAGGGTTTGCTCTAAGGCGTCGCTCTATGGCGTTGCTCTATGGCGTTGCTCTATGGCGTTCCTCTAAGGCGTCGCTCTATGGCGTCACTCTAAGGGGTTGCCCTAAGACGTCACTCTAAGGGGTTGCCCTAAGACGTCGCTCTATGGCGTTGCTCTAAGGGGTTGCTCTAAGGCGTCGCTCTATGGCGTCACTCTATGGCGTCGCTCTATGGCGTCGCTCTATGGCGTCGCTCTATGGCGTTGCTCTAAGGGGTTGCTCTAGGGCGTCGCTCTATGGCGTCGCTCTATGGCGTCGCTCTATGGCTCGCTCTATGGCGTCGCTCTATGGCGTCGCTCTATGGCGTCGCTCTATGGCGTTGCGTTGTGGCGTCACTCCATGGCGTCGCTCTATGGCGTCGCTCTATGGCGTCGCTCTATGGCGTCACTCTATGGCGTTGCACTAAGGCGTCGCTCTATAGCGTCGCTCTATGGCGTCGCTCTATGGCGTCACTCTATGGCTTTGCTCTAAGGCGTCGCTTATGGCGTCGCTCTATGGCGTTGCTCTATGGCATCGTGTTATGGCGTCACTCTATGGCGCCGCTAAATGGCGTCGCTCTATGACGTTGCTCTGTGGCGTCGCTCTATGGCGTCACTCTATGGCGTCGCTCTATGGCGTCGCTGTATGGCGTTGCTCTAAGGCGTCGCTTATGGCGTCGCTCTCCGGCGTTGCTCTATGGCATCGCGTTATGGCGTCACTCTATGGCGTCGCTCTATGGCGTCGCTCTAAGGCGTCGCCCTAAGGCGTCGCTCTAAGGCGTCGCTCTATATCGTCACTCTATGGCGTCGCTCTATGGCGTCACTCTATGGCGTTGCTCTAAGGGGTTGCTCTAGGGCGTCGCTCTATGGCGTCGCTCTATGGCGTCGCTCTATGGCTCGCTCTATGGCGTCGCTCTATGGCGTCGCTCTATGGCGTTGCTCTAAGGGGTTGCTCTAGGGCGTCGCTCTATGGCGTCGTTCTATGACGTCACTCTATGGCGTCGCTCTATGACGTTGCACTAAGGCGTCGCTCTATGGCGTCGTTCTATGACGTCACTCTATGGCGTCGCTCTATGGCGTTGCACTAAGGCGTCGCTCTATGGCGTCGCTCTATGGCGTCGCTCTATGGCGTCACTATGGCGTTGCTCTAAGGCGTCGTTCTATGGCGTTGCTCTAAGGCGTCGCTCTATGGCGTTGCTTTGTGGCGTCGCTCTATGGCGTCGCTCTATGGCGTTCCTCTAAGGGTTTGCTCTAAGGCGTCGCTCTATGGCGTTTCTCTATGGCGTTCCTCTAAGGCGTCGCTCTATGGCGTCACTCTATGGCGTCGTTCTATGGCGTCGCTGTATGGCGTTGCTCTAAGGCGTCGCTTATGGCGTCGCTCTATGGCGTTGCTCTATGGCATCGCGTTATGGTGTCACTCTATGGCGCCGCTAAATGGCGTCGCTCTATGACGTTGCTCTGTGGCGTCGCTCTATGGCGTCACTCTATGGCGTCGCTCTATGGCGTCGCTGTATGGCGTTGCTCTAAGGCGTCGCTTATGGCGTCGCCTTCCGGCGTTGCTCTATGGCATCGCGTTATGGCGTCACTCTATGACGTCGCTCTATGGCGTCGCTCTAAGGCGTCGCTCTAAGGCGTCGCTCTATGGCGTCACTCTATGGCGTCGCTGTATGGCGTTGCTCTAAGGCGTCGCTTATGGCGTCGCTCTATGGCGTCGCTTATGGCGTCGCTCTGTGGCGTCGCTCTATGGCGTCGCTCTGTGGCGTTGCTCTAAGGGGTTGCTCAATGGCGTCGCGCTAAGGCGTCTCTTTATGGCGTCGCTCTATGGCGTCGCTCTATGGCGTCGCTTATGGCGTCGCTCTGTGGCGTCGCTCTATGGTGTCGCTCTATGGCGTCACTCTATGGCGCCGCTCTATGGCGTCGCTCTATGGCGTCGCTCTATGGCGTCGCTCTATGGCGTCGCTTTATGGCGTTGCTCAATGGCGTCGTTCTATGGCGTCACTCTATGGCGTCGCTCTATGGCGTCGCTGTATGGCGTTGCTCTAAGGCGTCGCTTATGGCATCGCTCTATGGCGTTGCTCTATGGCATCGCTCTATGGCGTCACTCTATGGCGCCGCTAAATGGCGTCGCTCTATGGCGTCGCTCTGTGGCCCTGCTCTATGGCGTTGCTCAATGGCGTCGCTCTTTGGCGTCACTCTATGGCGTCGCTCTATGGCGTCGCTCTATGGCGTCGCTCTATGGCGTCGCTCTGTGGCGTCGCTTTATGGCGTTGCTCAATGGCGGTCGCTCTATGGCGTCACTCTATGGCGTTGCTCTAAGGGGTTGCTCAGTGGCGTTGCTCAATGGCGTCGCTCTATGGCGTCGTTCTATGGCGTCGCTCTATGGCGTCACTCTATGGCGTCGCTCTATGGCGTCGCTCTATGGCGTCGCTCTAAGGCGTAGCTCTAAGCGTTGCGTTGTGGCGACACTCCATGGCGTCGCTCTATGGCGTCGCTCTATGGCGTCGCTCTATGTCGTCACTCTATGGCGCCGCTCTATGGCGTCGCTCTATGGCGTCGCTCTATGGCGTCACTCTATGGCGTCGCTCTATGGCGTCGCTCTATGGCGTCGCTCTAAGGCGTAGCTCTAAGCGTTGCGTTGTGGCGTCACTCCATGGCGTCGCTCTATGGCGTCGCTCTATGGCGTCGCTCTATGTCGTCACTCTATGGCGCCGCTCTATGGCGTCGCTCTATGGCGTCGCTCTGTGGCGTCGCTTTATGGCGTTGCTCTATGGCGTTGCTCAATGGCGTCGCTCTTTGGCGACACTCTATGGCGTCGCTCTATGGCGTCGCTCTATGGCGTCGCTCTATGGCGTCGCTCTGTGGCGTCGCTTTATGGCGATGCTCAATGGCGTCGCTCTATGGCGTCACTCTATGGCGTCGCTCTATGGCGTCGCTGTATGGCGTTGCTCTATGGCGCCGCTAAATGGCGTCGCTCTATGGCGTCGCTCTGTGGCCTTGCTCTATGGCGTTGCTCAATGGCGTCGCTCTTTGGCGTCACTCTATGGCGTCGCTCTATAGCGTCGCTCTATGGCGTCGCGCTAAGGCGTCTCTTTATGGCGTCGCTCTATGGCGTCGCTCTATGGCGTCACTTATGGCGTCGCTCTGTGGCGTCGCTCTATGGCGTCGCTCTAAGGGGTTGCTCTAGGGCGTCACTCTATGGCGTCGCACAATGGCGTCGCTCTAAGGGTTTGCTCTAAGGCGTCGCTCTATGGCGTCGCTCTATGGCGTCGCTCTGTGGCGTCGCTCAATGGCGTCGCTCTATGGCGTCACTCTATGGCGTCCCTTTGCGTCGCTCTATAGCGTCGCTCTATGGCGTCGCTATATGGCGTCGCTCTATGGCGTCGCTCTATGGCGTCCCTTGGCGTCGCTCTATGGCGTCGCTCTAAGGCGTCGCTCTAAGGCGTCGCTCTATGGCGCCACTCTATGGCGTCGCTCTATGGCGTCGCTATATGGCGTCGTTCTATGGCGTCGCTCTATGGCGTCACTCTATGGCGTCGCTCTATGGCGTCGCTCTAAGGCGTAGCTCTAAGCGTTGCTTTGTGGCGTCACTCTATGGCGTCGCTCTATGGCGTCGCTCTATGGCGTCGCTCTATGGCGTCGCTCTGTGGCCTCGCTCTTTGGCGTTGCTCAATGGCGTCGCTCTTTGGCGTCACTCTATGGCGTCGCTCTATGGCGTCGCTCTATGGCGTCGCTCTATGGCGTCGCTCTATGGCGTCGCTCTGTGGCGTCGCTTTATGGCGTTGCTCAATGGCGTCGCTCTATGGCGTCACTCTATGGCGTCGCTCTATGGCGTCGCTGTATGGCGTTGCTCTAAGGCGTCGCTTATGGCGTCGCTCTATGGCGTTGCTCTATGGCATCGCGTTATGGCGTCACTCTATGGCGCCGCTAAATGGCGTCGCTCTATGACGTTGCTCTGTGGCGTCGCTCTATGGCGTCACTCTAGGGCGCCGCCAAATGGCGTCGCTCTATGGCGTCGCTCGGTGGCGTCGCTCTATGGCGTTGCTCAATGGCGTTGCTCTAAGGGGTTGCTCAATGGCGTCGCTCTATGGCGTCGTTCTATGGCGTCGCTCTATGGCGTCGATCTATGGCGTCGCTCTAAGGCGTCGCTCTATAGCGTTGCTTTGTACGCCACAAAGGACGGATTGTTAGGAGCCAGTATATCTGACTCCAGTCTTACCAAGAAGTACCGTGTTACCCAGTTAATGGGTTGTGGAGATCTGGTAGGCAACCACTTCACGTAAAACACTGGTATTCAACTGAAACCGGTTTGGCTGGATGCCGACCCCAATGTTGATGGGAAAAGACTAGGCAGATGATGATACTGATACCTATTAATAACTAAAATGAACAAATACAAAAATCTTACAACTAACTAAAACATGCCATCAAAAAATTCGTCCTTATTGCTCAGCCGTTAATGTACCCAAGAGACTGGCAGCATTGCCACGTTGAATGGCATTGCTTATAGTATCTGTCCAAAGTAAAGGCCAGCAATAGCTACCTAATAAGGTAGGTCACGGGAAGTGTCAACCAGCCGTTTCGAAATTTGGATAAATTGAATTTAATTTCCTCTCGCGTAAAAACCTCCTGATGTTTCCCATGGCCACATTTCAGAATACTACAAGAAACTGGTGAGAAACCTCGAAAGTACACCTGCCAGTCGATTCTGCCAGTCGATTCTGTCGACATGTCACCGTGATCACTTAGGGTGGAAGCGCCAGGGTAGCCCGCGAAATTCAAATATTTTTATGTTTTTTGCTATTTGTCGGTCAGTGTGAAGCTGTATGTTAAAAAAAATACGATTCGCGGCCGTAACGCATATTTATCTAAAATTCTAAAGAATTATACCCATTTTATTTATCAATCTAACCTTCTAAGTTCATACAATTCGATTGAATAACTTTTTCAAGAAATAACATTCAATCGAGTTCTATGAACTTAGAGAGTTATATTGATGATTTAAATGGTTATAATCCTTTAGATCAATGTTCTTTACAATCGCGAATCGTATTTTGTTTAACATGCAGCTTCACACTGACGAGCAAATTGCAAAAAACATAACAATATTTGAATTTCGCGGCCACCCTGGAGCTTCCACCTTAGGTAGAGTGATCGACAAGTGAGCTGTCATGCTATCTTGTTTGTGTGGTTTGACAGCTCACTTGTCGTTCACTTCGCCTAAGTGTTCACTTCGACATGTTTATAAAGTCGCACTGCTGATAACCTTTGTTCAGGAGCTCTATAAATAAACTACTAATAATAAAGTGGTTCAGTCTGTCAATGTATGTGCATACATTTGGGTTATTTTTGAATTGCTCTCCTGAACCGAAGATAGAGCGACGTCATTCAGTTTTGTTTATGGCTATCTCCCTATATGAGATGTCTAGCCTTGGCTTACACTTTAAAAGTGTCAAGTTCATTGTTCTATGAATCTGGAACTGTGGTTGACGCATTTCCAGGGGTTCTATGTTAAGTCCAATGTTATAATCAGGAGTAGTTAGTTCTGCGCATCTTTTCCAGCGACATTCCGAATACTTACCAAGCCAGGCTAAATTGTTTTGAGAAGCTAATGTGCTCGTGGCTAAATAATAACAGCCGCACAGGTCGATCTTCAAGGTTAAGCAACGCTTGCCGAGGTTGGTCTGTGGATGGGTGACCATCAATTCAATTCAATTCAATTCAATTCATTTATTCATAAACAATTTCCATTGTGTGCAAATATTAAAGCTTAACAACTAGGCAGTAAAACTAATAATTAATTTGCTTCTAATATGACAAATAAAAATGAAAAACAATAGAAAATAACGACAACAATGGCAAAAAAAAATAATAATTACTCAACAAGAATTTAAAACTAGTATGTCAAATTATGTCACAAGATTAAAATTAGTAATAATGTAACAATTTAAAAAATAAAATAAAATAGGTAGTAACAATGTCAACAATGTAAAAATAAGTACTTAATAACAACCAGTCCAGAAACAGAAAAAAAAAAAAAACATCTTAATATACCGAGTTTCCTCCGTGCCTCGGAAATCACGTTAAGCTGTTGGTCCCGGCTGTCATTTGGAGAACTTTGGCATCGTTACGGATAGTCAGAAGCCAGAAAATCTGACTCCAGTCTTACCAAGAAGTACCGTGTTACCCAGTTAATGGGTTGTGGAGATCTGGTAGGCAACCACTTCACGTAAAACACTGGTATTCAACTGAAACCGGTTTGGCTGGATGCCGACCCCAATGTTGATGGGAAAAGGCTAGGCAGATGATGAAGCTAATGTGCAATTCAGCGACCGTATCACGGAAACGTGAGTTTCTCCAACAAAAACTGCAAAAAAGTCAAATATCTTCTACTATATTTTAGGGTTTTATAATCAAACAATATTCTACGGCAATATACTACAATATTACTAAGCCTGTGTTTTCCCCATGACTGTCAGCCGGTTAATTGTATACTTATTGCCGCTATGACAACAAACAATAAAAACAGCAAAAAACAACTTTGTGGTATGGGAGCCCCCTTAAATATTTAAATTGTTCTGTTTTTTAGTATTTGTTGTTATAGCGGCAACAGAAATACATTATCTGTGAAAATTTCAACTGTCTAGCTATCGTGGTTCTTGAGATACAGGCTGGTGATAATAATCTATTCTTCTATACTAATATTTTAAAGAGGTCAAATTTGTTTGTAAGTTTGTATGTAGGGGGTAATTTCAGGAACTACTGGTCCGATTTGAAAAATTATTTCAGTAGGTATTAGATATCCCATGTATCCAGGAAGGATATAGGCTACATATCATCACGCTAAGACTAAAAGCAGCCGAGCGTTAATGGAAAATGTGACGCAGACGAAGTTACGCGGGTCAGCTAGTAATATTATAAAGCTGAAGAGTTTGTTTGTTTGAAAGCACTAATCTCAGGACTACTGGTTCGATTTGAAATTCTTTCAGTGTTAGATAGCCCATTTACCGAGGAAGGCAGGCTATATATCATCATGCTAAGACAAATAGGATTGGAGCATTAATGGTACATATGACGCAGACGAAGCTGCGCGGGTCAGCTAGTTACTTAGAAAAGTACTCAGGCAAACTCACTTGCACAACCGAGAGTATGGAGACGAGAGCCTACAAAGGGCGTGAGGTATGGCTATCTAATCTCTGTGAGTGTTGTATCAATAGCTGCAGGTATCTGTTACTGCATTCGAACCTCTTCCTCCATTTACGAGAGCGATCGAAAGTCGAGTACAGGTGGTGACGAAAGTGTTTGGAATTGAATTAAGATTCAAGTACTTTTGTTTTGTTTTTAATAGAATATATTTATATTGTATCATCTAAAATTAAGCCTAGATATGCGCACTTGTGACTTTTGTCACCGTGGCAGCACCTACATTTCTCTCTTTTTTGCAATTGTGAAGAGCAACAGAGAGATTTATACTGTCACGGTGACCAATTAAAGTAACCAGTGCGCGCCTAGCCTAAATGTTATACCAAAATAGGGTTGTTCTTTTTAACCAACTGCGCCAGAAGGTTATGTTTTTCAAGTAAGTACATAGTTACAAAACTGTGATAGAGTAAAATTGTAAAAAAAAAATTGCAGAAGGTTACGAGTTCTAGCAAATTTGCTGGAGACTGGCCTGCTTCGCAGATACGAGTATCAATGCAATTTTTTTATTTAATTCTCTTTCAAAACCTGTAAGTATTACCTTCACATACCTTACTTAACTACTGAATAATCAATACTTACGTATTTCGATTGATAACCCTTACCACCACCTTGTAATTACTAAAGAAAAAGTCTAAAGACTTATTTTAAGTTTGACTCACAAGTAAAACCGAATATTAATTTATCAAAAAAAAAAAAACAAAAAATGAAATTTCCGTCTTCTAATAAATAAATCTAAAAATACTTTTCTAAACACCAGTACCAACACCATACAAACGACAAAGTTGCCCAATCCCTGATTAGCATATTATTAAACATTGCACAACTCACATAGTCACAAAACATAACATACATATAAGTGCCCAGTATTTACTTAGCTGGGTCCCACAAGAACGACACCCGAGATAAGTACGGATAATTTTATGTTCAAATATGGGCTATTTGTTGGGAAATTTAATTAAATACTAAGTGTAAAGTTCATGAATTACCACTGGAGTTTTATGGTGATGTTCAAAGATTATTTAGTTTTAAAATCTTTGGTAATTGAAATGCTTGAATCCGCAGCGTCACTCGCTCGTTAGAGATGTCTATAACCATCTGCAGGCAAATATCTGTCTCTCTCTGTTCTGGTTCGGCGATTTAGGCGTCAAATTTTAACAAACAAACCCACTGTATTATAAAATCTTTGCGAACTGAGGTGTTACGTCTTTCGATTAATTTTCACTCTTTTGTTAAACCCTAGGGGTGTTTTAGAACAGTAAGCTCCGATACCAGCCAAAATGACTGGCTGAGCTATATTCAACTCTCATATAACCATCCAATCCATCCATAACATAAAATTCCACCAATTCGCACTAAGCCTTTCCACATGTCATTTATGGTGCGCACAGCAATCGGGAACATACCTAAACGTAGAGTTAGAGGTAGAGTTCCACCTCTAATTGCGTCTTTGTTTCCGAATGCATTCAACCCTAATCTCTTCAAAGTAAGAGTGAACAGGCTTCTTCTGGATAAGCTCACTCCATCGTCAACTTTGTCTCTGTCACCTCTGACCTAAACTAGAGTCAAGAGCAAACACATCTATACATACATCTATACAATCTATACTCCATACATTTATACATCTATCTATACATCTATACATACTACATACATACATATAAATAAATTACATGTATATATGAATATATATACGGTACATACACCAAAATAACATTTTATACAATTTTTGTCTGTCTGTTTGTTCCGGCTAATCTCTGAAATGACTGGACTGATTTTGACGGGAATTTTATTGGCAGGTAGCTGATGTATTATGGAGTAACTTAGGCTACGTTTATTTTAGAAAAAAAAAACCAAAAAAAT
Organism: Ceramica pisi; assembly: GCA_963859965.1. Lineage (NCBI taxonomy): Eukaryota > Metazoa > Arthropoda > Insecta > Lepidoptera > Noctuidae > Ceramica > Ceramica pisi. The sequence continues at coordinate 18,745,067 of OY982543.1, forward strand.
TAAAGAATCGACTCTTAGGCGGAACGAAGTTCGCAGGGTCAGCTAGTCTCACATAAAAAAAAAAAAACTGGTCAAGTGCGTGTCGGAATCGCACTCGAAGGGTTCTGTACCATAATCCACAATTTTCATTATTTGTTGTTATAGTAGCCAAGTGTGTAAGTGTCTAATTAATACGGTTTTTAAGATACAGCCCATTGACAGACAGACGGACAAACGGACAGCGGAGGCTTTGTAATAGGATTCCGTTGGTTACTCTTTGACTCATCATCATCTGCTTAGCCTTTTCCCAACTACATTGGGGTCGGCTTCCAGTCAAACCGGATTCATTTGAATACTAGTATTTTACGTGGAGCGGCTGCCTATCAGACCTCCACAACCCATTAACTGGGTAACACGATACTCCTTGGCAAGACTGGTGTCAGATTTTCTGGCTTCTGACTATCCGTAACGACTGCCAAAAATCTCGAAATGACAACCGAGACCAACAGCTTAACGTGCTTTCCGAGGCACGCAGGTAACTCGGTATGTTCAGATGGTCACCCATCCACAGACCAACCTCGGCAAGCGTTGCTTAACCTTTCAGATCGACCTGTGCGGCTGTTATTAGCCACGAGCTCCATTGGTTACTCTTTGACTACGAAACCCTAAAAACCTACCATGCATCAATATCAAGAACTGCCATCATAAGCTATAGTATTAAATGCAGCCTCACAAATTGTAGCAAAAAATCCCCTTTTTTTTTTTTTTTTTTTTTATACAAAACGGGGAAACTCATGGCCCAAATCTCACCTGATGGAAAGTGATGATTAGGCCGAAGATGGAAGCGAGTTTCACCCGGAATCCTCTTACACAGAGGAACTGGCTATCATACCTCTAACTGCCGGAACACAACAATGCTGTTAACATTGTTGTTATGGCGACAGACTTAGACATGATGGTGGTAGCTTGCCAGGCGGACTTAGAAGAAGTCCTACCACCAACCAAACCGAGCAAAAAATTTGCCCCCGCTGGGAATCGAACCCGGGACCTCTGGGTCTGAATCAGGTGGTATAACCACTAGACCACGGAGGCGGTTAGTGTCACCTGTTTAGCACCACCCGGGGACCACGTGTAGGGATCGCTGAAGGGTATTCTCCTACGGACGCGGGTGACTCGGCCCCCAAAAATCCCCTTCTATAATAAATCCAGGATCGTTAGCCCACTATAACGTGTAACGTGACACTTTCGCACGACCATTTCAAACGCATTACTCACTCCTGCGCAGTCGGATAAATGCGGTGTGCAATCTTCATTCCGCAGTAATGACAGCAAGATGATGATAATAGTGTTGCGAAGGTTTAAGTGTGCTGGTTGAGCAATAGGATTGGTGGTAACCTGAATAACCTGGGCTAGTTGTAGACCTTAGATGTCCCCTTTGATAGCTATAGCTTCTGTCCTTGACAAAATTTCAGCACCACAATATGGTATTATACTAAAAAATCTTTTTTACGAAAAAATATAACCGACTTAACGACCCGAAAAAACCTTTTTTATTTTTCACTTTTAAGTGGTGAAACGTGGACAACGTCTTCGTCTACATTGAAATAAGTAAAGATGCTCATAAAATAAAAAATACTAAGCTAAACTGAATATATTTTTACGGGACCAAATAGCCAGTGTGCCGAAATAAAAAACACATCACCAATCGGATCAGAAACCTCGGTGTACATACATAAAAAAAAATAGCCGCCGAATTGAGAACCTCCTCCTTTTTGGGAAGTCGGTTAAAAATCAGAGAATTTTTGGTATAATCGCATACATTTTTTTATTACACAATTACGCTGCTGCAGTCCCAGATAGGGTTGGCATAGGTATGTCTAGTAGGTAGGGGGCGTTGACTCCGGGAAAGGGAATTGAAGTTTGAGCATTACTAAACCATGGATCACCAAACGAAAGTTGCATAGAAAGGTTGGGAGCCACTATCAATGAAGCAGGAATTTCTTCAAAACGTTCTTTAAATATTTTTTAAACACCAATTTATGAGATAAATAAATTCTATTTTCATGGAAATGTATCAATTTACTCCAAAGTATGCTAAACAGCATAAACATGGTGTTTTGTGTAAAAACCATAAAATTAAATCAGACCGCTACATAGCTTTATCAATCGGTATAAATAAGTAAGAAATGTAAAAATATAAAATTTCAATCTCGTATCTAAATAGTCATAATAATATATTATTGCACGAATCAATATAAATTACATCTTATATGTTGCACAATAATGTTTATTTTCTTACATACAACTTTTTAAACTGGATGGTAAATCATAGAAAATGTTACCATACTTATCTCGCATGTTTTATTGTTTTGCTGTGGTCCAAGACACAAGATGTAGGTTTTACACAAAAAGAAAAACCATTTTTTCCCCAGAAAAGACGAACAAAATAACTTACAAGTAAAAAATGTTATTTAAAAATTGAATCATCAACAAAACCTTAGCGTTTCTGGTCTGAGTCACTGAGTAAGTGACATAGTGACTGGCTGACAGACAACGTACAGCTGAAACTACTGGTCGTGGAACTGTGGTTAGTTATGAGATAACCAGAATGGATAATCAAGAGTAAACCTTCTCCAAAACAGCTATATTATGTACTAGCTGACCCACGCAACTTCGTCTGCGTCACATTTTCCATTTTTGCTACGCTCCTATTTATCTTAGCGTGATGATATATAGCCTATTTCCTTCCTCGATACATGGGCTATCTAACACTGACAGAATTTTTCAAATCGGTCCAGTAGTTCCTGAGATTACCCCCTACATACAAACTTACAAACAAGATGTTACCTCTTTATAATATTAAGTATAGAAGTATAGATTAGTATATATATTAGTATTAGTATAGATGTTGGTATGTTTCCAAATCCGGCGAGAAGCAGAAAGTTAGGTACCTGACTGAAACTTGTGATGATCACTCGTTTGGTATATCTGGCCAGGGGCATAATTTTTAAATCCTCAAGAAATACGTTTTGGTTTTCGTGTAACATTATTTGATTTAGTTTTGTTTGCGCCCAACAATAAGACTAAGAACACAGATATGTACTTACCTACTATAATAGATAGGCTACATAATAAACAAAGCTTCATTCGAAAGTACACTTCAAACAAAATACAAAGAAATTTAATTTTTTGTTTACAACTAAATTAAATTTCTAAAACTAAGTACATCTTTAATTGCATATAACACCCTTCCGAAATTCACTTAAGCCCAGTCATACTAATAAATTAAACTCTCTATAAATAACCGCCCGCTGTAAAGTCATTACTTGGACACTAGACAGTTAATTACTGCCTAACAAAACGCATAGAAATACTCTCCCGACCTACATAATACGACATAAGTATCACTGGAACGAGTGATTCACTCTCATAATAATAAACTGAACGGTTTTAATAAGGGACTGGATTTAGATTTGCGACTGTATAGACTCATTCTCTTTTGCATTGAATAATTTTACTCATAAATTATTTTGTAACGAATGTACCTAACCATGATTTTGTAAACACTGACAACTTTAAAAGAGTGTCCATGAAGTTTCTTGCACGTTATTCTCCATAGGATCTACTCTTTGGAACGTGCAACTGCCGCGCTGGAAGTAGGGTCGGTGAGTGTGTTTTGTTGCAGAACAACTTGCTGCTCTTGTCGCTAGCGCGGCAGAATTAGCTTCATCTATTAGACTGACAGACCTTGACTATTCAAAAGTGCCTGTAACTGGTCTATTTGAAATAAAGGATTTTGCATTTGTATTTGTAATGTTTTTTTTAAGGGACGCTTATGTCACCGGATACTTGCAAGCGTCGTAAGATTTTAAAATATCGCGTGAACTAGTAAACTTATTTTTCTGAATAAATTGGAAACTGTTGAATTTGGATGGGTTTTACTGTATTGAAGATTATATTATATCGGTTCACAATGTATCGAGAAATTATAACCTAATATTTATTATTTTACAATCTTACGACGTTTGCAATTTTTCGGTGACACAATAAATGGCTAGTGAAAAAATACAAACGGCTCTTGAAAATTAATTCAGTCAAATGTAAGCAGCTTACGCGCGTTTAACAATTTATCAATGTTTTTTTTTAATGTTCCGTTTAGAATTTGACCCTAAAAGTACAAACGTCAACACAGTAAACTACAACAATCTGTCAAATTTCTGTAATGGATTTTCAACTTTATTGTTAATGAAATAGGGTTCTTTGATTGGGAAAATTTGACAGTTAGAAAAGCCTGTGCCTGAGAATTGATTCAATTTAATAAGACGGAGAAAATGGATCCCTAGTAGTTGTATTGTAACATGCTAAAAGTAAATTATTTTCATCGTCAAAGTGCAGGTTGTTGACCGGGTTATTTCGTTTACATTCCTACATTATCTCAACACGCCATCGCTTGTGTTTTAATTATCAAACACATGAAAATACTCACCCTCAGAAATTATATCAAACAAACATAAAAATACTTAAGAAAAGTGGCATTTAGATCTAATCCAAAGATAATGTCTTTTTCCTTATTTGTATATTTTTAGTACAACGTTGTATCATCACGCCAGCACCCCTAAGAGGGTTCCCAAGAATGTTTTAACGATTCAAAAGCCTGTAGGGTTGTCACTTGACCCTTTTGGGCTATAAAATGCAACATCAGATACTGTTAAGTGAATCTTATAGCTACAAAACACGCACTGTCTCCAAGTTTACTATAAAACTCGACACACAAACGAGTTTAGTATTTATCACTATAGCATTAAGACTTCCAATAGCTTGATTGTGAAGTAAAAATATTTGTATTGTTTAATTTTTGGATGCAATCTGTTTTGAGTTTTGTACAGTAAAAGTTACGGTTCTAAGTTGAATGAAGCGAGAAACGATGGAGTCTTTATTAGTGTTGTTCGTAAACATAGTTGCTATGGCAACGAGGTTAATTGATATCAATCTGCGATCGCATCGAGATAAAAAACCGATCACAATTGGATTTTATTGTTTCGTTTAGTTTACTTTATGAGCATTCGTTGCAGAATACTAGGAAGTTATGAAAGAAGAATAAATACCAGGATGATATTTAGAAAGCTATCCCGTGGGAACGAGAAAATAGTTAACTTATTTTCTAACTAGCTTCTGCAAGCGGCTTCGCCCGCGTGGTCCATAGGGAACACACTCCCGAGATAAAAGTACCCTATGTGCTATTCCAGACTATAATCTATCTCTGTTCCAAATTTCATACAGATCCGTTCAGCCGTTTTGGCGTCATTGAGTAAGAAACATCCAAACATCAGTCATGGTCTGTTCGTGTCTCAAACTCAACCCAAATCTATTGAGGTGTGATTGATTTAGATCATTTACTCCTCATGGTATTTTTGGAAATAGGTATATGAACCGATTTAGTGTCTACCTTCGCAAGGTCTAAATAATAGAAGAGTGCTTTTTCCAGCAAAAGTTTAGAGAGAGAGAGGAATTTTAAGATTCCTATAGGAAGGGAACTCGCTCTTTCTTTATATACTCTTTTTTGACAAAGTAATATAATTGGGTAATAAATAAACAACAGCATACGTATTTTTAACCAACGTCCAAAAAAGGAGGAGGTTCTCAATTGGGCGGGTATTTATTGTTTTTTTTTTTTTTTTTTTGTTTTATGTACCTACGTACACCGATTAGTACGAGGTTTCTGATCCGATTTGTGTGATCCTTTTTTGGTTCGATGCGGCATACTTGCCATTTGGTCCCGTAAAAATTAAATTCAGTTTCGCTCAGGAGTCTTGACTTTATGAGCAGTTTTGCTTATTTCAGTTTCTGTGTAGACCAAGCATAACCACTGGCAAGCGAAAAATAAAAAAAAAAATTACAGAAATATTAAAAAATTCGGAAGTCGGTGTTTTTGGTTTTGTATCTTCGTTTTTTAACACCGACTTCCGAAATGAAGGATATTTATACTCTGTAGTGTTTTTTTCGGAAGTCGGTTATATTTTTTTTTGTAAAAAAGTTTTTTATTTTTTGCTTAGCGGTAAGAAGTATGAAAATTTAATTTATATATAATCTACCTATTCCTTTCCAAGAACACAAACTGGCCAATTTTTATCAAATAGTGTGAGTAGTACGAGTATATATACGACTGACACACACGAAGTACGCTTAATTTCAATTTATTAATAATCCCAACTACATTGGGGTCGGCTTCCAGTCAAACCGGATTCAGCTGAATAGCAGTATTTTACGTGGAGCGGCTGCCTACCAGACCTCCACAATCCATTAACTGGGTAACACGGTATTTCTTGGCAAGACTGGGGTCAGATTTACTGGCTTCTGAAAATCCGTAACGACTGCCAAAAATCTTCAAATGACAGCCGGGACCAACGGCTTAACGTGCTTTCCGAGGCACGGAGGAAACTCGATATGTTAAGATGATCACCCATCCACATAACAACCTTGGCAAGCGTTGCTTAACCTTGAAGATCGACCAGTGCGGCTGTTGTTATTTAGCCACGAGCTCCGCTTACGAGCTTCTCTACGAGTAAGTAAGATAGGAAAATATACTTAGTAGGATTATTAGCGACATTTCTCAATTCAATTTACCAAGAAACTCTTAACTTGTTGTGTAAATATCTCTGTTTACGGCAAAAACTTCTTATACCTAGGTAATTAACCCAAAAACTTTGCTAACCGTATACCATCACATGTAGTAATTATGAAAGAACCAGTAATTAAACAAACAAAATGGACGGAGAAATGCAATTAATAGCAATTAAAAATGTTTATAAAGATTTGATTACATTAGAGCAGTCTGTGGCTCCCAATCTTTTTCATCCGGGACCACTTTGTTTTTTTTGTTGATAGAATTAACCAGCAATCTAATAAAAAAGTAGTGTTGTTAATCGAAAAATCAACGTAGGTAAATCAAATTATTCTTTGTTATCAAAAGTAATGAGCATTTTCATAGAAGACACAATATTTTGATATTTAGAAACTTGAAATCAGTCTGCATCATCGACATTTTTTTTTTGAGATGAAATCTCTGAAATTTGAAATCTATCATCTAATATAATAATATGCATTAGAAAGATTAGATATTTTTTTTGTTTGTTTCTTAAAATTTAACACCAATACTTCTCGACCGATATTAAAAATTCTTTCACCAGTATAAAGCTAAATTATCAGGAAGTAAAATAAGCTTTAACTTATATTCGAAAAAAAAAAATGAGATCTCTACGAAAATTGCAATACTAAACCCGCGCGAACGTAGTCTCTGGCGAAGTGCTAGTCACTACATATTATGAAACAAAGTTCTCCGCCGCATGTCTGTCTGTCTGTTCGCGATAAACTCAAAAACTACTGCATTGGTGAAAACAGCATGAAAATCATGCTGTTTTCACCAATGGATAGAGTGGTCTCGAGGAAGGTTTTGGTATATAGTTTGTTAAGTGGGCGAAGCCGGGGGCATCAGTTAGTATATTATATTTTGTTTAATATTATATTTTGGCCCATCCGGACCACCAGTGGTCTACGGACCACACGTTGGGAACCACTATATTAGAGGCAGAGTAAACTGAGCCCTTTCCGGCATTTAGGTTAGAAGGTTGTACTTGTAACGGTAAAGCTGCACAGTTTGGGGTTTTCATTAAGATGGTGATCAGAGATGTTTTGGCGCCTCCTAAGTTACTGACGCAGAAAATGTGTGTGAATCATGAGAAAGAATGTGCTACAGCTGTTGTAATTGCAAGTTATACAAGACGAGGCGAGAAAGCTTTAGGTTTCAACTTGCCAACACAGTCACAACGTCACACTATGGATAAGTATAGTTTATTCTTTAGTAAAAAGAAAAGCTGACTCAGTTAAGTTGTTGGTGATACTCAGACTACACAGAATGCGATAAATAGTTTGCCAATAGGGGACCGGAATAAAAAAAAATGTAATTAGTTTGTCAGATAGATTTCCAAAAAAAATCCAACACGTTTTTTTATGTTTTTTTTATTTGAGATGGGTTTGCTCTTGACCTTAGTCTCGGTCAGAAATGACAGAGACAAAGTCTACGATGGAGCGAGCTTACCCAGAAGGAGCCTGTATACTCTAACTTTGAAGAGATTACGGTTGTTAGCGTTCGGAAACACAGACGCAGGCAGAGAATTCCACTCCTTTGCTGTCCGCATTAAAAGACGTTTGGAATCGCTTAGTGTATTTTTTTCTAAAGTAAACAGAAAATCAAGACGATACAGAGCATTGAAAACTCGTGTGACGTCACATGTGCGTCACATGTCATTTGATTGCAGTACACTCTTTAACCACATGACGTCAATCGTCTTAATTTTTTGTTTATGTGAAAAAAGAAAAAAAATACGTTTCGGGTATTTTTTGGAAATGCACAAAAAAAAAATAGATTTGTAAGTCCAGTCCCCTAAAAAACGTTTGCATTCGCATCTCAGTCGCAATTTGTCAAAAAAGCCTCAATTTCCATACATTTGCGACTGACATGCGAATGCGAACGTTGCTTAACAACCGGCCAAGTGCGAATCAGTCTCGCCCACCGAGGGTTCTATACTTTATAGGTATTTATTACTTTAAATAAACACAATTTTTTATGATTTAATTACAAATGCATAGTTTTCAGACTTTTCCCTATACTTGTAGTTATAGTAGGTATAAGACGGTATCACTTGCCAAATTGCATAGCTCTAGGTCAACGGGAAATAGGTACCCTATACATTTTGATTCTCTAAAGTGTCGAAATATACATTTTTTTGCGGCTTAAACGGCCGTTTCTTTTTTACGTTAACTTAGAAGTTCGATTATCACAGCTTCAAGGGACTCTAGACCTGAGTATATGGTTTTAATTTCAACTTGATACCTCCACGCGTTCCCGAGATAAAGAGTCTTGCAAGACAGACGGACGTACAACATATTAATCCTATGAGGGCTCCGTTTTTTCCTTTTTAGGTACGGAACCCTAAAAATCAGATCATTTAAAGTGGCCGAAGATCAAAGGGTCAATTCTTCTGATTTTTAAGCAAAAACGTATGGAAATTGAGACTTTTTTGACAGATTACGACTGAGATGAAGCTGTTTATCATTTGAATAATTTTAATATCAATCTCTTTCAGTTAACCATAATTATTGCACCTACCATTATTCTCTGCATCACCCAAAGGCTGAACGGTAGAGAATGCATATCAGCATAATATGGCACTAAGTCCGCCTTTTGTGTGCTTAAAGTGTTATATAAATAAATATGAAATCATCGGAAGTTTTTGTGCTGGTCCTTTCTCTTCGTGTTGATTGTGGAATATCCTTATGACGTAAGCCAGTTGACTTTTGTCATCGACTTGCAATGTTTAACCCATACTGAAGTAAGTCGACCAACTGTTCTAATTAATCTGACAGAAAGCGGATGCCGTGATTATATTTTTTATTTATTTCTGCAGTGCAAGTTAGATGTGTAAGTTAATTTCCAGAATCAAAATAACTCGTGGATTTAGGTTTCAATTTTTACTTAACTTTTCACGATGAGCCCGCTAGGGCCAGTGCCTGCCAGGATTGCGGAATTTGTTCGTAAGATTCACCGTGGCCTCAGAACGCAAAGGGCATTAGGAGGAACACGGATGGGTTTTAGTCAGTAAGAGTCTGACACTCCCTTTTGCTCCGCCCAGAGCGGGAGGAGTCATTTGATGATTTCCCATCCTTAAATACAAAAATGTTTTATTTCGTAAAGATCTTCGTTTCACGGTACAACATCATGCCTCCAGTGATAAGTGAAGCCATCTGTTCCCTTTCTAAACACATTAAATTGAACAAGTACTAAGTAACTGCATTAATATTATTTACTTCGCTATTAACTGTGCGACTGTTATATATAGGGTTAATTATTTCCTTATTACATTTTCTTTAGAAAATTGATAAAGATTTCAACATTTTCATGGGGAAGAAATCTACATTTGACGTTATTTCAAAACACCCTCCTAATAACAGTATTATTCATGGTATAAATAAAAACATTTATCTCTGGTTTCCGAATTAGTTTTGGGTTATGAACGTATCACTTAAAAAAGCCTGCCAAGCCAAGCTTTTCAGGCTAAAGCAGACTTTGAAAAAACTTGACTTCGAAAATCTTAATTCTTATCGATTGTATAGATCTATCGAATCAACTAAACTTATTTCCTAAACAATTGTCAGATGTCAATGATAAGGTACTTGTCCCACCGCCGGCGAGGAAGCGATTTAGCTTTCGACTATTTGCTCGCTGAGGAAAGGGTCAAAAATATAGATCTCGTTTGAGTAAAAGAGACACACATACATTCATAGTCGATAGTTGACTGTTCACACTGCCGGCGAGCGGCTCTTACCTCAAGTTGATCGCAGCGACAAGAGCTATCAAACTGTACTCGCTCAGCGACACTCGGTCGGCGATGCTCGCTGGGCGGTCAGAACTCACCAACCCGCGGTATTTTTTACGTATAGTGCGAGCCGGAGCGAGTATTGCGAGTTAAAGCCCGTCGCACAAAAGCACTCGCTTAAAGCCGAGCGTCAAAACTATCGAAACTTTTCACTAGCTACTCGCTGCTCGCCAACTCGTTTCGAGTTTGTAGCTTTACTCGCCACTCACTTATCGCCGGTGGTGAGGCAAGTGCCTTAAGTTCCGTACCTGGGAACACAGTGGTCCCTTGACAGCTGCTAAGGGGCCACAGAGGTCAAGGAACCAAAAAGGTCAACAAAGGAAACATCTTCCGTCAAAGAAAAAAACAAATGACAGAAGTAACCACGCTATACAGTCAGTTGTCACGCTAAGGACGGCGAGCTACTGGACGAATGTGTTTGGATCCTTATCTTGAGAATTATCGGGCACACACATCTTTGAACGTATCTTAAGCTTGCCAGAGGTGCTCAAATTTTTTTTAAATGATATTTATTTTGTAAGTAAGTAGGTTTTAAACAAAATATTTACTTACACAGATTTGAGTGGAGAAGTATGCCTTTTAAATATGTCACCGGAAAGTGGCAACGAATAAGATTGTAAAATATCGCGTGAAATTTCAAACTTTTTTTTTCTTCTAAATAAGGCACAGATAGATTGGAAACTATTGAATTTGGATGGGATTAATATTAACAAAACGATTTTTTCATAATATACCGAAAAAAAAAACTAATCAAGATTTATAACGGAGTCTGCCATTTTCCGGCGGCAGAGATATTGATTAGATATTTACAGTAAAATACCATGTCGCTACCCAAGTAACACAGTCTTGTAGGTTTAAAGCAAATCTGTCTATTGACAGTCTCTTCATGGTTAATCTTTAGATAGGGGCTTTCTAAAGATGGTTTCAATAAAGAAAATGTATTCTTATAGAGTTTTTTTCTCAACCTCGATTGTTTTTAGAGCATTTGTTCTATAGCACACTTATTTTAAGTACGTTTATAGGTATATAAAAAGTTTTAAGATAAAATGCTCTACAAATAGTCAATAATGCCTAAAGGTACCTAACTTGAAGTAATTTTATAGATAAGATGATATATTTTAAGATAAAATATTCTATTTTAGCTATTGGTACTCTTATCTTTGTTTATAAAGAGACTTAAGTCTCGATAAAATCGTTTAATACTTAGATACATTTAGTTTGTCTAAAAAAATGATAGTCAAAACGTGTTTTTAGTGGTTTTTTTCCTAAAAATGGCTTCATTAAGTGCATTTGTGTTACATATTTAAATTGGATGATTTTATGCAATGGAGACAGTGAAAAAAATTAAAAGGTCTGGTGGCTTTCGTCGAAAAATCGACAAATATTTAAAAAGGAAGAAAAGTGAAGAAGAGTTGCAAAGTAATTCAGATTCAGAATCGAAACTTTCTAGTAACTTTCTCCAAAACGCGGGAAATTGTTCTACGATAGACGATAAAGATAAGACAGAAGATGAAGATACGAGTACAACTGAATTTGCAGACTGCCCTACAACATCACAAAATTATGTTAGTGAGCAGTCCGATTCGGATGAAAACAACACAAATGACGACGACGAAAGTCGATCCAATTGCCTCAAAAGGGATCTGCGCCAGTGGTCAGCAACTCATGCTATAACTCATATAGCCTTGAAGGACTTATTTCAAATAATCAATAATTTTCAACCCGATACTCTACCAAAGGATCCGAGAACATTGTTGCAGAGTCCAAGAACGATTGAAATAAAAAAAATCGGTAATGGCGAATACTGGCATCACGGGCTGAAGAATAATCTCACAAGATATTTTCAAAATTTGACAGAGAACAAAATACTGACAATCGATGTTAACATTGATGGACTACCTACGTATAGAAGCTCGAAAGTGGAATTCTGGCCCATTTTGATAAAAATTATTGAAATGCCATCAATCCCTGTATTGGTGGTTGGTATATATTGCGGAGTAGGCAAACCCTCAGACGTTAATGAATTTTTAATGTCATTTGTTACTGAGGCTTTGGAAATAACTAAAGAGCCAATTAAAATTAACAATTCTCAGCTATCTATAAAAATCAGAGCCTTCATTTGCGATTCTCCTGCCCGAGCATTAATAAAAGGTAAGTTTTTTTTTAAATATTTACTCACTAACATAAAATTTTATTTAGCTAAATTGTTGCTAGTAACTACTTATAGGAATGGATCTAACTCATAAAATCATACATCATCATAATTAGGTACGTCATGTACCTACTTACTTATTATAAAAAAATTGTGATTTGATTTATTTGAACTATCGACTATCCTTAAACTGTCTACTCTACTGTTATTCTTGTAGAAAAAGGCGTTTTAAATAAATAACTGGACTACCTATTAAGTAAAATACGATCATGGTCCGCTAATGTGATCTTTGAAACGGTTTTATTTAAGATAATTTTTATTTCAGGTATTGCAAACTTCAACAGTCAAAACGGGTGTCCAAAATGCACAACAATTGGTGAATATTCGTACGTGTCGCACTGTAACATTTTTCCCAGACACAATTGTCCCCAAAGAACCGATGACGGATTTAGGAATAAAGAATACGGATCGCATCATAAAGTAGATAGCGCCTTGTTAAAATTACCAATAGATATGGTCTTAGATTTTCCCGTTTCGGATTCCCTACATCTCATTGATCTTGGCATTATGAAGAGATGTTTATTAGGCTGGCGGGACGGTTCTTTCAGTGGTTACAAAACTAAATGGCGGGCTGCTGATATTATGAGCATAACATATTGGTTGCAGCAATGCAAGTTACCTGCAGAAATACACCGAGCTGTAAGAGGCCTTGACACTGTTGCTTTTTGGAAAGCTTCAGAGTTTAGAACTTTCTTATATTACCTCGGTATAGTAGTATTACAAAAACATTTGCAGCCTGATGCATACGATCACTTTCTTGTCCTGTTTTGTGCTGTAACTATTTGTTCTTCAGAATCGTACGGACATTTATTAAGTATAGCTCAAGAGTTATTTGATACTTACATTGAATACTACAGAGACATTTATGGAGAAGCACATATGACAAGCAATGTGCACAATTTATGCCATGTTGTAGAGGAAGTGAGAAGATTTGGTGTTTTATCTTCTTTTAATGCATATCCTTTTGAAAATACTCTACATCATATCAAGAGACTGCTAAGAACAGGACATAAACCATTACAACAGGCTGCAAAAAGGATAATTGAAAAAACTTGTATGGAAATTGATACTCACGGAACCTCTTTCAATATTCCAAGACCCAGAAAAAAACTAAAAACATACGATAACTTTGATTATTCTTTATTAAACTTAGAGGTAATTAACAAAACAATTATTTTGTTTCATGATGGTATTGATTTGCAAAATTTTTCTTTAATCAATAATGCCTCAGATTGTTGGTTTTTCACTGAAAATAACGATATAGTGAAATTGAGATGTGTAGTTGCTCACAATAATAACTATTACTTGTTGGGAATAGCTCTAAAAAATAAAAAACCTTTTTTTGAAAGACCGATGTTATCGACACATTTGTATATTTTCTTGAGTGACTTACAGTATGTAGATAACTCCTTACTTTATAATATCAACGAAATTAAATGTAAATTAGTATCTATTAGCTATGACTTAAACAAATCAGTCTTCATACCTTTGACTCATACAATTAAATAATATTATTTTTATCAAAAATAAAGTAGTTACTGATTTTTTTTTGTTTTATTTTACCTACAAGAAGAAAGAATCATAGAAAAAAAGTAGCTACAAGCTTACTGTGCGTGATTTTGTACAGATATGTTTACAGGAATCATTTCCTGAACCTTCTCACATCGAGAGGTAGGTAATTTATATTAAAATATCAAACATATTGATTTGAACTATTGTAAAACTAATTTAGCTTAATAATTATCAAATAACTTACAAATAAGTAACAACATACTAAGATAAAAGTATTCAATAATTGAAACAAAACGCTTACAAAGTAAACCTGCTAAAACAACTTCTCGCAAGGAACATACACCAAAGTATGCTATTATATACTTTACCACCGTCATATGAAGAAAGGCCATAACTATTTTGGAGAGTAGGTACATAAAAAAATAAACACGTTTAGTCACTTTAATCATGACATGTTCAAATGTAGTTATCGCCTTTCTACTTAAGATGGCACTTACTTAAAAGCATCACCACAAATGACGTTTTTAATATTCTAAAACATTCTCAAAAAAAAAAACAAACAAACATTATTTACGACGAAAAAAAACGAATTACCTTTAGATTTTAAGTGGTAAATCCAGAGGTCATTCGTTTTTTTTATAGCAACTGCCTATTTTCCATTAAATTACCATTTGTTCTATGGAACAAAAACAAATTGAGAAAACATTTTCCCTATTTGTACAATAGAACTACATACTAGCTTTTGCTTCTGTTTTTATTTGTCTGTGAATGCACAGAACTAAATGGGAATCGCTTTTCCCAAATCTTCCATGATGAGATATATAAGACGTGAATGAAAAATCCGTTAAAATTTCTGTCGGTGAGTAACCATCTAATCATCAATGTCACAAGACAAGTGGTAGCAAATCAATCTCGAGTGGCCAGTCCACATATCAACTTCAAGAAGTTTATGTACTTAGTTTGTTCTATGGAACAATTTGACACAAAAACGTGACAAACTGTTCTATAGTAGGTACAAATAGGGACAATATTTTCTCAATTTGTTCTATTACGTCATGTTCCATAGAACAAATGAGACCTACCCCCTATTCTTCGTTGTGGACACAGATAAGTTCTACACTGACACTTTTAAAGCTGCTCTCTTTCTTCACCTACTTGGTCTTCGCTTCGATGTCCATGTTCTCCTTCGTTTGCTGCTTGTTTCCTTTCTTCATTAATGTTCTCTGGTTGTTCTTCAATTGCTACTTGTTCTCTTTCTTCATTAAGGTTCTCTTGTTGTTCGTCGTTTACTGCTTGTTCTCTTTCTCCATTATTATTTTCTTGCGGAGATCCTGGTACTGTATTTTGAAGGGAGGGTGCAGAAGTAATTTTTTTGGCCCTATGTTTTGTAGCTGACATTATTTTTGGGTTTATTCTCTGCTTTGCGTTCTTAATTATAGTTTTTAAAAATTTATCGCAGTCTCGCTCTGCAAAATCTTTGTCTGCTTTCCTTACCAAACTCAAAAAACATTTTCTAGTGTTATAGAAATACTTCAGAGGTATCTTATCATTTTTGCGAGAAGTTCCAGTCCATGAACACAACAGAAGCAGATCCCTAGTGAAAAAGTAATCAATTAATTTGTAGCAACAATCCAGTCCTTTTGCTTTTCCCGATGTACCACAAATAAAAACCATAGCAGACAATATTGCCGAAAAATTCTGTTCGTTTTTCAAAAGTTCTTCAAGACCTTCAAGCTCTTGGCGGCTATTCACAGGTTTAATGATAGGACTTACATTAGAAACAGTATCATTTGATGGTATAGCTTTTGATGATAAGTTCATCACATGGGCTAATAACGTGTCAACTGTTGCTTGAAGTTCAGCAAGTTGTCGTTTAACTGCCTTTTGTTCTTCGAATATTTTAATCAGCATATCGTTAGGGATGACAACATTATTTTGCTGGTTTGATGGTAAAGCATTTGTGTTATTCGAAGAAGCTGCGGTGCCCACAGGAAAGGCTAGCTGACTTGGCACAGTGATTAATATTGGTTCATTAGTATATGTACCGACTTGAGGGTCAAAAGTGGCTGGTGTAACACTATCTAAAGAACCGGAAGTAGCTGGTGAAATATAATTTGCAACAGGCGTAACAGCAGAGGATATTCTAGGCCCGCACTGGGATTCAGCTATAGACATTAGACATGAGGTCGTTCCAGTGGGTGACTGAGTGCGAGTTACTTGGACAGAGTCATTATTGATTATCATACTTTGAACAGAAGTCTTAAAAGCTGAATATGGATAGGAACTAGCTGAGGATAGCTTGGGTGATTCATTTCTCCGTTCAAGCTGTAACAAAAACAAATGTTTTATGATCTTCATGTAAGTATCTATTTGAGTAATTATGTAGGTTATCCAAATAAAAAAGTAGTCGTACTAAATAAGCTCAGCTGTTTTTTCGGAAAAGTAATAGTAGTAGTTGTAATGTAATTAGTTATGTAGGAACAATCAAACATTTTGAACGAAAGTTCAAATATAAAATATTGTCACAAAACTACTACATACATCTCCCCTCAAAATACCTACAAAATTACACCTAGCTACTTACCTACCTACGTATATTGTGGCACCTTATCAAAGAATTAACTGTAACGTATATTCATAAAAATACAAGTGTAGGAATTGTATCAATTTATTAAAAAAAATACTTGTAAATATATAAAAAAAAAAAAAACATACAGCCGAATTGATAACCTCCTCCTTTTTGGGAAGTCGGTTAAAAAGAAAAGGGTCACACCTAAATGTCAGTAGGGCGGTACCTATCGGTATTAGGTATGTATATTAAAGGAAAAAAGAGTATTTTAGGTATAGGTACTTACATAATTATTATTCAAAGCAGCTATTTGATCATTCAAGTCCACTGCAGCTAAAACATGAGTGCCTCTTTTGTTTCTTGGTCTTGGAGTCGGCGCTGGACTGTCGTACTCATTTTCTGTGTCAGAAATCTGTTCCATGCGTTCCAATTCAGCATTTGCTTCTCCTAGAGAATGCATTATCCTCTTAGTTCTACAGCGCATTGTTTTCCAATCAGGTCCTGGTATAGAGTATTCGTTGTGGATCAATTTTGTTTCATTAATTTTTCTAGGCCAAAACAGTACTCCGTCTTTTTCCCAATCATTTGGAACAACTGTTAATACACTTCGATTATTTTCTTGAGTCTGTACAATTTTGAAAGGCATTTTAATCAATTGTAGTAGCCTGTGAACAATAATTTAGGAATTAAGAAGATAGTTACCATGTAGGTATATATAAATAAATTTTAGGTTAAGTAAGTTTAAGTTATTAACAAAATGGTTTGTATATATATCTACCTATCCTTTAATACCTATCGTTCGCTCTATCAAACAACTATCAGAGTTCTTGTTTGTAAATGGCGGCACTACTACCGGGCAGCAGTGTATGGTAGAGCACCTTAATAGGTTCACTGTCCGCACTGTCCGCAAAGCAGACACAATAGTAAAACAATCAGCGCAGACCACATGTGGTATGTTGGACTGTGAACCGGTTAAGTAGAAGTTTGTAGAGTACATGCATACCTATTCTAATAGGTTCTGAAGGTAGTTTTTACGAAATATGATACAATAAATATTAACAACTTTACCTAATGGTGGTCAGGAGTCCATAGCACAGGGTATCCTAGTTTGGATTCTTGACTCCCACAAACCTTTGTACCGTGAATTTATTTTGTAATCCTAAATATTGTAAGCTGTACTTTGTGGAAGAAATAATAAATCTTATCTAAAAATCTTATATTATCTTATTCACTAATGAATAAAATTTCGTAGTTATAAAAATACCTTTGAAAAGTTTAGTAGTTTTAAATTAGGTACCTATTCGTAACCATACATCTACAAGTATACGAAATTCTCCACAAGGTTCAATATAGGTACCTACTAAGATTCGTTTTATAACATTTTGATTATATAGGTACCTGATGTCATGCAGCAGCTCGAGCACCTTTGTTAACTATTTAGATATCAATGCGACTATTTACTATGACCGACAACGCGCGAGCGGTCCGTCCGCTCCTAATGCACCGATACGAGTGATACGTAAACAAACAGCACGTCAAAACTGCGACCGGGCGGCCGCGTGGACCAATGACTATAAAGCCTCTTTGGCGCGGACGCATAGTACCTACAACCGAACATGTCAAAACATGCGTTACTCATCTATTACTCGGTCAAATTACGAGCTTTGTACACAAATCTGCGAATATGCACATTACAAATTAAATACAGGACCTACGAATACGCAGCTACGTTATGTTAACATTGTGCGTCTTTGGCACCACCGCCGGCGTATACTTATACATACATACCTACCTACCTACTATTATACCTACTATTATTCACATTGTCTATAAATAAAACAGATAGGTATATCTTTTACTTACCCTCTTGAATTTATTAATTAAATTGCTCTGCTACTGCATAAGTTCTTCCGTTCACAACACATCAAATTAACTGTTCACTGATGAACGTCTAGAAATACTGTGAGAAGATAAAAAGGTATACAGAGATGACAGTTACTAGGTAATCTTAAACCACTCATAAATCTGTTTATTCTTTCACTAGACAGTTTAGTATGTAGCAAGTGAAATTATTCTTGTCTAGAGCTAGAGCCATACTACAGAAAATTCTCTAGAGTGTTTGTTCTATAAAATTCGTTTTTCTAGTAAATTTTATCTTGACGCCATTTTTATTGCCTATTTTTGTTTCAAATGATTTTTGTTACATTTATTGATACTTATTTTTTATGTTTTTATCATTAAATTATGTCTTATTAAACATTTAATGTTTTAAATGACTACATTTTAAATAAAATGAGTATTTTGAACAGTAAAACGTATTTAAAAAAAAAAACTTATAATAAATAATATTCATATTTGGTTAAAAAAAATATTAAATCTTACATTTACAGTGGGCGCTCTTATTTTAAGAGGATTTTACATAATATTCGACGATAGAATTTCAATCGCATATAGATTTGCTTGTTTACCCATTATTAACTAGCTAAAAAAGTAATGTAAGAAATAAGAAATTTGTTACGCCATGATGCAATACAATAATAAGTTTAAGTAAATCTTGTAAGTTCTGCGCCATTATGTGTCGTTGTCCATTACAAATCAAATGTAACTTAAAGTTGTTAGTCTTGAGTTAATTTGGGTTTAAAAACTTGAAGAGTAAAGACTTCTATAAAGGTCTCAACTTTATCTATAAACTATCTACTAGTAAACACAAACAGTTTAGTGAGACACTAGAAAAGTCTCTACAGACAATTTCAAAATATACAACTCTTATCTCTATCTATTCGTGTTTTCTTAACTCATTCTTATGAGAAAGGATAAGATTGTGCCCACTTTTACTAAACTGTGTCTATAAGTGTTCTTGTATATTACTTAGAGATATTTTACTCTTAAGGTAGACAGTACAATTACATTCTATTAGATGTCTAATAGTCCGTTTTTAGACGCGATTGTGTTACTTGGGTAGGTCAATCCTGACTAATTATTATTATAACTTTTAACTTGCTGATTGGCCAATCTTTTCACAATGTCTTGAATAACACTTTCCGTTATTCAAGCATTAGATAAGTAACAGTTATGTTCTTTTTTCAAAATTATTGTTATTACTTGCATCTTTTGACACCCACACGAGGCAAAAAATTACTGCCAGTATCTCTACCTGTCAAATGCATTTGAATTTATAATCGTCTGAAAACATTAAAACCTTGGTTTCAATTTCTTATCAAATAAATGTAAGACTTTATAAATAATCTTGGTGTGTTAAATGTGTAATGGATTGGAGCCATTTACAGCTGTTCTTTATTATTTTAAGACGTTTGCCTGATAAAGTAAATTTATGTTCTATGCGGTGACATCTTGCAAGCCTGTTTGGCTTGCATGGGCCACTGTAGTGTTATCGACAGATGACAGTAGATCTCACATCAATTATGAAACCCACTATTAAAAGTTGGGCAGAAACCTCAGGCCGCGGACACGAACTCGACGAGAGAGAGAACGAGAATAGGAACGTCAATGACCTCTTTCTATCAAATGAATTTTGAAAAGTATAGTTTGCAAAGAAAACTTAGCTGCATATCAATAACGGTTTATTTTACTTTGTTTAAATAAGTCTTAAACCAAATTTAAATAAGAACGTTCTATGCCAATGTAGTAAATTAGCTGAATATAATATTTAACTATTTAAAGTCATTATTAGTTGTTTTAAACCATACTTAAATACTTTTTTCACTCAATATTTATAAATAATAAACTTTTAACAAAAACTTGCTTTGCTCACCCTACCTACTCAATTGGTTTGAATTGACAGCTATGACGTCACAATATGGCGCCAAGTCTATCCTATTCGTATTTGTAACCTATGCATTTGACGCGACAAGCGGCGCGTTCAAATGCAGGTATATGGAACCGTCGCCGCCGCCGTCGCTCCTTGCTTGCTGAATTCGTGTCCTCGGCCTCATTGTTGCTACAGACCGCCTTTCAGAGGAATCAAGCCAGAAATTAAAATGCTTGTGTGTAATGTCATTTGAATAATTTATGGTGTGATGATTTAAACGTAATGCTAAGGAATTATTTTGTCAAGATCTTGTACATCACACAAATCTAAAACTCTTTTTTTTCATTTGTCAGAGAATCACCTAGTTAGCTTGTCCAAGAAGCTTAAAATCCAATATACCTAAACCTGTAAATATTTATCATCTGCCCAGCCTTTTCCCAACTGTATTGGAGTCGGCTTCCAGTCAAACCGGATTTAGCTGAATGCCAGTATTTTACGTAGAGCGGCTGCCTACCAGCTATCCACAACCCAGATTTACTGGTATCTGACTATCCGTAACGACTGCCAAAGATCTACAAATGACAGCCGGGACCAACGGCTTAACGTGTTGTCCGGGGCATGGAGGAAACTCGGTATGTTAAGATGGTCACCAATCCAAAGAACAACCTCGGCAAACATTGCTTAACCTGGAAGATCGACCTTTGTGGCTGTTAATGTTTAGCCACGAGCTCCTCATAAACCTATAAATATTAAGCATTCGAATAATTGCGATGACCTAAAACCATCCTCAAGCAAAAGTGTCCTGTATGTGTCCAGCCTTACACAGGACCTCAGATTGGCGGAGCTGCGTAGGAGGCTCATTCCACATATTTATTTTATTTAACTAACTTATTGCATGTCAAGAGGGAACGTTTGAGGTCCATCGTCAGGCAGCGTATCGTTCGTCTGTAGGCGTCTTTAGTCACGACAAAATTTATATCCTCCTGCATTCGTGATTGTTGCGTCTTCGTTTATTTTTATTCACTATTTTACGTTAAGCAGGATAGGTGCCTGTTTTTGCTTGTGCTAGGGTTACCACGGGAACGAAGTTGTACTTTAATTTCATTAACTTGTGAAATTATAAAAATGGATGTGGAGCGATTTAAAATCTATAATTATTTAAACAAAAATGAATCGCCGAATAGATATACGCGCATAACTTCGTAATGACTGATCCAAATTGGATAATTCTTTTGTAGTAGTGTTCCTAAATTGTCAGGGCGAGGTTACAAATTATTAAAAAAAAAAAAAAATGGAAAAAAGAAATACATCCGGGAAGAGCCGGGGGGAAACTATTATAATCAATACTAATATTATAAAGCTGAAGAGTTTGTTTGAACGCGCTAATCTCAGGAACTGCTGGACCGATTTGAAAAATAATTTCAGTGTTAGATGCCCATTTATCAAGCTAAGACAAATAGGAGTGGAGTATTTATGGAAAATGTAACGCAGACGAAGTTACGCGGATCAGCTAGTATGTATATAAAATTCTTCCGTTTCTGAGTGAATGACTGACAGACAACGCTCAGCCAAAACTACTGGTCATAGGAAACTGCACGTAAGGTCCTTGGGGAGCTTAGGGGAGCTCTAAGAGAGGATTTCCTGAAATTCCTACGGGAACGGGAATATCGGGATATGCGCGTATGAAGTCACGGGCTTTTGTTATATTTTACGCCAGATAAACGTGGAATAAAGTACATTGACCCACATACATTTATTGACTTTCTAAAGATCAAAATCAGAAATAATGACATAAAGCTGTCCTGAATCGACTTCTATCGTGATCCTTTACGTTCTCTACTTAGTAATGAAAAACAGTTCTTAATTTATTGTTCTAGTACTACGAAGAGATATTAGGGAAAGGTCAATGTACTTTATTCTACGTTTATCTGGCGTAAACTATAGTAATAAATAACAGTCTGTTACTGGTTCACTGCAGAGAGAAGCGCGCACTAATTGGCGATATTGTCAGTTTGTTTGGTGCCTCTTTATGTCCGAGCAGCTTAACGGAGTTTGATGAAACTTGTAGGAGACACGAGAACACCATATCCTTTACAAAAGGTCGACGTCAAAAAAACGCGCATTTGTGAAGGCGCCTTTCTAAAGGTGGTTTTTATCCCGGGAGAATGTCACTCTGGGAATCACAATGTACTCAACATTTTTTTATTTTTAATAGAATCTTTGCTCCACACTAGGATTATTCCTGTTTTGTGCGTTTACAAACATACAATTTCACATACGCAAACAGCCAGACCCGGAACCACTATCTGTTGCCATACTAACATTTGTTCCGTGCGGGAATCGAACCCGCGACACGTAGCGCAGCAATCAATCGCTGTGTCGACATTGTGATTCCCATAGTGACAATCTGAAACTGGGAAGCCGCAGAAGCAAGTTAAATTTAAGCCCAGGTTCTAATAATGTTTCCTATCGCCGATCTGATATACAAGTTGCGAGTAAGTTATGTATTAGTACTATGGCTTCAACCTTTAGTCTTGACTTTGTCTTCACTTGAGGGGCAATTATACATAAATTGCCTCTCAAGTTCAATTAAAGCAACATTGCATTCGCATCATAGTTGCTAACTGTCAAAAATACCTCTAATTTCCCTACCTTTGACAAGTACTATTTGACATTGAGTCCTGCTGAGATGGTATTGCAACTTGAATTTCAACGATTTTTAAGTGCGGTAAGGCCTTCTGTGGTCATAATGTAGGGAAATTAGAAGTGTTTTTTTAACCGAATTCTAAAAAAGGAGGATGTTCTCAATTCGGTGAGTATTTTTTGTACACCGATTACACCGAGGTTTTTAATCCGATTGCGATGATTTAATTCGATGCAACATACGTGCCGTTTGGTCCCGTAAAAAAAATATTCAGATTGACTTATTAGTTTTTAGTTTATGAGCATTTTTGCTTATTTCAATTTCTGCGTAGACGATGACGTCACCCAAGTTTTACCACATAAAAGTGAAAAACAAAAACGTTTTTACAATTTCTTTTTTAATTTTTCTTGTAATAAAGTTTAATAGTTATTTTGTACGGTTATATTTTTTTTTTAAAGTTTATTACGTTTTGCGACTGCGATGCGAATACATATTAGGTATACCGCGTGTATATGACATCGACGCACAAACGATTTCCATGGGTCCAGGGCATGATTCTGGACACCCCAGTGTTGGAATTTTTCGTCGGTTCTTTTCTCATTTTTTTTCAAGAGTACCACAAATAGGTATCAGCTCAGCTGAGCTGATATCTATTTATGGTTTTATTTAGATTGCTCTTTTTAGTGAAAGTAGTTAATTAATATTTTTTTTAATTAAAATCTCATTGGATTAGGTCAGAATAACGATTATGAGCAGTCTAAAGTAAAAAAAACCCTTGAAAAAAATAAAAAAAAATTGAAAAAAGCCGACAAGTCTAGGGTGCGAAAAATTCTAAGTCCCGAATCATGCCCTGGACCCATGGAAATCGTTTGTGCGTCGATGTCAGATACACGCGGTATAGCTTAAAAATACTAGAATTGCCTTTACATGCTTAGATTACTTTGAAAACATGGTCTAAGTATGTTCAAGAAAGGCTCAATTCAATACCAAGTGGTATAATAAAATACTTTCACATTGTCCTATGAGTGCTAATTGCAGGAAACTCATGTCGTGTACAGTTATTGCAATATAATTTTACACAACTCTACGTCCGTTTTATTTAACATTTATGATAATTACCTGGTAACTTATAGGTCTGACTATGGTTTATGGCGTTGGGAAATGTTTCATAAGAGTTGAAACTAAATAGTTACTAATTGATAATTACTTATATCCCGGCAAAAATGTTGAAAGCACTTAATTAGAAATTACAGTGACAACTTTATTTATACACCGTGAAATTGTAATGGTCCCACAGAGAAATGATTTTGTCTTGGTTAAAAACCGATTTATAAAAAAAGTCGGACTCGCGCACGAAGGGTTCCGTAGGTACCACTATCTATCTATAAAAACGGCAAAAAAAAGCAAGTTTGTTGTATGGGTCCTTAGATATTTATTTTATTCTGTTTTTTAACCGACTTCCCAAAAAGGAGGAGGTTCTCAATTCGGTTGTATGTTTTTTTTGTTTGTTACCTCATAACTCCGAAAATTATGAACTGATTTGAAAAATTCTTAATTTATCTGAAAGGATATACTTGCAGATTGGTCCCATTTAAATTTTATGAAAATCGGTTACGAACTTTGGATTTGAAATCGAAATAGCTGGAATTCGTCTACTTGGGTGATAGTTTTATGGTCATCCAAGTAATCGAAATTGCGTATTTTGCTTTTCTGAGATTTTGTAGTGGTGTTCAAATACGAAGAAACTAACAAAAACCCCGACTTCCGAAATTAAAGTTATTTTTTACTTTATAGTGTTTTTGTTTTTTGGATGTCGGTTGTATTTTTTTTGTAAAAAGTTTTTTTTTGTACTTATTTTTTGAGCGGCAACAGAAATACATCATCTGTGAAAATTTGTCTGCTACTGTCTAGCTATCGCGGTTTTTGAGATACAGCCTGGTGACAGACAGACAGATAGCGAAGTCTTAGTAATAGGGTCCCGTTTTACCCTGTGGGTACGGAACTCTAAAAAGAAAATTAGTAGATGCTTGCATGCGGTTAATGTCGTACCTATGCCAACGCATGAGAACTTATTTTGCTATGAACAATTTTTTATTAATTTCTATTCGCCTATCGGCAGCGTGTGCGTTTTGAGTGAACTATTATTGTTTCTCATGCGTTCGAGTTTATGTATATTATTTTTTAAATTATTTGAAATTATTTAACGTAATATTTAATCGTTATGCTGCAGGAAAACAACCATTAAATCGTTCCTAAAACGTAACAGACAAATGTGTTGCTGGGGAGTTTGTTGGCCATTTCTTTTCCACAGCTAAAACACTAGGAAGTGGTGACGAGCGGGCGTTTTGAGGGACTGTTTTTTGTAGAACTTGACGTTCAAAAAGTGCTGGCTCTCGAGCCTAATTTGAATAAATGACTTTTGAATTTTAAATTAAACATTTTTACGGTGTACATTCGAATAATTAACCCTCAAATTGTCTAGTCCGCGGACTGGGAGAAGTGTTGGTCCTCCGCCCGGGGGAAGTTGTTGCCATTTTAGATAGAATCTGGAGCGTAGTTATTAGGAACAGAAAAGAGAGGCCTATATCCTTTAGTGCGCAAAATTCGGCTGTGGATTATGATGATGACATCATCATCTGCCTAGCCTTTTCCCAACTATATTGGGGTCGGCTTCCAGTCAAACCGGATGACGAAATGTGCTCAATTAAAGATTTCTCTCTGGGTTATAACTTACTTCAATGAACAGTAAAAGATCAGGCTCCTTCTGGGTAAGCTCGCTCCATCGTAGACTTTGTGTCTGTCATCTCTGACCAAGACTAGAGTCAAGAGCAAACCCATCTATATTATAATTATAATTTATATAATATTATAAAGCAGAAGAGTTTGTTTATTTGTTTGTTTGGTTGAACGCGCTAATCTCAAGAACTACTGGCCCGATTTGAAAAATTCTTTCAGTGTTAGATAGCCCATTTATCGAGAAAGGTTATATATCATCACGCTAAGACAAATAGGAGCGGAGCAATAATGGAAAATGTGACGCAGACGAAGTTGCGCGGGTCAGCTGGTCACAAATAAAAAAAAAAGTAGTTAAGAGCATTCAGCAGAATACCAGCTTCAGGTATATTACTTCTTTTTTATTTCAACGTACACCACATAATTTTTTTTCTGTCTTTAACTTTTATTTTCATTATTTATTTTTATTTATGCCATCGTGGCAGCCCTTACCTTGTAAAACATTCACTAATTTATGTCCCCAGCGCTGAATACTTTACATGCAAGACACACGAAGCCATCTTTACTCACAATATTCTACTTTATTTTTTATCGTAAGCTGCAAAAATATATGCGGTCTTATACCAGTCCTGTATTGTCCCACCGAGAGGCAAAGGACTCTTCGTTGTGAGAGGGAGTGTAAATGGGTGCTGGTGATATCACAAACTGTCTGGTCTTCTACAGATTGTACTTCGGTGAGTATAAGAATAAGAATTTTATTAGTTAAAAGAAAACAAACAAAGGTCACAAATTGTGTTATACAAAAATGTTTAGTTTCTTTACAAATTTAGCAAAAAAGAATTTTCAAAGACTTCCTGCACTAGGCTAGGCCTGTACCGCGGGAAGCTTTAAGGATTCCAATGCATTAACAAGTTATTAATTATGATATGCTGAATTTCGATAGTATTACTAGATAACATAAAAAGAAATTACAATTTAATTGTTCAGTTACAAGCATACAACATATTATAAATTAGATTAAATAAACTAGATAATTGCATTTAATGCCAATATTTATTTTATAGAACTATGAGATCACTATATCACAATAAGTGTTTTATAAAATACTCGGTGCTGTCATACGTCCAATCTGTTATTTCTTTGGTAATTATATTCTTTGCTTCACGAAGCGATAGGTTTCTTAAGTTACAAAGTTTGGTGAGGTTATTGTAAACGAGTGTGCTCAAGAACTCCACGACCTCATCCCAGCGGCCCCCTTCTACCATCGAACATGCAACTTACCGTCCCTATCTTGTTGCTATTCCACAAATTCGGACTAAGTGTTTCCAAACGTTTTTTATAATGCACATAGCAAAGGAGTAGAACTCTCTGCCTGCTTCTGTGTTTCCGAACGCTTACAACCCTAATCTCTTCAAAATTAGAGTGAACAAACTTCTCCTGCGTTAGCTCACTACAATATTGACTTTGTCTCTGTCATCTTTGACCTAGACTAGAGTCAAGAGGAAACCCATATCAAATTAAGGGTTTCATAGGGGGAATTTCTGTCAATTCAGCATTTGTATGAATCCAGCAATCCTCCCGATCTTCAACACAGTGGCCCTTGACGGAGACTATAGTCACGATGGAGATATTTTAGCGCACAAGTGCGTGTGTAAGGCTCTTGGTGTTCCTATAAACCCTCTTTATAGGAGGTACCCTTTATATTTCTCTCATAGTCCTATGGCACGGCACTCTGGAGAAATCAGGCTCGGGAAGTTTCATATCGAAAAAATTAATGACACATGGCCCGACCCTAGAATCAAAGTCCCTTCCATCCGCTCAGAGCGGAAACAATCATACATTATTGTTTTAAAAAAATATTTCAAATAGATTAGTTACAGGGAATTTCAATAGTCAAGGTCTGTCAGTCAAATAGATGAAGTTAATTTTGCCGCGTCAGCGACAAGAGCAACAAAATTCTTCACGAACCCTAACTCTATGATTTCCCATCCAAAAAAACGGGCCTCATGCTCAGCAGTCGCGGTTTTATTAGACCACTAGCTGACCCGCGCAACTTCGTCTGCGTCACATTTTCCATTACTGCTCCGCTCCTATTTGTCTTAGCGTTATGATATATAGCCTATAACCTTCCTGGATAAATGGGCTATCTAACACTGAAAGAATTTTTCAAATCGGACCAGTAGTTCCTGAGATTAGCGCGTTCAACCAAACAAACAAACAAACAAACTCTTCTGCTTTATAATATTAGTATAGATTGAGACAGTAAAACGTATGTAGTGTACTCCAATCACACATGTCTTAATATGATAGATAGAAAGGTTTTCCAACCTATAACGTCAATCCTAATAATATAAAATTCTTCCGTTACTGAGTGACGGACAGACAACGCACAGCCAAAACTACTGGTCGTAGAAAGCTGAAATTTGGCATAGAGTTTCCCTGCACTCCGTAGGGAATAACTAAGAGAAGATTTACCGAAATTCTTATGGGAACAGGAAAAAACGGGATATACACGTACGTACGTAAGTCACGGACACCAGCTAGTATGGTGATAAAAAGAGCCACAATTTTGAAAGATACCTTACTAAACCCGCATCTTCTTAAATTGTTTCAAATTGACTTCTTAAATTAAAAAACCACAGGGGTCTTCAAAAGACTTTGTAACGTCGATATGTTATAATTATGGTAGAAATGTACGTATTGTAATAAGCACTTCTTGCTGTGCTCATTATAACTTGAGATTAAATGTAAAGCTTTGAATACCAGCTCTTTTCATTAATCACCGTTTTTGAATGTGATAATCGTTGGTTTAACTAGAGGATAAATTTTGTCTATGAATGGGTTTTGAAATTAAATGTAGTGATTAAAATGTAAATAAATTGTTAACGAAGTCTCTATGGTGAGGCGCCAGCTGTCCAGAATAAATTATTGATGATTTACAATATTGAAGCACGCTTTTTAGTTAACCGCGTGGTACGTGTATGTTTGCTTTAAAGTTACAACGTTGGGTAACAGACAAACGTTTGTCAATGGTAACCACTTGCACTGCAAAAATCACCCTTAATGATTTATTTTTTAAAACATACGATCGATCGAACCCTTAATGATTTATTTTTTAAAACATACGATCGATCGACATCAGCGTACCAATTCTGTTATTTTTAAGCAACGTTCGTATAAGCATGTCAGTCATTATCATCATTTCAGCTAATAGGCTTGTGTCCCGAAAAAATCTAAGTAGTCCGTCAGTTAGATTATCAAAAAATATTTGACCCCTGTTTTTTCTTTTGTTACGGGAACCAAAATTGACGAAGTTACGACGCTTTTACAATTCTCAATACGTCAGATTCTTTGCATTATTTTTAGTGAGTCGTGAGGTCGTGACGTCACGAGTTTTGATGCGTTTTATCTTTGTCAATATTCATTGATTTACAAAAACAAAAAAATACGTGTCCATTATTTTTCAACAGTCTGACGGACTAAATAGTTCTGCAATTTGGTTGATGATGGAATCTAGCCTATTGCCGCCCACTGCTGAACGTAAGATGGGGCGCCAACCAGACCGGTCTTGAGCAGTCCCCATCCATCCGCTGCCAGCCTCCTTCTTTAAATCATCGGTCCATGGTGCCGCAGGGCGTCTCACATTACGTTTGCCCACACGCGGTCTCCACTCTAACACATGTCTGCTCCTTCGACCATATGTCCGTTTGCAGATCAGTCAGTAGCATGCATGTCAGTCAGTTGTTTGAAAATTACTAGAATCGCATGTTAACAACCTTAGGACGCGAGTTCGACGAAATTGCGTCATGTGTCAGTACAGATACCGGCACGGTTCTTGAGCGCTCGGCGGAAGAGTGGGGATTGCTTTGTGCATCGTACACCTTATGACAAATAAAACGTCGTCGTGAGGTACGTGCAGCAAGAGTAAAGAACAAATGCCGAGTGACGGCTATGACGCGCGATGCGCTACGGGCCAATCACTGCACTTTCCCCGCCCCCGCGCCTCCGCGCCTCACTTCATACCACCAAAGGGACCCCCGATAACTCACTTTTGCGCAGGTGACGGTCAGCGCTCAAGAATCGTGCCGATGATAATGATATTATAAGTCTGCCTAGTTTTTTCCCTACGACGGTCGTTGAAGTCACCTTCCAGTCTAACCCTTGCACCTGGGAACTAGTATTAAGCAGTACCTAACTGGGTAACAATATTCCTTGACAAGACTGGTGCGATACGCTTATTATAATGTGAACTAAACTGAATATTTTTATTGTAACACTACGGAAATAGCCCACAAAGAATGCAGTTTTGTTATTGTTATGAAAATCATCAAAATAGAATGCCGTAGCACCATTCTTCTAGTTTATAGAACATCATAAAAATTATGTTTTAGAAATGTCACTCGAGAATATTTATAGCTATTCCGGGTTTCGTCAAGAATACAACAGCATAATGTTTTAGAATTAATGACCAGTTAATACTGTTACTGGCCGGTTATACTGTAAAATATCTTGTTAAGTTACCGAACGGAGTTAATTCACACAATTATACTTGAAAATTACGATATCGTTTCACTTTTTTATGATAAATCGATTCTGCCGGTCTATTCTGTCGACATCTCACTGTGTTCACTTAGGTGGAGTGAAAGACAAGTGAGCTGTCATTCCATATTGTTTGTATAGTTTGACAGCTCCACCAAGTGAGTTGTCAAACCATACAAACTCTCACTTCGAATTTTTTACAGAATCGACCGGCAGTTTGTTATTAAGGCTATGGTAGGCGCCATATAAATGTGCAATAACGGTCAAGAACATTACCCACAAACATTTATTTATTTTAATAATAAAAAAAAATCGGTCAAGAGCGTGTCGGACTCGCGCACCGATGGTTCCGTAACACCATATTATAAAACGTGACATGTTTTTTAATTTTTATCGGCGAGGCTTATTCGTCAGAGAATTTTAACACTGCGGTGTATATTGCAGTTTTAGATCAGCGTCATCTCTTGACCAATAGTGGAACTAATGTATTTTATGTTGATGATTTCTCAAAAAGTGTGCTATTAGACACATCGTTTTATTTTCCAGTTATTACGTAAACTTCTATTACTTACATAGAATAATTTCAAATTTTTCAGGTAATTTTTTTTAACAATAAATTCGAGTATCTACGGAGGGATTTTAGGGAAAGGTCAATGTACTTAATTGCAAGTTTACCTGGCGCTTACCACATAACAGCAATTCTCAAAGTTGTACCATTAACCCCTGGGGAATTACATAGGTAAATCTGTATGCGGTTCAGTATGACTTTAGGGACAGACGAATAAAGAGGGACTATTATGATTTCTAGATAACCAGCGGCCAAGTGCGAGTCGGACTCGCGCACGAAGGGTTCCGTACCATTATCTATAAAAACGGCAAAAAAATCAAGTTTTTTGTATGGGGGTTCCCCCTTTTTTTTTTTTTTTTTTTTTTTTTTTTTAGGGATGGGAAATCATCCAATGACTCCTCCCGCTCTGGGTGTAGCGGGAGGGAGTGTCAGACTTCTACTGACTAAA
The DNA here is from genome assembly GCA_963859965.1 of Ceramica pisi. Classification (NCBI taxonomy): domain Eukaryota; kingdom Metazoa; phylum Arthropoda; class Insecta; order Lepidoptera; family Noctuidae; genus Ceramica; species Ceramica pisi. The sequence goes on from OY982543.1 coordinate 18,776,473, forward strand.
ACCCATCCATGTTCCTTCATTGCCCTTTGTGTTCCGGAGCCACGGTGTCCGCGACTCCGGCAGGCGTCGGCCCTTTCGGGCCCCTCTGTGTTGCTGACTCTCTTTGACGCGCGCGTGGAACACTAACGCGCCGTCGACACGGCCTGTCGTCACTAGACGGACGGACGGCGAGCCACCCATAGCTCGCCGTCCACAGGCCCGCGCCTACGGAGCGCCGGAGGTCACCAGGTGGCCCCCGACGCCCGCGGCGTCCACCACGGCGGCCGGGACGAGAGGGTCTCCTCTCCCGCTCCGCCACCTCCTTCGCTAGCATGACTGCTTCGCAGAAGGAGGCAACGGCGTCCCATTCCGTCTCGCTCCGGACCATGGCTTGGACCAGGGCTGGACGCGAGAGGTCGCCGCCGATCGCCGTTTCGAGGACACGGCGGTGCGCCGCCCAAGCGGGGCACACCTGCACAGTGTGCTCTACCGTGTCCTCTGGTCGATCCTCGCAGTGGTGACACCCGGGCGTTTCCTCCCGCCTGATTCGGTGCAGGAACCTCCCGAAACAACCATGTCCGGTGAGGACCTGCGTCAGGCGGTAGGTGAGGACGCCGTGGCGCCTCTCAAGCCACTCCTCAAAGAGGGGACTTACCGCCGCTATCGTGGCGTGCCCTGCGTTGGGTTGCGATAGTAGTCGTCTCCATGACGCCATGAGATCGCGCCGGAAGTTTGTCCGCTGCGCGACAATTTGCCGCGTCAGCGGAGTTTCCCCCCGGCTTAGTATCTCCGCGCGCCAATCATGCAGGCGCGCGAGGACCACCGCCTCCAGATCCCATGGCGGCAATCCGGCAAGGAGACCCGCCGCTTCGCGCGAGATCGTGCGGTACCCTCGTGTCATTCTGAGGGCCACCACCTTTTGGGGCGCGTTCAAATGGTTCGCAGCACGCTGCCTCAATGAACGCGCCCACACCGGGGCCCCGTAAAGGGCCATGGACCGCACGACCCCCGCGTATAGCCTACGGCAGGAGGCGTTCGGTCCCCCCAGGTTGGGCAGGAGCCGCCTGAAAGCAGCGCCGGCCCGCTCCAGTTTGGGGACCAAACGTCGGAAATGCTCCACGAAGTTCCATCGGCTGTCCAGGACGAGCCCCAGGTATTTCAGCGTCGATTCGACGCCGATGGAAACCCTTCCTACCGTCAGCAAGGATCCCGACGGTGGCGCATTGCCTCGGCCATGAAAACACATGGCCTCGGACTTGTGCAGCGCCACCTCGAGACCCAGTTGCCGGATCCGCTCAACGACTATCGCAACCCCGCGTGTCATAGCGTCGGCCGCCTCCGCGTACGACCCCCCTTGTGCCAGCACCAGCGTGTCGTCAGCGTAGCAAATGACGCTGACGCCACTAGGGAGGTCGGCTCGCAGCACCCAGTCGTAACCGATGTTCCACAGGGGCGGCCCCAGAACCGAGCCCTGTGGGACACCGCACGACATCTCTCGCCGGTTCCACTCTCCGCTGTGACTAGGGTAGATAACTGCCCTGTCGGACAGGTAGTCCCCGACCACACGACGAAGGTAGGTCGGCACCCGATGATACCGGAGTGCCTCCCCAATGCAGCTCCAGGGCATGGTGTTGAAGGCGTTGGCGATGTCGAGAGACACCGCCAAGACAACACCACCCCGGGAGACCGCATCCCCCGTCGTGAGGGCTCTGACGCGCATGACGGCGTCCACCGTAGAGCGCCCCTTGCGGAAACCGAACTGGTTGTCCGCAAGATCTGGCCCCGTTCCCGCTAGGTGCCCGGCGAGGCGGTTCGCAATGACTCTCTCGAAGAGCTTGCCCACCTCGTCGAGCAACACCACGGGCCGGAATGCGGACGGAGAGTCCGCAGGGCGCCCAGGCTTCGGGATGAGTACCAGCTTCCCGGTCCTCCAAGAAAGCGGGAACTGGCCTCTCTCCAAGCATGCGCTAAAGAGCCCCTCCAGTTGAGGCCCGAGAGCCTCCAATGCCAGGGCCCAGGCTTTGCCAGGCAAGCCGTCGGGCCCTGGGGCGGTATTCTTGGCCTTGAGCCTCCGTACCGCCGCTCTCAGGTCTACCCCAGTCACAGCAGGGATGTCGTCGTCGTCGTCCTCTTGGTCCTCTTCCGGCACCGCAGGCGGCGGAGCCATAGGCGGGGGAGGATGTTCCCCTCGCGCAGGGAACAGAGCGCTCACCGCGTCCTCCACGAGCTGAGGCCGGAGACTCTGCGTCAGTGGGGGGGCTCAGGTGCGGAGCTTGTTCCGCACCATGAGGTAGGGGCGCCCCCACGGATCTCTGTCGAGAGTCGCCAGCATTTCCTCGCGGGCCAGATCTCTAGCCCGCAGGACAGCGTCGCGGAGAGCGGTCATCGCAGCTCTGTATCCCTCGTATAGCTCCGCCTCGATGGCGTCCGCATCCGGAGGACGGATGCGGCGCCTGCGATGCCTGGCGTACCGGCGGCGCGCAGAAATGCACGCCTCGCGCAGAGACGCTAGCTCTCGCGACCACCAGTACACCTGGCGCCGGGCTCTTCCTGGCCGGACTCGGGGCATTGCCACGTCACAAATGTCGGACATGGCCTCCTGGAACCACCCTCGTGATTGACGTCGGCAGGCCTGTCCGGTGATGTCACCCAGGCCTGCACGATCGAGGCTTCCAGGAGGAGCTCCCGGTCCAGCTGCTTCAGAGCCCAACGCGGACCACTCGGGGTCTGTACGACCGGCGCGCTTGAGGTCTGGGTGGAGACGTCAAACCGGATATACCGGTGATCGGAATAGGTCTCCACCTCCTCCATGACACGCCAGTCAATGACCCGCGGTGACAGAGCGGGACTGGCGAACGAGATGTCCACCACCGACTCGCCCCGCATCCGCACACACGTGGGGACAGAACCCCGATTGAGGACGACCAGGCCTGTCTCCAGAGCCCAGTCTTCCACCATCCTTCCCCGCACGTCTGTCAGACGAGAACCCCAAGCCAAATTCTTGGCATTGAAGTCCCCGAGGACAAGTACGGGTAGGGAATAGTGTCCGACGACGACACCCAACTCTACAAGAGAGTTGTGGAACTCGGCGAGAGTTCGGCTCGGGGAGAAGTAGACTCCTACTACGACGATCTCCCCGAACCGTGCTGCGACGCACCCCTGTCCCCTCCTGACACTTTCAAGGGACGGGGTACCGGCGGCGGCCGACGATATGATGGTCACTGAGCCGCTCAAGTCCGCAACCCAGTCATCCCTGGGTAGGACAAAATACGGCTCAGCGACCACCGCAATGTTGATTGACCACTGCGCCATGCTCTGCATCAGCAAGTGCTGAGCACAGGCGCAGTGGTTGATGTTCGCCTGGAGGAAGCTGAGTGGGGCCGTTACTGGCATTCCATGTCAGCTTCCTCCTGCGAGGGTCCCTCTGTGGCGGCAATAGCGGCAGTGGCGGCGGTTGCGACTGCGGCGGTTGCGGCTGCGGCGGTTGCGGCTGCGGCAGTTACGGCTGCTGCGGCGGAGACGGTGGCAGTGGCGGCGGAGGGCCTCCCCCTACCTCCGGATCTGGCCTTGGTGGGCGGAGCGGGCGGAGCGCAGGCCGCGCTCCCAGCCCGGTGGTCGCCTGGCTTGCCGGCCGCCGCACATGCAACGCAGTGCGGCTTGGCAGAGCAAGTTACGGCCACGTGACCGGGCTGACCGCAGCGGAAACAGAGGCCGCTGCGGTCGACCTCCGAGGCGCACTTAACTGACACGTGGTGCCCCACGTGGCAACGATAGCACCTCAGAGGCCTGGGCTCCAGCAGCTTTACCTGCGCTGAAACCCAGCTCACCAATAGCCTTCGGCCCTCCACAATCTTTTTGGCCGCCGTCACAGGGCAGCAAACCGTAACGGTTCGCATACCCGAGAAGTCCGGACGTAGGGCGCCTGCCTTTATCTGCTCGGCAGAGCACCCTCCGGACCTGGCGACGGCAGCCACCACTTCCTCCTCAGTTACAGAGTCGTCCAGACCTAGGATGCGCAGGTCTGCGCATCTAACGGGCCTGGACACTCGGGCCTCGTCTGCATTTAGGGACGCTCTCAGCTTTTCAGCCAGAGCGTCAGCGGACGAGCCGCTAGTTTCTCCGGGGATCTCCAGCATCCGCGCTCCCGTCGCGGTGACTTTGAGCCGGAGGCCCCCGGTGATCCCGAGCTCTGTGAGATTCACCGTCTCCTTCGCCTTCGCCAGCAGGTCGCGGTAGGACACGCCCCTCTTCTCCGCTTCCGGCTGTAGCGTAATTACTACAGCGGCGGTTTTCGGGGCGCGGAGCCTAGCCGCGATCTTGCGTGCCCGAGACTTGCGCTGCCGCTCCTTGTTTCGGGCCTTTTTGGCCGCCTTCCGCCGGTTCTCTTGCTCCCCGACCACTTGCCATTCGGCTTCAGCCGGGGGAGGTGTAGGGAGCTGTGCGGGCTGGGAGGGCGGTGGCGGCGGCTGCCGCGGTTGGCGTGCCGCAGGCGGTTGGCGTGCCGCAGGCTGTTGGCGTGCCGCAGGTGGTTGGCGGGCCGCAGGCGGAGGACCGCTCGCAGCAGGCGCTGTCGCTGGCAGCGCCTTTCCCTTGCCTTTCTTCCCTTTCCCCTTCCCCTTCCCCTTAGCTTGCGCCTTGGCAGGCGCCTCAGCTGGCGCCGGCTCTGCCGGGGCTGGCTTTGCTGGGGGGGGGGGGGCGGCAACACGGCCCTGCCGGAGGGCCGACTGGACGGCCCTGGTCCGGATGCGGCAGCCGCAGCAGCCGCATAGGACACCGTCCCCGGGCCCGAAGCCTCCTTGTTTGCCCCTAGGGGGGGCCGCAGGACGATGCCCTCTAGCACGGAGAACCGCCGCTGGAAGGCGGCGAGCTCCTTCCGGACCAGTGCCAGGACCTGGTTGTCTTCCGGTTCGGGCCGGCTTGGTTGCTGCTGCTGTTGCTGCCGCTGTTGTTGTGCCGCCTGTTGTTGTGCCGCCTGTTGTTGTGCCGCCTGTTCCGCCTGTTCCGCCTGAGGCGCCACGCGGGGGACGGGCTCCCGCAGGCTGGCCAAGTCCGCCTGGAGCTTCGCGTTCTCGTTTTGGAGAAGCTCCATGGCGGACGTAAGGCGGGCGACGTCCGCCCACAGACTAGCCATCTCCCCGTCTTGCGAGGCCCGGTATTTGGCCTCCGCTGCCGCCATGATGGAGGCGGAAGCCGCGGGCATTGCCTTCGCCCTAGTGGACGGCCTCTGCTTCTGGGCGACCAGCTTCAGCGCGGCTTCCACCTCCTTTGCAAATGTGGCCTCACGTTCCGCCTCGGAGCCGCCAGTTGCTTCCTCCACATCCGCCTCGTCAGTCTCGCACGCTGTCGAGCCCGGGTGACGCCCCTCCTCGGCCAGCTTAGCCGACCTCTCGGAGGCCGAAGGCCCCCTCCCCTTGCCTCTGATCCCGCCACGCCTATTGGTGGGGATCTTCCTGGCCGAAGCCGAGGCCTCCTCTTCTCCGGATGACGACCCTTTGTCGCCATCCCGCCTGGGCCGCTTGCGGAAGAACTTGCTGATCTCCGCAAGTGACCCGGCCCTCTCGCGCCGGGAGCTCTCTGAGCCTCCCGCGCCTCTCCCGCTTCTGCTGGATGCAGCGTCGGACTCCGACCGCTCATCACACATTGTGCCGTTACCGGCGGTTTGGGTTTGGTTTTCATTTTCCATTTTATTCCCACGAGTAATAGGTAAGTATACGTCCATCCTGACAGGGACCGTGTATCAGGATAAGCAGAATAAGTTGCTTTACTCGCCAGAGAGGGCTGCAGGTATCTCTGGCGAGGGAAGCACTAGAGACTGATAATACCCGTCAGCCATTCGTCCCTTCGCGGTGCTCCCGCCACTTGGGATTCGGGGTATTTTTTATAGAGGTTTACGTCCTCGTGGTCCAGGCAGTTAAGCCAAGACCGTCGGTCCTATGAGTGCTGCGAGACATGACCACAGTCTGCACTTCGATAGGGTTACGAGATCAGCGGTGACAGAGAAGGACCCACCAACTCTGTCTGCTCGGAGGCAGGGTAAGTGCACACCGAGCCCGCTCTTGCTCCTCTGCTATGCCCTCTGCTACACAGAGGGTCACGCAAAGGAACGCCCCGTCGGTCCATCCGGTGGACCCCACCCGTGTCAGAAAATTAGCCGCAACAGTAACACTCCCCGAAGTATAAGAGGAGATTCTCATTCCATCCCCTCATTCCCCGGAAAAAGTTACTGTTGCGCCCAGGGTGCACCGGCCCAGCAACTGCTCTTCCCTCCAGACGGATCGAAAGGGACCAGCAGCCGCCAAGCACGCGTGGAGGACTTCTGACTTCGCACCCCATGGGGGTTCCCCCTTAAATATTTATTGTATTCAGTTTTTTAGTATTTGTTGTTATAGCGGCAACATAAAAACATCATCTGTGAAAATTTCACCTGTCTAACTAGCGCGATTCTTGAGATACAGCCTGGTGACAGACAGACATACAAGTTCCGTACCATAAACTGATAAAACACGTATATGATAAAACACGTTTATGAGAACAACAGCGGCTATAGAAATACACAATGTGACAATTTCAACTGTCCTACAGTGTCTACCTATTACGGTTCTTGAGATTAAGCCCGCTGACAGACAGATGGACGGACGGATGGTCAGCGGAAACTTAGTAATAGGGTTCCGCTGGGTACCCAGCGGAACCCTATTACTACGCTTTCATTGGGGCTTGGGTAAGGAACCCTAAAAAGTAGGAAGCAAATGATATCAGCGATAGTGTGGCTTATTGAAGTTGAAGAAATCAGCGATAGTGGGGCTTAATGTAAGTTGAAGAAATCAGCGATATTGTGGCTTAACTGTAAGTTGAAGAAATCAGAGATAGTGTGGCTTACTGTGAGTTGAAGAAATCAGCGATAGTGTGGCTTACTGTGAATTGAAGAAATCAGCGATAGTGTGGTTTACTGTAGGTTGAAGAAATTAGCGATAGTGTGGCTTACTGTAAGTTGAATAAATCAGCGATAGTGTGGCTTACTATAAGTTAAAGAAATCAGCGATAGTGAGGCTTACTGTAAGTTAAAGAAATCAGCGATAGTGTGGCTTACTGTAAGTTGAAGAAATCAGCGATAGTGTGGCTTACTGTGAGTTGAAGAAATCAGCGATAGTGTGGCTTACTGTGAGTTGAAGAAATCAGCGATAGTGTGGCTTACTGTAAGTTGAAGAAATCAGCGATAGTGTGGCTTACTGTAAGTTAAAGAAATCAGCGTTAGTGTGGCTTACTGTGAGTTGAAGAAATGAGCGATACTGTGGCTTACTGTAAGTTGAAGAAATCAGCGATAGTGTGGCTTACTGTGAGATGAAGAAATGAGCGATACTGTGGCTTACTGTAAGTTGAAGAAATCAGCGATACTGTGGCTTACTGTGAGGTGAAGAAATCAGCGATACTGTGGCTTACTGTGAGTTGAAGAACCCTATTACTACGCTTCCATTGGGGCTTGGGTAAGGAACCCTAAAAAGTAGGAAGCAAATGATATCAGCGATAGTATGGCTTATTGAAGTTGAAGAAATCAGCGATAGTGGGGTTAATGTAAGTTGAAGAAATCAGCGATATTGTGGCTTAACTGTAAGTTGAAGAAATCAGAGATAGTGAGGCTTACTGTAAGTTGAAGAAATGAGCGATACTGTGGCTTACTGTAAGTTGAAGAAATCAGCGATAGTGTGGCTTACTGTGAGTTGAAGAAATGAGCGATACTGTGGCTTACTGTAAGTTGAAGAAATCAGCGATACTGTGGCTTACTGTGAGTTGAAGAAATCAACGATACTGTGGCTTACTGTGAGTTGAAGAAATGAGCGATACTGTGGCTTAGTGTAAGTTGTAGAATTTTAAAATCGGTATTTGCCTTATTTTTTGTTATTATTTGTATGCTTAAAAGTTAGGTTTGATTTAGATTTGTATGACAACACAACTGAAAGTTGTCCAATTAACAAGGTTGCTCAATAATGACTACGTACCACAGAAATAATATCTATGCTACGTATAAAGGTACCAATAAAATGTATTATTAAGGATAATGTGTTTATTACACAAATGCTAGATAGAGACTACTTTTTAATGCCTATTAATCCCGCGGTGAATTAAACACCTGTTAAATTATATTATGTTTATAGTCCTTATAGGTTTATTTCAAGTTGTGATTTGCAGCATAGCCATACACTACTTACTGCAGGAGTATAATATTTCAAACGTGTTCAATGAATTCTAACAAGTAAATTAAAAAAGAAAGTCTCAGTTGCTTGCATTTTCATTCTACTTAATTTTGCGACTACACTTGCCAAGATCGGTGGCAATAAGCATGATATCCGAAAAAATAGATTCCTTCAATGTTAAATTTTCATTGTTACTTGAATAAACCGACACGGTTGACGCAGCGGTTGAGCGATTGGCTACTGCGCTGCGTGTCGCAGGTTCGATTCCCGCTCGGAACAAATATTTGTATGGCCTACAGATAGTTGTTCCGCGTCTCGCTATTTGTGTATGTGAGTTTGTATGTTTGTGAACGCTCCCACGATACAGGAGACTTTCCTAGTGTGGAGCAACGTTTAATTGCGTAAAATTGTGTACCTACTATTTTTTCTTAAAAAGACACGGATACATTGTTTTAAAAATAATGTGTTCACAATATATCGAGAAATTATAATTTAATAAAAAAAATATTACATTTTTACGGAGTTTCCCATTTTCCGGTGACATAACAAATATTAAATATCCATACGATACGCCAGAAACCTTCCTGCATGAAAATATTTAGGTTTTGCCCGCACCACTAACGACTTGAAGTTGACGTTATGACTAACTTTTCTACCGTCAGTAACTGGGTCTTGGCACAGAAGATTTGTAGTCAATGATGTCATCTGTCTTGGTAAAGTGATGAAGACAGGAAACGTACAGCTGCCTCGTCAGTATTAGAAGGCGCAGCATATTTTGGTCGCGCCAAAGCAATAGGTACCGCATCGATCGATTTCAACAAGTGGCTTTCCTTCGCTTAGTCTCTAATAACACAAAGAAAAAAATAAAATATTTTCAAGAAAAGTTATTTAAAGTGCTCTTTAGATTCAGATTATTTATTTGTAAACATAGGTTACAGGTACAATAGCGAATCTGCTCAGAATGTTGAATAAAATCGTTATAAAATTAAATTTTGTTCGTTTGAAAAAAATATTTCTACCAAAATGCTCATAATTAAATTGCATATATCCATTAGTGTAAGTACAAAATCAAAATAATCGATAGATTTCGAGAAGATGCATGTTTTCAGTAATTTTTTCTCATTTCTGTAGTTTCGTTGTGAGAAGATTAATCAAACATTATACTAAGTAATAAAAAATAAAAGCCTACCATTTTGAAGCCAAGAGTATGTAGAAATTTAGTGTATTTTTTATAAGTTGATATTTCTTTTGGATAACGAGTATATATCCAAAAAACTGCAAAAAAAACGGCTAGCACTGCGTTTTGCACGGGGACGCGCCTTAAGAAAGGGGCTTGTGACGCAATGTGGTCAGCCGGTGCACTGCGACAAGGCAAGTGTGAAAACGGGCTTAACTAAAAACCACCCAATCACTGTTTTAAACAAATTTTTTATCACGCTAAATTGACCATTCCCGCAGAGAATCACCATAATCCAAGCAAGTCAGCTAATAAAAGACTTTCCCTTTTATCTTTATCAGAACAAACCGATACAGGTTTTATTAAACAATTATTTATTAATCTTAATGTTTGACTTTCGCTCGTGACTTCAGATGTTTTTTTTAAATGACGGTAAAAAGTTTTTTGTTCACTTGCTGTCCCCCTTGGCTTCGCTCCCGTCAACTGCAACTTTTTTACTTTCATAAGAACCTTCTCCTGACAGTAAAAAACACAACTAAAAAAGAATTAGCGAAATCGGCCCAGCCGTTCACGCGTGATGCGATGACCAAGGGAAATAGTGATTCATTTATATAATCCTAGCTGACACGTGCAACGTCGTCTGCGTAACATTTTTCATTACTGCTCCGCTCCTATTGGTCTTAGCGTGATGATATATAGCCTATAGCCTTCCTCGATAAATGGGCTATCAGTATTCAACACTGAAAGAATTTTTCAAATCGGACCAGTAGTTCCTGAGATTAGCGCGTTCAACCAAACAAACAAACTGTTCTGCTTTATAATATTAGTATAGATGTCACCGGAAAATGGCAAACTCCATAAGATTGTAAAATATCGCGTGAAACTGTTAACTATTTTTTTCTAAATAAGACACGGATATATTGGAAACTATTGAATTTGGATGGGATGTTTTGTATAGAAAACGATTTTTTCATAATACATCGAGAAATTATAATCTAATAAAGATTTATTTTTTTATTTTTTAGATTTTGAAGTAGTTATCTAAGTCGTTGTTGTCTAAGTCTGTCGCCATAACAACTATGTTAATAGCATTGTTGTGTTCCGGCAGTTAGAGGTATGATAGCCAGTTCCTCTGTGTAAGAGGATTCCGGGTGAAACTCGCTTCATCTTCGGCCTAATCATCACTTTCCATCAGGTGAGATTTGGGCCAAAAGTTTCCCCGTATTGTATAAAAAAAAAATATGACTAGATTGTTGTATATAATGCAACTACCATTTTCTAGAATTAAACCATTGCTTGCAGTTTCGTGCTAAAACCATTTCAGTGTATTTGCAGTAGGTTTTGAACTGTAGAACAACAGTACCTATGGATTTATGTTAATACGTGTGTGTAAGATAACCTTCTAAGGGCCGATTTTTCAATAGCCTGATACATTTTATTAAAGAGTAAAAATGCCGCTTTGACAGCTTTTGCATAGAAAATAATGTCAAACAGCCATATTTATTCATCAGTTAAAAATTATTTGACTATTGAAATATCAGCCCTCAGACTGATAAACATAGGTAATTAAAAAAATAACCGTTGAATTAAAATTTGTTTAATTTATTTTATACATGTTTACATACAGACAGCCACAGTCACACATCTACGCCTTAAACAGAATATTTACAATTTTCAGATAAAAAACTAAAATTAATAGTATGCTAAATGCACAGGAATGTCAAATTCTTTAAAAAAATACAGAAATAATTTTCATTTTAGAAAATAAAAACTATTTTTCTCTTCTAAAATAATTTTGAAATGTGAAATTTACCACGTTAAAAAAAACAGTAAAATGTTATTATTATTATAAATACAGGTGGGTGGTTTAATTCATGGTTTCATGAAAAATGTTAACAATAAATATATTTTTTAATAACCTTACGACTAGACAGGTACTAAGCAGTGAATACTGTCAAATATTGTTATTATTAAAAATGTAATTATTTAATAATATTTAGTACATTTAATTTATAAATTAGTAAGTAGAGTTACGCCGTGAAACCATTGTATTACGTTACATTTTATTGTTTTGTAGTAATGTCGAAATTAACTACTAATGTTTTTTTTTTAAATTCCTGATTATTATAATGAAAACCCAACTTGTTTTAGCAGTTTCAAAATCACACGTAGAAAGGGTTTTTCACTTACTTAAACGTTTGTCCCGAAAAGTAAATAAAAATTTCCATGATTAATGTTAAAATCAGCACTACAATATCACTGGTCTCATTTATAATTAACTTATTATTAATTATAATGAAATATACAACTACGAATGACTCAATGTGTTATTTATAATATTATTAGGCGCAAAAAGTCTATTAACTTCTAATAAAACCGTATTGAATTTACATAGGTATCGATCTCAAAGAAAAAGGTGAAAAAGGTAAGCCTTTTATTTAATTACATACATACAAAATATTTTTAATCAATCCAATTCTGAAACAACTTTGTACATCTTTCGTAAACCAATACCGTATTGGCTCCCGAAATAAATATTTCAAATAAATGACAAAGTTTCTCAAACTTTTTCGTCGGCACCCCTCTAAAAATAACGTTCTTTTCAACGCGTAGGGTGTTGTTCAGAAAAATGATTGACTAATTCCATTTGTCATTGTAAACAAAGTTGTGTACAAAGGGGCTATTCCCCTTTAAAATATGAGCTTCAAAGACAACATTGAACATCCCCTTTCTTTTAAAAGAAGGGGAATTAAGATGAAAGAAATCTCATGGGGATTTTCGGTAAGTGCATTTCTATGTTACGAACTAGCATCACTTTGTACATTCACTCGTTATTTTTATTGAAAGAGTAAGTTAATTAAGTGGATTTATTTTTAATCGCAGCATTAAACCAGATGAACAGTTTTAGAGCTGTCATATTATCATTTTTACTAAGTTTTACATAGTAAAGCGCTAGTATGTACTAAAATGGATTCTAGATTCTGAATTTAATTTCTAATGTAATATCCAGAGTTCACTCGCACAAAATTAGTAAATAATAATCTACTTTTATTTACAATTCAACACAATTAATTTTTTCGTCACATTGCTTTAATCAATTTTTAATAATTAACAAATTAATTTGAACAATGCTCATAATTTAATCTAACTGAAAATCTTATCATCCCTTCACCTACATCGTCTTACTTGTTAAAATAATTTTCTTAATCTACTAAGACTCTTTTCCTACGCACATTTTTGACTCTTCTTTAAAATAAAGAATTATCTTTTCAGAATGTTGTAATTCCATACATTCCAATAGTGAAATTGCATAGCTAAATGTCTAAACATACTAATTATCAAATGATCGAACAAAATATCTGAGTCTCAGTCAACGAAATAAAACACGTATCTACAAGATTTTGACTTATCCAACATTAAAATCAAGTAAGCTCTAGGCTTACAGTGCCCAAGATAAGGACTAACTTGTCAAGTTTAGCTTTCTACAAACAGTTAGCTCATTATCGTCTCACAAGAAAGGAATAATCTCAAAATGAATAAATTCTCCATAATTTCAGATCTTCGCTCAAGCGTGTCTTTCTTCATAATAAGATTGATTGGTAAAACAGCAACCATTTTTTGCGTATTATCTCTAATATCTACATCAGTTACCATAACATAGCATCAACAACAAAATTAATCAAGAAAATGAGATTCAGGCCTCTAAATCTTAGACTACATCTAGATCTTAATGAGGTTCATAGATCCATACCCGGATTGACCACAGGACCACCTCACTTCACTTCAACAGTTTGTTTCCACGTATGTAAGCGGTCGCTTACACTGCCTGAGGCTAGGGGACGACCACGTGGGGTTCACTTGAGAGCAACCGCCGGACGGATTGGTGGTTGTTGCCGTCACTGCTGGAGATGTCGCTTGTGCTCACCACAGCTGGCTGCGAGAAGTTCTTGCACAGAACTAAGACCTGGAAGAGGAGAAGTTGTTATAGTGATTTGGTTGACCTGATTAATTGATGAGATCGGAGAATATAGTGTACTAGTTGACCCGCGCAACTTCGTATTTTCTTTCTGTTTGACTTAGCGTGATGATATTATAGCCTATATATAGCCTTCCTCGATAAATAAGCTATCTAACACTGAAAAATACGGGTCTGATTATTTTTAAAATCAGAGCCGTAGTACCTGAGATTAACGCGTTAAAAAAAAAGTCCGCAAACAAACTCTTCAGCTTTATATTATTAGGAAGAGAACAGCAGCGTTTCCATTTACAAGCAACTTGCATGCAAGCTGTCATTGAGGGCCAAGATCGAGCTTATTGATCACTTTGTTCCCGGTAGCCGGCTGTAATGTAATAGAACTTGCATGCGAGCTGATGTCAGGTGGAAACGTGACCTTGTGTGATTTCCTTTTCTGCAAAAGTGGCGAAGTTTCATACGAACTAACAGGCTCGATTATTGGATAAATTTTCAAAAACCTTTCATAGTGCTACCCAATGTTGTAAAATTTTGAATTATAGATCCAACGGTTTAACTGTGCGGTATCCGAGGATAAATTAGTTTAAGATTGTTATTGAATAAATAATTGTCTTATCCGGTGAAGACCCAGAGGTAACATTGGGTCGTTTATTAAGATCTCAATAGCACCGTTTGGGTAAAACATTTCTTTTGCATAAAGTCTTAATAGGTCAGCCAAATTATGAATAGCTCTAATCTCTGTAGCCCTAATCAGGAAGTATTATGAGGTAGAATATCTATGCAACTTTATGAGAATAAATACACTAAATTGCATTAAACAATAAACTAAATCCGCTGTAAACACGACCGCTGAGGTAATCCCTCTTCGCTATAAAACGATTCCATCATCGTTGCACCTTGCACACGGTAACATAAACTGTAATGAGGTTTATAGCCCGCTAACATACTCGTAAATTACTGGCAAGTGAATAAAATAGTCAGTGATGTCAACAAAATTGATTAGAATCTTTATTTAAATACAATTCGTTGGGACAAAACATGGTTTGTTATTTAAATGCAACGCGTTTAATTGAAGGTATGGCAGTGCGCTGCAAGTATTTTAAAGGAATTGCTGGACAAATATGGAAGGTAATCACTTTGTTGCTGATGTGTTTAGTTAGTCGGCTTTATTTATCAAATTCTTACATGCCTATCTATACTAATATTATAAAGAGGTAAAATTTGTTTGTAAGTTTGTATGTTTGTAAGTTTGTAAGTTTGTATGTAGGGGGTAATCTCAGGAACTACGGGTCCGATTTGAAAAATTCTTTCAGTGTTAGATAGCCCATTTATCGAGGAAGATTATAGGCTATATATCATCACGCTAAGACAAATAGGAGCGGAGCATTAATGGAAAATGTGACGCAAACGAAGTTGCGCGGGTCAGCTAGTTCCTAATATGTCTCTTTTTATTTCTAAGTAATTGCTAATGTTAAGCTTTGTACGCGATAACGTCTACGTGGATTTCAGATTGACTTATTCAACCTTCAATACCTCATTGCTCTTCGACAGATTACATCCACCTCTGCATCGGTGGAAACATATCTTTTTTTTTGGGATGGGAAATCGTCAAATGACTTCTCCCGCTCTGGGCGGAGCGGGAGGGAGTGTCAGACTTTTACTGACTAAAACCCATCCATGTTCCTTCATTGCCCTTTGAATTCCAGCCAACACCATAACATAATAAATAAGTTGATAGTTCTAGCAGTAGGTCATTAAGACTATTTGTTTACTAAGGCGGAGACAACTCGAAGAAGTGGCATAATTACTTTACTGCACCAGTGGGGCAAAGTAGAACTAGATTCACAGTTTTGGTACCTATACAATACATAATACCATTTTTTTCTACATTTATCTATTTGTCTCTCATAATCAAGTATACCAATGAGTCTAGAGTTAAAACACTTACCGTGTACAAAACACTGAGCACCCCCATGGCCCCGCCAACCAGCACGTCCCACCAGTGATGCCGGTGGTCGCTGAGCCGGCTCAGCGAGCACACCGCGGCGTACACGATGCAGAGGACTTGCAGGAGCGGTACCAGCAGCACCGAGCGGTTGTGCCAGCTGAATGCTCGCCTTTGGAGGTACCACTGCGGAAGAGAAGTAATGTTAGTTGATGGTTTATTATCGGGACGTTTAATTCCTACTTCAAGTACGATGGGGTTTCCGGAACAAATAATAATATGTAGTTGAGAAAAGTATAATAATATTATAAAAATAAACTTTTTACTCTTTTCCCAATTATTTTGATTGGCGTACGTAGCACGTCTTTTCACATTATGCGGTCTTATTCGTTTTTTTTTCTCACAGTTCAATAATTTTTATTTACAATAAATTGAAAAGATATAAAGACCTAAAATTTTTTGTAATTTAATTTTCATACATTAAATCAAGTTTGACAATCAATGGATTTCTTCTGATCTAAAATAAAGTTGCTTGTAAGTACTAATTGAATTTAAACATAATATTCTATAAAAATTGCCGAACAAAGAGATACTCACAGCTAAAAACAGCCCGCAGTAGACGGAGAGTGACGCGTGCGCCGAAGGGAAGCTGCGGCTGGAGTCGATCTGCAGGTAGCGAGAGTACTTCATTGACGTGCAGCGGTAGTTGCTCACGTACTCTGAACTGTTGGGGAGAAGACACAGGTATTGTAGGTATTGTAGGTATCGATCACCATACTTGGCCAGTTAAAAGTATCATGAATTAACGTAAGCTTGCAGAAGTGTAAATGTATTGTACTTGCACAAAGTTAAATGTAGAGCATGGTTCATGGTGGACTTTGGGTAGTCCTGATGTACCACACATAGTGACTAGACGTAACCCTTGATTTGTTTTGCATGTATTGACACTGGTTGATTACAAATAACATTATACTATCGGATATTGGGTACAACAAAATAAATACCATAATTTGACATCTCACCTCTTATATTTCAGATATCATCTGCCATTTGAATAATTGCCAATTTAAGCATTTATTGTTCAATATTACCCATTTTTCGCTAGCAAATGTCAAATACTTTAAGCGCTAATTCCATGTTAATGGAAAAATAATCATTCTTTTTGCTCCAGCAGTTAAATGGTATACAGCGCATCAAAGTTCTAGTGAGGCTAGTGACGTCATTTGTTAGCCAAAAGTATGGCATGACGTCAAGTGAAACTTCAGCGCAGTGTATCTTCTTCGTTTTTGAGGGTTCCGTAGCCAAATGGCAAAAACGGAACCCTTATAGATTCCTCATGTCTGTCTGTCTGTCTGTCCGTCCGTCCGTATGTCACAGCCACTTTTCAACTACTATAAGAAACTATAAGAACTACGCTGTTGAAACTTGGTAAGTAGATGTATTCTGTGAACCGCATTAAGATTTTCACACAAAAATAAAAAAAAAAAACAATAAATTTTGGGGGTCCCCATACTTAGAACTAAAACTCAATTTTTTTTTTCATCAAACCCATATGTGTGGAGTATCTATGGATAGGTCTTCAAAAATGATATTGAGGTTTCTAATAAATTTTTTTCTAAACTGAATAGTTTGCGCGAGAGACACTTCCAAAGTGGTAAAATTTGTGTTCCCCCCCCCCTGTAACTTCTAAAATAAGAGAGTGAAAAAAATAAAAGTTATGTGATGTATATTACCATGTAAACTACCAGCGAAAATTGCATAAATCGTAAATACCTACAGGTTTGTACTGAACCCTCGGTGCGCGAGTCCGACTCGCACTTGGCCGGCTTTTTGTTTACGTCACAAATGGGAACAAAATAATTCTTTGTTATCTACAATCTGAAACTGAACGCAATCAGCATATTATGAACCATGTTAAGGGCTATCAGTGTCATTATTTTCTATGAGATTGACTGACAAATCTTGAACGCAGCTTGGTTGCGATCAATTGGTGAAATCCGCTCTTAGATTTGTTTCGAAAAATAATCTATTATGATTTACAAAGAAATATACTCACTCATTACAAGTGCTAGCCTTATCTGGCTGACACAGATCAAAGAAGGTGGGCCTAGGAGACCCCACAACACACTTGACGACCTCCAGTATGGTCAGGTTCACCACAGACCCGTAGATGTAGTCGCGGTATAAGAAGGCAGCTGTCTTCGCGCTGTCGAGGAGTTTGCTCTTCTTCAGGTTGTACTCGTCTTCCTGTTGGAGGGTTGTTTCGACTGCCCATAGCTGGAAAGAATGGAGATGTTGAATTTGGAGAAGGGAATTTCGGTATTTTCCAAAACGAATTTTTAATATTAGGTACCAGCCCCCCAAACGATGCCGCTGAGTCGAGGTCCGTACCCCACAGGGGGTGCCCTCAGCGAGCGGAGTTTTAGTATATATTACATAGCCTTGGCTGGGGGCCTTAAATTCACCTAGGCCACCACAGGCAAGTCCGGTTAAGTAGCTGCAACTTTCTAGAGTTAGTAGCAGCGAGAGGGCATCGACAAAAAAAAAAAAAAGGTATCAGCCTGTTTTCTTAAAGCAATGCATTATTAGCATCGCTTGGTGCAACCGTATAAAATCCGTTGCGTGGCTTGGAATGGCTGCAGAGGGGCTAGCACGAATTTTTTGACATATAGTACGTTAAAATAAATGAATTTTGAATGTGAAAATCAACAAACCCATAATATTTTGTTTTAATTTTATGGGACATACACTATTAATATAAAAACATGAATTTAATATCTTATTCAAATAAATATTATATGCGAAACGAGTAATGTAGCTATGGTAAAATTTTGGCCCTCAGCGAAAAATATATACTGTCGAAAAGGATCTTTAGTGGGTCAGCTATAATGATGATGCAGACAACAACACTATAGAGTAGGTAAGTATAGTTTTGTCACCTGATATCTTCGATCGTCAAGTACCTAATACATACACCAAGTCAAATGACAGCAGAATACATTAAAACTGACACTTAATGACAGACAGACAACGTCGTAATTGTAAAGGACAGGCTATTTACTTCACAGAAGCGACATAATGCCAATGTACATTTCAAAAAACTGTCGGTTGTACCCTTAAGACTGTTGGACACTTGTTTTTGCTTGTTATTTCAGATATGATAGTGACAGCTTTTGAATGGCTAATTTCAGTCACAATGAACGTCAGATCATAATTTTGTCATATGATTTGTTTTGTTTAGTCATAGGGTCAAAAGTTATTGTTAAAACATCTTGTAAATTGTTTGTTTTTTTTTTACATATGTTTGTGTGTCAACAACTCCCTCGTTTGATGGTGGGAGCAAGGGCTACCTACTGCTGAGTATGAGGTTTACTTAGACTGCCAGTTCACGCAAAGTGTCATTGATCTTTTCACCAGGAATTTCTTAGTTGCTTCCCGGAGTCTAGAGTTGTTTAAAGCTGCGTTTCCACGAAAAAATCTTTATTCCGTCAGTCAGATTATAAAAAAAATTTGACCCGTGTTTTTTCTTTTGTTACGGGAACCAAAATTGACGAAGTTCCGACGCTTTTAAAATTTTCAATACGTCACGCCTTGACATAATTTTTAGCGGGTCGTAACTCCCGAGTTTTGATGCGTTTTATCTTTGTAAATATTCATTGATTTACAAAAACAAAAAATACGTGTCCATTATTTTTCAACACTCCTAACTGATGGACTAAATAGTTTTGCAACTTGCGGATGATGGAAACTAGCCTATTCTATTGGTTATTAACAAACACATCCACGCGACGCAGCCTCGCACATTTTTTATGAAAACGCAGCCGTAATGTTGGCGGTTGTAGCTCACCGCCTATTATGTACCTACATCACGCTACCCGACACTGTAAAATTTTCCCAATCAACCTTGAACTTAATGCGTTAGCAATAAAGATGAAAATAAAACTTGACAGATAGTGTGTGGATTCTGGTAGAGTGGCCTTTTAGACCCCTGCTGAAATTCAAGTCTAATATGTTTGCCCATCTGCCGTATCCTTTGCGGAATACTGGCTTGATGTTACTCCGCTTCTTTCCGACTAAATTAATTTTACAATTTTCGTTTCTAAATACCTATCTACACTTAGTTTCAACATTTTCATGAAAATCTCTTAGAAACTTTTGCTCCATTTGCATGCACCTGCATTGTATGACGTCGCACTCATTGTCATGGACCATACTTCAACAATTGTGCGAACTAACGCACCTGTGTACATTAGTGGCTATGGCGACAACAGTAGCGGTTAAACGACAATAGTTTCTGATATTTTATGCGCAGTAATTGACGCTGTAATGATCGCAAATGAATAGGAAAGGAAAGTAGGAAATTTTTAAGCAGCGAAGATTTTTAGAAATCTTGTAAGCTTAAAAATTTGCTATACATTCTTCATCTTATTGTGTGGGCAGTAAGGTCTAACGACCCCACATACCCTAGTGTCAGAGCTTCTAAACCGCCTCAAGGGCCTCTGACCAATGACGTATTATATGTAGACACGTCATAAACGGCGAAAATGCTAGACAGCTACTAATACGCATGAAGAATGGGAAAGAAAATATGTCACTGTACGGCGGGATGCCTATTGCTAGAGGGAGATAAATATACATCTTCAGTTACGTCACAGGATAAGTAAAAGTCAAATTGACATCAAAACAAACGTAGTGTCGCGCGACAGGTTGGTGCGTAACTAAGCGCAATGTGGCCAATTGGCTTAAATTCATTTCATGTTGTCATTTTAGAGTGCGGACAACGTATCTATAGTTTTATACATCATTGCCTCTGACATGGTTTAACGACCACCATTTGGCAGCCGGGAGCACTTGCTTATATCATGTTTTTATTAGACAATCAGGTGATTCAAGCTTGCAATGTCCTAGCCAAAGTGAGAACAACTATATAAAGTATGCTTCCTGTGGGAATCGAACACACGACCACCGGGGTACAAGGCAAGTGCACCACTCGACCACGGAGACAGTTGAAACTGTAAAAGTAATAGAAGACGCAGCCACATAATAATATACCTATTGTTATCTATTGACCAAAATGAGTCTGCTTAGCCTTTTCCCAACTATGTACATCGAGATCAGTCTGACAGGCTTTAACTGGATGAGTACCTACCAGTATTTTACATAGAGCAACTGCGTATCTGGGGGGCTACTCTCTTAGCCCGAAGACCGTAGTTTCGGGCTTATTTGCGGGCGTATTCTACTCCGTATCATCAATGGACTTACGATCAGTCCCGATCCCGCACTAAGAATGAATGACAAAACGATTTGACAGTAACTGTCATATCGTGGTGTCTTTAATACTTGGTGGTTAGGTGACACGGAGTTTCTAAGCCCGAAACTATGGACTTCGGGCTTAGAGAGTAGTCTCCCTGACTTTTACAACCCAGTTACTGAGTATCAAGTTACCTCTTGCAACCCTAGCATGGTCGTCTATGTATAGATATATACGAGTTTATGTACACCAAGAGATTGCCATAATGTAGTTAGAAAGGCTTTGTCCATGATGAAACTTAAGGCATTATTAAGTTATGAGACTCATTTGCTATAACATTAGGTAACACCTTTGACGAAGCATGCGTCGAATTGATGGCTGGAACAACTTTCATTCAGGAAGGTCATTTTAGTACCATTCCTAAATTGGAAAACCATACCTACGGCTTCTTTTCCGCCTTTGGACATCTGCATTACCAGGGGTATCACATATATGTATTGCCTACATTGGGATAGGTTTTTCCGACCAGACGGGTGTTGTGTCCTGGCGGCTTGGTCAATTTGGTTCAAAATCAGCAGTAATTTATTCAAATAAGGCAAGTACGTGTCAGCACTTTTTGAACGTTACTTTTACATAAAGTTCCTCAAAACGCCCAACCATCACCACTTCCTACCTAATTTATATAACAGTGTGCAAGGCTGTAGTCAAGCTGCAAAGTGTTTAAATCGCATAGATAATTTTGAATGCACCATTTACGACGCCTTTTTAACGTCAGGTCTTTGTGGTTCGTATATGACGATATAGAAATCTCTCTCATGTGCCTGAAACAGTTCTGTCTAAAAACATACTCACCACTAAATAAGGCACGATGACAGTGATGGCTGCCACCAGCGATATGGAAAAGGTGTCGCCGGTGTGAGGGTAGGACAGCGCTGGGTCGTTGCAGGTGAAGCCAGCTCTCCGGCTGGGCAGCGCGCCGACTTCCAGCAGGATACATACTGCTGCCACTGTTAAAGAAGAGAAGAGAACGTTAGAATGTTTTGTTATAACTAGAACTATTATAGTAGGTAGGATGTTTGTAAATTAGGAGGAATTATCGACAGTGTCACCGCGGCTCTCAAACGCAATGGGCATTTGAAAGAACACGAATGAGTTTTTTAGTTTTACTGTAGGTTTGTGTTTAAAATTCATTTTACTGTTTAGGTTGTGTTCAAAATTAAATTCATTATTGTTTTGGTGAGCGATATGTATCTACGCCTTAATAGTCACATGCATTTATTATTTTGTTGTTGAGCTTGTTTTAAATTGTGCAATATACCTATTTTATGTGGCTGTAATTAATTAACGAAATAAATAATTATTAAGAATCTGATACTCTCTCTCACTACGCTCAAAGCGGGAGGAGTAATTTGATGATTCCCCTTTCATAAAAGGTTGATAGTTTATTTAGGACTTGATATTCTTACAACTTAGAATTCACCTAGCCCATTATAATAAATTGATCCACCTACTATTTCCCCAAACATGATTTAACCATACCAGTATTTTACATGGACCCACTGGCAATCTGGCATCCACAACTCAGTCAGATCAACTGGGAAACACGTACGAAATAGGGAATGCAAAGAACCGCGATTCCCAGTAATTTCGATACTTTAGCCAATTATCGCGAAAGTGGCGGTTCTTTGCAATCCCGAGTACGAAATGCCCCTTGTCAAGACCTGGAGTCAGATTTTAATTTTCAAACTTATCACCATTATAGAGCCGTAAAACTCAAGAGAGGAACTCGAGGCTAAATAATAACAGTCACACAGGTCGATCTTCAAGGGTAACCAACGCTTGCCGAGGTTGGTCTTTGGATTGGTGACCATCTTAATATACCGATTTTCCTCCGTGCCTCGGAAAGCACGACGTTAAGCTGAAGGTCCCAGCTGACATTTGGAGATCTATGGCAGTCGTTACGGATAGTCTGAGAAGCCAGAAAATCTGACACCAGTCTCACCAAGGAGTACCTACCGTGTTACCCAGATAATGGATTGTGGAGGTCTGGTAGGCAACCGCTCCACGTAAAATACTAGTATTCAGCTGAATCCGATTTGACTTGAAGCCGACCCCAATATAGTTGAGAAAAGGCTAGGCAGATGATGAAGACGTCCACTGATTAACATAGGCCTCCCCCAAGCGTAATCTCAGTGACTTTTTTTTAATACAAAACGGGGAAACTCTTAGCCCAAATCTCATCTGATGTTCAAGTTTCACCCGGAATCCTCTTACACAGAGGAACTGGCTATCATACCTCTAACTGCCGGAACACAACAATGCTGTTAACATAGTTGTTATGGCGACAGACTTAGACATGATGGTGGTAGCTTGCCAGGCGGACTTAGAACAAGTCCTACCACCAACCAAACCGAGCAAAAAATTTGCCTCCGCTGGGAATCGAACCCGGGACCTCTGGGTCTGAATCAGGTGGTATAACCACTAGACCACGGAGGTGGTTAGTGTCACCTGTTTAGCACCACCCGGGGACCACGTGTAGGGATCCGCAGGGTATATTCTCCTACGGACGCGGGTGACTCGGGCCCCAAACTTGGACTTGGCCTATGATTCCCACATCCAGCAGATTCCCTCGACCTTCACCAGGTCGATACTCTACCTTGTTAGGGGGCATTCAATGCTGCGCGGTTGCGTACGCGGAAATTGCGCAAATCCTACCTATTACCTATTCGTTGCGTGAACCTATTGAAATCATTGGCAAACTCTTTAACTGGTCATTTTAAGAGGGTGTTATAATCGATAAGTCTTATTGCTGCAGCTTTTAAATACGGTAGTCCATAATGTCCGTATCTATTCTACTACTAACTATAAATAAATGTTTACTACTAGTAGGTACAATTGCGAAAGTTTTGATGAATGTTTCTTCTTCAATCACGTCAGAACGGCTGAACCTGCGCAACTTCGTCTACGTCACATTTTCTTAGCGTTATGATATTTAATATCCTTCCTCGATAAATGGGCTATCTAACACTGAAATATTTTTTCAAATCGGACCAGTAGTCCCTGAGATTAGCGCGTTCAAGCAAACAAACAAAGAAACTCTTCAGCTTTATAATATTACTACAGATATTAATAATAAAGTATAGATTTGGCACACAAGTAGATTAGCTATCTAGTGTGGAATAACACATAGAATATTTTTTATCCCGCGAGTATGTTCCCTAGGGATAATTTTCGACATTCACGCGGGTGGTGACAAAAGCCTCTATTTGTCACCCTTTCACGCCTAAATCGCTGAACCCATTTTGATTAATTGTAATAAAAAGATAGATGGAACTCTGAAGACAATTATAAGCTACTTTTCGCAAGCGCAACCGAGAGCACAAGCTAGTTATCTCTAAAGAGAGAAACCACTTTACAACATTAATATATTAACTAACAGGCCTAATAAAATTCATAGGGCTCTTACAAGCATTTAATGCATATTATATGATAATACATAATATCTATCCTTTCTCCAAACCTTTTGATCACCGCAATTGCTTGTAAAATCCAACAGAAAAGGGTACCTAACAAAATTATAGCCTACCTAGAAATGATTAACTACTTCTTATCATAGTGAGACATTAATAATAGTCTAAGTACAGGTGGTTGCTGCGTTCTTAGGTAAAAGGTTAGCAACCTGTAATTATTGTTGCATTATATTGCAATCCTTGCTTCAGTGGCTTGCACAAAGCGCTGCAGGGTAATGGGTGTCTTGCACGCTATTTCAAATAGCTTTAAGGGACTACTAACACTTATTCAGCTCCATTTGCGTTTCGCTGAACGATTTTGATCACACTTATACAGTTCTGCTTCTATAGGCCGCGTACAGAGTTGTAAGAATGAGAAAGCGTCAGCGGCAGAACAGCGCTTCTATTAGCCGTGTATATCATCGTAAGAATGAGAAGGCATCAATGGCAGAACAGCGCTGATGCGCTGAACCCCATCTATAGCACTCGCATGATAATAACACATTTGTTCTTATTTTATACTTGTTTGCCGCGAAAGCTGAATAGATGCAGAAAGCTGAACGGAGGCGTACGCGCCTCTATACAAAATCGTTATTTTCTATGGGCATAAGCTGAATAGAGCTGTATAAGTGTGAGTAGTCCATTATTATACCCATTTTTCTTTAAAATGACAGGTTAGATGGCGGTGGTGCGGTGGTGCCAGTTAATAGATCGTGTCATAAATTTTATAGATCACACTCCCTCCCGTTCCGCCCAGAGCGGGAGAAGTCATAGGATGATTTCCCATCCTTAAAAAAAAAATTGTAAAATTGGCCCTCTGATGAAGATCTTTGGAGACATGCAGCATGGTAAAAAAAAACTTTAAAATTGTGCATCTTGGATGGCCACCCATTAATTTGGATTGAATGTGACGTTGTATTACTTTTCATGTTTTCCTCAGTAAGCCCTTTAATTTGATACCCGTACTGTGGTAGTGCAGAAAAAATATCTAGTCCACCATTTTGGATGATCAGCCTTATTGGAATTAGACTGAGGGGCTCAAGCCACCGGTCTGTGGAAGGACTATCTTAACATACAGAGACTCCTCCGTGCCTCCTTGGCACGTTTAAAGCGGATTTCAGCAATGAACGTTATCAGTACATCTAAACTGCGTTCAAGAGCTGTCAGTGTCAATATTCTACAGAAAATAATGAAACTCGATACACGATAGATTGAATTTACGATGATTAATGGAATTAGATAGGTTATGTTTTTTTTCTTTTTATTTTTAGGGACTTTTATCCACGTAAGGCATGTCAGCCCCATCATAAACTAATCTAAATTTAACCAACATTAGAATCTACTTACATGCAAGATTTAACAAATTAACCTAATCAGAGTCATCGACAAAATGACATATCATAAATAACTTTAGCGGCGTCCCTTTCTGCAGTTGCAAGGATTTCAAAGAATGTACCGATATCATAATTATTGATTTTCCGCAATTCAGTCATGAATGATTCCTTTAATGCCTGGTTCTTTGCACAAACATCAAATGACTTTTTCCGCTTTGGGCGAAGCAGAAGGGAGTGTCAGACACTTACTGACTAAAACCCATCCGTGTTCCTCTTAGTGCCCTTTGCGTTCCAGGGCCGCGGTGACTCTTTCGAACAAATTCCGCAACCCTGGCAGATTGTAAGCATCTTAAGAAGTTGATAATGTAAGGCGTAGTCCAAATAAAGCTATTACACGCGAATGATCAAGTCTGCCACTCTGCCGTACAAGTGAACACGATGATCGTAATTTCGGCTTCACTTTGTATAAACGAACGACATGTCAGACTTAAAAGTTCAATTCTCATACTTACAAGGCATTTAAATTCAATTCATAATACAGCGTGTATCTGACATCGACGCACAAACGATTTCCATGGGTCCAGGGCATGATTCTGGATAAACCAGTGTTGGAATTTTTCGTCGGTTCTTTTCTCATTTTTTCATTTTTTTCAAGAGTACCACAAATAGGTATCAGCTCAGCTGAGCTGATATCTATTTGTGGTCTTATTCAAATTGCTCTTTTTAGTGAAAGTAGTTAATTAATTATTTTTTTATTAAAAATCTCATTGGGTTAGGTCAGAATAACGATTATGAGCAGTCTAAAGTAAAAAAACCCTTGAAAAAAATGAAAAAAATGAGAAAAAAGCCGACGAAAAATTTTAAGTCTAGGGTGTCCAGAATCATGCCCCGGACCCATGGAAATTGTTTGTGCGTCGATGTCAGATACACGCGGTATAATTTCATATCGCTGAAATGATAATATATTGTGACTTCAATTTCATCTCGTGAGGAAATTGCATGAAGTGCCTTGTAAGTACATATTGACTCATTAATTTTAAACTTTTTTTAATTATAATCCTTCTGTGTATACAGTACTTACAAATTTAGTTCCTAGCTGATGCCGGTGCAGTAGTTTAACAGACAGACAGACGCGGCGGAGGACTTTATTTGATAATATATGAAGTGATAGTGATATTGTCCCGAATAAAAACAATGTATTTTTGTTTTATTGATGTTAATTAATGTCAAAAACTTATTAAAATGAATGACGGGTAACTATAGGTGTTTTGACAATGACAATGCCCAAATGCCTCTTATTGACTCTACATACCTGACTCTACACACCTCCTTTTAAAATTTTCGAGAAACCTAAGACATCAAACTTCCTTTCTCACGAAAGAAAAACATTTGAATGAAAGATCAACAGGGCGTTAAATAAATGAAAGCCAGATAGTAAAATCTGAAACGTAATCGGAAAAGTGAGAACAAGCCTTTATTAATAACATTAATATTGGAAACTTCTAAAGATAGCCATAATTTCTAGAAATTTCTAGTACCTTAGGGACAAAGTTCAAGTAATTCAATGCCTGACAGCTTTTGCCGGAAACTCATTAACGCTGGATGAATGGCAGCAGTTTGTGAGGCACGACCAACATTCAATATTCAGTATTGAAAATGAGGGATATAGCGATAACAAATCACAAAGGTAATGGGTTAAAAGTTTATTGAAATTGACGAAACTTAATTTACCCAGGTATTGAAACTTTCATAACTACACGGCGGAAGGAAGACTACTGACTAACCAATTTTGTGTTCGACCCACGTGTTGCTTTAAATAATATAATATATAAACTTTTTATATGGACCGAATGTCTGAATTAAATGATTTTTATTTTATTATTTATTTAAACAATTTTTTATTTATTTGAATCTGGGTCCAGTTGGCCACTAAAATGCAGAAAAAAATACAACCGACTTCCAAAAAAAAAACACTACAAAGTAAAAAATAACTTTAATTTCGGTTGTCGGTGTCAAAATACGAAGAAACAAACAAAAACACCGACTTCCGAAATTAAAGTTATTTTTTTGTAAAAAGTTTTTTATTTTTCACTTTTTAGTGGTACCCCACACCTAACAACACCACTGCAAAATCGCAGAAAAGCAAAATACGCAATTTCGATTACTTGGATGACATAAAACTATCATCTAAGTAGACGAATTCCAGCTATTTCGATTTGAAATCCAAAGTTCGTAACCGATTTTCATAAAATTTAAATGGGGCCAATCTGCAAGTGTTTCAGATAAAACAAGAATTTTTCAAATTGGTTCATAATTGTCGGAGTTATGAGGTAACAAACATAAAAAAAACATACTTACAACCGAATTGATAACCTCCTCCTTTTTGTTGGTAAGTCGGTTTATGATTTTTATTTTATTATTTATTTAAACAATTTTTGATTTATTTGAATCTGGGTCCAGTTGGCCACTAAAATACAGAAAATGAATGATGTACAACTGGAGCTTGTAGTCAACAAAAACCGTGGGTCCAGTTAGTAGAGTTGGTCCAGTTGACTCCTTACTCATAGGGCAGTATATAGAAGAAGACAAAGACAAAGAAAAGAAGTAGAAGAAATACGTTTATTTGGGTGTATGATTTGCGCATTTGCACAAATACTATAAATGTCAAAATAATTTGGAAAAACCGAATATCACCGGCAAGAAGACTTCAAGAAAACGTTTAACGCAAGTTTTAGTTATATATCAAAACATGCCCCGTGGTCAGGCCAGAGTCTCGTTTGAGTATTTTATCGTTTTTTTTCTGCTTTTTAATGAGTTTGATTTTGACGATATTCCGCATTATTTTTGATTTGGTACTTGAAAAATAATTCACTCTATACCTTTACAAATTTTAATATTCTCTTTGAGCATACTCCTACAATAATTTTCCAGACCAGAGGAGAGGCGCAGACAAATCCCAGAGGTAACACTTTCTCGGGCTGAGTTCAGGCAGTCTAAAACTATCGGCACAATCTCACCTGTTAAAAGCCGGTGTCAAAACGTTAGATAACGAGATAACTGAGCTATAATTAACTTGTAAAATCCTTTTTAACATGTCTGTTTACACCTTGTAGTTAGCGTTAAAAGCCGCCAAAAGGTTTGCAAGGTACTTATCAGCAAACGGGGAATTTGCTGGGCATTTGCAAATTTTTATGAGAAGGGGACAAACATTTAAACACTGAGTGAGTACTGCTAATGTTTCGAGACCGAATTTCGGAAAATTTACTTTGCTCAGTAACTTAATCGCATAAAATCGCAAAAATGAATTCAATGGATCATATACGCTTTCATTTTGTCGTTAATATTAAATTGCATGCTTTACGTTGCCAAGCAGACGACATTCCAAACATATTTAGGAGAAATAAAATTGAGACAGAATATGTTTACGAGTGCAAATGGTTTTGAAGGCTAAATCACTATAGGCTAAATGATTGACCGATAAAGCTCTAAGAACCTGAGCATAAAATATAGGGTTTAATCGTTAATCTCAATTTCCAACTAGTAGTTATAAGTATCCAAAGTGGTCCGCCTTTGTACCTTTTAGTGCGAAACGTTTTCCTTTGTGTCTCACATTATTGACACAAAGACTGTACTAATATTCTGATAATGTAGCATAGGTATTAAGGCGCATACAGACGGAACGAGGCACGCGACACAAATGCCACACTGTGCGTGCCTTGAACGTGCTTGACATTGGCGATGGCAAGTATTCGCGACGAAATAACTCCATCTGAATGTACTCTTTAGATTGCTTGGTAGGAATTAGTGTTAACATAGAATTATAAGTATGTTTATGTTATTAAACACAGCAATTTGTCATAGTTTCGGCTCAAACGTAAAGCGGACATGATAACTAGTTATTTATCAATGTTGTAATATGTAATGTATGAACACTTGAACGGTTATGGAAATAAATAAATGAACGATGCTTTTGGTAGAGACAATGTTTTGTCCTAATAAAGTCTTTAAGTGTCTGTGAGAAGCTCGTGGATTAACTACATTTTTTTTTATAATTTTTAAATGAAACAATTTTAATTATTTTAATCCTGGTAATTTAATGAATGTTGTGAAATTGAATTTATTATGTGTATGTGGTATTTCCCATCGTTTGTTTATTTATTTATTAAAACTTTTTGCACAACGACTTATGCCATAGGCATTTTCTACCAGTCGACTTAGGGTGGTGCAGAGACAGCATGGTAAATATAGAAAAGACAAACCGAGACTAAGAAAAAAAAAACAATCTATAATAAATACATACATACACATAACCAAAATTATTAAGAAAACATGAATCCAACGAATTAACGCTGTAATGATTCTTCCAACTTCTTGCTTTTGTTTTTATTTTATTATGTGTAATGTGTGTGCTATGATCCCTTGTTGATCGAAATAAACGTTATTTATTTTAATTTATAACAGCCGTTCGGGTCAATCTTCGTCGCTTACCTGTCCCTGGATGGGTGACCATTTAACAGAACGAGACTCCTCCATTATTGTACTCAGCAAGCACGATACGCTGTTGGTCCCGGCTGTCATTTGGAGATATTTGGCAGCTTTTCCCGCGTTAATATTGGAAATTATATCAAGGGAATATTCCCTTGATATAATTTGCAATATTAACTATTTATTCCGGGAGTAGGTATATACCTACTCCCGGAATAAATGGGAAAGCATATGAGCTATTCCAGACTAAAATCTATCTCTGAGCTAAATTTCATCCAGATTCGTTCAGTCGTTCTGACGTGATTGACCAACAAACATCTGTCAAAACTTTCGCATTAATAATTGTACTTAGTAAGATATTCCTGATGTCGGAACTGTATTTGCCCGAAAACCTGACTAATTTTGGCAATACTTGGTAGGGTTTACCCCAAAATACTGAGTTTCGATTAGCTCAGTCATTGAATGGGTACCTTAGGAATTAAAAGGTGTATATGGTTGATTGTTTAATATTAAGATAACTTTTATCTTGTAAAAGGAAATAAATGAAGCATAAAAATGGCGGTTTTTTTTGCCTAAACATATTTCACTAGCACTTACAACTGTTCTGGTGGCAGTGAGTTTTGAAAGAAAGAAAAATGCCGATATGTACCAATTATTAATTGGAAACCCAACGAAGCGTAAAAAAATATTTATTTGTTACATATTATTACATATTCAAAATAAAACATGACGAATTTTGTTGTTCAATGTTCATCTCACAAAATAAACGCAAGCTCTAACTTGCACTAAGCTCGATAGATGGCGTTGTGCGGTCGGCTGAATGGCGCTATGGTTTCGTTACACACTGCACTACTTAAACAGTAAACTCGCCGGTCAATGTTATAAACATGTCGAATTGAAGGTGAAGAATGAAGTAATCACGATGAAGTGAGAAGTTAATATTGTATTTTTGAAAAATCAGTTCCTTTTAGATAAAAGACTGATTTTATTTCCTTCTATTGTACAGTACGCATACTGAGTTTTAATGACCCACGGGTTGACTGGTAGATGTGTTGTTACATGTACCACTATTGTACAGTCAAATTTCGTTTGAAAACTTAACAGTATTAAACTTTTCTGGTTAAACCGCGCATGTTGTACTAACAGCGCCAACGTTTTAAAATATTAAAGAAAGTATATCAAGTACTAGAATAGACAGAGTCGTGCAATTTTGATCGTTGTCTTCAAGTAAGTAGATTGTTTATAAAATTTGACTGTGTTTTTTGCGTAAAATGGACAACTTTGACGACGTTCGTAATTTTTTTAAGGTGAATGCTCCAACCTGCCCGCGAAATTCAAATTTTCTTACGTTTTTTGCAATTTGCCGGTCAGTGTGAAGCTGTATGTTGAACAAAATACGATTCGCGGCCGTAACGCATATTTGCCTAAAGAATTATACCCATTTTAATTATCAATATTACCTTCTAAGTTCATACAACTCGATTGAATGACTTTTTCACGAAATAACATTCAATCGAGTTCTATGAACTTAGAGGGTTATATTGATGATTCAAATGGTTATAATCCTTTAGGTAAATGCTCTTTATGATCGCGAACCGTATTCTGTTGAACATATAACTTCACACTGACCGGCAAATTGCAAAAAACATAAAAATATTTGAATTTCGCGGGCTACCCTGGAGCTTCCACCTTAAACTGAAACAGTAAGACAACTTTAGCTTATTTGGTAGTTAGGAATAGTTATTTGTTTAGTTTATAGCGGCCTCATTTTTTATATTTATTTATAAAAAAGCTAAAAATCCGAAGTAAGTTTCTCATGAAGCGCGACAGCACATTTTCGAGCTCGTGAATTGCACTACTGTACTAACTAAATAGAATGAAGAATGTCATAATATTCTATAGGTATATAGGTATGTATAGTGATTTCATTCATAGCGGCCTCAGAAATTTGAAATAAGAATGGTAATATCTGTAAAAAAACCCATTAGAATCCATAAAAACTACTAAAATCGCTCAAAATTAACTGTAAATTTCTCTTAATAAATTAATATAATATTTACGAAAAATGTGTACCAAAATAAACCACAGTTCATAATAAATTAAAATTGAATACATACTCAACAAATAAATGAATAATAAACCAAACGTATTCAGCGGAGTCAGTAGTTTTTTGAGTGAAAACTTAATTTTTTGATAGTAATAAATATTTTTTCGATAAAGCAGGAATTATGTTTTCACATTGGAATTAACTGTTGTCCAGAAATGTAGCTAATAGACTACTAGCGTGTGCCAGCGGCTTCGCCGGCGTGATCCCTAGGGAACATACTCCCGGAATATATATGACCTATTTACCCACATATTTACCTCATTCCACCGGCCCCCTTCTACCATCGGACATCCAGACGCACTGCAACTTACCATCCCTACCTTGTTGCTATTCCACGAATTCGCACTAAGCGATTCCAAACGTCTTTTATATTGCGGACAGCAAAGGAGAGGAACTCTCTGCCTGCGTCTGTGTTTCCCAACGCTTACAACCCTAATCTCTTCAAAGTTAACAAAAAATTGAGATTTAAACTATCCTATCTCTCAAGTTGGATCGAACTGCACATGGTGTGCGAATTTTATTATAATCGGTTAAGTGGTTTAGGAGTCCATTGAGGACAAACATTGTGACACGAGATTTATATATATTAAAATTAAGATTAATAATAGTAGAGACAAAATAAAAAGAAGGGATTATATTATAGGTTTCTTTCTTTGAACGATGCACCTTAGGTACGACACGGTTGGCGCAGTGGTTGAGCGATTGACTGCTGCGCAGCATGTCGCGGGTTCGATTCCCGCACAGAACAAATATTTGTACGACCTACAAGTATTTGTTCCGAGTCTGGGTGTTTTTCTATCTATAATATGTATGCATTTACAAAAAAAAATGTATTTAAGTAGTTTATCAGCCATCTAGTTACCATAACACAAGCATTAGGTTGCTTAGCTTGGGACTATACGGCGTTGTGTGAAATGTCCAAGGATATTATTATTATTATTATTATTACTTTACACATCTGAATCATCCCTTGTTATTTAAACCGACAACCCATAAAAGGACCGTAACAATATTATTTAACACCTCATGAACATGTCCAGTAATTTTTGACATGATGATCACTATAAAATACTTTTATTTAATGTGCTATAAAACTTTTTAACAATGGAACCCAATTATTTCGTTTTTAAGAAATGGTTTTATAGCTATTTTTTTTAAGAATGTGAAATCATCAAATGACTCCTCCCGCTCTGGGCGGAGCAGATGGGAGTGTCAGACTCTTACTGACTAAAACCCATCCATATTCCTCATAGTGCCTTTTGCGTTCCAGGGCCGCGGTGACTCTTTCGAACAAATTCCACAACTTTTATAGGTTATTGGAACACATTATAATTTTGGTTATAATATTTTATTGATGGTAATAAAATTATGGAATTTTCTTGAGAAGGTGTTAATAAATTAAACTGATATATTGTTTTGGGTTCAGAGTTAATATATCCTGGCATTTGGATATTTCCGGTGTATCGTAAATTAATTGTTTCTAAGTAACAAAAAAATATGATGAATGGTTAATAACTTTTGAACTCAACAATAAATATAACACTGAAATTATAGCTTTGGATAGGTAATTCATTAAATTAACAGTTACTGTCTAACTATAATTAAGTATATATTATTTAAGCAGACATATCGTTTTTTAAGCTTAATTGACATTTATTATTTATTTATTTCTAGCTGGCCCTCGCGGCTTCGCTCCTGTCAACTGCAACTTTCTTATTTTTTCTTTCATAAGAACCATCTCCTGACAGTAACATACATAACAAAAAAGAATTAGCGAAATCAGCCCAGCCGTTCATGCGCGATGCGATGACCAAGGGAAATAGGGACAGAGGGTGACAAAGAATAATGTTGTCTTACTTGTTTCACAAACTT
Organism: Ceramica pisi; assembly: GCA_963859965.1. NCBI lineage: Eukaryota > Metazoa > Arthropoda > Insecta > Lepidoptera > Noctuidae > Ceramica > Ceramica pisi. The sequence goes on from OY982543.1 coordinate 18,810,294, forward strand.
CAAATCTAGTAAGGCAGAAAATAAAACACGTTTTCCATTTCTACGATCAAACCATTGACAATAGATCATTGTCTAAATTAAATTCAAATCAAATGACCACAATCTACCAACACCATATTTGGCTGATACACATCCGACCATATAAAGCTTGGTATTCACGTCACGTACAATTTGACAGTAGCTGTCACGACTCATGACTCATATCCAGGTGGGCAACTTATCATTTATTTAGTACGAACGATACAAATCTCTAATTTGACAGCTAGTAGCTCGAGGCATAGTGATGTATCGTTCTTCGCGGGCGATAAAGGCATGCACATATTATTGTGAAGTCGTAAACGTCATTGGAACATGTTGGCGGACATGTCATCTATGCATAAGAATAAAGTATCGAAAGTTATGAGACGTTGTCGAACATGGGGTTTTAATGGATCGGTAATTAATGTAATGTTTATTATTTGTTTTGTTCTCTTTCAGAAATTAACGGTTGTTGTCAACTTGTCATATACCTACACCGGACGTAATTAAATGGTACCAATGGGTTGTTTACCGTTATTTTGTAACCTTTGTTTTAATAAAATATCACGTGAGTGTAAGAAAAACGGTACTTATACCTGGCTAAAAAGTTCCATAAATCGATAACGTCAGTAGGTACCTACCTAAGGGTTAGTTAAATGAAATCTTCTATCAGTGACAATAATTGTCGAGAAATTAAAATTGAGTGGAATCGGTAAGAGTAGCTGAAATTTCACGTGGTACGAATGAGAATAAATGGTTTTGGAATTAAATAAAATTGAATCCAGTATATTGTACCGTATAGTTTGCAATCGAGAAAGTCTAATTTACTTCAGTATAATTTAGACATAATTAAATATATTAGTCGATTTCGCAAATGTCGTTTATCACTTTTTGGCAGTAAGGCATCGATATATTCTGTATGATATTGATATAATTGTCATTTACTTTTTTCTATAGAATTCATCATTTTAACTTTTCACACAGTTGATATCTCAAAATATACATATGTCACTTTATCTGAGTATAACCTCTATTGGCAAAGGAAAAACAATTTCTAAAGCTATAAAATGTTAGTTTTAAGTTATGCATCAGCAATTTCCTTTAGTAATCAATAAATCGAAGAATGTTTAACACAATACTGTAATAACAATATTCTTGTCATTTAAATGTTTATTGCGAGTGATTGTAAAACTTTATTGTTAGTTTAGTTCCTCTGAGCTGCGTTGTTGGAAACAATTTTCAAATAATTACAATGGAGTTATGACTGGTGTGGACGAGCCTTTACAGTTATACTCTTTCGACTTATTCTTATTTCGTCTATAATTTAAATCATATTGACAAAAAATATAAAATTGTGCAAAGACCTGACAAATATTGACACGTGTAAACGAATATAGCCTAGCCTTAATAATGCATTTAAGGTTTCAGTTATTTTGTCCTAATTTTACTAAGTGAATAAATGAAACTTTATCTCGACTAGCTAACAAAATTGACTATCTTAAATACAATCTACACTAATATTATAAAGAGGAAATATTTGTTTGTTTGAAATGAATAGGCCGCGAAACTGCTGAAAAATTATTTCAGTGTTAGATAGCCCATTTATAGAGGAAGGTTATAGGCTATATATATTATCAATGATATTATAAGTAAAAAGGTGTAGATAGGTTATAAGCGCTCAGCAAGTGACACGTTAAAATGTGGCTAGCTAGCCACACTTGACCTCAGTGTCGCGTTGCGCTGTCAACGGACGGACACACGTCACGTAGGTTTCACGTTTTTGAAGATCGAATGTTGTATAGGTAACCTATCTATACCTTTTTACTTTTAATATCATTGTATATTATCATCACGCTAAGACAAATAGGAGCGGAGCATTAATGGGAAATGTGACGCAGACGAAGTTGCGCGGGTCAGCTAGTACTAAATAAACATACCTATTACTTTGTCTGTTAAACGAAATTCATGTACCATTTTACCTTTTAAGGGTGGCAGAGATCTTGGCGGTGCCATACTCAGTGATATTGTCTAGAACGAAGCGGTCATAAAGTACTTCAGTCGTGCCGACGAGAAATCAGTTTCCCTCAGTAGGTTTACAAGTCACGCCAAGTTTATTCGCTACTAACCTCTGTCAGCGGCTTGGCTCAAACAAAAACTGTTTTATTTTCCCATGTGAACTAACAATCTGGTAAGATCCCTTAGGAAAATAGATCAGTTTTCGAATTAAGATAGGTATAGGATACATTTTAACCAGATCCATGGGTACTTGATTAATTTTTCATTGTTGTCTTGTTTCATTTTAACCAGATGGTTTAAATTATTTATAATATCTATGGTTTAAATGTATCCAATATCCTAATTCTGATCATGGTCTACCCATGTGCCATAATACTTCTTCTTCCTTGCTGAAACACAACGAAGTGGCAACCGACAGGAGACTGTCTTTTTCGTAAAGTAGGATAAGTATTATCATCTCATACACGAGTAGTCATAACAAAGTATTTAAAAAACAAAAAAAAATGTGTATAAAAATTTTGCATAATTCTGATCCTTTCAGTGGACTGAAAGGATCAGAATTATGCAAAATTTTTCAAACACATAAAAAATAACTTCGAAAATTTGTTGTAAAATGCTGATTAATTATCAGCCTGATTTGAATTAATTACTTTTGATTTTGAATTCGTACAGAAGACGTGAAACGGTAATAGACAGACATACGCTATATCGTATTTGAACTATCTTAATATATATAAATCTCGTGTCACAATGTTTGTCCTCAATGGACTCCTAAACCACTTAACCGATTATAATGAAATTCGCACACCATGCGCAGTTCGATCCAACTTGAGAGATAGGATAGTTTAAATCTCAATTTTTTGTTGCAATTTTAATTTATTGCTAATTATTTGTATGTTATTATTTGACAGTCACAATTATTTGTTAACTCCAAATGATTCTAACAGATGTCGATACCTTTCGACTGGGTTGAGTAAGAAATCAATAGATGGCGCTGCTATGGTAAATCTAACTCCTAAACCACTTAACCGATTATAGACGCAGATGAAGTTGCGCAGGTCAGCTAGTCCTAATATATAAATCTTCCGTTACTGAGTGACTGACTGACAGACAAGGCACAGCCAAAACTACTGGTCGTAGTAAGCTGAAATTTGGTATGTAGGTTCCTTGGGAAGTGTAGGGGAGCTCTAAGAGAAGATTTCCCGAAAATCTACGAGAACGGGATAACATGGGATATGCGCGTAGGTAAGAAGTCGCGGGAAAAATCTGGTAAGGAAATAAAATACAATACAATATTACACATCATTTTCATTATTTTTACTTTCTATACTGCTCTGATCTGCCCGGCTGTCACTGAAAAACCAGCGCTGTGGCTCTGTCTCGCACACGAGTCCCAGCATTATGCTGAGAGATGGCCGTTTTGCGCAGATTTGACGCATATCTTCCTAATCATTCATATATATAATTGTAATTTTTGTGTATCTATACTAATATTATAAAGCAGAAGAGTATGTTTGTTTGTTTGTTTGTTTGGTTGAACGCGCTAATCTCTAATCTCAGGAACTACTGGTCCGATTTGAAAAATTATTTCAGTGTTAGATAGCCCATTTATTGAGGAAGGTTATAGGCTATATATCATCACGCTAAGACAAATAGGAGCGGAGCAATAATGGAAAATGTGACGCAGACGAAGTTGCGCGGGTCAGCTAGTTATTGATATGCGTCATATGGTCAGTGGGTCGTCTTAGGGGCGGATTTAACCGCAAATAAACTCTTTTTCTTTCTTTCTTTCTTACTTTCTTCTTATCTATTTTACTTTATGCATTTCAGTTACAAGTTTAAGACCACCTGTGAGCGGCTGTCTTTTATCTAATAATGTTCGGATATATTGATAGGGGAAATAAAAAAACAAAAAATCTGTCAAATACCCTATTTGTCACTTTTAGTTTGCCTTAATTTTCCTTCAAGAAACTGGCCCTATAGTAGGTCTTTATTTTAGTGTCACTTGATTTATCTCCTGAAAACGGGTGTAAGCACAGAAATATAAAGAACAGGGTGTAAGCTTCAAGGAAAGAGTAAAACGAATGGAAATTACAATGTTTCAGTATTAACGCATTTGCTTTAATCTTATCTCAGCCTAGACAAGTAGTTACCAAGAAAGCCCATAAAATGTGAGTGCATGTCTAATGATCTAATCTGGCAACATTGTATGCAGTTTATTGTGCTAGTCCGCCATGTCGGTGAGAGACGTTGAGTAATTATTATGGTCGTTACTCATTTTCATTGTCAGGGTATGGCTTCATTAAGTACTTGAGTGTTTTTAGTTAGGTGGTTAGGTTTTAACCGGTCGCTGTCAAATTGTGATGGTGTTAATATGAAGTTAGGTAAGGATAACTTTGCTTCAATCTTTGGCAGATTGAAGAAAAACTGTGCATTTAAATGGGTTTTTAACAAATCGAAAGTTTTACTTTGTCAAACTTTTATCGTTAAAAAATGGCGCGCAAGCCCATGACTTATGGGATTGATATACGATACCAAAATGTTTCGTACCTAGTTCGGTGTCAGATAAAAAATAAAAAATCATGACGTATTTAAGACACTTAAGAGCGCTTTTACAAAATCGAATTGCTCAGGTTGACTAAAGTTGAATACCGCGCGTCACAAGATTTATATTGATTTTTGCATTGCATACAACAATTATTTAAGAATATTTACTTTACTTTTAATTAGACCAATTTTTTTTTCAAGCAATATAGCAACGCCACCTTAATTATTAAATACTAGCTGACCCGCGCAACTTCGTCTGTCTCACATTTTCCATTACTGCTCCGCTCCTATTTGTTTTAGCGTGATGTTATATAGCCTATAACCTTCCTCGATAAATGGGCTATCTAACACTGAAAGAATTTTTCAAATCGGACCAGTAGTTCCTGAGATTAGAGCGTTCAACCAAACAAACAAACAAACTCTTCTGCTTTATAATATTAGTATAGATTTTTTATTTGAATTTGGATTATAATTTTATAGATAAAAATTATAGTTTCGTACGGAAAATTGTCAATAACTCTCAGCTGTTATACAGAATTATTTTTGGTGTATTACTGTATGAATCGTGATAAATTGATTTGAACATTCCAAAGTAGAAGATACAGTTGTACCGTGGACAACTGTTTTATAAATGATTAAATTATAATATCTTCGGTGTACCAAGGCATCAAAAGATTCCCTAAAGCAACATTTTGTGAAACATCATTTGCGGAGTCAAGGATTTTACTGATGTACGTGAACAAATTTAAATATTTATTTAGAACACTCCCAAGATAAATGATCAAACTGTCTTAAGCATATTTTTGTTTTTTTTTTAAGGCTATATCTAAAGCAAAATCACACATCAAACTCGAAAAAAACGCTAAAATTCAAGAAAAATTGTGATAGCCCTCTTAAGTCTCACCCGATTAGCTATCGACTATTTTCTCGCTCAGGAAAGGGACAAAAGATACAGATCTCGTCTGAGTAAAAGAGACACATACATTCATAGTGATCAGAGTGCCAATTCAACTAATTTTCACATTCGCATGTCAATCGCAAACTGTCAAAAATTTATGAAAATTAAGTCTTTTTTTACTGTTTGCAATTGACATGCGAATGCGAAAGTTGTTTACAAATTAGTAGAATTGTTCCTTTGGTAAGAAGAAACATTTCAATTCGGTTTCTTTCATTAACTAACTATTCACAAAGTTGTCGTACAGTATCAATGAATCATTACTCATTAGCCCATAGGTATGCCTTACAATCGATCCAATTGTGGTCGTTTGATTACCAACACAGGTGTGAAACCGCTAGCAAACGCAACTCAATATTACAATTATTGTATTAATTACAATATTGTAATTAGAACAATGGCTGCGCTTGTCATAACTTCATACTGTGTGTGTTAACGGGGTTGGGCAGAAATTGTCGCAAATTAATTAGTACCTGGTTTTGGAACGGAAATATCTATCGTGTCTATTATTAACCACAAGTAAAGTTATGCGATTGGCGTTTTGTCAATCACCGAAGAAACCGCAAAGTTTAAATTTTCTAAATAATTTAGCAATAGTTTTCGTTCTAGAATTGAAAAAAATGAGCAGAAGAAAAGAAAATGGTCATCATCGATTACCATCGATTACATCGATAGATATGGAAAGGGCACCAACTGAATGTAGAGACAACCTGGGACAAAGAAGCCACCCCAAGTAAAAGTTGATCAAAACATGGGTGTGGATCAACCTTTACACAACTCGGATACGGATGTGTATGAACGAATTCATTTAAAAGATACCGATATTTTTTGAGATCCGGACGAACCACGGAGCCAAGGCAAGGAAGAAGATAATAAAAAGAAGAATCTTCTGGATGTTATTATCGTTTTAAAATGAAAAGTTTGGTAAGTTGTTAGTAGGAATATACATTCTTAACCAGCTCTTTTTCAGCTTCCCATCTAACAGAGCTAGCTTAATCGTTTCATGGCATATTCCGTAAGCTTAGATAGGCTAATATCATATTACTTGCGCCGACACGAGAGTAGAATAATGTGTATTAAAAATTATTGCGCACTTCATATCAATGAGTTGCCTGTCTATTGCATAGACGTTTGTCCGACCTGCATACTTAAATATTTTGCTGTGTACAAATTGTACCTGCATAAGAGTACAATGTGCAGATCATTTTAATGAAAGATGCCATGTAACACAATTTACGCAACCAAATTATGTGACCACTAGCTGACCCGCACAACGTCTGCGTCACATTTTTGCTCCGCTCCTATTTGTCTTAGCGTGATGATATATATCTTAGTCTTAGCCTATAGTCTTCCTCGATAATTGGGCTATCTAACACTGCAAGAATGTTTCAAGTTCCTGAGATTAGCGCGTTCAAGCAAACAAACAATGAAACTCTTCAGCTTTATAATTTTTGTATAGATTTGACATATTGCATTGTCAGATATATATATCAAGCGAGATACCGTACAATCTAAGATGTATTCCAAACTACCGATAGTGTTACCATGAAAATATGGTCGATTTAAGTCAACAAAATCCAGTAAAGAACTAATCTTTACGATTGTTTATAAACAAAACCTATCAATCTGTCATCGACAGCGCTTGCGCATTATTATGTCAATATTTTAGCTCGATACAGTCGAGTGTGACCCCAATGGACAAACGCCATGTTGGTCTGGTCTTGTGTTTATACCATAAAAGGATAACATGTCGATGGTACATCATTAATTTATGTGTGAGAACTAGATTTTTTAACAGTTGTATTTTGTATTCTACAAAAATCGTTCGAATTTAAGAGCGTGTATTCCGTCCACTAGCGCCGCCAATCGTTTTTTATTATTTGTGGTAAATTTGAGACACGTAGATAAAAAACCGCTCTGTAGTGCACTGAAGAAATGTATTTATTATGTTTTGAGAGTTATGTTTTGTACTTTAGAACATAAATAGTTGCCAAAGTCGATATTTTTGCTAAAAGTGGCCACTTTTAGCAATAATTGCCGTTTTGGCTATTTAGCCATGAGTTATGTATTAAAAATAGCTGTCAAAAAATAAAAGATACATTTTTTCAGTGCACTACAGAGCGGTTTTTTATCTACGTGTCCTAAATTTACCACAATTAATAAAAAACGATTGGCGGCGCTAGTGGACGGAATACACACTCTTAAGAAGAACCTCACATTGAGGACGGTTAAAAATTGCTTCGAAATAAAGGTACTGCTCAAGTCAAGCTGCCATTACCGATGTATATCATTGATGGTTTAATAGTGGTTAGTTGTTTACAGAGAGAAAATTTTATTTTTTTAAATATCGTTCGCATTATCACGTAAACTAACAGCGGAAATTGGTTTGAACGAGATCTAGTAAGTACTTTTTTTTTAATACGTCACAAATCGTAAATCTTCAAAAAATAAAAATATTATATAATACCTACAGTTTTGTAGGTACGGAACCCTCGGTCCTCGAGTCCGACTCGCACTTGGCCGGTTTTTTATTTTCCGAATCGAGCCTATTCAAGCTAACTGTTCCTTGCACTACCTACAAGTTTAAATAATAAAAATAATAATATCCTTGGACATTTCACACAACGCCATCTAGTCCCAAGCTAAGCAACCTAATGCTTGTGTTATGGTAACGAGATGGCTGATAAGTTTATCAGCCTTATTTACAAAAAAAAATGAATATAAGTAGTTACTTATATACATTTTTTTTTGTAAATACATACATATTATAGATAGAAAAACACCCAGACTCGGAACAAATACTTGTAGTTCGTACAAATATTTGTTCCGTGCGGGAATCGAACCCGCGACATGCTGCGCAGCAGTCAATCGCTCAACCACTGCGCCAACCGTGTCGTCAAAATTGAGCAAATATAGATTATAGAAATATAGGTTCAAGATTGAGCCAGCCCACTTCAAATCAGCTGTCCGACTAACGTTTTTAACCCGATAAGATATCACGAATTCACGACATTTCCTACCCAACAGCCTTGCATAAAACATGCGAATAATAAATAACTGTCTTATATAAACATTTCTATGTACTAGACTAGGCTGGCCCTTATCACTAGGGTTGCCAATAAATTTTCGATAGAAATTATTATTTTTGGTATTTTTTTTTGGTTAGTATTTAAACGAGTGACTATACATTAAAGTTTTAAGTGAAAAAAATAATTAATTTACGTTATAGTATTACTTAGTGAGCGACTGACTGCGAGTGACGAGAAATCAACAGAACAGCAACATACAAACATTAATTTGTGTTATTTAAAATACAAAATGCTAATCTAACCAGGTCCGCGGAAATTAACTCTACCAAATAAAGTAAAAAACCAAACCTAACCTTATCTATCTTTATATTGAAGTTGCCCCTCAAGTTGCCATCCGTGTATTTTTTTTATTTGTGATTGGTTTGCTCTTGACTTTAGTCTATTATTTCTAGTATTTCTAGTCGTTCACTTAGTAATTTAGTCGCACGGCTAGAATTTTAATATCTGAAATGGATTAATCACAACTCACTTTTTTTAAGCTCGTTCTGGATTTTATTATTAATCAATATTCGTCGTTAGGTTACTTAATTTTTTGCTTTTCATACCGTTAGTCAAGTTATTAAAATAATTTCTCATCATCATCATCAGTCGTGAAGTTTTTTTTTATTCGATCGTTTTTTTAGAATGCATAAAAAAATAAGTGTATTTGGAAAAATTGTAGTTTCTGAAACACTTTTTTCCTAAACGAAGTTTTTTTTAGTACCATTAATCTATTTGTCTCTGCATCACCAAAAGGTTGACTGGTAGAGAATGCCTATAGCATCAAGTCCGCCTCTGTACATTTATTTTGTGCAAGTGTAAAATAAATAAATATAGTTTGCTTCTCAGCCCTACTTATCACTGGTCCGGCGACCAATCTCTTGCACTCGTTGACCGGTTTCCTCCGCGATCTCCAATAGAGATGGGATGTTTATCACATAAATCGACTAATAATGCGATAATTAATTGATAACTGTTAGGAAAAGTCGATTTCGATTTTATGTAAATGACTTCATTAGTCGATGAAACTTTCGATGAGATAGTGTAAATATGTTGGGTGAGATAGTTTTGAAGTTGGACTACGACAGCTTCTAAGATATTAGCTGACCCGCGCAACTTCGTCTGCGTCACATTTTCCTTTAATGCTCCGCTCCTAATTGTCTTAGCGTGATGATATATCTATCTATAGCCTATAGCCTTCCTCGATAAATGAGCTATCTAACACAGAAATAATTTTTCAAATCGGACCAGCAGTTCCTGAGATTAGCGGGTTCAACCAAACAAACAAACTCTTCTGCCTTATAATGTTAGTATAGTATAGTATATATAAACTTCCCTTGTTCTTCCATTACTATGTAAAGGAGTAGCCAATCAGCAGTTCGATTCAGTAGTGCGATTCTGTAAACATGTCGAAGTGAACACTTAGGCGAAGTGAACGACAAGTGAGCTGTCAAACCATACAAACAAGATGGCATGACAGCTCACTTGTCGTTCACTGCACCTTAGTGATCACGGTGAGATGTCGACAAAATCGACCGGCTGTAAACATCTCACAGTATGCTTAGACTGAGAGATGTTTACAGCAGGTCGAGGGTGAAGTGAAGATGAAGTGAGCTGTCAGTCCACACAAACAAGATGAGATAATTTATAGTTCACTTCATGCTTACTTCACCTAAGTGTACCTACACGATGAGATGTCACAATAGACCGGCTGTAAAGATTAAAAGCAAGAAGCGCCATAATTAATATACCTACCTGCTTCCTCAAGAATCCTTGCTTCTTAAAGATATTTTTATTTTAACTTAGCTTGATATTCAGCCACGGTGACAGAGATAGCATTGCAAAGGTCCCATGGTGCATGTATCAGAGCATAAAGAGTAAGAAAAGAGATATATGTGTCGTGATGGGTAGGCTCAACAGTCGCATTGTACATCTACGCTCCATCTGATTAGCTTGGATTTTAACTCAAATCATAGATAAAATGGCTGGTAGCATAACAAAAAATACTAGCCTTCTTCAACTGCCTTTGTTTGTCGCTCAGCATAAGCACTCAAGTCGGCGCCAGCCAGACGATAAGATCGTCGTTTAAAGACTACAGAAACATCCAACAAATGCATTCTTAATAGTAAAACGATTAGCAATCATTCTGCAATTAACGGTCATCGACTGCGACAGCATAATAAGGTGCTTTGTCAAATCACTGTGGAATGTGAAGAGGCTGGTAATTGCCGTGATTTATAAGGCTTAGGCTCTGCAGATAGATCGTTGGTTGAAGCTGTAGAAACACTTTTTGCAGGACGGCTGGCTAAGGCACACATATTTGCAGAACTGTAACTACACCCTCAAGAAGACTGTAATAAAACTTAGTTAGCTCTAGATTTAGATTTACTAGAAACTGCATCTGGTCTGAGGTATCAAAATACAGACAAAGATGATCACATTGGTAGAAACTATTTATTGAATAATGATATAGCAAAATGAGGTGTTTTGTCAAATAGGTGTGGTACAGTTTTATACGTCAATCAATCCCATGTCCTGAATTTTAAGAGAAAGGCTTAGCATAACGAAGACAATGGTAATTCGAGTAGTAAAGATCGGGTAAAGGAAATACCATTTATTGACAACGACATAGCGTTGTTAAGTAAAAAATATTAAATTGCTCTTACATGGTTTAAAATTAACCTAAACCCATCAGCAATTACGCCTAGCAGTTGAGAACGAAACCATTAACTATTTTGATGATGCCGAAAAATATAACCACAAAGAAATTCAACAACATTCGTCACTGCAAGTACAACAAGCGCATCACTAATCTCCTCAAGATTTCCATGTTAATTGACACACGGAAAACGTCATTCGATAATGAAAGTGTCTTGGCGCCTTGAAATTAATTAGTGAGACAGTAGCCACTGGCCACGTAATGATTGGGAGTCGATTGGGTAATCATAAGTTATTTATAGACGATGGTTTCGGAAGTGTTCTTTTGGACAAAAATGTAGTAGTAATTGAGGGTTATATAAGATATGAGATGGTAGCATGTATTGCTTTTGTTTGGCTATTAGCAAAAGTAGCAAAGAAACCTCTTTGCTAGTGCTGGTTATAAATGTAACTTCTGACACTATTCCTATAATTTTTAAACCCATTTCCAACAGAAACTTAAAGAGAGTTGCGTCAATGGTTACAAACAGATAAATCATACATAATGGGCCCGTGTTAGCAACTAATAACTCTGGTTGCAAGCAGTTTATTACGAAACTTAAAAAAAAATCTGGTATCAAAATGTATCTAACATAAAACAAAATTTGGTGAAAATATTACATTTCACTGAGTTGAAAAAAACGGAATTTCTAAGAAAAAAAGCATAGTGCGAAGTTTTATCTAATTTACTTAAAGGTGAATAAAAAAGAAAACATATTGAACAAGCAAATTTTACGGGCAAACGTAGTAATAGTGACCACTCAGCTAACACAAGTCGTCAAGAACACTGACAATTACATAATATACTGTTACTAATCGACCATCCAACTCAAAATTACATAAATCGACTCACTGTGTGAGTGAAAAAACAAAAACGAAGATATGTTAAGCATTATCATTTTAACAAAAAAAGTCTGACCCTGTACCTAATGGACTCAGAGACGGAACACGCGTAGAAGCTTCAGCATTTGATGGATTACTTCCGACTACTCTTGAAGAAAGGCTCGCTGGCCCTGAAACTGAAAGGTCCTTGACGCGATCGCGTGTCTCCGTTTCGGAGACCTTGAGAGTTTTCACGGGCAGGGAGAAACGACCTTCAGTAGTTGAAGTTCGAAGGTAGAAGGTGAAGGAAGGTTCATTATTACCAGTTTTAAGTGGAAGTTCAAAGACTAGGCACAGTTAAGTTTTGGGTTGTTGTTATAGTTTTAGAATTACCAGGTATAGCATTAACAGAATTTTATAGTAGGTAGGGTTGGTTGTAAAATATTCATTGGCACTTTGAAGCTATTTTTGGATGCTCATATAAAATGAAATTGGTTGCTTTGTGATAGTTTAAAGTGGAGTTAAAGCTGCTAGCTTTTAATAAATAATTTCGGGTAAGGTGAGTACACCTGGGGTCCTATGTACATGTGGGCGTAAATGCTGAGGAAAACTGGCCACTGTGTCCATAATAGGAATAGTTCCAAAAACACTCCTAGTAACGACGTATTTAAGAATTCGTATCGATTCTTAGGTCTCCGTACTGTTTTTAGTTAAAAGAATACTAATGATACTATAGGAAGGCCTAGAGATCATCACACAAATCCTAATCCTAATAAATAAAATTCTTCCGTTACTGAGTGACTGGCAGACAAAGACAACGCATAGCCGAAACTACTGGTCGTAGAAAGCTGAGATATGGCATGTAGGTTCCTTAGGAAGTGTTAGAAGGCACTAAGACATGATTTCCCGAAAATCTACGAGAACAGAAAAATAACTCGAGGGCAAAAACTGTTAAGGCGAGGTTGCAGTACTGTGTGTTTTGACGAACAACAGCGACTGTCCGACGAGCCAAATAATGCCTAAAGGAGATGTTTCAAAATGGGCCAGGTCTATGTACACTACCTTAAATAAAAAAGAAAAATCCGTAGAATTCGGGAAAAATACAGATAATTCATTTGAGTGTTTACTGTAGTGGTAGTTAATTGTTGTTTATAAATTATTTTTATCGATTTTCAATATGGCGTCGCACCGATTTAAACCATTGATCATAGAAAGATAACTGTCAGCTGTCACAACAATGTCACTTCAGACCACTGACGTATAACTTTGGTCTCGTTGTCAGTAAATAAATATGTCAGAAATAATGTCAAACGTCATTAATTAATCAAAATGACAGCTTACCGCCATTAGGGGTTTTGTTGTGTGTTGCAATTTCAAGTGTAATTTTTTGTGCTATAACAGCAAACAACGCTATTTTAAAGAAATTGGACAGTTGAGAACTGTTTTAAATGTATTTCCCTATTTTTTAGTATAGTGTACAAGGACCTGGCCCAGGCTCCATACATTTTGGAACATCTCTTTTGATTGTTTGTTCTTCTTGGCGAAAACTGATAAAGACATAATACAACATGGTTTCAACATTTACTTGAAAATAAAAAGCTCTATCTATTGATATAACTTTTATATATATTCGTGATAAAATCTCTTAGAAGTACACGTTTAAAATTGTAATTTAGTGTCATGTTTGATAAAAAAAGTATCGAGCCAATAATTCTAAATCGCGTTTATATCTTTACGATTTACTTGAGGGTATGTTCAATTTTTATGTAATGATTTTTATTTATTAAAAAACTCATAATTAATTAGATTTTCAGACGTTCAAAAATCTTAAAAAGTACTGCAACCCCGCCTTAAGGCAATAAAATAGAATACAATAATTTTCAGGGCGTGAGAATACAAAGTTCATTAGATTCCCTTTTAATTAAAGGTCTTTAGTTATAATAGAAATCGATTGTGACGTAATAGGACAAGTAATCATACTGTGCCACTTTCGATTTCCGTAAAGAGAAACCAGGCTTTGGGGACAATTACATGTGCGGTGTTAGCATTATCTTTTTTGTCAGTTATCTTTCTTTTATGATGTCATCATTGTTCTCTTGCCTTTATCGCAATTTATATGAGTTAACCGCTATTTTGATTGAGATTGAAATGGAAATGGGCTGGACACTTGCAAAGGGTACCAGATGAAAGGTGGACGAAACTCACCACAAACTGGTACCCATTGAACAAAAAGCGCAGACAAGGTCGACCACAAAAGACATGGTGCGACGATATTACAAAAATAGTAGGTAAAACCTGGAGCAGAGTAGCTAGAAACAGATTAGCATGGAAACGAATGGAGGAGGCTTTCACCGCTACTAGCGGTCCTTGTATTAAATTTTAGAAATAACTATATGTAAATAGATAAATAAAGAAAATATTAATTCTAACATATAGTAAGAAGTTCAATTTGAAACACTAATATTAGATTAGGGCAAACAACTGGTATAAGTAAATAAAGCTTTTTTTTATTATTATTTAACCGCTATTTATCGTCATTTCTGTAGGTTTCCCTTTCTGTCATATTTTATTATCCTACTTTAATGGCCACCACAAATACTTAAAACTTTCCTTTCCTACCTATTTTTTAAAATTTGAGATGGGTTTGCTCTTGACTCTAGTCTTGGTCAACGTTGACAGATACAAAGTCTACGATGGAGCGAGCTTACCCAGAAGGAGCCTGTTCACTTTAACTTTGAAGAGATTAAGGTTGTATGTTCGTTGCATTCGGAAGTACAGACTCGCGCAGTGAGTTTGCTCCTTATAATGTATTTCAGACAAATCTTTTTGAAAAGTCGAACGACAAGACCGCCGCTGCCTCTAATGAAATGAGATAAGGCTGGTCTGGGAAGAGAGAGTTTAAATTATGCATAACTAGGATATACGCAAACATTGAGGAAATAAAAATAAAGCTTTGGATCTTAGAATTGGTCAGCTTAGCTCTACTGGACTCTAAATCATAACAATTTACTACCATCATCATACATAGGACACTAATCACAATCTAGAACTAAAATTCTAAGAACCATTTCTTACTGATGTAAGAAATGGTTCTTAGAATTTTAGTTCTTTCACAATAATAATAATTAACAATAATAGTAATTTTAGTTGACAGTCACGAATTTTCTTAGTAACTATTTTCGGAATTAAACTCTGTTAAAACGTTGTCAACAATAACACAAATAATTATAGTAATTGTACTTCACAAGTGCTCCAATAGACTACATGCAACACCATTGCTCGAAAGAGTTAACGCGAAACTGAAGCGACTGTACTGGACGCATCAGGAGGAACACGGGTTGGTTTTAGTCAGAAAGAGTCTGATACTCCCTCTCGCATCACCAAAAGCGAGAGAAGCCATTTGATGATTTCCCATCCGAAAAAAAAAAACACAAAAACTACTGCATAGGCTCTCCAAACATCAATAGCTCCCGACATATTACATCAATAAACAACAAAAATCTTCGCCTACTTTATAAAACCAAGCAGTAGGTGGCCCCACACACGTGGTGCCATAACTTATAAACAAATCATAAATCCCAGCTGTGGACAACAAATAAGCATAATTACTAACTGTTAATTTATTCATGTTAAGGTGGTCACTCACTAAAGGCATTCGAGTGCAATTTTAAAAGCTCAACAGTGAAGGGAATTTGACGTGATCTGTCAATTCATACGAACAAGATGGAATGATATTTCTCATCATGCTCACTCCATCAATGTGGAATCTGAGTAACATCTCGTTAACAGAATATAACCTCATATTCAAGCATTATCATTACAGTTAAAGTGATGGGCGTGCTGACTGTATGACGCTCAGCAAATGCTGAGATGGTAATTGGTTAATCTCCCTTTGTCTATGGTGAAGTGGAAATATCTCGTCGCAACCACCTGACGGATGCCAGCGTCAAGAAATTGAAAATCTGTTTAGTCCGTCAGTTACAGTATTGAGAAATAATGGACACGTATTTTTTGTTTTTATAAAATAAACTAGCTGACCCGCGCAACTTCGTCTGCATCACGTTTTCCATTACTGCTCCGCTCCTATATGTCTTAGCGTGATGATATAGAGCCTATAACCTTCCTCGATAAATGGGCTATCTAACACTGAAATAATTTTTCAAATCGGACCAGTAGTTCCTGAGATTAGCGCGTTCAACCAAACAAACAAACTCTTCTTCTTTATAATATTAGTATAGATATTTTACATTGATAAAGATAAAACGCATTAAAACTCGGGAGTGGGGGCTGGTGACGTCGGAACGCAATAAAAATTATACCACGGCGTGACGTATTCAGAATTTTAAAAGTGTCGTATCTTCGTCATTTTTGGTTTACGTAAAAGAAAAAACACGGGTCAAATATTTTTTGATAATTTAACTGACAGATTAATTAGGTTTTTTCAGTGGACTAGAATTTACTCTTCTTGACGACGTGGACTCCACGACGTGGACCTATTTTGAATTACTAGATATCCTCGAATAACCAGCCAGTTTCCTCACGATATATTCCTTATCATTTTGAGAGCAGTATTGTAACGTCATCCTCCAATACTCAACAATTTTGAATTCGCGAATGTCCCCAGTGATGTCCAACCTTAAAACATTGGTCAGTTTATTCGGAAGAGAAAGCCTGCGTAGGTGACGCGTGAACATTGAGTTGTCCAGTGTAGGAGGTTTATCGCTTTGTGTAGCATTCCTGTCTTGATGATTGTGGTAAGGGGCCTTGAATGGGCATTTAGTAGCATCTATAGGCATGCCTGATAGGGCCTGAAGGATTTTGAATTTTCATCTTTTGTTATTTTTTGGATTGCTTTTTTATAAATAAAAATTAAAGGTATTCTAACGTACCAATCAATTATATTGTAAGCTAGCTGATGCCCGCGCTTCGCCTGCTTGACAAATTATATACTACTAGCTGACCCGCGCAACTTCGTTTGCGTCACATTTTCCATTACTGCTCCGCTCCTTTTAACTTAGCGTGATGATATATAGCCTATAACCTTCCTCAATAAATAGGCTATCTAACACTGAAAGAATTTTTCAAATCGGACCAGTAGTTCCTGAGATTACCCCCTACATACAAACTTACAAACATACAAACTTACAAACTTACAAACAAATTTTACCTCTTTATAATATTAGTATAGACAACCTTCCTCGAGAACCACTCTATCCATTGGTGAAAACAGCATGAATATCGGTGCAGTAGTTTTTGAGTGTATCGCGAACAGACTGACAGACAGACGCGGCAGAGGACTAAATATAGTGATAGTGTTATATGTAGAGATGTCTTAACTTTAGTTGATTGATTCAAGAGTTCATTTGTACAGATCTACAAAATTATATATAGATGACCTTTTCTGGAATTCTTCATAACGAATGCCGATGATATCCATCATCATCATCCACAGCCCGTCACTGCTAAGCAAAGGCCTTTTCTTGTGCCAATCCCCACGTGGCTGTGTCAGCCTTATCCTGGTTCTGATGATATCCGTAAATAATGTAATTTAATCGTTCTGCAAATTACTATGCGCAGGATCAATATCTCCATTCAAGACATAACGATTATAGATTTCCAATCCTACAGAGAGCCAGCCTGTCTCATTCCAAGGCTTAAGGAAACCTGCCTTCCAGCAAAAAATCCAGGAATAACATATAGAATTAAGACATCATAATTATGCACGGGTTTAATCACCACAGACAACCAGTTTCATTTGACAGATACATCTTGTCTATGATAAGAAGCTGGGACTTATTTAATTCATAGATTAACATGGAAAATTATAGATAGTGTGTTTATCTTTAAATCGAAAGGAACTGGATATTTTAATCAGTTAAGTCCAGAATTAGTTGATCAGAAATATAATGTGGCGTTTCCGTTTTGAACAACATCTGCGTCTACTGCACAAATAATATGTATGGTCAAGTTTTGCTATTTTTGATATTCATTTAAAGGATTATCGAGCTAGAACACAAGTCTGATACCGTTTTTGGAAATGATATGTTGGTTCTAGGGTGAGGTATTTTAGAAAAAAACAATCATCATCTTTTATCTTCAAATGGTTGAGCTGAATGATGCCGATACATGCGCCAGGTTCGTAAACGGGCGCCGTCATTTGAGGCTGGTCATCTCTTAACTAGGTACCACTTTCTTACTTTGATGTTTATATTTTAAGTTCTTGTAATATTTTTATTTTTTATTTTGCATTGTCCTCTCATGCATGCATGAAGAAACAAGTATATGTAACAAAGAATTTTGTAAAACAAAACATAATAATTGTCCGTGTAGTTTCTTTCACGTTCTTCTCCATAGAGATCTACGCGTTGGAACGTGCAACGTGATCGTGTTTTTGACTGACATACCTTGACATTTCAAAAGTTCTTGTAAATGGTTTATTTGAAATAATTTTTTTTTTTTATTCAATCTTTTCTGTCAACCGTAACTCTGTCATTTACTCCATTTTCATTTATTTAATACCTCACACAATCCATTCATCTCACAGAAAATAAATATTTTTCATTGATGGATAATTTTAATTAAACAATGAAAATAGTTGAAGAACAATGTTAAATTATTCACGTGCAAAGCTTCTCTAAGTAGATGTAAGTTAAGAAAATAATAAGTATCACAACTTGTCTGGAATCTTGTTCAAGGTAAGTCGGTGGTTTTCAATTGACCTGAGCTGAAGCCGCAGTGTACAAGAAATACTTTGTAGTGTTGTGGTTAAAAACAATGATATATTGACCATAAGATTAGTTTGTACTGTTAAAGTTTGGTTTGGAGAATTATTTTGTACCGTACTTGTGAAATTCTTACTCATTGTCTCCTCTACAAAAAAACTTTCAAATAACATCTGAATTTGCATGGTTATTTGGAGTTAGGTATACCTGAAACTATGGAAATTTTAATAGCTGTACTATTTATGTTCAGTTCCCATTTTTATATTTGAGACGGGGTTGCTCTTGACTCTGCGTCAGAGATGACAGAGACAAAGTCTACGATGGAGCGAGCTTACCCAGTGTATTCCTCAAGTTTTAATAAAACTGGGTATTGGTATAACTGTGTAACCAAAGCAGTGGCGTTTGTTCTGATCTTGTATTCCTATTTTATAAATATTTTATCGCTTTTTCAATAGCACGTAGCTATATTAACAGTGTAGCACCATCTTTACGTCCTCATTACTAACAATATTTTATAAGAAGCTATAAAACAACATATCCGTCAAATATTGGCTGTATTAACATTTTTCAGATTAAAAATGGCATGTGGGCGTTTTCAATAAGCGATGTTCGACTGTTTTACTATCTGTCAATTTAGTTTTTAGGCCGAACATTGTTGTTTACTGTATAATATTCATAATCTTCGAAGGCGGAGAAGTTTCAACCTACATAAATTTTATCGAAACTGCAACGCAGAATTTATCAATGCTTTTGTAAAAGACATGCTTATCTATAAAATATTTATTGTTGTGTTAGCTAATGTAAGTAGGTACCTGGATTTTGATCTGTTCTTTAGAAATGCGGATAATGGCAATCAGCCAGTAGACTCCATTATAGCAGAAGAAGCATTCAATCAAATTAAATATATGCACGATATGCAAACATGAAGTGAAGGTACCATTGGTATTGTATTGTTACATTGGTATACCAGTGGTAAATGTAGTACAAAAACGTGTCAATTAGACGACTAAGTCTATTAAAGAACCGATAGCTATTGAAGAAGACAACTCTTGGACTGAAGACGCGAGGCAGCCCAGTAACATAGAAGGCAGCTGGTACAGACTAGATGCAGAAGGCGCAGAAAAGAGCGAAGAGTAATCGAAGAAGCCATTAACAAAGATAGGCCTCAGTAAATCCGACAAGACTAAGGTAGCTAGAGCTAACAAAATAGAAGAACTCACACCAATAATATCCAAATTACAAGCCTGCGAAGAAACTTAATAAGCGTCTGTTAATTTCTACAAACTTTTAGTATGTACGATATTCTAAAATTATCTAAATAGTACACGAGGCACGTCGGAGTAAGCCTAGATAGCACGATAGCAGAATGTCACTCGTATAAACTGACAATGTGTCTATAAATCATTGTAATTGCGGACGTAATAGCTAAATTTAATTCTTGTACTACTTGCCTTGTAATGTTAGAATAAGAGCAAGTTACAATTTTAGAAGTTTAAATTCTCGATGTCGCGAATCGCTTTGCCGATGATCATTCCTGTACTTTCAGAAGACAAAGTGACATAATAGTAGGCGATAAAGATTGTCAAAATCGAAAAAAAGATTGACATGAGTTACCAGTCCAAAAGACCTCGTATCATCATCTGGCTAGCCTTTTCCCAACTATATTGGGGTCGGCTTCCAGTCAAACCGGATTCAGCTGAATACCAGTATTTAACGGGGAGCGGCTGCCTACCAGACCTCCACAACCCATTCACTGGGTATCACGGTGCTCCTTGGCAAGACTGGTGTCAGATTTTTCTGGCTTCTGACTATGCGTAACGACTGCCAAAGATAGAATACTCTTTATTATGTACACCATATAAGTTACAGATAAAATAGACGAAGAAAACTTTACATAGGGTGACACAATGGGCGGCCTTATCGCTCAGAGACAGAAGATCAGAAGATCTCCAAATGACAGCCGGGACCAACAGCTTAACGTGTTTTCCGAGGCACGGAGGAAACTCGGATGATCACCCATCTACACACCAACCTCGGCAAGCGTTGCTTAACCTTGAAGATCGACCTGTACGGCTGTTATTGTGCCTCGTATCTAATCCTAAAAACCTAGCGCAGATAAAAGGTCACTTTGAACGTTAAATCACAGACATTAAGTTTATGATGAAGTTGGAGCAGTTTATTTTCCCGTAGTTTCTATTTGTATTGAACATAATTTAGTCAAACATGTTCCTAATAAGTAGTTTTACAACATCAGTGTAACGGTCTGGGTTCAAAGCTTTAAACCCACGACCTCTCATCAATCCACCTCATCATATTTTAATTGATGTCATAATAAAAACCTGTTAAACAATTTTCTAGGAACCGTGAATGCAAGCTACAGAAGCATTTTCCATTCATAAAAGCTTAACTGATATAAAGATACATTTTATAGGCTTGACACATCAGATAATGCTTTTATAGGAACTTAAATAATCTTGCTTATAAAGTGTTCAATTTTAAACTTAACGACAAATGGCGCGCTACTGATTATAATGACGAAGAAAGAGATGATGCAGTACAAGATTGCATACTTCCATCTTTGGTCCTCATTAAGTTAAGAAGCAATGAAAATTCGGTATATATTATGTTAATTGTCATTAAATTTTATGGTTAATTGATTTTATCGGTATATTAATTTAACGTAGAGGTTTCACTTTGGGATTAGCATACAAGTGGATAATTCTTCGGATTAGTAGATTCATTTACGTGTCAAGGGTGTCTGTTGGAATGTGGGGAAAGGCCATTGAAGGCTTGTTAGACGCAGGTACTTAAACCGGTGAGAAATTGCTGTGAATCAAATTGTCTTTACGTTTATTATATGTGCAGGAAGGTGTTATATAGGTAGAGGTATGAAATAACAGGGTGGAATGTTCCGTATCCTCCATTAAGGCCGTACCCTGACCAAATAACCTTGAGCATTTTTTCCCTCAATAACAGCGCAAGAGATACAATAGCGAATACGCTCAGAATGTTGAATAAAATCGTTATAAAATCTAATTTTGGTCGTTTGAAAAAAATAATTCTAACAAAATGTTCATAATTAAATTGCCTATCCATTAGTGTAAGTACAAAATCAAAATAATCGTTAGTTTTCGAGAAGATGCATGTTTTCAGTAATTTTTTCTCATTTCTGTGGTTTCGTTGTGAGGAGATTACTTAAACATTACACTTAGTAATAAAAAATAAAATCTACCATTTTGAAGCCAAGAGTATGTAGAAATTTAATGTATTTTTTATTAGTTGATATTTCTTTTGGTTATAGAGTAGATAGCTCCAAAAAACTGCACAAAAAACGGCTAGCGCTGCGTTTTGCTCGGGGACGCGCCTTAAAAAGGTATCCTTCGTGTGGACGGGTGTTGTCTGGTCTGGTGGGCAATTGCCTGATTGTTGTTTTCGGGCGATATCGCAAGCGGAACTTTTATTATATGATGTTCTTGTGACGTCAGATTTATTACAGTATGTGACGATGTAAATGACGTTGCAGTGTAATGCTGAACCTACATTTTATGTGTCGCTAAGCTACGGCTTTTCTATGGCTGTTAATAAGGTATGCGAAGGTACATCGGATGGATGTACGCTTTTATGCGACGATGATAAGATGATTTGTTTATCTTCAATGGAACTCATAACTGGCAACTGGCAACGGAGTTAAGGTGACGTTGAACATGAAAAATCCAAAAAATTGGGATTAGCTAATCAAACTTGAATATGATCTTGAACTTATGATGAGGTCATGAGGATGACATAACAGTTAATGAGAACAATGTGGGCTAGTGTTAAAATACTAATAATAATAATCAAATCATTGGCATCTTTGGCATAATACATTCTGATTTTTAAACAGTTCAGTTCTTATTTTTTCTGTTTACATATTTTTTCTATTGATTGATAGACTAGCATAATAAAAGCATATTGTGGGGGAACCTTGCGAATAAAGTCAATTGGCATGTGAGTTAATAAAAACTTTAAAATTAATGTTTAGTTTGTTTCAATACTAGGGCGGTTTAATTTCAACCATTTGCAAGAGTTGACTCTCTAGTACATGTTGCTTTGCAATAAATGTACACGGAGAAAACATGAGCAGAAATGGAACGCAACTTGAGATAGCAACACGTCAAATTCTTAATAATTCACCTTCCGGTGCGGACCATTTTCCCGTAGAATGCAAATGATACTAAACTAGGCCAGCGCAATTGTAACTGCAATTGCATTTGGCTGGCCAATTGACGTTGCGGCTTGAAACATACGGGGGCGGAACATGGCCGGGCGCGTTCCAATATTGAATTACAATTTTAGAGAAACGTATTAATATTGTGATTGGTATTAAACTTTACTGGACAACCTAAAATGTCTTACTTAAAATTATTGAATAAATTGAAGTTGTTCGGCTAGGCTACCAAACAGCTTAATATAAAAATGAAGTTTTAACATAAGAAAGGAGATCTTAACGGGATTTATTCTATTAACAATATAAGAGAAACGCACAATGTAAATTTTAATATTTAGTCAATATCTCAACCATAAAATTGACTTATTTATGGCACACCCGATCGTATCGTCTTCCAAAATATTAGAAATTGAATTATTTTTAGAAAAAACAATGAATGACATTGTATGTTTTAGTGAGCATTGGTTGAAGGATTACCAGATGCTAATTAGTTATGAAAATTATAGTGTGGGGAGTTGTTTTAACCGAAAATCTATGTTGCGCGGTGGTTCTCTCATCTTAGTTAAAAAATGTTTAAAATTTAAGCAACGTAAAGACATTGTTAGCTTGTCAGTGGAACATTGCATCGAACTGTCCTGTGTTGAGCTTGATAAGCATGTTATAGTGTGCGTGTACAGACCCCCAATCCCTCAAAACTTTACGTTATTTGAAAACACAATGGAAGATGTCCTTGCGAAACTTGTAGCAGGCAACAAATCCGTAATTATTTGCGGAGATTTTAATATTAATATTTTAGAAAATAATTTAAATAGCAGTAGATTTTTAAGTCTTTTTAAATCATTCAACCTGTCTAATGTTTTTACAGAACCAACTAGAGTGACACCAACTTCTTCAACCTGTATTGATAATGTATTCTGCGATTGCGATTATTTAGATAAATCCATAGATAATTACCTTCAGTCTGATCACAGTGGTCAACTGGTAACATTTACATATAAAGCACCCTTGCAAAAAGTTCAAATACAATTTAGGCCAATTACAACTGGTAAACTAGCTAAATTCAATGAGGCCTTACAAAACAAGTTAAATGTTCTTGGCCATAATATTGAGGATGCGAATAAGTTTTATGGTAACTTCTTTTCGGTGGTACTAAAGGAATTTAATGCAACTTTTGAAAAGAAATCAAAAGATACTTTCCCTAAGTTTGTATTTAGTGATTGGGCGACTAGAGGCATTAGGATAAGTAGGGAAAGACTATATGAGCTATATGGCCTTAAGCCTTTCATAAACACTGAAACCTTTAATAAGTATGTAAACAAATATTCTAAGGTTTTCAGAAATGCTTGCAAAGTAGCTAAAGCCCTGTACATTAGCAATAAGATTAAATCGGCAGATAATAAAATAAAGACAGTTTGGAAAGTTATCAATACTGAAAGTAACAGAAATAAGGTACGAAATACTGATTTTTTGCTGGAGACTGAGCATGGTACCATAAGTTCTAATTTAGAAGTAGCTCAAGAATTTGTAAGTTTTTTCACCGATATACCATCAAAAACGACTGGAGCTTTAAATTCTTCACCCGAGGTCTCATTTAATTTATTAAAAGCAAACGTTCCAGGTTGTACGGTTGAATTCCAATTCAAACATATCAACCCTACGATAGTTATGAAAGCTTTCCGGCAAATCAAAATTAAATTAACTGAAGACATATGGGGAATGTCCATCAAAGTGTGTACGTCCATTATTGAGACCATAGCACCTTACTTGGCTTTAATATTTAATTTATGTGTGGACCAAGGTGTCTTTCCGGATATAATGAAATATAGTAAGGTGATACCACTTTTTAAATCTGGTGATAATAAAGACACCAATAATTATAGACCTGTATCCGTATTGCCGATTTTTAGCAAAGTTTTTGAGAAAGTAATGCTCAATCAAATGCTCAATCATTTTAATACCAATAAAATCTTACACCAACAACAGTATGGTTTTACCAAAGGTCGTTGTACGACTGACGCTGGAGTCACGTTGTTAAAACATATTTATGCAGCGTGGGAAGAGGCGCAAGATGCCATAGGAATCTTTTGTGACCTCTCCAAGGCATTCGATTGTGTTAATCACGAAACTTTGCTCTTAAAACTAGAACATTACGGACTAGGTAAACTTGCACTCAGTCTAGTGAAATCATATCTAAATGACAGACAACAGCAAGTTCAAGTAAATGGTGTCAATTCTCGGGGCTTAAAAATCAAAATGGGTGTACCACAAGGTTCAATATTGGGTCCTTTTCTCTTTTTAGTGTATATTAATGATTTACCCCATCTTCTAAAAAATCAACCTCAAATGGTGTTATTTGCTGACGATACGTCTTTAATTTTTAAGATAGATAGGCGTGCCACAAGTCTTGACGTCGTAAATAACGCCCTTCAGCAGGTCCAACATTGGTTTACTGCTAATAATTTAGTTTTAAATGGGAAAAAAACGAAGTGTATCAGATTTGCTTTACCGAATGTTAAAAGTAAAAATTGCGACATAGTATTGAACAAAGAGAAACTTGAATTCGTCGAAGACACAGTTTTCCTGGGGATCACGCTTGACTCAAGGCTACAATGGGGTCCTCATTTAACATCTCTTGCGGGACGGCTGAGTTCAGCAGCATATGCTGTCAGAAAAATCCGTCAATTTACTGAAATAGATACCGCGAGGCTGGTCTATTTTAGTTACTTTCATAGTATCATGTCTTACGGTATCTTATTATGGGGACGTGCTGCAGACATCGAGTCTATATTTATTCTGCAGAAAAGAGCTATCAGAGCCATATACAATCTCCGTCGGCGAGATTCCCTAAGGGAACTGTTTAAGGATATTAATATCATGACAGTACCTTGTCAATACATATATGAAAACATAATGTATGTTCGGAAAAATCTTCATCTTTTTAGCAAAATTAGTGATAGGCATAATTTTAATACTAGAAATCGGAACAAATTAGATCAACCTCGATTCAGATTAGCTAAAGTACACACTTCTTTTATGGGATATTGTGTTAAATTTTATAATAAAATACCACTCGCTATTCTCGAACTAAATGAGAGTAAATTTAAAACATGCATAAAACGCACACTATGTAGACAAGCATATTATAAATTGGAAGATTATATCCATGATAAAAATGCTTGGTTAAATGCTGGTCTTGCTCCACAGCCATAGCCGCATGGATCCACTATATAGTTTTTTAGTTTTTTTTTTTTTTATATATATAAAATTTGGAAGTAATGCTTACCCTTTTTTTGTTCTCCTATAGTATAATGTACTTATTTATTCTTTCTTTGCAATATTGAATTGCTAAGAAGTAAGTTACGCATTCATGCAGTTTCATTTTGTTTTTATTTTTCGTTTTTTAGGTACTTGGCCATTGAAAACCATAGTTTTGTAGTAAAGTAGATTCATTTTTTCAAATGTTTGTAAATGTGAGTACTATGGAACCATTTGCATATGTAATTAATTTAAGATTTTGTTTATTAAACTTGTTTGACATGAACGAGCGTGGCAGTTGAGAGCTTGTCATGCTCACACAAACGTCTCGCTGATGGTGGCGCGTGTGTTGGATCATTTGGTTCCCTTCAAAATGGTTGAGCTAGATGGTGCTGATACACGCGTCATGTTCGTGAACGGGCGCCGTCAGTTGAGACTGGTCATCTCTTACCTGCCACTGGCTTATTTTATAATCTGTACTTTTTGAATTGTTTTATATACTTTCTTGTTCTTTGCATTGTCCTCACATATAGAAGCGATCAAAGATAATGTTACCATGATTTTTGTATTAAGTACATCAATTGATTTAAAAGAGTGTCCGTGGAGTTTCTTGCACGTTCTTCTCCATAGAGATCTACGCTTTGGAACGTGCAAATAGCTTCATCTTTTTTTGGACCGACCGACCTTGACAATTCAAAAGTGCCTGTAAATGGTCTAATTGAAATAAATGATTGAGTTTGAGAGTTTGAGTTTGAGTACTGCATTCAGTAGACCATTACGAAAAAAAACCGGACCACGGCGACAGAGTCCAATGAAAAAAGTACCGTTCTATAAATGACAAAAAATATAAATAAACGCCTCTATAAACATTATTGATTATAGCCAAACAACATAAAAGTCGCATAAGCAAGTTGTCTTTCCAAATATAGTGTGAAACAAGAGCCATTGATGGCGCTTGGCTCATTTTCTATGCAAATAAAGCCCTAACTTGGTGATAGATGACTCAAGTTCAGGTGAAAGTTTATCTGTTTCTGCCAAATATTTCTTGTTTTTGGTGACGTAAATCAATACAGAACATAATTTATCTTACAAATAATTAAATGAGAACCGTTTAAGGTTTTGGGTCGGTTTTTAATTGTATTAAAGGCAACCATTTGGAAAATTTATGTGAGCATTTAGATTTTTTACTGTCATGTGCGACAGATTTTAAAGCTGTTGCCTGATTTACTTGGACCTTTTTTGGCCTCGCACAGATAATTATTATCATTATTAGGATGTAGCTTATGTGTCAACTTATTTTTATTACAGTTAGTTTTACATATTTTTACTTTTATGTGTACTGTGCGAGTCCTGAATAAATATTTTTCTTTCTTTCTTTCTTTTCTTTATTTAGCTGTAATTTTTTTTGGTGTGTGGAAAACTAAAACCAACAGCGAAGATAAAACGAGTGGCAGCTAGACATCCCGGGATGAAAGAATTAATGTCCGAATCCAGGTCATTGCGTACCCGTGTGCCAAGTTCCATCCAAATCCTTTCAGCCGATAAGATGAACGAGCAGACAGCCCGAGTTAATTTGGCCTTTAGTAAGGACGTGCTAAACGTCACCCGGTAAAAGTAAAACATACACAAAAACGCAGCGTTTTTCTCCCATCATTATATCTATGGTCTCAACCGCTGCGTTACCTCTCGTTGAATCCTCCCATATGTCAGCCTATTAGGAAATTGATGGTTATCTGGTGCAGTAGATAATGCTTTGACCTCTAGGCTGGTTTAACTCCGGTTATCGTAAGGCGCATGATAGTATTTCAATGACAGAATAGGTTAGTCGAGACGAAATGGTATCTTATATGAGAAGATTTTTATTGATTAAGTACACAGATCGCTGACTGAGAAATACATTTTGGTTCTTACTAAGTACCGCTGGGTTAGCTGTCGAACTAAAAGGTGATGATTACTTAGATACTGAGCGCATTTTACTGTGCATATCTGTGTAAGTAACTGTCTCAAACCTATGTAGGCGCTACAAATGTTTATATGTAATCAAGAATTGGTGACACGATAATGGCACACTAATAAATTCCCTTTCACAGGAACGACAGTTAGCATAAAATTAGCAACCCTTTTTTATGTTTTCTTTAAAACATATTACATTATATATTTACATTACTTATACATATTAATGTTCTAGAGGTGAAAGTTGCCGTGATAACTGGTAGTATCAGCGATCAAGATCTAAATGGCTATATAATTTGACATAAACTAAGTACAGTTGTCATTTATAGGTACTGTCACATAAAACACTTTAGCTAATACATTTGCATTAGTATTGTATATCTGTCTGATAAATTTATCGGATATTAATGATAAATGGCGACATTTGTTAGTGGCTGTAAGCTACTTGGGAGCTGGGTGTGGTTTTCAAATCGGAAAGAAGATGGCGTGCTTTTATTTTCTTTGAAATAAAAGAAAATCATAAAAAATTGCGGTTGTGGCTTGGCTTGTTTTTGAAAAGCACTACTTATTCTATAATGTCAGAACAGTCTGGCTGTCTGAGGGCCAATTCTACTAATTTTTAAACAAATTTCGCATTCGCATGTCAATCGCAAACTGTCAAAAAAGCCTTAATTTTCATACATTTTTGACAGTTTGCGATTGAGATGCGAATGCGATGCGAATGTGAAAATTAGTAGAATTGGCACTCGGATAAAAAGCAAAAAAACACAAATGTTATCTTTTTTGTTTTTGAAAACAAAAAAACACAAATGTTATCTCTTTTGTTTTTGAAAACATGCAATGTTGATAACTGCATGTCTTCAAAACTTTGCCATCATGGAAAATTTGCATACCTAAATGGTTGTACCTACTTTTTTCATGTGACAATTTCACCATGCAGTGGAACAACCATAGTTTGCCAAAATACTAAAACGACATAGAGATAAAATTGCTGGTTGTTTGCACTCTGATTAAATACTTTCATTGGTACACAGAAAACACACTGTCGCAAAGAGCCAGAGGCTACTTTTTATCCTAGAAAAATACACGGTCTCTGTGGGAGGGACATGGGACCAAAGCCGCGGGAAATGCTAGAGCTAGAGATTACCTACTTACCTAATAATTTGAGAACGGAAATGGCGACACTAAAAATATAAGTCATATTTCGAGTCGCCATTCTATGTGCTCTATGACCATTTAAAACATTCAGGTTAAGAACTTTGACCTGGCTGACGACAAAACTATGCCATTTTATTTTAAGAAAACATTAATTAACCAGTACCAACCTTCTTTAATTCCTTTTTCAAATCAGTTTCTTTTTCATTTATATAACGGTCACATCGCGTGCGCCGGTGTTGCATGCAGAAATAAACACGTAATGTTGCAATAAGTATTATTGTAAGGGTTGCCAGAGTGAAAAACTGGCAGCCATTAGTCGTTTCCTGTGAATTGACAGTTTGATGTCCCGTTGCATTTGTTACTCGGTTGCCATTTGTATGTTTTTTTTAAAGGCAGCTTCGTTAATTTTATTGTATTTACCTATTAATATTTATTATTCTGGTAAGATAGTAACAAGGATTGAGCATGTATACGAATCTTGTGATATTTGGTTTGGTTTGGTTTGGTTTGGTTTGTTGTTTTGGTTTTTTTTTTGGGCAGAAATACATGCTTAGCCTCCATATTTTCGCGTTAAATATTGAAAAATTATGTTAAATCATCATCGCACCTCAGGTATTTTACTCCATAGGAAAAAAGGTGCGAGTAGGTATAAATATGTTTGTGATGAGTTAGTTCAAAAACTTAATTTTCCGATTGCATAAAGTTTTAGACGCTAATATTTCTCGCTGACAACCTCAGTTTCATTTTGGCCGAAATAAAAACGCAATCAAAACAGAAAACAAATTCCACAACTCAGCATTACAGACTCCATAAAATTATTAGACCGCATAACTAATTTTGGCTGCACAAAGACCGTTCACACGTACAGACATACCTACATACAAACATAAAACAACACCGTTTTTATTAAATTAGCATACTGCATCCACTGACCTTATTTTTGAGCACCAACTTATATCTCCCTCTCTAACACAAAAACCAATCTTATCGTCAAGACATAAGGTGTGTCTGATGGCACAGTTACGTTGGTGGTATGTCGTTCGGGGTAATTAGCAACTTTGGGGTCATTGCACATAGACAGCTAGGGTTATAACTATTTGAGATGGATTTAGAACTACGCTTTTTGTACTTGAATTGGATTCTGGAAGGTTCGTGGTCATGTTCTTTGAGATGGTTGGGGATATTTCATTCTGCCTAGGCTTTTCCAAAGTAACAAGGAGGCCAATCGCGCTAATTTTAAAAGTTTAGGTCGCTTGCAATTCGTTTCCAATTCAGTTTTAGTTATGATCTAATTTCGATTCACCTGTAAGGAATTTGGTATCGCGCTAAAGTTTAATTAAACTTCAACCAAAGTTGCGTCAAAACTATATCGTAACCTTTACAAATATTTTCGTATATTCCTTCAAAATCCAAACAACACAACGCGAACGATTGAGAAAAAGTCACGAAAAAGTAGCACTGTTTCAACTTTTTGTTTGACAGCGGTAACGTTACAGTTGTGATGCAGTTGTGTTCCAGTTTCTGTCAAACGTTTAGCGCGATACTGAATGTTTAAAGAAGTTGTGAAATGGCTACAGTTCAGTTGCGTTCCAACTGAATTTTATTAGCGCGATTGCCCTCAAGATGCAGCTGAGCACAAGTACTTTAAATAAATAAATCGTATTTATTTTGTAAATAGGTTACTTGTAACTCTTTTACACGTCAATCTTTTTTGTTCATATTATTCTAGATGAGGCCGATGTTTCCTATCTGACTAGCCTGAGAAGAAACACCGAAACAATCTCAGAGGTCATAGTCTCTTTTAAAGTTCATACAAACGTGAATAATCTATGAAAACTATGTAGGTCCATGTTTACA
This sequence comes from Ceramica pisi, assembly GCA_963859965.1. NCBI lineage: Eukaryota > Metazoa > Arthropoda > Insecta > Lepidoptera > Noctuidae > Ceramica > Ceramica pisi. Next base: position 18,841,569 of record OY982543.1, read on the forward strand.
TGGAGCTACTGGCTATCCGACCTCCAAAACCAGTATCAAGATGATAAATGATAGGTTACTCCTTGGCAAGAAAGTTGTCATATTTTTTGGCTTCTAAAGAATATAGCCTTTCTTTTTGTTTATAGGAGGAATTCTCAGGAACTACTGAAATTTATTCGATTCTAAAACTTGTCACTTTTATTTATACCTGTTTACGAGGTAACTGTAATAAAGTGTAACGAAAAAATTAAATATTATGGTAATCACAGACTATTGCGTATCATTAGGGTCAAGCGTACCTATAATTCGATATTCCAGGATCGCGTACAGTCGCTGACAAAGATTGTGTTTAATATTATATTATTAGAACATTGTCAGTACCTACTGCGTTTTCATACCATCGACTTTTTAACCGACTTCCAAAAAAGGAGGAGGTTCTCAAATCAGCGGTTTTTTGTATTATGTATGTACACCAATTACTTCGAGGTTTCTGATCCGATTTGTGTGATTCTTTTTTAGTTGGATGCGGCAAATTGCCATTTGGTCCCTTTTTAACAATTTATTCAGTTTGGCTCAGTAATATCTTTTTATATTGTGAGCATTTTTGCTTCCTTATATTACAATTTCTGCATAGACGAAGACGTCGTCCAAGTATCACCATTTAAAAGTGAAAAATAAAAATAAACTTTTCTACAAAAATATAACCGACTTCTAAAAAAACACAAAAAGTCGGTATCAAAAACGAAGATACAAAACCAAAAATGCCGACTTTTTTTTTGTTGTCGTATTTTTTTTGTAAAAAGTTTTCTTTATATCCCAGAATACTATCAATTCCTTTACGATAAGCCTGAGTATCTTAGCACCGGGAAAAACCTACCAAGGTTTTCAAAAGCATATTTTTACTGGTCCTAGTCAGTCCTAAATAATTAAGCAGCAACACTCACGATTTCGTGACAATTCAGTTTTCATTTAAATATCGATTATTGTTTATTGCTTGTCATAAACAATATTCTATTGTTCAGATCCAACTAACACCTTATATTATCTTGGGTGATCTATCCAAGCAATAATTTAATAAGACTGTTGGAAGTAGCCAGTTTAGCCCTGAATTTATTAGAGATCTTAGTGCCAATTCTACAAATTTTCACATTTATTGATTTATTCATTTATTTTATACTATACGCACACATGTACAGAGGCGGACTTAATGCCTTAGGCATTTTCTACCATTCAACCTTTGGGTGATGCAGAGAAAAGTAGTGGTAGGTGTAGGCAAAATGGATAAAGAGAAGCCAAAAACGCGATTAATAGTAAAAATAATACAAAGATAAATAAATACATTTAAACTATACATACAATAAAATACTACAATATAGTCAAATTAATAAACTAGTACCTACACGAATATACTTGAACAGTTTATGTAAACCAAAATTAGCGCTGTGACGATACTACTGCCAATTTCTTATGAATGTGCTCTCGAACCTTAACTTTGAAGGTTAGTCGGTTGTTTGCCATCCTAATTTCCTGAGGAAGCGCATTCCACAGAGAAATTGATTGTATAAAAAAGGAATTGTGAATGAAATCAGTACGGTGAGATGGACAGTGAAGAAGACGATTACGACATTCGCATGTCAATCGCAAACTGTTAAAAAAGCCCTAATTTTCATACATTTTTGACAGTTTGTCATTGAGATGCGAATGTCGTAATCGTCTTCTTCACTGTCCATCTCACCGTACTGACTTCATTGCGAATGCGAAAGTTGACTAAAAATTAGTAGAATTGGCCCTCTGGTTCGCGGTGGAGCAGTATAGGCTGAATTCAAATAAAAGTTTTCAGACTATATAGAAGAGTTGACTGTCTCTTTGTTCTTACTACCAGACTGAGGAAGGAGTGTAATGTTTTTGACTAAGTTTCGGAAGTGACATCAGTTTCCTTGCCTAACTGGATTTGGAACATTGCGTGTTAGTATCTTATATAACAACATAGAATTTGCGAAAGTCAAATAAATTATGTTATCAAGATATAAACGTTGACAGGTGACCAATTAAAAACTTGTCACTTATTAAAAACGTCGGTATGATCAAACAACGTTAACACATCATTTTCATTTCAACACTGCTTCTGCGATTATCTAATTTTTCTTAAATATCTTGGAGAAGGTTATGTTACGTAAGGGAACCTCATTTGTAGGGTTCCGTAGCCAAATGGCAAAAAACGGAACCCTTAAAGAGTCATCATTGCTTATAATATATACCTACAGGTTTGTACGGAACCCTCGGTCCGCGAGTCCGACTCGCATTTGGCCGGATTTTTTAAGCAGCGGCACTAATAAAAGAACATTGCTCGCAGAACAGATGGTCAATGGGGCCGAAAAGTTCTGGAGTTGCGACCGCGTATTGGAAAACTCAGCGTTGGCGCGGCTTCCCACAAGGTTGACCGATGACCTGGTGAAGGTCATGGGTAGCCCATGGATGCAAGACGCAGAGAACCTGTTGTTTTGGCGACACTTGAGGGAGGCCTATGTCCGACAGTGAACGTCTTTCGGCTCAAATGATGATGATGACTACCAAAAATAATATTCCAGTAGGTAGAATCTTTGGGAGGTATGCGGTACAGCAGAGAGTAAGTAAAGTCCCGCAAACCCCCATAGAAAAGGGAGGATCCTCCGCCCAGGTGGTTGTTGTCCCTGGGTGGCTACTGCCCGATAGTTCATATTCGGGTGGATGTATATGTTTAAATCGCTTGGTAAACTCTGCTTGCGCGATTTAGGGTTTTTTAGTTCGCCGCCAGTTGGATAGATGGCGTCGCGGTTCTTTTTGTTGCGATGCAGATTTGTTTCGTTGATTTTTCTTGTGGCGGCATTGATGCCGCTACAAATCTATTATTTGAGTTAAGCATAATTCTGCACACCAAATGATGTATGAAAATATCATAAGGACACCGGTAGGTATGTTCCAGGGTCAAAAGTTTGTAGTGAATACCTCCACAGTGCCCAAACTACTGGTGATAAGCGATGATATGGTCGATGATGGAGCACGCTTGCCTAGAAAAACCTATTCACTCATGACTTAAAGAGTGTTGCCCCAAGTTGTGGCTTGAAAAACATAGACTCAGGCACAGAATTCAACTCCTTAGTTTTACTATATATAAGTACGATAATAGCGATAATAATAAGTGGGAGTTGAGACCACCTCACTGTCCCAGAGAACAGAACTGTACTAAATGGTACCTTGTTGCTATTCCACCAATTCACACTAAGCGTTTCCAAGCGTCTTTCATAATGCGCACAGCAAAGGAGTGGAAATCTCTGCCTGCGTCTGAGTTTCCGAATGCTTACAGCCCTACTTCAAAGTAAGAGTGAAAAGGTTCCTTTTGGGTAAGCTCGCTCCATCGTAGACTTTGTCTCTGTCATCTCTGACCAAGACTAGAGTCAAAAGCAAACCCATCACAAATAAAATAAAAAAAGTGTTGATGTCTTTGAAACGTCACCATGATTTCAACCCGACTTGTAGGTATTTTTTTTAGTGAAAGCAGCAATAAACCGCGTTTGATTTTAGAACATCCTCAATTAAATGGTTAGAAACAGACTATATTGTTTATGGATATCCACTGTCAGTACTGTCACTTCCTGCATTTGAAGGATGTAGGTCGATTTTATGGATATTGTTATTGCGTCAAATCGTCAATCTCGAAATTCTATGCGTGGTAAATATTTCAAAACAACGCTTTTGCTGTCGAATTCGTTGGAAATATACACAATTCCATTCTAGCTATAGCATCTTGTTTAAGTTTTGGCCAACGTAACTGTCCTACTTTTAATAAGAATAGTGCTGACTCAACAATTATTATGATATTTATGGGGTTATTTTGTTCGTTTTGTAAAATGTTATATTTCATGAAGTACAGATCCGATTACGACAACTCTTCTTAATTTCTCCTTTCTAATTTTTCTGATTTATTTTACTTTCTTTTAGGTCTTGTGCGAGTCCCAAATAAACATTTTTCTCTCTTTCATCCTTTTTGTATTATTTATAGAAAACTATACTATTTCTGGGTGCCTAAACCTACTCGAATATCTCGAAAAAATGCAAAATTCCTGTAGTATAGACCACGGAAGCAAGTCCATCTGTATTAAAAGTACTATATTTTGATGATACAGCATTATTGATAAATCAGATAAGCCTTTACGGCTTCACAAAAATGTTTTACCAGTATTAAGAAACGTAATTTTTTATTTCCACGCAAGCATTCTTACTTTTATAATCCCCATCATAAGTAGCAGCATTAACGTTGAAAACTCTGATAATAATATTGAACCTAGTCAGAACAGATCGCTCCGAGCATGTCTGAGCTTACATCTTCGGTAATATCTCCCTAATGCTTGTATCGCTTCAGGCTAGGCGTCTCAACAAAGTTTCTTGTTTTAATGAACGAGACCTTATAAATAACAAAAGGTAAGTGGAGTTCGATGTACCTGTTCTTAAAGTAAAATGTACGGGGTTTTAAAATAAACTTGAAGACCTAGCCGGAATTCTAGATCGCCTTTGGGATACAATTTGGTCGGAAAATATAGATAAAAAAATCTGAATTACGTTACAAAGTTAATGTAAAACATTGTATGTGCCTATAAAATTTTAGGGTTTCCCTAGATTTTCATGGGATCCCATAATCAGATTCTGACTTGGTGATAATGGGACCACCTGAGGAATACTCCTTTCCTTTTTTATTGTATTGAAGATGGAGTAAGGGGATAATCAATCTTCCTCCAGCACTTATCCCTATGTTTTGGGGTGAGCACACTTTCTTCTTTGACATCCCAATCTCCTGTCATCTTTCACTCAAACTTTACCCACCTATCACTCAACCTATCCATGATTTCTTCATCCATAGGTATAGTTAACTAGCTGATGCCGCCGCTTCGCCCGCTTGACTGATTGTATACTAAAACCTTCCTCGAGAACCATTGGTGCAAACATCATGAAAATGGGTGCCGTAAGTTTTGAGTTTATCGTTATCGTGAACAGACAGACAGATAGACGCGGCGGAGGATTTTGTTTTATAATATTTAGTGTTTCATAAGTTTGGAAATATTTAAAAGTGAGATGGAGCCTTTTAGATTAGTGTAGTAATCTATGTAGTTTTGATAGATTCACCTCCATTTTTGCCTATCCAAGTTCTGCGTCTTTTGTCAAAACTACGTTAATCATATAACTGTTTGGAAAGGACATTTGACAGTATCTTTATATCAAAGTGTTGTTCAATCTGCAAAACCGGGAGGTCTTACAAATCACGAGCTGCTAGATTTATTATAGGAGCTGAATTATACAGGTACAGCAATAATTTCCATCTTCCTAATAAATAATATTAAGTTAGACATATAATTTATGAGACCTGCCTGGTTACATTTTGCAACATGCAGTGTTCTTGTCTGATTTCCGTCTTAAGTAAGAGTGGTACTATATTACCATGCCTTTAGGTACGTTTCGACATTCCAGACCAATAAGCTAGTCTATTCTGTAAATACCTATTTCGATGTCGAGCTTCACCTGAATGACAAAGCTCACAAACTGAGCTTTAGTACACACAACATAAAGGTCTTATACGAATTTGACACTCACCTCGAATTCCGCTGTCAAGACATGATTTTTTTTTTACAGAATAACAGTAGGTAGGTACTGATCGCAGTTCCTGAACGAATATTATGATTATTTTATTACTAATGAATACCACTTATTTTACGTTCTAAAATGACTTTATGTGGTACTAGAGGCCGCCCGCGACTTCGTCCGCGTATAAATTCTCGTTATTCCCGTGCAAATTCCGATCCCTCGGGAACTCCGGGATAAAAAGTCTTCAGCTACCTACATACCAAATTTCAACGTAATCGGTTCAGTAGTATTTGCGTGAAAGAGTAACAAACATCCATACATACTCACAAACTTTGGCATTTATAATATTAGTAGGATAGGATTGAATTACGTTGTTATGTTGTATTTCCATTCTTGTTTTATTGAAGGACAGTAAAAGTTACATGAAGCAAGTTAGGCTCCTACACAAATGCATTGCCCTCCTTCTGGTTCCATAATCGGTAAAATAACATGTTAACAGCTACTACGATCACTATTATTTATATGTACTTGAAATAGGTCTAACAAGAGGTTTTAAGTACCGAAAATAGGTATCGATACTTATATGAGGCGGTTGGAACAATAAAATCGAAATGCGATTGCATGTTAGCTTTCTTTACTCGGAAATATTATAACGGGAACGTACCTATTGTGAGAACTAAACAATTGTTTGTATTGGTTGAATTCTGGTGTTCAGGTACTGGAACAGCTGAATATAGTAAAATAATTCAGCGGCACCAGTCACACGATATAGCAAAATAATGGTCGGCCATAATTTTGCAATATGGTGTAAAACGGTTAATGACCTAGTCATTGTACCAATAACTTGTGGTTTGAGTTACTGAAATAGGCCAGTTTCCGTCATCAATCAATTGCAAATCTATTTGGTCCGTCAGTTAGGGTATTGAAAAATAATGGACACGTATTTTTTGCGTTTCAATTTGCTTATAAGGTTAAAGGGAATGCAGATATTGCATCACAGAGGCTCTTTCTACACTTGAACAGTAGGCCGGATATCGCGTCAAAGGCATCGATAGGAAATGTCCATACTTCTATTAAGGCCGCGTTTTCACTGACGCGGAGCGGGGCGGAGAGGAGCTTAGCGGTGCACGAATTGACCAATCACTATGCTCGAAATCTCCGCTCCGCTTCAATGGAAACAGCATGAGCGGGGTGGAGAAGAGCTGAGCGGATATTCATAAAAATATAATAGCGAGACGATGCGGTGCGGAGGACAGCGGGGCGGTGCTGTGCGGAGGACAGCGGGGCGGTGCGGAGCGGGGCGGTGCGTGACTCGCGCGCAGTGCCTCAGTTATCATCGTTATTATCATCCAAAAAAGTCGCAACAGTCAATGCTACTTCATCTGATTCGATATCTTCGTCTTCAAGTAGAGAAAGATATAAAATGATTGCTTTTTTCTTTAACGACAACATGACGTATGGTCTTTCTGAGAGATTGAGTGTAACTAAGCGCAGAAATGCGCGATTCCAAAAGTATGCTCCGCTCCGCCTTACTCCACTCCGCTGACCACTTTTCACCGCTCTTCACCGCTCCTCTCCGCCCAGCTCCGCTTTAGTGGAAACGCGGCCTAAATATCGTTAAAGAGAGGGAGAATGACGCTTGTGTCACTTTAAAAGTACCAAGCGCATTTATGTATTGACGTCATTGAAAAGTTAGAAAAATAATGTAATTGTTCTAAACTGAATGCATCAATGCTGAATTGCTGACGTAGGAATAGAATAGAAAAGAAAAAAAATAATGTATTGTAATAAATGTGTAGTCTAAACATGGCCACATGCACGGAAAATAATAACGTCGTGTTTATAAGTTTTATTTTCTTGACACTATTGAATTTGATTGAATTTTACGTTAATTGTGTCAATAACTAATAAAATAAATAGCTACTTACATGCTTATATTAGATTATCCACATAAACAAGTAAATGTAAAAGCTTCTAACAAATTGAAACAACTTATACTTATTTATGTATAGTAAATCTTCCCATAAATTCAGCTGATGTAAGGTTAAAATATATGCATTTAATTAAATACCTATTTAAGGACAACAAGTTACTAGATGATTCAAGGCGATAATGTGATTAATTATTGTTTTGATTCTTAATTACTGCGCATGAGATTTAGCTTAGCCGTTTATAAGATTTTCTGTAGAAACTCTACCGACTTTATTACTTCTGAGTGACGTTCGGTATTTTTTCTTTTTGTGTACTTTTGATATGCGTCATATTGTCCGCAAATAAACTCTTTTTCTTTCTTTCTTCTTTTTTGATTCTTAAAAATATTGTACTTACTTATTTTGACAGTGACATTGACAGCTAACACATTTTGCCGCGAAAACAGATGCTACTAGTTTTTTCGCATCTCAGTCGCAACTGTAGGGATATTGATGCATTTTTCAAGGATTCCGACTGAGTTGGGAATACGAACATTGTTTTGGCCCTCAGAAGTCCAAGCCCGAAGTACTTAGTTTCGGGCTTAGTTGCGGGCGTATTCTGCTCCATATCACCTAACCACTAAGAATTAATGACAACACGATTTGATAGTTACTGTGAAATGTTGTCATTGATTCTTAGTTAGGGTTCGGGACTAATCGTAAGTCCGTAGGTGATACCTACTGAGTAGAAAACGCCCGCAACTAAGCCCGAAACTACGGACTTCGGGCTTAGAGAGTAGCCCCCCTGGTCCATTTGTGAAAACACTTGTTTTCGGACAGTCAGACAACTGTCTCAAAAAATCAAGATTTTTTTTATGATACGTCGTTTCTAAACACAAGTGTTTTTTGAATAATGTCTTATCAGTACCTAGGTAGGTATATATAACTTTTCTTTTACAAATATATATCCAGCCACCTACTACAGTTTTCCCTGCCTATAAGCAGTCCTACCCATCCCTTTTGCTCAATGACTGACCGTTTAGGCGCGCATACGATTAGCAAACGCAAGCGCATACTCATTCATGATTATGGCGAGTTTCCGGTGGCCCGCCTGGCAACTGTCACCTGATGAGTGGCGAAACCTAGAGGTATTCGCATTATGATATTATTAAAGTAGATATTGGTGTTGGATGACTTGGAAGTCACTGTTTCAAACATTTTAGACACTTATAAAATGGTCACAAAATGGAAAATAATAGTTTGTGACCGCGACTTCGTACACACATAATATCCCGTTTTCCCGTTCCCGTAGGAATTTTGGGAAATCTTCTTTTAGCGCTCCCTTATACCTACTCTCCAAGGAACCTACACGCCAAATGTCAGCTCTCTACGGCCAGAAGTTTCGGTTGTGCGTTGTTTGTAAGTCACTGATTGACTCAATCATTTAGTAACTTTCTCGTATTTTTGTAAGGGTTCCGTGATCCACCTTAAACTAGTGTTATCATTTTGATATTATCTTGTAGCCATTGGTTTCGTGAGGGTATTGAACTTCCATCGAACGCGTTGCTGCGTCGAAAGCAAAACCACAGAATAGATAACATTGGCCAAACGACAGTCACTGAACCAATTCTATTGTCATCATTGTGCTTTAATAAATTGATGATCGCACTACAAGACCTAATAGCTCCATTTCTTTGTCAACAATTCCCACATAAAAGTTCCATCCAATGAAGAAACCTAACATTAAATTAAATAAGAGAGGTTAAATTATTCAAGTAAATAAAATGGTTCCAATAAATTAAAATTATAATTTTGCTATGTAATTAAATTACATTATTAAAGTTATGTCAATGTTAAAATTCAATACTTACAAATTAAGCTGAGATAACCATCTCCATCTCATCCTATTTTCTAGTCTTTTTACAACTACTTTACTTGGCTATCCTACTAATATTATAAATGCGAAAGTTTGTGAGTATGTATGGATGTTTGTTACTCTTTCACGCAAATACTACTGAACCGATTACGATGAAATTTGGTATGTAGGTAGCTGAAGACCCAGAATAACATATAGGCTATTTTTATCCCGGAGTTCCCGAGGGATCGGGATTTACACGGGAATAACGAGAATTTATACGCGGACGAAGTCGCGAGCGGCCTCTAGTATAACCTATAGGCAAGTAAAGTAGTTGGAAAAAGACTAGGCAATAGGATTGAAGAATAAGGTGTATAGAAAATCATTTTCGATAATCAAGTCTCTCACCTGTCCTGTTACAACACATCCAAACCCGTTACTTCAATCAACACACATTATAAAAGGGTTATCTAATAAATAAAGCCCAGAGTGCACTGTCGCAATACTCGCAATCCAGCCATAAAATCGGACACCCGGCAATAAAATCGGACTCCTGTACTATCGTCGTAAAGTTTACGTGGATGTAGCCTACTCCGGTTTAGTTCACATATAGGTTAGTACGGCTATGAAGTGTTGAGGAAGCGGATGCACGTGGCTTGGGTGTCTTTGTTGATATTATCTTTTACAAGGGATATTGTTTAACAGAAAATATTGAAGTTTTGGTATACTTTTAGTGACATCCGATGACGGGTTTTATGTACCAACTGAACGGTGTACAACGTTAAAATAAAATACCAGCCGTATTGAGAACCTCGTCCATTTTTGTAAGTCTGTTTAAAAATTGATAGCACGAACCTCTCCTCGCAGATTTGCATGCGTAAAATACACAGCACGAACCTCTCTTCACAGGTTTGCGTGCTTAAAATAGACAGCACGAACCTCTCTTCACAGGTTTGCGTGCGTAAAATACACAGCACGAACCTCTCTTCACAGGTTTGCGTGCGTAAAATAGACAGCAATAACCTTTCCACGCAGTTTTGCATGCGTAAAATAGACGGCACGAACCTCTGCTCACAGGTTTGCATGCGTAAAATATGATGTGTCCTTGTCGAGCACCGAAATTATGCAACTAACTAGCTTTAGCCCCCGACTTCGTACGCCTATGTCCTGTTTTTTCCCGATCCCGTGAGAATTACGGGAAATCCTCTCTTAGTGCTAATTAACACTCTCCAATAAAACTAAATGTCAAATGTCTGCTTCCTACGACCAGTAGTTTTGGCTGTGCGTTATCTGTCCGTCACTCACTCAGTAACGGAAGAATTTTATATAGTAGGATTGATAGCAATGTCATTCACAATCGAATCAAATTCCAGTTCCATTGCTTCATGTGTTTAAAATCTTCTGCTCGACAACGTAAAACATGCCATGAATACGTTTGCAGTGTTAAAATGAAAGCATACGCGGACGATTACATTCAATTTTTAACCGAATTCAAAAAGGAGGAAGTTCTAAAATCATCTTTTTGTATTTCGCAATAAAGGTTTACTAAGGCTATATTTGAGTTAAATCTCATGAAGATCAGTTTAGCTACTTAGGCGTATAAATGTAACAGGCAAACAGAGTTAGTTTCTCTCGTATTTATATTATATTGGTATGAATTAACTATTAAGATTTATCTATGTTCCTGTTTGTTTTGCTATTAACTATAGTTAGGTGGCCCTATCCAGTTTTATAACCTAGTTTATCGTTCCCCACCAGGTGTTATTTCCAGTGTTAATAGGAGTTGAACTACGTAATAAAATTGTTGATACATATTAGGTAATGTTATTACATGAAAACATAAACCCTGTAAACAAGAACTTAGCACGTGGCAGAAAATAACATCTCCTGGTTCGATTTTCAAGGTGGAGCAAAGCTTGTCCAGGTCAGTCTTCATCTCCTTGTACTGCCCTAACCTAGTTGAGAAAAAGCCAGGTAGGTATATTTTGAAGGAAAAATCTTTCCATTGCGTCCATAAGATCCTAATTTAAATAAGTGTTACTAACAGAACATATCCCAGGCCCCAGCCTTAACAAGAAACGTGTTAAAAATGTTCACGAAACGATACCGATCTTCTACAATATTTCTCTCAAGCCAAGTGGATATCGTTATCAATGACATTGTAAGTTCAAGAGAGAAAAAAACTGACATTATTGTAGATCGGCTATCGGATGTTACGTGTCCGATAAAGTGGCCGATAACATTGTGTGCGCGCTTGTACACGGAGCTTTATGCGTGAGTAGCTTCGTTGTACAGTCGCGGACAAAGGCGGTTTTGTTTTTGTTTTTTTATTATTTAAATACATGCAGTAGGTACTTAGTCAATTATTATGATCTCATTGCTCTTTGTATTCTATTTAAATATATAAAACTAGCTGACTCGTGCAACTTCGTTTGCGTCACATTTTCCATTAATGCTCCGCTCCTATTTGTCTTAGCGTGATGATATATAGCCTATTACCTTCCTCGATAAATGGGCTATCTAACACTGAAATATTTTTTCAAATCGGACCAGTAGTTCCTGAGATTACCCCCTACATACAAACTTACAAATAAAAATGTTACCTCTTTATAATATTAGTATAGACAAACAGGAGTTAATTATAAAGGTAATAAGAAATAGATAAAATTGAACTCGCGGCACAAAGATAAATATTTGATGAACCAAAAAAATGTAAAGCTTTTTGAAAATTTCGTCGTCCAAAAAAAATCAAAGCTTGTAAATAAATTCAATTTTTTTCTGCTTTTGGAGACAACACTAAGCTCTTAACTTGAATCATGTGACCACAGACCTGCCCACACCGTAACGGGAAACGGTAAAACTATAATATAGATAGGTAGAAACCTACCTACCTATGATACGTACAACTAGGTCAATATAACTAGATGTAAACAAACAAAGTTCTTTTAAACATTCTGTAAAAAACATCTAAAAGGGCTTTAAACAAAATCCTTGAACAAACATGCATAAAAATCTGTCACTTATCACCAGTCTTGCCAGTTATGGTACTTTATAGTTTTAGAGAATTTTCTTGACTTATTTATGTATGTTATGTTGGTATGAACATTAGTTTCAGAGAATGAGGTTGAACCATTAATTTAATCGAATCAAAAGGAATTTATAAATTGGAACGGAGTTGGAGTTAATTAATTTATTGTATCGCAAGTTCGATACGTTTTCTGTTAAAGGGTTTTTAACAAAACAACCAAAGAACTGCGCAATTTAGAAGATCTGTTATTTTGCCTGATTCACATCTGAACCGAATAAAACGTTCCTGCAAAAACCCTGTCAGGGTTTTAATCCTCTTTTACTTGTTATTTCTTTCTTGTTTCTGCCCATTAGGCTAACTGGTCATCAATACTATAATTTTTTTTTCGCATTCTCCTGTTAAAAGAAATTATGCAATCAACAACGATTTACCAATTTACCTGACCATTGATACAAGGCGTGCAAAAGCAAACAGACAGTTATCAAATTTTAAGAAAATATTATCATTCAGTTATCTACGTAAAGTTAATTGGACGAAACAAGTTATAAAAGCGAGTCATTATAAAATAACTATTTTCAGATAACGATTTATGATTATAATTATTTAAAGGCTGTTCAGAATAATTTAATTCGCAAAACGACAATATTTTAAAGTTATTATGGAAATTAATTAATATTTAAAGTTGTATTTAAACGGTTTTCGCAATTATTTCAAGTAAAGCCATTAACCAATTTAAATCAGAATATTTATGAACTATGTATTTACAAATCGTTTATCGACATGCATGAAACAACCATTTGTCCCGAATATTTTTCAAAAAAAAGGTCACAACACCAACAAACCTACTTTGACGTAAACCAAAATGCACTTGTGTGGGCGATGATACTTCGTGACTGGTGTCAAGGCAATGTCACCGCTTTGTCAACAGTGTCAGGTATCGCATGTCACTACTGACCACCCAGCAAGCTGGCAACTTTAGAAAAAAAATAGACATCGCGTGAATATACTCGTTAGGCGTAAAGACAAATGGCTTGTGACGTGTGTACGTAGTTGAACAAATATAGTAGCTTTGTGAGAAACAGTTGAGACAATCGGGATGATTGTGAGGAATTTAACGTCTTATAAAGCTTCTTGTTGGAGTAACAAAAAATTAGACGTATTTGAAATTGTGTTTATTAGGGTCTCGTACCTCAAAATGAAAAAAGAAATATTTCAATGATCATTCTTCTGTTGAAATACGTTTTAACTGCTATTACGGTACCAGATACCTATGTATTTTTCGATTAGAGTTATTCTTCTTGCATAAAATGTCGTTATAAGTGTCATTTTCACAACCCTGTTTCTCAGCTGCCTTTCTATGTCCTCAAACTCAAAGAATTTGTTTTATTTCAATCATAAATGGTCCAAAACAAAAAGGAACCAGAGACTAACTTCGAAAGTTCATTAGAGATTAACCCGCCTTTTCTTCAGACGTCATAAACCTAGTCGTCGACAATCAGCACAACCTATTTTCACGACAATTGCACTTCCGTACAAAAAGGTTTAGTTTTCAAGTAAAACCTCCTTGTAAACAAAACCCCGGTGGTCTGTCTCAAAGAATCGCATTACTAAAGTAGATCACGAGGACCCACAATGGTGTTGACATTCTTTCCCGGTGATGGTTTAAAAACAATGGTCTCTCATTACACGTACACGTGTATCATACACGCACATGTAGAATGCGGTGATGTGTTCTCACGAAACTGTAACGTTATAGTTTTAGGACAGAGGATCTAAAACTTTAGGCTGATCACATTGTTTTGTCACGCTGCTGCCCGCGCAGCTTGTCTAAGGCTGGTTTTTTCCAACGCCAGATAGATTTATCGGAGGAATAATTTTGAATTTTTGACAGTTCTTCCATACAATAAAACTTTTAACAAAAAAATACAACCGACTTCCAAAAAAAAAAAAACACTATAAAGTAAAAAATAACTTTAACTTCGGAACTCGGTGTTTTTGTTAGTTTGTATTTTTTACTTTATAGTGTTTTTTTTTTTTTTGGAAGTCGGTTGTATTTTTTTGTAAAAAGTTATTTTATTTCACTTTTTAGTGGTACTCCACACCTAGCAAAACCACTGCAAAATCGATACCATACGATTTTCGAAAGTTCCCCTCGACTTCTCTGGGATGCCATCATCAGATCCTGGTTTCCTTATCATGGGACCATTTGGGAAGTATACCCTTTCCAACAAAAAAATCATTTTTAAAATCGGTTGGCAAGCGACGGAGTTATGCCCGAACAAACATTAAAAATAAAAAAATACAAACATCCGAATTGAGAACCTCCTCCTTTTTGGAAAGTCGGTTAAAAACTGTCAAACGTTGAATTTATTCCACGAATAAGAGTTATCTGGCGTTGGACAAATCAGCCCTAAGGGGGGCAAAATCTTAACAGGTTACGTTTTTCTGGCAATTTAGGCTAAAAAGTTAGAAATCGTGTTTTCAAATACTAGGATCACCAGCTCAATTCCAGCCGGATTTGTTAAAAACAGGAACTTTCTGACAAAATTCAAATGCAAGAAATAAACCTTATGCAATCTAAGACGTCCAATTTGACAGCTAAGTAGAGACAAAAGATGGCTTTACCCCTAAATGCGACAGAGATTTATTTTATGTCTCTAACGTACTTACTAGTAAAGCAATGTTGTATCCTGCTGTCAAATACGACTTAATTGATTATTTCGAATATAGTGTAAGGTACCATGCAAAGATGGTTATGGCAGCTCATTAAGCTAGGGCATAAAAAACACATTTATTTTTAAGACCAGACGACAGCGTCAAATTTAAAATGCTAGATTTAAAAAAAATACCCAAATACTAAACACAAACAGTTTGAGAGCCGCTGGCGCAGAATGCACTCGAGTTCTCACAGAGCGTGTTTAGTTGTTTACTAAACCACTTCGATGACTTCGAGTAATTTGATTCAGCCAGATCGATGATGAAACACGGCTGTTTACAGAATTGTGCGTAGTTTATTAACCTCAATGTGACAAAGGAAAAAAAAAACTTAACCTTAGTATCTTATTTTATTAAATAAGGTCGGCACGTTTTAATTTGTTGACAATCACATAACTTTATTTTCTAATTTTAACAAAAAAATGGTTATTTTTACTAATATTATAAAGAGGTAAAATTTGTTTGTAAGTTTGTATGTTTGTAAGTTTGTATGTAGGGGGTAATCTCAGGAACTACTGGTCCGATTTGAAAAATTCTTTCAGTATTAGATAACCCATGTATCGAGAAAGGACATAGGCTACATATCATCACGCTAAGACTAAAAGGAGCCGAGCATTAATGGAAAATGTGACGCAGACGAAGTTGCGTGGGTCAGCTAGACGTACAATAAAGACTACAAATGTGCCCTTGTAGATGATCTAGGTAATTGATTCAAGGAAGTATCGAGTTTTAAGAGGACTATAGAAACATTAGATGCAATAAAAATCCATACAAAGTTATTATCAGCATTTTTTTAATTTGATTTGGGTTCGCTCTTGACTCTAGTCTAGGTCAAAGATGATCCAAATTAGAATGGGAGGTACAATTTTTTTCACATCTTTACATCCATGTAAAAGCTCTTCTTTCCGGCAAAAATATTAGTACTGTTGACCTCTTCGCTATTGGATGCGATCAACCATGAGCTGAATCTTTATATAAAAAGCTTAAGGCTGCATTTTCCAACATAAATGTACGAGGCTGCGTAGCGAGGAAATCAATAGAATCGCTTGCGCTGAGCGAGTAATTGAAGTCATCTCTGGTATAAACGCAGCCTTATATAAGCCTGATTGTCTGACAAATGACATCATCATCGGCCTAGCCTTTTCCCAACTATATTGAGGTCGGCTTCCAGTCAAACCGGATTCAGCTGAACACCAATATTTTACGTTTGCCGCCTACCAGACCTCCACAAACCGTTAACTGGGTAACACGGTACTTCTTAGCAAGACTGGAGTCAAAATTATTGGCTTCTGACAATCCGTAACGACTGCCAAAGATCTATTAAATGACAGCCGGGACCAACGGCTTAACGTGCTTTCCGAGGCACGGAGGAAACTCGGTATGTTAAGTTAGTCACTCATCCACAGACCAGCCTTGGCAAGCGTTGCTTAACTTTAAAGATCGACCCGTGTGGCTATTATTATTTAGCCACGAGCTCCTCATTTCTTTGGTTTGACAGCCTAAGTGTTCATATACTAACCTTTTACACAAACAACACTCATTTGTATATGTTTACTTTTTAAAGGGCACACACTAGAGCCTTATCCAAGAAACCTTGCAAGTCACTATGATGATTGATTTTGTCAAGTATCAAATGACAAGGCTATGTCCACGTGACGAGTCACGTCAAATGGCTGACTGCACCGAAATCGGTTAGATGCGCAAGAGTAAATGCGTTGTTTCTTTTGATCCTTTTCGGATTTGGTAAGTAGGTAAAGGGATATTTGAGAAGGCAGTGACGTAGATGGGTTTCAATGTTTTCTAACAAGAGGCCAATAATAATATTATGTTTTCGCTTTTGTATTGTGCCTACTACAGTGTAAATGTAGCTCTCATTGTTTCTCGCCATGGACGAACATGTATTTCTCTCAACATCTTAATTTAAGCTCACCAAATTAATATCACAGACCCTCATGATCTCAAAGAGTTCTCAGCACAGAAGACGGGGCCGCTAGGGCCAGTGCCTGCCAGGGTTGCGGAATTTGTTCGAAAGAGTCACCGCGGCCCTGGAACGCAATGGGCATTAGGAGGAACACGGATAGGTTTTAGTCAGTAAGAGTCTGACACTCCCTTCTGCTTCGCCCAAAGCGAAAGAAGTCATTTGATGATTTCCCATCCTCATGATATAGGCAAATGTGTAATTTGGGAAACACCGATCTTGAATTTACAATTTCACTTATTTGCTCAGTGTCTAATCTCTAACTATAGGATCTTCAAACTTCAATGAGTTACACAGAAAATTGCCCACACACATTGACACAATGATTTATCTGACGGTGAATTAAAGATAACTGTAATCTGTCCATTTCTTCAGAATTCAGATATGTGAGCTCTAGAGTCGATTTCTATTCTAATCACTGGAACTATACACATACAAGACTACTCTAAAACGAGCTTTAACAACGTCTAAAGTCACCAGTTCCAAACCAGTTTGAAAACCCATAACTCTTTCGCTACACTATAACTCTTTTATGGCACCATAAGATACCCCACGACTATTTATATCGTATTAATCGGCAATTATCGGTGTACCACGTCCGATAATCCGAATTCTAAGCCAGTTAAGGCCGTGGTCTGACAGTCGGACAAAAAGCGGTTCCCACAACACGCTGACCCGTTAGTTCGACGTTGTAATCGAGACGTGAGAACTAGGCCTTATAAATTGAAAATAAATATGCTTTTGTTGTGAACTAGGCTTTAAAATTCAATTGAAAGTTCGCGAACCTATAATTTTGCGCTACAATGTATAATTTTGTAAAAGTCGAATTAAGTCCGCATGTAGAGTGTGTTAAAACGTTACTATAATTTTAAATTTAGTTTCTAAAAAAGCAATTTGTTGTTTTATTGCCAAATTATTTCAGAAATGTCATCATCTGCCTGCGTTTTCCCAACTATATTGAGGTCGGTTGATTAGAATAGTTAATATCGGGATTGCTACCATGTACCTCTTTATTTGCGAGTTTCCGATATTTCGGCACTGTTGCAAGCGCCATGATCACGGAGTAACTAAGTACTCTAACGTTAGTGACCATGAAAGTTTAAAAATTAAAACAACATAATTATGGTCGGTTGATTGACCTGATTCATATAGAAACCAGTATTTATACGTGAAGCGGCTGCATACCAGACCTCCACAATCCTTAAAATTTCAGCAATGTACCTATTTCTTGCATTATCGGTGCCACAAATAAATTATTTATCTGCGCGTCGTCACAAATTAAACGCAAGCGTTGTGATTGGCTGTTGAAAATAAACAAGTAGTTGATTACCATAACACAATATAGTAAAACAATTAAAAAGACAGGTCACATTCAAACAAAACTAAAAATATGGTTATTAATTAAAAAAACCTTATAAGTAAAGCGATATAAGTTTGTGTTAGCCAGATATTTCCTTATTTTGTTTGAATGTACCTAACTAAAGACGTATTTTGGACGCGTTCTCTAATGACCGTAATAGTCTTTCAGAACTAACATGGGTTTATTTATATGCATTTCTTGACCTGTCTTTATTTTGACTTCAAGACAGCATCTTTAAAACACATAAATCTTCCTGCTCTAGGTACTATAAATCCAACTAATGGTATCGCGTCACAGATTGAGTACAGAGAAGATACTTAAAACTTGTTCCCAAATAACACTACCGTTTGTTTACGTTTTAACTGACTTTAATGGAGCTGTAATCGGTTTTTAACCGACTTCCATAAACGGAGGAGGTTCTTAATTCGGCGGATATTTTTTCTTATGGGTGATTCTTTTTTAGTTCGATGGGGTGTTACCATTTTTAATAAAAAATAAATTTAGTTTGGATCAGTAGTTTTTATTTTATGAGCATTTTTGCTTATTTCAATTTTTCCCAGTCAATGTCATTGACGGCACGGTTGGCGCAGTGGTTGAGCGATTGACCGCTGCGCTGCATGTCATAGATTCGATTCCCGCACGGAACAAATATTTGTATGGCCTTGAGATAGTTGTTGTGGGTTAGGCTGTAAGTGTATGTGAGTTTAAATATTTGTAAACGCACTCACAATACAGTAGCAATTCCTAGTGTGGGGCAACTTTTTTTTTTCGGTACTTCTGTAACCAAAAACCCTCTGATATTAGGTGTACCTATACATACGGTTTTACCTTTAACTTTTTCCTGCTCAATTGTATACTAACTTTTCCTGCATTAGCGTGTCCAATTCGCTGGGAAAAATGCCCACAACACTTACAGCATTACCATGTTGAATGGCAAATCTTTGGCCGAAGAAAAGGTCAGCTCTCTGAGGATCTAGCAAAACTGCCATTTTTGTCGAAAGTCTAAATGCTAAAATTAAAGGGATTAATTACTTGACATTTCAATAGCTTTTGAAAATCCTATAGGTTTCAGACATTTTGAAAATTGCCATCATGCCAGCATAAAGTAATTTCAATCTATTTAATTAACCATCCGAGGGATGCCTCAAGGTTTTCTATAAATTGTTTTAGCTTTCGCTAATTGTTAAAACTTTTGCTTAAACACCTGTTCGGACAATTCATCGGTACTATAAATAGGTTACGATCTCCATTCTGTCTACCGAGCTCGTTAAATTAGTCATATCGGGGTTCCTTGCCCAGTAATGGACGACTCCTGTTATTTATGTCACGCAAATGACACTTTAACTTCCTTGTAACTAATTATACACTTTAAAATGTTCGGAAGATAAGTCTAGGATTATCTTGCTTAACGGGTGAACACATTAGGCCACACAGCAGATGATAATACCATAGAAATAGACAAAATGGATACTTAAGTTGGTCATTTGTTTGTAAGAGGTTGTAGTGACATCAATGCCGCCGCAAGAAAAACTAACAAAGCCAAATTTGTACCGCAATAAAAAGAAACGCAGCGCCATCTATACCGTCCACGACGAACTATTGAATGAAATTCATCATCGCGGTATCAGAGTTTTCCGCTTTGAACATATTTAAACAGTCCGAATATCAACTATAGGGCAGTTGCCCACACAACACCGTGCGGTCGGAGGATCCTCCCTTGTAGAGACAGCTGCATCCGGTTAGGCTGGAGGACGACTCCAGGATAGTCAAGGAAAGGGCTAGGTAGATTGATTGTCCAACGGCTCTTACATATAACATATAAACATAGAGATTCTTAGATGACCTTGACCACTCGTAACTGCAGTTCGAGTGTGGCCCATGTTCAGCAGTAGCCACAGGCCATAGCAGGCATGGGCTATACATTCTGTTTATTATCTTCAAACGGTAACTGGAATACCGTTAGACATCAGGACTGAAGCAGCCGTAAAACAATAAAATCGTCATGACAAGGAAATGCTCCTTAAACAACTCAAACTGCACCTTATACAAGCGGGTTTTAAATTACTTAACTTACAGCGGCCGTCATTTTAAACTCATAAACATAAACTTAGCATTATGCTGGATTGAGTAATTATACCGCGTGTATCTGACATCGACGCACAAACGATTTCCATGGGTCCAGGGCATGATTCTGGACACCCTAGACTTAGAATTTTTCATCGGCTTTTTTCTCTTTTTTTAATTTTTTCAAGGGTTTTTTTTACTTTAGACTGCTCATAATCGTTATTCTGACCTAACCCAATGAGAATTTTAATAAAAAAATGATTAAATAACTACTTTCACTAAAAAGAGCAATCTAAATAAAACCACAAAAGAGATTGCCCATGAACAGTACTCTTGATAAATTACTTGTGTCTCAAAACCTTGAACGGCATGAAATATTTAAAATAAAAATATATTTTTTAAAAAGATTTTGATTGATATTTAAAATGGGATAGTTTTTTGAAAAATAATTAGTACTTTTATGTTTCCGACGTTATAGTACGCCATTTTTTACTACCGACTGTCAATACTAGGGATGTCCATTTTTTCTATTGCGGGTAATGTGCGTTCCTACCTACATAAAATAAAATTATATCGATTTTGTATTGATTGTTCAATCTTTTATTGTAAAGTAATAACTGAGTTGTAAATCACAAGTTGTTGCTGGCATTATCAATATCAGTGGTTGTAAACGGCAACATCGGTGCTAAGTTGTATTTGTGAAATACCACTGGCTGGTTTACGGAAATCGATCAAAAATCGATATTTCATCAGTATGGGTGACAGTTACAGACGTTTATTGCGCGTCTGTCATATTTTTGCAATACAATACTGTTATTTCTGCTGGTTTTGGTACGTTGTGCTTCGAGTCGAGCCTTTTAGTTCCTCCGTTACTGCTGCCAACCCATTGAAAATAAACATATTTTTTACGTCACTGCACCGTGTGTATTGTTTATTACTACAAGCCGGACTTTTTGAGCTATGATCATGGCGAGTGCGACTGTGATGCAATGTCTCAACTGCTCTTTGAGATTAACGCCACTTAGGCGCAGGCACATGTTGTCGGAGATTCCGAATAACAAACATCATGGACATTTTACGAGTCTGGATCTCCCAACACCGGTAAGAATGCATATTGTATTTTTAACGTAGTAGGATTTTTTTAAGTTAGGAACTGCGCTTTATGTTTACGTACCTACAATATAACAAATCTTAGAGGACACAAGTACAATCCATGTCTGTGTTTTAGTTCCTCACCTCAATGTTGGGTTACCGGATTGTAACATAACCTATATAGGTAGAAACCTTCTACTGATGTGTTGGTAATAACTAACTTATTTACTAGGATTGTTTTTTTTTCAATCACTTAAGTGTATTCGAGGGTATGAATGAATTGTGTGTAGTATCATTTAAGATTGCAGTTGCACAGAATTTTAGTATTGAGAACTAATAATTATTTAGTAAGAGGAAGAATAAAATCGAGGCATGTGTCTAGTAGAACATATTATAGTTATATTTTAGTAAATAAAGATGAAAATGTAAGAGATACATTAGGCGCTATAGTAGGATACTATTGTTCTTGCCTTGTGGGAAAAGAACTGTAGGTTGCTGTGTGCATGTAATGCGCAAAATCTAAATCAGTAAGACTTGGTGAGGTAAAACGTTACAGATTATACACAAATTGTGCTTCAAAGATACCAAGCTCACCCGTAAACCCATTAGACCCTTTTAAATAGCTTTTTTCAACTAATTTTTGGTCGAACATAACCTCAAAATAGTAATTTCATTTTCGTAAATATCTCAGAAATGCCAATGTAATTTGTGTTAAATCTTTTGAGGTAGTATTTAGACATGCCATCAAGTATTTTAAACATGATTTTATGAAGACACAACAATGTTGAATTGAGTACATTTGTCCATACTGCCGTGGGCATTCTCCTTTGATATCAGCTCAGCTGAGCTGATACCTGTTTGTGGTAGGTACTCTTGAAAAAAATGAAAAAACCGACGAAAAATTCCAACACTGGGGTGTCCAGAATCATGCCCTGGACCCATGGAAATCGTTTGTGCGTCGATGTCAGATACACGCGGTTTGTAGAGATATTCTATAGCTATTTCATTGGCATGTAAACTTAATCAACACTTTTTGAATGTCAGTGATTGCATAATACAGTCGACCAAAACGCGCCCGTCACCACTTCCTAATGTTATAGCTGGGAAGAAGAAGTGGCGCAACGAACTTCTGAACGAATTTCAGTTTCACCATACTAAGTTAGTTATTCAAATTAATCAATGGATGGACGAATATAGTAGACGACGTCGGCAAACCTACCCCACCAATCGACCGATATCGTTCCGTGTCCGATTTTTGTGACGATGACTAAGAATGACTAAGAATCGAAATAGTAACGTTTCATAATTGTATAAAATATATATTTTAATTTTATTTTAATCTGTCTCAATACAGAGAGACATAAAATCGAGCCGAG
Organism: Ceramica pisi; assembly: GCA_963859965.1. Classification (NCBI taxonomy): domain Eukaryota; kingdom Metazoa; phylum Arthropoda; class Insecta; order Lepidoptera; family Noctuidae; genus Ceramica; species Ceramica pisi. The sequence continues at coordinate 18,864,539 of OY982543.1, forward strand.
AAACTAGCCGATGATATTATATTGCAGAATAAAAGATGTTAAAAATCAACAGGCTTAGGCTGCGCACATCTCTGGTGGGAATCCAGCCTTACTCATAAAAAATAAAGACTACAGCGGATGAGATTAGCGGATTCTAAATTCAAACTATCTCAAGTGTAGAAAAGAAAGAATAAAGAATGTGCTTATTAGTATTTCATATTTTGTCAGTGGCTAATAGTCAAACCGAGTTTGCCATAACATAACAGTATTATTTTTTTATTTATAATAAGCCTGCATGTTCTAAATTCAAACCCAAACTTCTTTATCTGACGATTCTTTATCGACGTCATAGTGGTTCGAAGTTCCAACTTGATAGCACTAGGTCAAGGCACAGATAAAAAAAAATCTAGACGAAAAATTAAACGCGTAAATTATAATCTGCAATGAGCCGTGTCTGATGCACAGTAATAAACTGTTTTCAATGAAGCGTTTGTTTGCAATTATTATTTTGATTAACGCTTATTGCACTTTATCTGATGATGCATACAGCATAACGTTCGGTTGAGTTCATGGTTATTTAGACATAAAACAGGAAGGCGCAAGTAGGTTTTATGACATAGTGATCATTGGCAGACTTAAGTTTTACCGAGGATCTCAAAGTTGTCTTCGGGCGGTAAGGTAATGACGATGACAGTTATTCGACCAGCAAAATCTATATTCAGACTCTATTTTAACTTCATTTTAATCAGTAAAGGACATTGTTCATCGCCCATACATCGTTCGCCTAAGAACCAACAGAGACGTGAATTTACTATCTGTGTTTTAAATAATGCATATGTTCGACTAAAACTAAATTAAAAACACGGACATTTTCCAGAATTGTAAAATATCTAGAATGATTTCGGATTTTGAGGTTATAAAACATACCAAACAATAGAAACATACCAAATGGACTAAGATCCCAGAGCTGCCAGACTTTTTATCTCACCAAAAAATGTATAGAGTAGTGTTACTATGTTCTTCTAACATACGAAAGCGTGGTAAGTTAGGTCGACGGCCGATTCCCTGGTATCAGGTGCCAAATACATTAGGTACATCAAAGTGTCAACTGTCATTTCATCGACTGTCAGTGTCAATAGTGTTCGTGTCATACAGCGCTTTAATCGCTTTAATCCTTTTGTAGGTAACTAAAAATCTTACAGCGCTGAGAGTGCTTTGTTTCATTTTAAAATAATGGCGTCGGGTTATAAAACCTAAGTGAGTTACTTTTTAAAATGGTTTCGTAATTCAAAAGTGTCCGTTCTATTCTAATCAGTAAAATGTAATAAAAAAAAAAAACTAGGAATAATAGTAAAGTTTTCGCATGTGTTGATTCATAGGCCACTTTTTACCATGTCCTTTAATGTCTGCACGTTTTTGAATTTCGATTGTAAACGTTCGTTATTTATAAACGATAATTCACATTATGAACTTGATCCGGCTTTCAGATATTGAAATTGAATTAACTATTTAAAACATCATATCCAAGTCGTTGCCCAAGTATGTTAGCGATGATTTAAACGATGCATTTTGAGTAGTATCATCATTGCAATTGAAGGACGCTCACTGAATGGACATGGACCTTCTCGAGCCTAGCGAGAGCCGTTAGCACCGCCATTGTAGCCAACACAACTATATGCAGTTGTAAAATATAATTATGTGTCTTATTAATTGATTTAATTGAACAGGACATTGAGGTGATTGAACACTTTGGCCACCAGGAAGAAGTGGCCAGAAATAATCAAACCAAAAACTAAAATTATAAAAATTATCATGAAGCGAATCACACCTGTTCTTAAAGAAGTATAGAAGCTTCTCAAGAGTGTAACAAAATTAAGAAGATTTTTTTTGTTTTTACAATTGATATGCACACGTTTGACCACTATTTCAACTCATGGTAAGCGATGATGTGGTCGCATATAGAGCACGCGTGTTTAGAAGAAACCTTTTCACTCTTGATTTAAAGACTCCCAGGTTGTAGCTATCAGAAAACACATTCTCTAGCATTCTACTCCGTAGCTGTAAGCACAATATGTTCCTAAAACGTTTTGTGCATGTGATTGGGATGTCCACCATGTACCAGAGGCGCATCGTCGTACGTCTAGCGGTCTGGAAAGGGCTTAATTATCAACACTTACCTAACAACAATATAGGGAGGTCAATGAGCAGGTGCCACAGTATGCTGTGCCGCGCCTGCATCTCCTCGGGGGCGGACGCTCGCTGCTCCGACGCTGTCTGTAACAAAGATAATGATATCGTTAGCAGAGATAGAGGTAATCTTACGAAGATCAACGAAGGTGACTGGAACTCACGACACTGGGAATTCTATCGTGAGTTTCAGGAATCAATGTCTTCATCTTCCTGCCCTTATCCCATGTCACTTGGGGTCGGCGCAACACGTTTTTTCTTCCACTCTGCCCTATCAGCCGTCAAACTGTCACTAACTCCTTTTTCTTTCATATCGCTTCTCACACAATCCATCCATCTTTTTTTTGGCCTTCCTCTCCCTATCCAATCCTTCCACATGTATGTTCCCACTTTTTTAGTTGCATGCGTTTCATCCCTCCTCTTCACATGACCATACCAAGACAAACGATTCCCTTTCAGCTTTTCGCTCCTTGGTCTGAAACTACCTCCAATGTAGTCTCAGACCAAGGAGCGTTTATTATTGCAACATTTAGAAACCCATTTCGCCAAGGAATCTAGAATACAGTTAGTATGCAGCTCTAAAGCTTTTCGCAAACAAAAAGTAGCTTTTAACAATATTTAGTGCTGGCAACATTGGGCGGATTGCACTATAACCAACGAATTCGTCGCGGCCCATCGTAAACCCAGATTAACTCTTCAAACGTTAACTACAGTTAACATGAATAGCTAAAGTTTAAAAGTTGAGACGGACGTGTCTAAAAATATGGCTGGTATCTATGCATTCCTTTCGAGCTAGAACATTACCTGATAATTTAAATATTTATAGGCTATTTAAGATTCGATTGTAGATTAAGCTGTACTTAGGTATTTTGTTTAAAATACAAGCAAATTTAAATTTTATGATTTGCTATTAAATTCCTAGTTATAGAACCAAAGATTCTAATCTCTCCGTATTGGACCTATTAATACAACTACCAACAGAACGGTTGCAAACCTGAATGGTTCTAAACTACTGAAGTGGTCATAATAAAGGCAACAAATCACTTAGACATGAATAAATCAACTAAAGATACAAAACAAACTGCCTGGTCTAGTGTCAATAACCTAGTTTATAAGTCTCTTGTGGACGCTAATCGAAAACGGCAGATTAAATCATTGTTTAACTCTACATGGTGTACTCAGCCTTATTTATGGGTTCGTATCCTTCTATTTCTGTACAGAGTCTATTAAATAGAATTGATATGTCTATTTTTGGATTACTTTTTTATTGAATGACGCACAGTGACCTGTGGAACTATATAAATCGTGTATAGGTAAATAGGTTCCTATAGGCCTTTCGCTAGGGAAGTGGATAAATTCCTAGATATAAAAATAAAATGACCGTGATTCTATTTCGTTCATCCGTTATAATTTCCAAAAAATATTGGACACGCATAGCATACCATTTCACATCAATAAAAAAAGCGCTTCAAAGTTCAAGAGCGGGGCTGGTGACGTCACATTAGATTAAAAGAGACCTGAAATATGATCTCACGCGAGTTTTCAACGCAATGTATCGGCTTTTATTTTCGTGTAGGTATGTAAAAAAACTGGTCAAGTGCGAGTCGGACTCGCGCACGAAGGGTTCCGTAGGTACCATAATCTATGAAAATGGCAAAGAAATCAAGTTTGTTGCATGGGAGCCCCCTTAAATATTTATTTTATTCTGTTTTTTAGTATTTGTTGTTGTAGCGGCAACAGAAATACATCTGTGAAAATTTCAACTGTCTAGCTATCGCGATCCTTGAGGTACAGCCTGGTGAGAGATAGACAGACAGACAGATAGCGAAGTCTTAGTAATAGGGTCCCGTAAAATCCCGAAAAAGATAATATATGTGTAATACTTTTTGAAAATCTAGCGGACTAATTTATTTTTTTCAGGAATGAACCAAATTCAATAGGTTTTCTTAGACAGAGTATTTCCTGGGGCAGCTGCCTACCTCACAAAAGAAGACACCGTGTTATATAAAACCATGATTAACGGCCTAAACCGTACGTGGTCAGACTGAAAATTAACTAGCGTGCAACAAGACCGATTATAACGGGAGCTAAAGATAATAGTTTAATGACTAGCGACTATTGTCTAGGCATAATATCCATTAAAAATATTTATTCCACGCTCATCGTTATGAGGTCATTATAGAATAACAATCGGCAGGTGTATTGATAATTTGCGATTCGATGACATGTATGGGCCGAACCGTAGGGTTGGCGAACTAAGAGTGTCATTCGTGATTGACGTTAATGTACATCAATGAGGTTAATACTTGATTTGGTGATCTCGAAATTAGGTTCTTTGGCTGATGATTGGCTACTGTTGTGTGGAACAATTTAGAAGTTATTCTTCTATTCGTATTACAGAATAACAATCAGCTGATGTATTGATAATTTGCTATTCGTTGACATGTATGGGTCTAACGGTAGGGTTGGCGGACTAAGAGTGTCATTAGTAATTGACGTTAATGTAATCAATGTCACGGCAATTCATATGTTGTTGATGACAGAATTATGTTCTTTAAAGTTTGTTTAAGGAGATTATGGCTGATGATTAGCTACTGTATATGTTGAATACTTGAGAAATTATTCTTCTATTCGTATTACAGAATAACAATTGGCAGGTGTATTGAATTTGCGATTCGTTGACATGTATAACCTAACGGTAGGGTACGAACTAACTTAAGAGTGTCATTCGTAATTGACGTTAATGTAAATCAATATCAAAGAAATGAGATTTGGCGATCGTGGAATTAGGTTCATTGGCTGATGATTAGCTACTATGTATGTGGAACCTTTTAAATTTATTATCCATCCGTATGGTACAATCGGCAGGTGTATAGAATTTGCGATTCGCTGACATATATGGGCCTAACGTTCGGAGTTTCTACTTCATCTTTCCTTCAAGCAAGGCAGCTATCGTAACTTTCGTCTGCCCCTAATTTTATACAACGTAAAACAGAATAAACGCAATAGCTCTTTAGGGGTCATTGTACTCATCATTATGAACAACTTTTATCCTGGGACCAAACCCGAATTCGCGAAAAGGTATTGCGTTATTGTATGGTAATGCATCCACATTCATCATTTTAACTTTCCTAACGTATTTTTTTTCATTCAACTGCATCACATGGAGCACATCACGATAACAGATTTTCATTTTTCCGATGGCCAGTCTTTATCCTATTATATTCTCAAAAACAAACAGGTACTTCAGTTCCCGGTATAATCAATATGTAGAGGTAGAATTGGGAACCTTGATAATTTTAATTTATATTAAAATTATCAAGGTTCCCAATTCGATTCCTAAGTAGAACCTAAACCTAAAAGGTATTTAAACGGTTTTCTAAATTCGGAACTAACAATTCACTGTAGGTACCTATTAAGGAAAACCGCAAACCGTAAAACTTTAATTAAAATCCAGGAAAGGGAAAATCAATAATAATTTACAGTAGCGTGTATGTTCAAACTTAGCTATCAGGCATAACATAAATGTGAAACCTTGCGGAAAGTCTAAATTGAACTGATATAGTACATTCAAATACCATACCTAGGTAAATTAAAGTATGGAATATAATATACAACAATAAGTTATGTTTTTTTTTTTCGAAATTATTTTCTCCGTACCTGTGTAAAACCGAATAACATAATATGGAACATTCAACATAGATAGCGTTAGGTTTCTATTTTCAATATTTTCCCCTTTTGCATAGGAAAACTAAATTGCGAAAATAAGTTAGATACATTCGTCACCGGAAAGTGGTAATATTGTAAAATACCTCGTGAAATTGTAAACTTCTTGTTCTAAATAAGAGACGGATAGATTGAAAACGATTGAATTTGGGTGGGATTTATTAAATACAATACGATTTTTTCATAATATATCGAGAAAATATAATCTATTCAAGATTTATTACAATCTAACGGAGTCTGCCATTTTCCGGTGACATAAATATATATTATATTATTATCAATGAGTATTAAAAGTCCATCATAATATCAACAGAGAAATGTCTCCTAATGGACATAGAAATCTAGGAACTAGTTGTGATGCCAGGAAGCAGTCCTTCCTGTGCTGAAAATTTCGAGAAGGAACCCCAGTTAGGTCCCTCACAAACGTAGTTGTAAATAGGAGCATAAAGTATTTGAAATTTAAACTCAATAAAAGAAGGCATTTCATAAGGTAACTTTCAAGTTAGTGTTTTATTTGTTTCCAAAAATACACAACACTTTTGTTTTTATTCAAAAGTGACATCGAAATGCCATAAAAGCAACATTTTTTTTTCGTCATCCATCTTGTTAAAATAAATAAAGAATACGTGTTTTAAATTTGACAGCCCTATAGCCGGGGATTGGTTGACAGTAGCCGTCAGTGCCATATTTGGTCCGCTGTCAAACTGTCAGTGACTTGAGCTGCGCAAACGTAAGCCTTAATTACGTTTGTTAGATGAATAATAAAAATACTCTAACTCTACTGTTTTGTACTGGTTTAAGAATAATTGCTTTATGATCTGTTGATTTTTATTGGTTATTGATTGCTCTTTGAAAATAACCGATCGATGGGAATATTCATTTAGAAGGCGTAAAAACTGGCGGAAACTTCTGATAACTTTTTGTAACATTAAAAATCAATTATTTTCTTATTAATATTTAATGAGTTAATCACTCAGAAGTCCATTTTATTAGTTAAATTGACGTTAGAGCCATAGTGTCAAGACTCAAGACTGAAAGAAAGGTTTCTTTATTTATAAATCACGGAACTATGGAGTGATATAAATCTTTGATTTCATCCTGCGCCGGTTTTAGAGGAAATAGTATAATAACATTTTATTAACGGCTTCTGATCACGCACAGTGGTAAAATTGACGCTGATAAAATCAATAAAAGTGTTTATAGAGTAGCTACCTAACAAATTATTTAAAACTATCTACGATACTTGGGTTATCTTTATTATGTCAAATGTTATAAAAACTTGACTGAAAATTTGCATAACTTGTAAGAAATAAATAGTTCATATTGAGTTTTTGAAAATCCATTTACAGAAAACTAGCTTTTATTCGAGACTTCGCTCACGACAATATAGATTTTCCGTCTCCAGAGCCCCATCTATTTTTGCACAATAGCTCATCAAAGTCGGTTCAGCGATTTAGGCTTGAAAGCGTAACAATCAAACAAATTAAATTACTTTGACATTTATATCTAATATTAGTTACTTATAATATCAACTTTCTCAGATACTTACAGGTGCCTGACAAGCATAGAGCCATTTGACTTTGACATAATTTGCTATAAAACCAAAAATGCTAGCCAATAGAAATTACAATTGAAATGGTGGAGTTTCGCAAATTTTCCGGGACAAACAAGTGTTTTATTACCTTTGATATCGAGCCAATCTTTGTGTACAGCCTTTAATATTAATTCTAGTTGTAACTCGTCTAACTGTCAGTTGGGGCCAACGTTTGATCAAACTTGGCTGAGGGATGGGCTTCGGAATGTGTTTGAGTAAGTAAGTAATATCAGTCTCGATCACTGTTTTATTAGTTAGTGGGAAAGTTGATGATTTCCCTTTTATTTATGACTACCTTTTCCATGTGGTTTTCACATCTGTTACATTTTTAATTTATCATGAATTTTATATTTGTTATCCTTCCGTTGTATGTAGGTTTTGTAGTATGTTCTAAACCTGTGTAATTAAAGGTGAACGCTTATATCTGAACCTGTTTAGTTTTCTTTGTTTTTTTTTTAGCTAGTCGTTTAAGCAAAATTAATTCAAGACTGTCTTGAAAGATATTAACTGCGCATTACCGTACAGATCAATTATTGTAGGCTATTAAATTAAATCACCAAGCAATAAACTATTGCTGACTAATATAATTATTAAACGAATTATGTTGGCATAAACAATAAATCCATTTTATGAAGTAAATAAATTAGGTATTGTTTATGCAGATATTATTTTAGCTATTCTTAGCATTCGACAAGTTGTGGAGAAAGCCAAAGTAAAATTAGTAATTTATTATGATTTAAATAATCATTAAACAATAAAAATACCACTAAGATCATGTTTAATTCCAATGACAAGTCGAAACAGAAACCCACTTAAAACCCAATAGATGCAACCAAACAATCTGCAAACTTTCCTATGCAAATACCTGTCTAATCTTCAATTCTGCCATGCATTCAAACATTGGCCCAAAGCCCAAACATCCCAACAGTGGCGCCAACTTTGGGCTCAACATTCTTATGTTAATTCTTAGGTATCAGCACTCAGCATTGACATAGCCTGTGTACCACCTATGGTACTTTTGGCCTACTTACTTATTTCTAATTCGTGGTTTCAAGGATTACTAGAGGGCCTACGCAAATAAGCTGGCGTTAAATGTGAATATATTTGAGTGACCTGGAAGGATCAATGAATCAAAGATTGAATTATTTGTATGACGAATTAAGTTTGTACTTGAAGTTTATAAAGTTATTGAAATTATTTATAAGCCTACGGATATGCATAAAACGGCATCAGAATCATAATTATGATAATTTTGACAAATCTAACCATTGGGTTGCCACTATTCTCCAAAGAAAGGATATTGTAAAGAATAGCAGGGTTAGCCAGTTATTAGTGTTTTGTTATTGTATAACCGACAATGTGACGCATTTGGTACACTGTCACATTTTTGCGAACGGTCCTAAAAACGTACGAATAAAATCTGATGATTCAGGAGGCTGGAAAGTTGCTGAACACGTACACGTCGGATGCCATCAAATTTGTGGCATGTATGTCAAGACTTGAGCCCTGACACTGCTAGGCGAGGTCGCAACAGACAGAGGAAAAGATAGTGGGACGCATTGGGATTCTTCCTAGCAAAGCGGTGTAAAGCCCAACAGAGAGAGAAATGAAAGAAAACGGGGAGAGGCTTTTTCCCATGATTGGGTTTGCTCATATTAACAAAAACAGAGAAGGAGACGAGTAATCTATAGCTCTCTAGATACCCAACACTATCAAATGTATGAACAACTGTAGTGCTAATCTGTAACAACATTTTTGTGTCTCGACAGCGGAATCCGAAGTTAGTTTAAATTCGTATATACATACGACCTTTATGGCGATTTTTAACCGACTTCCCAAAAAGGTTGTATTCGGTTGTATGTTTTTTTTTTTCTTCTTATGTTTGTTACCTCATAACTCCGTCAATTATGAACCGATTTGAAAAAAGTTTTATCTGAAAGGATATAATTGTAGATTGGTCCCATTTAAATTTTATCAAAATTGGTTACGAAGTTTGGCTTTTAAATAAAAAACAAAATACTACAAAGTTAAAAATAACTTTAATTTCGGAAGTCGGTGTCAAAATACGAAGAAACTAACAAAAACACCAACAATTTTTTAATAAAGCCCACTCTGTAAGCGTTGTCACTCAGGTGAAGCTCGACATCGAAAGAGTTATTTACAGAATAGATTAGCTGTTGACACAGAAGATGATCAATACACAAACAGAACCGAAGGCACATCTAGTACAAAAAGATGACTCGGTTAAATAACTAGGCAATGTTATTGTAACACATTACACAGTGTAAGATGAATAGATAAGTCAAAGTGAACCGTTACAACAAATATGTCTGCCATTCAATGCTAATGTAATCCTGCGCAGTTTTTGCAACCGTTTTGTTTAACGGTAACGTTCCATGGTGTGCTTGATTTAGTTGGTAAATGTTAATGGAAATTAAAACTATTTCTTTAACGGTTGTTATGAATTTGTTGTAGAATGGTGCGTTGAATGGTATAATTGTATTTATAGTAACGATATTGTTTAACGCTACAAAGGCCTTAATGCGCGTATATATCTATACTTAATCTATACTAATATTATAAAGCAGAAGAGCTTGTTTGTTTGTTTGTTTGTTTGTTTGGTTGAACGCGCTAATCTCAGGAACTACTGGTCCGATTTGAAAAATTCTTTAAGTGTTAGATAGCCCATTTATCGAGGAAGGCTATAGGCTATATATCATCACGCTAAGACAAATAGGAGCGGAGCAGTAATGGAAAATGTGACGCAGACGAAGTTGCACGGGTCAGCTAGTTATAAAATAATTTATTTTGTCGACGTCGAGATCGATGCGGCGAAGTTATTATGACAATCTCATCATACTTGCGAGGCAAACTTGGAAAGAAATTGCCAAGATGAATGGAAGGAGAAAGGGGAGGCTTTTGACAAGTGGAGGCTAACAAAAAAAAATAGTTTATTTATTAAACTACCACAGAGACCACAAATAGACCGAGAATAGTCGAAAATCATTCCAAAAAAATATGCATCCAAAAAAAAAGGTATCCTTTACCCTACAGTAGCCCAAAATAAAGTTAAAAAAAAATGCATCCTACCCTGCAGTATACCAAAATAAAGTTAAATAAAATGTATCCACAAGAAAAAAAAAAAGAAAGAATATTGTATCTTTTTTGATCCTTGGTCTATATTGATGTCTTCGTTGCAAAAGGAAATAATAGCAGCAGGTGAGATTTATAGCATTTATGGAAGCAAAGTTTCCATGAATGAGAATGATATTTTAAGAGTTCTTTGAATTTTTGAAGACTTCCTTTTATAGTCTACGAGAAATATTTTTTAATTTTTTTTTTGGTCAATCTATGAACTCCTTTGAGTTTAGATGTTATTTATATTGGGTTTAAAGAGATGCATCCTACATTCATCGGTGGAACAGGAATGTCAATGATGTTTTGTTTTTTATAATTATTTGAGTTGGGTTTGCTCTAGACTCTCGTCTAGATCAGATGTGACAGAGATAAACTCAACGATGGAGTGAGCTTACCCAGAAGAAGTCCGTTCACTGTAAATTTCAAGAGAATAGGGTTGATTGTGTTTGGCAACACAGACGCACGTAAAGGATGTTAATAAAGATCTGCATTAGATAACAAAACAAAAAGCTAATACTATCATCATTTTTTAACCACAATTTAATCACAAAACCCACCGTAAACCCCAGACCAATATTATCTACTAACAGTAATCCGACAAGATATCAAACTGTCAAAATTTATCTGCTGTCATCCACAAATGGCACCAGCACCTTACTAGTATTGAATATTGACCAGATATGATTGGAAAGCGCAAAGCTATAACGGTCTACCATGATCTTGCACGTGCCAAATGCCCTAATACACCATAAAAAACGATCGAAAGCTGCTGTAGACGTGGACACCATCGAAATAGAAACAGAAGATAAAATAAAGGACTAGTTAGTGAAGATACGAAATTGTTAATATTTTTTATGACTGTTAGAGGAAACCTTGTCGCATTTAATGTGCCTGTAAATAAATAAATCCTTTATTTTGGAAAAAAAAACAGATATCTACATTCATAAAATAGTTAAACGATGATAACTGCAAAAGTTGGTAATTGTGGCGCAGCTAACAACTCCCGGCTCCTGGTGAGAGGGTAGTAAGTTCAAGAGAAAAACATAATTTAAACTATGATATTATGAAAGTAAAAAAGGAAAAAATAATAAAAAACCGACAGTAAAATTATGTAATAAGTGTAGTGTTAGTGTGACTGTGTGTATGCTGTGTACATAATGTATGAATCAAATTATGCATTTCCGTCGCACACTCCCCAAAATGCAACCGATAGAAAACCGACGGGCCATAATGTAGGGTGAATTTTTAAAATGTGCGTGGATTTTCAAATGCGTAACTATAAGGAATAACGAGAAACACTGAAAGAAGTCTCGAGCCCGTTAAAAATTAAAACTGCATACACAGAATTAAAATAATTGTAGATTTTTTTTCGTGAAGAGTGGAACTTCTACTTACATCTCAATGGTGTATGCTGCTACATTTATTGCAATTTCTCTATAACAATACAGCAGCAGCTCTAAAATTTCTCCATTTACTCGTAGCTGTGAATTTAATATTCTTACTCCGTAATTTACTTTTATTGAAATTACGTTGACAGCTTTCCCAGGTTGGGTAACTATGACTTCTTGACTTCTGTTCCGATGATGTTCATAAATACACACTTATTTTGTAGTACCTAAGTAATAAAATAACAAATCTTTCTTTGATGTACTATTCCTCTGATTCTAATGACCCACCATGAGAGTATATACTCTCACTGCTAATAAGGTTAACCTTTATCCATCTTCTTGAATCTAAGGTTTAAGATGCAAGTCAAATAGTAAGAACTTCTTTTGTGCAACATAAGGACAGGAAAGCCAAGGAAAACGTTCTATCAGAGAACGTTTACCAACTGTGAGGAAAAGTACGCTTTTAAAATTTGAACTTTCATGTTCTATTCCACAAATCTGAGTGCCAATTTTACAAATTTTTAGGTAACGTTCGTATTCGCATGTTAGTCACAATCTGTCAAAAATGTACGTAAATTGAGGCTATTCTGACAGATTGCGACTGAGATGCGAATCGCTTAAGAATAAATATATGACTTAAGAATAAATATATGACTATAAATATATGATTTTTTTTTGGGTCAGTGTCACATATTTATCGTCAACTAAATTCTCTTCATTGGTAACCTTTCTCCAAAGCCGAACCTGGCATAGACCAGGAAAAATACAGGAAGAAACCCCTCAGTAGGCTAATGAGACTTAAAACGCTTTCAAACTGTCGCCGGCGCAGGCGCCATCGACTTAGCCATTATCTAGGACATTGTAATAGAATGCAGAATGTATGTCTGTATGGACGATTGACGTTTGAATAGCTGGCACGTGTGAGGTGTCGTTTTGTAACGGATAGGCTGGTGCATGGTGATAGGTCATTGGGGTGTTGTAGTAGAGAAAAATATATGGTCGATTGTGGGCACAAGTTCGAGTTTGATTTTTATCATCTTTTTTTTTTGAGGTAGTTCCTACTGCACCTGCACCATACACCTGCCGTGTTTTCTCTGCACCACCCTAAGATCGACTGGTAAAAAATGCCTAAGGCAGTTGTCCGACAGTGTTTTTACTAGTGCATCAAATTTTAATGTGATTGGTGCAAATAAACTCTTTTTCTTTCTTTCTTTTTAAATCATCCTGCAGCAGGAAGGAGTATCAGACTCTTACTAACTGTAACCCACTCTCGTTCACTCACTCGATATTTTTCATCTGAAAGTGATTTGTTGTAGAATCTTCTATAATATAAAAATGAATCGCTAAATGTGTTGGTAAGCGCATAACTCAACAACGCCTGGACCAATTTGGCCAATCCTTTTTTTAGAATATTCCTTGAAGTACGAGGATGGTTCTTACGGAGAGAAAAAATAAAAAAATTGCCTGAAAAAGACTAAAAACAACACTTTTTTATACTCCCATACAAAAGATTCGTAATAATACTTTAAAGTCAATTTGAACTTTAAAACCATTCCATAAAGTTTAAGTGTTAGTGCAGAGGTTTCGGGAAGGCAAAACAATTGAGTGACGTTTGTATCGTATAAATATTGACATTAGTCAAATACAAATTGTCTGTGAGTAAGAGTAAGAGAGTAGCGGGGTAGGTAGGTAGGTAGACAGGTAGCCAGTTGACGGGAGCGAAGCCGCGGGGTACAGCTAGTTTTCAATAAACTTTAAAATTTTGCGAAAACATAACATTTCACTATACTCATCGAAGAGGACCCCACCGAAGTTGGACTAAAACCATAGAAATTCAGTACACAGAATCTTTCTAATCCCAAGACCCAAGGTCTTGTCCATTTGCAAGAACAAAACGAGAATCAGCAATTACATTCATCATTACTTCATTACGTAAAATATTCTTTATCAAAACCGGCTCCAAGATGTTACTTAACAGTTGCGTAAGTAATGTAAGTTCAAGTCCGTCCAAAGCTATAAAAAACAAAGTACAGTCGCATTCCAAACTGTTTACTTTTCGTAACGTAATTGACGTCAAACAAGTTGGCTGTCCACTTGACAGTACAGTAAGAAGTTATCTTCGACTTGTAATGGAAGAAACGTGCCACACTATTCCTAGTAACTGAAAATCCTGAAAACCAGAATCGAAAGAGGTGACCACCAGAAACGAGCCGTGAGATATTTATTTATTTATTTAAACTTTTCACACAAAAAAGGTACAAAGGCGGTCTTAATGCCTTAAGCATTATCTACCAGTCAACCAAGGGTGGTGAAGAGATTAGATTGACTATTAAGCTCAACAAGTCCTGGAGAAACTATTTAAGAGTCCTATTACGAATCGTAAATGCTCGTTTGCAATAGACGAAGTTACGTTGGTCTGCGTTGGGAGTACATCTTTAGTCCGCGAACTTACTAGTCTGAATAGGATTCTAGTTTATTTGGGCGCTCGCGCGAGACTGAGGAGCGCGCGCGCTGAATTGACGCAGAATATATAGTACTTTAATTTTATTTATTGTAATTTTGTTTTATTATATTGACAAACGAAAACTTATGAAACGTATTCATTGTAGATTGAAATTTTATATCATATTAATTTATTTGATAAAATTGTTTTTATTTGGAATATAATGGACGCTGAATCAAGACATTTCTGGCTTAAATTAGGATTTCTTTACGTTTTTTTCCGTGAAAACTCAAGGAATTTAAAGAAATTCTAGAACTCCAATAAACAAGTAAAACATTCAACTTACCTTTTAGTAATTTCAGCTTATAAAAGAATTGATTGTAACAATGTGAATTAGACCGTCAAAGTTCCATCGCCGACATTTTTTCTTGCAAACTGAGTTCGTAAAATATTTATAGTAAATTACACGAAAAGAAAAATGAAAATGTGTAACTCCAACTTACAATAAAGAGACTGGCACTATCGTTGTTCAGGATCAAATAATTAAAATATCTTACTGCTGCTGAAAATTACAGCGTCAAAAATCATGAATTTCCGTAAAAAATGTAATAGGACTCTTAACTGTCTTGGATCTGGTAACGAAATTAATCATAAGAGAACAGCAGAGCAGACTTCTTATTGTGTGGGCAGTAAGATCTAAGGACCTCCACATACCCTAGTGTCAGAGTTTATAAACCGCCTCACGGGCCTCTGATATGGTTTATTTGACAGCCACCATTTGGCGGCCAGGACCACCGGCTTATACGTGCCGGAGAAGTTAACCAATACCAACGTTATTTAGCGGCAGAGATACCCTTACTGGAAAGAACTTCTTAGACTATACTCCAAACTCATCTATTAGAAAAGGGTCACAGTTAGGCGTCGTTGCAAGAATCCGCGGTTGCCTCATTTGTGCGGCAAACGCGATCGCGCCGACAGAGGGCGCCTTTCAGTTTTGCCGAACAAATTAATACGATGGTCGCGGTTTCATGCGATGATCGCCTTATATTAGGACGATGCCTTATACTACACAATTGAACTTGTGAGTACAGTCGTACGGAGCGAAGTCTCGTTCACCTTCCGACCCCTGATATTTATGGGCTCGTGAATAAACGATAACAAACACTTTGAAGTTTTAATGACCGTTATTTTATTGATATTGGACAATTATGAGCGCGAATGTACTTTGGTTTATATTTGAAGTTTATTCGTGGTACAATTTAAGAGTTGTGAGTTTACGATAGGAGTATTGAATTGTGTGATGCTTTCTTGTTTGTAACTTGCGATTTTAAAAATAGTAGCTTTTCTCCACGCGATACTTTTGTGTCGAGATAAAAAGCTTTTGCCCACAGTTTAGCTCTAAAGTTTGATGTCAATGGTGTCAATGTTCAATGGTGTATTATGTAATTTGTATGGCTTCGTGTAGAGTGCAGCAAAAATGATCAACACCTCAATGTAATTGTACCTGCATTCACCAAGTATAACCGATTCTTTTATTTATTCTTCAACTCATAGGAAGGAAGGAACTGATGGACAGTCCAACCTATTCATCCGCCATTTCTAAACACGTTTTTTTAACTTGGACTATTAATTATTTAAGGCTCTAAAAATACAGAGCTTTTAATTTATAGAAGTCTTACTACTACCCTTACGGCCAGGTTGATAAGGGGGTTAAGCTCCGTGAACAAAACCGCTGTTGCTAAGCCCCTTCGAACCAGTAGTTAAGTAAGCCGGTGTAGGGTATTACGGACAAATAGGGCTTCCTTGTCACATAATTGAATAACGTATGTTAATTCCTTGTCCTGTTATGTCGAAACACTTGGGAATGAAAGCTTGTTGGCATCCGGAAGTACTAATCAGAAGTTGTTTTATAAGTAACTTAAGAATTCAAAGGAGTAATGTCCTTTTTTGAATTCAATTCTCAAGCTCAAGTCCAAAAATCAAATTGGTTCTTATTATTGATTTGGATGGCCGCTTCAAGCGAAAGCGACTCTGTAAAAATTTTGAGAGACTTTCGAAGTATGAAAATATAACTGGGACTAAGCTTTACTACCTCCACTTACTTCTCCAAAGGTTGTCTTAAAATGGGGCTTTATTTAATGTTTATATCTATATTTTCTGTAACATATGTGATGTGTTGGGTGTGCGCTATTCTTGTCTATTCTAAAGAGCCCAGCTCATTCCGCCATTTCCTTCGGTGTCTGCTGCGATGTCGTTTGCCAGATGAAAAAACCAATTGCAGCAATGTCTTAAGCTGGTAACAGCACTGATGGTCGCCCTTAATAATGCATCACAAAATAAAAAAGTACATAAAAAACCGACCATTATATCGCATGTCACAACGTAACGTTCAAAAGAACTCCCATGACGTCTGAACAATTAAAAGAACCTAAACTCTGCCCTAAATTCTTCATTTACTGCGATTTGCATTCAAGCGACAGACCACCCGATTGGCTAAGCGACACACGTAGTCAAGTACACAAATTGTTTTATACGCCGCTTTGTTAGTTTTACTAAACTGTGGCATTGAGTGTGGTCAATACAGCAATGCAAGAAGAGACTCATAGAACATCTAATTGGAACCGTCTTTGAAATTCAGAGGAAGATGTGCCAACACCATGCAAGGGGAGATAAAACAGAAATTTTTAACATTTTTGTTTCGAGTGAATCCTTTCCTCAAAAGATAGGTAGGACCAATTTATTCTTCAAAATCAAAACTTTAGCATCTCAGTTGCTATCTGCCAAAAACGCTCATAATTTTATTAAGTACTAGCTGTCTCGCGCAACTTCGTCTGCGTCACATTTTCCATTACTGCTCCGCTCCTATTTGTCTTAGCGTGATGATATATAGCCTATAACCTTCCTCAATAAATGGGCTATTTAACGCTGAAATAATTTTTCAAATCGGTCCAGTAGTTCCTGAGATTACCCTCTACATACAAACTTACAAACAAATGTTACCTCTTCTTTATAATATTAGTATAGATTTTATAGATTGTGACTAAGATGCGAATGGGAAAAAGAAGAATTGGCCCTCTAGTATTCATTTCCTAACAATTTAGCGTGATTCACTCCTTGTTGTGGGCTCTTAGAAAATGCTAAGACAGTATTCCTGATGACGGGACCTCTTGCTTAAATTGCTTCATCACTATCGAAATGGCAGATTTTGTTACACTGATTTCTGTTTGGGTAATGTTTTTTTTTTGTTCCTTGCCCGTCATGCACATAAAACTCTTTTAAACCTACTTTTATTAATTTTGGTCCCTTGTTTTTGCGTTGTGGACCTTCTGTTTCTGCTTGCCCGTTACATAAAAATCTTTTAAACCTATTGATAAGTTTGGTCCCTTAGTTTTGTGTTGTGGACCTTCTGTTTCTTACTTTACACTGTCACATTATATTTGTTTTGTAATTTAGTTGCAGGCGCCAGTAAGAAGTGAACTCACTTTGAAGTTTAATGCGTGGAAACTACTTCTCTACGGGCAGTATACGACATTTTATTATACTGATGTTTTCATTTCTTGTGACGTTATTAGGTACATAAGGACGAAGTGTGAAGGTAGTTCTTTTGGCGGCTCAGCCTTTGAACTGAACTACGTATGAATTAAATAGTAAGGCTAACTTATTTTCCGATGAAGTCTCTTCAGATACCAGTCAAGCTTTTGTTTTTATTCTACATGCAAAATCATGTCAATCAATTGAAACTCCCAGAAACTTTGTCTAAAATTCAATTAAAGTTTTACGAAAATAACTGGAATATAACAACATCTTCAGGATGCTGTTGCGACTACCTCGAGACTGTAGTGCATCCAGAATGTTCGCAGAAGCGCGGACAGATGGGTATCATGCGATTATACGCAAGAGGTTTGCCTCTATTTTCCACCGCGTTAGAGTTAGTAGCAACGGCATACTGAAGATGATTGCTGACCGCCTGGACTGTCCTATGCAGTATAGCTGGATGAGAACGACAATGGGCAATTAAATCTTAGTTTAATATGACCAATTGTATAGTTATTATTTTGTATTGTTCTCTAGTTTATTTTAGTTTTTAATTAATGCTATCAGTTGACACTTTAATTTTTAATTATGTATAATGTATCTATATGGATTATTCCGAAATAAATGAATTAATAATAAAGAAAGCTTAATAAAAATAATAAGTTATAGACCAGTAATTTTCGTTAATGTAGTATGTAGTCGCATAAATTAAATTGACAAATCAATGTGTCTACTTATTATTATGAAATATGCAACAGTAACTTGGTAACTGTATCGGTTTGTCTGACTGTTTCTTACCTCATCACGCTTAAACGGGTGAACGGGTTCAGATAAAACTTAGTATACAAAGCTTAACGATGTCCTAGAATAGGGCAAAGAAGACTTTTTATCCGGGGACTGCCTTGGGATAATTTTTAGGGTTCCGTACCCAAAGGGTAACCAACGGAACCCTCCACTGTCCGTCCATCCGTCCGTCGGTCCGTCCGTCCAGCTGTCCGTCTGTCTGTCAGCGGGTAGTATCTCAAAAACCTTAATAGGTAGAGAGTTGAATTTTTCACAGATAGTTTATTTCTATTGCCGCTATAACAACAGTTAAGGTTTATGGTTAAGTTTAGCACTTGGTCGGTTTTTTACTTTCACTTTGGCAAAGATGCTAGCAGAAGCTATTATTGTCATATTTTCAGTATTCTTCACCATACCATTCCCATTATTTGCTAATTCTCAATAACCCTTCTTGCTAATTGCCTTGCACCGACCTTGGACAGACATCTGCCTATCATCATTAATTCGCTGTATTCGCAGGCGCCTGCACCGGTCCCATCAAGCCATAAATAATTACCACTAATTTGGCATTTCCTGAGTCCTATAAAGGGAACAGCTATTTTAAGAACCGCAAGAATGTAGCATTTATGAGGGATCTTGGCTAAGTGTGTCGGTGGGTTTAACCTTTAATTTTGTAAGAAAGCTTAACACGACTAAAAAAGGAAAGAAAGTAAAAGATACAAAATTTGCAGTTCTGAATGTATCGCAATCACTACCAAAATATATGTACCTATCTTGCTATTGCACGCGACTTCGAACCTGCCTGCCTAACCTTTTCCTGCTCCCTTTTGTCTTAGCGTGATGATATATAGCCTATAGCATTCTCGATAAATGGGCTATCTAACACTGAAATATTTTTTTGAAATAGGACCATGAGATTAGCGCGTTCAAGCAAACAAACCAATTATAGGGTATAGATAAACGCATAGAGGAAGTGACGGGACTGTACCGTTCGTAGTCGGTATATTTTACGAGAACTAAGCAAAAAACTTTCTAAGAACAATTGCTTGGGGCAGTGATGCTGCCAAAGAGGCTGATGACCACACCAAATGCAAAGTGATAACGGTGGTAATAATTGGCAATTGTCTTGACTCTTGGTAAGTTGATACTACTGCAGGTGTCACCTGCAATATCTTGGCAAGTGGAAATCCTTGTTTTCACTTCTATTGATTTATTTAATTAGCAAACGTACAGAGGCGGACTTAATGCCGTAGGCATTTTCTACCAACTAACTTTTGGCACAGAGATAATAATTATAAAGAAAAGTGGCAGATGTAAATGTAAATATTTTTAAATTTCATTTTTTTTTCTTTTTCTCATTTTCACTCCCATGCTCGTGGCTAAATAATAACAGCCGCACGGTTCGATCTTCGAGGTTAAGCAACGCTTGCCAAGGTTGGTCTGTGGATAGGTGACCATCTTAACATATCGAGTTTTTTCCGTGCCTCGGAAAGCACGTTAAGCCGTTGGTCCCGGTTTTCATTAGTATTTTTGGCAGACGTTACGGAATGTCAGAAGCCTGTCAATCAGACATCAGTCTTGTCAAGAAGTACCGTGTTACGTGTGAAATACTGGTATTCAGCTAAATCCAGCTAGGTAGGAAGAAGGTTTTCACAACCATCAATTAGTAAGTGTTTTTTTTAATCGGGTGAGCAATTTCGGACATTACATTCTACATACAAACTGCAAAGATTCACAAAAAATATTGAAAATATTTTAGCTCCAAAATATTCAATGGCCAAATCATTCGGTTAGCATGAATAATGTCCTTCAAATCACCCAAGGGATATAAGTATCAGCTGTTTGGAATAAAAATTAGCCTATGTGCAATTCTGTGAGGTAACTTCCTCTGTGGGCCCATCCTGTACCGTTGGGACTAGTAACTGATTATCTAGGTTTTATTTTTAGACTTCCATTGCTTAATAGTATGACTGCATTCTTTTCTTTCATTCTAATTTAGGGAATTTTCTAATAGCGTAGTTATTTATTGGCGAACCAGAATAACAATAATCAAAAGCACGTGTGGTCATAAACAACTTTTTCATATATTTTTTTGAGATGTGTTTGCTCTTGACTCTAGTCTATGTCAGAGATGACAGAGACAAAGTCTGAGATGGAGCGAGCTTAACCAGAAGGAGCCTGTTCACCAGTGGCGAAGGCTCCATACAACTCGATTCCTATCGGCTTCCCTTTCGAAATATGGCAAAAACTAGCATCTATTGTTTTCAATTATCATTTAAACAAATAATTATTTACGAAGTTACATTGCAGGTATAACATTAATTTGCTTATGAAAGTTACAAATGTTACAATAAAAGAATTAAATCAACGCCGACATTAAGTTGAATTAAGCCGGCCGGCGTTTTAGGAATCCTAGTACATGTTTCTCTTGTAGCGATCGTGACCTTGAGGCGACATAATACCGCCAGATATAGAGCGCTGGCAAGCCGGTATTTTTCGAGTTATAATATCGACAGAGATAGGAAATGCGTACGCCAAAACGAGATGGAATGAGACTGAAGTTGTATATTCAATTTGTTCAGATATTATATTGTCATATTTGGATGACACTTGACAGATTTCTTTCGCGCTTATTTATGTCATATTACTTTATTGTTTGCATTTGTTCATTTTCATTTGATTTGATATATTCGTATCATAATCTAGAATCTTAAAGCATTATTCATGTTTTATTGTTGAAATTGATTTATTTGTGTAAACTAGTAATAGTGCAGTGAAGACAAGGTTAGTGGCGTTGTATTGTTTGGTGATCGTCTATTTAAATAGGTGTTTAGGTACCTAGGTAAGTAAGGATTACTAAGATAGCTTTTTAGTTTGTAGTTTTATAAGAAAGTAGTTATTACAGTAGTGATTTTGTTATTATTCAGTAAATTCGATGGCATGGCGGCATTAGTGAACGTAGAATGCTGTCTGAAAGATTATTGTTGACTGAGGAAATATCCTTTTCAAAATTAAAAATCAACCCAGCTTTATGATAACATTATCATAAAAGCTTTTTAATTGTTTTACATATATAGCACATTTTGTAAAAAGAACAGACGAATAGTTTTAGAGTATAAGTAGAAAAGTAGTTAGTTTAAAGAATTGTGTAACAGTAAAGTAGATACATATTTTATTTCTTCTTTTTCTAATAATTTTAACGACCTGCCTCACACTTCGTGTGTCACAATTCGCCGTTGCGCGAAATATTGCGAGTTCGATTTTCGCATCAAATCATCTATACTAATATTATAAAGCAGAAGAAATTGTTTGTTTGTTTCTTTGGTTGAACGCGCATCTCAGGAACTACTGGTCCGATTTGAAAAATTTTTTCAGTGTTAGATAGCCCATTTATCGAGGAAGGCTATAGGCTATATATCATCACGCTAAGACCAACAGGAGCGGAGCAGTAATGAAAAATGTTACGCAGACGACGTTGTACGGGTCAGCTATATAGTAATTAATATTTGCATGGTTTTGTTTGTATAAGTTGTAAAAATTAAAGTTGCACTTTATTTATTTTTTAGAAAGTTGTGGCTTTCTAAAAAACCCTCATCACACTTGAGCAAGGTAAGCATTTTTTGGTCCGGCTTCTCTTTTAAGAAAATTCACCCTTCGCCACTGCTGTTCACTCTAACTTTGAAAAGCTTAGGGTTGTAAGCATGAAATCTCCGCACCACGTGAATCACTGATATTTTGGCTGACGTGATTGGTTAATACTTCTCCGTTTTTCCGCTCCACTGCCTTGCTCCGATAAAATGGACAGGCACCCTTAGTCCGGAACTTTCGAGTTCTTGAACGAATATAAAAAGAAAATACGTAGGTAAAGAAATCTCTCAGTGTTTTTAGGGTACCCTATAACCTATTGCCCTATTTTCCCGGGTAAACTAGTTTAAGTCTCAAATTCTCGACGGTACGGGACGGGTTTTCCATTTACCTACTTTATATAACAGCCTTCTAAAGTTTAGACAAAAATTACCCCAGAAACCTGGTACAGCGCAAACTGTGAATATTGTTGCTACGCGAGTTTTTTAAGTAGGTCTACGTAGAAAGCAACAGTTGTGTTTATAAAATAACTTTAATTAATATTGATTACGAAGAGCCCCCAATGACGACACGGTTGGCGCAGTGGTTGAGCGATTGACTGCTGCGCAGCATGTCGCGGGTTCGATTCCCGCACGGTACAAATATTTGTAAGACCTACAGGTATTTGTTCCGAGTCTGGGTGTTTTCTATCTATAATATGTATGTATTTACAAAAAAAAATGTATATAAGTAGTTTATCAGCCATATCGTTACCATAACACAAGCATTAGGTTGCTTAGCTTGGGACTATATGGCGTTGTGTGAAATGTCCAAGGATATTATTATTATTATTATTATTAATTAAATGAACTGGCAAAATATATTTGATGATGTCTCATGCATGAGATCCTGTATTCGAGTCCTAGAGGGCCAATTCTGCTAATTTTTAAACAAGTTTCGCATTCGCATGTCAATCGCAAACTGTCAAAAAAGCCTTAACTTTCATACATTTTTGGCAGATTGCGATTGAGATGCGAATGTGAAAATTAATAGAATTAGCACTCTGGATTGAACAAAGTATGGGATTTCTAATACAGTAGTTGTAGCAAAACACTCGTCTTTATAGGACTTAAACATTAGGTGTGAAATTGGTTTGAACCTTCACCATCATTTTTTGACAAGTCATTCACTATTCAAGCCGCTCGTTTGTGGAATGCATTACCCATAGATGTGAGACGTGCTCAAACGCTACCAACGTTTAAAAAAATGGTAAAGGAGCATTACCTCTCACTATAATTTTTCTTCTCCTTTCCCAATTATTTATTTGATATTTATTAGTATATTGTTTTATTGTATGTGTTTATTTTAGGTATATTATTAAGTCTAATTAATATTATTTATGATGTTTGTACACTGACCGCCCTAAATCTAACTTCTTTCTTTCAATCCATCCTAAGGTTGTCTGTAAGAGATTGCCCTGTGTGATAAGACCGCCCATTGTACACTTGTTTTTATAAACGTTTTTCCTGTACTTGTTATGAGGTGTACAATAAAGTATATAATAAATAAATAAAAAAATAAATAACCTTTGGAAAAGTCAGGCTGAAGTAGTATTGATCTCTTTTGATGGGTAATGGTAATCATCAAATGACTCCTTCCGCTGTGAACGGGTGGAAGAGAGTGTAAGACTCTTACTTACTAAAATCCAACCTTGTCCCTCCAAATGCCCTTTGCGATACAGGGGGGCTAAATTCTAAGCCCGAAGTCCGTAGTTTCGGGCTTAGTTGCGGGCGTATACTGCTCCGTATTACCTAAGCAATAAGAATTAATGTCAACACTATTGGAAGTCGCTGTGAAATCGTGTTCTCATTCATTTTTAGTTCGGGTTTGGAACTAATCGTAATTCCTTAATACGGAGTAGCATACGCCCGCAACTAAGCCCGAAACTACGAACATCGGGCTTAGAGAGTAGCCCCCCAGGGCCGTGATAACTCTTTCAAACAAATTCCGCAATCCTGGTAGAACTTCGGGAGAACATGTGGCTAAAACGAGCATACCAAATAGCTACTAAGACCAAATGGATTTTCACTTTAACAGTAAAAACATTGCAACTAAAATTAATTTACCGTTTACATACACTTAATGCCACATTAAATACTAAGTAGATAAACATTAGTTAGTAGAAACTTAACTTAGACTTGACACCTCTACTTGAGATAAAGCTATTTAATTATAGCCTTAGCGATTTATTTTTAGCTTAGTGAATAAGCTTGTTAGTTATGGTTGCAGTGAAGCGCCATTTAATAAGGATGTGTACATGAGAATGACTGGAATTGGGTGACTGGGTGCCTAGTCGCGACAGTATAACGTTACGTATGTAAATGAGCTTCAGGAAATGCTTGTCTGTACTTAAATTTAGAGCTAGTAAAGTTCTGATTCAGGGGAAAAGAAAGAAAGAAGGAAAATTGCATTTTTTGCTACTCTCGAAGTCCGAAGTCCGTAGTTTCGGGCATAGTTGCGGGCGTTTTCTACTCCGTATTACCTAACCACACGATGTGACAATAGGGAATATGCACGCGATTTTTTTATTTATAAAATGAATTACTTACAAGCTCCAGTAAACACTCTAGAAAATATTTTTTAAATATCTTCATCAACGATGAAGTTAAAACGCTTTAAAAATTACTTTTAGAACGAGAAGTCCGACATGGAATTTGACGTCACATTACGTGACGTCTATACATATGCCATAGAAAACAGCGTTTTCGCGAGAGGGACAGATATATTTGTTTAAAATAATTATATCTCGTTTGTTTTTCGAGCAATTTTGATTCTATTTCCACTGTTAGTAATATGTTTTTGTATATTTTTAGATAAAGTGTTTAGATAATAAATATATTTTTTATGCATATTCCCTATTACTGTCAAATCGTGTTGACATACAGTCTTCGTTCGGGTTCGGGTTCGGGACTAAGGTTCTAAACACATTAATTCAGCTCCATTCAGCTTTTGCCCATAGAAAACAACAATTTTGTATGGAGACGCGTACGCGTCCTTTCAGCTTTCCGCGTCTATTCAGCTTTCGCGGAAAACAAGTACAAAATGATGACAAATGTGTTATTATCATGCGAATGATATAGCCGCGTACAGCACTGTTCAGCCGCGTACAGCGCTGTTCAGCCGCGTACAGCTTTGTTCCGCCGTATTCAGCGTCGTACGCAGTAGATAGAAGCGTATCAGCGGAGGTAGCACACTATGACGGCTTTTCTCATTCTTACGACGCTGTACGCGGCTGATAGAAGCGGAGCTGTATAAGTGTGACCAAAATCGTTCAGCGAAACGTGAATGGAGAATAGAATAGAATACTCTTTATTATGTACACCATATAAGCGCGCCAGCAACTAAGCCTGAAACTACGGACTAAAGTAGCATTTGCTGCATACCTAATGAATTTAAAGAATTGAAGGTTCAAAATGGCTGACGAGTGTTCCCTGGACGGAAAGGGAGATCTGTCTGCCCTGAACCCAAATCAATCTTTATAAAAGTGAGAGGACTGTGATATGACATAGAAATATCATTCATTCAGAGTTGGAAGGTGAATGTAAGTTCCCTATTACGAAAATGTTTATAATATTTAGGAGAAATAACAAACAAAAATTCAATTGGTTTCCTAAGAAAAGGTTGTTTGTATCTTACGCTAGAACTATGAATACTTGTTCTGCCGTGGGATTGACGGCCTGTAGTAGGTTTTTGAGAGAAAATAACCTATGTAAAAAAAAAACAAAATGTATTAATCGAATTTTGTTCTCTTTCCCACACACCTGTCTCAGACCAATCAACAGTAAATCAAGCTTGATTCATCACAGCTCACATTTACACGCTCAAGATTGATTACGACCGGTCTCCACCAAAATATTTACCTTCCACGCCTAAAAGCTTGGAAATTGAAGGTGCATTCAAATGCCATCACTCCACACAGATCCTAATGAGACAAGGCTTCTTGAACATCTTCAGCTATGTTGATGTTTTGATCAGAAACGTCAATTTATTTGTTGGTTTGTCAAATCAAATGCTTGGTTTGTTTATTTGATTTGTGTTGTATGTGTGTATTATTATGTTGTGTTATTGTGTGGGACGTATGACAGGGAAGGTGCAGAAGTTTAAGAGTGTCATATCTTCTTCCTTAATACCTAAATAAAAATCTCGTGTCACGGTGTTTGTTAACAAACTCCTCCGTAAAGGCTAGACAGATCATAATTAAATGTTTGAGTAGATTCAGCCTTCCAAATATACACAAAAATTTACTAAAATTATATTTAATTTTTTATGTGCAAAAGGTTTTTCAGGTCAGCTAGTTTCTTTATGGATAATTATATTTTTTAGTATGGTAAGCGTCTATTTAAAATGTTAAGCAACCATTGCCGGTTATCCGTGGATGGGTGACCACCGTGGCTCCGATGGCATCGCATGACAGTTGTGTTTCCCGATCAAGAAACCAAAGATTACATTAAAAAGTGGCGTTATGAGCACGATGACCTCATTCTTATTGTGTACCGTAAGTATTTCTAAGTGATGTCACTCAATCGGGATTTGCATACTTAATCCAGAATTCCAGAATAACTTCAATAAATATTAGGTAATCAATAGCTTACTTAATTACTGCTACAGAAATCGCTGGTCTGGTCAAGGAGTGCATAACAATAACCTAACACAAATGGACACAGTTCTAATTTTAAAGCACCATCAGCAGTCAGCTCCATGGTCATTATGCTGATTGGCGAATGTTTTTACGTGGAACTTAAATATAACTTGATAAATGTAACACCACTGCTTTACCCTTAAGGCAGTACAGGCGCGATATTGCCAACATTTGACACTATTCTCATACAGTTTGTCAATAGACCATGAGAACTCTTTGATTTTAGACACCTGTCTTGGTGCTCTTTAATACCAAGGGCATTAAATTTGCCTGTGTCTTTGTGCTGCATAAAGTTTCAAATATAGTCATAGTTGTACGAAACTATAACTGCTAGGGCTGGGGAATTCGTTCGAAAGAGTCACAGCGACACTAAAGCACAAAGGGTCTTAGGAGGAAAATTGATGGATTTTAGTCAGTAAGATTCTGACACTCGTGCTCCGCCCAGAGTGGAAGGAGTCATTTGATGATTTCCAAAACTTAAAAAAAGAAGGAACATGGATGGGTTTTAGTCAGTAAGAGTCTGACACTCCCTTCTGCTCCGCTCAGAGCGTTAGGTGTCGTTTTATGATTTTCCATCCTTAAAAAAAGGATGCTAACTGATACGTATGCGCGTTATCCGCTGCGACAACTGATTGTCGAGAAGCCTATAATAGCAATATCGCAAAGCACTCACTTGAAACTAGGTTTGCCAGGTGTCCCGATAAAGCCGGGTGTAGTAAGGCTTTTAGGATGCGTAGCCGACCTATACATATTGGTATCTGCGGGTCTAATAAGGCCACTTTAGCAGAATCATATTAGAATAATCTGACCAATTTCATTTTCATCTTTATCGCTAACGCATTAGGTTCAAGGTTGATTGGGAAAATCTTTATACAAAATCTATAATCCTTAAGAAACCACTTCTTCAGGTGACATTTTCAAACTAAACCGGTAGTTATAATACCCCTTAATATAGCTAAATGTATCGTAAACACCAGTAAGACTGTATCTAATATCATGATTAGTATGTGTTAGCGTAAACTTTATGCTAAACGACGCTAATTATTAGGTAATACCTACCTCCTGAGCAAATAACGTAGTATTTGAGCATGTAAATTGGTAATACATAGTTTTATGAGATACTTTGTATAATTTTACTGCTGGAACTGGTTTGAGCATTACCTGTGTATTATAGATTGGGAATTGTACTGGCAATTGATATTTTACAGCGAATAATTCAAGAATTCCTATGGTAAATATGACGGAAATGTAGTTGTGATGATGGGGAAAAAATAGTGGGAAACCCTTGCCCAGGAGACAAGGTAACGCAGGCTGTGATTTCTCCAGAACCTTTCGCCGTCTTATGCATTTTCCCGTCTACGAGCAGTTTGGCAATTTTTGGAGGTCTGTTTTTTGGGAATCATAAATGACTCCTTTTGTTCTGGGCGGGAGTAGGAGGAGCAGGAAGAAGACTCTTCCTGTCTAAAACCCACCTCTTGTTTTTCATACTTGTGGAATATAACACTAACAATTATTAACCATTTCTGGTTGCCTGGAAGAGATAGCGGAATGCGATAAGGACGGAATTTGTATATTTAAGTTAAAAGTTTTGCTCTGTTTTTATATTTTAGTGTACAATAAAGTATATATAATTATAAGTTCGTAAGAATACGCAAATTGCACACACACAGACTCAACCTTCTGTTCTATCTCTACAGGGTACCCACTGACTGTGATGAATAAACCATGAATAACTGTAGCTCCTTATTGTTACGGACGCGGCTCAACTGATAGCAAAATATATATAAATAAAAAGTATGACTGACAGACTGACAGTAGATTGATGTGGCCGTTATGGCTTTTGTCACCCATCGACTTAATTTGACAAGAGCGTGATATCAAAATATTTCTGACCTAGAAGTTTTAAAACTCGACCTTAATGGTGCCTTATACATTACAGCGGAGCGGAGAAACGGAGAAATATTAACCAACCATGTTAGTTGAAAAATGTCAGTGATGCGTCAGTTGAATGTTGGTGCGGAGATTTTATGCAATTGCATCGGTTAAAATTTCACCGTTTCTTTGCTCCGCTGTAATGGCCAGGCACGCTAATACCCGGCTTTGTGATCTTGATCTATGATTTGTCTATGCTTCAGAAATTAAACCCGAGTCAAATATTGCTATTGGCTGTTGATTATTATTTTAAACAATAACATCTGTTGAGGTTCAAAATTCAAAATTCAAATGTCATTTATTCAAATTAGGCTGAGGGCCAGCACTTTTTGAACGTCAAGTTTTACAAAAGACAGTCCCCCAAAACGCCCGCCCGTCAGTGCACTTAACAAGTACTCATGCTAATTTTGGGATATTTTTTGTAACTATGTGTTAGTAATTAATAATGCATAGTTAATACTGGTTGTATTTCAGAGGTAAAAGTCAAAGTCCTATTAATTAAAACGAGAAAAAGCAATATCATGATGTCACACACAAACCGAGTCTATGTCAAAAAAGAGAGCCCACAAATACCGTGTGACACTTAAAAAACGCAACGTTTTTATACAAATCGGTGTGCGCGGGCGCAGTGGGAGATAAAACTGTTGACCGTTACGTTCAAATTAAAATCGTGTGCACCTCTATTTATTTATAGTCTTAAAAAACAATTTATGTTTTCCATCAATCACTTAGCAACAAAACTGGGTTCCATATTGATTTGTGATTGTTGTGAACTAAATATCTAAATAAAAACTGGCCAAGTGCGAGTCGGACTCGCGCACGAAGGGTTCCGTACCATTATCTATAAAAACGGCAAAAAAATCAAGTTTGTTGTATGAGAGCCCCCTTAAATATTAATTTTATTCTGTTTTTTAGTATTTGTTCTTATAGCGGCAACAGAAATACATCATCTGTGAAAATTTCAACTGTCTAGCGCGCGCGGTTCAGACAGCGAAGTCTTACTAATAGGGTCCCTTTTTACCCTTTGGGTACGGAACCCTAAAAATCAAGAATAGGATATTTTCGATAACTTGTCAAGTAAAATATGATTGATGAACGAGGGTGCCAATTCACAGACATGCTTAAATGCAATGAGCGATGACCTGATTGGTGAGCAAGGGGTTTGCATTGCAAATTGGTTTTGTAAATGTCGTAGTGAACACCTTAAAAATAAATGTGTTGCTGGGGAGTTTGTTGCTCCACCTTTTCCTCCTAGCTAGAACATTAGAAACTAAGAAGTGGGCTTGCGTTTTGGGGGATTGTTTTAATATAAATGGTGTTTTTTTTTTGTTTGTGATTTTTTTGCTCTTTACTTTAGTCTTGGTCAGAGATGACGGAGACAAATTTACGATGGAGCGAGCTTACCCAGAAGGAGCCTGTTTACTCTAACTTTAATAACTAATATTTTCAAATAATGCTGGCATTTTCATAGGGAGTTGAAATGGTATTAAGTTATAAATACCATGGAGTCAAAAAGGCCACTTTAGGAGAATCATAATTTTAGTCACTTAACAATCTGTGAAATTTTATCTTTATCGCTAAAGCTAGGTTCAAGGTTGATTGGGAAAATTTGACATTGACGGGTAGCGTGATTTGCTTTCTGATTCTGCTAATGTGGCATCTTTAGACCCGCTGTGAAAGTTCTACTAAGAGTGGAGGGTGAAATTGAGTTTTTGGTGATGTTCATGTTATTAGCTATATCTAGCACCCTTTTTTTTAGGGATGTGCAATCATCAAATGACTTCCCCCGCTCTGGGCGGAGCGGGAGGGAGTGTCAGACTCTTACTGACTAAAACTCATCCATGTTCCTTCATTGCCCTTTGTGTTCCGAAGCCACGGTATCTCTTTCGAATAGTCCCGCGACTCCGGATATCTGGCACCCTTACAATAAATTTTTACTTCCCCCCTAACACTACGTTGTGGTGAAAATACAATATTTCTCGCTATAATAGGTATAACGCCAACTTCATGTTTGTTTTGCCTGCCGCACGCGGAAACTACTGGTTTTCCTTAGCAAACCAAATATTTTTAAAGTAGGTATATTATTATTGACCGTACATTTCCGGATATCAAAATTGTTGATTTATCGTTCGCATGACTTTTGCAAACACGTGACGGAAAAATAGGTGAATGAAAACTTTATGGGAATTTAAATTGAATTTTTCAATTTTTGAATGGATTTTTATCAAAATTTTACTACGCATGCTTGTGAAGAAATGAGCTGTATTAGTTTAAGAATTTTTATTTGCAATATTTCGATAAAAATCGACTTTCAATGCTGAAAAACAGTTTGAGTTTCATTCAAAATTTTATTCTTGGTTTAAATAAACTCGTCGATTTTATGGTAGTCAATGAATTGCAAATGTTATTGATGAACGTTGTTATTGTCATGTACAATTGTACATCAGACCACCTGCAAAACAACATGTTACCTGTAGGTAGGTATGTAGCACAGCACTCTTAACAATCAGATTAAAATAATAGTTTATTCTAAACCAGCTTTAGCCTACAGTATTGATATCGGAAGGGGGTGCAAGGGTCCCGCGACTCTGGGCAAGTACATTGCACGGAGTCGCGACTCGCAGAACTATTCGAAAGAGATACCGTGGCTCCGGAACACAAAGGGTGAAGGGTTTTAGTCAGTAGAAGTCTGACACTCCCTCCCGCTCCGCCCAGAGCGAGGAAAGTCATTTGATGATTTCCCATTACTGAAAAAAAAGGGTGTGCACCTGGCTTTCAATAATACATACTAAAATATAAAGACATTAATAACAATTCATATTAGAAAAGCAGATGTAGTTAAAGGGAACTTCGCAAAACCTAAGTGAGGTAGGTTAATCGAGCTCCCTTGGTTAAAGCTACACAGAAATCATGTATGACGGAAATGTTCTCCATAAAATTATATAAAAAATATCCCACAACAGCATATGTCTATCTTTTATGATTGACTCACAATAACACGTGTAACTCCCAATAGCTTAGCAGTTCGAAGCTTTCTGATTATATTTTTCTACTCTTACGTTTATAAAACTCTCAGTCATCCCTAATTAAAAAAGTTAACATTATTAACTATTCCACAAAAAAGAATCATAGAAATCGGTATAGAAACACCAAAGTTATACATGAAATACGCTAATAATAAGCCATAGCGCGTGAATACTTAATCATGGTGGTCGATGAACAAGAAGCCACTAATTACCCGATAGAATTTTTAAATTCTTTAAATATGCCCGCACTCACGAAATTCGTTTAAAAATTGGCATTCCGATTATTCTGCTCCGAAATTTAAGACCACCACAACTTTGCAATGGAACTCGGCTAAAAGTAACCCAGTTGCAACAAAATATAATCGAGACTCAAATTTTAACAGATTGCGGTGCAGGTGAAACCGTCTTTATTCCCAGAATTCCCATAATACCAAATAATATTCCATTCCAATTTAAAAGAACACAATTTCCAGTATCGGTGTCTTATGCAATGACAATTAATAAGGCTCAAGGGCAGACTTTTCGTATTGCTGGAGTAGATCTCGGTGTCAGTTGTTTCACGCATGGTCAGTTGTACGTCGCTCTTTCCCGGGTTAGCAGTTCTAGAAATCTTTATGTTCACGTGCCGGACGGGTCAAGACATGGGCTACTTTTTTTTACGGAAAACGACAGAAACGCGGACGAAGTCGCGGGAAAAAGCTAGTTTAGTTATATCTCTGTAGAAATGGGCAAAAGAAAACCTATCCTGTTTGAGGCGGGGTTTTGAAGATGTACCCCCTGAAAATACACATGTTAGCGCCTATGCTCGCGGCTTCGTTAATTTTGTACCAAAGTATTAAAATCGGTCAAGCATTTTATGCGTGAAAGCGTAAAAAGGCTGACTTTTAACTTAAAAAGCCATCAGATTCATGAATCTAAAACTTTCAACGTAAACAAACCTTGAACCTACCAACCGCTTGTAAAAACAACCGCGAAAGCCAAGCCCTTCATCTATCAGCCGATTATGATGGCTCACCCTGACAGCCTGCCCTTTAGCTGTCCAGAACAGCTTTCGAGGACCCTTTCACTTTTTCTCGACTGCAGGTGATAAGTGTAAGTAATGATGAAGTGAGAAATGTATGTAGTTCGTAGACCAAGCCTATCCAACTAATTTTGAAGGTGGGCCATAATATTGACTACCGAGTCACGAGATCAGTGGTATATCTATTAAAATTGAACCCGACGAAGTGTCTTAGCGAAGGTTTCAATGACTTCAATGAGACCTTCGCAAAAACACTGTCGAGAATTGGTTCATGAAGAGCATAATACCTACCGACTATCCTACAATGCGATTCTGCCGGTCGATTCTGTTGCCATCTCACCATGTTCACTTAGGTGGAGTGAATGACAAGTGAGCTGTCATTCCATCTTGTTTGTATGGTTTGACAGCTCACTTCGAGATCACTTCACCCACGCCTTCACTTCGACATGTTTACAGACTCGCACTGCTGTAAACAAGTCGAAGTGAACACTTAGGCGAAGTGAACGACAAGTGAGCTGTCAAACCATACAAACAAGATGGCATGACAGGTCGCTTGTCGTTCACTGCACCTATCACGGTGATATGTCAACAGAATCGACCGGAAAAAATCTGTTCCTGACAATAGACAATCACGAGTATCTACTACCATTTCTTAGTCCGTGGGCCTGAGTTGGGGTGACCTTCTTTTTTGTCTGAGTTGGGTTTGCTAATGACTCTATTCTAGGTCAGTGGTGACAGAGACAAAGTCGACGTTGGAGCTTACCCAGAATAAGCCTGTTCACTTAACTTTGAAGAGATAAAGGTTCCTATCAGAGTCCGATCAGCATATTATTATCATAGCTATAACATTTTATAAGCGATTGTGTGAGAAAGTCAAAAACAGATCGTTTGAAATACCATGACATGGTCAATCCCACATTTTGGCATTTCGACAATTGTTATAAACAACAATCGCTGTAGAACATGAAGTTGGTTTGTCAAAGCCCAAGAACGGCTCTCGAAGACCCTTTCACTTTGTCTAGACTACAGGTGATAAGTTGGTGAGAAGTATGAAGGGAACCTGCTGGAGAGGCTTGTTGAAAAATTAATGAGGAGACACCTAGGTGTCGGGGAAAAAAAGTAGCATTTAGAAACTAAAGAATGATCGTCAGTTTCCGCGATTTCTCTACGTTTTTCTTAGAGTTTCTAGAAATAATTGCTGTAATTGTGTCAAATTAAATATCACATAGGTACTTTTAGTTCAAGCACAGGAGCAACTTTCTATTTTTTAGGATTGAATACTATTAATTCAAGTACTTATTATGAAAAAAATATCCCAAACTTGACTAGGAGATTTTATTACTTCATATAGAATAGAATAGAATTGTCTTTATTATATACACCATATAAGTTACAGAAAAATTTGACGAAGAAAACATTACATAGGGGGATACAATGGGCGGCCTTATCGCTAAATTGTATGTATATGATTGTAAAAATTGCTGCGTGTAATTTATTATATCAATTTCTGGAACTTTATATTATGTGAGCGGCTCTTAGAAACCAAATCCTTCTGCAAGCTTAAATCTCACCTTATAACAACAAACTGAAAGGGTGGTCTCACTGTCTCACACATATCGTTACATTTACAAACAGTAGATTGTTCACACCAGCTAAAAGAAAAAAGTCACCATCACAACTTATACAAGGGCCTTAGAAGATCAGTCTTGTATGCATAATGTATGATACATACATGTGTACAATTTAATGTAAATGTCACCTTACAAATAACGCTAACGCGGGATCGGTGGGCGAGGGATGTGATTAAGACATGGTCAGAGAAACGGAGAAGGACAGAAGACCAATCATTTAAATTAAATAGTAACTGAACCACCAGAATGAGCAAAAGTAAGGTATTTAAAAAAAAAGTCTTTTTATTTATTTATTTGTGATGGGTTTGCTATTGACTCTAGTCTTGGTCAGAGATGACAGAGACAAAGTCTACGATGGAGCGAGCTTACCCAGAAGGAGCCTGTTCACTCGAACTTTGAAGAGATTAGGTTTGTAGGCGTTCGGAAATACAGATGCAGGCAGAGGGTTCCACTACTTTGCTGTGCGCATTATAAAAGACGTTTGGAAACGCTTAGTGCGAATTGGTGGAATAGCAACAAGGTAGGCAAGGATGGTAAATTACCGTGCGTCTGGAAGCGTTTTACGAGAAAGGGCTACATACAGACACTCCAGAACTAAGTCATTAGAATTCAAAAGTCATTGGACTGACAGCAGTGTCATTTAGCAGAAAACATATACACGAAACATAACAGTCCTTTAACGTTTCCTTAACAGTCGGGTAAAAAGACAAAAGAAGTTAACTTTGGGCAACGACCCCTTCGCGACACTTGATGCTATGTTAGGAATTATATATGTATTTCATTAGTTGACCCGCGCAACTTCGTCTGCGTCACATTTTCCATTAATGCTCCGCTCCTATTTGTCTTAGCGTGTTTTTTTCTCGATAAATGGGTAACACTGAAATAATTTTTCAAATCAGACCAGTATTTCCTGAGATTAGCGCGTTCAAGCAAGCAAACAAACAAACAAATTCTAATATATGTATGTATTAGTATAATATATAATAGTAAGCATAGATTAAGATCATCAATATGGCTGACTGCTAATTTTGAAATGTTTGTTCAGTACTCGATTTAGCCAAATGTAGTTCCACTTTTTATTGATGCGGTAAGGGCTTTATTGAGACGGTTTTTAAAGAGTGGCTTTTCTGTATCTTTTTAGTAGTAGTAGCATAGAGATGCGCAAGAGCAAGTGGGCGTTCTAGTAGTGATGTACTAACTGATTTATTTGTGTAATAAAATGTTTGTTTGCATGTACTTTTAGAATTGACGGTTTATTTTTAGACGTAAATACTTCGAGTGCAGTATAAGTGTTTTATTTTTAGAAATAACTGTCAGTTGTAGCTTTAAGAGCTGAGGTAGAAAGTCTTTGTTTTGACAATCCACGGCTTAGTAATTGCATCGCGTTTGATTGTTTTGATTTCACTGTTCAGTCCGACAGATTTATACGCTTTAACAACATCAACATACTTAATGTTGATCTGTTTGATTTTGTATATTTGTTTGAATCTTTTATGGAGCCTAAATATGACCTTATTGGTCAGAGGCCATTCAAATACTGAGACTCAAATATTTGGGTGCCCGTACCACATAAATATTTACAGTAGGTGCAGAAACCCTTGGCCCTATAAAAGGGCGAGCTTCGAATAAAAATGATGATTTTTATCAAGAAAGAACGAAACTTTAATATATGTTAAGCAGCACATTCACACACACACACATACATACACACACACATACACCATTTTTTTTTTTTTTTTAGTGATGGGAAATCATCCAATGACTCCTCCCGCTCTGGGTGTAGCGGGAGGGAGTGTCAGACTTCTACTGACTAAAACCCATCCATGTTCCTTCATTGCCCTTTGTGTTCCGGAGCCACGGTGTCTCTTGCGAATAATCCCGCGACTCCGGCAGGCGTCGGCCCTTTCGGGCCCCTCTGTGTTGCTGACTCTCTTTGAGGCGCGCGTGGAACACTAACGCGCCGTCGACACGGCCTGTCTAGATGGACGGACGGCGAGCCACCCATAGCTCGCCGTCCACAGGCCCGCGCCTACGGTGGCCGGAGGTCACCAGGTGGCCCCCGACGCCCGCGGCGTCCACCACGGCGGCCAGGACGAGAGGGTCTCCTCTCCCGCTCCGCCACCTCCTTCGCTAGCATGACTGCTTCGCAGAAGGAGGCAACGGCGTCCCATTCCGTCTCGCTCCGGACCATGGCTTGGACCAGGGCCGGACGCGAGAGGTCGCCGCCAATCGCCGTTTCGAGGACACGGCGGTGCGCCGCCCAAGCGGGGCACACCTGCACAGTGTGCTCTACCGTGTCCTCCGGTCGATCCTCGCAGTGGTGACACCCGGGCGTTTCCTCCCGCCGAATTCGGTGCAGGAACCTCCCGAAACATCCATGTCCGGTGAGGACCTGCGTCAGGCGGAAGGTGAGGACGCCGTGGCGCCTCTCAAGCCACTCCTCAAAGAGGGGACTTATCGCCGCTATTGTGGCGTGCCCTGCGCTGGGTTGCGATAGTCGTCGTCTCCATGACGCCATGAGATCGCGCCGGAAGTCCGTCCGCTGCGCGACAATTTGCCGCGTCAGCGGAGTTTCCCCCCGGCTTAGTACCTCCGCGCGCCAATCATGCAGGCGCGCGAGGACCACCGCCTCCAGATCCCATGGCGGCAATCCGGCAAGGAGACCCGCCGCTTCGCGCGAGATCGTGCGGTACCCTCTGGTCATCCTGAGGGCCACCACCTTTTGGGGCGCGTTCAAGTGGTTCGCAGCACGCTGCCTCAATGAACGCGCCCACACCGGGGCCCCGTAAAGGGCCATGGACCGCACGACCCTCGCGTATAGCCTACGGCAGGAGGCGTTCGGTCCCCCCAGGTTGGGCAGGAGCCGCCTGAAAGCAGCCCCGGCCTGCTCCAGTTTGGGGACCAAACGTCGGAAATGCTCCACGAAGTTCCATCGGCTGTCTAGGACGAGCCCCAGGTATTTCAGCGTCGATTCGACGCCGATGGAAACCCCTCCTACCGTCAGCAAACACACATACACCATCACCCACTAAACACCCAGTGCGCGAACTGAACTTTAATTTGTTTATTTTATTTTTAATTTATAAATAAAATTTACTTTACTTAATTTGAAGTTGTTACTAGTTTAAAATATTATCTAGAGTTACTGTAAACTTGAGAAGCGGAATTACCTGCCACAAGCATTTTTTTGCTTAAAGTCTAGTTCCTAATATTATTTAATAATTTGATACCTACATTTTATATAGTTGGTGAAATAAACATTTAATTATTTATTATTATTTATTTATATACATATATTATTATTATTTTTTTTTTTTTTTTAGGGTGGGAAATCATAAATAAAAACCATCCATGTTCCTTCATTGCCCTTTGTGTTCCGGAGCCACGGTGTCTCTTGCGAATATTATTTAAGCCCTAGGAAATATTGCGTGGTGTTCAAAACTCAAGGAATATCGTGCAAAGATACTAATAAAGGCACTTTTTGAAAGCTAAAAACGAATAGGTCTCAACACAAGCCCTTCACCTACGAAGGACGAACCTTACGATACGATTACACCTTGGAAAGTACACAAGCACTAGCTAAAGTAGAAACTTACACGCACAAAACACCATAAAACTACTACAAGGGTCAAACTTAGAAATTAAAAGATCCGGTCACCATAGCAACGTATAACAATGCGCAAGCTTTATTACAAAGTCATTATTACGACTGCAATTAACCCAATACCACACTACCGAGAAGAACCCAATGAATTTTGAGCCATATCTCAAAAACAGCAGAGTCGATGAAAACTGCATAATGCACCTTGTAAGTCAATTGAATACGCCAACGAAATGACGTAATCGAGAAATGCTATTTTAAGTCTTACTACTACAAAGATAAGGTGGTTTGTTAACGTAAATATAACATTGACAAATTCCATTGGCGCCAAGTGCGTTGCTTGGAAGTGTTGGACTATGAATAGCTCATAAGTTCATTACTTTGATTTATAGGCACAGATTTGAAAAGACTATTAAAGCAATCAACGGGTAATGTTGGAAACTAAATCTTTTGGTGATAACAACCTGTTATTATCTTCAATAAATCGTGCTGATCAGAGAGCAGATATTTTTAGAACCAAGAAAGTTATAAATGGAAGCTTAGTCTACATTCTCTATGATTAGAGGTGTGATGGAAATTGTTTATGGCTTTTGTGAGTGCGTTAATTTCTTGAATTAAAGTGCGGTGAGGTATTTAACTATGATCCTAGTATCATTGATTGCTTTTAGCTTTTTACTTCCTTCCTAATTGCTGATATCTAGCTTTATGGGTGTTTACAGTACCTAGTCTCAATTAGTCTGTTCCTCCATAATCTCAATACGAGATTTGATAAAGAGTTTCTCTATTTTGTACTTCATTCAAACCATCATTACCCAGGCGTTTAGCGTGATTTGTTGTGATAAGGTTGACCATGGTAAATGCTTACTTATAAATGCTATCCTTTCTTGACTTGAAAATATTCCACAAACCAAAGAAGTTTTAGGGAAAAAACGTTTTGTCTTCTCGCCTTTATTGTGTCCCGATCTAAGACATTTAGGAGCACGTGGCTAAATAATAACAGCCGCACAGGTCGATCTTCAAGGTTAAGCAACTCATGCCAAGGTTGGTCTGTGGATGGGTGACCATCTTAACATACCGAGTTTCCTCCGATCCTCGGAAAGCACGTTAAGATGTTGGTCCCGGCTGTCATTTGGAGATCTTTGGCAGTCGTTACAGATAGTCAGAATCCAGAAAATCTGACACCAGTCTTGTCTGAGAACTGAACCCAGTAAATGGGTTGTGGAGGTCTGGAAGGCAGAGCCGCTCCACGTAAGATACTAGTTTTCAGCTAAATCCGGTTTGACTGGAAGCCGACCCCAATATATAGTTGGGAAAAGCTAGGCAGGCCGATCTAAGACATTTAAATCTTTGTCCGGGGGACTCCGGGAGTCATCGAGCTTCCTTGCCTCGGCACCACTGTCGACTATGCCTTTCAAGAGTTGCAGTGGTTGGGAAGAGTGTAACTATCTTGTACTCTAGTTTCTTACGTTCTTGGTTTATGGTTATTGCAGTCGTCAAAGCAACTTTGCGTGACATTGAAGATTTTTTAATAACGCCACATGCATGTTACTCACTATAATAATTCAATTATAGTGTGACGTCAATCTTGCATAGTCATGAAAGAGACTTGGAGACAATAAAATTGTGGGAAATTGAACAGTTTGAATATAACCTTGTATAGTTGACAATCAATAAAATAAAGTTTGTATCTATGTGCGATACGTTGTTTGATAGATAATTTGAAAGAAAGCGCAGACGCAAATTTTTCTTCCAAACTCGAGGTTTAGGTTCGTTTAGAATGATTATAGTTATAAGACGCGATCTCAAATACCTACAGCCTTATAAATTTGGGAGATATATCTGTCGCCGGAAAATGGTTCCGTAAGATTGTAATAAATCTATATTACATTATAATTTATTGATATATTAGGAACAAATCATTTTGAATACAATAAATTATATCCAAATTCAGCAGTTTCCGATTTATTCTTGTCTTGTGGAGCAAAATGAGTTTGCTATTTCACGCTGTCTGCTATTTTCCGGTGACATATTGATACCTAACCACTGACGTGCTTTTGATAATATTCTCACACTTTGGATTCCTGGAAATGGTAAGGTAGAAAAAAACTTCATTAAACTGTATGCACATCTTGGAATTGAAGAATGGAGCAACATGATAGTAAGTCCTTGCAATCACTGTGTTGTTTCATGTTTCATTTCTGAAGTATCCTTTGGCCAGTTTATAAGACTTCTAATGAACTGGGTGAACCGATTTTGCAGAATGTTAGAATATTTTTTTTATTAAATTCAAAATATGTATAGAAATATCTCAAGACTCTGTTGGCATATAACACCAGGCTAGGAGTCTAAACTTTGTGTTCTTACTCAAACCATTGTTCTATTAGTACCTGCGTATCTAATATTAAGAAAAAACTTTAACAAATGCTCATCGTTTAAATAATGCTCATAAAGTACTTTCTATTTGATGAGCATTATTATTTACTAGCTGACCCGCGCAACTTCGTTTGCGTCACATTTTCCATTACTGCTACGCTCTTATTTGTCTTAGCGTGATGATATATAGCCTATAACCTTCCTCGATAAATGGGCTATCTAACACTGAAAGAATTTTTCAAATCGGACCAGTAGTTCCTGAGATTAGCGCGTTCAACCAAACAAACAAACTCTTCTGCTTTATAATATTAGTATAGATTCTGCGTAGACGAAAACGTCGTCCAAGTATCACCACTAAAAAGTGAAAAATAAAAGACTATTTTACAAAAAAATGTAACCGACTTTCAAATAAAACAGTACGCAGTAATAACCTCAATTTTAAAAAGCGATCCCCAGCTTATAGTAAACATATCAAAGTCAACTTCTAGGGATAGTTACGTCTAAACAGGTGCATGCTTTGGATTACACTTAGCACACGGGTAGGATGATACATTTATATACATTAGTAATCCTTTTTATACACTTGTTTGACGTCCCATCGGAGTAAAAACACATTATATTTAGGCGAAGCCGCGGGTGGAATTTACCTAAAAAAACTTCTAAAGTCCGGTTCACACGCTGCGCTGCGACCAAAAAAAACAAATGAATTCCTTTACGGCCATAGTTTAAAGGTATCGCAATGTTGGTATTGTAACTATACAGTACCAACATAACGATGCAATTGTTTCTCAAAGTAACAATGAATGCTTTAATCAAGTCGTATAGTGATCATTAAGCGTCCATCAGTCAAGCCTTTTATTGAATAATTATGATTCCGATTGAATAGAGTTCAAGTTCAATGCTTTGATTGGAACTATTTTTAGATTTGAAGAGATAATGATAGGGGTGAACGATTTTATAATAGAACTTATCTTCTACATAAATATATTTGAAATACTTCCATTGGTTACTGTATCACTCGATAAAGGCTGGACCAGCCTGGACCAGTTGGTTAATTTATGTTTAAAACTGTGATTGAAGGGGATTTAGGAATTAGAAGGAAATTATTTCCAAAAAAACAAAGAATTCATTGCTTTTTCCTACCTATGTGATTTTGTTTGATTTAAATATTTTAATAGAACTACACCTGTCAACTAGTAAAAGATGGATAAATGTGACTACAGATTTTTATTTCATTGCATAATAATTGTTGATTATCATTTAAATATAAGTATAGGAATATTACTTCAAGTTGTGTACCATACAATTACACGTTATAGAAACAAATAAAGAATTTAAACGAGCACGTAAAACAAATATCTAATAAACACAAATGACGGGTGCCATTACATAGACAAACATATTGATTTTACTAGACTCGTATTTCTAAGGCCAGACCAATATTTGAGCTGCACGGGCATCGAACTATCGACCCTGGGCTGAAAGGGCGGAAGCTGTGCCACGACGGCATTTGGAACGACAAATATTCTTAGGTTAAGGACTAACATTTTTGTTTGCTTGTAAACGTTAGGCTTTATAAAAGAAAAAAATAATTAGATCGAGTTACTTAAGTAGAATACAGGGTGGATTTTTAGCTTTATGTAGGGGCAAATAATTAAAGCGTTGTTGCTACAGGTAAACGTTTTTAAGAAACTGTGAGTATAATATGATATTGCTAGCAGCAACCATAATTTTGCAAAAAAAAAAACTACAAAAACCATGATAAATTGGAATAAATTGTCAAAAAAGTTTTTTTTTATGTCCGTCGGTCCTGTCAGAAACAGGATCGATTGGCATAAAAAGCCTTTCGGACCACCTGAGGGTATTGTATACACTGAAGGAATTCCAATTTAACCAACATATGGAATTAAGAAATGCAAACCAAGAAAACAGGCACTCTAACTAAAGTTGTAGGTACACAATGTCACTAGATCTCTACCAGAATTCATCAAAATTATTTCAGTGATTTAGGCATGAAAGCGTAACTAACTAACCAACTCACTTTTAATATGCGTTAGGTTTTCCTAAAACACGTTTCAGCACTGGAGTTTTTTACCTGAACCAGAGTTATTCAGTAACTGTGGCCTATCTGCCTCTCCTTTTG
Organism: Ceramica pisi; assembly: GCA_963859965.1. NCBI lineage: Eukaryota > Metazoa > Arthropoda > Insecta > Lepidoptera > Noctuidae > Ceramica > Ceramica pisi. The sequence continues at coordinate 18,907,301 of OY982543.1, forward strand.
AAACCAAGGCTGCGCTGGCATTTAAACAAAATAAATGATCCTTGGCATAGCGCCGATAAATCAATAATCCAAATTGTACGCCATGCCATTATTCGACGGCGTCTGTCGCGGCGTGCGCTGCAGCTGAACAAACCATTATGTGTATAAAGATGTAAGGTGGCGCAGAGACGGACTTAGGTCGTCAGGATTGTTGCACTTTTAGGTGATTATTTTTGGTTCGTATTAATAGTCATTTTATGTTTTTTTTTTTATGAAATTATATTATATTAGATAAGAAGCGATAAAAATCTGACAAACAAATAAGTGAATCATAAAAATGTAGTTGTTTATTAATAAAAAAACTACCTACATTTTTGTCTTAAGAATTGAGAAGTCTAGTAGCGCCCGTAGCGCAAAGCACGCTTCTCAAACAGGTAGAATAATCTTTGATATACAAAAAATAAATACAGGTGTTACCAGGAATAGAAGAGGTGAGATTAAAATAATAACCATATCCAAATGCACACTATAAAAACCAACACACTGAAATACTAAATCACTAAGCCATTCATGTTGATGATAAGTTTACCGCATAGTACTCATAAATTCCACCTAAAGATATGTATTATAAATAAAATAATAAAACTTTCTATTCAACAACTAGAACAAAGTGCATTTGTTAGAGTTATTTACAAACAAATGCATTGTTAAATCTTTATTCATTGTGATTAGATAGTTTATCATCGTTTTAAAGCGGCTAAATAAAAACAAATCCATGTTCGAGATAATGCTGTTTGACAACAGAAGACATCTTGTCTACCCGCGGTTCAAAGAATTTAGGGCGACGTAAATATTTATTTGATTTAAATTTCGTGATATGCCGTGAATAAAACAAAAATTTAGGTACGTAACACATTATTATCATGCGGTTAGATATGTTTTATTTTCTTAACTAGACTTAATATTATAAAATATTTGTTTGTTTGTTACAATTTTACTTGAAACTAATGGACCGATTTCCAAAATTCTTTCACTATTAGAATGCTACATTATCCTTGAGCAACATAAGCTATATTTATTACAAGAAAATTGCATGAATGCCATTAATATTATAAATGAGAAAGTCTGTACTATATTTGGATGTCAGATTCGTTACACAGATTTGAGCAAATTTTGGCGCACACACACGTTGAGACCAAGGACACTTGGATTAAAACAGGGCAATTCTCTTGGGATAACAGTCGCAAGCAAAGTCGCTTACTATATTAATGAAACAAAAGAAAGGGACTCTTTTAAGTCCGTTGACTAAATAAACAAACTATAATGCACTTGTCGTATGCACTCAGAACTGGAATGTTCAGATAAAAAGTACAAATATTTACAATGATATAGGTCGTTAGTTGTCCTTCTACCAATGTTGATAATTTCATATTGAATAGATTACACAAAGATAATTAAAGTATGAAAACTTACAGATTATCTAATTATAATAAGTAAATAAAAAAAAATCTAGATTGTCTCAGACACTTCTAAATTTTCATCCATATTTATATTTTTAATTGATTTATAAATTTTTGGTGGCGGGTTCACTCACCTTCTTCAAGTTTTATTTTCGCAAAAAATGAGCTCATACATCCTTACCGAAATCGGTTCTGCGATTTAGACGTATGATATTAGTTGGGATTAGGATTACAATTATTCTCTTGCGACTCAAATGGCTTACAAGATTTTCAAGGTAAACAATAGCTGAGTTCAATTTAGCGTTTTAAACCTTTTAAGATATTATCATGAAACCGTTGTAAGTTCTCGTTACTTTGTAACATGGAATAGGCGTGAAGAAAACAGTTATCTCCTTGAAACAGCAACCAAACACTACTATTTACTAAGTAGGTGTAAATTTGAGCTCTGAGTTACATAATTCCGCTGCCATTCTACTAAATTGCATTGCTCCATGACATTTTGCGTACAAGCACACCTTGTAAGAATGCCATTGTATAATGCATGGGATAATTGATGGCAAACGTAGGTATTCCTTCTCATTAACTAGACGAATATTTAAAATTAAGTTTGAATAAAATTAAAATATGTATCTACCGGTCTATTATGTCAACAGGTCACCATGTTTACACCAATGTTTACACGGTGACACGTTGATACCACATGCTCCCTCCACCTGGAGTGAGCATGATATTAAGGCGGTACCCTGAGCAAATAACCTTGAGCATTTTTTCCCTCAATAACAGCGCAAGAGATACAGTAGCGAATACGCTCAGAATGTTGAATAAAATCGTTATAAAATCTAATTTTGGTCGTTTGAAAAAAATACTTCTACCAAAATGTTCATAATTAAATTGCCTATCCATTAGTGTAAGTGCAAAATCAAAATAATCGTTAGTTTTCGAGAAGATGCATGTTTTCAGTAATTTTTTCTCATTTCTGTGGTTTCGTTGTGAGGAGATTACTTAAACATTATACTTAATAATAAAACATAAAATCTACCGTTTTGAAGCCAAGAGTATGTAGAAATTCAATGTATTTTTTATTAGTTGCTATTTCTTTTGGATAAAGAGTAGATAGCTCCAAAAAACTGCACAAAAAACGGCTAGCGCTGCGTTTTGCTCGGGGACGCGCCTTAACTGTAATTCCATCTTTGTAAAGATTGACAACTCACTTCACATTCACTACACCTCAGATAACACATGCTTACAGAATTGCACTTCTGAATTAGTTATATGAACTTAAAAATTATATTTAAAAGATTTGAAAATCAAGCTCGAATGAAACAAATTAGTGTTTTTACACCTATCATCAAGATCAATAGTACAAAAAGCATATTTTTTCTAACTTAAAAAATCGACATCATTTATTACCAAAACGGTAGCAACAGGACCATCTATACCGTAAAGTCCGGCCCTGCTCGCAAGTGCACTCAGAGACAGCACCAAATTAAAGGCAGAGTTGATGGACGTTAAACAGCGTTATTATTTATTATACAAACGAAACGGTGCCAGCCTTTGTAGGGAGAACTTCTAAAAGTACAGCTCCAATTGAAGCTTTCTACTGCGTCATTGCATCATTGATCATAGATAACGGAATCGCTGCACTGTCAGAAACTAGGAACACTAGTACTTATTATATTCGAACTTATTAGACTTAACAAGTCAAGAGTTAATAGGTTACTTCTAGGCAAGCGTGTTCCATCTTCGACTGCATCATCGCTTACCATCAGGTGAGATAGTGGTCAAACCATAGAAATATTAGGGTCAATCGTATGCCAAACAATTATATTAAAAAATATATATATCAAAAGTAATTATACATTAATTAATACTTATATGAAAGATGTCCGAAAAGCACCTACAATTTGTGAAAAAAATAAATTAAATTGGTGTATAGGGAAGTTTCACTTTAGTCATGCAAAACGTCATTTACACTGGATGGCGCAAATTCACTATGGCGTGACTTGCAAGTGACAACGGTCTCTCGTTACCATAGATAAACTCCGTCATTAAAATAAAATCAGTTAATAGAACAGTCAATTAAACGCCTATAGCACAGACAATCATCAATTTCTACGAGTAAAAGGTGAACACTGACATCTCGGTTTGTGTAAGTTTGACAATAGCATCTTCAGGAAATCCGAGGTGTCCCGTTGCTCTGTGGAAATGGCCGAGCATCTTGACAGTAAATAGCAGTTGAATCGTAGATATTATGCACAGATAATAATCAGCTTTAGAGATAGTTGCAGCATCTAAGACATCGCGGAACTTTAGCACCTGTAGGTCAAATACATAGACTAAGATCTGACACCTGATTAAGCGTCAACATATTTTAGCTGGGAAGATAATTGAATTGGAAACTGGTTGGGAATCAGAAAAGTGACTTGCAATAAGATATATTGATGCTATATCGCCTTGAAAGACGATAAAGAGACTTTTTGATGAAGTTAAATTCTGGTTGGATTTGTAAATTGAGTATTTTGAGTTAGGAACGTGTCAAAACTAAGAAAGTAGAGTTTGACGAATATTTAACTTCTTTCAGGAAGAATGGCAATTTCATAAATGAACTCGTGGAATTCATAATATTGTTGATAGAATTGTCTAAGGTTAGAGCTAAGACTTAAAACTCAGATTGAGTGAAAGCAACAAACAATTGGAGCTGACGCCATAGGAGCATCAAATAAATTTATGTCTACTGAACAGACAAATTGAGATGACGTTCACATTTTGACCAAGACAAATTGCCCCTATGAGTGATGTTGAAACAATCCTTAAATAAGTGTAGAAAGAATTTCCAAAACATTGTTCAGTGAAAAATTATCGAAAAAATGCATTCAATGAACATAATATATTTCTTGCTCATATCTTTTGAAAGAAGTTATTAATCATTCCTTGAAGACAGGTGTCATGTTGCATTGATTCATTGTATTGTATAAAATGGAAACTTAAAACAAAGACTCATAATATTTCATGCATTTGTGGGAATCCCTTTCAAGTGCTGACATATTACATCAAAACAAAAGAAAGTTTATAAAATATTTGCTTTTCTTGATGAAATTTGAATGTGACAACTGGCTTAATAATATTAGAATTATGCGGGTTATAGTCCGGTCAATTTAGACATAAAAACAGTGGTAAAATAACAAAAATTCCCGGAAAGCCAAATATTGGTGGAGAGCTGGGGTTGACCATTACAAATAAAGTTTTAAAAATCCCCATCGATCCTATGTGTGCTACAAAAGTTATTCGGGGTCAAAGGTCAAATTTTGAGGTTTTTTGGACTTTTATCTTTTTGCCGCCATTTGTAACCGTCAACCTTCTTTCTAAGCACTTCTTTCTCTCATCCTTTAATTTTTCTTTGCACATAGCTTCTATTGCATTAGATTTTCCACTGGGTATTCTCATTTCTTCCAGATTACTTTTGCGGTAAGCAACCATTAAACCAATTACATACAAGTCATACAACTGGGGTTTTACCGCATAATCATCACTTTCAGGATAATTTGTCGACTAATGACAATGATTTGCAACTGTGAGAACTAAATGTATGTCAGTAGCAGTCACTTGATCTAGTTGAGTGTTTATTATTTTGAAAATTGCTACTGCAGGAAGTGATTTACGGATATAATTTTTGAACATGCTATTAGTATAACTAGACTACCTTTTTTTTTTTAGGGATGCGAAATCATCCAATGACTCCTCCCGCTCTGGGTGTAGTGGGAGGGAGTGTCAGACTTTTACTGACTAAAACCCATCCATGTTCCTTCATTGCCCTTTGTGTTCCGGAGCCACGGTGTCTCTTGCGAATAATCCCGCGACTCCGGCAGGCATAACTTGACTACCTAAGAGCAGAATAGACTTTTTGAAATTCGAACTCAGAAGTTGAATATTATGATTATCATTTCAACCAAGAAACGTCTGCGTTTATAATTATTAAGAATTTTTGAAATTAGAACGTTTGAATTTTTCATGACATTTTTATTATTTGAGCATATACCCTACATAATTCATCATCATCGTCTTCCTGCCCTTATCCCGTGTTACTTGGGGTCAGCGCAACACGTTTGTTTCTTCCACTCTGCCCTATCAGCCGTCAAACTTTCACTAACTCCCTTGTCTTTCATATCGCTTCTCACACAATCCGTCCATCTTTTATTTGGCCTTCTTCTCCTTCTCCATCCATCCACATTTATGTTCAATACTCTTTTATGCGTTTCCTCCCTCCTCTTCACATGACCATACCAAGACAAGCAATTCCCTTTTAACTTTTCCGTCACTGGCGTCACTTTTAATTATAATTATGTATTTTACTTATTAGTATCGTTAAGTAAATACTTTCTATTTCAAATATTATTTATTTGTCATTCACCTACTTTTGACCCAAAGTAGAGACTGTGTTGTTGCATTAAGTCCACCTACGTACCCACCACTCCTGTACTTAAATAAAGACGGTTAAATCTAGCTATAATAATCGTCCCGGTATATTTACGAAATTACGACCTGTCTTAACTCCGTAATATTTATTAGGGGTGACAAAAATTAATTTCAACCCCAATAAATGCCAGAATAAAAGTGTCAATCAATTTCCTAATAAACTCATCAGCTTCCCTTCTCAAACATCTGTCAAGTTCAACGCCCCTTCGACAGGGGGCGCCTCCATACCTCGTTATTCTCAATTGATTGTTACGACTCCCCCTAAAAGTCACTGTGGCTGACGACTGTCATTTATCTTTTATTAAGATCACCATAAGGAGAGCTTGCAGGTGATTATTTAAATTAAAAGTAAATTTGACCAATTACTTTATCTCAAGTATCGTTTTTTATAAATTGAACACTAGAGAAGGACACAAGTGAAAAACAACTGATCTAATCCTCAAAGCAATTTTTTTTAGTTTAGTAAATATTATTTTTATGAATAAATAAATTTACTTCCAGAATCTAATTAAATAACAATTCAAAAGTAACTTTTAAAACACAGCAGTGCAATAATAAAGACAGAATAATAAATGATAATTAATCAACATATACATTGTAAAGGGAAAAACACCAATAAAGTAACAACTACTATAAAATTAGATGTTCATAAGAACATGATACGTGTACATTGTGATGCTACAAATTGAAGCAATTATACTAGTACAGATACCACTAATAAAGATCAGGCACTAGCTAAACAGAAGATCGTAACTCGACCCATAAAAGTTCCACATGATAAACCACAGCTTCCGTGAAACGCGGCCATTCAAGAGATTAAAGTGTGAAGACAAACAGACAATGCCCTTTCGTAAGAACCACAAACCTGTGAGAAAGTTATTCTTTTTTAGTTAAACTTCTTTGAGTTGCGAAATATGCGGATGGACTGTTTTAATTGCAAGATTGTGTAATGAATATAAAAGATTATTTTTATTCCCATTGCGTTAGCAGACACGTTAACATGAATAGCAGCTGATTGTATGGAGCGTTCAAAGAGAATTCGTTATTCTGAAAAAAGAAAATCAGTTTGATCACACGTTGAGAATTTGACCTGCATCGTAAACCTGTTAATTGTAAGACATAAAGAACTAAAATAAGTAAATGTGAAAGAAGACGTCCTTATTAGATGTAAACATCCAATTTTCAACGTCCAAACATGTACATACATAGTTTGGACGTTGAAAATTGGACCTGTAAGAACAGAAATGCAAAGAAGAATATGAAACTAATACAATTATTAAGAAAATTGACGTGCGTATTAAACATAAGCTTAGCTTAGATAGAGATGTAGAAATCAATGTAGTACTAGTAAATGTTGGTCACGCAAAAATAATAATAAGAGTTTATTACCCATTAGAATCGAATTATGTTCGACTCGAGGGAATCAAAATATACAATCGATATAGTTAGAATGTGTTGTAACACTATTCTAGTTTTTATTAATCCAAAACCATACCTTGGTAATGCTGCTCATGTTCCGTTAAGAAACAAATGCGCATTTCCATGTAACACAATTCAGACATGAAATCTGAAAGTTAAAGAAGATGGAACGATTCTAAAGCAAAATCATTTAATCAATCAATTTCTTTTAGGAGACGAATACTAAATTAATAAGTTAGGATATGATAATGGGCTTTCGGTTCATTAAGTCGTCCATATTTGGATATGTCTGATACCAAAATCTCTTGACCCAGGCATAAATATGAGGTCATTGCCTTCAATTCTGCTATAGCCAATTGCAGTTCATAAAAAGTTTAACATTTTATTTTTATTCTCTATTGATGCGTCTAGCTGGCCAGTTAGTGTTCGATTTTTTGGTCGATTGCTTTAAATTTTTTACAATATTGATTGATCGATATTTTATTTCTATTTGTTTGTAGACATACCTTCTACGTTTTCTTGTGCAAGTGTATTCATTAAGATTTGTTATCAAGCAAGAGTATTGACTTTTATTTATAGCAACCCAATCCTAAATAGTAAGCAAAACTATCATTTGCTTTTAATATTATTAAGCTGTGATCATTAGTTATTTTACTTGATCTATGATCTACCTCCGAATAGAACATACTGAAATATTTAAAGCCATTAAATCCGAGTGTTTCAACTGACCCCACTGGCAGTTAAAATACCAGTGCGATACTTGACACATTATCGAGTGAGACGATGAAATTAACACTAATTAGGTCGCAGCTTGGGTTACATGCAACTTTATGACGAATATACCGTGTGGACTTATTCAAATTGTTGGATCAGTTGGATTAATATCACTCTTTGGGAAGCGGAGTCAGAAGTCAGAAGTAATTCTGCAATAAAGAGGTTTTGATGAGTCGGGCTGGGGGTAATTGATTATACTGATTTTGCTGTCATTTTTTTTTGTATAATCCTTAACCATTTTCTAGTCATCATTCACGATGGCAAAATCTTGTGTTGGATAGCTTCCAACCGGTTTAATGCAGTAATCGTTTTCGACTTTAATAAAGACAGCTTCAGTATCTACATCGGATCCTCCTGTAAGGTAGCAGTTTTTAAGAAGCTGGAACTTTAGCTGCCCAATTATTCGAATTCCTTAATCTACATTTACAGTTTTTGAATAATTGGCCTTGATACTTCGATATTTACAGCCAGTTTAGTCTTTCGTTAGATTACAAATGTATCGGCTATCGGATCGTATCGGCTCGGAGCCAATACAATCGATTGGAATTTACAAACAAAACCTAGCGCATGGACTTTCGCGTGATCATTTTCTTCGCATTTTATTAGTGTTCTCAGGCAAGTAAAAGATTCTTAGTACTTTTGTGTTTTTTTTTTAATCTTTGAGCGATAACAATTTTGTCTCAATCAATAATCTTGTCAAATACTACGGTCACTAAAGCGTGTATGACAATTTGTCACATTACTTTCCGATCATTATGGTACTAGAAAGCAGGTCAAAGAAAATAATCAGCTTCTTTAATGATACTATCACAACTTTGTAACTATGTCCAAAGGTACAAGTTCCAAGTTTTACTCTGATTCAAGTCCCGCAATGACAATACTAGTGTCATCATCAGAATCTATTGTCTATTATAAACTGTTGGCGGCTCCTTGTCTTTAAATATAAACAAAGGGTTATCTTCTACTACAATTAGTCATAAAAATATCTACATAATATTTTTTAGTTTATAACTATGTAGCCGCAAAAATCTAAAAGAAATTAATAGTTCAGAAGTCATGAGCGATAGACTTTTCATTCGTTTCTAGTTTCGCTAGTAAAATTGGAATTCATAGGTGCTAGTTGTTAGGTCATATTTGTGCTATATAACAATAACTTGTTTAAGCTTGTTTGTACTTCCGCAATAGTTTTATTGTACCAGAGAAATGGTTCCTTACTTGAGACTTTAAGCGTATTTTGTAACTGAAACCATGTAGAGTTGCTTGTATTGATTTGTTGCATGCGCTTTAGCGTTTAGTGCTTAGGTTTAAATGTAAAATAATAAAATAGAGGTAAAATTGTTTACGGGTTTGTAACTACTGCTCATTTTACGGGAATTCTAACACTGATAGGTTTCTATCAGTGTAAAATAGCAATAGGTTTCTATTGCTGAGAGTCGGAACTTCGGAAGGCTTCTTATGATTTCGATGTGAAAAAAATCACGCTACTTATAGGATAGAAGCGCCAAGGAACTCAAGCCATAAAAGCCAGTATCTTGTCTAGTACCTACAGAACTTTTCATAGTTCATATTTGGAAGAAAATCATTTCTTGAGAATTTCTTACTGTGCAGCGTTAAGTTTAGAAAATTAAGATGCTTTCAAGAAAGCGTTTAGATAGGTAGATTAAGAGTCATGTCAATTCGAGCACGTTTCAACGATGCTTTTAGATTTCAAGGTATTCTGTATCCGTAGATTTATTTATTTTTATTTATCAAACACAAATGGTTGTTTTCAAAAAACTCATTTTTTTGTAGCATACCTCTGATGCTGCAACAAAAGGGCTTTTTTGAAAACAACCATTTGTTTTTCAGATCATCAAGAGGGGAGGGTGAGGCATTTAGGACACTCCAACAAATGGGACGTAGTCTGGTCTGGAGCACAGTCACTGCAGTCGCAATAAATGTTGATGGATGGATCGATGATAGATAGGTACGTATCATAAAATTACCAGCCGGTCGATTCTGTCGACATCTCACCGTGAACACTTAGGTGGAGTGAAAGAGTGAAGTATGTTTTGACAGCTCACTTGTCGTTCACTTCACCTAAGTATTCACTTCGACATGATTACAGAATCGCACTGCTGATCAGGTACGAATTTTCTAGCAGGGAAAGAATTTCCTAGCTCTTCAGTGAGTCTTGTACAGTTCTAGAGAATTTTAATGCCAATTACAACGGAATGCTCTTGAACTGCAATTAATTTTCCGTGTCGTCTTGGATTGACGGATGACGTTCAAGAGCTTATCATTTCAACTTTCAAGTAGTAAGTCAATGGAACTGATTATTTCATAGTAATGTGCAATGTGCATTGCGCATGTGTTTGCAATTCAACTTGTCAATTGTCACACCGGCTACCGCAATCCAATGTCGTGGAAGACAGAAGTTGGTGTGTTAAAATATCCTCAACTGATTGAGTTATTTTTCTGTTTGGAGTTTTTATTTGGTATTTAATTAAACTTTACGTAAAACTAAAAATTTTGTAGACTAGGTAAATGGTAAATTAAATCTTCTAAATAAATATTTACTGTGATACTGTGATCGTTTGCTTAAGGGAAAAAATCGATGGGAGTACCGACTCATTTAGTAAAAAGGTTTACCAATAGCTTTTGTGTAAAGCATTTCTTAGGATATACAAGCCTCATTCTAACACAGTCGCCAATTACAGGTAAACCAACATTGAATAGGTTAGCAAAAACACATAATATTTATTCACGGGAGTAAATGCGGGAAAAAACTTACTTGTTAATTCGATTTTTAAGACATTTTTCTTTAGTTTGACTAAGTAGGTACCTAATTCCTTAAAAGTGCTTTCCAGACTTGGGAATTCAGAGCTATGACATATGCTTTAGTTATTATTGTGTTGAACCTATTTACGTACTGCTATGATGGAAACCGGTGTCGCGCGTGATTTTAAAGGTTTTTTTATGACGTTTTTACCTTTACCTACCTATACGTTACGTTTAAGATAGCAACACACACACAACACTGTATCAACATTATTATAATAATTAATAGGCTTGATAAGTAACTAGGTATAATTTGTTTTTTTTTTGCTTTCCTAAGTTAGTAGGTATTTTAAACGAAAAAAAAAAACACTGGCAGCTCAATGCCATAGATAATATTTGGGGACTTTTTAAAATCAAGTTGCGTGCGTTTTAACTTTTTTGAACATATCGTTACGTTCTAGTTTTTAACTTCTTTTGCCTTAATTTTGATGATTATTGTTATACTTTAAAGCAGTAATTTTGGCGCAAAAACACAAGTGCTACGGAACTGTTTGTTCTTTTATCAGTCAACGTGTGAGGGGTCAAGGCGGAGATAACATGTCATAGTGTTATGCCCTTATCGGGAAGAAATGTTAGGTCATTATGATACGACCAGTTTTTGTGGGGAGTGAGCGTTTACTTTTAACTATGTTTGTGATGGTTATCGATAAATTAGACATTGTTTATTAGAATGTAATTGAACAAATTAGGAATTTGTTTTCTATTGCGACGATGTTTTTAATATTATTTGCGCTTGATTGGGCCATGCTCTAATGCAATTCGATTTTATTTTACAATGGAATCGAGTTTTGATATTTATGAATCTAAGTTACCATAATTCACAATTTTGATTACTTTGGAGAGATTTAATAACTTACCTATAGCATTTTGTAAAAATATGAACAAAAAATTACTGTGTTAGTGTTTCTGTAATTTACAAACTAAAAATAAGTTTTTATTCATCTGATTGGCTATTTGTATGCAGTTTGTATGACTACTGGTTGGAAAGTCTAGTCGCCTATCTCAATAAAATGATGAATTTATGAACTCTTAATGAGACAGGACCGCCCAGAACTCGCAGTTGTTTTTAAAGTTGGTTAGCCAGTTTTTAATTAACTAGAAAGACATTGTAATATTGTGAGACATTGTGATTTTTACGGTAATTGAAGAATATCACTGAAATTAAATGAAAGAAAATCGTGTTTTTGTTTTATGCCGATGCCCAGAACTGGTCTTATGTAGTAGCGTACCTAGCAGCTAATATAGTAGTCTTTTTACTTTTTGTTGTTCTTCTCGTGTAAACGATTTGAATGCCATAAACTTTGTGCTCAATTAATCTGAATGGACAAAAAGCGAAAGGGTTTATTTGGAAATCACTTGATTTTTCTTTCAGAACAAAGGTGGTGCTAAAGTTTAAAAAAAAAGTAAAGACAAAATAAATTAAAAAGCTGAAACACTCGCTGAATGCATAGGTAACCTCTTCTTTTATTAATCAGTAAAAATTTACAAAAATAATTGTGTTCGTTAGTTAGTGCAACAGCAAGAGTAATTGAAAGATTTTGTTGTTTTTTTTTTCTTAATAAGAATAAGTTAAGCGATATTGAGCTACAAATTAAATTGTTCACGGTTGCATTATTCACTTCTCTTTTCTTGTTAATTGATAGCTATTTTCTTATTTGAATTGATTGTTTTTAAGCAATAGGTAACGTTTCAAGATTTTTTTTTTTTTTTAATGTTTTATTCGAATGTGGATCGCACCGATCTCTATTAAAAAGGGGTAGATAAGAGTAGATACTTAACAAGTTATTATCTATATAATAAGCAGGTAGGAAGGTAATTATGAGTTCTTAACGGTTATGTAATGAAAGAATTAAGTAAGTAACTAACGCGACCAACTAATCACACAGTAATGGTTCAATTATGCAACTTATTAACTAATTAGAAACAAGTATGGACATGAGGTTGGATAATATAATGTTGTTATCTGTTCCTCTTACACTGTCTTTAACACTTGTGCCGATAAGTTGCAAAGTTAAAATTTCTAAGAAATTAAGTCAAAGTAAGAGAAATAAAACATTAATTGTCAGTATCTTAAATAATAATTATAAAAATTGTTTTCACTTACCAAAAATATTCTGTCCGGCTAACTAGCCAATAATGCAGCAAAGCGTATCCGCAAACATTTTCGAAAAAAACAAATATTTATCTCAAATTAAAAAAGGAAAGCACCTCACTAAACACTGTCACTGTCTCAAAAGAATCGTTTAAAAATAAAACAGGAATATAATAGGTCGAATTCAGAAAAAAAAAATAAAATTATCGTGTCTATGTTCGATCGCGTTCGGAATTTGAAAGTGCGCGGGAAATGTCGCGCGTTCGTGGAGCACGCTGGGCAATCGCTGACTGACGCGATGTTTCGTTTCGATAGCGGCCTGAACCCGTGGTTCAGTGTGTGGGATTAAAAATTGGAGGGCCCGGTGCACACACACTTCGCAGTAGGTACCGATCTACCTACAACGGATGCTCGCTGTTTAAATTTCGTTGTTGACAAAAAGTTTGCAGAACTAAAAACGTAAACACATTCTTGAAGTTGCCGGTTTTTAACATTCTGTATATCAAAGGTAAACAAAGCATTGTTTAATTTGGGAAAATGAACACAAACTTCATTTATTTTACTTTTGAAGGCACTACAGTCAATTACCAATTAATTAATTAAAAAATAAAAGTCAAACAAAAATAAATTAAGAAAGTTATAAAGTTGATTTCCTTCCACTGCATACTAGATGGCGCTACTGACGCCAATGTTTACAACTTTAGTTTAAACTACTCGCCGCTAGATGGCGCTGACAGCGTAAGATCAACGAGCTATGAAACTTTTTCATACTTGATTGATAGATTTGTTAAGCGGTATTTTACTGTGGAATTTAACAACTATAAAAACAACTCGATAGCATTTATGATCCTCCGTGAAGTCCGACTCCCTATTATTCCATTTGCGTCATCACTTTGCTTACAACTCAAGTCAAGTTTAGCTGTTTATTAATGTTCATAAGCATCGTAAATATTTATCTTACGTATCAGTTAATTGCCCATTAAGGAGACTTAGAGAAAAGTCTAGTAGCTACCCAGCTAGACCAATGGGAGCCATACAAATTGTCTAGCTAGCACATGATACTAATAGGAGTAAATCGCCTAGTCAATTGAACCGCGTTTTTTTCACAAGATTGGTCTGGCCTTGAGCTAAGATCTTATGAATTTTGATTAGGATTAAACGTTGAGCTGATATAATTTGCAAATATATTCACGGGAATGCGAGCTACGTCTCGCTTGATATGCCAAGATCGCAAGATGGATAGATGGGGTATATACGTTTTTACAAGAAATCTTAATGTTAGTTGTTGTTAATGATCACAATAGCGGTCTTAAGGTAGGTATATTGGTGATTTCATCCTCGAAAATCTATTTGCTTATTAATTTTAGTTATAGTCGGAGATAAATGGTGTTTACGTAAATCAGTCGTTTAATGCATTGCTGATTCCACCCAGGATATTGCATGACGTCATTGAATATCCCGCATTGATGACGAACAGCAACGTCATCGATGAGGTCACAAGGGTCTCTATAGGTACTAATTGATATTGATTGACTAGGTACTTATGTGATATTTCGGTAACGTATGTATGTCAATGTATAAAATGGATAAAACTGTGTCTAGTCGCTAACCCCAATGTTCTTAGTTTCTCCTCTTTTTTGTAATTTTGACTAAATCAATTGTAGTGGAGAGGTTTTCTCCAGCGTAACTTGCAACATAGACCAACATTCACAACATAGAAAGCTGTTGGTATACTCAGCAAAACCGTTATACAGGATATGAAAACCAGGCTTAAGAGCGTGTATTCCGTCCACTAGCGCCGCCAATCGTTTTTTTATTATTTGTGATAAATTTAAGACACTTAGATAAAAAACCGCTCTGTAGTGCACTGAAGAAATGTATTTATTGTGTTTTGAGAGTTATGTTTTGTACTTTAGAACATAAATAGTTGCCAAAGTCGATATTTTTGCTAAAAGTGGCCACTTTTAGCAATAATTGCCGTTTTGGCTATTTAGTCATGAGTTATGTATTAAAAATAGCTGTCAAAAAATAATAGATACATTTCTTCAGTGCACTACAGAGCGGTTTTTTATCTACGTGTCTTAAATTTACCACAATTAATAAAATCGATTGGCGGCGCTAGTGGACGGAATACACACTCTTAAGTAAGTACAATAAGTTTAGTGACAACGCTAAACTTGCCCTAATATTGATTAAGCAAAAATCAATTAGAATAATTCTTTGCTCAACAAACCATTCTGAAAAATCATAGACCCAGAACTCTACCTTGCGGGACCCACCAGGAACATTCCCTTCTGACGTTTACTATAGAAATGCGAAAAATAGATGAAATAACTTTTTAATATTAACTTTCATGCTGACATACTTGTCTAATTCTACATAGATTACACAATCTACCTGATAATTGGATCCGACAATGTTTATCAATGCTTTTAACGATTCATGCGGTCCTTCTCAATCGGACAATTATTTGGAAGGTAAGTAATCACTTGCTAACGTCTGAGCAAGTGATTACGTATATCGTAATATAATATGTATGTGCCTATATTCTTGTTACCATATAAAATGGATAAGCCGGAACATGACAAACTCCACTTAGAAACCCTTAAAAGGGTGTCAGGAAAATTCCACCATATAACAATATCCTAGTTCTAATAAAAATAAGGTGATAAAATAATTATTAATAGTTAATAGATGACTTAATAGTTAACCAGAAGTCTTTGTGCGCTCATCGCATCGTTTGTGTAAGTTATTTAATAAAAAATACATTGAATTTCTACATAATCTTGGCTTCAAAATGGTAGATTTTATTTTTTATTATTAATTCTGATTTGCTAAGCTATAGGTTAAACTAATTGTTAAGATCTACTTAAGGCGCGTCCCCGAGCAAAACGCAGCGCTAGCCGTTTTTTGTGCAGTTTTTTGGAGCTATTGTTTTGTTTTGTTTTTATTCTTTTTTTTTGGTCATAATCATAACTTATTATTATTTTATTTTGATTTGCATGTTTTATATTCGTCCCATTATTTAATATTTCTACACCAGCAATGGTAGTATATGTGAAACAATATTTAATGTAAGATCTTAATGTACCATTATACTGAGAAATAAATACAAATACAAAATACAATACTATCTACTCTTTATCCAAAAGAAATATCAACTAATAAAAAATACATTGAATTTCTACATAATCTTGGCTTCAAAATGGTAGATTTTATTTTTTATTATTAATTATAATGTTTAAGTAATCTCCTAACAACGAAACCACAGAAATGAGAAAAAATTACTGAAAACATGCATCTTCTCGAAAACTAACGATTATTTTGATTTTTCACTTACACTAATGGATAGGCAATTTAATTATGAACATTATGGTAGAAGTATTTTTTTCAAACGACCAAAATTAGATTTTATAACGATTTTATTCAACATTCTGAGCGTATTCGCTACTGTATCTCTTGCGCTGTTATTGAGGGAAAAAATGCTCAAGGTTATTTGCTCAGGGTACCGCCTTAAGAGCGTGTATTCCGTCCACTAGCGCCGCCAATCGTTTTTTATTATTTGTGGTAAATTTAAGACACGTAGATAAAAAACCGCTCTGTAGTGTACTGAAGAAATGTATTTATTATGTTCACTTCGACATGTTTACAGGAATCGACTGGCAGTTCTCTGGGCATTCATTTTCGGTCAGTCGGTGCGCACTCGACTCCCAAAACAAATGATTCGATCTATTTTGGATCGAATTGGCTCAAGACTGTTATTACTGACTAGCTTTCGTAGGAATTTCAGGAAGAAAATTCCTACGGGAACGTCACTATGCTGTCCGCGACTTTGTACGCGCATATCCCGTCTTTTCCCGTTCCCATAGGAATTTCGGAAAGAAAATTCCTACGGGAACGTCACTATGTTGTCCGCGACTTCGTACGCGCATATCCCGTCTTTTCCCGTTCCCGTAGGAATTTCGGAAAGAACATTCCTGCGGGAACGTCACTATGTTGTCCGCGACTTCGTACGCGCATATCCCGTCTTTTCCCGTTCCCGTAGGAATTTCGGGAAATCCTCTCTTAGTGCACACCTACGGAGTGTAAAGAAGCTACAAGCCAAACAACTTTCTACGACCAATAGTTTCAGATGTGCGTTGATCGATCAGTCAGTCTGTTTCTTCTTTTATATAAACAGATAGATAAAACATACATATATATAGATTAGGTTACAGAATTTGTGCCGGTCGAGGTCCTGAATAGCCGTAGAACTGCGCTTGCTTAACCCACTGTAGGTAGGTACTACAGTGTATTCCTACACAGATCTAGATGAGAAAGAATCGCAATGATCGCTCATTAAACTTCGAAACCGGTCAGTTGTGAGTCGGATCGGGTGCAAAGGATTCCGAACGAATAACATTTGTTGAACATGTTATTTTATATGATTTTTTATAAGCCTAATAACTTTAGTTTTTTTTTTAATATTACGCGTCAGTAATTTCGGAGATACCCTGGCGGTGAAAGGTCAGTTTTCATGTATTTTATTTAATAATAGGCTTGATTCCATCATCCACAAATTGCAAAACTATTTAGTCCGTCAGTAAGTATTGAAAAATAATGAACACGTATTTTTTGTTTTTGTTAATCAATGAATATTGACCAAGATAAAACGCATCAAAACTCGGGAGTGATGGGGGCTCGTGACGTCACGACTCACTAAAAATTATGCGAAGGTGTGACGTATTGAGAATTTTAAAATAACTTCGTAAATTTTGGTTCCCGTAACAAAAGAAAAAACACGGGTCAAATATTTTTTGATAATCTAACTGACGGACTAATTAGATTTTTTCAGGACACAAGCCCATTGCGGAATGCAATGAGACAATGAGCTGTTTGATTTAACTTGTCACACAAACGGTATACAGCTGAAAAACTATTTTTAAATTCCCTATTTTATTATTCCCTCCCAATAACGACACGATTTTCAAGATTTGTGTATTTTCGTTACGCGTCCGCATTTGGGTCACATAAGGTTATAGGTATGTGTTTCAAACAATGGAATCAGTCCAGTAGATTTGGAGAAAATAGCTGGCTGTCACAAACGGACAGACAGATAGACAGGCAACTCAGTGATTCTAATAAGGGTTCCGTTTTCCATACACAGGTTCGGAAACCAGAAAGTCTAGTTTTACGTCTCAGTTTCGACACAAACAAGATAACCTGCTCTATTCCCAGCCCCAGATGCCACACGAACAATTTTATAGTGCTGCAAACGCAATCAACACGTGCCTAAGTAGGTTATCGACATACAATAGCAACGAGAAACATTGCCTACTCTAAATAAGTTAAATATAACCTGCCAGTTAACATTTACGATCTTTAAACCTAATTCTTGATTGGTTTCGTGACGAAAACTGAATTAACACGATCGGAATTAGTGGGGTATTACTGGTGCTCGCTTGTTTCAACTACATTAAGGTGGAAGCTCCAGGGAAGCCCGTGAAATTCAAATATTTTTATGTTTTTTGCAATTTGCCGGTCAGTGTGAAGCTGTATGTTGAAAAAAATACGGTTCGCGATCGTAAAAAGCATTTATCTAAAGCATTATAACCATTTGAATCATCAATATAAACCTCTAAGTTCATAGAACTCGATTGAATGTTATTTCGTGAAAAAGTCATTCAATCGAGTTGTATGAACTTAGAGGGTTATATTCATAATTAAAATGGGTATAACTCTTTAGAAAATATGCGTTACGGCCGCGAATTGTATTTTGTTTAACATACAGCTTCACACTGACCGGCAAATTGCAAAAAACATAAAAATATTTGAATTTCGCGGGCTACCCTGGAGCTTCCACCTTAAACCTGCTAGCTTTTGCCCGCGACTTCGTTCGCGCATACCTATCCCGTATTTTCCAGTTCCTGTAGGAATTTCGGGAAATCCTCTCTTAGTGCTACCCTACACTCCCCAAGGGACCTACGAGCCAAATTTTCAACTTTCTACGACAAGTAGTTTCGGCTGTGCATTTAGCTTTATTTGTCGGTAAGGGAATAATGGACATGGTAAAAAGTGGCCTATGAATCAACACATGCGAAACCTTTACCATTATTCCTAGCTTTTTTTTAAAATTAAATTTTAAAGATTAGAATAGAACGGACACTTTTTAATATTATGAAACCATTTTAAAAAGTAACTCACTTGGGTTTTATAACCCGGCGCCATTATTTTAAAATGAAACAAAGCAGTCTCAGCGCTGTAAGATTTTTAGTTACCTACAAAAATAATAAAGCGATTAAAGCGCTGTATGACACGAACACTATTGACACTGACAGTCGATGAAATGACAGTTGACACTTTGATGTAATGTATTTTGCACCTGTTATCAGGGAATCGGCCGTCGACCCAAGTTACCACGCTTTCGTATGTTAGAAGAACATAGTAACACTACTCTACACCATTTTTTGGTGAGATAAGAGTCTGGCAGCTCTGGGATCTTTGTCCATTTGTTATGTTTCTGAACTATTGTTTGGTATGTTTTATAACCTCAAAATCCGAAATCATTTTGGATATTTTACAATTCTGAAAAGTGTCCGTGATTTTAATTTAGTTTCAGTCGAACATATGCATTATTTAAAACACAGATAGTAAATTTACGTCTCTGTTGGTTCTTAGGCGAACGATGTATGGGCACTAAACAATGTCCTACAATTTAAATCTCTATTTTGTATGATTTCATGAATCCTATAAAAAATATAAAAAACCAACAAAAAAAAAACTGATATCTGTCTGTCTGTCTAATATCTATCTAGCTCGCCTTTGCACATGTACCTACTTTATTATGACTGTATCATAAAAGTTGTTTTGGTGTACAATAAAGAATAAAGAATTAAGAACAAGTTTACGTTACTTAAAAAGTTACATGATTGCAAAAACTCGCATCTGAAAGTAGATATTTCAGGAACTTCATACTCAGACACTGCAGTGCGTTGATAAAATTCTTCAAAATAAACAAATGACAAAAAATTTAAACAGAAAATGCTATCACCGTACTACGTCATGGCCATAGGCGAGTTCTTTTACATTGTCGATCGCGTTAGCGTAAAAGTCAGAGGAAACTGAATAAGCGCCGCGCCGTCTTGTGATAATAACGGAAAACCTTTATTTCCATACAATTTGACATAAGCGAACGTTTACGTTAACGATATCGAGTACGTTAATAATAATAATACATTACCACCCAAATCCATAGCGTTTCATCTTTGTTTATATATTCTGCAATAGTACTGCTCCAACCGGGGATTGTCCTTGGGAATACTTTCACAGTGAGGGATTATCGCCGGTTGGTGCCCCATTACATTTGAAATGTCTAACGGGGCCTCTGCGAGTTGGCTTCGGCCCCTAGTACGCCTACCAAAGGAACGGGTCTCCAGAGACCCGAGAAAGTTAAAAAAAATACGTTAAGAAATTCGCATTAGGCTCTGGTCCTTCACGCATCCAGCAGAATCCCTAGCTGATCCGACTGAGTAGTGAGCTTTCCCTTGATAGAAAACGCTAAGGTCCCAAACTCTCAATTTGTTAATACAACCTGTCTGGTCACTCACCTAGGCCAGAGTCTAAGATGATGGCCAGGGTCAAAATAATAATCATAATTTTTGCACTAACAAGAAAATTACTGTAGGAAGGTAAATCATTTTGCATAACTGAAGTCATGAATGTACAATGTAAAGTGGCGTGGGCAGATAAGCGTTTAGAAGGATTAAACCTGCGTAAGAACTACAATAAACAAGCCAGATTAGAGTGCCAATTCTGTGAATTCTTAAGCAACGTTCACATTCGTATGTCAGTCGCAAACTGTAAAAAATGTATAGAAATTGTGGCTTTATTGACAGTTTGCGACTGAAATGCGAATGCGAACGGTTAGAATCAGCCGATATTAATGGAAGGAATAAATCCAGCATTAGTGTGATCAGCGCTGGAGTGCCGCAGTAGCATCCCAAAAGTCTGGCAGAACTATGGAGACAAGCTTCTAATAACCAAAAGCTGAACAAAAAACCGGCCAAGTGCGAGTCGGACTCTCCCACGAAAGGATCCGTACCGTAAATTGAAAAAAAAAAATACAACCGACTTCTAAAAAAAAAAACACTACAAAGTAAAAAATAACTTTAAATTCGGAAGTCGGTTTTTGTTACTTTCTTCGTATTTTGTCACCGACTTCCGAATTTAAAGTTATTTTTTACTTTGTAGTGTTTTTTTTTTAGAAGTCGGTTGTATTTTTTTGTAAAAAGTTTTTTATTTTTCACTTTTTAGTGGTGCCCCACACCTAACAACACCACTACAAAATCGCAGAAAAGCAAAATACGCAATTTCGATTATCAAAGAATCATCTAAATAGTCAAATTCCAGCGATTTCGATTTAAAATCCAAAGATCGTCACCGATTTTGATATTTATTTATTTATTTATTTATTTATTTATTTATTTATTACAGCTTGGAGGACTTACAGCTTAAACAAACTAAAAATAATAAACAAACATAAACGACAGAAAGCCAATTACAAGTCCTCACGTATAGTGTCAGACTTAAAATTGTGAAGTGAGCATAACAATCTTTACTTCTTAATTGAGTAGTAACTAGAAACCTTTAGTTAAATAATAAAAACATTACAGAAAAATTGAGGATACAATTAAAGGACTACTTAAAAAACCTGAGGCTTATACGTCTTCTGGCCGAAGCCACGCTAGTCATAAAGGGATCCAAGTCATGCTGCTTACACATATTATTGAACTGTCTACTTGCTCGTATAATAAAACTGTTCTGTCTGTAATTTGTTGATGCTAGAGGCACACGTAATGATTTAAATGGGACCAATCTGCAAGTATATCCTTTCAGATAAAACGAAAATTTTTCAAATCGGTTTATAATTGTCGGAGTTACGAGGTACAAACATAAAAAAAAAACACAACCGAATTGATAACCTCCTCCTTTTTGGGAAGTCGGTTAAAAACACGTTCCTTTTAAAGGATCGCTCTTTATTAAATTTTTATTTTATTTGTTGCTATAGCAGCAATAGAAATACACAACACTCTGTGAAAATTACAACTGTCTACGGTTCTTAAGTTCAGCTCGCTGACAGAATTATGGATGGATGGTTAAGTAATATTTGGGTACGGAACCCTAAACACGGTGATTCTTGGCGAATACTTTACGAGTCTGCGACTAGAGGTATGATGCATCAAATTGTCACCAAACAAAGGGTAGGTTACTAAAATCAAGTCATCCTTTTCCTAGGAATCGTCTTTACTATCTCGAGAAAAAATCTATTCAACATTTAAATTACCACCTAAACTAATCAAAATAATCTACTTCATCTCTCTGTTCCAAGAAACATATGAATAATCATGAATATTGAATACCTTTTGAATAAGCTGTTAAACGAGGCTGAGGTCTGGTTATTTCAATACTAACTGGTTTTTTGCCCCAGCTTCCTTTAACCTTCGATATTGGACCAATTTAAATTATCAACGTTTCTAGTACCTAGAGACGCCATTAAAACCGTTGAAAATAAAACACTACAAAGTATAAAAACTAAATCGGAGGTCGTTGTTAAAAATAGAGATACAAATCAAAAACATCGACATCCGAAAGGTTATTTTACGCTTTGTAGTGTTTTGTTTGGAAGTCGGTTATTTATTTTTTTTTGATTTTTTTTTTTATTTTTCTCTTTTAAGTGGTGATACTTGGACAGCGTCTTCGTCTACGCAGAAATTGAAATAATCAAAAATGCTCATAAAATAAAAACTGCTGACTCAAACTGAATACAATTTCTAAGGGACCAAATTTTAATGGCAAGTGCAATAAATGCCGCATTGAACTAAAAATAATCACATAAATCAGATCAGAAACCTCGGAGTAATCGGTGTACATACATAAAAAACATCCGCCGAATAAAGAACCTATTTTATTTTTTAACCGACTTCCAAAAACCTACTTTTTTGGAAGTCGGTCAAAAAATAAAATAGGTTCTTTCGTTAGACATTTCAAATGTAAAGGGAAATCTCGGAGTAATCGGTGTACCTACATAAAAAAACATCCGCCGAATAAAGAACCTATTTTATTTTAGTAGGTTTTTGGAAGTCGGTTTAAAAACAAAATAACGGCTATTAATATGTGCAATTTGTAACATTATTCTTTGACTACGGACATGACGGATTATAAAGAAATAAAGAAGAATAAATTATGCGAACTGAAAGAAATTGAGGTAAGAGGGAATAGAATGGCGTAACAGGTTAGTAATAGGTTACTTCTAGACAAGCGTGTTTCATCTTCGACCACATCATATTCAAAACAATAAAAAAATATTATTATTAATTAATTAATTTATAATTAGGTATTTATTTAATTAATTATTATTTATTTATTATTAATTAATGTAAAGTTAAAAAAAGTTGATGATTCTTTGGTAGAATTTGAAAATCCACCATTGTATTAACGAAACCAACTTAGCATTACTTCAATAATATTTACTAGAGATCGCGCATGACTTCATTTTCGATTAAACAAAGCCATTCCAGTCTGAAAAATCAAATAAAGCTGTAGTATCTCTGCAAATTATCTCCGCGAATTTCGATTTGTTTTACTGTTGACGCATAGTTCGCATGTACTTAGTCAAGCATTGAAAGTACCTACATAGCCTTTAAATGTTAAGGTCAAATGTACCACGATAAACATTACGACTTCAATAAACCTAATCATCATAGCATGAGTCGAGATGCAATCATAGAGATTTCATCATAATAACCAACAGGAAAAAAATTATATCCCTTGACGACAGGTAAATTCATTCAAAAGGGGATGACAGAATCCACGTACTTTTTATGATGCTGCATTGTTAAATGATAAAGCTGATCCGGTTTACTGTGCTATAGTCACACGTGTATTAGATTGAGGGATCCCGGGTACAATAACCATGTAAAATATAGACATCAGTCTATAAGATAATAAAAAATACGCTGTCGTTGGTTAGCTCCATCTAATCTAAGAAAATATATATTGCTACTTGTTTTCCTTATAGAAAATACTACAAACAAAAGTTCACCATTGTCATCTACCTAGCCTTTTCCCAATTATATTGGGGTCGGCTTCCAGTCAAAACCGGATTTAGCTGAATACCAGTATTTCACGTGGAGCGGCTGCCTACCAGACCTCCACAACCCATTAACTGGAAAACAAAGTACTTCATAGCAAGACTGGAGTCAGATTTACTGGCTTTTGACTATCCGTAACGACTTCCAAGATCTACAAATGACAGCCGGGATCAACGGCTTAACGTGCTTAAGGAAAAACTTTCACCGTTTGAAAATATTCAGGTAAATAATTGACATGCAAGTGATGCAACAAATACATGCAGCATTATTTTACAAATTCTAAAATACCTATGCCATAACCATGACTTTCAAGCTTGATCTAACGACAATTAAACGCACGTTTTCTAAGCAAATCGAATGCAAAATTAGTATCATTCGTTTTTGAATCGTGAGACTGCATTTACATAATACACTCATCCATGACAAGATACTGGCTCAATCAAGCTAATACGTGGCTATTAAAGAATATTTGCTACACATCAACTACTGACACTAGTTGGCAATGATGGACCAGTTTCAGCAACCAGTTCTGTAGCCACTCAACAGCATAACGTTCTATATCTTCATAAACTAATAAGGATTAGAAAGCCATTCATTTCTGAGAAGTTAATCTTTCTATAGTTCTTGGTACAATACAGTCCATTGTTGGTAAGTCATCCATGACTGGAGCAGATTTGGTGAATCAAATCTTATTGACCAAATCTGGTTTCGAGCTGATTTTATCACTGGATTCGTGAGTCATGTAAGGCGAAACTTCCAGGCGGCAGAATTCTGAGTTGCTGATGAATTTATATCAAGAGCAACTAAAGGAAATGACGAAACTTGAGGAACTCGTACACAAGTTGCAACTTGCCTTATTCTTATAGCTATTCCAACTGTTAGTTGAAATGGTAGAAGTAATACTGTAAAAGTAAGTACTTGTAAGCGTGAGAAAATAACAGTCCCAAGACAAGTTTTGATGTACCTATCAAAAGTAGAATGCCATAAAAGTGTTTAGTACTTAAATGCTGAAAGATAAAGGCGGCTAATTAATCGTTAAACATCTTAAAGCTAACCAACATTTAAGTGAAACTTAAGCAATTAACATTTCAACGACAATCTAATTTTCTTTGCTCATCTCCCGTAAAAAAAAAGAAAGCCCAGCAACATCATATTATTAAGGCTGTAAATCACGGTCTTTTAGCAAGCCTATCAAAAGAAACCATCTTGCTAACTATCTAGAAACTAACGTACATTGAAAAATCATTCAATTAGTAGTAATAAACATAACTACTTAAGTCGTGGACTGCTTACAATTAACACCTTGTTATGTTCGCGCCTCGTCAATTTTGACGGCTCAGAATTAGAAATCAGAGTTTGCGAAGCTTGAAAGATAAAGCAATAAATATGTTGTTAGAGGCATATGTTCACACCTTAAAAATTGTGTTGATAGGGAGAAAATAGAAGAATAAAACTTCTATACTCCGACCGAAAATGAAAAAAAACTTTTACAAAAAAATACAACCGACTTCTAAAAAAAAACACTACAAAGTAAAAAATAACTTTAAATTCGGAAGTCGGTGTTTTTGTTAGTTTCTTCGTATTTTGACACCGACTTCCGAATTTAAAGTTATTTTTTACTTTGTAGTGTTTTTTTTTTAGAAGTCGGTTGTATTTTTTTGTAAAAAGTTTATTATTTTTCACTTTTTAGTGGTGCCCCACACCTATCAACACCACTACCAAATCGCAGAAAAGCAAAATACGCAATTTCGATTTAAAATCCAAAGTTCGTAATCGATTTTGATATGATTTAAATGGGACCAATCTGCAAGATCCTTTCAGATAAAACAAAAATTTTTCAAATCGGTTCATAATTGACGGAGTTATGAGGTAACAAACATAAAAATAAAAAAAAATAAAAAAACATACAACCGAATTGATAACCTCCTCCTTTTTGGGAAGTCGGTTAACAAAAGCAGGAAAATGATGATGACAACACATGTAGTAGCAGTATATTATTATGCAAAATAATTATGTAAATTCTTTTATTTAAAACACGGGAGAGAATTTAATTATTTGATGCACAGTCAAAGTGTGGAACGCTCGGCCAGCGTCTGTGTTCCCTTCCACATACATATAAGACTTAAAACATAATTATGTACGTCAGCCTTCAAAGCAAGAGTGACAAGCAGCCTCATCCATCTCTTTCCATCAGGAGTGTTCAAGATCAAGAGCAAGCACATCCAGTTACAATTCTATACTCAGCTGTGCAGAAGCCTGTGTCGAAACTTATATTCAGGTCAAACAACTTGCTGTCCATTCCGGAGTCTGTCTTCAGTACAAGTCTTCACATATTTTGTGCATGCACCTTTACATATTTATCTAAACATCCATCTAAATAACAAAGTTTTGTGGTCATTTAATATGACATTTTAATCAATCTATCTATAGAATCCCATAAAAAATCGATACTTACTTTATGTTAATGAGATGGTTATGAATATGTTGTGACACGAGTCCACGTGTTTCATTGGATCTATAAATTAGCACATTAGTGTCATCGCTTGTCAATGACCTTTTTGCGACTTTTAAGCAATGACAAATAAGTACGGGTAGTAATGAAGATAGAAAACTAGTGACAGAAGTAGAAAAACAGATGGAAATATGCTAAGATGGGAAGAGAATAACAGAAAAAAGCTATAGTAGAGTAAATCTATGTTAAAGGTAAAAACTTACGACCAAGAAAAATAACCCATTCGTAGTAACATTTCCCTCTCAAAATTCCATATCGCGGAATAAAACATTGTACGTAAAAACCAAATCAAGAGACTTTCCTATTACAAAAGTTTTTTAACGTCACCTCAATATTGTTATTTAATAAACACGTTTTAAAACATTCAAAACATGTATAATGATAACGCCAGGTTAAACACACACCGCTACCGACCAGAGCCTCAAATTCCTATGACTCATGAACACTCAAACATGACCGAGTAGGTCCCCTTACACGCTGTTTCCGTAAACGAACGTTTTTACTTTTTTACGTGGAAACAATTTGTGTTTTGGTGAAGATTTATGTCCATCTAAGTGTGATGAATGACGATGTTTTAAACGAAAAAGCTTTTAAGGTAAGGATTCTTGATGGAGCTATTACAGAGTCGGATGGTGACGATGAACAGAAAGAACATAAAATGTCAAATGATGATACCGCCGGTCGATTCTGTAAACATGTCGAAGTGAAGGCGGGGGTGAAGTTATCATGAATTGAGCTGTCAAACTATATAAAAAAGATGGCATGACAGGTCACTTGTTGTTCACTCCACCTAGTGAACACGGTGAGATTTCAACAGCAGTGCGATTCTGTTAACATGTCGAAGTGAACACTTAGGCGAAGTGAACGACAAGTGAGCTATCAAACCATACAATAATAGATGGCATATGACGGCTCACTTGTCGTTCACTTCACCTAAGTATTCACTTCGACATGATTACAGAATCGCACTGCTGATCAGGTACGAATTTTCTAGCAGGGAAAGAATTTCCTAGCTCTTTAGTGAGTCTTGTACAGTTCTCGAGAATTTTAATGCCAATTACAACGGAATGCTCTTGAACTGCAATTAATTTTCCGTGTCGTCTTGGATTGACGGATGACGTTCAAGAGCTTATCATTTCAACTTTCAAGTAGTAAAAGTCAATGGAACTGATTATTTCATAGTAATGTGCAGTGTGCATAATATTGCGATAATATGTCACCTAAGATCACGGTGACATGTCGACAGAATCGACCGGCTGTATAGCCCGGCTGGACATTATGGTAAAGGCTTTAAATAACAACTAGCCATCTGATGAGACATTGCCACCTTCGAATGCACTGCAGTAAATATGGTTTTGTTACAAGACAACCGTTGACAGATTTACTAGGTAGGTAGAAATAAAAATAAAAAAAGGAAAGAGGACCAAGTCAAATGTTACCATTTGGAGTAATGTATGAAATATTATACAGGACAGAAGCTGCAAATCCTTGTTAATAAAACATGAAAATTATTTGTCAAGTAGGTAAGTTAAAATGCCAGTGAACGATGATGAGTTGGAAACTCGCCAAAATAATATTGTTGTTAAAAACGTGTACTGTCATTTTTTTTTGGCGTAACACGAGGTGACTAGTAAATACGATGCGGCCATTCTTCATTGTGAAATTCTTCAAAATAAGGTTTTATGTTTCAACCACATTATTGATTTGTCTGCATACCGTTTTTCAAGTCATAACAAATGACAAAGCGGCCACGATACTTCAATTCTGAATTTGTGCGGACCATAACAACAATGACTTCAATTTGCGAATGCCATCATGATTCCGCTGCGAAAAGAGACGGAGCTACAGAGGTCGAATAGTACTATCCCTGTTTACTGTTGAGCATGTTTTGATCTCATCAGACCCCATAAGTACCCAATTACAGACCTTCTCTCTGTGAGTAGCAGTGGGCCAGAACCACTACTCACCAAGCTGGTATGTGTGGATGCACAACTTAGAAGGGAACGTGCACGGCTTTGAGTATGCTGAAAACGCCTGTGCACGCTATTCCTCATGACTTCATGAAGCATCTCATGTGACTCAATCATTGTCTGCATGAATTACCTCGTAAGTCTCATTTATTTATTTTTTTTACTTGTGTAAGTTGTTCTAACTCTGGTTCCTATTTTTAAATCCCGATTAAAAACATTTTGTTCTTGTTGTTACTGGTACTTGACATTGACACTTCTGTGTTGCAGCTTACAATTCCTGCACGTTCCATATATATGTCAGTTTCTTCACAATGATATCTTTTACCGTTTTGAGAGCAGTGGTGATAAAATAAATTACAGTGCCTTTGAAATAAAGTGCTTTCCTGGTCAAATATTAATTTATCTTTATACAGGTACCTAGAGATAGTCATAAAACCTTAATAATTATGTCAAATCGAAAACGGTACAGAACTCGAACTCTGTTTAAACTACGAGTAACTTAGAACAATAGCGTGTTTATATGTGCAGTAGTTTGTCTAAATCTAATTGTAGCAATGTCCCTACCTCTAATTCTATGGTTTCACAAACAACGTTTGGAGTTACGTTCTGTATCCTCCAAGTTTATAAACTAGTAGGTAAGTTTTGATGCAGTGTGTGTGGGGTGTTATGGTATCACTCACGATTTTGTAGTAAGATCACAATGAAGAGAGTCTGTTTGTAGAAGCCGATGAATATTCAATGGAACTCGTAGATGTATTTAAGAGCTATCCCACGTGCCAATTAGATACATTTATTATTCAGATGTCTGAGCTACTAGCTGACCCGCACAACTTCGTCTGCGTCACATTTTTCATAAATGCTCCACTATTGTTGGTCGTAACGTGTTATAGCCTTTCTCGATAAATGTGCTATCAAACACTAAAATATTTTTTTCATTAGAACAAGTAGTTCCTAAGATTAGCGCGATCAACCAAACAATTAAACTCTTCAGCTTTATAAGTCTCATGAATGTCGTCAGTTTTTGCGTAACATCCTAGAATCAATGATATATAAAACTATAGATACGTTGTCAGCACTCTAAAATGACAACATGAAATGAAGCCAATTGGCCACATCGCGCTTAGTTACGCACCAACCTGTCGCGCGACACTACGTTTGTTTTGATGTCAATTTGACTATTACTTATCCTGTGACGTAACTGAAGATGTATATTTATCTCCCTCTAGCAACAGACATCCCGCCGTACGGTGACATATTTTCTTTCTCTTTCTTCATGCGTATTAGTAGTTATCTAGTATTTTCGCCGTTTTTAAGCGCCGTGATGTTGGTGTCTATCAGTCACTCGGTAACGGAAGAATTTTATATTCTAGGCAATGACGTATTATATAGACACGTCATAAACCAACATCGCGGCGCTTAAAAACGGCGAAAATACTAGATAGCTACTAATACGCATGAAGAAAGGGAAAGAAAATATGTCACCGTACGGCGGGATGCCTGTTGCTAGAGGGAGATAAATATACATCTTTAGTTACGTCACAGGATAAGTAATAGTCAAATTGACATCAAAACAAACGTAGTGTCGCGCGACAGGTTGGAGCGTAACTAAGCGCGATGTGGCCAATTGGCTTCATTTCTTGTTGTCATTTTAGAGTGCGGACAACGTATCTATAGTTTTATATATCATTGTATTCACTTATATTTTATATCCGCAGTTCAAGTCATTGCATCTTTGTGGTGAACCACAACTTTTCAAGTTCCTCTATAAGCCCGATACCCAACGGTCAATGACCTTGAAGGCAGTTATTTTTCTCTCAAGCAGAACCAAATAATTTCAAGTAAATTATGGCGTGAATTATGGGGTTTTTAATGTGGCAATTCTTCTTCGTTGTTGCAAGTTGAAACGCCGACATTTTGAGGAAGTAAAAGCATTAATTTGGGGTATCAAATTCTCGGGTCACCGACCGCTTCGTACAAATTACTAGGTATACTAAGAAGGCATATTTTTGCAGAACTTTTAGCCACTTTAAAAATATAGGTATCCCCACGTATCTCTCTCTCTCTCTGAACCTTGAACCTGTAACTCAGGAACATCAACTGTGCCATTTAACAAAACACTGTGCACGTCAGATAATGCATTTGTATCGTAATTATTTAAATGACCTTTGAAATTATTCTAGTGAAACACATCTGTTGTGGAGAGACACACGTCGAGAGCATTTGTGTTAGGAATGAATGGCAGGATGCGATGACCCGCTGTATGGCCTATTGTGTTGTTAGTGTTGTTTAGGCATTTGATGCAACTCTTCTACATTGTGGTTTTATGGTATAATCACATCAGAGTACAACGTTTTATTGACAGAATTCCGAACATCAGTATAAAAAGTGGAACCCTTGTGTGGTCACTTGTGTGGTTAGTGTTAGTACTACTAATTTTCACATTCGCATCGCATTCGTGAGCAAATAAGTGAGCTGACCCAAAGCAAGAGTAGAATACTATTTAGGCACAGGAAGAAAAAATATTGGAAACGAATTCAAAATTAAATGTTTATACGCACCGTTATATGTGTAATTAAGTTAGTAAGAATCTTCTTTTTTTGACAGTTTGCGATTGACTTGCGAATGCGAAAGTTGTTTAAAAATTAGTAGAATTGGCCCTCTGGTCTGTGTTTCTGTCTGTCAATTTGCTCAGAATACCTACACTGGACCAATTTCGTTGAAATTTGGTGCACTTAAATGAATAAATTTTGACTGGGACACTCAAGGGGGTCAAATTAAAAAGAACCAACTATTAGTAAAAATATGATTAGATGAGAACCCTTTGCGCGCAAATCCGACTCGCACTTGAGCGGTTTTTTTTAATCCAACATTTTGGTTATTTGGATATCCAATTTGATTCTATCTGGATTCAAAAAACAAGTATTTACGTTTATTGTTACACAACCCTGTCAGTATACCTACAAAGCTTCAAGCATGGAAAATTATAAACCTAAACCAATTTCTTCGTGTACCTACCGTGGCAACACCACAAAAGGTCCTTTACCTTTTCTCATCTAACAGTTCCTTCGATTCAGGGTCACGCTGTTCGTTTCCATGTCTTTTATCCAAATATACAAAATTTTTCCGTTACTGAGTGACTGAAAGACAACGCACAGCCGAATCTACTGGTCGTAGAAAGAACTGAATTTTGCCATATAACTTTCTGTGTCGAAATTCCCACGGGAATGGGAAAAATCGGGATATGCACGTACGAAGTTGCGGGTAGAAGCAATGACGTATTATACATAGACACGTCATAAACCAACATCACGGCGCTTAAAAACGGCGAAAATACTAGATAGCTACTAATACGCATTAAGAAAGGGAAAGAAAATATGTCACCGTACGGCGGGATGTGTTGCTAGAGGGAGATAAATAGACATCTTCAGTTACGTCACAGCATAAGTAATAGTCAAATTGAGATCAAAACAAACTTAGTGTCGCGCGACAGGTTGGTGCGTAACTAAGCGCGATGTGGCCAATTGGCTTCATTTCATGTTGTCATTTTAGAGTGCGGACAACGTATCTATAGTTTTATATATCATTGGGTAGAAGCTAGTTATTTATATAATGAAAAATGTGGTTTCGTACGTATCTGCGTAAAAGTATTTGTCGTCTGACGTCCATACGGAAATGGTGGTTATCCTGTGGGAATTTGCCACTATATCCTTATTAATAATTGTGTGCGTAATATTTTCACAGCAGAGAATTAATTGGTAACTATGTTAATGTGGGATCATAAATACATAACCAGTCTTGTTGCTAAGGAAATTGTACATTGAAGAGTGTGTATTCCGTCCACTAGCGCCGCCAATCGTTTTTTATTAATTGTGGTAAATTTAAGACACGTAGATAAAAAACCGCTCGTAGTGCACTGAAGAAATGTATCTATTATTTTTTGACAGCTTGTTTTAATACATAACTCATGGCTAAATAGCCAAAACGGCAATTATTGCTAAAAGTGGCCACTTTTAGCAAAAATATCGACTTTGGCAACTATTTATGTTCTAAAGTACAAAACATAACTCTCAAAACATAATAAATACATTTCTTCAGTGCACTACGAGCGGTTTTTTATCTACGTGTCTTAAATTTACCACAAATAATAAAAACCGATTGGCGGCGCTAGTGGACGGAATACACGCTCTGAAGTGTTACTGTGGCTTATAGCCTTTATTTTTATATTGCTGGGACAATGCATCTTTCTATTCCATCGGTTATTGTCAGTTCCGTGCTATTTTTCTCAGTTCCTAAGGTAGCACCACCAGTCAAAAGTTTCGATAGTCTTTAACCAAGTACTTTTGTGCGACGGGCTCAATGATATACCGCGTTTATCTGGTGTATTCCTCTGTGGCCGGACCACAGTTTAGTACTCAGATGTTATAGTTCGAAATAATACCTACCTAAAGTCTACTTTCATCGGAATATATGTATATTTTTAGTACCTCAAGAGATATCTTTTTAATTAACAATTTATGTGGTCCGGCCGCCAGGCAGTGCTCTCTGGCCGCGCCACCTCAAATTAAATAGAGTATAATGAACTATTAATAAATCAATATCCCGAAAAAATACTACCTAAAGAGTACCTTGCATACGAAAAATATGGTCCCATAAAACCTTTTAGTTAAGGAGTTATTGGTCGTAGGGTGTGGTCCGGCTAGAAGGTATACTCTGCAGCAAGTCAATTTTGCAATATTTTATATTAACTATCCATAAATCAATTTATGTAATAGTACCTTTTCTCTACTCTTCGTTGATACTTTTTTCTCTCAAGAAACTATTCATTTTGATTAATTAATCTTTAAAGTATGTGGCGCGGCTAGGGAGAATTAATTTCGGCAAATATAATGAAATATGCTTTATTTCGTGTGACACGCCCCAGCCGGCACTAGTCACCGATTTTGTTGAAATTTCGCGAGGATATAGTTCCCAAATTGTACTATTTAGTACCTTCATTAAAAAAAATGTACCTCTAGGGTTTCGCTAAAAAATGGAAAACAAAAAGTGCCGGCTGGGGCGTATACGTTGCAGCCGGCTGTTTTTTTTCTGTAAGACTTTGAGGTGCGCAATGTACATGAAATAGTTGTACACATGTATAAACCTACGAATACTTAATATTAACTCGATAGCGCGCACCAAACGGCCACAATGTTGAATTGAAAATCGTAAAAATATAACCTAAAAATTTGGCATCCAGAAAAAAGGCATTTTGATGAGATTTATTTTTCCCAAACAATTGTACCTATTCAGTACCCCTCAAAAACGTGTTTAAATCGAAGAAATATGTTATACTTTAAGACAAAACTTCAAATCAAAATAAAACCAGAAATCACCAACACAGATCTAAAGATCTTCGCGATTACTAGATGTGGCAATCAGATTGACAAACAGGTACGTTACTGAATGAGCAATCTGATTTTGGTGGTTGTAAATTACGCCCCTTGTGAAACTGTTTAAAATAAATATGTTGCAAAGACATGGTGTAGTATGCTTCTATGCGGTCTTATGGTATGAAAAACTCATGAATTTATCTATGAAACCAGTAGTAAAATGAACAATAAATAGTCAAAGCCAGCACAATAAAATTAAAAGGCTAACAAGAGGGCTAAAGGTTAGTTATGCCGTTTGAATGAATTTAATTCATAGATAAATTCATGAGTTTTTCATACCATAAGACCGCATAGAAGCATACTACACCATGTCTTTGCAACATATTTATTTTAAACAGTTTCACAAGGGGCGTAATTTACAACCACCAAAATCAGATTGCTCATTCAGTAACGTACCTGTTTGTCAATCTGATTGCCACATCTAGTAATCGCGAAGATCTTTAGATCTGTGTTGGTGATTTCTGGTTTTATTTTGATTTGAAGTTTTGTCTTAAAGTATAACATATTTCTTCGATTTAAACACGTTTTTGAGGGGTACTGAATAGGTACAATTGTTTGGGAAAAATAAATCTCATCAAAATGCCTTTATTCTGGATGCCAAATTTTTAGGTTATATTTTTACGATTTTCAATTCAACATTGTGGCCGTTTGGTGCGCGCTATCGAGTTAATATTAAGTATTCGTAGGTTTATACATGTGTACAACTATTTCATGTACATTGCGCACCTCAAAGTCTTACAGAAAAAAAACAGCCGGCTGCAACGTATACGCCCCAGCCGGCACTTTTTGTTTTCCATTTTTTAGCGAAACCCTAGAGGTACATTTTTTTTTAATGAAGGTACTAAATAGTACAATTTGGGAACTATAACCTCGCGAAATTTCAACAAAATCGGTGACTAGTGCCGGCTGGGGCGTGTCACACGAAATAAAGCATATTTCATTATATTTGCCGAAATTAATTCTCCCTAGCCGCGCCACATACTTTAAAGATTAATTAATCAAAATGAATAGTTTCTTGAGAGAAAAAAGTATCAACGAAGAGTAGAGAAAAGGTACTATTACATAAATTGATTTATGGATAGTTAATATAAAATATTGCAAAATTGACTTGCTGCAGAGTATACCTTCTAGCCGGACCACACCCTACGACCAATAACTCCTTAACTAAAAGGTTTTATGGGACCATATTTGTCGTATGCAAGGTACTCTTTAGGTAGTATTTTTTCGGGATATTGATTTATTAATAGTTCATTATACTCTATTTAATTTGAGGTGGCGCGGCCAGAGAGCACTGCCTGGCGGCCGGACCACATAAATTGTTAATTAAAAAGATATCTCTTGAGGTACTAAAAATATACATATATTCCGATGAAAGTAGACTTTAGGTAGGTATTATTTCGAACTATAACATCTGAGTACTAAACTGTGGTCCGGCCACAGAGGAACACACGTTTATCTGACATCGACGCACAAACGATTTCCATGGGTCCAGGGCATGATTCTGGACACCCTAGACTTAGGCTTTTTTCTAATTTTTTTCAAGGGATTTTTTACTTTAGACTGCTCATAATCGTTATTCTGACCTAACCCAATGAGATTTTTAATAAAAAAATAATTAATAAACTACTTTCACTAAAAAGAGCAATCTGAATAAAACCGCAAATAGATATCAGCTCAGCTGAGCCGATACCTATTTGTGGTACTCTTGAAAAAAAAATGAAAAAGAACCTACGAAAAATTCCAACACTGGGGTGTCCAGAATCATGCCCTGGACCCATGGAAATCGTTTGTGCGTCGATGTCAGATACACGCGGTATAAAACTATAGATACGTTGTCCGCACTCTAAAATGACAACATGAAATGAAGCCAATTGGCCACATCGCGCTTAGTTACGCACCAACCTGTCGCGCGACACTACGTTTGTTTTGATGTCAATTTGACTATTACTTATCCTGTGACGTAACTGAAGATGTATTATATTTATCTCCCTCTAGCAACAGGCATCCCACCGTACGGTGACATATTTTCTTTCCCTTTCTTCATGCGTATTAGTAGCTATCTAGTATTTTCGCCGTTTTTAAGCGCCGCGATGTTGGTTTTATGACGTGTCTATTTATAATACGTCATTGGACGGGCTTTTACTCGCAATACTCGCTCCGGCCCGCAGTACAGATAGAAATCACCGCTAGTTGGTGAGTTCTGACCGCCCAGCGAACATCGCCGAGCGAGTGTCGCTGAGTGAGTACAATCTTTGATAGCTCTTGTCGCTGCGATCAACTTGAGGTAAGAGCTCGCCGGCCAGCTATCGTTACTCACACGATATCTATATCTTTAGTCCCTTTCCTCAGAAAGCAAATAGTCGAAAGCTAATCGCTTTCTCGCCGGCGGTGAGACAAGTGCCTAAGGAAGCCATCTAAGTTATCCCACCATCTTCTTTGTGATCGCAGAATCTAACTTACAACCTCATTGAAACCGAAACTGTCAAATTTTGCCAATGAACTTTGAACCTAATGCATAAGCTCTTTTCGCTGCGATCAGCTTGAGGGAAGAGCCGCTCGCCGGCGGCCGTGTGAACAGTCAGCTTTCGACTATGAAAGTATATGTCTCTTTTACTCACACGAGATCTATATCTTTTGTCCCTCTCCTCAGCGCCGGAGGTGAGACAAGTGCCTAAGGAAGCCATCTCAGTTATCCCGCCATGAGCCGCCATCTCCTTTGTGGTCGCAGAATCTAGTACAGATGCCACCTCATCAAACTACCAGAAGCTGTTAAATTTTTCCAATGAAAATTGAACCTAATGCGATAGCGATAAAGTTGAAATATATTAAAGAGTTTTGACAGATTGTTGTAACTTGATGTGCTGGCGTCTGTACCTACTTAATGTTTAAAAACAGCTAAGTGCTTGTCGGACTCACCCACCAAGGGTCCCGAATAAATTTGTAGGTACATTTTACTTCGTTGATAGATAGACGGACGGACAGACGGACGCACAACGCAGTTTTTTCCTTTTCAGGTAAGAAACCCTAAAAACGCCAAAGTATGTTTGTCTGTTACAATTTCGTCTAAACTGATGCACAGATTTTGATAGAACTTGGCACACGGGTAGACCACGACCTGAATAAGGACCTAAAAAAAAAATCTTTTGATCCTGCGGTACCCTTGGAATAATAAAAAATTATTCATACAGACGGAAACCAATACATTAAAGTGTAAGCAAACTCACATTGAGTGTATTCATGTAACATACTCCATTTTCTATCTCATGATCTAAGAAGCGGCTTACATACATGACTAAGATTTTTTTTTATATTTTTCTGGTAACTATTATGATTTGTCCTATCACCTGATTCCGGGTTGACGTTGAGTTCTGAGACACCCTGTATACAGAAGCTAGTAGGTACCTACATTAAAACTGTAAGCAAACTCAACTAGAGTATTCGTGGAATATACTCCATTTTCTTCCCATGATCTAAGAAGCGTTTACCCCGTAGCCTGTCATTAGCCTGCCGATACCGCTAACATTGGCGCCGCGCCGGTAGAACTAACCCCCTTAATGATCTAGAACGCATTACATAGATTGCCGTGCGTGAGCAAATTGCTGGATCATCGCTTAGTATGCTGAGCGGTTTCATTTTACTAGTAACTTGCGTATTATTGCAATTCCACGAGGGACGTGCGAGGATGCGTAGATCTAGCGAGCAATGTTTTTGTTAAGGCTTTTACTTATGCCAATGACCATACAGATCGAAAATTATATTCTATCTGTACGATCTTAAAAAAAAAACACAAGAGCACTTCTAAATCGTTGGGATGAACACATCTTATTCGTTAATTTTTATCAAAAGAGTATTAAAAAAATATCTACAGATTTGCAATACAAAAGAAAATGATGTCATTTTGTTACGTTTAAAAATATGTATTATTTTATTATAATTATAAATTATTTTATTATAATTAAAAAAAAAACAAATTACGTTTAATTTCATGTAAATTAACAACAATTTTTTTTAAATGTTATTTCTACGCAAGTTCCGACGAAAGGCTGCTACATCTGCGCGCTTTTTTAAGTTTTTTAGAGAGAGTAGCGTACCAATAGAATCGCTTATCGCTGAGCAAGGATAGGTAAATGACTCCCTCACAACGTATTCTGGCACATCTCTGTTGTAAACGTAGCTTAATTATCTAGCAGGTTTTACGAAGATTGCCGTGCGTGAGCAAATTGCTGTATCATTGCTTAGTATGCTGAATAAAGACTTTAGTCTTTAATAATATAATGTAGAGAAAAACGGCTTAGTCGATTGCATTAGTTGCAGCTTACGTTCGTTATAAAGATGATCCCTGTAACTAGGCGACACGGTTGACGCAGTGGTTGAGCGCTTGGCTGCTAGCCTGCCGCGCTGCGTGACGCGGGATTCGATTCCCACTAAAAACATATATTTATATTACCTACAGATAGTTATTCCGGGTCTCAGTATTTGTGCAAGTAATTTCGTATGTTTGTGAACGCACCCACGATACAGGAGTTTTGAAATTGCTAGAGTAGGGCAAAGTTTAAAAAAAAAAGAAAAAAAAACTGCCACTCTAATTCTATCAAGTCGTTTTCAACAACCTTGGTGGAATAGGAATGACAGAATTTTTCCACCATTTCCTCCGAATTGACTTAGCCCTCAATCAGTGTCAAGAGACAATATAGCGCATACTAATTTACCTATAGCTCGTTGTTATTTATTGACATTCATCAAGGATTTCTTCTGTTTGTCATTGAATTTTAGCCTCCTTGGACCTAAAGGCTGAGGTACACCTATATACCTAATCCTTTAAGGGGCTCTATTTCCAATTCTCTGAATCATCATCTGCCTAGCCGTTTCTCAACTTTATTGGGATCGTCTTCCAGTCAAACTGGATTTTGCTGAATACCAGTATTTTACGTAGAGCGGCTGCCTATCAGATCTCCACAACCCATTAACTGGGTACTTCCTGCCAAGACTGGAGTCAGACTTACTGGCTTTTTGACTATCCGTAACGACTGCTAATGATCTACAAATGACAGCCGGGACCAACGGCTTAACGTGCTTTCCGAGGCACGGAGGAAACTCGGTACTTATGTTGAGATGGTCACCCATCCACAGACCAACCTTGGCAAGCGTTGCTTAACATGGAAGATTTCCCATTCTCTGAATAAAAAATCTAAGGAATGAGCTGCACCGGTATTGAAGGAATCTGGTGACTTGTGTTCATACAATCTTCGCTAAACAGGGCTGTTATGTTTATTTTTTACCTTTCCTTTCAAGATCATTGGTTTTCACTGGCTGCGTCAGTAAATGGGAAAGACCGTAGTGATATGCATTACTTTAGCTGACAAAAACCTGCACAGAATATTAAAAACCTTTAAGGAATCCCCGTTCAAAACTACCATGAGCAGTTGTACCATTTTTTCCTAAAGGAAATTCGTCATTCTTTGTATCAATTAGGTACGTTTTTAACCGACTTCCCAAAAAGGAGGAGGTTATCAATTCGGTTGTGTATTTTTTTTTTTTTTTTTTTTTTTTTTTATGTTTGTTACCTCATAACTCCGACAATTATGAACCGATTTGAAAAATTTTTGTTTCATCTGAAAGGATATGCTTGCAGATTGGTCCCATTTAAATTATATCGAAATCGGTTACGAACTTTGGATTTTAAATCGAAATAGCTGGAATTTGACTATTTAGATGATTCTTTGATAATCGAAATTGCGTATTTTGCTTTTCTGCGATTTGGCAGTGGTGTGGTAGGTGTGGGGCACCACTAAAAAGTGAAAAATAAAAAACTTTTTACAAAAAAATACAACCGACTTCCAAAAAAAACACTACAAAGTAAAAAATAACTTCCTTTAATTTCGGAAGTCGGTGTCAAAATACGAAGAAACGAACAAAAACACCGATTTCCGAAATTAAAGTTATTTTTTACTTTGTAGTGTTTTTTTTGGAAGTCGGTTGTATTTTTTTGTAAAAAGTTTTTTTGAAGCCAACTATTTGTGTTT
Organism: Ceramica pisi; assembly: GCA_963859965.1. Lineage (NCBI taxonomy): Eukaryota > Metazoa > Arthropoda > Insecta > Lepidoptera > Noctuidae > Ceramica > Ceramica pisi. Next base: position 18,947,381 of record OY982543.1, read on the forward strand.
TTGTACGTGACTGTCTTATTAAAATAACCGCTGTACTACCGCAAAACTTGTACCTTTATAATAATGCCTCAAGCTATGAAACATCCACAAAGGAATTCCCAATACCAACCATTCGAAGAATTTCCTACAAAGCCTTTGAAAACTGTATATACTAATCTGAACCTTACTGCAATCAAGATAAGACTTAACATAGAACAGCAGAAAGTAGACCATTTAACACCCAGGTAAGTATAACACGACTTATTTCAAAAGTCCTGTTGGCTTAACAATAGTCATCAGACTTATTAATTTCTAATTTTGCCGGTTAATTTTATAACATGCCATGGTCGAACCAATTTGTGATGAATTGTTTTTTTTCTTCTAATGCATTTGTGCGTAGGCTATAGATATTGCAATAATTAAGTACGTACCGTTTACTAAGATATAAAATTAATTTTCAGACGTTTCCTGGCATAAAACTTGTCAAGAGAACCGGTGTCGTGGTAACTTGTCTCCGGAATGATAGGTAATTTTAAAAGTCTCCCTTTGTTCCTGAATACAACCAGCGAGTTCTTACAACTGACACAAATAGTGAAGGTACTCCGAATATCCTCCAAAGCTCTCCTTCTTCCAATGCTGGGCATAAGCCTGTTTTCTTGTACCAATCCCAATTTAACTATCCCGTGTCACCCTCATCCAGGTTCTACCAGCAATGGCAATAATGTCGTCTGCCCATCTCGCTGATACTAGGAACTCACAAGAGAGCCAAAACTTTTCCTGTCTTGAAGTCATAGTTGTGAACATAGATACAATAAATGTGAATAATCACGAACTAATCTTCTGGTCGCTTACAATGGGCCACATCAGAAGGTTTTTGTCACTCAAAGAGCAATGCAGAGGGCAATGCTTGGAGTTTCCTTGCGTGATCGAATCAGGATATCCGCAAGAGAACCAAGCTTCCCGACAGAACCCGAAGGATCGCAAAACGGAAGTGGCAGTGGGCAGGGCTAATTGCTCGCAGAACAGATGGTCGATAGATCAGAAAAGTTCTGGAGTGGTGACCGGAAGACGCAACGTTGGAAGGCCTCCCAAAAGGTAGACCGATGACTTGGTGAAGGTCGCGGGTAGCCGATGGATGCGAGACGCGCAGGACCGGTTGCTGTGACGACGCTTGGGAGAGGCCAGTGGACGTTTTTCGGCTGATATGATGATGATGACGAATCTTCTGCTAGACTATTACCCCTTAGTCCCCTTATCAGATCCATATTATATATTACTCATCCATACAGATATCTATAAATACATACTACATACAGATAAATAAATTGGAGTGTCGATTGTAATATTAAAACAACTGCTTTTTACTAAATGCAAATGGATTTATATACGGTACGTAGGTATACCAAAATAAATATTTTTACAATTTTTTTCTGTCTGTCTGTCTGTCCGTCTGTTTGTTCCGGCTACTCTCTGAAATGGCTGGAATGATTTTGACAGGACTTTCACTGGCAGATAGCTGATGTAATAAGGACTAATTTAGACTACTTTTATTTTAGAAATTGTATTTATTTTTATTGATATCTAATAAAATATTATTCCGCGCGGACGAAGTCGCGGACACAGCTAGTAAAATCTCTGTTCATAGCTTTATCAGGATGCCATTTTTTACAAGATGGTGTACATTACACAAATCTTACATCAGTCCACTATTTGTCTGCTAAGTGCATCCCAAACAGAAAAGATAAGATAAAATGAATTACGACTACAAACTGCTTTTTAACCGACTTACCAAAAAGGAGGAGGTTCTCAATTCAGATGTTTGTATTTTTTTTTTTTTTTTTTATGTTTGTTCGGGCATAACTCTGTCGCTTGCCAACCGATTTTAAAAATGATTTTTTTGTTGGAAAGGGAATACTTCCCAAATGGTCCCATGTTAAGGAAACCAGGATCTGATGATGGCATCCCAGAGAAGTCGAAGGGAACTTTCGAAAATCGTATGGGCAACTAGTGCGTTTGTATTTTGCTTTTCTGCGATTTTGCAGTGGTGTTGTTAGGTGTGGGGTACCACTAAAAAGTGAAAAATAAAAAACTTTTTACAAAAAATACAACCGACTTCCAAAAAAAAGACACTACAAAGTAAAAAATAACTTTAATTTCGGAAGTCGGTGTCAAACAAAAAACGAACAAATTAACAAAAACACCGAGTTCCGAAATTAAAGTTATTTTTTACTTTGTAGTGTCTTTTTTTTGGAAGTCGGTTGTATTTTTTGTAAAAAGTTTTTTAGAAAATTCAATAACCGAAGATAATTAATATTTCATTCGACTGCCTGAGCCTGGACTGTGACAGAAAAAAAAACAGTGATTGATGATTCTTCAGGATAAGAATGTGTCCCACAAAAAAAATGAGCAAGTTCTATGGTAAGATTGGCATTATATCCAAAATGAATTCGATGAGTTCGACATTATATACAAATTCGCGCTGTATGCTGCTCAGGAGTTTCAAAATCAAGTTTAATAGAATTGTCCTTTTGAGGAAGGACCATGTTCCATGTTCAGCCGACCTCACAAGCGCATAATATACGAGTATAAACACTTATGAAGGTCAGTTGTCCTCGATAAAGACTTATCACCACCTACAGCTATGTGTATCACATATAAACATTAACGTATCGATCACAACAGCTCATTACGAACGACAGCTCACTTCCTAAGATCATTAACATTGCTTTCACCCTCACTTACTTCAATATAGACTTGAGTTTCTAAGAAGAACACAATAGAACCAGCTCTAGAATATATAAAATTATTTACAGTTCACACGTTTTGATTGTGTCGCTGCCTTTTTCAGATGGTACCTACTGCAGTGCGATTCTGTAAACATGTCGAAGTTTACACTTACGCGAAGTGAACGACAAGTGAGCTGTCAAACCATTTAAACAAGATGGAATGACAGCTCACTTGTTGTTTACTTCACGAAAGTGTACAAGGTGAGATGTCGACAGAATAGCCCGCCTGGTAAAGTCTAGAAAACACTTGCTTATTGGTGACCATCTAAAAAAATCGGTCAAGTGCGAGTCTGACTCGCACACAAACGGTACCGTACCATAAACCCTTAATTTTAATTACCTATTTGTTGATAAAGCCGCACGCAATAGATATATGTACACAACCTGTGAAAACAACTGTCTTCTTATTACGGATCTTCTGGTACAGCCCGCTGACAGACAAACGGACGGACTGACGGATGAACAGTGGTTTCTGTTGGTTACCCTTTGGCTACGGAACCCTAAAAATCGGTTTTAACAACTGAGTTGAGAGGGATAGAAGATCGCTTTACCACTAAGTGCGAAAGAGATATTTTCATGTAAGTATCTTTTATACTTACTAGTAAAGCAATGTTGTCTCCTGCTGTTATATCTGACTTTTTTACAGTCACAAAAATAGTAATGCTAAAACTAATAACCGATCTATGAGGTGGTGAAGTTCTTAATTGATGAAGGTGGCTTATTTATTATTTAATGGGCTTGCTCTTGAACACAATCACGCCTGATGGAAAGCGATGGATGAGGTCTAAGATGGAGCGAGCTTGTCCAGAATATGCCAGATAACACAGACGTTGGTCTTTACTTAGAGTCACCCAAATGTAGCGGCAAAGAGTAAGCTAAGCTTTAGGATTTTTAGAACTAGACATACACAATGTAAGACCAGGAAATATCTAAATGACCTACATTTCAGAAATGCACTTAAGAAAAAAGGTTGATTAGAATCAACAAACTGTCCTTTAGATAAAGCGAAAGCACAAGCATTTGGGGACACAATACTGCTTCACAAAAAGTAGAACAGTGCTCTTATTCAAAGCCCAGACAAAACGGCAAGCAGGCAGATAATATATTCAGTTGTATGATATATGAAGTCTCAGTATACATTATGTTTTGCACCAACTGAATCAATTAGTGCTACGTAAGTTCGCATGTTATCAACAAAATTCAATAACTCTGTCACAGAAATGGGATTTGTAATGTTATAATATATTAACGCGAAACTTGTGAGACATGTTTTCAAAACGAGATAAAACTCTATATTTAGGTTGTAGTAAACAATACGATTTAATGAGATTGTTCTGTGAATGAGAATTTTGATAACAGGAACGAATAACATGAGTTTTTGATTTAAGATGATCAAAAACAAAATGTAGAGAATAATGTTCTATTAGCTTATATTGTTCTAGTTGTAGAACTTGTAGATGATGCGGATAATGCGAGGCAATTAACCGAGTTGAAATAAAATTAATACATTTTGGACGTTGTTACTCATGTACTAATTTACGCTACTGTCTAAAATCTAGAACAGGGCAATTGTTGTGAGCTAAACCATTTCGTGATAAAAGACAACCTTTGTGACAGCGTAGTATTTCAACACAAAATATTGCCAATGACTCTTAAGGCAACAGACCAACAGATCTTGAGTTTAACGGGCAAAACAAAATTTGTAATTAGAAATAGTAGCACTTAACTGGAATTACTAAAAGTAGCTTCAGTACTTCAAATCCAATAGAAAACTAACAGGCAGAAAGTCAGGTAGATATTTAATATGCTACTGATCACTATCTCAATGACGCATGTTTTGTAACAATTGTAACACATGTAAGGATTGAAGAGTAAGACGAATTTAATCAGCATAATCTGCCCACCTGTGCCTACATTTATTAGGTGTCGGGCAGAATATTTCCTAACCACTACAATCCTTAAGATCTGGAATACAAACAATTGGATGATCCTGAAAATAGATACTCCTTTAGATACAGACAAATTTGCTCTTGGATGGTTCCAAATAGTGTTTCAATGAGAGCCAAATTTTTTGGGTAGTTTGACATTCCAAGATGACATCAAGTCTTGCTGTGTTGGTGACTTTTATGGAGTACTTCGTACGAAGGCTGGGACCGACAGGAGTCCAACGATCGGAAGAAAGCACTAAGCGTTTCCAATCGTCTTTTATAATGCGCACAGCAAAGGAGTGGAACTTATGCCTGCGTCTGTGTTCCCGAATGCTTACAACCCTAATCTCTTCAAAGTTATAGTGAACAGACTCTTTCTGGGTAAGCTCGATCCATCGTAGACTTTGTCTCTGTTCTGTCATCTCTGACCAAGACTAGAGTCAAGAGCAAACCCATCTCAAATAAAAAAAAATGAAACATGTGTCGTCGGACGCTGAGATGGGCAGACGAAATTTTCATCATCGCGCACAGCACCTGGATGAGGTTGGACTGGATAGTGGGCAACCCAAGAAGATAAAAGAGGTCCAATCAGCGGAAAAAGATAAGACTCTGGATAAAAAAATGAATTAAATATGTTAGAAACACCGTTTCTATGTTCTCATGGAGCCTTGCTTTGAAGAGGTTGTCGTTGTCAGCTAGGACATGATCTTCCATAAAACGTCTATAACTGAACTTTTTTTTAAGTATGGGAAATCCCTAAATATTCCTTCCGCTCCGGGTGGAGCAGAAGGAAATGTCAGACTCTAACTGACTAAAACCAGTCCTTGTTTCTCCAAATGCCCTTTGTGTCCCGGGGCCGCAAAATTCCGCAACTCTGATTCCTAAACGTCTGGAGAAGCATTGAACTATACTTGTTTAGTGTTTTTAGCCTTCAAATACAATTCCAACTTTCTCTAACTGCCGGAATAGTAATGCAAATATTTAAAGCTGCCGCTGAATACCTAGTTACGAAAAGAGAAATCTTTCGTTGCAAATGAGAAACGTTAAATTAAAGATTAGAAACTAGTCTAAGGATTAAATGTTATTGAGGTTATTTACTAGAGGAGTATACTGTATAAAGTTGATCAGGTATATTTATACTTCCTCTAGGTACAGGTACTGAGGACTGAAGTATAATTTGGGAAATTGCCATATTTGCAGTATTTAGTTGGATCCATTAAGTTTTTGTACCACCCTACTCAGTTTTTTCCAAATCTATAGCACTGAGGTCCGTCTTTGTACATAAGCTTTCCAGTGTGCATTTGTATGTTTTTGTGAGCAATTATAAATAATTGTACTGAGATGTTCCAACATTAAATTGCACAATTTATATCGTACGACATAATGAGTCTTCACGTTTACGACACAAAACTAGGACTCAGTCTCAAGAATGCCAAAGACTGCAGTTCCCACAGAATTGTACGAGTAGCTGCATTACATGAGGAAAAATATAAAGTAAACCCGAGTACCTGTCTGACTGGATAGCTGCCGGTATATAAGGTGGAATAACCACATCAACCACCTGTCGAGTCGTCCAGGGTATATAACCAAGCTAGCAACACTGAGGCAATACATTGTGACCAATTTTGTCTCATCTCAAGTGCGAAATTCAGTTTTCTTATAGTTTGTTGTTGTTTGTTTCTGTGTTTGTTTGATATGCTTTCACGCCTAAATCTGTGAACCGATGGGCTTTCGGGACCGGGATTTTTCTTTGTAGTCCCAAAGTACTACTCGAAAATAACATAGGTGGAATCCGCGGTCCCATAACTCCCTCGACTCCGATTTTAATAAGTATTTGGTACAGAGATAGATGCAATCGTGGAGACGAAAGAAGCCTGAAGCTTTCCTAGAAAGCCCAATTAGTGCGACCGAAGCTGTGAGCAACAGCTAGTTTATCATAATATTGTGACGATATTTGTGAGACATGTCTAGTGGTTCCTTCAGACCTTTAGTTGCTGGACAACCAAGCACATCATTCGGTAATTTTATTGTCAAAGTCATGACATACTGAAACTGTTAAAGTTTTATCGATTTCAGCGTCATCTTGATAGGCTCGCTAGATGCCGACTGAAGCCAAACCTTGGTGATTATTATAAAGCTAGAGCCTAGGATAACAACACCGCCTTTAAAATTAAGAATCTGTGATATTAAATACATACATATATGAGTAATTCTTTCTTTGCCAGTAGGTAACATGTTTATTACGCCTAAACATAACTTAGATATAGCTTTGATAACTTAAGTCTAATGCCGTGACCAATAGCAAGTTAGCATAGCTCACAGTTAGTCATACTTAGTTGGTTAATTACCATGCGAAGCCAAATCACCTATCGTCAACTTACGATCAAGTTTCATTCGTATGACGTCACATCAAAACAGCTGTTAGTTGACACAACATTATCGAAAAGTCATAACAAGCCAAACGTTTCTCGGCAAGAGTTCAACAATTTAATTTAGACTTCTAATAGGTGATTATTTTGCAATTAACTTACGACAACATCCAATGTGGAGGTAGAAGACATGTCGATTGTGAAAATTCCTTCGCCACTCGACGCTGGAACCACTTTGGAGCCACGTTTTGGCACTTTGAAGCACCCCACTAGTTTAAAAGTACGCACCATTTTCACTATTTGCACTGAACACACTTTTTAATTCAAAAACGGTTGTGTTTACACTTCGAATAAATCAAATATGGCGGCAAAACGCGATGGCCGTGCGAACGCTACGCGCATGCGCGGTTGAATGACAGTTTAGTTTGGGTCATTAAGGCGCGAAGCCGGTGCGCCGGGACAGGTAGATTTTTGTCTATTTTATCAGGAACTTGATCTTGATGGTCAGCGATAAACCTTTTTGCATTGTTTGCTAGCTGTTAAGTTCGAGAAGAATGGATATTATTATAGGTAAACCTGTTTTTTTATTCCCACGGTTCGGAGCTGTGAGATGTAGGTATTATCTATTTTGTTTTCTATTTTTAATATTATAATCAATATTATACTTAATTAAATGATAAATCTCATATGAGTGAACTATATCCTGTTTTGAGAAATAAAAATTCTTTAAACCTAAATAAATACATAAGTATTAATTGTCTTATATTCTTGCGTACTATCTTCACTTAAATCTGTAGCTGTCTTAATTTTAGCTAAATAAGTAGTCAGAACCTAAAGCCGACTTTTACGTCTATTTTCAAGATCCTAGAAATCTGGATAGTCTCTGTAGAACTAAATTTACAAACAGATACAGGAAGATTTAAGCAATGTTTGTAGATTTTGAGACTAAGTCCATAATTCCACAGCGCTTAGTATAGTAAGTACGCAATTTTGTTTTGAAGGACATTCCTAATTTGAGTAAGTATCAAAAAGATGGTATCTACGCAACTGATGTTTTTCTTTATTCCATAGATAAAAGATATGTCACAGGAAAATGGCACAATTTCACGCGATATTTTACAATCTTACAGCGTTTACCATTATCCGGTGTCCCCGTTTCGCATAAAAAAAAAAAAAAGATATATATCGTAAATAATGGAGAAATAGATCAATGAATGAATTGACTGCAACATAATATGACTTAAAATACAGTTAGGTACCAGATAAAACAATAGTTAGTAAGAGTTAGCTCCGCTATTGTTTTCAATAAAACAAAATGAGAAGAAAGCAGGTAAACCAATTAACATATGTCTATATTTTGTCTATCACTAAAACACATTTTGTTAACTGGCAACACAGTTAACGGTCGCGTGCAAGTCTTGCCATTTGCATATAAATCTCAGTGTTGCCAAGTGAAAGTAGTCGCTGTACAAGGACATTGATCGCGACTGGTGAATGAATCATGGAGGAAACAATGAACCAGCGCTTGATACTTAGAAATGGTGGGACAACCACTAGTTATGTTGCAAAAAGGTGTGAGATAACTTGATTTATTTTCTTGGTTGATGATTGAATTAATTACGACTGTGAGGCGACGATCTTCAGACAATCTTCGTGATTCGTTCGTGGTAGCAGCAGAATGAGAGTGGCCGAGCAGTAAAAATAACGGTTCGAGAGAATAGGCCTTTTTATTAAATTACTGACTGAAAGTTTGACGGCTGATAGGGCAGACTGGAAGAAAAAAAACGTGTTGCGCCGACCCCAAGTAACATGGGATAAGGGCAGGAAGATGATGACTGACTAAAAGCCATCCGTGTTCCTCCTAATGCTCTTTGCGTTCCAGGGCCGTGGTTTCGAACGAATTCCGCAACCCTGGCAGGAGAAAACAGGCCTAAAATGATTTTACGTTGCGGTATATTTAGGTGCCGTACCCAAAAGGGGTTAACCAACAGAACCCTATAACTAAGCTTCTGCTATCGGTCCGTCCGTCCGTCTGTCTATCCGTCCGTCTGTGTGACGGCGGGCTGTATATCAAGAACCGTAAAAGCGTAAAACGACAACAACAAAAATTAAATTAAAATGGTAGCTCCCAAACCAGAAACGCGTTTTTTCCGGTTAATGATACGGAACTCTTCGTGTTAGAATCCCAATGGCACTTGGTCGGATTTTAATGATCGATTAGTCCGCAATAACACCTTTTGGCAAGCGATGATGTAGCTGAAGATGGAGCACGCTTGCCAAGAAGTAACCTACCTTCACGTATTCCCCTAATAACATAAGTAAAGGGTTTTGCAATTAGAGGTATTGTTTTGATATTCAAAGAAAAATGCCCGGTGGCCAATAGGGTAGATGACTAAAAAAATCAAATTAGTACGTCAGTTACAAAAAATATTTGACCCGTATTTTTACTTTTGTTACGGGAATCAAAATTGAAGAAGTTACGACGACCCTGGCATAGTTTTTATCGGGTCGTGACGTCACGAGCCCCAACTCCCGAGTTTTGATGTGTTTTATCTGTGTCAATATTCATTGATTTACAAAACAAAAATACTTGTCCGTTATTTTTCAATACTCTAACTGACGGACTAAATAGTTTTGCAATTTGTGGATGATGAAAACTAGCCTATTGCTTAAAATCAGTTAAGACACGGTATTGTTCAAACTGTGTAAGTATCAGGGAAACCAATTCAAAAACTTATATTGTACTGAAGGCCACTTGTGTTGCTAAGGAGTCTGCTGCGCCACTTCTTCGCAGCTAAAACACTGTGGTATCGGGTGGGGCGTTTTGGGAGACTTAAAATATAGAATTATTCTATTCTTTGAATATTCTTAATTATTAGTATTGTTTATTCTTTTCTTTTTTTTATTAGTACGAGTGTAAGTTCGGTTCAGTAGATTTCTGGATTTCTGGTAATCCTGAGAAAACTGTCCACATGTTGACGCGAAATAGGCCACCCCTAAAAAGTCGGTGTCAGCAATCATAGAAAGAAAACCTGAAACTGAAACACCGACTTTCGAGATTAAAGTATTTATTTGGAAATCGATGTTTTGTTTTATATTTGTTCGTATGAAAATTTCTCAGTAACAGCTCGAAGACTGAAATTTCCGGAAATGGAATCGAAACCGCAAATGGGATCTGCAGAAGATCATAAAAGCAATCCTCACAAAACGGACGTAAGAGATTTATCTTTCTACGGATTGATACCTCAGTTGATCGCAGACCCCAATTTAAAACCGGTTTAAGCTCGAGAATGCAATAACATTGCGAAATAGCATCAATTCGAAATTTACATATGTCCTTCTGCGAACCGGCATTCTATCAATGGATGACTCATCTGGCTCATTTTCCTGTGTAATAAATATAGCCTTCGATTTTTTAGTAGTTCTTTGAAAATTCTCTCACGATTTTTTACAAAACCACAAACTGTTGTAATTTTAATGATTACATCTGTATTCTTTAGTCATTTATTTTGTCCCGACGTTTATTTTATCGCAGTGCTTAGTTTATCTGTTTTTATCTTTGTTTCTAACCAATTAAGGTTTATGACACTTTATGAGGATATCATCTTATTAGGTTACCGTACCTTCTGTCTGTTAGGTATTTGAAGTTTTCAATACAACTTTTCATTACTTTGAAGTATATTTATTGATAAAAACTCTGTATTATAAAATTTCTGGAATCTGGAAAATTCAAAAGTTACCCAAATGTCCCATCTTCGATCTCTTGGTCACTCATTAAAAAATATACTACTGGCTTTTCACGCACTCATATTAAGGTCTACGCACACAAGGACGGAATGGCAGAAGATTTTGCCACCGTTCAGCGCACACTAGCCGCTAGATTCCGCGGCGGGATGCCACGGCACCGCCGAAATGCCAACTGTAGCATTCCGGCGTGACATTAGACATTCGACGTGCCGTGGCATCCCGCCACGAGATCCCTTGGTGCGCTCTCCAATGCCGTGTCAAGTAATCCCTTTCGATGCCACGGAATCAATTTATAAAATTGTCCATTATGTCGTATTCCTACTAGATAAGCTTGAATATCCTTTGGTAAAAATTAAATCCTTTGCCACTGTGTCCCGGTATGCGTAGGCCAGTAGTATTAAAACTACATGTCCATTAAGAATTTTTGAACTACCGTAAAGTCTATATTAGAAAAAAAAAACATTAAAACATTCGAATAGCTTCAATCCTCGCGAACAGTTTGATCTTCATTTGAATGACAGCCAAGATCCAGTCTGCTGGAAGCGCCACATAGCGCATGTCGTGCTCAGTGTGATGGCCCTCGATTCTGAACCACATCTGAAAAAAAAAAAAAAAATAGAAAGCTTTTCTTGGTAGCACTAAAAAAAAATAGTTTGTATCTACTGTGGACTGTTAGGCTAAGAACTCACGGAGCGATTTTCACCCGCGACCGCCGCGGTTGCAGGCCCGCAGCTTCTGTAGAACCGCGGGCGTAAATCGCGTCGTGAGTTGTACTTTAATTTTTAACATAATTATATAATTATCTGCATTCTACAGAAGCTGCGGGCCCGCAACCGCGGCGGACGGTGGTGAAAATCGCTCCGTGAGTTCTTAGCCTTAATAATATCATTTGGAATCTGTTGCCATTGAATAAGGTCTAATTCAGCTTGCAAGACCTACCATAAGTGCGATTCTCCAGACGATATATTCTGTAAAATTTTAATCAAAAAAACTTAAACGAAATGACTCACTTGTACAGACAGCACATTATCAAGCTACAACAATCTGTCAAATTTCTTCAACAGATTTTCAACTTTATCGCTAATGCTATTAGGTTCAAGGTTGTTTGGGAAAATTTGACAGTTTCGGGAAGCTTGATGCACTGGCGTCTGTACTTGCTAGAAGTTGAACTAACATACTACTTTTAAAGAATGTATATTTACTATGGCATCAAGTAGAAAATAATTATAGTTCACTAAGTCTACTTAAGAATTTCTAAGTTTCAATCTTGAAATTTCGAAATAAGTTACAGGAAATCTAGCATCTGAACTGACCCTCAAATGTTAAAGGACCGATTAAAGGCACTTCGCAAGGCCAGTGTAAAAAAAAACTCAAATCATAACTTCGATAAACAATTTTTGAACTCAATGACACCTACTCCACAGGTTAACAAAGCAAAACCATCCAAACCCGAATAAACACATAAATTAACCACAACCAAAATAGATACCTAGGTGTTAGAGTTATCGAAAAATCTGGATTATATTGAAAAGTGATTACAAACACATTACATATACATGGTAGCTACAGAAATATTACGAGTTGTCGCCCGCGTATGTTTATATTTTAAACAACAAAGTTATTTTTTATGACGGACACATATACGAACTTTAACTATATAAAGTAAAAATCCGGATGATTGAGCCTTCACTGTATTCTCGAAACCAAGCAATGAAATAGATCATTTGTCAAAGTTGCAATCGACGTTTCACAAGAAAACCCCTTTTATTTCAATCTAACTTTTCAGTTCATGAATAACAAAATTAAAATATGAATGTGAAAGTTACAACATTATATTCATTTATCTATACTAATATTATAAAGAGGTAACATTATTTTGTTTGTAAGTTTGTATGTTTGTAAGTTTGTATGTAGGGGGTAATCTCAGGAACTACTGGTCCGATTTGAAAAATTCTTTCAGTTTTAGTTAGCCCATTTATCGAGGAATGCTATAGGCTATAAATTATAAAGATATCATGCATATTAGCCGAACTATTTCAATTTTTGTCTATCCAGGCGGAAAAAAATAGCTCTTACAACAGAGTTATTTGCATGCGCTGCCTTAACAGTTGTATATAATTGAAAACAATGTATGGCAACCTTGTCCGCTTTGAATAGTTCTACAAAAAAGTCCGCGACACCATATTTCTATCTTTTATATTTTAGCAGATATAGTAGCTTTTATGAGTAAAAAGAAAGGATTTTTCGACGTACTTATCTTTGGACGATTTTATAAACAACTAAATATTAAACCTTATCGAAAAAAATATTATGATGATCACAAGAACATCATAGAGATACGATTTGCCCACAACAGTATGTCAATTGGTTAAATAGTTTCGAAGATAATATAAAATTACTAAATCGCAAAATGCCGCCGTCTATTCACGAACCGCATTAGAACATACTTTGTACGGACGTTTTATCCATTTACCCATAGATCATATGCTTAGCCTTTTCCCAACTATATATTGGGGTTGGCTTCCAGTCAAACCGGATTCAGCTGAATACCAGTATTTTACGTGGAGCGGCTGCCTACCAGACCTTCACAGCCCAATAACTGGGTTACACGGTACTCCTTGGCAAGACTGGTGTCAGATTTTCTGGCTTCTGACTATCCGTAACGACTGCCAAAGATCTCCAAATGACAGCCGGGACCAACAGCTTAACGTGCTTTCCGAGGCACGGATAACATTCCATTCATTTACCCATAGATGGCGTTGTGCAATTACGTAATTTTTCTGGTTCGGATTAATGACCCTCTCCAGTTATTATTTAACTTTCGTCGTTAGGTAGGTGAGTTGTACGCAGTTGGTTGGAAGTTGTTGGTCTTTAAAATTGTTTTGGTTGCTCGGTTTCTTAAAACAAATACTACTTCGTTCTCATTCTTCGAGTTTGAAGCTGTGGTATTTCTGTTTTTGGGATATCAGACAGTTTCAGCGATTGTTTATCATGCCTAAAAGGAAATCACAACTTTCCCTTCAGACATCCCAGACAAGAGCAGCTCGAGTACGCTGTACGGAAGAGTCTGCTATTGAAAATCATCAGCGCCTCTTGAGGAATAGAGAAAATATTTCGCAAGCATGCGCTGGAGAATCTATATAGCTCCGAGCGTTCACAGCGGCTTGCTAACCAAAGCTGGAGAACATCGCAGGTCCGTGCTCGGGAATCTAGCGCTGAACGTGCGCTGAGCGCTCGCAGAGGCTTGCTAGTCTAGCTACATATTAATAAAAACGAAAACCTCCTTTTGGCAGTCAGGAAATAAATCATAGCACTCAGTACTAACCGAACCACACTCATAATTTCATCACAATTTAAAATGTTTACCGCCCAACGAAGTGGGCACGGGTCAGCTATAAAGTCAGAGTAGAGTAAATAAATAATAGGTAGGTTTCGGTTGTGGTTTAGGATAGGTACCTATCTAGTTAACATTAAACGCAAATAGGGAAAATTTTATACCTATTGCGGAAACCCATGGCAATTAAATCGATAGGCTATTCATTATTTTTGCCTATACAATTACGTGACTTTCAACACGAGTTACAAAAACCCTTGCTTTTTATTAAAAGGCTTTTCTCGGCTTTTCTCCCGTACCATATCTCATGGAGGTTGAAACCTACCGTATCGTTGCATAATGGCAGTCAATAATAGTATGAATTAGAATCATAATTTTTTTACTTTGAATCAGTTCAATCATTCGTAATATTCAATATTTTAGAACATATAAACTCTCTCTCTTATCTGAGCGTGTTCCCAGTTGCATCCTCAGCTGGTTTGGTTCGGAGCCCGGGGTCCGCTTTCCGGCTTTTTCTTCTCCACTTCGCACGCCTTCGGCATCCTTGGTTGAGAGTCCATTGGCACGCATATCATCCTGGACGAAATCAAGCCAGCACTTTTGGGTTTTCCCCTTCTGCCAGGGCCCGGCGGAGGTGGCATAGCCAGATACTTGTGTCTTACGCAATTTTCCGGTTTACGCAAGACGTGGCCGTACCAGCGTAGGCGGCTCTCCTGCAGTTTGTCTGCTATGTCACGGACATGGAGGCTGCCGTGAATTCGGGAGTTTCTCACGTGGTCCTTCCGCGAAACTCCGCACATCCAGCGCAACATTTTCATCTCCGTGACCCGCAGCTCCCGCTTGAACTATCAAACATTTATTAACCCTACTGAGAAAATCACACTATGGAAAGAGAAGTATCCAGCCCAAAGAGCAGGATTACCCCCCGTTTTAGAGCTGCAGTGGGCTTTCCCTGAATCGGTTGCATATTCCAATAGGTCACTAGCAACAACAAAATGGGGGTCAAGTGTCGGACCAACAAAAAGTGTGAGTGCGGTGCATCTATCCTGGCAGTCCCCGTACTATAAGTACGTCGAGTCGACCCCGGACTGGTTCTGATCGGGCGGCGAGCCACCCAACCCTCGCAGTCCCCAGGCCCGCGCCTACGGTGGCCGGGAATCGCCCTGTATCTCCCGACGTCCGAGGAGTCTTCTTCTGAACTTTGGCAAGCAATTTCATAGAAATGATTAAACGTTAGAATAAACAGGCTCCTTCTGGGTAAGCTCGCTCCATCGTAGACTTTGTCTCTGTCATCTCTGACCAAGACTAAAGTCAAGAGCAAACCCATCTCAAATTATAAAAAATCTGTTCAATAATTTATTCATACAAAACAAGAAAAAGGTTCTTCGTCGAAAAGATCCATAGATAAAAAATATCTGACGCTGCGTAGACACAAACTTTAATGCTGCTTTCTTGTAAAGTAATTAACCGGTCATAATAGTTTCTTTATCGTCCACGTTGTTTTACGCATGCGTCATCTACTAGATAGGTACTACCTAATTATTTTACCAATTACTAGACCTCAATCCTGGTTAATCCAAGAATGTAGGTACTTAATGGAAGTCATTAGTTTCTATGATTATTGATAACTAAAGTGAAAACAAAGCCGATATAGGTACATATACTTAAACCTACAGCAAATAATTCTATAATCGAAATCATTAATATCAGCATAGGCAATGATGTGGTTAAATCATAATGAACATACGTCAAAGCCAATATCTACGTCATTATAGGCAGAAATAATGATGGCAGCGGTTTAAAATGACCATTTTAGTACAAGGAGAAATAAAAGAAGGCAACTATTTTGAGATCCAGCTGACGTTGAAAATTGAAATATATTTTTACAGTTACTTAATTTTTTGTAAAAAAAAATAAAGAAAAAAATGAACGCTTGATGATGAGCGTTAATGTAAATTCATAATTTATTGTTAAATTATTATTATTGTAATTTAATTTTTGCCTTGATTTCTATGGTTTCTAATGACCCTTAACCAATAACCTTTTACGATTATGACGACACGGCTGGCGCAGTGGTTGAGCGATTGACTGCTGCGCAGCATGTCGCGGGTTCGATTCCCGCACGGAACAAATATTTGTACGGCCTACATGTATTTGTTCCGAGTCTGGGTGTTTTCTATCTATAATATGTATGTATTTACAAAAAAAAAAAAGTATATAAGTAGTTTATCAGCCATCTCGTTACCATAACAAACATTAAGTTGCTTAGCTTGGGACTATATGGCGTTGTGTGAAATGTCCAAGTATATTATATTATATTATATTATATTACGATCCAAGCGTTAGAAAGTACGTTAGGCTGTTGGTTCCGATTATCAGGTCAGGAGCAACAGCCCCTTGCAGCGCCGTGCACCGTGAAGAGTACGAGTAGTCAGTAACTCAAAAGTCTGACAACCAGAACGATCGTCACACACACAGAACGTTTCATCAGGTAATTGGGTTTTTTAAGAGACAAAACCCAGACAAAGATAAAACGCTTTAAAATTCAGGAGTACCTACTTGTGAAGTCAGGTCTAGGTTAAAAGTATTTCAATGCAATTAAACTTGGATACGAGTTGCTTGCACGTGGAAACTCTGTCTTAGACTTACCATCGGAACTCCTCGTACTTCTGGGGGATCAATGTGCTTGTCTTCGAGAGTGAAGAACACCGATGCTGTAGCCTGAGGTATGGGGTATGAGACCGTCGGCTGACTGAAAATGGCCTGCAATGTAAATCATTGAAATTATTATTTTTGTTTTCTTTCTCGGGTCCTTGGAGACCCGGTCCTTTAGTAGGCGTACGAGGGGCCGAAACCAACACGCAGAGGCCCCGTTAGACATTTCAAATGTAATGGGCCCCTGCCTGACCACTAACAATATACACGGCTTTTAAATGGCAGGAGGTGACTTGCACACTCAATGAATGGACCCCCGAAAACGGTCGCTAGCACAAAGTGACGTAGCGCCAAGGAGGCAACATAGCCTGAGGTGCTAGAGGAGTGGAGAGGTATACCACCATCACTCTGGCCAGCCAATAAAGGCAAGCCGTAGATGAGGGACAAGACTTCTCCCGGGAGATAAGGTTCGTGGGGTCGCAACTGCCCAACAGTTCGCCACAAAACTGCCTTGCGGATTAAAAAGTATTATCATTATTATACGATGATAGAAGAGTTATTCATTGAAAGAACAGCATTGCTGAACTTGATGAACGTAGATCCCGATCCAAAGAAATTATCAAATGATTTCTCCCGTTTTGGGCGGAGTGGGAAGAAGTTTCAGGCTCTTTCAAACCCATCCGGGCTCCTTCAAATTTTAATGCATTCCAGGGTCGCGGGGTCTCGGGAGTTGCAGGACGATTCCCGGCCACCGTAGGCGCAGGTCTGCGGATCCCGAGCATTGGGTAGCTCGCCATTCAATCAAAATTACGCCCGGGTCGACGGCGCGTTGTATTTCACGTGCACCTCAAAGAGATGTCAGCATAGTAGATGGTGCCCGCTAGGGTCAGTGCCTGCCGGGGTTGCGGAATTTGTTCGAAAGAGTCACCGCGGCCCTGGAGCGCAAAGGGCATTATGAGGAACATGGATGGGTTTTAGTCAGTAAGTGTCTGACTCTACCGGGAGGAGTCATTTGATGATTTCCCATCCTTAAAAGAAAAAAAAAGGAAGATCGCGGGGTCTGTTGATAGTTTTTTAATATTAATTAACTGACAAGAACATTACAGGACAGGAAAAACCTAATTTCGATGAGCTTTCTTTGCATAAGAATAGAATGACCGGTATAGGCGGTATCCAATCCTATCTTGCCTACTATGTTTTGATTATATTATCCTAACATTATTTATCTCGTCACCTGCGTTTGCCTTTTCGAAAGCTTACAAAAACTTTTGTCCTATTAAAGTTTTCAAGTACTTTGGCAATATAAAATGTAAGTAGGTAAAGCACTAGCCGGACATCACTCACTGCGACTCATCTAGGATAGAGTTTGACAAGTTGAAAACTTGTCAAGCTCTACTTTGCCTGAAACTTGTCAAGCTGTACTTTTTTCTGAACCTTGTCAAACTCTACTTTGCCTGAAACTTGTCAAGCTTTACTTTTTTCTGAAACTTGTCAAACTCTACTTTTGCCTGAAACTTGTCAGGCTGTTCTTTTGCCTGAAACTTGAGAAGTTCTACTTTTGTCTGAACCTTGTATAGCTCTACTTTTGCCTGAACCTTGTCAAACTTCATGAACAAAAAACTTGGGAATAAAAGTATAATATAAATTCTGGTAATAGTCTTTACCAGGCTCAACTAAGTTCGAGCTGAAATAACAACAGTAGATAGATGCTTACCTCAAAATAGTAATACTGCGAGACTTCATTCCTAGAGCCTCCCATGTACCGGACGAAGTACTTGAACGTTTCCCCAAGGTTCCAATGGTGTTCAATAGTATCGTTGATAAACTCCTCACTACTGATGGCGTATGGCGGCTTTATTGGTTTCATGGAGAGCTTGAGATTGCAAGCAAAGTCACGACTAACTGGAAGCCAAAAATGTAATGCGGGTAACGTAAGGATCGCCAAGACAGTCATTAAGATCTATCTCCAGATATGTAAACGCACCCATTACCGCCAGTTTAAGCGGAGTTCAGATTGATATCCAAAAAATAAGCACATTCTTAATATGTGGCTTCAATAAAAATGTTTTTTCAAGTACTGGAATTATCGATTTTTTTAGTTATGTATAAGAACAGATTATCAAAGAATTACTTAATAAAATAAAAATTAAATAAAAGGAAAAAGGGTCATGTCCCTATTACCGACTCAAAATATCGGGTGTGTGCCTAATACCGTTTATGTGACACCTAATACCGACCACTAAATAAATGGAACCGTTAAAGTTAAATAAAAATGCTCGTGTATATTGAATTGTTTATATAAATACTCCAACACAGTACAGAATGATCAACACTTAACAATTATAAATGTATTCTTATAATAGTATATTCTTAACAGCGTTAAATCAATAAAAAATATCATATTTATACGAATTATGTATAACAAATTACCGAAGGCCAGCATTGATTATAACTACTATAATATATAACCAATGGGGGCTTTTGGTATTATACAAGAGTAAATGGCATTATAGAATTTACGTCTTTAAATGGGTTCGGGCGCTTTAATGTTTCCACTAATTAAGACCGTTTCCAGTAGCTGGTCTTTTGTTACAGGAAAATTTTGTTCCCAAATAGTGAATCCAGTCTATTAACTGACGTTCTTCGTCCTTGGTGAAAACGGTCTGAACACCACCGTTTTCATTAGAGTAGGTACTTGTTATCTCTCTTGTCACGAAGAGTTTTTCTGGGAATCCCAAACTTCTTCGAGGTTTCATAGATATCTACTTGCTCCATTAGTGATAGCCATCAGTGCAGAGCGTCAAGTTGATTAACTATATAGGTACTGTATATTGTTTACGTTTTAGTCGATCCATGTTTCTGAAACAACATTTATTTACTAAGTCTAGGATATATTGTAAACGGATAGCAAATAGTAATTAAAATTACCATATGACTTCCACATATTTAAAATGTTAGCTAAGTATTATCTACTATAAATAAAAAAAAGCTTATGTTATTTTAAATCTGTATGTTTATTATGGAATACTATAATGTCTATTAAATAACTTTATGTTTACAGACATTATATTTAAATGTACAAGTAGATCGGTAATAGGTTTTCTTAAAGGAAATCGTATAACCTATTACCGACCCAGGGGAATGTGTATGAATTATGTAAATACATGTGATTTTTGTACATGTATTTGATTTTAAGTGGTGCGGTTGCTAAAAATATTTAATAATAATGATATTTCAACTATAAAAATACACTATTTAAAGTTATACCTCCTTTATTCATCAAAATATTTATATAAGAACAAAGTTAGTGTATACGGCTACTAAAGCTCTTGAATATATGGCGTTAATAGCTCAAATATAAGTTAACATACTAAGGAACTGAATTAGTATAGCCTCCTGCCTATTAATTTATGCATTTTAACAAAAATCATGGCACACAAAAGATACGACAAGTACTTATCAGCGACATGGGTCGACAATAGGGATTAAATTGTGATTTTTGTTCCTATTACCGCCTATTTTTAATATTGAATTTTAAGCAAAATAAAATAGTATCTCACTAAAATGAATAATTACTTGTGTTCCTGAAAGTATCAAAAATGCATCAAAAGAACTAGAAGTTACATTAAAATGCTTGACGATATAATCTTCTGCTACAAAAGAAACAAGAGTACTTACGCCATCGGGAATGCCACACTATGGAAAATGCACTAAGGTGCCGCGTCCCCGGACGAAGTGAGCAATTATTATTTAAATCGTCGAGTTACGCACCCAAACAAGAGATGAACATTTGCAATACAAATACATCTACATTTTTTTAAAGCAACCAATTGTGTAGATTTAATACATGACATAAAAATGATAGTTTTCTGAATAGGGCGGTAATGAGCGCGGATTTTAACGGGTCGTTATTAGGTGCGTTTACGTTATTGAAAAAGACAAAGTATGTTACAAATCATGCAAGTTGAAGAACTCTCGAAATATTGTGAACAGATAATTTCGAATATCCAAGAGTAAGTAACAAGATCTCGCAATATAAATTAAAACTCAATGGAAAGCTCAAACCATCCATGTTGTCTTTCGTCTACTGGCAAGAAAACAAGGAGCTCTGACTCAAAGCTTCAACACTTTACAGATGCCAGCTCGCACACAGCGTGCTTAAAAAAAGCCACCATAACACCTGTTTCATCACTGGAAAATTCTTGACTTCTTCAAAACTGTCATTCACTTTTTTAATTTAATTTTTCCTTTACACACTAAGGTTACATAGTCTCCCAAAAGAGAAGTCAAATAAAGAATTCAATCGAATAATAAAATGTTTTATTGTTTTTGTTGGTTGTATTTTATTGTACTAACTAGCTTTTGCGACCACGACTTGGTACGCGCATATCCCGTTTTTTCACGTTCCCGAAACAAATTCGGGAAATCCTCTCTTATTGTTCCCCTACGGAGTGTAGGGAAGCTAAATGCCAATTTTCAGCTTTCTACGACCAGTAGTTTCGGCTGTACGTTGTCTATTAGTCACTCGGTATCGGAAGACTAGGATAACAGCAGTTTTCTTTATGGATGGTGATAAAAATCAGTCAGCATAAACATGAGCAACAAAGAGCACTATCTCTCTTCTATACTACAGTTTATAATGAAATGGTTGTGAATGTTATATTAAAGGTATGTATTATTTTATTATATTATGTATTTATGTAAATCTATTTCTGTATATTTGTTTGTATGTTTATTGTATTTTAATGTATTTATTAGTAGATAATAATTAATAGTATGTTTAAGTTAAATTAGTTAAGTCTATTTTTAGTTTCCATCCTTGTTTCTACACACTGTGTCTATGTTTCTTTTCCTACTCTCCTGTCGCAGGTCTGCTGGAAGAAATTTCCTTTGTACTCTTTTTTCTGTATACATTTTTCGTTTTTTTTTATTTCTGGTGTGTACATAAATAAACAAATAAAATCAAAGCAATACTTTCACGGCCTCATCAAATGGTATTCTCGCATTAGTAATCGATAGGCTTTGTCTAACTTATGGGGAGTTCAAAAGCAATGTGTGACAAATACAAAATATTGTATTCTCTGAATACAATATTTTGTATTAATTTAATATGACGCAACTCATTAATAGATAGCAAAAAACCGCAAAGTGACTCAGTCGATCAGCATTTAATTTCGATAGCAACGCTAGCTAATATTGATCTGTGGATAGCTGACCATCTTGACATACCTAGTTTCCTTCGTGACTCGGAAAGCACGTTTGGCCGTTGGTTCCGGCTGTCACGACTCCAGCATTGCCAAGAACTACCGCGTTACCCAGTTAATGGGATTTGGGGGTCTCATAGGCGGCTGCTCTTCATAAAACACTAGTATTCAGCTGAATCCGCTTTGTCTGGAAGCCGAACCCAATATATTTGGGAGCTTACTTGTCGCAATCAATGCGGTACAGGACTGACAGGACAAAATATGCTGATACGTGCAGCGGTACCTACAACGTTGTTGTATGTGGCCCGACTACATCACTCCACGAAGGTTGAGGAGATCGTGGAATACACGAAGGTGAAGACCAACTGGACTTTAAGGGTCGAGAATACAACATCTCGACAAGTTTCTAAAGGAACAGTTTTGGCCGAAGGGTGTAGTCTACCGACGTTTTCGTGGCAGGCTATGTGACACCGCGCAGCGTAACACGACGCCGTCACTTCGTGTGTCTTAGTGTTCCATATTTTATACGTATTAGTTTATTTTTATATTTTGTTGTATACAGTATAACTGTTTTTTATTTTGTATGGACTACTGTTGCCTGAAATAAAGGAATAATAATAATAATAAAAAGCTAGGCAAGTGATGGTGCTCGATGGTGGACGGTGGTGTATTTGAGTAGCCACTATAATTTCTGCAGCAAGTTTGTCTAAGAAAAGTCTATATGAACAGAAACACCATGGGAACTGAAACCAAAATCCTCACATTTAGCCTTAACAAAAAAGTCAAGCTCACATATTGTTGAAAAGATACATTAATCCACATACGTAACTGTCATGCCTCTAGTCCTGAAGAGAGTGGGAAGTGGTTTCAATTATGTCATTCAGCCGAAGTTCTTCATAGACGGTTGATGGCGTTCCCACGACTCAGGACCGCATGTCTGAGCACAGATTTCATCCCCACGTTGCAACTGAGAATTACCCAAGAGAACAAGCAGATGCCTAAAGCCAGAACGGGGCTGGTAATCATGGTGACGAACACAACCACACAACGCGTTGAAACAACGTCTGGAATTGCAACATTCAACATAGTTTTCAACAAGATTCGTAGTTTGACCACCATATTTCCAACGAATTTCTACCTAACCTACGCTTACTCCAGTGCGAGAAAACCAAAAGCTGAGAAAGTGATAGTATGTTTAGAATCAGCAGAAGTGCAACACAATTCCGGTTCTCCAGCGACTGCAGCAGTATCCGGACCGTATTGTTGTACTCACGCGCTAGCTCCTTGAGGGTCTGTCGCATCCCTAGCTTTTCCTTCGCCGCATTGATAACAGACACCACCGTGTCAATGGCTTTTTCCTCATACGATTTTATTTCTGGAATATTCATCTTGAAATACTTTTGAGGACTATTTCAATTATATTATATTAGTATTGCTTTGACAAAAAGTTTGGTTATGTCACGTCACTGTGACGGTTTTGTTTTTTAATGTATTTTTTTTTTGATGCGGCTTTGTATTTTGTAGAGTTTGTGTTAGTCAGTTTTTATTCAATTGCGTCAATAAGAGGACACTATGGGAAGTAGATTTCCAGATTATTATAAATGGGCGCCCAGTGCTGGGCATAGGAATCTCTTTGGTTTTTTAATCGCCACGGCACAATGCCACCTCATCAGAATATTGCATGCAAACTTGCAAAGCCATTTTATGTAATTAGTAGAGTGAATCGGTTTTCCCTAACTAAGGGTTACTAACCTAACTAATTGCAGCTAGGCGAGTTTGACGCGATTCCATTTCCTCATTAATATTAGTAGGTACCTACATTACATTTTTCATTTATTTCTCTTAAACATTTCTAACAAGAACAGAAATAAAATTATGTGTAGTATTTGCCCTTTGTATGGGTCGCCTTACAAAGGAAAACGCTTAATATGGCATTGCTACGTCACGATAGTAGTGGTCAATGTAACCAGGGCCCGTTATGGCTCAGTAGGTATGTATTTCTCTGGTAACCATAACCGATTTTATGTAATACGTCAGACACCACTAAAATTAATACCTTTCCATCCATGTTCCTTCATAAATTGCCTATGTGTTCCGGAGCCACGGTATCTATTTCGAATAGTCCTGCGACTCCGGCAGGCGTCGGCCCTTTCAGGCCCCTCTGTGTGCTGACTCTCTTTGAGGCGCGCGTGGAACACAAACGCGCAGTCGACAGGCCTGTCGTCACTAGACGGACGGACGGCGAGCCACTCATAGCTCCGCCGTCCACAGGCCCGTGCCTACGGTGGCCGGAGGTCACCAACTGGCCACCGACGCCCGCGGCGTCTTCCACGGCGCGGTGGCCGGGACGAGAGGTTCTCTCCCTCTCCCTCTCCGCCACCTCCTTCGGTAGCATGACTGCTTCGCAGAAGGACGCGATACTAAAATTAATACCTAAGGTAGTTATTGGATCTATTGGACCGCTGAGGACAACACGAAACCTAATACAAAGTCACATTAAATTGAAATGTATACAAGCCTAGTTTTTTAAAGGTATTTTTTATTATTATGTCATCATCATCATCATCAGCCTATAACAGTCCACTGCTGGACATAGGCCTCTTCATGTGCACGCCATTTGGCTCGATCACCGGCAACTCTCATCCAGCTGCTACCAGCCACCCTGCGAAGATCGTCGCTCCACCTAGCCTGAGCTCGTCCTACCTTACGTTTGCCGATTCGCGGTCTCTACTCAAGAACTCGTCTACCCCAACGGTCATCGATTCTACGGCTAATATGGCCGGCCCATTGCCACTTTAGCTTGGTTATTCTATGAGCTGTCCTCAACTTTGGTTCTCTGTTGGATCACTTCGTTGCGGATTCGATCCCTCAAAGAGACCCCAGGCATAGCCCGTTCCATAGCTCGCTGAGCGACCTTGAATTTATGGACCAGCCGTACCGTGAGTGTCCACGTTTCGGCTCCGTAAGTCATAACAGGTAGGACGCACTGATTGAAGACCTTAGTCTTTAGGCTACGTGACGAGAAGACTCGGCGAAGCTTCCCAAACGCTGCCCAACCCAGCTGAATTCTTCTGTTAACCTCTCTCTAAACAACTTTGAGAGAGAGGCTTCTTACCAAACTGCAGATTTATTATTAGGTAATTTATTTATTTACCAACGAAAAAGAACACATACGTAAGCTAAGTACTGCTTCTCAGATTTTTTTTGTAGCAGACCTGCACTCTTGTAACGCTGACTTATTGGCAACCCTGCCTGAAAATCCGGACAGACCGGCCACTTTGGTCGGACTTTTGCATAAAATTGGACAATAAGGCCGGACAACTTATCCTATTCAGAATTGTTGTCTTTGATCAGTCTGTTACTCTTGCAGTTTGCAAATTGTTTAATTATTAGAGAAATTCAAAGTAACTGGTAACATTCAAGAACCTTTACAAAGAGGGTCTCAAGAATCGGAAAGGACATCGTCCTACCGGTCACTGTCAAATTCCTTGAACCTAATGCGTTAGCGATAAAGATGAAAAAACTGCGTTTAAAAAAACCGACTTCAAAAACCGCACGAAGTAGGTGCATATATTATTATGAATAAAAAAAAAACTAAAAAGCAAAAAATAACTCAATAAGGATTTAATCCGAAACTACCTATAATATTACTAAAAACTATTCTTTCGTATGTGCTACCTACAGATACGTTTGAAGTCGGTGCCAATTAACAAATTATTTATTTAGTTATTTCATTAGAATGAAATTGATTTAATTGTTGATATCATTAAGTTTTAATTTGTTTAGGCTTGGCTTCAAACCTGACGAACTAAAATATGAAGAATTTTTAAGAGTCATAGAACAAAGTTGTTGATTATGATGTCAACATAGTCCTGAGAGGTTGTCGGTGTTTTAAAAATAACCCTGCATTTTTCAATATATAAAAACCTTGTGTCACGGTGTTTGTTTTTGAACTCCTACGTAACGGCTTGACCGATCGTAATGCAATTTGGCAAAACAACTTTTGGCGGATCTGCTAGTAATAATATTGGTAGATCTTCTATAAGGTATAATATATTATTATATCTATGGAATAAAGTATCTTTTGGCTAAATAATAACAGCCGCACAGGTCGATCTTCAAGTTTATGCAACGCTTGCCAAGGTTGGTCTGTGGATTGGTGACCATCTTATCATACCGAGTTTTCTCCGTGCCTCGGAAAGCACGTTAAGCTGTTGGTCCCGGCTGTCATTTGGAGATCTTTGGCAGTCGTTACGGATAGTCAGAAGCCAGAAAATCTGACACCAGTCTTGCCAAGGAGTATCGTGTTACCCAGTTAATGGGTTGTGGAGGTCTGGTAGGCAGCCACTCCACGTAAGATACTGGTATTCAGCTGAATCTGGTTTGACTGGAAGCCGACCCCAAAATATGTAGTTGGGAAAAGGCTAGGCAGATGATGGGCTAAAATATCCTAAAATAAAAATTACTTACTATCATAAAAAAGTTAAACTATTTTTTTCTGTTTTAATTGCAGTAGGTACATACCCAGATTTATTCATCACACAGTATAAAACTAGTGCCAGCGAACCCAGTACGTAGCAACTCTGCGTCACAGACAGGTGTTAACGTAAGTTCTAACTTTCCTGTTATTGTTACCTCTGTGGTTATGGGAAAACATATTAAAAGCATAGAAAGTCATACATGCTTAATGTCACGTGCGATTTGGAAAGAAAGTTGCAAAATAAAAGGGATGCATCCGATACCGATCCCGATACCGATATATCGGCGATACTTTGGGTTTGCCGATATATCGGCATCGGCGATATTTTTACTGTCGATACAACGATACTTTTCAAATTTTGCGCTTTAAAAAAGTAATGTAAACGCGCATCTTGTTTGATCTAGTTCGTTGCAAACGAGGCACGGACTGTCTATGCTCGGGGATTCCCCACGTTTTATTCAATTTGTTGTCTCTCTCACCCGCTTTGTCCCCGCGTATTCCATTTGGCCAGACACTTTAGTTGGCTTTTTACTGGTTTTACCTGAGATCTCCTAATATATTGAGAGACGCAGATCCGTTTGTTTTCTGGCGCAATGACGTTTTATACCCAAACCTGAAAAAACTGGCGCAGAAGTACTTCAGCTTTCAAATGAGTTCTGTCGCATCTGAGAGATTATTTTCCACCGCAGGTCTTATACAGACAGACTTGCGAAATCGGCTTTCTCCCCAAAACATGAGAATGCTCTGTTTTTTAAACAAAAATCTTATTAATGTTAATTTTAATTATTAACAGTTATTTATTTTAATTTAATTATTACCCTTAATTTTTAATATCTTATTCAAAGTTTGTGACTGTTCATATTTTTTAATAAAAATTAATAACTTTAACCAAACTTGTGTTTTATATAATTTCCCTTAATTTTGATTCACAAATCGTTGGTATCGGTATCGGTATCGGTATCGACGATATTTTTATAAGAGTATCGGTATCGGTATCGTATCGGCAAAAAGGCATATCGATGCATCCCTAATAATATTCAAAGTAAAAAAAACGATACTTCGAGTTGAAAAGAATATAATAAATTGAACAAAATGAAATAGGTTTGTTCAAATCTGTCATTTTGACCTTTTCGATTTTCAAAACGAAACAAAACAAATTTCAATGTACTACTCGACCAAGCTAAGTTTGCACCTCGCTGGAATGCGGAATATATTGTGTATAATAAAATGTAAAAACAATAAATTCTAGAATCCAAGTCATATTACTCAGTAAAGGAGTTTTTTGATGACAAATCGATTAAAAAGTAAAAGGATTCTCTCACTTGTTTACCAAACATTATAAAACATATATAAAAAAACTTGAAATAGGTACTTACGTACTTTTAAAAACCAAATATAAATACCTACATATATAAACAAAATTTAAGTATACTAATAAAAATAATTCCAAAATTTTTTACAATAATTATTATTTACTATTCCTATTCAATAAATATACTATACCAATAAACTTATTCACCAAACATTATAATTATTAACAAAATTTAAGTATAATAAAAATAATTCAAACCATTTTTACAAAAATTCTTATTTACTATTCCTATTCAATACATATACTATACAAATAAACACAGACCAAATAAATATATAATTTTTTTTTACAATTATACATCCAATTTAACATTTGTAATAATTTTTGATACTATTTCATACCTTGACATACTGCTAAGCACTCTTCCTCTCTCCTATTATTTGCTGTGCCCGACAGGGTCCATATTTGTTCTTTAACCATTTTAAACCATCTTTGTAATACATATGGAATGCAATAAATGATTGAGTATTGAGTATTGAGTAAATGCAAAGTAAATCTAACAAACCTTTGTTTACTGTTTTAAAGTCTAGTGAATCGTTTTTGCAGACCGTACCCGTACCTAAGCGGCAGTGTGACGTAATCGACGCGAGGTGCAAACTTAGCTTGGTCGAGTTCAAGTTGCTTACGCGTATACAAAACACGTAATAATTTATAACTCGAATTAAAATCCTTTTGTTTTCTAACTGTTACTTCCATTGTTTACGAAAACAGCGAAGAATTTCGTGCATAGCGTAACTTTTAGTAGGTATTTTACGAGTGGAGCAAAGTTCCACTGCAGTGCGATTCTGCCGGTCGATTCTGTAAACATGTCGAAGTGAAGGCGTGTGTGAAGTGATCACGAAGTGAACTGTCATACCATACAAACAAGATGGAATGGAACAGCAATGCTTTTCTGTAAACATTTCGATGTGAGCACTTAGGCGAACTGAACGACAAGTGAGCTGTCAAACCATACAAACACTGAAGGAAGGAGAAGAATATTGAAAAACACTGAAAGGACTCTCGAGTCAGATTTTGATGAAAACTAAAACTGCATCATTGGATTTTTGCAACCAAACATCCCTAAAAAACAGAACCCTTATAGGCTTAGTCATCTGTCTGTCTGTCCGTCTGTCACAGAAATTTGGTATACATGCATGTGGACTTCTGTGACCTAAACACAGACGCCATACGTAAAAAAAAATTGCATGGGGTCACTTCTGGGGGTCAGACAAGATTTTTTTTTTTTAATTAAAAACATTGTTTTGAAGTTATTCAAGAAATTAGACCAAAAATTAAAATTTGGAGAAAAATGCCTTTACCTAAAGATTACAGGAAAACCTATAAGAATGTCTGCGATGTTAAAATAACTATGTCAAAAAAAGAAAATTGGTTCGGAACCCTTTTGCACGCGAGTCCGACTCGCACTTGGCCATTTTTTTTTTGCAATGTTTCCCTAGTCAAAGCTGATCTCAATTTTATTGACTTCCAATCTTTTCACTGCGGCAAAAGCTATAATCGTCTTATCGTACCTATAAATGTCCATTTTGATAAACAGGAAGAAAACATTCATACTTATGATAATCGTTTGCTTCTACTTAATTGACGTAGGTAATTTGCTTTAGTGTTATCATTCCGATTCAGACACCCTGATGAGGATAAACAAAATGCAGGTGTCAATGTATATTTAAATATCTTATCACCGTCATGATTAGTAGGTATGTTATCATTATCACTTTACATTGTCACGTGATTGTTAAGAGCGTCAATCAGACATTTTGTTATGACTTTGTTGGTAAATCCGTTTTGGCTGTCCATTTTAAACTTACGTAAACGCAGACTTTTCTGTAGGGATTTAAATCACTGCATATTATAAAACAAAGTACCCCGCTGCGTCTGTCTGTCTATCTGTTCGCGATAAACTCAAAAACTACTGCACCGATTTTCATGCTGTTTTATGAAAATAACTTCTACTTACTACTTCTGGGTAAGCTCGCTCCATCGTAGACTTTGTCTCCGTCATCTCCGCCCTAGACTAGAGTCAAAGATAGAGGAAATTCATCTCAAAGAAATAAAATAAAAATTCAGCACCGATTTTCATGCTGTTTTATGAAAATAACTTCTACTTACTACTTCTGGGTAAGCTCGCTCCATCGTAGACTTTGTCTCTGTCATCTCCGCCCTAGACTAGAGTCAAAGATAGAGGAAATTCATCTCAAATAAATAAATAAAATAAAAATTCAAAACCACGCTAGCTCTCCGATGCACGGACGCACCTATCGGCAAGTACGTCAACCGCTTTAAGGTTTCACACAAGACTTATTCAGCTCCATTCGCGTTTCGCTGAACGATTTTGGTGATACTTATACAGTTCTGGTTCTATCAGCCGCGTACAGCGTCGTAAGAATGAGAAGGCGACAGAACAGCGCTGAACGCTATTAACATGACTCGCATGATAATAACACATTAGTTGTGGGCCGAGTCACCTGCGTCCGTAGGAGAATACCCTTCAGCGAATCCCTACACGTGGTCCCCGGGTGGTGCTAAACAGGTGACACTAACCGCCTCCGTGGTCTAGTGGTTATACCACTCGATTCAGACCCAGAGGTCCCGGGTTCAATTCCCAGTGGGGGCAAATTTTTTGCTCGGTTTGGTTGGTGGTAGGACTTCTAAGTCCGCCTGGCAAGCTACCACCATCATGTCTAAGTCTGTCGCCATAACAACAATGTTAACAGCATTGTTGTGTTCCGGCAATTAGAGATATGATAGCCAGTTCCTCTATGTTAGAGGATTCCGGGTGAAACTCGCTTCCATCTTCGGCCTAATCATCACTTTCCATCAGGTGAGATTTGGGCCAAGAGTTTCCCCGTTTTAAATAAAAAAAATAAAAAAATAAAAATTGTCCTCATTTTATACTTGTTTGCCGCAACCGCCGCGAATGCTGAATAGACGCGGTAAGCTGAACGAATGCGTACGCGTCTCCATACAAAATCGTTGTTCTCTATGGGCATAAGCTGAATAAGTGTGAGTAGTCCCTTAAACGTAATAGTAGACAATGAGTGTAGTACATATTACTGTACACCTAAGTCCACCCATGTCTAAATGTTATGTCATTGAAGACCCATATTTCTGCACTCTTCGCTCTCGGCCTTTCTTTAATAGGTCACTCTCGTTTTCTTAAATCTAGAAGTTAAAGTGAATTCTATCATAGACTTTGTCTCTGTCATCTCTGAACAATACTAAGAAAAGAGCAAATCCATACAAAATCCTTAATTTCAAATAGACCAGTTTACAGGCACTTTTGAATAGTCAAGGTCTGTCAGTCAAATAGATGAAGCTAATTCTGCCGCGCTAGCGACAAGAGTAGCAAGTTATTCTGCAACGAAACAAACTCACCGACCCTATCTCCAGCGCGGCAGTTGCACGTCCCAAAGAGTAGATCCTATGGAGAAGAACGTGCAAGAAACTCCATGGACACTCTTTTACCTCCATCACAAAAAAAAGCAGACGTTATGATTGGATGACCCACTTTCCTGCACCAAGAATGTACCCAGCTCACCTCAGCAATTCTTAGAACTCATCTACTACACTGACAACTGGCGAGTATCCTAAGCGCCAGTAGTAAGGTGACTCATCTTCGGCGCGAGCGCAAGCCTCTACTTTATTATGTCTATATAATTTGTATGCGTCACCAACACCATGAAAGTTATATGTATTATGTATGAATGGATATGGTGTGAGTCACTTTTCACCATAACTTCTTGGGAATGTTGGCTGTACCCGCGAATGCGTTCGGACCGGAGTTCAAACAGATTCTTTTAAGTACATATTGCATACCTGTTCTTTGCAAATATTGTATTATCTTCTTTTTCTTGTTTGATTTGTACGTGTAATGTATGTGCTGCTTTGCTTTGTTTTTATCGGACGTTGTCTTTTCCGAGAAAGTATTGCCAACTGCTTATAATAGTCATCTAATAATAATTCAATGCTAGCATTATTAACAGTCGGTTCATTTGCTTTAGTTCTATCAGTCATTTGTCATCTCATTATTTCATCATCAACATATCAGCCGAAATCTACAGCTGGAAACATGCCTCACCCAAGATTCAAATATCGGTCGTGTGCGTCTCACATCCATCGGCTGCAAGTGTTTCTTCAATTCTTGACTACATTTTATTTTATAGTCATCTTGAATTTGACTATCTGCAACGCTAAAATTGGTAATATGTATTTTATGACCCTTCCTTTCCCCTTGGATTTAAGGACAGAAGATTTTTTCTGAACTTGAAGTTACCTGTATCGCTACATATTATAAAACGAATTCCCCCGCTGTCTGTTCGTGATAAACTCTAAAAGTACTGCACCGATTTTTATGCTGTTTTCACCAATGGATAGTGTGGTTCTCGAGGAAGGTTTTAGTATATGACTTGTCAAGCG
The DNA here is from genome assembly GCA_963859965.1 of Ceramica pisi. Lineage (NCBI taxonomy): Eukaryota > Metazoa > Arthropoda > Insecta > Lepidoptera > Noctuidae > Ceramica > Ceramica pisi. The sequence continues at coordinate 18,979,651 of OY982543.1, forward strand.
AGCGAAGCCGCGGGTATCAGCAGTGACTTGGTTTTAGTATATAACTTGTCAAGCGAGCGAAGCCGCGGGCATCAGCAATGACTTCTCCCGCTCTGGGCGGAGCAGGAGGGAGTGTCAGACTTTTACTGCCTAAAACCCATCCATGTTCCTTCATTGTCCTTTGTGTTTCACCGGAGCCACGGTATCTCTTTCGAATAGTCCCGCAACTCCCGCAAAGCTTCAGTACCCTGAAGTACACCTTGCTCACAATTTCGTATTAGTCCAAGAGCAAATAATTATCGTATATAATTATATCGGCGTCGCGTCGCCTTAATATTCGTAGCCTTTGAACTGTGTGTCTATGTTGACTGTATCCTTAATGATTCACTCTTCTGAAAATATTACACAAAATGTCCTTATGTAAATAATATTAAGTACACATAAATTGTGTTATTATGTTCATAAGTAGTCATTTATCTGGCTTAAGTTATTTATTTTATTATGAGTCAGAACATACTAGACAAATCACACAAAAGTAGGTACTGTGAGTAAAATGGCCTATTAATTGCTTCAAGCGCAGTTTTTTTTTTTTTTTAGTGATGGGATATCATCCAATGACTCCTCCCGCTCTGGGTGTAGCGGGAGGGTGTGGTGTGTCAGACTTCTACTGACTAAAACCCATCCATGTTCCTTCATTGCCCTTTGTGTTCCGGAGCCACGGTGTCTCTTGCGAATAATCCAGCGACTCCGGCAGGCGTCGGCCCTTTCTTCGGGCCCCTCTATGTGCTGACTCTCTTTGAGGCGCGCGTGGAACACTAACGCGCCGTCGACACGGCCTGTCGTCACTAGACGGACGGACAGCGAGCCACCCATAGCTCGCCGTCCACAGGCCCGTAACTGAACACTTAATATTTTTTCTTGTTTCATAGTACATCTTAGTTCATTTAGTAGTGAATATATTTATTATAAGTATGTACTAGTTTGAATACCTTTACTAGTGAATTAAAAATCATCCTGTACAATTAGTATTGATAAGCTGTAGGTACTTCTACTTAGTCCATAGTTGGTCGATATCTTCTTATCAATAGGCTAGCCTTTTTCCAAAATCATACCTACCTATATTCCGGTTGGCTTCCAGTATTTTGCATGGGGCTACTGCCTATGCCGATGACCTGGTGAAGGTCGCAGGTAGCCGATGGATGCGAGACGCACAGGACCAGTTGTTGTGGCGAGGCTTGGGGAGGCCTGTATCCAGCAGTGGACGCCTTTAGGCTGATAATTATAATAGCTTGATGGCCAAAAGCTTCGACGACCACCTGTCGAAGGTGGCGTTACGCAGTTGGGTAAAGGGCCTGATACAGAAGGCAGTACTCCTCGAAACGGCTCGTATTGTGAGGAGGTTCCTTTCTCTGGAGCCCTATAAACCACCGGTAGCTTGGACCCTGTTCCCGACACCGGCGGATCACTATTTTTTATATATTTTTAAATGTTCTTTTTTGTGTTTTTTTTAAAGAAATATTTAAAAATGTAATTTATAAGTCTAAAAATGAATAAACGAAAATAATAATGATGCCAGTCTATGTGACCTCTCAGTAACTTTAAATTTCTGGGTTCTGACAATCTGTAACGATAGTCAGATCAAGATCAGCTACAAGTGACAGCCGGGACCGACGGCTTGACATGATTGACGGCGGATTGGATTGAATGAAAAATATTAAATTAGAATAAATTAAATTGAATGGAATTATATTATATTGAATTGGGTTACATCGGAATAAATGAAATTGTTAGTTATAAGTTATAATTTGTAATTGTATTATTTGTATTTTTATTTAATTGTAATTTTAATATTGGGACTTAGTGCCTTATTAAAGAGAATTTTTATTTTTTATTTATTTTATTTAAAACTGACCCCTGCGTGGCTGCTATTATTTAGCGATGAGCTCCTCAGGACAAAGGATAAAGTTGTCTTTAGTACTAACATTATTCATTGCGTAAGCGCAGGAGGTAACCGCAGCGAATAATTTAAATATGGAAGGAATGTGCGCTGGCGCCGGTTCCATGCTAAACAAGTGAATACACATTGTGCGACTCGAAATGTGAATGCGAAAACACCCGAATTTAATTCCGTTTTATGGCATAAACAGTGCTATTTATTTCGCATTCAGCAATAAAAAAGAATGTATACAGCAACATTATTTTTCTTTTTAACCGACTTCCCAAAAAGGAGGAGGTTCTCAATTCGCTTGTATGTTTTTTTTTTTCTTCTTATATTTGTTAACTCATAACTCCGTCAATTATAAACCGATTTTTGACGATGGAATCGTTTGAAAGTATTCATTCAATTTGAATCGTTTTCTTTTTTAATATAATCAACGCTATAGTTGCATCGGTATTTTTATTAACAGGTGTTGAACGATGAACTTCTTATTTCTAAAAAAAATCCAAAAATCTATCTGCTATGTCATGCAAAAATTATCTTCGATCTTGTATCGTACAAAAAAAATGCCTAATGCAAGACTCACCAATAACCCAATGAAACAAAATGCAGCCGAGTGGCAATCGGTATATTTATTAAATAGAGCATATGTCTGACCCATCTAATTGAGATAGGAAGTGCGACGACTCACAGGTTAAAGATCATACACCATTGAGAAAAAGAGCGGAAGCATCGCCATTCACCTCTTTGATAACCAAACTATCACGCGGCACACTCTTATGCAATTTAACTGGTACCTTGGAAGTAAGATTGCCACTTTGAAAAAAAAAAAAAACAGCTGCAGCTGTGATTGATACCCAATGCCTGACAAAAATTTCGTGATATAGATAAGAATCAAGCAGTAAGTATATGGAATAGAGTAGATCTGAGTACCAATATTCTCTTTTTTTAAGCAACGACGTTCACATTCGCATGTCAGTCGCAATCAGAGGGCCAATATCTACTAAATTTTAAACAACATTCGCATGTCAATCGCAAACTGTCAAAAAAGCCTTAACTTTCATACATTTTTGACAGTTTACGATTGCGACGCGAATGTGAAAATTAGTAGAATTGGAATTGTAAAAAAATTTAATTGAGGCTTTTTTGATAGTTTGCGATGCAATTGCGAGCTCTTTTTACGTTTTTCAAAAAGTATTATGACAGTTCAGTGGAACGTAAAAAATTTTGTAAAAATGGACATTCTTGTTGGAGGTTCAAAAAAAATTTTCTCTGCTATTTTTTTTATTCAACGAAACGTTTGCCTCAACTGTGAAAATGCGTCATAGGAATTCGTTGAATTTATTCCAATCCAAAGTCAAAAGAGCTATTGTATAGTCCGCCCTCGTGAAATAGAGTAAACTGTTTAAAAAATTAAGAGTAGGTACTGCAGACAACCTTACTTAAAAGCCGGAACTGTTCCATGCAATACTACATACGTACATTCACAGTATGACCCACAAACTGACATAACATCGGTAGTATTAGTATTCAATACGCTCACGTGAATGATTCATATCGGAGATATTGTGTGTTTGTTTCTCTGATAGTAATACAGCTAGATGTGATAACATAACAGTGACAGGTATTTGAAGTATGTAATATACTTACTTAATGCAACTTTCAATGTCAATAATGTGTCATGAAAAGATAGATCAATGACTAGTAATTCGGTAAGTACCAGCTCTAAATACAGCTCAAAATCCTGGCTAAAATAAAAAAGGGTCTTATACGTGATTAAATAGGTATATTTCAGTACTAATGCGTTTTAGGGTTCACTAATATAAGAAACAATTTTAAATTATTCCTAGCGTTCAGTAGATATATTTAGTAGATGGCTACTTGTTTGGAAAAGTATTGTAAATCAGAAGTGTGACCGACCAAAGGATCGGGTTCGGTTAGGCTACATTCGGTCTAAACGAAGTGGTATTTTTTTCGGTTTTTCTGTTTTGGGCAAATCTGCAATGATAAAAAAACATACGTCTTAATCTCAAAAAATCTTGTCGATAGCAAAGCAAATAAAAACACGCCAGGAAAATAACATAAAAAATTTAAATGCTTAAAATCGAACAGCCAAAATAAAATAAATTATCGGAAACCCAAAAAAAATAAACGAATTCAAAGGAACTCGGATGCTCTACTTCGCATCTCACTCTAGATCGACCTTTAAGAACGCTAGCTACGCTCATAAGGCATCCAGTCGCGATATATCAGTGTAAGAACGTACACCGGTGCGCGCACGCCACTGACAGCCAGTCGACGCGATATCTCAACTTCGAACACTTGAGAATTAAGTTTAAAAAATTCGAATAAAGAATCAGCTATGTTTAAATATTAAAAATAACACGATCGTATTTTTTTTTGACGTAACGGTTTTATAGTCTGTGACAGTGTTTTGTTTTTTTTTCTATAAACAATGGGTGTTTTTGAGTGTGTGAGTGCGAGTAAAATATCACCTACGGAGAGCACTGAAGTTTTCACAATAAACTTGAATTCAAATGAAACTCTGAATGGAAGTAATGGGACAGTGACTCTGGTAAGTTTTTTTTCTTTTTTCTTTAATTAAACGTGATGTTTTGATGTTTGTCATAGATAAGATAGAGTTTATCTGTTTCCCGCTTTGTTGTCCTTGTCAAATTGGCGGCAATAAAGAATCTTGGTATTACAAGTTCAAATTTTTCAGTTTGAATACCTACATCGGTTTTTCAGACGGAAATGATTGAAGAACTGAAGGGAAAGGGACAAGTAACAGAATTGGTCCTACGGTTCATGAATTAAATAGTGGTTCTATGCGTTACGGTTGGGAAAAACAAAAAAAAAAAAATTATGACAGAAGTAAAGTAAAAAAAAACTGAAGGCAAAGAGAAAGGTAGTGAATTACGGTTTTCAGTCCTCTGTAATTGTAGTTGAATCATCACTTTGCGAAAAATTTAAGAAAGAATGTAGGCTAACTTTACTTAACGGTAAATAATAGCCATACATGTAGGCATGTACCTACCTATGCAATTTTAGTAGGTAGGTAACTACAATCATAAGAATAGCCATTTTCTACTTACTAATGGAGATTTTAATCTACACTCCGATATGGGAACAGGTACATTATTTTCTTTACATAAAGATTATGTCATAAAACTGGTGAACTGGCCACAGTGGCCACTAGACGTATGAGAATTCGAAAGTAAGTAGTAGAGTGTATAAAAGTTTCATACCTTATCGTCTGTGGCATAAAACCTAAGTATATTGGTGAGCGCAAGATCAACTTGCAATAAAGTACATTGACCTTTCCCTAATATATTTCGTAGATACCTAAACATTAAATTATGTCACAGTTTTTCATTACTGGATAACGTTCATAAACAATATTTTTTTAAGGATGGGAAATCATCAAATGACTTCTCTCGCTTTGGGCGAAGCAGGAGGGAGAGTCAGACTCTTGCCCTTTGCATTCCAGGGCCGGCCGCGGTGACTCTTTCGAACAAAATCCACAGCCACGTAGAGGATAACGTTAGAATTCGATTCAGGACATTTTTAATGTCTTTATTATTGTTTGATATTAAGAAAGTCAGTGGAGCTCGTGGCTAAATAATAACAGCCACACGGATCTTTAAGGTTAGTAAGCAATGCTTGCCGAGGTTGGTCTGTGGATGGGTGACCATCTTAACATACCGAGTTTCCTCCGTGCCTCGGAAAGCACGTTAAGTCGTTGGTACCGGCTGTCATTTGTAGATCATTGGCAGTCGTTACGGATTGGGTCGTCTTAGGGGCGGATTGTCAGAAGCCAATTAATCTTAGACTTCAGTCTTGCCATGAAATACCGTGTTACCCAGGTAATGGGTTGTGGAGGTCTGTTTGGCAGCCGCTCCACGTAAAACACGAGTATTCAGCTGAATCCGGTTTGACTGGAAGCCGACCCCAATTTACTTGGGAAAAGGCTAGACAGATGATTATATTAAGAAAGTAAGTAAAAGTACCTTCCTATAAGCTGCGTATGTGTTGTTCAGCAATGAAGCAACAGTAATCAAGCCAGTATTGTGAGATCGTTAAGCCATAATAGCTAACCCATCATCCTTCAACGGTTGTAGTTAGCTAGGTATTCTGCATTCAATACATTATACTACAATCTGCTTCATACAGCTGCACGCTTTTGAGACAGGGCCGTCCGGTTTGCAACCGGTTCGGTTCTGACGTCAGTATCGGTAAGGACATTGAACCGGTTCCGATTTTTGAAACGACAGTTATTTGGTACATGGTGCGATTCTGTGATTCACCGTGTAAACAGAGGTGAAGTTATGGGTGAAGTGTTCTTGAAGAACTGTTTTTCGACAGTCTTCCTTAATCTATGGATTTGAAAGTACAATTTCTTTCACCTATGATTTCACAGTGAGGTTTGTACAGATAGACCGGTTGCAGATGCAAAAAGGCCGATTCTCTTACATAAAAAAAAACAAATTAAAGTTGCAAATCTCTACAAGACACTGAATTTCAAAAGCACTTATTTTCATTTATACTGACAGATTGTTACTCAAATAGGAATGCTACCGCTTTAAAAATACCGGAACTATCTATCTGTTATTTATATTTAAGGAATTTAGCAATAATAATTATGAATTCAGAAAAATAGCTGGCTATTGAAGAATTCTCGAAACCTGAATTACTAATTTTGTACACAAAATGTAAACAAAATGTTGCCATGCAGAAGAATAGTGTCATATAATTCACATACAATAAGCACCCGACAAACAATTTTTTTTTCAGAATTGGAAATCATCAAATGACTTCTCCCGCTCCCCGTGTCCCTCCCAGTGCCCTTTGCGTTCCAGGGCCGCGGTATCTTTTTCGAACACTTCTGAAACACTACAAACAAGCATGTATTCCTACTTTTTTATCTAGTTTTTGGCCACAGAACAGATAAAATTACCTTCTTATTTGTTCTGTGTTATTGGCAGCCTTTAAAGCCAAAGTGAACTGGCATCGTCTGGTCTCACTCGTTTCTTCTACGATCAGGAGAGATCGAGTGTTCAAGAATAGTCGGTCTATTCTGCAGTACGATTCCGGAAATAATTATGTCGAAGTGAAGGCTTGGGTGAAGTGATCACGAAGTGAGCTGTCAATCTAAGTAATCAAGATGTAGTGACAGCTTACTCTCATTCTCACTTCACACTGTTCGTAATTACCATGTATTCAAAACATAAAAGCAGTCAAGCCTGATCGCTAATTGAAGTGTACCATGAAACATTGGGTCTACCTGTTATAGCAGAAATTTTTATGTCATAATATTATTTTGCATAAAAACGGATAGCATAAACTTCATATCGCAGAAAATCATTTGGCGTATACTCATTTATCACACATTCAAAACTCATAATTTTGCAAGTCAGAATCATCTTTAGGCATAAATTTTATATTTATAGTCATTAAAAGGCAGAACCATTATATCGCAGAACGTTCACGGTCAGAATCGTCTTATGGCATACATTTAGGTTTAAAGAATTTTATTCTCATAAGAACTTAAATAACAGTTCACTTAAAATGAGATACACAGTGCTTACATCTAAAAAATAAATGTATATTTACCTCTAGGGTGTTGGCAACGGGTACTGGGTACATAAATGTTTTTTAAGCCTTGCTTTAAATAGGTTTATATTGTTACACTTCTTTAAATCTTCCGGTAAATCATTAAATAGTTTTGCTCCCTCAGCCAATATTGTTTTCTTGCCGTAGTTAGTCCGTGCACGTGTGGTCATTAGTTGAAACTTGTTTTTACTTCTTGTGTTGTATGTAGGTGTCTTTTTATGTAGTTTTATGTTTGATTGTACAGAATTCGTGGTGATTTTTTTTATTAGAATGCAGGTGTAATATGTGTACAGTTGTGCGAGATTTAGTAGATTAGTTTTTTCGTATAATTTTTTTGTTGGATATAGGTAGTGATAATGAAATAGTACTTTAATAATTTTGTTTTGTATTCTATTTCATATCGATATTCATTCAAAGGCAGAACTATCATAACTCAGAAAGTTTACAGTTAGCTCATCGTCGCAAGGTTGCCTGCTTGTTATTTCCATATAATAAGCATGCAAACAAGCACACACTATGCATACAGCATGCAAACAAGCATACACCACAGGTGCAGGAAGCATGCAGCATGCAAACATACAAGCATACACCATTAATGCAGCAAGCATGCAGCATGCAAACAGGCATACACCATGCATGCAGCAAGAATGCAACATGCAGCAAGCATAGTTTCTGTCACGGCTCGCTGCAGGGCTCCCGCGGTCCCACGCGAGGTAATCGTCGCAGATGACATTAACGCTCAACACCGCAGCGGCGGCGTGGGTTAATACCACCTGCTCCTCAACTCGCGGGCCGCCCCTCCGCACCTATGCGGGCTTAAATTACACTCTAGGGGTAGGGTAGACAAGACTACGAGGAGTCGGTTTTGCAGCGATTCGTTTCTGTCACTACCTTATTTTTGACGGCACGGTTGGCGCAGTGGTTGAACGATCGGCTGCTGCGTCGCGTGTCGTGGTTTCGATTCCCGCACGGAACAAATATTTGTATGGCCTGCAGATAGTTGTTCCGGGTCTGGCTGTTTGTGTATGTGACTTTTTATGTTTGTAAACGCATCCTCGATACAGGAGAAATTCCTAGTGTGGGGCAAAGTTTAAAAAAAAAATACCACAACTTAATTAAGGGAACCCTGAAACATTGCCTCACCCTCTAACAGAAAAAATACTACGTGATTCATAATTTAATAATTATTAATTGTTAGTATGCAGGGAATTAATAATGCCTTAATCTCACAGTAGTGCTTGCTGACAGTTGGCATTCATCTTATTCCTGTTTACTATGCGAGAAGCAGCATTTTACTAAAACTACGTCGGTCAAACTATTAATAAAGTCGCAATTAAGTTTTCCTAGACATTGGATAAATTATGTACCTCACTTCTTGAAAAAGATGATAAAGGAATGGTCCTTTATCATCTGTAGCGTAAGGATACAGATAAAATGACTGACATGAAATTCAGCACTTTTGAGGTAGCAAATGGCTTTCTTGCAGATAAACGCATTAATATTAAGCTGGTTAAGTAGTTTTTTTTCTGTTTTTAATTTTAAAAAATCTTTTTTTATGCGTTTAAACAAAACTTCATCAAATGAAAATCAATCAAAAGCAAGCATTTATTTCAATTAGACCATTTATAGGCACTTTTCAATTGTTAAGGTCGATCGGTCAAAAAAAAAAAGTTGAAGCTATTTGCATTAAGCTTTATTAACTCAGAAATACCTACTCAATGTAACAAAGAAACAGGTATTCTAAAGTATTATTTTTCTCAAAACTGCCGAATTAGATTTGCACAAGGATATAGTTGAGGTTTCTCCACAGAAATATCAGTACTTATCGCTTTTGATTCATAGACCTGGAGTGCTATTCTATAACAATATTTTCGTGTCTCGACAGCAAATTCATTTAAACACAATACCTTTATTTTCTGAGAAATAAAGCTCAATTTGTAAGCTTCGTCACTCAGGTGAAGCTCGATTTCGAAATAGTTACTTACAGAATAAACTAGCACATCTCATACAAAAAAGGTCTCCTTTACTTGTCCTGCTCTTGAACCAAACACAGCAAGCTTTAAAAAATAAAAATAACACTAAATCTTAAATTTAAAAACGTGGGGGAATGGTACCTATATGACAAGTTTGGTTGGCAAAAGGAAAACCCCTGTTTTCCTTTTGCCAACCAAAGTTGATAATAATTCCGATACTCGTAGTTCGGAACGTGATAAGGATAACATACTCAGCAAACTTATTTTTAAGTTAAAGTAGTCTGAAAAAAAAAATCCTGATGATACTCATCATCCATCATCATCATCATCCACAACCCGACTTCGCCCACTGCTGACTCTGCTGAGCATGGGCCTCTCTTTTCTTTTGGTTGGTGGTAGGACTTGTTCTAAGTCCACCTGGCGAGCTACCACCATCATGTCTAAGTCTGTCGCCATAACAATGTTAACAGCATTGTTGTGTTCCGGCAGTTAGAGGTATGATAGCCAGTTCCTCTGTGTAAGAGGATTCCGGGTGAAACTCGCTTCCATCTTCGGCCTTATCATCACTTTGCATCAAGTGAGATTTGGGTCAAGAGTTTCCCCGTTTAGCATAAAAAAAAATCCCCACGCTCCTGCGTCAGCCTCATCCAGGTTCTACCTGCGATGGCAACAAATGTCATCCGTCCATCTCGCCGCCAGCCGACCAACACTTCTTCTCCCAGTCCTCGGACGCCATTCGATCACTGCCTTACTCCACAGATCACCACCACGCCTTGCCAGGTGTCCTGCCCAGCTCCATTTAAGTTCCGCAATTCGTTTTCCGATGTCGAAAACCTTCGTACGTCGTCGAATCTCGACGTTTGGAACTCGATGTATTAGACGTATGGCAAGCATGGATCGCTCCATGGCTCTATGTACAACTCTCAGTCTGTACCATTGTCTTTGGTCTATACACAGCCTCCTGTGTGAGCGTCCATGTCTCAGCCCCGTAAGTTATGGTGGGCAATACACACTGGTTGTAGAGGCTTCCGACATTGCGGATTTTTTTGGCTTCAGAATTTCATCCAATTTGCTAGAAATGTTTTCCTAAAATGCTGATGATGATACTACACTGAAATAATTAACTAAATAAATGATAAAACCACGAGTGGACGCTCCACAATAACAGTGCCCTATTTCCTTACATGCATTAATTAGATAATTTAAGTTCACACAGTTTTTTCATAACGGTTCTCATGAACAATTTTATTGTCCTGATTTATAATTAGGTTCGTGAATAATTTCATTTAATGACTATTATTATTGCGTTAGTCATTTGTTATCGGGGAAATATAGCTGCTTATTTTATTAAACAATATGTACTTCGATAGTGGTTTTATTATTAATACAAAACAGACTGGGAATACCTTGAAAAGTAGGTATTATGGCTGGTAACCAGGTTCTTTTTTTCCGGGTTTTTCCAATCAGTTGATAGAAACATAAGAACAATTATTTTTCCAAATTCTATGCATTTGTTTGTCTTATTGGCTTAAAACATTCGTGATGAATCGTTTGTCTCTAAAAATGCTTAAACCATCGAGGTTCTGTGGTAGATATATTACGATTATATACAGCGTTTAATAGTATCTTCCTATGTAAAAAAAAAATACTATTTCGCTAAGCTAAAAATTACGAAGATTACGAAATTACGTAGAGAACCTCCTCCTTTTTGGGAAGTCGGTTAAAAACACTGCAAAATAGCAGATTTTTTTGTAAAAAGTTTTTTATATAATGTGAGCATGGCTTTAGGATGTGAAAATAATTCTGTTCGTTTCCCCTTCACATCTTAAGAACTAGTAATCGAATTTGGATCCACGTAATGTACAGGTTTTTTTTTATGCAATACGGGGAAACTCTTGGCCCAAATCTCACCTGATGGTAAATGATGATTAGGCTGAAGATGGAAGCGAGTTTAACCCGGAATCCTCTTACACAGAGGAACTGGCTATTATACCTCTAACTGCCGGAACACAATAATGCTGTTAACATTGTTGTTATGGCGACAGACTTAGACATGATGGTGGTAGTTTGCCAGGCGGACTTAGAAGTAGTCCTATCACCACCCAAAACGAGCAAAAAAAAATTGCCCCCGCTGGTAATCGAACCCGGGACCTCTGGGTCTGAATCAGGTGGTTTTACCACTAGACCACGGAGGCGGTTAGTGTCACCTGTTTAGCACCACCCGGGGACCACGTGTAGGGATTCGCTGAAGGGTATTCTCCTACGGACGCGGGTGACTCGGCCCCAAAAAATATTATTAAATTGAATCCGGTTTAACAGGAAGCTGAACCCAATCATCACCATATCAGCCGGAAAAGTTACACTGCTGAACAAAGACCTTCCCCAAGGGTCGCCACAACAACTGGTCCTGCATCTCGCATTCATCGGCTACCCGCGACCTTCATTAGGCCATCGGTACACCTTGTGGGAGTACCCTATTTAGTTGGGAAATGGCAAGGGAGATGATGATTAAATAACTCATCAATATTACAGTAAATGGCTGTTTTTATAATTAATGTATAGGTATATATTTTCATTTCTATATATATATTATTTTCATTTTTATTCATATATATTTATACAGGGAAATTGAAAAAATACCCGAAACCTCTTAGGCAGTGAAAGTACACATAATTATAAGCAACTTTTGTTTTGGTAAAACTCCGAAATCTCGAAAAAAATATCAGCTGTTTCATACATTTTCATTGGCTAAATACTGCATTTTGTATGAAACAGCTGATATTTTTTTCGAGATTTCGGAGTTTTACCAAAACAAAAGTTGCTTATAATCATGTGTACTTTCACTGCCTAAGAGGTTTCGGGTATTTTTTCAATTTCCCTGTATACATATTACATATTTGCATATGTTATTTGTAAGTATATTTATTTGTTATTTGATATATTTTATATAAGTACTGATCTCTTCAAAGTTGCCCAATCATCTTTAATTTTAAGTCTGTAAATTGCATTTCCATCCACCCTATGTATCTGCCGTGGATAACTATTATTGGCTACTCATGTAATATTATATTAGATATTAGATAATATTATAAAGCAGAAGAGTTTGTTTGTTTGATTGTTTGTTTGTTTGGTTGGTTGAACGCGCTAATCTCAGGAACTACTGGTCCGATTTGAAAAATTCTTTCAGTGTTAGATAGCCCATTTATCGAGGAAGGCTATAGGCTATATTATTATATCATCACGCTAAGAAAAATAGGAGCGGAGCAGTAATGGAAAATGTGACGCAGACAACGTTGCGCGGGTCAGCTAGTATTAGATAAGTACTTAGTTAAGAGTTGAAAGCTGTTGCTATCCCTAAAAATAAATAAATGATGACGAGGGCGAAGCCCCTGGTAGAATCTAGTATCATATTAAATCCACTAAGTTTTTGCGCTCAGGATTACTAATCGAAAAGAAACTCATAGCGATGTTTCATCGATTGAATAATGTATTAACGAGTCATAAAAACAGATATGTCGAGACTGTGAAGCGGTTCTAACAATTACTTATTATGATAATATTAACGTACCGCATGGTTATCGTTGCAGTATTTTTAAAGAAAATCTTCAGCTTTTATTAACATTCATTGTCTTTCAAAAGTGCTTTTTAGGGTGCCTGTCCATTTGCTTGGAGCTAGGCAGCGGAGCGGAGAAACGGAGAAATATTAACCCATTATGTCAGTCACAATGTCAGTGACTCACGTGGTGCGGAGATTTCACGCAATTCCATTGGTTAAAATTTCTCCGTTTCGCCGCTCCGCTGCCTCGCTCCGCTGTAATGGGCACCCTTATGATCTGACTTTGACTTAAGGCGAGGTTGCAGTACTGCGTCTTTTGACGAACAACAGCGACTGTCCGCCGAGCGAAATAATGCCTAAATTTTGATTGTTTTTTCTTCTTGGCGAAAACTGATAAAGAAATAATACAATATGGTTTCAACATTTACTTCAAAATAAAAAGCTCTATCTATTGATATAACTTTTATATATATTCGTGATAAAATCTCGTAGCAGTACACGTTTAAAATTGTAATTTAGTGTCATGTTTGATAAAAAAAAGTATCGAGCCAATCATTCTAAATCGCGTTTCTATCTTTACGATTTACTTGAGGGTATGTTCAATTTTTATGTAATGATTTTTATTTATTAAAAAACTCATAATTAATTAGATTTTCAGACGTCCAAAAATCTTAAAAAGTACTGCAACCCCGCCTTAAGTTAAAAAAAATAAACTTCACAGCTGCGAAGGTCACATCATTCTCAATCTCTTACTAACAGAATAATTTATTTGTAGTCGGCGCGACATGACTCCTTCTGTATACTTCTTCTACCAGAGATGTGCAAGGTCGGTAGAGGGGGACGTGTTTTTTAATGCTAGGGTTTCCTGTAATCTGTAGGTTAAGAACTATTAAATCTGCCTTTTTTCAAAATTTTTGGCTCAGTAGTTTCAGAGATATTTTTGGTCTTATTTCTTGAATAACTTCTAAAATCTATACATATAATAAAATCGTAGAGTTGCCGTGTCTGTACATTGAATATTTTCGCATAAAAAATACATAGAAATGTCAGAAAAATGACATAGAACACAAAAAAGCAGTTTTTGAAATTCTTTTCTGTTTGTCTGTTTGTCTGTGCGTCTGTATGTCTGTGCGTTTGGAGGAGCATCACGCATAAACCACTGATTGGATTCAAAATTTAGGTACTTCGAAATATTAAGTGATAATCGGAGCAACATTTAGTGTTTATTTCATCAAAATCGACCCACAAAATCAAAAGATATCGAATTTTAAAGTTTACGAAGAAACTTCATCGAGCGCTAAAATAGGTTGTTTTCATTGAGACTTCAGATACTTGCAATGCCATCTATTGAGAAATTTTTTAATAAGAAATGTGTGAAAAGACCCCGAAACAATGTATTTTTGAGTTATTTTTTAATTAAACACATAATGTTTATAATTATATGTTATTATATTATCATTATTTATCGTAACGTGTAAGCTTCTAAGTTTGAACTTATGAGTAGTTATGAGCATAAAGACAGTTCAGTTACGTTGTAGATCGATAGATGGCGTTGTACTTATGACGCGTTTTTCTGAATCGCGGTGTTAAGATTCTCCGCAGTAGCATAAGGTCAGCCCTATGTTTTATGTTGTTTAACTTAAAGACGTATAATGTTGAAATTATTAGCTATGGTAGTATGGATTTGATTGAATTACTAGATTGTTTTTCGATTTACTGGGTGGGAGGAGAGGAGAGTCGAGTCCGGAGTTACCTGTATCCATAAGTAAACTGTTTTACTAACAGAAGAGATGAATATTTGGTATTATGTTTCAATGTGGCTAAACTATATCAGCCGAACACGTCGATCTTCAAGGTTAAGCAACGCTTGCCGAGGTCGGTCTGTGAATGGGTGACCATTATAACAACCTAGCCTTTTCCTTACTATATTGGCTCGGCTTCCAGACAAACCGGATTCAGCTGAATACCGGTATTTTACGTGGCGCGGCTGCCTACCAGACCTCCACAACTCATTCAATGCAAGATTTCAGTCAGATTTTACTGGCTTTTGACTATCCGTAACGACTGCCAAAGATCTACAAATGACAGCCGGGACCAAAGGCTTAACGTGCTTTCTGAGGCACGAAGGAAACTCGGTATGTCAAGATGGTCACCCACCCACAGACCAACCTTCGCAAGCGTTGCTTAACCTTGAAGATCGATGCGTTCGTCTGTTATAGTTTAGCCTTGAAGATCGGCCCGTGCGGCTTTAGCCACGAGCTCCTCTATAATAAATCGATTCTATGAACCCAGTAAAACTTTTTTGATATTATAAAATCTTAAAACAAACTATATTTATCAGTGGTCTACGATCAGCAATATTGTCAGTAAAAATCGGAGAAAATGTGTTTCTTTTTGGACTGTTCTGGACGAAATTAAGAATCCACTTGATTCAGCACCATTCGTTCGATAGTTGGTTTTGTTGATTTTGATTCAAGATTAGTTTGTACCAGGAGATTAGGTACCTGGGCTGGTCGGCATTTCAACCGATAGAGATGATACAGTGCCCTGCATTAGGTACCCTCTTCATAATTATATTCTTAATTCGAGAGAGAGATCAGGATACGTAACTGAACGTAGATTTTGTATATTATGCAATCTATACTAATATTATAAAGCAGAAGAGTTTGTTTGTTTGGTTGAACGCGTTAATCTCAGGAACTACTGGTCCGATTTGAACGAGCTCCTCTATAATAAATCGATTCTATGAACCCAGTAAAACTTTTTTGATATTATAAAATCTTAAAACAAACTATATTTATCAGTGGTCTACGATCAGCAATATTGTCAGTAAAAATCGGAGATAATGTGTTTCTTTTTGGACTGTTCTGGACGAAATTAAGAATCCACTTGATTCAGCACCTCTACCACCAGCAATCTATACTAATATTATAAAGCAGAAGAGTTTGTTTGTTTGGTTGAACGCGTTAATCTCAGGAACTACTGGTCCGATTTGAAAAAATCTTTCAGTGTTAGATAGCCCATTTATTGAGGAAGGTTATAGGCGTATATATATATCACGCTGAGACAAATAGGAGCGGAGCAGTAATGGAAAATGTGACGCAGACGAAGTTGCGCGGGTCAGCTAGTTATGAAATAAAATTATAAAAAGCCTCACATTAAGTCCTTCGCGGGATCCAAGACAGTTGAAAATAAGCCTTTCATTTGATATGCCACACGAAATTTTTATAATTTTTTCTAGTTTGACCCCTATACTCAAAATTTATTTATTTACGTAACGCTTCCGTGTTTGGGTTATAGAAATCCATGTGTATCACAGTAAATCCAGAAAAAACTGGCTGTCACAGACTGACAGACAAATACCCGAGTAATCCTGTAAGAGTTCCGTTTCTTACGGATGTTCGGAACCCAAAAAATTAAAGTCTAATACATATTTAAAAACCATATTTAAAAAATCGGTTTATGGTATACGGATACCATAAATCTATACTATAATATTCAAATCAAATCAAATCAAATCGTTTATTGCAATCCATAATCTCATACAGGTGGTAAAATTAATAATTAGAAACAATTATGGACCCTGTTGGGCACAGCAAAATAATTAGAAGAGAGGAAGGGCGCTTTTTATTATTATTGTTATTTTGTATTTGTTATTTTTGATTTTGCTTTAAAATGTTAGCGTTTCGTTTTCAATTAGTTAGATACTATTTTTAAATACCTATTTTACCTTCACAATTATTTTTGGATTACTTTACATTTTTAGTTGTTTTATTATTCATTCGCTTGCATTTTCTGATTTGATATTAGTATAATTAATATAATTTATTTTCTATTTATTCTTAGATTAATACCGAATTTACTTTTTCATAATTATTTGTTTTTTGTTTATTTAATTAGAATAGTATATTATCAATTATTATTAATTAGAATAATGTCATTTACTTAGTTATTGTTTTATATTATAGTATATTATTTATTTATAATTATTGATGGAATAGAATGTCATTTATCAGTTTTCGTCAAAATAAAAAAATAATAGTAAAATAAAATAAAATGTCATTAATAAACTTATTTTTATTTTTAACAGAAAAGAATGTCAATTTGTATTTTTATCAATGGAATAGAATGTGAATAATTATTATTTTCAATAGAATAGACTTTAATTATTTATTATTATCAATTGGATATCATGTCATTTCTTTATTTTTATTAAGAGAGTGTAATTTTATTGATTAATTATTATTAAGTTTACTTATATGTCTAGTTAGTATCAAAATTTCTCCGTTAGGTATTCTTCCACAGTATAATAGCTTTTCTCAATTAAGAATTTTTTTAGCTTATTTAAAAATATACTGGTTTTGGTTTCTTGCTTTATATTTTCCGGCAATTTATTATATATTTTGATCGACATAGAATGCGGACTAGAAGCATGTGACTTAAGGCTTATATTATTAATATTATAAAGCAGAAGAGTTTGTTTGGTTGGTTGAACGCGCTAATCTCAGGAACTACTGGTCCAATTTGAAAATTTCTTTCAGTGTTAGATAGCCCATTTATCGAGGAAGGCTATATATCATCACGCTAAGACAATTAGGAGCGGAGCATTAATGGAAAATGTGACGCAGACGAAGTTGCGCGGGTCAGCTAGTTATAAATATTTTTAACCTTCGTGGGCGAGTCTGATTCTTCATCAGCAAATGTATGTCTGTGGTTTCTAAACACGTGAACAACAGGAATGGGAGAATAGTTATCAATAGCAATTTAATTCATGTGTTCCAGTAAAAAACTTAAATGCTAGTTGTGCACTCGATTATGTGGGATGCGGCGATGCGTGTCATGTAATGGAAGAATTTGGAATCCATTTACGGGAATTCTATTTTTTATAGTTTGGAGAAAAGCAACGATAGACGATCTTCTATAAAGAAAAAATGTACACGTCGACTTGAAAACCTCTAACTCTTTTCTTTTGGACTGTTTAAAATGTAGAACTAGTATATTACAATTTGGCTTTTGCCTGCCAGGGTTGCGGAATTTGTTCGAAAGGGTCACCGCGGCCCTGGAACGCAAAGGGCATTTCGAAGAACACGGATGGGTTGTAGTCAGTAGGAATCTGACGTTCCCTTCCGCTCCGTCCAGCGCATCTAAAAAGGTCATTTCAGTAGAATCTTGTTAGAATACGCAGAGCTACACAGCTCGGCTCATCGCCGCAAGGTTGCCTGCTTGTCGGTCTTCTACAGATAGTACCTCGGAGAGTGTGCCCAGGAACTCCGCGACCTCATCCCACCGGCCCCCTTCTACCATCAGACATCCAGACGCACTGCAACTTGCCATCCCTACCTTGTTGCTATTCCACCAACTCGCACTAAGCGCTTCCAAGCGTCTTTTATAATACGCACAGCAAAGGAGTGGAACTCTTATCCGGCGTCAGTGTTTCCGAATGCTTACAACCCTAATCTTTTCAAAGTTAGAGTGAACAGGCTACTTCTGGGTAAGCTCAGCTCGCTCCATCGTAGACTTTGTCTCTGTCATCTCTGACCAAGACTAGACTAGAGACTAGAGCAAGAATTATAGGTATTAATCACACAACAATCTGTCAAATTTAATTTTCATCTTTATCGCTAACGCAATAGGTTCAAGGTTGATTGGGAAAATTTGACAGTGACGGGTAGCGTAAAATACTC
Organism: Ceramica pisi; assembly: GCA_963859965.1. Classification (NCBI taxonomy): domain Eukaryota; kingdom Metazoa; phylum Arthropoda; class Insecta; order Lepidoptera; family Noctuidae; genus Ceramica; species Ceramica pisi. The sequence continues at coordinate 18,998,395 of OY982543.1, forward strand.
TGTGATTCTGCTAAAGTGTTTTTTTTTTAATTGTGGACCCTCTGAGTGGGAGGACTCATTTGATGCTTTCGCATCCTTAACAAAAGTATATCCAATTTTATTTTGTAAGAAACTTCATTCCAATCGACATAGCAACGGCAATAGTCCACTATGTCAATAAATATCTGACAATATTATTGAGCCCATAGGAAGAAATGACTTAACACAAAAGAAGTAGTTTTGAAAAGATTCATGCTATAAAAGGCTAAAGCGCGGAGAGTGTCTCGAATAAGGGCATGGGACAGGCATTTGTTTAGCAGTGGGACACTACAGGCTGATTAAAAATAGGTTTTAAAAATTGGAGACGAAACTTTGAACGGTATTTCGTTATTTTTGCCGTAGGGAAATTCCATTCCACCGATAATACAGTTTGTTAGTAGATAAATTCTTGTAGTGGTTGTCAATGGCAATTCAGGAAGGGACGCGGGACGCCCTAATAAAAATAAAAAAATGTATAAAAATAAGTAGTTTATCAGCCATCTCGTTACCATAACACAAGCATTAGGTTGCTTAGCTTGGGACTATATGGCGTTGTGTGAAATGTCCAAGGATATTATTATATTATTATTATTATATTATTATTATTAAAAAGTTAGTATGCCAATCTAATTAATTTGCAAGTCTGGTTTAGTAGTTACAACTTTCTAAGGTTTTGGAACTGCGAGTGGCCATCGACAAAAAAAAAAAAAACATTCAAAGAGGCCAGGTGCGTACCTACTATTTATAAAACCGGTTCTGTTGATGAAAGAACGTTGACCAAACGAAAGGAGGACCTACGAGTATGTATTGCGTAGTTACTTTAGTACAGTCCGTGACCAACATTATCTAACCCACTTGACTATTAGCGAATAATAGCCAGGTGGGTTAGATAATGTTGGTCGCAGACCATACCACGTGCGTGACGTAAGTACTCGTACTATTAACACGTGGGGTACCATTGTGAAGGCTCCGGCCATAGATATGTCTATGGCTCCGCCAGACTGGAGGCGACTGTACGGCAACGATTCAACGACTTACTGTCATTGAAGTTGTTCCGAAATTGCTCTACGGTAAAGGGTTCTAGATTTATTTCTTTAAATCAAATAACCTTAAGAAAGATCCGGCAACTGTAAACCTCCAACTCGCGCTACCCAAAACCAGATTTGCAAAAAAAAAAAAAAACATTCCACAATCTTTTGAAGTTGTCCAACTTCTTGAATGGTTCTGAATTTAATTCTTAAGTCCCATAATTTAAAAGTTTCTGGAATTTCGAACTCTTACCACAGCTTGTGTAACCTACCAAAACCACATTTCTAAAGGCAATTCTCAAGCCTTAGTCATTAGGGCAAATACTTGGAACTCTAAGATGAAGGTAGGTTTCTCATTTCCTTGAAGAATTTAACTCTCTTACCGACATACTTCAGGCTAACTGGTAATATTAACGATTATCCTGTGGCGTTAGTCATTCAGGCCTTAGCTTTCTTATGCAACCAGCTACTGGAGTATCCTGCTTGGTTCGCATTCGAAGGACCGTAACTTATAAACTAAATGAATGCAATAAATGATTATGATTATGATTAATGTTCCGTAGGTCGCAATTGCGCTTTGTGATAACAAAGCCTCCGCTGCTCGTACGTTCATCCGTCCGCCTGTCTTTATGTCCATCTGTGCATCTATCCGCCCGTCCGTCTGTAAGAACCGTAATAGGTAAACAATTGAATTCTTCAGTGTGTATTTCTATTGACGCTATATTAAAAATACACAAACAAGAAACGTTATATTGTTTTAAACTTTCATGGTCACTAACATTAGAATAGTTAATATTGGGATTGCTACCATGTACTTTTTTAATTGCGAGTTTCCGATATTCGGCACCCCACCCGCAAGATCTTCAGTTACTCCGTGATCATGGCGCTTGCAACAGTGCCGAAATGTCGGAAAATCGCAATTAAAAAGGTACATGGTAGCAATCGCGATATTCTAATACAAGAAACGTGCTTTTTTTTCAATTTTTGGGACGGAATACTTCGCGTGAGTCCAGCTTATACTTGACCGGTTTACTTTGCAACTTGGCTGACACACAGTCGTGCGACTAAACAGGTTATGTCAAAAATTAATTTGCGGCACGGTATGCCACAAACGGAAACGCTACAACTACGACCTACTTTTCCATTTTTGGCATTTACACAAATTACTGTTTTTTTTTCCTTTTTCCCTGTAATGTCCAATTCGAGACAGTAGCTAAATAACGACGATATAATTTATGGTAGGAACGAAATGTTTTAACAGTATTCCTGTTATTATAACGTTATCGCACAAACGAATTAAAAGCATACTAGCGTGTGATCCCTAGGGAACATACTCTCGGGATAAACTGTGTGATTCCAGAATATAATCTACCTCTGTGCCAAATTTCATGAAGATCCGTTCAGGCGTTCTGGCGTGAAAGAGTGACAAACATCCATCCTCACAAATTTTCGCATTTAAAATATTACTCGCTTCTGTCAGCGACTTCGTCCGTGTGATCCCTAGGGAACTTACTGCCGGGATATAAAATATAGTCTATGTGGTATTCCAGACTATAATCTACCTTTGTGCCAAATTTCATGAAGATCCTTTCAGGCGTTCGGACGTGAAAGAGTAACAAACATCCGTCCTCACAAACTTTCGCATTTATAATATTATTATTAGGATTAAGTAGGATAAGCTCGCTGGTTTGGGAGAACTCCAACAGCATGTTGGCCATTTTCGCATAAAGGATCGATTGCGCCTACATTACATCAATCACTGCTGTAAATTACACATAGAGCGCAAGTAATGTAGCATTATTTGTTGTTTTAATTGAGTTTTAGTACATAAAACACACATAATATATATTAATAGATGTAATGTTTTCTTACTAAGTGACTCGTTTTGTTCCGCGTGTATGCGTACTACGTAACGCAGATGGTCGCGATAAAAACAGGAAATAGGACATGTATTTTTAAATTCCTTTTAACTCTAACTTTTTATCCGCAACTATAACAGAATAACAGTTAAGTAATCAAGGGTATCTAATTCATTGCATAATTTTGGTTGATTTACATTTTTTTGTAAATTATTAAAGGGTGGGGCAGGATCTGCCATTGTCATTTAACTGTGTACGTATAATTTCACATTGATTATAATTTAATGCGACTGTGTATTTGTGAGTATTATTCTGATTTCGACGAGTCGTTGTAACTTGAAATAAATTATTATTTACTAGCCAGTGGCCAGCCGCTTCTCCCGCGTGATCCCTAGAGAACATTCTCCCGGAATATATATAACCTATTAACCCTCGCACTTCCCGTTCCCGTGGTATTTCTGGGATAATAACTATCCTATGTCCTTTCTCGAGTCTCAAACTGTCTTTGTACAAAATTTCATCTAAATCGGTTCTGTGGTTTAGGCACGAAGAAGAGACACACAGACAGAGTTACTTTCGCATTTATAATATTATAGTAAGGATTCATATATACTAATCTATACTAATATTATAAAGCAGAACTAGAGTTTGTTTGAACGCTATAATCTCAGGAAATACTGGTCCGATTTGGAAAATTGTTTCGATATTAGATAGCCCATTTATCGAGGAAGGCTATAGGCTATATATTATCACGCAAATAGGAGCGGAGCATTAATGGAAAATGTGACGCAGACGAAGTTGCGCGGGTCAGCTAGTTTATTTTTAAGCAGGAAGTAGGACCTCGTAGAAACCAGAACAAACCGTGCGTTCCGACGACTTTTCCATACCTATTACTGGAATCAAAAGTAGCTCACAATTTAGGACCCATTAGTTTCAGTGTTAATATACAAACATTGTTAGGGGTAGACAGGTAGACACTAACTCCTGTAATACAGTGTACGCTAGATCAGTAGCTAGTGAATTCATAAAAATGTTTGTATAATTTGTGTCAATAAAGATTTATAATTAATTGTTATTTTTTTTATTATATAATACGTGGTGCTTGTTAACCCAGTTGTATGTCACTTGGTGCCTTTTGGCCTAGCTCTAATCTATCTCCTGCTTGATAAGGAGGGAAGTGGAAATTACCTCCGCTGTACTCTTATGATTTATTTCGTTACGTGATCCAAGACAGTTGAATCGTTTCTCCGGGACTCGTCGGGCATCAATAGCTTCGAGTTTTTCTGGTGGTCGCCACTGTTGATTCTGGCTTTCAGGAGTTGCAGTGGTTGGAGATGTGTGGCGGGCGTGTCTCAAAAATAAAGGAGGAGGTGAGATAAAGGAATGGAAGATGCAAAGCTGAAATCTATAACTTTTACCTTACTGACCATTTATGTATTGGTATTTTACAAAACTCAACTCAAAACAGATATAATGTAGATCCGGATGACCTAGTACCACGCATCGCTATGTAAGGTGCCTACCTGTAGGTAGGTATGTCACGGATTTTATTATGTTTACAGATTTATACCACACAGCTAGAAATCGTCACGTATTGGTTTTGGTAATACCGACGGTTCAGTACTATTTACCTTATGTGGTTAGGTGATAAGCATTTAGGTAGGTAGAACGACTCAAATTAAATACAGTATTTTTTACTATTTATTTATTTATTATTTTTGGTACACAACTACAAACGAGAAACAAAAAGCTTTTTATTATTATTACTAATTTGCTCGTATTAAAAAAAAACATCATCATCGGCCTAGCCTTTTCCCAACTACATTGGGGTCGGCTTCCAGTCAAACTGGATTCAGCGGAATACCAGTAGTTTACGTGGAGCGGCTGCCTACCAGACCTCCACAACCTATTAACTGGGTAACACGATACTCCTTGGCAACTGGTGTCAGATTTTCTGGCTTCTGACAATCCGTAACGACTGCCAAAGATCTACAAACGACAGCCGGGACCAACGGCTTAACGTGCTTTCCGAGGCACGGAGGACACTTGATATTTTAAGATGGTCACCCATCCATAGACCAACCTTTGGCAAGCGTTGCTTAACCTTGAAAATCAAAACGAGTGGCTGTTGTTATTTAGCCACGAGCTCTCGTATTTAAAACATACGATCCATATGTAAAATTCTTCCGTTACTGAAGTGACCGACAACGCACAGCCAAACCTGCTGATCGTAGAAAACTGAAATTGGCATGTATATTTCTTGGAGAGTGTAGAGGAACAATGCGAGAGGATTTCCCGAAATTTCCCGATATGTGCGCACGAAGTCGCGGGCATAAGCTGGTATTTCCCGAAATTTCCCGATATGTGCGCACGAAGTCGCGGGCATAAGCTGGTATTTCCCGAAATTTCCCGATATGTGCGCACGAAGTCGCGGGCATAAGCTGGTATTTCATATTTACCTCAAATTTTGATGTTTTTGTGACTTTTACCGGAGGATAGCCCCCGTGGTCAATTCTTCAAGCACCGTGTGTTTTTCGGAACAATTTTTTTTTTGCCCTTGCCCCTTACTAGGAATTTATCCTGTATCGTGGGTGCGTTTAAAAACATACAAAGTCACATACACAAACAGCCATACCCGAAACAACTATCTGTATGCCATACAAATATTTGTTCCGTGCGGGAATCGAACCCACGACATGCGACGCAGCAGCCGATCGCTCAATCACTGCGCCAACCGTGCCGTCCCTTACCAAGTAGGTATTGATCTGATGAAGAAAACAGTTTCAGTGGTAGAAAGCAAAGTAGCCTACCACTGAAACAATTTTCTTCATCACTACATATTATAAAACAAAACCCCCGCCACGTCTGTCTGTCTGTTTGCGATAAACTCAAAAACTATAGCCCGTTTTTCATGCGGTTTTCACCAATGGATTGAGCGGTTCTCGAGGAAGGTTTTTGTAAGGCGGGCGAAGCCGCGTGTATCAGCTAGTCACATCTATATTAAAGTGCTTTTGACCAATATAAACGTAGTTTAGATTTTGTAAAATAAATCTAAACTTGTACGTTTATATTGGTAGTGGTAAATTTCCCCTATGATGATGATTTTCATAGTTACTCAAAATACACTGTCATACAATAGGCTTGTGTCCTGAAAAAATCTAATTAGTCCGTCAGTTAGATTATCAAAAACAATTTGACCCGTATTTTTTCTTTTGTTACGGGAACCAAAATTGACAAAGTTACGACGCTTTTAAAATTCTCAATACGTCACGCCCTGGCATAATTTTTAGCGGGTCGTGACGTCATGAGCCCCCACTCCCGAGTTTTGATGCGTTTTATCTGTGTCAATATTCATTGATTTACAAAAACAACAAATACGTGTCCATTATTTTTCAATACTCTTACTGACGGACTAAATAGTTTTGCAATTTATTGATGATGGAAACTAGCCTACTACGTGCTACCTATGTATTGTGCTATTGTGCTATTTACCTACTAATTCTGCCGTCATAATGAAAAAAGGCACAACTAACATTTTTTAAATATGGAAAAAATCGACTTTAAAGTTTTTATTGGTTTTTGGCGAAAAATATTGACTGACACATTATTTTTCGAAAATAGATGAATTAAAATAAATTCATAATAACGATTCTTATACAACTAATGAAATGTAAGTTATTATTTTATTACTATTTATTAAATAATCAACATTTTCCCTTTCAAAGTAACAAAAAAAATTAACTAAAGTTATTAATATTACGAATAAAGGGCATAACTAACCAATTGCGACTTTTCATTCTGACATTTTGGGAAAAAAATATGAAATATTACAATGAAAAGGCATATTTATTAAAATGTGCCTTTTCATTTTAATAATTATACAAAAAGAAACAGGTAATAAAACAATTAGGAAATAATTATATTTTTTTTATTTTAAAAAGGTAACAAAAATTATCGTCTCACAACTTTAAAAAATTTACATTAGTTAACTGAAATTACCAGTCTTCAAGAAACTTATTTGTTTTTTTTTTAAATCACAGTCAGGTTGTTTTTTGGTACAAGCCCGCCACACATTCCCAACCACTGCAACTCCTGAAAGCCAGAATCAACAGTGGCGACCACCAGAAAAACGCCGAGTTAATGAAACCCGACGAGTCCCGGAGAAACGATTCAACTGTCTTGGATCCCGCAACGAAATTAATCAGAAGAGTACAGCGGAGGAGTAGGAAAAATAAATATAATTTCCACTTCCCTCCATATCAAGCAGGAGACAGATTAGAGCTAGGCCAATAGGCACCAAGGGACATATACAACTGGGTTAAGCCCAGTTGCCAAGCACCACGGATTATATATTAACTTTAAACTAATGGGTCCTAAATTGTGAGCTACTTTTGATTCCAGTAATAGGTATGGCAAAATCGCCCGAACGCACGGAAATTTGTTCTGGTTTCTACAAAGTCCGTGTAGTAACTACTCCAGATGTAACCTGAATGCTATCTAACATAATATTACGTTCAGTCTGCCAAAGAATACACTCCCACAAGATGTGTTGTGCGGATTGTTCGTATTTAAGGTCAGCTGTAGAGCATTGACATAAAGGTGAGGCCACAAGCCTAAAGGAAAATAATTTGCTCTTAAAGTTGCCATGACCTGTGAGAATTTGGGCAACACAGTGATCACAGTCAGGTTATTAAATCAACTTCTAAAAGTCTTATAAGAATGTTTGTATATGGCACTTTTAAGGTTATCACAATTACAATCATTCTGGCCATGCCCTACAAACAACATTAAAATTATCAAAATAGGAATAAACACAAACTAATTCAAAAATTAAAGGAAAAACCAGAAAAGTGTTAGTTTCTTTTTTTTTATAAAAAAAGGATATTTAATCAGCTACTAGTAGAAGTTTTATAATAATGTTTTAACATTTTTAAGGTTATCACCTTTTTGAACAATTCTAGCCATGTCCTTTGAACAACATTAAAATTATCAAAATAAGAATACTTAAACAAAAAAAAACTATTTGAAAAATATAAAACCTTAGGTACATTATTATGTTAAGTAATTAGGTAATTTATCACAACAAGGCACTTAAAACTAGAACTTGTGAACGTGTTTTTGCTGTTGTGTTGTGTCTGTGTTGAATAAATGTTTTCTATTCTATTCTATTCTATTCTAACTTCAGTCAAAATGAGTAAATTAATAAAACAATCAGTCTTCATAAATATGAGTTAGATCAGCTGAGCGGTCATTTACGGGTAAGCTTTCCCAAAAATGCCTTCGATTAGCAAGCATAAGTGGTCCAAGTTTAGTGAGTACAGCGGATTTCGGTCATTATTTTCTCTGTCCTTTGGCCCATCCGGTTTTCTTTGACTAGTATGACACAAAAAGAAGTATTTTTGTTCCATCCATATCCAGACTCGTCGAGACACGTCGGGCACAACTGGCGCGTTTCAATCAAACCCTGCCCTCCTTTCCTCACCCCTAATCGTAAATAATTTAAAGAAAAGGCACAACTGGTTATTTGTGCCTTTTATACGTAAATTAATTGAGCCATGCATGGATCATTAATTCAGTAGACAGGGCACATCTGGCATTTGAGCCTTTTCTTTATGTTATGTTGTAAGTGTGCCTTTTCAAAGTAGTTTTTAGTAAAAATCTGTATGAAGTAATAGTCACATCTACGTATTTGTGCCTTTTCAATATAATGGTAAATAAATGTGCCTTTTCATTCTATAAAACATGAATATTAGTCTCATTTGTGCCTTTTGAGCCTACTGTATCTCAGAATTCCTTGAAGATAAAATTCTATAAAAAATTGAGTAGATGTGCCTTTTTTTTCTGATTCTAAATATGTATATAACTCAATTTTGACAAAAATGTTAGTTGTGCCCTTTTTTCTTACGACGGCAGAATTACATAACTAAACTAACGAGAGTTTACGCTGGCTCAGTTTTTGATTGTGTTTTGTTATTTATTTCTGAAAACTGACTGTATGTTTCTTTTTATTGTTCTCATTTTATTGTTAGTGTGTGCAGTGTTTTGGAACTAATTTATTATTTCACATTTGAGTAGAGTGACCATACGACTCGTATTTAAACGGACTGACAATATTTTCCCTTTTCACCTCGCTGTACCCAAGAAAAGTTACGGGACGCTAAATTGTTCCATTTTCAGTTACAGTAGGGTCAATAATGATAAAAGCTGAGAATACCTATAAAAGAGAATTGAACAACTTTTCTCAAAGATTGGAATAACGTCAAAATAACTTAGGTATTGTAAAATTCCACTCGACAAAGAAAGGAGCAACCTGCAAACTTGAAATTACAAATTTTTATGTGTTCAAATAGTCAATCGCCTTTGGTAAATTTCTAAAAAAAAAGAAAAAAAGTTTTTTTCTGTAAGTATAGGCGAAATTATAAAAAGTCCCATTTCTTAATATATATTTAAATCACCTGTCACGTTGTTAGTCCGCGATGGACTCTAAACTACTTAACCGATTTTAATCAAATTTGCACACCGTGTGCAATTTGATCCATCTTGAAAGATAGGGTAGCTTACATTTATAGTTACAATAAATATTATTTAGGAGCGGAGCATTAATGGAAAATGTGACTTGGACGAAGTTGCACGGGACACCTAGTTTAATATAGAAAAACATGGCCACAATGTATTGCGATGACGTCACTACGTACCTCAATATTGTTAAATGCGGGTGATGCATAAAATGTTCGCAAAAAACGGTAATTACGGTCATCAGATTATGAACCACAGCTCTGTTGAAAATGTCATTGGGTTTTTCAGTTTCAAAAGGTCAACATCTTTGAAGGGCGAATTAATGCCGACTTCATTATTTGTAATGACTTGTATTTACCTAAGCACCTGTATATTTCATTATTTTTTTAAGATTAATTTCATGACACGCTGGTGGTTTGAGTACATTTTGTGGCCTACCCAAATGTCCTTACTTTGGTATTGTTCGTAGGATCATTGAGCTACTCAAAGTTCTGAGTTGAGCTGCATGATAACTGACAAATGCTTGCACTGTCAGGGGGGCTACTCTCTAAGCCCGACGTCCGTAGTTTCGGGCTTAGTTGCGGGCGTATTCTACTCCGTAATATCTAACCACTAAGAATTAATGACAACAAAATTCGAAAGTTACTGTCAAATCGTATTGTCATTCATTTTTAGTTCGGGTTCGGGACTTATCGTAAGTCTGTAGGTGATACGGAGTACAATACGCCCGCAACTAAGCCCGAAACTACGGACTTCGGGCTTAGAGAGTAGCCCCCCTGGACAGGTCCACTCAAACCTGCGTGGTACTTTCCTCAAAAGGCCACCACAGACGTGAACCTACATAATTTTCATATATTATTCAAGTTTCTCTGGACTTTTAAAGAGACTATGACCTCTGAGTTTGTTTCGGTGTTTCTTCTCAGGCTAGTCAGATAGGAAACATCGGCCTCATCTAGAATAATATTATATGACCAAAAATATTGACGTGTAAGAGAGTTACATGTAACCTATTTGCAAAATAATTATAATTTACTGATTGTATCTACTTCAAATATTAATGAGCAAAATGCAAAAAGTAAATACAATACGCAATGAAAAAATATAAAATTCGTCAAATTAAAATAGAACGTTATTTGTCATTACAATATCTTTAATCATAAAGTAGTCAATCTTATCAGAATAAAAACAAAAATCTTCTTACCAGCTTGAACAAAAGCAAGTTTACCTAAATTTTCACACAATTTCTCTCTCTGACACCGCGCGCGTTAAATGACAGATTAACTTCAAATTACTCATTCATAAATTAAGCCTATGTGCGCACTGGTGACTTTTGTCACGTGACAAGACAATAAATTTCTCGCTTTCGCAATTATGAAGTGCAACAAATAATTGTCACGATAAGTCACCAGTGCGCAGCGCACATACGCTAACGCAAGAAGCGACTGTTGAATCGAGAACGTCGGGCTCCACTGGCTCGGCGTTTTTCTGGTGGTCGCCACTGTTGATTTTGGGTTTCAGGAGTTGCAGTTGTTGGGAATGTGTGGAAAGCTTGTACCAACAACAAAAACCTCCGGGCAAGACATTGCAAGATAGTCTGTCTTCTCACTATCCGTAACGACCGTCAAAGATGTACAAATGACCCAGGCGGAACAGCTAAAAGTGCACGTGGGGTTAATTATTATTAGAGTACCTAAATAGCCTCAATTGACGGGGCTGTATTATACCGATTAGGTTTCCAGATGATGATGAAAATGATACTGATATGTAGCTGGCTCATCGTTTATGTAAAGAGGTGATCTTCAATTGCTGTTTATTATTGTAGCTTTGATATTGAATGCTCTGTCTATATCAATGAGTAGAGAGTACGGAAACTGTCTAGAATCAATCTGTCTACATTTTTCTAAATATATTGGGCTCAGCTTCCAGAATAATCCAGTACTTTACAGAACCAGTTACTAGGCACCAGTTTACCAGGTCAATCAAGCTTGCCAGTTTTGTGTTTTGTTTTTTTTTACCAGTATTTTACATAGAGCTATTGCCTGGCTGCCACAACCCAGTAACTGAGTAAGACAATGCATAGAAAGACTAGTTTCAGATTCTCTGACCTCTGACTATCAAAGATCTACAAATGACCCGGGCCCAACGGCTTATGTACACGAGGGGCTATTATTAGCGTAAATAGGCTCATTAGCTCAATTGACGGGGCTATTATGTACCGATTAGGTTTCAAGATGAAAATGATACGGATGTGTGTGGCTAATCGGTTATGTAAGGAGGTTGTTGTACGTACTTATATTTGTTTTTCTTTTTATTTCAACTAGTTTCAGAGTCCTTTTTAGACTCTACAGAAAAAACTAGTCTTAATATTTCTTATTGTTTTGTATGCTACCACTCTACTTGCTTGAGGATCTAATTAAAACTTGATATTGATGCAAAGGATTTTTTGAACTGAAAACTTCTTTAACGGCGCGGCGTTGAGTACCTACTTTTCTTGGGATCGGTTTAAAATATTAAACTCGCGTCAGGACACAAATGACCTGATCGAAAAATCGTAAGACTGATGATACTTCAGGACACGTGTCCTCATCGAAAATTCGTAAGACGGATGATTCAAAAATGCACAACGTTAATGTTCAAGTTTTCTCTTCTGCCGGCACTCCCGGAGTGCAACCCGATTTTTTTTAATTTTCATATAATTTATTTTCTATGTTTATTCAACCACAAATTAAACGTCAAATGATGCGATTGCCGTTGGAAATTCATTTAATTTCAAAGCAACAGTTTCAAAACGCGCGCCTTTCGGGAAAAAATCCTTATTTTTCCTAAAAAAAAAAAAAAAAAACAATTTACCCATCAAATAGAATAAAACCAACTTTACTACGAAGTTAAGAGTCCTATTACATTTTTTACGGAAATTCATGATTTTTGACGCTGTAATTTTCAGCAGCAGTAAGATATTTTAATTATTTGATCCTGAATAACGATAGTGCCAGTCTCTTTCTTGTAAGTTAGAATTACACATTTTCATTTTTCTTTTCGTGTAATTTACTATAAATATTTTACGAACTCAGTTTGCAAGAAAAAATGTCGGCGATGGAACTTTGACGGTCTAATTCACATTGTTACAATCAATTCTTTTAAAAGCTAAAATTGCTAAAAGGTAAGTTGAATGTTTTACTTGTTTATTGGAGTTCTAGAATTTCTTGAAATTCCTTGAGTTTTCACGGAAAAAAACGTAAAGAAAGCCTAATTTAAGCCAGAATTGTCTTCATTCAGCGTCCATTATATTCCAAACAAAAACAATTTTATCAAATAAATTTATATGATATAAAATTTCAATCTACAATGAATACGTTTCATTAGTTTTCGTTTGTCAATATAATACAACAAAATTACAATAAATAAAATTAAAGTACTATAAATTCTGCGTCAATTCAGCGCGCGCGCTCCTCAGTCTCGCGCGAGCGCCCTAATAAACTATAATCCTATTCAGACTAGTAAGTATCAAATAGTTTCGCGGACTATAGATGTACCCCCAACGCAGACCAACGTAACTTGATCTATTGCAAACGAGCATTTACGATTCGTAATAGGACTCTTAAGTGCTAATGTTCGTTTCTCATGATTCATAAACGATTGTGCTGAACTTATCCTTCAGCTGTATCCGCTTTAAAAGGTGGTTCATCGATTTTCTTACTAAAAATCGTGCCAAACAACTAAGCAAACTTAATATCCGTGCAACATTGCCGAAACCGCAAGAAATCGGCAGAAAAATGAAAATAACAAAACATTGTTTTTGCTATTCTCTAGAATCTAGATACGCAGACCAGATGTTAGGTAATTAAAATAAACAACTTTCAAGAATTCGATTGAAGAATGAGAATCCGGGTGTAGAATATGCGGTGAATAATTTATTGACTTATAGCTTGGCAAAATACTTGGGAATAAAATAAAAAGAAAATGTTCAGACCTATTTGCTACCCAATTCTACATAATCTTTCATAATACGCACAGCAAAGGAGTGGAAGGAACTCTCTGCCCGTGTCTGGTTTCTGATTGCTTACAACCCTAATTAATCTCTATAAAGTTAGAGTGAACTTATTTGGTGTACATAATAAAGATTTTAATCAAATCTAATTTTTCTGGGTAAGCTCGCTCCATCATAGACTTTGTCCCTGTCATCTGTGATATAAACTAGAGTCGAGAGCAAAACCATCTCAATCAAAAAGAAAAACATCAGCAGGTCACAGGATGACTATTATCTAGCATTTTAAAGCATAAAATTAATAGAAGAAACTTAATATTATTAGGTATTTAGTTCTAGGAATATATTTTTGAAACAAAAATTTAAGAGTTAGTTCATCTACTCAACAACAGATGGCGTAGTACTAAAATTTGTAGGTTTTGATTGAATTTTATTCAGTCTCTGAAATTTGACAATAAACGCAAATATTTTATTATTAAATAGCAAAAATAATTATTGTGATAAGTAATACTTAAAATATAACTTAATTGTTCCACTTAGTTATCTTTAATTAAGTGAATTAAGCGGTATCATTTTCTGTAGTTTCACGTTCCTAAAATTACTAATGAGCTTACAGTAGCTACCGTAATCAGATATTTAATAACTTCTTTCGTAATTTAATATAATGTTTAATGCAAAGCATTATAATAGCTTAAAAGATTGAGAAACAACATCTATAAAAATTTAAGCATCCTAGATACTTTTTTTTTAAGGACTTGACTTGTCTGAGCCAATTATGCCATAATTGGCTCAGACAAGTCAAATCAGGCAAATCATCAAGTGATACCATCCGCCCTGGGCGATGCAGAAGATAGAGTCAGACTCTTACTGACTAAAACCCAATCGCGTTCCTCCAAATGAAAACCTGGGTTAAATCATACCTACAGTTTAACTTTCCCACTTAACTAAAGGTGTCCAATAATAGTATGATAGCAGTTAGGATAGGTCAGGAAGTAAGATTGCGAGAACCAGTTGGAAAGTGTGAATATTGAAATGAAACCCTTTCAACCTTCGTTCGTTGACCGGCAGTTTGAGATTGAGATTTCATTGAATAGATAGCCAGGTAAGTATTACACCCCGGGTAGCGGAATTTGTTCGAAAGAGTCACCGCGGCCCTGAAACGCAAAGGGCATTATGAGGAACACGGATGGGTTTTAGTCAGTAAGAGTCTGACACTCCCTTCTGCTCCGCCCAGAGCGGGAGAAGTCATTTAATGTTTTTCCTTACTTGAAAAAAGGTCTGTATGTATTAGGTACAATTTCAAGACATATTATTTGTTTAAATTTTTTACAAAAAATACAAAATACATTTTGTAAAATGTTTTTTATTTTTCACTTTTTAGTGGTAGGTACCCTACACCTAACAACATCACTGCAAAATCGCAGAAATGCAAAATACGCAATTTCGATTACTTGGATAACAAAAAACCATCATCCAAGTAAACGAATTCCAGCTTTCGATTTAAAATCCAAACTTCGTAACCGATTTTGATAAAATTTAAATGGGACCAATCTGCAAGTAGGTATATCCTTTCAGATAAAACTAACTAACTTAAAAAAAAAAAAGAATTTTTGATATCGGTTCATAATTGACGGAGTAGGTACCTAAACATAAGTAAAAAGAAACATACAACCGAATTGAGAACCTCCTTTTTGGGAAGTCGGTTAAAAAGAGATTTTTTTAGTTTCAACTAGCTACTTAATAACTGTTTCGTAGATTTGATAACAGCTAACAAAGGGCCTCAATATTAGTGATGATAAAAACTTTTTCTCCGAATTTTGTTATTGTGTTCATTGTGTGGTTAAAGGTACTGCTTATCTCCCAACATTTATGTCACACTGACATAACATAGTATTATTTAGATAACATAAAATTACTTTTGGAAAGTGAGCTTAAGATCGTTATTACCTACAGTCGGATTACGTATCATACCTACTTACAATCGCTTTTATCTGAAAGAAGATTTTACCATATCAGAGCCAGTTTCTCTCAAATAGAGACTATCTTTTTGGGGTAATCGGATTGTAAAATAACACTTGCTTTCTCTTCGATTGTACTCATCCATCTACATGAAATTTGGCACAGGGGTAGATTATATCAGAGGGGCCCGAAAGGGCCGACGCCTGCCGGAGTCGCGGGATTATTCGCAAGAGACACCGTGGCTCCGGAACACAAAGGGCAATGAAGGAACATGGATGGGTTTTAGTCAGTAGAAGTCTGACACTCCCTCCCGCTACACCCAGAGCGGGAGGAGTCATTTAATGATTTTCCATACTTATAAAAAGGTCTGTATGTATTAGATTTCCCATCCCTAAAAAAAAAAAAAGGGGTACATTATATAGTCTGAAATAACACATATATTCCGTAAAAGAACTATTTACATCCCGGGAGGATCGCTGGTAGAAGCTAGTCCTACTAATATTATAAATGCGAAAGTTTGTGAGAATGGATGTATGTGTATGTGTATGTATGTTTGTTACCCTTTCACGAAAAAACTACTGGACGGATTACGATAAAATTTGGTATGTAGGTAGCTGAAGACCCAGAATAACACATAGGCTACTTTTTATCCCGGAGTTCCCGAGGGATCGGGATTTACACGGGAATAACGAGAATTTATACGCGGACGAAGTCGCGGGTGGCCTCTAGTGTAATTATAAAACTTATATATGTATTGTAACAAATACTGTCAATACACGATTAGGTACACTCCTTGTAACCCTATCCAAACGACACAACACCACACAGGTAAAACTAGGTACGTAGGTAATGAAAAAGCAACTAACTTTACCCATATTCACAATCACAACTAAGTAAATTATTTATTTATAAACATGAAATGAAGTTGTTTATTTACCGTAAACAATAGCGTTATTTATCGCGAGAACTGCCGGTAAAATACACTTCGCAGCGCGTCGATTATCCGACGCGACGCATCTTGATATATAATATGCGCCGGCGCTTGCGAGATGTGGATGGGGTTATGTTGTAGTGAGGCAAGAAGTAAAATGACTTATTTTTGTTTTGGTTTTGAAGAATTCTCAAAATGACTCCAAAAGTCAAGACCACTTTCTTCTTTCCGAATCGATGTTTAACTCCTAATTTATTGATTACTTACCTCTGTATTTCTTTATATCATTTCAATTAACTACAATCTGCGGTAATCAATTAGATTATTTACGCCCAGAGATCTTTTGTAACATGCTAATGCTTATGATTAAGCTGTGAAAAAGGAAAAGGTTGCGTCTTGAATACCTCCGTCTCCCTTCCACACAGTAATCATGATGGTTTTAAGACGTCAGGTGATGACTACACATACTAAAATAATATCCGTATTTTTATTTGCCACCCTTTCCAACTCTCAAATGACTACACGAACCCATTATTTTTTCATGAGTTTGTGAGTGCAGGACAGGTTGATGTGACCACATTTGGGAGTGGCGTAGATTAACTTTAGACCTTTTTTCAGGTGTTATGGTGATGATATCAAAATTATTAATTTAAAATATGAATCAGGCACTTTGACCAAATCCGGTGAACTTATTTTCTCCTTGTTATGGGAATATTCACCGCAACATGCCCATACTGCGGTGAATGATTTTCCCAGACATTTTAGTAACGCTAACAGGTAGTATACCTATGCACTAGATATGGATACGCACGTAGGTCCTTAACGCGGTGCCCTATGTGAGCGACGAACGCTATGCGAAGCGACGCTGCGAACGCGACGCGACGCTGCGAACTCGACGAACGCGATCAACTCAACGGCATACCTTACATGCGGCCTATATGAAAGTCTGCGGCGAGAAGCGACGTAACGCGGACTTGTTTTGAGGGCGACCAGATGCGACACCACGAACTACGTAATGGTTGATTCAGAAGCGTTGAACGCCGCAGTGTGTGAGCAAAGATTATTGTGTAACAAAAAACATAAACATTATAGGAATCGTTTATTTTTAACTTTCAAGCAAAATTGTACTGTACTTCTCTATGATTTGAGTAGTGATGACCAAAATCACGTAGGACATTTGTCGCGTATAGCATCGCATCGCATTACGTCGCGTCGCGTCGTGTTGCGTCGCGTCGCGTCGTATTCGTCGCTCACGCAGGACACCGCGTAAAAACGTGAGTGATGACTTAATTTGTTTTTGGATACCTTTTTTTTTTTTTTTTTAGGGATGGGAAATCATCCAATGACTCCTCCCGCTCTGGGTGTAGCGGGAGGGAGTGTCAGACTTCTACTGACTAAAACCCATCCATGTTCCTTCATTGCCCTTTGTGTTCCGGAGCCACGGTGTCTCTTGCGAATAATCCCGCGACTCCGGCAGGCGTCGGCCCTTTCGGGCCCCTCTGTGTGCTGACTCTCTTTGAGGCGCGCGTGGAACACTAACGCGCCGTCGACACGGCCTGTCGTCACTAGACGAACGGACGGCGAGCCACCCATAGCTCGCCGTCCACAGGCCCGCGCCTACGGTGGCCGGAGGTCACCAGGTGGCCCCCGACGCCCGCGGCGTCCACCACGGCGGCCGGGACGAGAGGGTCTCCTCTCCCTCTCCGCCACCTCCTTCGCTAGCATGACTGCTTCGCAGAAGGAGGCAACGGCGTCCCATTCCGTCTCGCTCCGGACCATGACTTGGACCAGGGCCGGACGCGAGAGGTTGCCGCCGATCGCCGTTTCGAGGACACGGCGGTGCGCCGCCCAAGCGGGGCACACCTGCACAGTGTGCTCCACCGTGTCCTCCGGTCGATCCTCACAGTGGTGACACCCGGGCGTTTCCTCCCGCCCGATTCGATGCAGGTACCTCCCGAAACATCCGTGTCCGGTGAGGACCTGCGTCAGGCGGAAGGTGAGGACGCCGTGGCGCCTCTCTAGCCACTCCTCAAAGAGGGGACTTATCGCCACTATCGTGGCGTGCCCTGCACTGGGTTGCGACAGTCGTCGTCTCCATGACGCCATGAGATCGCGCCGGAGGTCTGTCCGCTGCGCGACAATTTGCCGCGTCAGCGGAGTTTCCCCCCGGCGTAGTACCTCCACGCGCCAATCATGCAGGCGCGCGAGGACTATCGCCTCCAGATCCCATGGCGGCAATCCGGCAAGGAGACACACCGCTTCGCGCGAGATCGTGCGGTACCCTCGGGCCATCCTTAGGGCCATCACCTTTTGGGGCGCGTTCAGATAGTTGGCAGCACGCTGCCGCAAGGAACGCGCCCACACCGGGGCCCCGTAGAGGGCCATGGACCGCACGACCCCCGCGTAGAGCCTCCGGCAGGAGGCGTTTGGTCCCCCCAGGTTGGGCAGGAGCCGCCTGAAAGCAGCCCCGGCCCGCTCCAGTTTAGGTGCCAAACGTCGGAAATGTTCCACGAAGTTCCACCGGCTGTCGAGGACGAGCCCTAGGTACTTCAGCGTCAACTCGACGCCGATGGAAACCCCTCCTACCGTCAGCAAGGATCCCGACGGTGGCGTATTGCCTCGGCCATGAAAACACATGGCCTCGGACTTGTGCAGCGCCACCTCGAGACCCAATTGCCGGATCCTCTCTACGACTGTCGCAACCCCGCGTGTCATAACGTCGGCCGCCTCCGCGTACGACCCCCCCTGTGCCAGCACCAGCGTGTCGTCAGCGTAACAGATGACGCTGACGCCGCTAGGGAGGTCGGCTCGCAGCACCCAGTCGTAACCGATGTTCCACAGGGGCGGCCCCAGAACCGAACCCTGTGGGACACCGCACGACATCTCTCGCCGGTTCCACTCACCGCTGTGACTAGGGTAGATTACTGCCCGGTCGGACAGGTAGTCCCCGACAACACGACGAAGGTAGGTCGGCACCCGATGATACCGGAGTGCCTCCCCAATGCAGCTCCAGGGCATGGTGTTGAAGGCGTTGGCGATGTCGAGTGACACCGCCAAGACAACACCACCCCGGGAGACCGCATCCCCCGTCGTGAGGGCTCTGACGCGCATGACGGCGTCCACCGTAGAGCGCCCCTTGCGGAAACCAAACTGGTTGTCCGCAAGATCCGGCCCCGTTCCCGCTAGGTGCCCGGCGAGGCGGTTTGCGATAACTCTTTCGAAGAGCTTGCCCACCTCGTCGAGCAACACTACGGGCCGGAATGCGGACGGCGAGTCCGCAGGGCGCCCAGGCTTCCGGATGAGGACCAGCTTCCCGGTCCTCCAAGGAAGCGGGAACTGGCCCCTCTCCATGCATGCGCTAAAGAGCCCCTCTAGTCGAGGCCCGAGAGCCTCCAAGGCCAGGGCCCAGGCTTTGCCAGGCAAGCCGTCGGGCCCTGGGGCAGTATTCTTGGCCTTGAGCCTTCGTACCGCCACTCTCAGGTCTACCCCAGTCACAGCCGGGATGTCGTCGTCGTCGTCCTCTAGGTCCGCTTCCGGCACCGCAGGCGGCGGAGCCATAGGCGGGGGAGGATGTTCCCCTCGCGCAGGGAACAGAGTGCTCACCACGTCCTCCACGAGCTGAGGCCGGAGACTCTGCGTCAGCGGGGGGGCCCAGGTGCGGAGCTTGTTCCGCACCATAAGGTAAGGGCGCCCCCACGGATCTCTGTCGAGAGTCGCCAGCATTTCCTCGCGGGCCAGATCCCTAGCCCGCAGGACAGCGTCGCGGAGAGCGGTCTTCGCAGCTCTGTATCCCTCGTATAGCTCCGCTTCGATGGCATCCGCATCCGGTGGACGGATGCGACGCCTGCGATGCCTGGCGTACCGGCGCCGCGCAGAAATGCACGCCTCGCGCAAAGAGGCCAGCTCCCGCGACCACCAGTACACCTGGCGCCGGGCTCTTCCTGGCCGGACTCGGGGCATTGCCACGTCACAAATGTCGGACATGGCCTCCTGGAACCACCCTGCCTCACTGTTGACGTCGGCAGGCCTGTCCGGTGATGTCACCCAGGCCTGCACGATCGAGGCTTCCAGGAGGAGCTCCCGGTCCAGCTGCTTCAGAGCCCAACGCGGACCACTCGGAGTCTGTACGACCGGCGCGCTTGAGATCTGGGTGGAGACGTCAAACCGGATATACCGGTGATCGGAATACGTCTCCACCTCCTCCATGACACGCCAGTCAATGACCCGTGGTGACAGAGCGGGACTGGCGAACGAAATGTCCACCACCGACTCGCCCCGCATCCGCACACACGTGGGGACAGAACCCCGATTGAGGACGACCAGGCCTGTCTCCAGAGCCCAGTCTTCCACCATCCTTCCCCGCACGTCTGTCAAACGAGAACCCCAAGCCAAATTCTTGGCATTGAAGTCCCCGAGGACAAGTACGGGTAGGGAATAGTGCCCGACGACGACACCCAACTCTACAAGAGAGTTGTGGAACTCGGCGAGAGTTCGGTTCGGGGAGAAGTAGACGCCTACTACGACGATCTCCCCGAACCGTGCTGCGACGCACCCCTGTCCCTTCCTGACACTTTCAAGGGACGGGGTACCGGCGGCGGCCGACGATATGATGGTCACTGAGCCGCTTAGGTCCGCAACCCAGTCATCCCTGGGTGGGACAAAATACGGCTCAGCGACCACCGCAATGTTGATCGACCACTGCGCCATGCTTTGCATCAGCAAATGCTGAGCGCAGGCGCAGTGGTTGATGTTCGCCTGGAGGAAGCTGAGTGGGGCCGTTACTGGCATTCCATGTCAGCTTCCTCCCCCTGGGCCCCCTGTGAGGGCCCCTCTGTGGCGGCAACGGCGGCAGAGGCGACGGATGTGGCTGCGGCGGTTGCGGCCACGGCCACGGCGTTGGAGACGGTGGCAGTGGCGATGGAGGGCCTCCCCCTGGCTCCGGACTTGGTCTTGGGTGGAGCGCAGGCCTTGCTCCCAGCCCGGTGGTCACCCGGCTTGCCGGCCGCCGCACATGAAACACAGTGCGGCTTGGCGGAGCAGGTCACGGCTACGTGACCGGGCTGACCGCAGCGGAAACAAAGGCCGCTGCGGTCGACCTCCGAGGCGCACTTGACTGACACGTGGTGCCCCACGTGGCAGCGATAGTACCTCAGAGGTCTGGGCTCCAGCAGCTTGACCTGCGCTGACACCCAGCCCACCAGAAGTCTTCGACCCTCCACAATGGCTTTGGCCGCCGTCACAGGGCAGCAAACCGTAACGGTTCGCATGCCTGAGAGGTCCGGACGTATGGCGCCTGCCTTGACCTGTTCGGCAGGACACCCTCCGGACCTAGCGACGGCGGCCACGACCTCCTCCTCCGTGACCGAGTCGTCCAGACCCAGGATACGCAGGTCTGCGCACCTAACGGGCCTGGACACTCGGGCCTCGTCCGCGTTGAGGGACGCTCTTAGCCTTTCGGCCAGAGCGTCAGCGGACGAGCCGCTGGCCTCCCCGGGGATCTCCAGCATACGCGCTCCAGTCGCAGTGACTTTGAGCCGGAGGCCCCCGGTGATCCCTAGCTCACGGAGATCCACCGTCTCCTTCGCCTTCGCCAGCAAGTCGCGGTAAGATACGCCCCTCTTCTCCGCTTCCGGCTGTAGCGTTATCACTACAGCGGCGGTCTTCGGGGCGCGGAGCCTATCCGCGATCTTGCGCGCCCGGGACTGGCGCTGCCGCTCCTGGTTTCGGGCCTTTTTCTTCGCCTTCCGCCTCTTCTGCTGCTCCCCGACCACGTGCCATCCGGCTTCAGCCGGGGGAGGTGTAGGGAGCTGGGCGGGCTGGGAGGGCGGTGGCGGCGGCTGCGACTGCGGTTGACGTGTCGCAGGCGGTTGGCGTGCCGCAGTCGGTTGGCGAGCCGCAGGCGGAGGACCACTCGCTGCAGGCGCTGTCGCTGGCAGCGCCCTGCTCTTCTTCCCCTTCCCCTTCCCCTTCCCCTTCCCCTTCCCCTTCCCCTTAGCTTGCGCCTTTGCAGGCGCGTTTGCTGGCGCCGACTCTGCTGGAGCTGGCTTGGCTGGGGGGGAGGGCAAGACAGCCCCGCCGGAGGGCCGGCTGGATGGCCCCGGTCCGGATGCGGCAGCCGCAGCAGCCGCGTAGGACACCGACATCGGGCCCCCAGCCACCTTGTTTGCACCAAGAGGGGGGCGCAAGACAATGCCCTCCAGCACGGAGAACCGCCGCTGGAAGGCGGCGAGCTCCGTTCGAACCAATGCCAGGACCTGATTGTCCTCTGGCTCGGGCCTGCTTGGTTGCTGCTGCTGTTGTTGCCGCTGTTGTCCCGCCCGGGGTTGTTCCGCCTGGGTAGCTACGCGAGAGTCGGGCTCCCGCAGGCTGGCCAGGTCCGCTCGGAGCTTCGCATTCTCCTGTTGAAGAAGCTCCATCGCGGCCGTAAGGCGGGCGACGTCCGCTCGCAGACTGGCCATTTCCCCGTCGTGCGAAGTCCGAAAGTTGGCCTCCGCTGCCGCTATAATTGAGGCGGAAGCCGCAGGCATGGCCCTCAGCCTTGTCGACGGCTTCTGTTTATGTACAACTTGTTTAAGCGCGGCCTCCACCTCCTTCGCAAACCTGGCCTCACGCTCCGCCTCGGAACCGCCAGGTACGTCGTCCTCATCGCCCGTCCCGCAGGCCGTCGAGCCCGGGTGGCGCCCCTCCTCGGCCAGTTTGGCCGACCTCTCGGAGGCAGTGATGCCCCTTCCCTTGCCTCGGATCCCTCCACGCTTGTTGGTGGGGATCTTTCTTGCCGATGCCGAGGCCTCCTCCTCTCCGGATGACGACCCTCTGTCGCCATCCCGCCTAGGCCGCTTGCGGAAGAACTTGCTGATCTCCGCAAGTGACCCGGCCCTCTCGCGCCGGGAGCTCTCTGAGCCTCCCGCGCCTCTCCCGTTTCCGCTGGATGCAGCGTCGGACTCCGACCGCTCATCACAATTGCCGTTACCGGCGGTTTGGGTTTTTTGGTTTGTATCCATATTATTCCCACGAGCAATAGGTAAATAAATGTCCATCCTGACAGGGACCGTGTATCAGGATAAGCAGAATAAATTGCTTTACTCGCCAGAGGGGCTGCAGGTACCCTGGCGAGGGTGAGCACTAGCGACTGATTCGTTCCATGGTAACACCCGTCAGCCATACATCCCCTCACGGTGCGCCGCCGCTTGGGATTCGGGGTAACTTTTTATAGAGGTTTTCTACCTCACGATCCAGGCGGTTAAGCCAAGACCCTCGGTCCCTATCAAAGCCGCGAGACGTGATCCACAGCACTTCAATAGGGATTACGAGATCAGCGGTGACAAAGAAGGACCCATCCAACTCTGTCTGCTCGGAGGCAGGGTAAGTGCACACCGAGCCCGCTCTTGCTCCTCTGCTATGCCCTCTGCTACACAGAGGGTCACGCAAAGGAACGCCCCGTTGGTCCAATGGACCCCACCCGTGTCAGAAAATTGGCCGCAACAGTAACCCTCTCCGAAGCATAAAAGGAAATTCTCATTTCCCCTCATTCCTCGGAGAAAATTACTGCCGCGCCCAGGGTGCACCGGCCCAGCAACTGCTCTTCCCTCCAGACGGATCGAAAGGGACCAGCAGCCGCCAAGCACACGTGGAGGACTTCTGACTTCGCACCCCTGTTTTTGGATACCTAAGTTCCAATTTGCAATGAAATATGTAGGATTCTTCGAATTCGAAACTGAAATATCACCTTGCAAGTGTCATTCTGAGTCAATTTCTGATTCTTACAATGCCTAGGTACTCAGGACAATTCGGTAATCCCTTGAAGTACACTTTGTTTACGTTTTAGTTGTGACAATTTACCGTTTAGTAAACAACAACAAATACAATCAACTGTAAGTAGGAAATGAAATGTGAACATGAAAAAAACAAGATTTTAGAAACCATAGAAACATCTATACTAATATTATAAAGCAGAAGAGTTTGTTTGATTGTTTGTTTGTTTGTTTGGTTGAACGCGCTAATCTCAGGAACTACTGGTCCGATTGGAAAAATTGAGGAAGGCTATAGGCTATATATCATCACGCTAAGAATAATAGGAGCGGAGCAGTAATGAAAAATGTTACGCAGACGACGTTGCACGGGTCAGCTAGTAGAAATATAAAGACAACATTCTTATATTTTGTTTGAAACAGTTTTGGAAGTGAAAACCATAATTTTTAAGCGGACTCAATGAGACGAGACGAAAATGTTTGTCTCTACCTTACATTAGACCTACTGTGGACCAATGTTGTCTTATGAATAAGTGAATAATAATTGGAAGAAGTTTTCAGTCTCCTGTAGACATGTGCGACAACCTAACAAACAATCGTACAGAAAATTAGTCTTTTCAGTCTTGCTGGTTCCGTCTACAATAGTAACTTTCACTCCAAGATATAGCAGATAACCGCTCGACCTGTGACCGGCTGCCGGTGAAGTGAGCATTTATTTATCACCACCCAGGTTATTTATTGTGTCTAAGGGCGCTTGCATACGAAAATCCAGAATTTATTTTATTGGTGGTATGTGGACAGTGATTTTTTAAGTTCGATTGCAACTTCTTGGTTCGGATATTCGCATAGCGTTGCAGTTTTTTCAGCTCTAGTTGACAAGAAAATATTTCCGTCCATGTGTCTGATCTTATGCTTTCTATTCTTGCAAATATTTTCTCTATGTTGCTTTGGTATTAATGAAAAGGATGAAGTAATGATATTCCGAATGAAAAATAAAAACCTTTTTTTTTTTACAAAAATGTATAATCGACTAACTACTAAAAAAGTTTTCATTTTTTAGTGGTGATACTTGGACGACGTTTTCGTGGATGCAGAAATTGTTATATCAGCAAAAATGCTCATACAATAAAAACTACGGAGCGAAACTGAATCAAATTTTTACAGAACCAAATGGCAAGTATGGAATTATCGAACTAAAAAATAACCACACAAATCGGATCTGAAAACTCAGAGTAATCGGTGTACATACATAAAATAATAAAAAGTTTAAGTCAAAAGAAAGGTCACCTCTAGGCAAGCGTGCTCCATCATCGACCGCATCATAGCTTTCCATCAGGTGAGATTGAAAGTCAAAGGCGAGCCAATACACATTCAATCTATACTAATCTATACTAATATTATAAAGAGGTAACATTTGTTTGTAAGTTTGTATGTAGGGGGTAATCTCAGGAACTACTGGTCCGATTTGAAAAATTCTTTCGGTATTAGACAGCTCATGTATCGAGGAAGGATATAGGCTACATATCATCACGCTAAGACTAAAAGGAGCCGAGTATTAATGGAAAATGTGACGCAAACGAAGTTGCGTGGGTCAGCTAGTATTTTTATAACCGTCTGTATATAGCCTAAAGAGGTAAAATATAGTATCTATTTGTCGAAGGCTAGGTGTCCCGCTTAATGATCAGAGATAACCGTATGTGATTTATTCGTATTCGATTTGTAGTTATTTGTGGCCGGTGCAGTGTTTCACAAACTAGTCGGCAAGCCGGTTGTGGAGACTGTTTTCGGGACGAATTAATTGTATAGTAAGATATCTTGGTGTGTTTGACACTATGGAATAAACGTTCGTATAAACGTTCTTTGGAAGACCAGTGTCAGACAAAATGTGTCTGGTGAATACCTTTTTTTTTAGGGGTGGGAAATCATCAAATGACTTCTCCCGCTCTGGGCGGAGCGGGTGGGAGTGTCAGACTCTTACTGACTAAAACCCATCCATGTTCCTTCAGTGCCCTTTGTGTTCCGGAGCCACGGTATCTCTTTCGAATAGTCCCGCGACTCCGGCAGGCGTCGGCCCTTTCGGGCCCCTCCCAATGCTGACTCTCTTTGAGGCGCGCGTGAAACACGAACGCGCCGTCGACACGGCCTGTCGTCGTAAGACGGACGGACGGCGAGCCACCCATAGCTCACCGTCCACAGGCCTGCGCCTAAGGTGGCCGGAGGTCACTAGGTGGCCTCCGACGCCTGCGGCGTCTACCACGGCGGCCGGGACGAGAGGTTCTTTCCCTCTCCCACTCCGCCACCTCCTTCGCTAGCATGACTGCTTCGCAGAAGGAGGGTCTGGTGAATACCTACTGTTGAAATTGTCCTTTTTTTCAATGCAATTGTGAGGCACAGTTATTTTTGTCATGTTTTCTCTGAAAAATTTGCTAAATTTTGGTTTATGCGCAGATTGTGGGTCGCTGAAAAGGCTACTAAGTAAGACCCAGCTTGGAACGACTGGACATGTCTGTCGCATACCAGCCTTATCATGAACTTGTAGATCCAGCATTCCGCATCCAGCATCCAGATCGAGTCCCGACCCGGCTCCACCCAGATGTATCTTTCTTAGTCAAAATTTCCTTTAATGCATACCTCGCCCTGATATCACAAAGACAACTATAAAAGAATTATCCAATTTGATTCAGTCGTTACGAATCTATGCGCGTACCTACATACATTACGATGATTCATTTTTATTTATTTTTACATGAGATGGGTTTGCTTTTGACTCTAGTCTATGTCAGAGATGATAGAGACAAAGTCTACCATATATTCATATAGATAGACTAGTTAATCTTTTGAAACAGATAAAGAAAATTGAGTCCGGTCCTAAAGCATTGGCTCTATTCTCCTTTCGCAGGTATGCTGGAAGAGATTTCTTTAGAGATAAGCATCACCTTTGTACCTAACTATTTTTGTTTCTTTCTTCTTATTAAAAGTGTGTAGGTACCTACATAAATTGTAAAATAAATAAATAAAGAGAGGAAACTGAAGCACTTACAACTGAACTCAAACTTAGTCAGATATGGGAGGATAAAACTTGTCGCCATCCCATGGACGTTGGAACCAATAATGACGAGTTACTAAGCGTCAAGCGATAATGGCTAACCACATCAATTAATATTTTCCTATAGCTACGCTGACTCATATAGCAATACAGAAAAGTTAACACGAGCTAACTGTCGTAATAATAGGTTTATTCCATCTTTGTTTTATGTCATGTTACCCCGCGAATAGAATGTGTAAGCGTTCGGGAAGCTGCGTGGTATCTTCTTGGCTTACAAAGAAAGTACAGTGCATGTACCTATAACGCGGTCGCTCAACATGGTCCCCATCAGAAGGTTTAAAGTCACGCAAAGGGCAATGGACAGGCCTATGCTCGGAGCTTCCTTGCGTGGAACAAAAATTAAGATATCCGCAGGAGAACCAGTTCACTGACAGAGCCCGAAGAATGACTACACTTAAGGCCGTACTCTGACCAAATAACCTTGAGCATTTTTTCCCTCAATAATAGCGCAATAGAAACAGTAGCGAATACGCTCAGAATGTTCAATAAAATCGTTATAAAGTTCAAATCGTTAAAAACATTTCTACCAAAATGCTCATTATTAAATTGCCGTTCCATTAGTGTAAGTACAAAATCAAAATAATCGTTAGTTTTCGAGAAGGTGCATGTTTTCAGTAATTTTTTCTCATTTCTGTAGTTTCGTTGTGAGGAGATAAATTAAACATGATACATAGTAACAAAAAAAAAAAAAACTACCATTTTGAAGCCAAGATGTGTAGAAATAGAATGTATTTTTTTATAAGTTGATATTTCTTTTGGATAACGAGTATATTGTTCCGAAAAATTGCACAAAAAAACCGCCAGCGTTGCGTTTTGCACGGAGACGCGCCTTAAGTGGCAGTGAGCAGGACACAAATTGCTCGCAGAACGTGGTGACACTTTGGGGGAAGCCTATGTCCACAAGTAGCCGTCTTTCATCCGAAACGACGATGAAGATTATGCTACTGTCCACCTACCAAGTGATATGTTGCTACAGCAAGTTCTTGACCATATTAGAGTCTTTTCGACTACTTCCGACCTCCTACAGGACTTTTCAACGCTAAAGTCTTATAGCAGCTCAGAAGTTTGAGATATTGTACTGGTAGGTAGGTGAGAACTGCAAAAATAAGTAACTATCGCATCGCGATTCGCAATTTCATGGGATGCTTTTCAAGAATAGCTTGTAACAGTAGAAAACGCTCTGTCATAGATAATTACAGTTTGATCGGAAAAAATAACTAAGCACTAGCCATTCTTGAATCTGCCAAGGTTCCGGAATTTGTTTGAAAGAGTTACCGCGGTCCTGAAGGGCTAAGGGAATTTGAAGGATTGCGGGTGGGTTTTAGCCAGTAAGAGTCTGACAATCCTTTCTGCTCCACCCAGAACGTAAGGAGAAATTTCATGATTTCCCATAAAAAGGCCTTCTTTAAAGATGATACTTCTTCTTCTTCTTGAAAGAAGAGGTCAGGGCCCAAGCAGTGACAAACTAAATAGTACCTCGGTACTTCTTCGAAAGCGTTCTTTCACAAAAACCTGCTACTACGCACAACAAGTCCGCGGTTTTTAACCTACCTTAATAAAAATCGTCACTGATGACGACGGTTTCACCAATTTCTAGTAAGCTTGTACTCAATGTGGGTCAGTAAACTACCGGAACATGCAATTCATTATTTTATGACTAGGTAATAGGTACGGTCAACCGCAAAACCCTGGTCAAGTTCGGCAGTGCCTTAATGTAGTTGCTGTAGGGACGGTTTTTGCATTTGAAGTATGCTAAAAGTGCTAACTGTATTTAATTCACAAAAAAGTACATTATCCTTTATTAATTTATGTTTTATATTAACTGGGATTTAGTGACGTATTGCTTGCTGAGGATTTTCCTCAAGTTTACTCATCGTTATTGCTATTGTAAACTGAAGTCACGTACGGCTTTCAGTTATAATTTAACCGTCCATTAATACAGAGTGATTTGTGATTAAAATTTATTTAAAAATAATAAAATAACACGACAAAATAATTAAATAAAAATATTAAAAAATAATAAGTGTAAACCATCTAATTGTTAAGTGTAAAAAAAGTGCAAAATGCCCGCTTCACCTTTACGCACTAGTGTTCAAGAAATTAAAAGAATAGCTTCAATTACTGCCAATATGAGGAAAGAGGTATGTTTTTCATTGTTTATTTGTAGGACGTGTGTTGCAGTGGTAAATAATATTGTGGTAGGGAACGGGAATTCCTTACAATACGTAAACAGGAATCCTGGATTCCTTAAGTAACGTACTAACGCGACGGGTGAAATTAACGCAAGCAAACTGCTGCAAAGGAGCGAACTAGATTTAAATAAAAAAGGTAGTTTATTTATTTATTTATTTCAGGTTCACTAACAATTATTTACACTGAATTCTAAAATATATAAATATAAATAAACAGTGTAACAAATACTTAAACATGCATAAAATATTAAATCCGAATGTGAAGCTAACTTACATGGTAATAAACGCAAATCAACATATTTATTTTTAATAGATAAACTTAAGGTTTAATTTGAAATACATTCAAATTATACATTCATATATTGAGAGAAAAATATGTAAAAGATCTTTTTCAAAAGAGTGTAGAAAGACAGATGGAACAAATAAAATCTCGGTTCTGTCATTTGCAAGAATAAGAACTAGAATAGAGTAGTGGAAACGCTTTTGAGACCCTCAATAGAAACACAGTAAAAGTAGATTTAGTTTACAAAATGCGCCACTCGTACCCAACTGTCAAAAATTTAAGCACTATTTTACACTTAATGCAATTATGTAGGTAACGTAATAATAAATACTAAGTTTATGATGATGTGCCTAATAATAGGCACAGAAAAGATAAATAAAATTAAAAAAAAACCATTTAGTTCCAGTTTACAAAATTAGGGGATTATTGTTTACACTTCGTTAACACTAGAGAGAAAAAAATTAAATATTAGTATCTATGAAATCTAAGCTATCTAAATCTACGTCTTATTATAATTATTATAATAAACAATCTTTAGTAGGTAGGCATTTGCGGATATCTTGATCTTTGGGACTTTTTGCTGGTCGGACATAATTATGTACCTACTTATTATTTAATCCTATATTTAAATACTCTCCCATTGTATAGACTCATTAAATAATCTAACCATGATTTTGTAAAAAGGCAGTGTTTAAAAGAGTGTCCATGGAGTTTCTTGCACGTTCTTCTCCATAGGATCTACTCTTTGGAACGTGCAACTGCCGCGCTGGAGATAGGGTCGGTGAGTTTGTTTTGTTGCAGAATAACTTGCTACTCTTGTCGCTAGCGCGGCAGAATTAGCTTCATCTATTTGACTGACATACCTTGACTATTCAAAAGTGCCTGTAAACTGGTCTATTTGAAATAAAGGATTTTGTATTGTATTTGTATTTGTATTGTAAATACTTACGTTGGCTTACGTTAAGCAGTGGATGGCAATTGGCTGATATCCTCTCTTATCGACCTTATTGTATGGTCTGGTTTTAAACAATTTTGAAACGAACCAAAATCACTTAGTTTTATTGATATTTCCTTAGCAGGAAATAGGTTTTCTTTGCTTCGTATTGAGAACACAATTTTATCAGAACAAGTTCTTGCAAATGCACCTACGGTTAAGTCATTATTTTCTTGGATAAATTGAATCACCATAATACCTGTAACTCGACAACTGAAATGCAAATTATATTTTATCTATCTTATAGACGTATACAGAATTATCGGTTTGTCACAATTTATTGTATTTGAGTACATGAAATGCTTTGTTATCTAAATGATATATTTCTTATCAATATGTAAAGTGGTGTGAGCCAAGTTCTTTTCAAACAAATGTTAATATTAAAAATAGTTTTAAACTTTAGGGAAAGGTTCAATTTAATAAAACAG
This sequence comes from Ceramica pisi, assembly GCA_963859965.1. Lineage (NCBI taxonomy): Eukaryota > Metazoa > Arthropoda > Insecta > Lepidoptera > Noctuidae > Ceramica > Ceramica pisi. The sequence goes on from OY982543.1 coordinate 19,029,442, forward strand.
AAAACTTTTTAAAGACAACCGTCAATCTGACCATGTATTGTCACGTTTGGCAAATCGCTTGAAATGCTAGAAAAACGCTTAGTTGACGCTTCGCGTGACCCAAGGGCTGGCTTTTACCTTGGACCGAGGATAAGCATTGCCATACAACGTGGCAATGCAGCCAGTCTTTTGGCCTCACTTCCAGTCGATAGCGATGGGGACGAATTTTTTGACCACATATTTTAATTAGGAGTTTTGTTTTCTATTTTAAGTGTATATAGTTTGTCCTTTAAATAAATGCTGGTTAGTTTGTTAAAAAACGGTCATCCGGTTTATTCTGTATACATCTCACACTAATACTTCGCTGGAGTGAAGTATAAAGTGAATTGACATTCCATTTTGATTGGTTGAATTGACATGTTTACTTCACATTGGCTTTCACGGTACAGCCAGTCTATTCTGTCGAAATCTCACCGTGTGCGAGCGGAGTGAAGTGAAAGACAAGTCGATTGACAGCCTTTCAGGGTTGCCAAATTTATTCGAAAGAGTCACCGCGGCCCTGGAGGCAAGGACGCAAAGGTCATTAGGAGGAACACGGTTGGGATTTAGTTAGTAAGAGTCTGACACTCCCTTCAGCTCTGCCCAGAGCGAGAGGAGTCATTTGATGATTTCCAATTTCAATAAAAAAAAATGTATTGACAGCGATCACTTCATATTAAATTCACCTGTGCAGCAGAATCGCACTGCAGAATAGTTGACAACGGTTCAGTTGAGCTTAAATTTCGACATGCGATTGTTTAAAGTATTACTCATCTGTCATTTAAACAAAAATTGTTTGTGGGTTTATTGATTTTTTTCCACTATTTCCAAGGTTTCCATCGTAGATTCAGTGGTTTTAAAGGACCCAGGAGTTCTGCTGCGTCACCATAAAGTCATGACCTACAGTTACAATTTTACTCAAAGGAAGTGTAGTCACATTTCGAAGTATCGAATCAAGGTGAGAGCTTAGTTACGTCAAATACAAAGTATATTTTTTTGAAAAGGGTTCTTTGGGAATTCCTTTACTGTAAGATTGAAAGTTCAATAATCACTGACGTTTTGTAATCTTTTTCTATATTATTATAAAGCTGAAGAGTTTGTCTATTTGTTTGGTTAAAAGCGCTAATCTCAGGAACAACTGGTTCGAATAGAAAAAATATTGCAAGCATTGGATAGCCCACTTATTTAGGAAGGCTTTAAATTAAGTGCAGCCACATCACATACACGTAGGTATTAGGAACGACCATAATTAATTCAGGACTAATGGATATTAAGGTACATTGCACGCAATCCATGACAATGCCGTTTGTCTTGACAATTTAACAACATTCATTAGGTACCTTATTTTCAGTCCAGCTGAAGAATTTTTAAAAACGACTCGTAAGAATAGATACACAAACCCAGGTATTTCCTTACACTTCGGATTGTTTTTAAAACGTCTTACGTAAAAATAGGTAGCTCAGCTGTTTTTGAAAATCATGAATTAAAAGGGCAGAAGAATAATAAAACATATCTACACTAATATTATAAAGAGGAAATATTTGTTTGTTTGTTTGAAATGAATAGGCTCCAAAACTACTGGACCAATTGGAAAAATTATTTCAGTGTTAGATAGCTCATTTGTCGAGGAAGGCTATAGGCTATATATCATCACGCTACGACTAAAAGGAGCGGAGCATTAATGGAAAATGTGACGCAGACTAAGTTGCGCGGGTCAGCTGGTGTATGATAAAAAAACCTACTCCTTCGCTGTACTTTTCTGAATTTCGTTGTGGGATCCAAGACAGTTGAATCGTATTTCCGGGTGTCGTCGTTCTTCACTGGCTCGGCGTTTTTCTGGTGGTCGCAACTGTTGATTCTGGCTTTCAGGGGTTGCAGTGGTTGAAGGCGAGGTCGGAGAAGACGTCCTCTTCTCCCTCCTCGCGGTGGTGATGGGCGGGCGACAGGCGCGGGGGCGCCTCCGCCCGCATTGCACGCATCACCACCATCGTCTGAGGTTCCCGGCCCTCGGGGCGTGAAGGGCCCGCTCTGAAGGCGGGCGGTCGTCGGAGGTGGACTGGACGTAAAGGCGACGCCGATCTCCCAGTCCACCCCCACTAAGACGAAGCGGGAATTTCAGTGCTGGGTTGTTTTAGTGGGTATACCGGGCTTGCCCGGGGAGTCCCACATACCCCTCCCACTCCCCCGAGTGAGAGGGTATGCGTAACGCATTTTTTCCCAGCCGGATAAAAAAAAAAGGGGTTGCAGTGGTTGGAAATTTATGGCGGGCTTGTCCCTAATCACAATATTCTAAAATACAAAGTAAATCTGTTTAATAGCTCTAGAAACAAGAAATGCGACGTCTTTCACCACATAAAGACAAAGTAAAAAAACGGCATAACTTCAAATAAATCAATGACATACTAATACGACATTCCTTATAAACACCTTAAAGGGCTAAGCCCATTACTCACTAACTCAACAAAAGATAGAAGGACTTGGCACTTTTTTACATTTACTATCATACATTTTCAGCAAGATAAGCCTATGTTAGCTTTAAAAATTAGTCAGCCTTAGATTTCATATCAGTTGCAAATATGGTGTCGATATGTCAACATGTTTTATTTAGTTCATAGTTTGTGATATTTTTAACGTGTTTTATAGTGATTTTTATATCGTGTAGTGAAATTCGGAATTATGCCGCTATATCGGTCGTACGAATCTGTGGAGGTAATAAAAACTGTATTTCATTTTAGTCATTTCATGCTCATAATTGTATTTGTTTGAGAATGGCGCAGTAACTAGGTTTTCTTCTCAATTATTATTTGTGTTAATCTATCTATCTAGTCCGGGAGTGACTTGCTGATATATTCTGACGACCACTCACCGTGTTAGCTTAAGTAATGTGAACGTGAAGTGAACTGTCAATGCATCCTGGTATGAACCTGGTACCATTTTGATGAAAAATCGGAAGCAAAAGAAATTTAGTATCTGTTTTTTCTGTTCCGTGTATAAAAACCATTCAGCATGAGCCTTCTCGTTATATTTGGTTTGATGACGGCAAGCTAAGCTGATATTATGTCAAAACAGCAATGAGACTCCGATCGGGACACTATAATATATAGAAGTGGGATATACGCATAACACATAGGTTAGATTCTAACCTATATATAATGCGTTTATCCCATTTCTGATGATGATCTAACCTATATCTGATGTATATCCCACTTCTGAACGAGTGCGTGTTCATGACTACTAAAATGATTTTCTTAGTTTATTTTGGATCCTGCGGCAGATATTCGATGCAATAGGCTAGTTTCTACCATCAATAAATTGCAAATTTTAAATTTTTATTCAGAACAAATCTATTTAGTCCGTCAGTTAGTATTGAAAAATAATGGACATGTATTTTTTGTAAATCAATGAATATTGATTAAGACAGAACGCATCAAAACTCGGGAGTGGGGGCTCGTGACGTCAGGCTTCTTCAATTTTGGTTTACCCGTGTTTTTTCTTTTGTTACGTAAACCAAAATTGACGAATATGGATTTTTTCAGTGGACAAGCCTATTGTTTCTGTTCTACTCAGGGTATAACTAAGTATTGTTATTAATTTTACGCAACATTATAAAATATGTCGCAGGTTAATAGGAAAAATCGGTTTTTGGCGAAAATCCTAAAAATATATTTTTATGTAATAATATTTTTTTGGGAACCAATAGAATCGCATGCGCTGAGGTAAGCTAGATAAATGAAGCGTTTTTATTAGTTCTTAACAAACATTGTTACATTTATTATTCTCGCACATATTGCATTTATCTTTTATCAATCACAAAAGGGCTAGATTATACCTGGATGGCCATTCAATGTCACAGACGCAGACAAGATAATAACTACCTACCATTCATTGACTTGATTAAGAATTGCTTCAGTAAACGTTATTCTCTACAAGTTGTTACTTGTGCCATTGTGCATCGCTTCATAAAGTGTGATCGTCATTGCTTCTATTTTTAAATAAGTTGGTACAAAGTGGTGGAAATATGCAAGCTTTTCGGAATTATGAATATCTTCAGGTACAAAACTTTAACATACTTAAGTAAACTCTCAAACTCTCAAACATTTATTTCAATTAAACCATTTACAGGCACTTTTGAATTGTCAAGGTCGGTCGGTCCAAAAAGATGAAGCTATTTGCACGTTCCAAAGCGTAGATCTCTATGGAGAAGAACGTGCAAGAAACTCCACGGACAATCTTTTAAAAATAATAAATTGTTACAAAGTTTTCTTGACATCGTGTTGAAATTATACATACATGTGAGAACGATGTGACGAGCATGATAAAAACATCCGAACTAAAAAAGGAACAATTCAAAGAAATAATTAAAATAAACCATGGCAGCTGAGAAATGACCAGTCCCAACCGACGGCGCCATGACATGCGCCAGGCCCATTCGTCTCAACCATTGTGAATGGAGCCACATAATTTAACGCATACGCCACCATCAGCTAGGCTTTTGAGTGAGCATGACACTCCCAACCGCCAGGGTACTTGAGTCTATACAATGCAAACACACACATATTTAAAAATGTTGGTACTATTGATTTATCAAATAAAGAACAATAAATCAGTGTGTGAGTTAAATTAAATATAAAAGTCATTAAAGACATCTATAGATATACTAAATATATTAATACAAACATTATCAATAAGTTTGACTTTGTTTACTACACCTTAGACTGTCCTATGGAGCAGGACCAGCATGTTTCCAAGCATTCTTATCTTGAATGTAATCATCTAATTTGTAATATGCTTGTTTACATAGTGTGCTTTTAACATAATTTTACAGTAGCAGATACAGTAGAGATTACAGCAGTAGATACGGACTGTGGTTTGGAAGTTGCTTGTGTGTGCTGCAAGGTTTTGACCAATTCATGACGGTTAAAATTTATACGAATAGAACATTATCTCCTTCTACTGATGTAAAAAACTGCGTTTTTTAAATTAATGATGGGTTTGCTCTTGACTCTAGTCTTGGTCAGAGATGACAGAGACAAAGTCTACGATAGAGCGATGCGAGCAGATAAAACAACTTGAGCTATTATCAGGGCTTCTTCTATCTTCCAATCAGCGAATGCTACTACAGAGGTACATTGAAAATACTTAAATGAAAGTGATTTGTCATTCATGTTCCTACGTTTCTACGTCACTGGCAGTGTATATAGTTTACACTTAGCGAATGCTACTATAGAGGTACACTGTAAACACTTCAATTAAAGTAAGTTATTGGTTATTCAAGTTTGTAAGTTTCTATAGTATACACTTGTTTAATGTCTGCCGATGACTTCCCCATACAATATCCTTAATATAAACATACTAGCTGACCCACGCAACTTCGTCTGCGTCACATTTTTCATTCAAATCCTACCAGTAGTTCCTGAGATTACCCCCTACATACAAAGTTACGAACAAATGTTACCTCTTTATAATATTAGTATATATTACCTCTTTATAATAGTATTAGTATAGATACGACCCAAAAACCGTGTTAAGTAATGTTATTAAATGCCGTGAGAAGCACTTGCACGTGTTTCTATTACAACATAATACTCGATAGGATGAAAAACCAGCGGCCAAGTGCGAGTCGGACTCGCGCAGCAATAATGGTTCCGTACCATTATCTATAAAAACGGCAAAAAAATCAAGTCCGTTGTATGGGAGCCCCTTAAATATTTTTTTTATTCTGTTGCCGCTATGGCAACAGAAATACATCATCTGTGAAAATTTCAACTGTCTACCTATCGCGGTTCTTGAGATACAGCCTGGTGACAGACAGACAGACAGACAGTGAAGTCTTAGTAATAGGGTCCCGTTTTTACCCTTTGGGTACGAAACCGTAAAAAATCATAGATCAACTAATTTGCCCGAGACTTCGTACGCGCATATCTTCACGTTCACGTTGCGCATTTCGGTATTTCGAAATCTTTAGTGATCTAACCTACATGCCAGATTCCTATTTGGACTGTGCGTTGTATGTCTGTCACTCATCAATATCAGAAGGATCTTACACATATCTACGAAAAGACGTAAACCATAGAGTCTTTCGGGACATCAGCAAACAACTTGTCGACGGTTCACGTGACCAGAGGGCTGGGCTTTTCTTCGGCCAAAGAATCAGCATTGCCATTCAACGTGGCAATGCTGCCAGTGTTCTGGGCACTTTTGCCGTTGACAGCGATGTGGATTATTTTTTTGATGCCCAATGATTTATTTTGTTTTTATACGCGTTTGTACATAATGTAGATACTGTAAACATCGTAAACCATTGTATTGGTGCAGCACACATTATGAAATGCAAACCAATTTCATAATATAAACCAAAGACATCGTTTGAGAGTTCAAAAAGGCCTCTTCCAACACTGAAATTCGTCCTGATGATTAAATTCACTAAAATGTCCAAATTTAGCTCGTGACGCAGATATAGTAAATATCCGCCATATCCGCATACTATTCGTTATCAAATACTTCACAGATTCGGTATATTTATTCATTTCCTGCGTGACGTCATAGAGGTTATTCCCGTTCACACCAAATCAGTTTTATTTGCACAAAATATTTCGGCCAAATATTACAGATAACTGTTTAAACATTTTGATAACTTTTTTATGACAATATATTTTTTTAAACTTTTATGGTCACTACCATTAGAATAGAAACAATGACAATCTAAGAAAAGTTCTGGGTTCGCGGTGACTCTTTCGAACACCTTCCACAAGCCTGGCAGTAAAAAAAACGCCTGTGTGTTGTTCTTGGTTCACAGAAGTTCATATGTGTAAGTACTTATTTTAAATGGCCGAGGTTGGAGAAAATTCGCTGTGACAGACGGACAGACAGACACACACGCAAGAGATCTCATAACGTTTTCGTTTTAGCATACAAGCGGTCGCGGGACCTTAAAAATAATACATTGTAAAGTTCACTAACAGATTCTGCGAACAAGAGCTGTTATAATTTAAGATTAAAGGACTTAACCACATTTAAGCGTGCTTAATCAGGAATTTTAAGACTTTTTATACCTTTTGCGATGTCACGCTTCGGTCAGAGAGTTCACGGTCGCAAGGAAACGACAGTTATTCAAACTGAATCTCACACTTCTAACATAAACAAATACCTACTGCATTTTCAGCGAGTTAAAGCTCAAAGTCTTGAAACAACCTCGGGACGATTCGCTGTACCATCCAGTGTAACAAGAACAGCTTGCATTTGAATGTGGTTCTAATTTGATATGGATTTAAGTTCATAATATAAACTTATGGGGTCAAGATGTTTTGGATGTCTTTTACATGTCAAGTATTCGCAAAAACGACGGAGTGAAAATGCTGAGACGTCTCTTAAAGCCAGATTAATTAACTTAGTACTTATAGTTAAGCTGCTATTGTTCGGAACGTTGAATCACTGTATGTTGTAGTGATGTTGTGGTTTAGGACATTTTTAAGAATCGCTATTTTACAAAAAACAATCTAGTTGGTTTCTCAACTATATTGGAGTCAGATACAGCTGAATACCAGTATTTTAAATGGGCCGCCTGCCTATATGACCACCTCATCCCATTACCCTCTTGTTTACTGGTAATCTTAAAATAAAAACCGATACCAAAGTCAAAGTTAAAACGTTATTGCGAACTAAGTGTTGTACACACTTACAAAAACGTATTTCTAAGACCGACAAGAGTCTCGGACTCGATTTAATGAATGTTCAGCCATCCACGGACAGACCTAGACAAGCGTTGCTTAAACCCCTCTGAGGCTGTTATTATTTAGCCGCAAGCCTGGCCCCGCCCCATATTCCTATTATTTTACATACGCTCTGTCTGTTATCTTGCGTGGGAAGCTAAACCCGTTACGTTCAACGTATAAATGTGTTTACCAACAACATATCAACAGCTGATCGATCGATTAATCTCGATGTCAACATAATCCGCGATTAGTCAACTTTTCCAAAACACAGCGTTAAGTCATTAACCGGTATGTTAGGTGTCACATCTGTCAGTTTAACTGAACGATTAACTTTTTGATGTAGGCTAATATGAACCATTGAACACGTTTTTCGGTATTTTGAACAACTAATTAAAAAATTGCGCTAATAAATGTTAAAACTTTTACCGAATTAAGCTGTAAGCTTCATAAAAAACTAACTCAACCCAATTTGTAGCGGACAGCAAAATGGGGAAGATAGACCTGTGCTACGACATGTTTCTAGGCATTTACAAAAACACCTGATTTTAAAGTAAAACTGCAACAAAATACTAATGTCTCATTATTACGAAGACGAAGTACCTACTACAATATAAAGTACCTAGGTGTATTGTGCCCATAATTTTCTATTTACTTCATTCACGTGGATTGTAAAGTTCTGGGTTCATGTCCGGATATTGTTAAGGGTTCTTGAACACGATACTTTCTTAACGTACATACTAAGAATCTCAAACCTGGAGGGAATGTGACGGAGAAAGATTTAAAAAGTGAAACTCCCAACTCCCTGTAGGTAAACAGCAAAGTAGTTTCACCTTTTAAATCTAGCCTATCTTAATATATATAAATCTCGTGTCACAATGTTTGTCCTCAATGGACTCCTAAACCACTTAACCGATTATAATAAAATTCGCACACCATGTGCAGTTCGATCCAACTTGAGAGATAGGATAGTTTAAATCTCAAATTATAGTCGCAATTTTAATTTATTGCTAATTATTTGTCTGTTATTATTTGACAGTCACAATTATTTGTTAACTCCAAAATAATGATTCTAACATGTCGATACCTTTCGACTGGGTTGAGTAAGTAATCAATAGATGGCGCTGCTATGGTAAATCTAACTCCTAAACCACTTAACCGATTATAGACGCAGACGAAGTTGCGCAGGTCAGCTAGTTTATTTATAGAAAGATGAAGTTTTGGTTAAAATGAAGGGATACCTCTTCATTTTAACAAAACTTAACCTACTTCTTATGTAGAATAGGAAACGGAAGAAGCCATTTCAAATGAAGATATCTCTAAAACCTATCACATAAAGGTAAAATTTTGTTGAATTTTAAAAAAATTTCAAGTTTTATTTTGAGCTTATTTGAAACTATCCACGAAGGATGTGGGTGGATTATGTTTTTGATGCTCAATGATTTATTTTGTTATTATACGCGTTTGTACATAATGTAGATACTGTAGATTTATCTTTAGTATATGATGTATATAAAATGTTATACAATAAACATCAACTCAATAAACAAACTCTTCAGTTTTGTAATAGGTATCAAGTATACTCGTAGATATATCCACGAAGGTATTCAAACAAAATTCCTAAAATAAGAATCACAGGCAATAATGCAAAATCAAGAGCTTTAGCTGAGCTTTCACCTAACTGTTTATTCAGTCATTTCAAAGCAACCCAAACTGCGTCACAGATTACGAAATTTAAATATGGCTACAATCTAGCACAAACTTGTTGACACAGCCCTCAGGGAATAGGGACAACTGTGCCTGAATGGGCACAACGGAATGCCCTATTTTCCTAAACACTTACGCGGCGTTCACATGACGCCGGTTTAAAGAAGATATTAAGTAAATCACGGTGTATTACGGTGCCAAGCGCTATCAGACGGTGTGCGTGTGTTAGGCATCAACGAATTATACAAGTCACCGGAAAATTGCAAACGCCGTAAACTATTTTCTCTAAAGATACGAATATACCAAGAGTTTCCCAGTCATTAATAAAAAAAAAAAAAAAAAAATACTGGAAATTATTGAAATTGTTTGTTATTTATTGTTTACAGAACGGTTTTATCATAATACTAGCTGACCCGCGTAACTTCGTCTGCGTCAAATTTTCCATTACTGCTCCGTCTCCTATTTGTCTTAACATGATGATATATAGCCTAAAGCGTTCCTCAATAAATGCGCTATCAAGCACTGAAATAATTTTTCAAATCGGAACAGAAGTTCCTGAGATTAGCGCGTTCAAGCAAACAAAAAAACTCTTCAGCTTTAAAATATTACTTAGTATACATATCGAGAAATTTTAATCTAGTACCTAAAGATGTATTATAATCTTACGAAATCTTACGCAATTTTCCAGTCATGTATACAAGCCGCGAATCCGCGCTTGATGCGACATACACAGTTCAGTCGATATGGCGACTCTTGGGGGGGGGGGGGGTGGCTATGTGTAAAATTGGTCGTTTTTTCAGATGAATATTGATGATTATGAGTGTTGCTGTAGGAGCTCGTGGCTAAATAATAACAGCCGCACGGGTAGATCTTTAAGGATAAGTAACGCTTGCCAAGGTTGGTCTGTGGATGGGTGACCATCTTAACATATCGAGTGTCCTCCGTGCCTCGGAAAGCACGTTAAGCTGTTGGTCCCGGCTGTCATTTGGAGATATTTAGCAGTCGTTACGGATAGTCAGAAGCCAGAAAATCTAACACCAGTCTTGCCAAGGAGTACCGTGTTACCCAGTTAATGGGTTGTGGAGGTCTGGTAGGCACCCGCTCCACGTAAAATACTGGTACTCAGCTGAGTCCGATTCAGGGTTTGACTGGAAGCCGACCCCTATATAGTTGAAAAAAGGCTAGGCAGATAATGATGATGGTTTTGTTTGTTGCGTGAGATCCGCAACACTACCTGCCGCGCCAGTACGTGTAGTTGTGCGAACTTCGCCTTAGGTTTAGACCTGAACAAACAGACAAAAATATAATTAATTTAAGTAAATCTGCTCACCACAAAACAACCACAGTTACGTTGTACAGAGCAGTGTAAACGCCAGAATTTTGAAGTTTGCTCTGTTCCTAAATAAACAGACGGAACCGCAAATGTAAGCAGAATACGCTAATTCAGGCCCTTTTTAGGTAGCCCTGGGTAAATACTAGATAGACTGGACTGATACAAAGTTTTAGCCACAGAAGGATCGTTAAATTCAAAATTTATTGGTTGATTGTAGTCTTTTTAACCCAAAGATTGACTGGTAGAGAATGCCTTGTTGCATTAAGTCCCCCCAAGTACCACTATTGTCCATAAATTTTAAATATGTCTAAGTCTGTCGCCATAACAACAATGTTAACAGCATTGTCTATCTTTTTAAATTTTAAGGAGAACATTTCCGTCATACATGATTTCTGTGTAGCTTTAACCATCAAGGTTGCACACGCGACGGAAGCTTAAAAAATGCAGTAACTTCTCCCGTTTTCCCAACATTTTCCTTCACTGCTCTGTTCCTATTGATTGTAGCGTTATGAAAAGTATACTATAAACAGCTCAGGAGTATGCAAAATAATTGTACCAAGTTTCGTTAAAATCCGTCGAGTCGTTTTTGTTTCTATAACGGTTATACAGACAGACAGACAACAATTTTACTGATTGCATTTTTGGCATCAGTATCGATCCCTAATCATCCCCTGATAGTTATTTTGGAAATATATTTCATGTACAGAATTGACCTCTCTACAGATTTATTATAAGTATAGATATAGATAGATAGATATAGATAGATGAGGCCGATGTTTCCTAGCTGACTACCCTGAGAAGAAACACCGAAACAAACTCAGAGGTCATAGTCTCTTTTAAAGTCCAGACGAAATTGAATAATATATGAGAACCATGTAGGTTACGTCTGTGGTGGCCTTTTGAGGAAAGTATCACGCAGGTTTGAGTGGACCTGTCCAGACAGTGCAAGCATTTGTCAGTTATCATGCAGGTCAACTCAGAACTTTGAGGAGCTAAATAATCCGGCGAACAAATCAAAGTAAGGACATTTGGGTAGACCACAAAGTGTACTCAAACCGACAGACAGTCATGAAATTAATCAGAAATAACGAAAAAAATATCCCATTCGAATTGCGGACTAAACACTTTATTTCTGTGTCTACACTTAAGTACTTGTATTCCTCATCAGACTCTCCCTGTCAGTTCTGTAAACATCCCACCGTAAAACTTATATGGAGTTAGCATGAAGTGGACCCTTATTCTTCATCAATTAGATGAATAGGCTAGATTCCATCATCCACAAATTGTAAAACTATTTAGTCCGTCAGTTAGAGTATTGAAAAATAATGGACACGTATTTTTTGTTTTTGTAAATCAATGAATATTGACAAAGATAAATCGCATGAAAACTCGGGAGTGGGGGCTCGTGACGTCACGACTCAGTAAAAATTATGCGAAGGATTGACGTATTGAGAATTTTAATAGCGTCGTAACTTCGTCAATTTTGGTTCCCGTAACAAAAGAAAAAACACGACATATTTTTTGATAATCTAACTGACGGACTAATTAGATTTTTTCAGGACACAAGCCCCATGTTCAGTCGTCCAAATCTTCACTTTAGATTTTTACAGAATAGCATGACTGCTTTTTAGAGTGAGCCTTCTGTTTATAGGCTTTCTGTTAGAGGTCACTACCCTCACAAACGTTTAAGGCCAGCCGCTCTCCGAAGGTTACAGTTCCAAGGTCGAACAGACCTTGCTCTGAAAGGGACTGAGGTAATCCCGCCTTTACGTTCGACTTAGCAGAATTCCACTTAGGATTATGTGAATAGCTCAGACTCTTTGGTTTATTCATCATCTAGAGAGTACTTTTGCACTTAGCGTTTATTTTAGTCGTCAAAGTTAGATCCGGGGTTGGTTTATTACTTTTTGGATTGGAGTTTTAGGGATTAGGGTCCCTAGTGGACTAGGCCTGATAAATCTGAAAAAGGTTTAGTTAGGTAGATGAGATTTTATTTCCTTTTTGTGACGTAATACCTATCACGACTTTTTATCCTACCAGTATCCTAGTATAGGCAGAGGTATGCCTAAAGTACACTTCTACAGACTACTAACATAACTAGGTAATCTACTACATACTTAACTACACACTTCGCCAGTTATGTAATCCATAGCGAATACAGGAAGGAGAGACCGTAGGTACTTATGGATACAAAACTGTCCTTTCTTTCTTTAAAAAAAAAGCAAAGGATGTCTTTGATTAAAAAATCGCTTTTAGGGATAAGCCCATCCGTTGTGTCACCCTATGTAATGTTTTTTTCGCCTATCCTTTCTGTAAGTTATACAGTGTATGTAGGTAACATAATTATTACCTAGATATTAGTTTATTCTATTAATGTTAGTGTATTGTCTATTCCTCGACCTATCTCTACCTAAGTAGGTATATATATTGATAGACAATAGACAAGGCTTAGAATGTGCATCTTATTAATTTGTATTTTTTTTTGTTACAGAGGAGAGACTTGGAGTCACAGTCTACTAAGACTAGCTTCTTCACGCGAAATGGCTTGTGCTGGACATTCGGCGTTGATATACCTCTTCTTCTGATCTGTAAGTACTAATAACTACTTATTTTGTGTCCGCTTCAGTAAATAAAAGAAAGGGTTGAAAATTCTACTATACTTTGATTGACTCGACTGTCTCTCTCTGAGGTTAATAGTTGCTGTATTCGGTTAAAGAAGTTTGTTGCTGAAATTACAGGCAGAAATGTGATAATAAATCTTTACATAGTAGGTACAAAAGAAATTAATTATTTTATTCAAATTAGGCTGAGAGTCAGCACTTTTTGATCGTCGAGTTTAACAAAAGAGAGTTCCCCAAAACGCCACCCGTCACCACTTCCTAGTGAATTAGCTGTGGAGAAGAAGTGGCGCAACAAACTCCCCCGCTTCACATCTACACAGTAAAAATATCAAAGTCGCTTTCCCACGTCTGTGCGCTTAAAGCGCCGTTCACACACATTCGGGACAGAGAACGGGACGGAGAATAAGCAAGTTCATAGAAATCGTATGTATGTAACCGATATTTTCTCCGTCCCATTCTCTATCCTGTCAGGGACGGGAACCCGGATGTATGTGGACGGCACTTAAATCTTTTAAACTATACGTAACGTAGGTATTTTAAAGCGGTTTTAGAGAACTTCTTCGAAAGGTTATATGATAATGAATTATTAAAATTATACCAAAAAATGTCTTTTGTTATAATTTACAGTCGCCAGCATATCAAGTTATCCGAAACTGTGAAATTATTCGAATCAACCTTGAACCTAATACTTCAGCGATAAAGTTGAAAATCGATTAAAGAAAGACAGATTTTTGTAGCTTGATGTGCTTGCGTCTGTACCTAATAAATGTACAACCTCTATAGCTGTAACACGGTAATATTATCTATATGTAGGTACTCATCAACGGTCATATGTATTGTTTTCTGAAAAGGTTGTTGTTGTCAGTCGCTATCATTACCTATTCTAAGTTATGATGCTGTACACATTAAACCTGTCTCTTATTGCTCCATAAAACCCAACATATCGAGCCATTTCCCTTATTTTATTTCAACATCGTGTGTGGTATCGTACGAAATTGATACCGAGAAACGCATTTGGCCCATGCAGCATGGCGCATCAGGTTTTTTCTTTAATTTCAAGACCAATAAGGAAGCTCGCCAAAGACTTATGCATCCAGTATTAATTGAATAAATTATTCAATTAATTGATATTGTACCAATAACGGATGCAACTAATTATCGGACCGAATAAAATATAAAAACATGGCCGTAATAAGTTGACTACCAAAAATGGCTCCCGTTTCATTGCAACGAAGACAGATATAATGTTGCCAGTAATAATAAATTGAGCTGATTTATTTTCGGAAGAAACATGCTGCATTTCATTTTAAACTCTCTCTTGAGTGTGTAAAGTTGTATCTCCAATGAAAAAGTTTATGTAAATAAAATGCTAAAAATTAAATCTTGTAATTAATTGGTTGTACGCGCGTGTATAGATAGCTAGGTATTAGGCATACTACCTCACTTTTATTTTTTCTACCAATACAACGCTTTTAGATGCGCATTTAAAAATATGTATGTTTGTTTGTGTTATGAGTTCTTATGGTATAAGATGTAATTCTTATAGTAGTTATACGAGAAACAGTTTATTTTACACTAGCTGTGGGATTTCCGGTATTAAAAAATACCCTATGTTCTTTCTCGGGTCTCAAACTATCTTTGTACAAAATTTCATCCAAATCGATTCAGTGGTGTAGGCATGAAGAAGAGACAGACAGACAGAGAGAGAGAGTTACTTACACATTTAATATATTATATAAATATATATAAGTATATAGGGATTGGGATTTTGTTATGACTGGACAGTTTTTTAGGTTGGAAGAATTATTTCATACATATTAAAAAGGTAAGTATTATTTAGTTTTCATTTCTTAGAATTAATTTCAAAATATTTATTGTAATTGCTTCAGGAAAAATTACAGGAAAACTTAAACACTTGCAATACAAGTCATAATAAAATTGTTATTGAAATGGTGTTAGTAAACAAGTGATAAGAAATTATTAATTGTTGTATAGATAATTTAAATGAAAATAATAATTACGTAGATATTTCGGTTATTTCAAGTGTAAATTAATTAGTATATTATTATGTGGTAGCTAAATATCACACCGCACGGGTCACATATTTGTCAGTCAATACGGTGATCCCAGTTACTGGGTTATGGATGCCAAGTTGCGGAATTTGTTCGAAAGGGTCACCGCGGGCCTGAAACGCAAAGGGAACCCGGATGGGTTTTAGTCAGTAAGAGTCTGACACTGCCTTCTGCTTCGCCCAAAGCGGGGAAGTCATTTGATGATGTCCCATATAAAAATGGATATCATGTCAGATAGGCAATATCTTCATGTAAGATACTGGCACTCAGCGACCCCAAAATAGTTGGGAAAAAGCTGAGCAGGTCGGCTACCCGCTTCCCTCACTATGCCATCGGTACATCTTTTGGGAGGCCTTCAAAACTGTATCTTCCGGTACGCGCCAATCAAGAACTCTTCGGCCCCATCGACCATCTGCTCTGCGAGCAATGTGCCTTAGGGAAGGTTCATAAATGATGGATACTTACCTAAGCGGAAACAGGAATTTCCTTCTGTCAAACAGTTCAAGAACAACGTTGGTATATGTAATAAACAACACTGTTTGTTATTGTACGGAAAATTGACCATTCATTTTGTCAATTACAAACTTTGTCATAGAGGGATAATAAATATAAAATATGATGGTTGCATGCTCTATGTACCATTTCACTACATACATATAATAAAACTAAGTTCTCCACTGCGTCTGTCTGTCTGTCTGTTCGCGATAAACTCAAAAACTACTGCACCGATTTTCATGCTGTTTTCACGACTGTATAGAGTGGTTCTTGAGGAAGGTTTTAGTATATAATTTGTCAAGCGAGTGAAGCCACGAGCATCAGCTAGTATTAGATAAGTGAAAGGACCTAAGTTCTCTTTCTACAATTATCTACATCATGAACCAAAAAATAATCTTGAAAATAGTCTAAAAAAAATTATTTCTGTCCTTAATAATGACACCCTTAAGCGATTAGGAGACACATTTGGAAATATAATTAAAAATAGATTAACGGCTTCAAGTGGCAAAAAGGTAAAAAAAAAACTACAAAGAAACACACGTGGTAGACCCCATAGTGCCACGTTAAGGGTTGTAACGTATTTAAAGTGACAAAAAATGTGGGAATATTTTTTTCATTAAATTATTTTTGGTTTGCTGGTAGGTTTTTATGCAAAGCTTCATTAGTTTTTCCATTTAGAAGTACCTTGCATTGATTTTAACGCCACGTATTTTTTTTTTTAATAAAATTAATCATGAGCTGGTAATATTTATACAGATTACAATTACTTCTATTTTTTTTAAACTATAAGTTTATAATGTAAGGGAAGATCGGAGCCTTCAATTACAGGCATCTCCTATGCCTAAATGGAGACTCCTCGACATGCAATGTACCTAAGCTAAAATGATTTGAAATAAACTTATTATTATTACTTTGTAACAGTGAGATGTTCTACATAACTATAAATAATAACAAGGTACCTTTACCTTATAAATTAAACATCATTCCTTTATTAAATCACAGTGTACTAAGTGCATAATGCAATATACTTCTCATAAGTACCTATGCAAAATACTTTACGTGCACAGAATACATTGACACCAAGGTAACTCTCTGACGTGTAGAGACATTATTCATAATGTTTCTCATTGGTTGACGTCAAATACTCAGTAAACTAAGCTAGTACTTGATAGATGTGGCTGTCTGTGACAAGACAATAACATTTGCTACTAAGAAAATATGTTTGTCAATAATTATGTCATTTTATATGCGTTTGACATGACAATACATTGGATGGGCACATTTATCCATAATAAAATTAAAGTGTCACGGTGTTTGTTATCAAACTTCTTCAAAACGGTTTGACCGATTTTTATGAACTTTTTGTGTATACTCGATAGGTCGTAAGTTATTTTTTATATATATAATATTATTGTATATGTATTATGTATATAAACGATGTTTATATATTTTATATAAACAACGTTTACCCGGTCAGCTAGTAAAACTATAAAATACTGTTGGATCGGTTACAAAACTAAACATTATTCAAATATTACATGCACATTGCTATCTTTTCACTTCCAAGAAAATATTTATAAAAGTACCGTACTTAATTAAAAAGTTTCAATGTATAATTAAAAGTTCGCAGCTGGTAACACTCGCCGCATGTGGCAGAATGCACGCAATCGCAGTCACTGTTTACAAATACGAAAAAAAAAACCGTGTCGACGACCTTTTGACAAGCGTTTATTAGGGCAACCATAGAGAACATTATTTTTATAAATAGAAAGAAAGTTATGTAATTTTTTACAAAAGCAAAGCATTCTGTTTTTTTTTTTGTAGATATCATACCGTGACCACCTACATTACACTGCAATGCATGTGTATGGATGTATGTTTTGAATAAAATGTTACGTTATAAATATTTTTAATTATGTATTCAGAACCATAAATTACTTATGATTAATAATTACTATGTAATTTACAAAACAATTACATGTACCAATTTAATTAATTACTTTTCATTTTTAATAAATGTGCTTTTATGAAGCAATTAGATATCTAATTCATGCCAAAGGTAAATCGTACTGTTGTCGGTAGGTAGGTACTACATTTAGGTAAATGATTTGAAGTCCAGCTGATCTGTCTAATAATTAAACGTTTCCAGTAGGTATTGAAACCTTGTTTAGATTTGTTTATGGTGTAAGTAGGTACCTTACGATTTTTTACGGGTAAGAAACTTCTAAATACTTAGGTACAATAGACCAATCAGTTCACATAAGATGTTGTATAGAATGAGTAGGTAATAATCTGTATTATTTGTAGGCACTACTTAAGTATTTCATTGTTACTGTCACTACTGAAAATATTTCCTCATACCTTATAATATTAAACACCCCGTTGAGTAGCACGCTGTTCCTGCGTCGCTTAAGTGGTATTTTAATCGATACCTATTTAAGGGCGGTCGATTTAATGGTCATTATCGGTTATAATCGATTCCCGATCAATTCTTGTAATATTCGTAATGAATGGTGCCGATAATTATAGCCCTCTTTGTGAATTAACGAAATCGAAACCATTATTCATCTTAATTTGATTAAAGATTAGCGATAATACTGGAGTTTCAATTATTAATTAATTTTATGCATAACATTGTATTTTTCAATCAAACTTTTCCCACGTACATGAAACTGTATATAGCGCCATCTGTCATCGAGTAGCGGTACTAATTTTTATGCGCACAATTTTAAATCTTTCTACTCCTAAATTCGTCACAAATTCCTATCTTATTATGCACAAATCCTAAAAAAATTACTTAGCATGCAGCAACCACAATTAACTACTTAAAAGTCAGTCATCGGTCACGATAAACGCAGTATAATCTTTCAATTAATCCCTTTGCTGGAGCGTTGTCTAACAATGAAACGTGCTTGACCGCGCAGCTGTTCCACGTGGGACTCTAACGTGGTTCTCAACGTGGCGGATGCACTGCAATTGGACTATTAGATGCATTACGTCACTGTTCGTAATCGGCTCCTGTAGAACACGTTGTCTGAAGTGAGGTGCATCAGGGATTGATTTATGTAATCGGTCATAGAAAAGGACGAACGTGAAAAAAAATATTGTGCCTAATCATCATCTTCTTACCTTATTTCATTTTACTTGGGGTTGGCGTGACACGTTTTCTTTCTCCATTCTCCCGATATTATAATTGACAAGAAATCATATATATATTGCGTAGAAAACTCTTGGAATCGACCTTTTTAAAATGCAGTACCTAACCTACTAGGAATTTAATTACATAAAATCAACGTAGAACGTGCACTACGTGTCATTTCAATTATTTTCATAGATTCAATTCAAAGAATAAATTGCTGGGCATAGAGAGATAGATAACATTATTTGAAATGAAACCTACATTGGTCATGGCATAGGTAGATTTAATGGAACAAAACATTAACATAAAAATTGTTCGTATCTAAATTTAATTCAAGTTGTTATTGCATTATATGATCTGTGTTATTGCGCTAGAGAGGCTAGAATTAGAATCAACACTCGTAGTTACAGTTAGTACTTACAACTACGAGTCGAATTCTGGAACCGAAGCACCCTGTGCAGTCAACCTTGTTATTATCACGACTTGGTAACAAAATTAGTTAAAAGAAAAACAAAGACAAGAATAAAAAAAACATTCATTCAATACAGACAACAACAACAGCAACTAAAATGAAGTTAAAAAGAACAATAAAAGTTACACTATTCTAAGATATAAAAAGAAAAATAACAACATATCAAATGTTGGCATAAAACCATTGTCATAAAACGCCTAGATTCTAGATACGCTATCTAAAACGAGAATCATTGTTAGCATAATCTAATCTGCTAAGATTTACCACGCGCATGTGAACGTTTCATTTGTTCAGCATACACAGTACACAGGTCTGCTCAGCCAGCATGAGCATGCCATAATACACGGTCTAAACTGTAATAAAGATAAGGCAATTAGCGAAGCTAATTGTGAACATGCAGATTCCAGAGTCGTTAGTAAAGCAATTTTTGGTCCAATCGAAGCCGTAGCTGCCTGGAAGACTAGCCAGGATGACAGTACAGCCAGTGGCGTTGGTAGCATGGGACGGAATAGGGTAGATGACTAAAAAAATCTAATTAGTCCGTCAATTAGATTATCAAAAAATATTTGACCCGTGTTTTTTCTTTTGTTACGGAAACCAAAATTGACGAAGTTACGACGCTTTTAAAATTCTCGATACGTCACACCTTCGCATAATTTTTACTGACTCGTGACGTCACGAGCCCCATGTTCCTTCATTGCCCTTTGTGTTCCGGAGCCACGGTGTCTCTTGCGAATAATCCCGCGACTCCGGCAGGCGTCGGCCCTTTCGGGCCCCTCTGTGTTGCTGACTCTCTTTGAGGCGCGCGTGGAACACTAATGCGCCCCCACTCGCGAGTTTGGTTTTTTTGGGTTTTTATTCCTAAGACAATTTGTGGCTGTTTGCCGAAATATTTAGTTCGATCACTTTGGTTAATCGTTGATAAATACTTTGTTATTCTTATAACTGCTAAATAGATATCTGCCGTTTTCATGACCCAAACTTGTTTAATTTACTAAGAAACTAGTTTAACTTGACGCTTAATTAATGCTTACACGAAAATCTTCTTCATCCGTACTTCCCAGACACGCTTATCTAGGAATCTCAAAACCAGCATAATTTGCAGGAACTGCCGAATCCCACACATCTAACAGTCTAACCTCTCACCTTGAAATCCTTGCTATCATTACGGCATTACAGATCTGCGACAGTACTCTAGCATAGCTTGAAACACGGCAAAACGTCAAACTATATTTTAAACTTAGTGAATTTGGCTGTCGCCTTTGCAAGCAGCGACACACTAACATGTCAGGTTATAGTAATCCTAGTTTGTTCCTGGTAATTTGGCATTGACTTTGAACTTCAGCAACAGTCACAGTTTGGGGGATTGGCAAATAAATTGGCTATAATGGAGGGCGACGTCCATTGCAATGTCACCGGGACGAGCGCCAATTGCGTGAGTGGTTGGATAATACTAGAACTAGATTTGAACTGTTCGTTCCGGGTTTATCATTTGTGTAGGAGATTTCCTTATACGTTTTGGGATACCCGGAAGACTGTTGAATCTGCGATCTACTAGTTAACAGAAGGTTTATTTGATTTAGTAGGTAGGTACTGGCGACAACACCGTCATAATACGTTAGGTATGCGTTGTGATTATTGACGGTAATTATAAAACTATCAGTAATCATAAACTATTATTACTGTTCATTTCTTCATCATCATCATCAGCCTATAACAGTCCACTGCTGGATATAGGCCTCAACAAGTGCACGCCATTTGGCTCGTTCACCGGCAACTCTCATCTAGCTGCTACCAGCCACCCTGCGAAGATCGTCGCTCCACCTAGCCTGAGGGCGTCCTACCTTACGTTTGCCGATTCGCGGTCTCCACTCAAGAACTCGTCTACCCCAACGGTCATCGATTCTACGGCTAATATGGCCGGCCCATTGCCACTTTAGCTTGCTTTATGAGCTTTGTCCTCAACTTTGGTTCTCTGTCGGATCACTACGTCATTCTTCATTTCTTATTACTCCGAAACAGTCGCATCTTACAAAATATATGCTTCATATTATGTTATGTCAGCCAGAAATTCGTCATAAGCAGAACGAGCTTGGAGTTCGATTTTGTAGGACAACTGGACAAATACTATAAATAAAATTAAACTAGGTAGAAAACTAAAAATAAATGAAACAATTAATTAATCAACCGTTCATTTTGTAGGTACCTAATATTTAATGGTAATAAGTTTGATTCATTGCCTTTATGACGCACACGAATTGACATGCGTGCCAGCGTGATGCTTGTACGATTTTCCTTTTATGAATGAACTTTTTGTTTTAGTTTCATTGAAGTTAGATGAATTATATTATTGATCGTTATGGCGTGCATTTATATTGAATCCGGAAAGATTAGCATCCCAGAATATAATCCGTAGATATTCTGAAAATACTGACTATCTTAGTTTTATTCAGAGCATTTTTTGTGACATCGGCCGTCGAGACTTCTTGAATAGTTTTTAGATTCCATTTTCATTGTGTGATCTATGTTTGTCTTCATATGTATAAATTTATCTTTCGTAGGTTATATTATAGATATTTGTTAGGTATCAATAACTCTATCTGTCCCGTTTCTCATCATGTCTAACAGCATACTTTCTTCCACAGTGTTGGCCCTGATCGGACTCTTCGAGCTCGGCATCATCCCGAACCACAAAGCTGGCTTCTACTGCAACGATCCGGCGATCAGTTTCCCTTTCACTGGAGACACCGTCAACACTGCGATGCTCATGTCTACTGTGTTTGGAATGCCGCTTGTTTTCGTAAGTAGTTTATCATCTGATATTATCGCATGTTACTTGGGGTTGTTGCAACCATTTTTGTACTACCAACTTTCTTTCAAATCACTCCTCACATAATCCATGATTTTTTTTCTTTGGTATTTCTCTCCCTCTTCATCCATTTTTGTAAGTACTCATGTAACTTTTATTGAATACCAACCAAGTCAAAAGCCATCAGTTGGTTGGTACTGTGTTGACCGCCCTCTATGGATGTTCTTACTGTACCGATTTTTAAATTACTAGAGGGAAGCACTGCAGTATAGTTTGTGTTGCTAGCACCCTAGAGATGAAGTTGAAATGAGCCATTGTGCCAATGATTTTACGGACACTCAGGCAGCAGTCTCCTCCATTTTGTTATTATAATAGGAGGCGAAATGCATAGTTCCCTGCAGTTCTGGAGGGTTGCAAGTAAATGGGTGGATTCACAACAGCGTTTTGTTATTTTCAATAATAAGGATGCAAAACATATAACTCACCTGTTAGAGGAATATACAGACGTTTGCTGAGAACCAAATGATGCATGCAATGCAGAAAGTGCGTCGTGATGTTTGTCTGTTTTCAATGTTAGGACAAGCTTCAGCAGTACTTAAGTAAATAGAACTGCTAATAATACTATAACGCAACTGACCGCAGATAACAATGACATTAAATATCCTCTTTACACTTGTGTGCGTGAAATAGCCAATATATAAATTAATAATAAGGAATTGTCCTGAAAAGTACAAACGTAATGACACGGCTTTTCATCACTCATAGAAACAAGGTTCTTACCCGAAACAGTTATGAAATGAAAAGCCCATTGGAACCATTGTTGTTTATTAAAACAATATTATTGGATTCGTAGACCTTCTGAAACATTTCCTAACACTAAAGTCAAACAAAGTTTACTTTAATGGAAAGTTGAAAAGTAGTTGCGCTTAGTAGTGCATATTATTACAAAGAAACTTATATTAGGCGCCAGATAAACTTGCAGTAAAGTATATTGATCTTTAATTCCTAATTCTTTATTGTACACCAAAACAGCTTATATAATATACAGTGATGGAAAGTTCATGTACAAAGGCGAGCTTAACTCAAAAATGAGTTTTCTCCCAGCAAACCTTTGAGTTGTTCCCTAGTATCCTTTCGTAGATACCCGACCAATAAAATATAAATCTTAATTAATTACAAGAAAACGTAAGGGATCACGATAGAAGTCGGTCACGACAGCCTTATGTCTTCATTCTGTTTTTGATAAAGGTGTGTAGTAGTTATGTTTTTTGAAAGTCAATAAATGCTTGTGGGTCAATGACCGTTATTGCACGTCTATCTGGGTCTACCAATGAATCTAATTTTTGCAGCAGTATTTTCCCTAATATCCTTAATCCTTCAATAACCAAATTAATGTTTCCTTTTCGTCATTCCAGGCCGCCGTAACAGAATACGTCTTTCTATACGATGACTTCTCTGAATCAAGAATTCGGCGGACTTGCAAGAATACTTTCTATCTGTATAGGACGTATATCTACGGTTTCATTGTCAACCTGAGTGTTGTCGAGGTCATGAAGGGCCTCGTTGGGAGCCCTAGGCCCACTTTCTTCGATCTATGTGAGCCTGATACTGGCAAAACTTGCAATGGGTAAGTGATCTTTGACTATTATAAAGGTTTCAGTATTAGGAAAGCACCCAAAATTGTTTTTGCTAAATATTACATAGAAGCTGATTAATTGGTGATATTTTTCTGTCTTCGATGATTCGATGATTGTTTTCCATCATTCAGAGTTTTCAACGTTACAAAACTTCTGTTGGATAACAACTCATTGGTCCATGCACGAAAATATGCCCAATGATTAGTTTGCTTTTATACGCGTTTGTAAATAATTTCCCAAATTTATTAGTCTTATTGTTCAATAATTTTTTGTAGACGAAGAAGGATCAAAATAAACAACCAAAAAGGCAATGACAATTCTTCCCATCGAGGTGCGGTCACTGACTGTACATTTTACGACATCCGCATTTATGTAGCAATATATTTGACTCGTAGGAGTAATACATTTGACATTGAGTGATATTCAACATCTTCAGACTACTTATCTAATCTCAAGATTGACGTTGGCATATCAAAGTGTCAATGGGGATGGAAATTCATGAGATTATTGACACTGGTAGGGTTGTAAAGTAGTTTTACTAGGTAATGATTGGATGGATCCTCAATTTGGAGTGATAGGAAAGTGTAAAATCTCAAATTATCAGTATCCTCTTCGTTGTCCATAAACCTACTAAGTTTAAGCTCTGCAGATAAAGTGTAATTCTATCAGCGACATTGTTTGTCAAAAAATCCAAAATGTATGGATCTGTGTAGTGTTTCCGAAATGTCACGTAGTAAATCCCTTTGAAGCACAACAACCAGTGTGCTCTGTGCTCTGACCATTGTTACCGCTTCGTCTTCTTTTCGAGTCGAAAATTATCAACTCCTTAAATTGGAATAAATATCTGTTGATGTCCTCAGATCTCTAGCAGTCTTACAGAAACCAAACCTTCGATTGATTTTAATCACCTTCAAGAGAGCTACTGTGACCGATGTTCATTTTGTTTGTATTCTTTTGTTTCAGCTCCCAGTTTGTAAGTGATTTCACTTGCACTTCTCAAAAGTACTCCGCCTGGTACCAGATGGACTCTTACAGGAGCTTTCCTTCGGGACATGCTTCTTTATCGGTGTACTGCGGATTCTTCGTTGCGGTAAGTTCTATAATATAAATAAGTATCTTTTTCTCGCAGCTTCACTCTCTCAAAACTATCACAAAATAAGTTGTATGGATCAATTTCATTCGATAAATAGACAGTTTGCTGTCTGCCCAGCGATTTTATGTTAATTTTATTTAAAAGAGACAGATAGATACTGAATTTGAATATTGGATACAAGTGGTATCGCCCACAAGTTGGGTTTACAGTTAACTATCAAAGCGATTGAATATCAATAAACAATAAAATACTATTAAAGCTAAAATTGCATGTCCTATAGCGAATAGAATTTCTGTGCGTCGTTTTGGTATAACTGTCCAATAATAATAATAATAATAATAATAATATCCTTGGACATTCCACACAACACCATATAGTCCCAAGCTAAGCAACCTAATGCTTGTGTTATGGTAACTATATGGCTGATAAACTACTTATATACATTTTTTTTTTGTAAATACATACATATTATAGATAGAAAAACACCCAGACTAATGTTACTAGTATTTGATATAATAGTTTATGGCCTGTTTTAAAGTCTTTTAAGTACATCATTTTGATGAATCAATTCGCCGAACCCTTCCCAACTATTTTGGGGCCAGCTTTCAGCCTAACCAGGGTTGCTACTCTCTAAGCCCGGAGTCTGTAGTTTCAGGCTTAGTTGCGGGCGTATTCTACTCCGTATTACTTAACCACTAAAAATGAAACCGCAAGTAAGCCCGAAACTACGGACTTCGGGTATAGAGAGTAGCCCTCCCAGATGCGGCAGAGTGTTAGTATTTCATAAATACAGCATAGTTTTGATAAAGCCTTCCGTTTGCATATTAGTAATTGTTACTTGGTAGCTCCCTATTATCAACCTTTGCGTTTTTGCTTTATTCTGTTTTACGAGTTCTAAATTGTTATTTGTAATCCTAATATAGAAAATTCTTTCGTTACTGAGAGACTAATTGACAAAACAAGGCACAGCCAAATTACTGGTCGTAGAAAGCTGAAAATTGACATAATTATAAGTCTTAGTACTTCTCAACACTCCTTGGGGAGTGTGAGTCTTGGTTAAACTGGTACTAATTTTAGTTGTCTTCTCTCTCCAGTGGTACCTCCAACGCCGCGCCTTCGACTGGACCCACCGCAGTGTCTTCCTGGTCCCCATTCTACAGCTGATCTGCATCTCATTTGCCGCCACCTGCTCGCTCACCAGGATCACAGACCACAGGCACCACTGGTGGGATGTGCTCGTCGGCACTATCATTGGACTTCTTACTGTTTATTATGCTGTAAGTATAATTTGGAATGACAATTTTGGTTGATAAGGGATTTTTTTGACTACGTGCCATCTTGGCTAAGTGAAATTCTTAAGACGTTAGGTTTTTTATTAATTTACTAAGTATTTGATTCTAGTGAATATGACTGACTATTTCTGATACTCAATTATGGTTGAGAGTGTATCCATTGTGGGTGTCCATTATAGATTTGATGAGACGAATTGCTAAATAGGTATACATGGCGCCACTTAATGTTACCGATATAAACTACCTCATTCACTAATTCATAACGAAAACAGTACATTAAATAGTAATTTGCATTAGAATTATGAAAAACCCTGTTAATAATGTTTACGTATCAAAATAATGCCGCCGTTCCATTTCACGCAGTCATTTGCACACAAGGATCGCACTGCGCTTGCTCTCGAACGTTTCAAACTACGTAATGCATCATGATAATGAATAATATATATAATTATATATTTTTAATAATTGAAATGCTCAAGATTTTTTTTATTGAATGTGTAGTAGTCATTAGATGAAGAAGAAGATAGATGAAGTGGATTTCCGTGGTATTACTACTAAAATGGCACTGTGTATAAGGGAATCCTATCATTTATAGCTCTTAAAAATCGTTTATCTACAGCTAAATACTCTTGACGTAAATTGTTGAAGTAGCTACTTCAGTCCTCTTTTTATCTTATGTCAGAGATGATTACACTTTAATGAAGTCTTCTCTATTTTTCTTCAAGGTTCCGCACGTTTAACGTATTAACGAATTTCATCTTTTCCAGGTGGTCATCAGCGCCAACTTCACATACGACCACTCAAAGAAGAGCAGTGATCTGAAGTCTCAGGAGAGTCGGCATACAGTGGGGACTTTGTTATATGACGAGCGAAGACCGGTGACAGTGTCCTAGTTGTATATTTAAGTAGAGACTGGTTATCAAATTGTAGGAAGAATTGAAGAAAATAATGCTCTAAATGTGAAGCAGAAAGAGAAAAATTTTGAAATTGAAAAATACCGGATTTAAAAAATCAAGACTTCTTAAGACTGAACCTTGATTTTGAAAAAAAAAACATGTCGATCCGACACTAATCAATCGCAAGTCAAGTGAGGCATTTGATAACTCCATTAGGTAGCCCATCAAAGTTTTAGATAATTTCTGTTCGAGAAACTGGGCCTAAGAGGCATGTCCGTAAACTTCAATAAAAAAAAGAAACTAATATAAAAACCGCCCAATTGCGTTTTAACCGTCTTCCTATTATGGTTCTTGAGATACACACGCACAGACGGAAGGATTAGTAATAGCTACAGAAGGAATAGGTCACGAATGAAAAAAGTTTTGAAAGAAAACTGAAAAAAAAAGAAATAATAACACTGAGAGTGTATAAAACATTTGATACTTAAAAAGAAAAAAATGCAACTGAAGATATCCGCCATATTCCAGTTAAGTTTATTCGTAGCTGTAAGTTAGGTTTAAGTAATAACTTAAGTATTTTGTGTGTGAAAGCACAATGATCATTATTATGTAAATATTTATTTAGTTATTTATGAAGCAAAGTATGACAGGGTTGCTTTCTGAGGATGCGTTTTGTATGTTAGTCGATAAGTATTTTATGAATAGGTTTTTGAAAGGGATTTTCTGTATGGCAATAATTATACGGGGAAGTGTTAGCAAAATCTGAAAGGGAAACAAAAATAGTTTTTTTTCAAGGGCTTCTAGTTTTGCTACCGTTATGAAACTTGTTTTACGTAAGTATCTACTAGTTATTTCGTCGTCCGGGTATATTTTGTATTTTTCAACAGTAGGTATGTGATTTTCACAAGAAATAATGTGTAGTTATAATATAACTTGACCAACTATAATTATTTTGACGGTGCCTTTTTAGGTTTCTAAAATTATTTATTTTGAATTAGGTTAGCTAGGAATCTTTTTTTTTCTTTTTATTTATTGTATTGCATTAGAATTTATAGGGATACGTGGTATCAGTATTATTAATTATTATTTTAAGAAACTAATGTGAGAGATTGCCGCTCAAAAATGAGTTCGAAGTTCAATAGTTTGAAAATGTTTATTTTTTTAGATCTTGATGCAGAATGTGCCTTTGAACGATTGAATGAAAACTGTTAGAATTTTGTTAATAAAATGGAAAATTTAATGACTTACTTTTATTTTTACGCACTATCCATTTCGACAGATCTAGACATATTCAGCTCTTCTTATAAGTATCTATAGGGTGAATTTTAAATTGTCCTTTGATGGCCTTGACTGAAACTATTAGGAATCTCGAGCCCGATTTTGATAAAAACTCGTCAATTTTGCTTTTAGTATTTTTATTTGTGATGGGATTGCTCTTGACTCTAGTCTTGGTCAGAGATGATAGAGACAAAGTCTACGATGGAGCGAGCTTACCCGGAAGGACCTGTTCACTCTAACTTTGAAGAGATTATGATTGAAAGCGTTCGGAAACACAGACGCAGGCAGAGAGTTTGACTCCTTTGCTGTGCGCATTATAAAAGACGTTTGGAAACGCTTAGTGCGAATTGGTGGAATAGCAACAAGGTAGGGATGGTAAGTTGCAGTGCGTCTGAATGTCCGATGGTAGAAGGGGGCCGGTGGGATGAGTTCGTGGAGTTCTTGCGCACACTCACCGAAGTACAATCTGTAGAAGACCGACAAGCAAGTTTCTCCGATATTGGGGCGACTTTAAAACTGCCACGGATATAAGTGCTCATGACTGTCCACAAAATAATAGATAAGTGTTTGAGTCCCGATCCACAGCATTGAGAGACCTATAAAATTCAGGAGATAGTAAACTAAATTACTGACACACAAATAGAACGCAGCATAATGCCCTTCGTACCACAGGACCCTAGGGCGAAGGGCCAATATATGGGTCATAATGATACGTTGCATCACCGCCACCACTTATGCGCTATTACCAAAATAAGGATGCTCGCCATCATGGGTTCGATTCTCGTGTGAGGCTCGAGGTACTCTTGTAAGTTGTGGGTAAATTGTAGTGTATTATAGTGTTTTGGTTGAGATATGTCTGTGGTTAGTTTAATAAGCTGTAGGTAAGTATGGTAAATATTTTTTACGGCTATAAAAGTATGTACATTTTTATGTTTCTTTATTTTGTAACTAATATTTCAAGATGAAAAGACAATATGTAACTACCTACCCATTTCAGCAGATATTTTAAATTTTTCACACGCAAAAATAAGATATAAAAGCGAAAAAAAAACTGTACCTAAGTAGCAAGTTCATGTGTCAGCGGGGATGAGGGACCCCCAACCCTCACCCCGCCCCTGATAACTGTGAAAAGCGAACTTCACAAACGTCATCAAGTTTTTATCAACCTATACCTACTCTGCATTACCTACATATATTTTGGGGTATTTGAACCACCACAGACGTCACACCAAACAAAGCTTAATTTCTAAATTAATTGATATCTGATTGACTGAATAAGTTCAACAAATCAAAATTAATTAATTCGATCATCTTTCCAACTAATTTCTAAGTACAAGAACTAAACAAAGATTATTTGATCTTCCAAAATACGATCTAGTAATTCTGGTACAATGATGCATTTCACGATCCCGTGTCTATTATTAT
Source organism: Ceramica pisi (assembly GCA_963859965.1). Classification (NCBI taxonomy): domain Eukaryota; kingdom Metazoa; phylum Arthropoda; class Insecta; order Lepidoptera; family Noctuidae; genus Ceramica; species Ceramica pisi. The sequence continues at coordinate 19,059,438 of OY982543.1, forward strand.
AATGTAAACCTTATGTACAATAAAATAAAGTCCCTTAAAGGTTTGTTAGGACTATTGAGAAATTGGCGCAGTTCACGAGTTCACATGTAAATACTACCAACATCAACCAATTCAATTTGAACCTTCCACGAATGGCATAAAGACACAATTCAATTACGCCGAGTTTTGCAAGAAATTAGTTTAGTTCAGGAGTTCACAACTTTTGATGGGCCGTCACTTTTATCTAAGTAGGTAAGAACTCTCAAATGTAGTCTAGGAGCTAGTCAGCTAGTAATTAATTGTCAAGATGATGTGTCAACTGTGTGTTACTGTCTGACTCCTTGACTACGAGTGAAGGGTAGTGATTGATAGATTCAGACTTTTCGCTGATTGGTTTTCACTGGAAGTGGGATTCGTTCTAGTTCACTCTATTTTGAATCTATGCATAGATTGTTGTATAGATTTATTTAAGTATGATTTTCTTTTAAGTCCGTAAATAAAGAAGATTAAGCACCCTGCGTAAAGAGTCCTAAAGAGTCCTGGATGCAGCGAGGGATTTAAGCTAGCCCGTAAATTGTTCGGCAGTTATGTTATGAAGAGTAGTGGCTGGTCTCGAACGGTTCCCGTCGGTCTCCAAGTTCCAAATTCAAATCTCATAATTGACCTACGGACAATAAATACTCGTATTGTACCCACTGAATTTCACTTTTTCATGTGTTTTTATTTTAACGCCACTTTTTATTTTATCTCATACTTTCAATGACGTATTATATATAGACACGTCATAAACCAACATCGCGGCGCTTAAAAACGGTGAAAATACTAGATAGCTATTAATACGCATGAAGAAAGGGAAGGAAAACATGTCACCGTACGGCGGGATGCCTGTTGTTAGAGGGAGATAAATATACATCTTCAGTTACGTCACAGGATAAGTAATAGTCAAATTGACATCTAAACAAACGTAGTGTCGCGCGACAGGTTGGTGCGTAACTAAGCGCGATGTGGCCAATTGGCTTCATTTCATGTTGTCATTTTAGAGTGCGGACAACGTATCTATAGTTTTATATATCACTAGCTTCTGCCCGCGACTTCGTACGCGTTCCCGTAGGATAAAAAATAGCCTATGTGTTATTTCAGACCATAATCTATCCCTGTTCCAAATTTCACCCCGATCCCTTCAGCCGTTTTGACGTGATTGAGTAACAAACCTACACACAAACTCATAAACCTTCGCATTTATTATACCGCGTGTATCTGACATCGACGCACAAACTATTTCCATGGGTCCAGGGCATGATTCTGGACACCCCAGTGTTGGAATTTTTCGTCGGTTCTTTTCTCATTTTTTTTCAAGAGTACCACAAATAGGTATCAGCTCAGCTGAGCTGATATCTATTTGTGGTTTTATTCAGATTGCTCTTTTTAGTGAAAGTAGTTAATTAATTATTTTTTTATTAAAAATCTTATTGGGTTAGGTCAGAATAACGATTATGAGCAGTATAAAGTAAAAAACCCTTGAAAAAAAAAATGAAAAAAGCCGACGATAAATTCTAAGTCTAGGGTGTCCAGAATCATGCACTGGACCCATGGAAATCGTTTGTGCGTCGAATCGTCGATGTCAGATACACGCGGTATTAAATAACAGCAGAAATCGTAATATTTTAATTTCGCCATAACTTCAAAACCAAACGTCCGATTCTAATCATTCAAAAACCAAATATTATCTACATAAAGTGTACTTAGTGATGAAATACTTTATTTTGATTATGATTAATAGCATGAGTAAAATAAACGCGTTCAAAAGTAGTCCAAAAAAAATCAAAATTTTTAAATAAAAAAATGGTTGTTGTGCCTCACTCGACATAGATAGGTATAGTGTGTCGCGGACTTTTTTGTAGATATTTATAAGATCTACAATTAATTAGAACAATTCATGGTTCTATCTTTCATAGTTTAGGCAGCGTACGCAAAATAAGTAACTTTTCTGGTTGATTTTTACACCTTGTGTCCGAAAAACCCAAATATCTTACGGAACCCTATTTTTTTCCAAAATAAAATATAGCCTATGTTACTCGTAGATAATGTAGCTTTCGAATGGTGAAAGAATTTTTAAAATCGGTCCATTAGTTTTTGAGCCTATTCATTACAAACAAACAAACAAACAAACATACAAACAAAGTTTTCTTCTTTATAATATTAGTGTAGAAGTGTAGATTACATACTTTACACTAGCTTCATCAAGATCCGTTCTGGTGTGATTGAGTAACAAATATATAAAATTTTCGCATAATAATATTAATTGGATAATTATATTAGATAGGTACTAGCTGACCCGTGCAACGTCGTCTGCGTAACATTTTTCATTACTGCTCCGCTCCTATAGGTCTTAGCGTGATGATATAGCCTATAGCCTTCCTCAATAAATGGGCTATCTAATACTGAAATAATTTTTCAAATCGGACCAGTAGTTCCTGAGATTACCCCCTACATACAAACTTACAAACAAATGTTACCTCCTTATAATATTAATATAGAAGTATAGATTAGTTAGATTAGATGATAGAGACGGTCGGCCAATAAATTACTTTTCTTTCTTTCTTTTCTCCTAGCTAAAAACTTGAAAGCTATTGATTTTCTCTTGGGAAAGCCCTCGACCACCGAACCACCATAAGTAAGTGTTTCCACTAGTAAATCCCCATGAACCGCACGTAGCCGGTACGTCTATAGACGTAGGTAATTTATTTTTCCGCAGTGGTCGGCGTAGGGGAAGGGAATATAGCCATAAATAACAATTTAACGCGGTCCGTGCGTCAAACATTACGCTAGTTCATGTGGCCGGTTATTGTTTATTGGTATAATAGGCTATAGTTTACGCCAGATAAACGTGGAATAAAGTACATTGACCTTTCCCTAATATCTCTTCGTAGATACTAGAACAATGAATTAAGAACTGATTTTCATTATTAGAAAACGTAAAGGATCACGATAGAAGTCGATTCAGGACAGCTTTATGTCATTATTTCTGATTTTGATCTTAAGAAAGTCAGTAATTATGTATGTGGGTCAATGTACTTTATTCCACGTTTATCTGGCGTAAAGTATAGATTCCATCATCCACAAATTGCAAAAATATTTAGTCCATCAGTTAGACTTTAGAGTATTGAAAAATAATGGACACGCATTTTTTGTTTTTGGAAATCAATGAATATTGACAAAGATAAAACGCATCAAAACTCGGGAGTGGGGGCTCGTGATGTCACGAATCAGTAAAAATTATGCGAAGGTGTGACGTATTGAGAATTTTAAAAGCGTCGTAACTTCGTCAATTTTGGTTCCCGTAACAAAAGAAAAAACACGGGTCTAATATTTTTTGATAATCTAACTGACGGACTAATTAGATTTTTTCAGGACACAAGCCTATTGCCTGAAGAAATGGGCTGGTGAATACTTCATCATCATCATCTTAACAACCAAAACTATGGTATAAGCGAATATTTAAATGATAAATTATAATTAAATTCACAACTATATATCTGTATCCACAAAAACTCATTGACAATGATAGGCCTCCCTCGCCCAATTTCTTACTTACCTTGACTATTAATTATTAATAAATAAATATAAATACATGAATAAAAAATAATAATTAATTAATTACAATACAGTGTTGCTAAATAAATAAATAATTTTAAAACAATAAATATTATTATTAATTTTTACTTTGTTTTCATAAAATTTTACAATGTACTAGCTACTTAATTATTAAAATTATCACATTTAAGCCCCAGTGCTCTTCCTGCTCTCTCCTACTTGATCTATGCTGTGCCCGACAGGGTCCATAATTGTGACTAATATAATTATTTTCTTCCAACTGTATACATTATGGTACGCAATAGAGAATTGAGAATAGAGAAAAGTCGCCACAACAACCAGTCCTGGGGGCCAATCGCGCTAATTTTAAAAGTTTAGGTCCGCTTGCAATTCGTTTCCAATTCAGTTTTGGTTATGATCTAGTTTCGATTCACCTGTAAGGAATTTGGTATCGCGCTAAAGTTTAAACTTCAACCAAAGTTGCGTTGTCAAAATTTTACAAATATTTTCGTATTTTCGTTCAAAATCCAAACAACACAACGCGAACGATTGAGAAAAAGTCAAGAAAAAGTAGCACTGTTTCAACTTTTTGTTTGACAGCGGTAACGTTACAGTTGTGATGCAGTTGCGTTCCAAGTTTCTGTCAAACGTTTAGCGCGATACGGAATGTTTAAAAAAGTTGTGACATGGCTACAATTCAGTTGCGTTCCTGCCGAATTTTATTAGCGCGATTGCCCTCCTGTGCGTCTCGCATCCATCAGCTACCCGCAACTCTCCCCAGGTCATCAGTCCATTTCTAACGTCTTTCGGTAAATACTTAGGTGGCAGAAAAAAAAAAACAAAAAACAAAATAAAGTATGCACCTATCAGCCAATACCTACAGCAAAAACTTTTAATTTTACATCATCTGCCAAGCCTTTTTCCAACTATATTGGGGTCGGCTTCCATTCAAACTGGATTCAGCTAGCAATACCAGTATTTTAGGTGGAGCGGCTGCCTACAAGACCACAACCCATTAACTGGGTAACACGGTACTTCATGGCAAGACTGGAGTCAGATTTACTGGCTTGTAACAATCCGTAACGACTGCCAAAGATCTACAAATGACAGCCGGGCGTGCTTTCCGAGGCACGGAAGAAACTCGGTATGTTAAGATGGTCACCCATCCACAGACCAACCTTGGCAAGCATTGCTTATCCTTGAAGATCAACCCGTGCTATTTTTATTTCATTCTTCATTCTTACAAAGAAATAACAAATGTTTTATTATGCCTTTATTTGGGACTAGCCTTACCGTAAACTATGAAAATTACATTCAAACGACGCACAAAGGGTTACGTACCATAGAATGAAAATTCATTATTCTATTATGGGGCTCAATTTAATTCATTATTCTATCATGGGGCTCAATTTAATTTTAATTTTATTATTAAAATATTAGATACCCGCGGCTTCGTTCGGTTGACAAATTATAAGTATACTAAACCTTCGTCGAGAACCTCTCTATCTTTAAGTGAAAAACAGCATGAAAATCGTTGCAGTAGTTTTTGAGTTTATCGCTTACAAACAGACAGATCCGCGGAAGACTTTGTTTTATAATATGTAGCAATAGTGATGACTGCCCAAAACGGAGTGTTGTGTTTTTGAAACTCATGTGTTATAAATGTTAATCTAACACTATGAATTGTAACAATCTATCTATAACTGTTCATATGATACAGTTTTTTTTTTTTTTCCATGTTCCTTCATTGCCCTTTGTGTTCCGGAGCCACGGTGTCTCTTGCGAATAATCCCGCGACTCCGGCAGGCGTCGGCCCTTTCGGGCCCCTCTGTGTTGCTGACTCTCTTTGAGGCGCGCGTGGAACACTAACGCGCCGTCGACACGGCCTGTCGTCACTAGACGGACGGACGGCGAGCCACCCATAGCTCGCCGTCCACAGGCCCGCGCCTACGGTGGCCGGAGGTCACCAGGTGGCCCCCGACGCCCGCGGCGTCCACCACGGCGGCTGGGACGAGAGGGTCTCCTCTCCCGCTCCGCCACCTCCTTCGCTAGCATGACTGCTTCGCAGAAGGAGGCAACGGCGTCCCATTCCGTCTCGCTCCGGACCATGGCTTGGACCAGGGCCGGACGCGAGAGGTCGCCGCCAATCGCCGTTTCGAGGACACGGCGGTGCGCCGCCCAAGCGGGGCACACCTGCACAGTGTGCTCTACCGTGTCCTCCGGTCGATCCTCGCAGTGGTGACACCCGGGCGTTTCCTCCCGCCGAATTCGGTGCAGGAACCTCCCGAAACATCCATGTCCGGTGAGGACCTGCGTCAGGCGGAAGGTGAGGACGCCGTGGCGCCTCTCAAGCCACTCCTCAAAGAGGGGACTTATCGCCGCTATTGTGGCGTGCCCTGCGCTGGGTTGCGATAGTCGTCGTCTCCATGACGCCATGAGATCGCGCCGGAAGTCCGTCCGCTGCGCGACAATTTGCCGCGTCAGCGGAGTTTCCCCCCGGCTTAGTACCTCCGCGCGCCAATCATGCAGGCGCGCGAGGACCACCGCCTCCAGATCCCATGGCGGCAATCCGGCAAGGAGACCCGCCGCTTCGCGCGAGATCGTGCGGTACCCTCATATGATACAGTCAGCTGACAAACGGCTGGACAGCGCAGTTTTGTTGTGGTAAATAAAACTCCAACAAAAATAGCTAGTACTACGAAAATTCTCACATAAAAGTGATCCCTTCAAAGATATCATAAACCTAACCTACAAATTCCCTTAAGTACACTTTCTACCGCTCATAAATAACGAACTGCACAAATACATCAAGTGCAGCCATCATGTAATAATTGAGGGAAACCCCACGGACATGAGTCATGCGGCGGAGGCATGGGGTGTGTCAGGTGGGCGCAATTAGCTATACACAGGGCTTCTCAAAGTGAGGTACGCGTTCTAGAAGTATTTAATTGAGTACGTTAAGACAAGACAAGAAAAGACGTTTGTACGTTAGTATTTAAGAGTGTGTATTCCGTCCACTAGCGCCGCCAATAGTTTTTTATTAATTGTGATAAATTTAAGACACGTAGATAAAAAACCGCTCTGTAGTGCACTAAAGAAATGTATCTATTATTTTTTGACAGCTATTTTTAATACATAACTCATGGCTAAATAGCCAAAACGGCAATTATTGCTAAAAGTGGCCACTTTTAGCAAAAATATCGACTTTGGCAACTATTAATGTTCTAAAGTACAAAACATAACTCTCAAAATATAATAAATACATTTCTTCAGTGCACTACAGAGCGGTTTTTTATCTACGTGTCTTAAATTTACCACAAATAATAAAAAAACTATTGGCGGCGCTAGTGGACGGAATACACGCTCTTAAGTTGGTATCAATAAGTTACAAGTTACAACTGAAGAACTTGAGTGACTAACCAAAATGTACTGATCACTACATATTATAAAACAAAGTCCTCCTTCGCGTCTGTCTGTCTGTTCGCGATAAACTACACTCCCCAAGAAACATACATGCCAATTTTAATTTTCTACGATCAGTAACGTACGTTGTCGGTTTGGTTGTGTGTTGTCTGTCAGTAACTCAGTAACAGAAGAATCACTACATTTAATTAAACAAAGTTTTCCATCTGTCTGTTCGCGATAAACTCAAAAACTCCTGCACCGATTTTCATGCTGTTTTCACCAATGGATAGAGTGGTTCTTGAGGAAGGTTTTAGTATTCAATTTGTCAAGTGGGCGAAGTCGTAAAATTGTGACGGAAAATACCAAATCCATCATTTGTATTTATTACAATGTGGCTTGTGTGCTTTCTTGATAATATGGATAATGAATCTATGAGACGTAATAGAAAAAAAAAAATACTCCTTTCTAATTACTCTTTTATGTTTTGAAAGATATGGGTCCAATACGAAGGATCCGATATGGCCACTTATATTTGTGCCAAGAACTTGGTGCTGGCCCATGCTAAGGCTTATCACTTGTATGACAAAGAGTTTAGGCTGACGCAGAAGGGGCAGTGTAGTATTACCACGGTTTGGTGTAGCTCCTCTTTCAAAATAAGATTACAATAGAGCTTTACATTTATAGCAAAACCATTTCAAGTAAAAAAAAAACAAACAAAATTTGTAGTTTTATTCACATGAAAATTTCCAATTTCCTACTACGGTAAGGCTTTTTATTTATCAATGGGTTTGCAGTTGTTGCCTGGAAAATACGAAAAGCGACTATTAATTAAAATAAGTTTGAAGATCTTGCGGGTGGGATGTTATTGGCAGACATCGGCAACACACCCCACCCGCAAGATCTTCAGTTACTTCGTGATCATGGCGCTTGCAACAGTGCCGAAATATCGGAAACTCGCAAATAAAAAGGTACATGGTAGCAATCCCGATATTAACTATTCTAATGTTACTGACCATGAAAGTAACAATATATAAGTTTGAGGTACTCTGTTCTAATCCGTTCACCGCGACGCCCTCTTTTAAACCGTTTTTATTCGCAATGTGTGTTTTGTACCAACGGTTTTTTGATAGTGATCCGTAATTATGTAGACAACCCATAATTCCATAGTACTAACTAATACTCCCTTATAATATAATAACAGTTTTTTTTTTTAAGTTCTTTCAGTCTATTAATGCAATAACGCCGTCATTGTACCCATATAATTATGTTTGTAATACTGGTTTTGGTCAACAGTAAAAAAACCATTATAATACCAGCTTCTCCCAGTGGCTTTGCCCGAGGTATCCCTAGGGAACATACTCCGGGAATAAAAAGTAGCCTATGTGTTATAATAATAATATAATATAATATAATATAGTAACAAAAATCCATCAATCGATCCGCACAAACTTTCGCATTTATAATATAATTACTAGCTGTCCCCCGCGGCTTCGCTTCCGTCAACTGGCAACTTTCTTATTTTTTTTTTACATAAAAACCTTATAATAACAAACAACAAAAAAACTTTTTACTTTGTTAGTTTCTTCGTATTTTGACACCGACTTCCGAAATTAAAGTTATTTTTTACTTTGTAGTGTTTTTTTTTTGAAGTCGGTTGTATTTTTTTGTAAAAAGTTTTTTATTTTTCTCTTTTTAGTGGTGCCCCACACCTAACAACACCACTACAAAATCGCAGAAAAGCAAAATATGCAATTTCGATTATCAAAGAATCATCTAAATAGTCAAATTCCAGCTATTTAGATTTAAAATCCAAAGTTCATAACCGATTTTGATATGATTTAAATGGGACCAATCTGCAAGTATATCCTTTCAGATTAAACAAAAAAAATTCAAATCGGTTCATAATTGTCGGAGTTATGAAGTAACAAACATAAAAAAAAACATACAACCGAATTGATAACCTCCTCCTTTTTGGGAAGTCGGTTAAAAAAAGAATTAGCGAAATCGATTCAGCTGTTCTCGAGATTTGCGCTTAGCAACACATTTAGCGATTCATTTTTATATGATAAAGCTGAAAAAGCTCATCATAAAGCTGCTTATCATAAAGCTCTAGGAATGACTTTTTCTGGTTGTTTTTTTGTTCCTACACCTTTATGAACTTGGAGGATTGTGTTGGTGATTTTATGATTATAATTCTGTAACTACATACGTCTTACAGCCGCGAATAATATTTAAATCAACATACACTGCCTGGCCTGCAAATTGCAAAAAACGCAAGAAATTTTTAAATTCACGGGCTGGTTGGAGCTTTCCCCTTAAATGTGATTCCTTTTAATACCATAACTATACGATGTGGTATTCTTTCTGAAGTTAATTTACGCGACAGTGATGTTATGTCCTTGGGACATGCAACTATTGTTAGCATATGGTTTGCGTGGTGAAATCATGATAAGATAAACAGAATGATAGGGCGTTTTTCGCCTATATTTGAAAAACACTGTAATGTCCTGTATAATTTTGTTTGTTCTTTGTGAAGTGATGGACTTTTCCCATGAGTAATGTGGAAAAGCAAATTAGACAAAGTCACTAAAACAGCAGTGTGATTCTGTAAATATGTCGAAGTGAACACTTGAGCGAAGTGAACGTCAGGTGAGCTGTCATATCATCTTGTTTGTATGGTTTGACAGCTCACTTGTCATTCACTTTGTCTAACTAAGTGTTCACTTCGACATGTTTACAGAATCGCACTGCAGTTCACTTGTCGTTCACTCCGCCTAATAGCCTCCGTAAAAAACCGAGATATCTTTAGCAGTCTACAATATTATTCTACATCTTAACGAAGTCTTTGAGATTTTTCCAAAAATAATCGAAGGAGGCGTGATGTGCGTTAAGCTAAATTTTTTTTTGTGCTTTAATAGTGTTGCTACTTAGCTAAAATCTACCCTCAGCGGGGTCAAGACCCTAACCCCAAACGACAATCCTAAATCTGCTGCAGAAAACACTCATGAAAACCTAAATATTCAAACAACTTTTAAGAGTTGTTATTATTTAGTTGTAGGAACTTGCTGATCACCCTGTTAGTATCGAAAAACCGGCCAAGTGCGAGTCGGACTCGCGCGCCGAGGGTTCCGTACAAACCTGTAGGTATTATATAATAAGCAAAAGTTGCGATTTACGATTTATGACGTAGATATTAAAAAAACTACTTACTAGATCTCGTTCAAAACAATTTTGGCTGGTAGTTTACATGGTACATATACGTCATATATTTTTTTTAGTTTTATCATTCTCTTATTTTAGAAGTTACAGGGCGGGGACACACATTTTACCACTTTGGAAGTGTCTCTTGCGCAAACTATTCAGTTTAGAAAAAAATGATATCGGAAACCTCAATATCATTTTTAAAGACCTATCCATAGAGACTCCACAGGTATGGGATTGATGAAAAAAAAAAATTGAGTTTCTGTTCTAAGTATGGGGACCCCCAATTGTATTTTTTTTCTATTTTTGTGTGAAAATCTTAATGCGGTTCACAGAATACATCTACTTAAAAAGTTTCAAAAACATAGTTCTTATAGTTTCGGAGAAAAGTGGCTGTGACATACGGACGGACAGACAGACAGACAGACATGACAAATCTATAAGGGTTCCGTTTTTGCCATTTGGCTACGAAACCCTAAAAATGAACAGTCCATTAGATTGGCAGGTCCAACAATCCATATTTCAATTTTCATCCCACAGTACGCAAGGCGATCTCAATTACTACATTATTTAACACCGTTAATGATAATTATTTTAGCAGGATTTCGTCGGACAGAACAGTGCCAATGAACTGCGTAGAACATCTGTTAAATTTGCCTTCACGCGAATATAATAACGTTATCATTTGACTTGCGATTTCCTAGACTATTATTGTATGATCATGTCTAAAATTGTAATGTCCAATCACTGATTTTGTTGACGTACTGTATCTATCAACACACGACTTTCCTTTATATAATAACATACATATTATGTATGTTATTATATAAAAGAAAGTCGTGTTAGTTACACTATTTATAACACAAGAACGGCTGACTCGATTTAGCTGAAAATTGGTGGGCAGGTAACTTAGAACCAGGAGACGGACATAGGACAGTTTTTATCACGGATATCCCACGGGAACGGGATAATCCCATGGGAACGGGAACTATGTTGGTTAAACGGGAGCGAATACAGACAGCTAGTCTATACTAATATTATAAAGATTTGTTTATAAGTTTGTATGTAGGGGGAAATCTCAGAAACTACTGGTCCGATTTGAAAAATTATTTCAGTATTATATAGCCCATGTATCGAGGAAGGATATAGGTTAAATATCATCAAGCTAAGACTAAAAGGAGCCGAGCATTAATGGAAAATGTGACGCAGACGAAGTTGCGTGGGTCAGCTAGTTTGTTATAAAATGATAATAGCAGTGACTAATTTGAAGAAACTAATTAATTATTTTCGTTTTTAGAGTTCCGTACCCAAAAGGTAAAACGGGACCCTATTACTAAGACTCAGCTGGCCGTCCGTCTCTCACCAGGCTGTATCTCATGAACCGTGATAGTTAGATAGTTGAAATTTTCACAGATGAAGTTTTTCTGTTGCTGCTATAACAACAAATAACAGAATAAAATAAATATTTATAGGGCTCCCATTTTACAAACGTGTTTTTTTTTTGAAAAATTGACCATCTTTGTAGTGCCATAATCTTGGTCCTATAAGGTTCATAGAGCTGCGGTTGGGCTAAAAATGTTGCCAATTTAAGTGTCTTAATAAAATTACTGTTTGACATGTATTGAAAATGTGTAGTTTTTTAGTTTTAGAGCGAAAAGTGAAAAAGAGTCCCATTTTATCGCGTGCTGAGTATCGAGCACAAGGTTTTCGAAGATACAAATTTGGATTCACATCACCTTAACGTTCTGCTAGTCTATTCTGTAAAATAACGCTTTCGAGGTCGAGCTTCACCTGAGTGACAACGTTTCCAATGTGGGCTTTATTTAGATCAACATAAAGGTCTTATGTTTAAGTATACGAATTTGAGACTCACCTCGGATTTCGCTGTCGAGACACGAAATGTTGTTACAGAATAGCACTACTGAGGGCCGGCCAATTCTACTAATTTTTAAACAACTTTCGCTTTCGCATGTCAATCGCAAACTGTCAAAAGCCTTAATTTTCATAAATTTTTGACATTGTTCGATTGAGATGAGAATGTGAAACAATATTATTAGATCAAAAATACATAACTACATCTTGCTTTGCGATTTTAATGTTAGGTAATTTTCACTGAAGATTATGAAATACAGAGCTAAACTTATGAAGCCTAATCAACGGCTGAATACTTTTTTTTATAGGTACAAAACGGGGAAACTCTTGGCCCAAATCTCACCTGATGGAAAGTGATGATTAGGCCGAAGATGGAAGCGAGTTTCACACGGAATACTCTTACACAGAGGAACTGGCTATCATACCTCTAACTGCCGGAACAGAACAATGCTGTTAATATTGTTGTTATGGCGACAGACTTAGACATGATGGTGGTAGCTTACCAGGCGGACTTATTACAAGTCCTACCACCAACCAAACCGAGCATTAAATTTGCCCCCGCTGGGAATCGAACCCGGGACCTCTGGGTCTGAATCAGGTGGTATAACCACTAGACCACGGAGGCGGTTAGTGTCACCTGTTTAGCACCACCCGGGGACCACGTGTAGGGATTCGCTGAAGGGTATTCTCCTACGGACGCGGGTGACTTGGCCCCCAGAATAAAATGGACTACCTTCAACTATTATTCCCATAGTTGCAATCTTCAATCTTTCTCCTTATGCCAAGACGTTATCTTAATAGCAAGCAGTTGCTATTTCATTAAGATAAACACCTCTCTCTTCCAAATGTCAGTCGTAAGTGACAATGAGGATATCCGGTGTTTGTATCAGCACCTACAAATTGGTGTTACGGTATATCTGACAAATTACAAAGATATCTAACTTTCTTTTCGACAACATGGTGTTTACTAACGGAAGGAAGAGAATTTACATTTTGTTTGGTATTGATTAGCAGCTGATAGTAGTTTATCGCAGCTTAAAAACACCTTTGCATGAATAGAAAAAAATATCTTAAGAATGCATCAGATGAAAATAGGAGTATACATCTCATCGAAGATTGGACGATTTCTTCATTGAATTTTTCCCAGAAAATTAATTAATGATCTAATCTTTTTCCACACTTGCATAAGTAAACATGGCTCTACGTCAGTTCCTGAGATAGTATTATTCAAACTGCGCTAGGCGTATCAGGGCTATCAATTAAAAAAAAAATGTTATTTATTTATTTATTACGGACATACATGTATGTATGTCCGTAATAAACCATTACAGACAACCATACCATTACAGAAACCCAATGCGATAGTGTAGACGCGTGTGATGCGGTAGTGTGCCTCTTCTTCCCAACTAAAACACTCAAGAAGTGGTTACGGGCGGGCGTTTTTCGTGACTGTTGTTCAAAAAGTGCTGGCTTTTAGCCTAGTTTGAATAAAAGATATTTTTTATTACTGCATAAAGTTGCCTGAGGAGCGGGTTGAAAGTAGTACTTTTCAGCCCTAGGTAGAAACTCGTTTTCAACTGACAGCCGTTATATCATAAAAAAACAATGATGGAAAACGCTATGACTGAATAGCTGGCCAGCTATAAAAAAAAAAACGAAATAGTAGGTGGGAAAGCGGCAAACCGATCTTCATTTGTTTTTCGAGTTGAAATTATGGCACAGATTCATGATGGCAGAGTTCACCAGATTCAGATATAGATTTTTTTCTTTGGCTAATTTGTGTTTTTATTTTTACTGTTATTTTATTCGTAATGAAAGGCACAGTGTTCAACTCGGATGAAATACTTATTTAGTCCCTCGACTGCCCTCGAGCTATTGTCGAAAATGTCTCGGGACTAAATAAGTTGTTTTCAAACCTAGAATGACAATGTAATATTGTCTCGTGACTAAATAATTTGCTTTCAAACCTAGAATGACAATGTACTATTGATTTCACAGAGGAACTGGCTATCATACCTCTAACTGCCGGAACAGAACAATGCTGTTAATATTGTTGTTATGGCGACAGACTTAGACATGATGGTGGTAGCTTACCAGGCGGACTTATTACAAGTCCTACCACCAACCAAACCGAGCATTAAATTTGCCCCCGCTGGGAATCGAACCCGGGACCTCTGGGTCTGAATCAGGTGGTATAACCACTAGACCACGGAGGCGGTTAGTGTCACCTGTTTAGCACCACCCGGGGACCACGTGTAGGGATTCGCTGAAGGGTATTCTCCTACGGACGCGGGTGACTTGGCCCCCAGAATAAAATGGACTACCTTCAACTATTATTCCCATAGTTGCAATCTTCAATCTTTCTCCTTATGCCAAGACGTTATCTTAATAGCAAGCAGTTGCTATTTCATTAAGATAAACACCTCTCTCTTCCAAATGTCAGTCGTAAGTGACAATGAGGATATCCGGTGTTTGTATCAGCACCTACAAATTGGTGTTACGGTATATCTGACAAATTACAAAGATATCTAACTTTCTTTTCGACAACATGGTGTTTACTAACGGAAGGAAGAGAATTTACATTTTGTTTGGTATTGATTAGCAGCTGATAGTAGTTTATCGCAGCTTAAAAACACCTTTGCATGAATAGAAAAAAATATCTTAAGAATGCATCAGATGAAAATAGGAGTATACATCTCATCGAAGATTGGACGATTTCTTCATTGAATTTTTCCCAGAAAATTAATTAATGATCTAATCTTTTTCCACACTTGCATAAGTAAACATGGCTCTACGTCAGTTCCTGAGATAGTATTATTCAAACTGCGCTAGGCGTATCAGGGCTATCAATTAAAAAAAAAATGTTATTTATTTATTTATTACGGACATACATGTATGTATGTCCGTAATAAACCATTACAGACAACCATACCATTACAGAAACCCAATGCGATAGTGTAGACGCGTGTGATGCGGTAGTGTGCCTCTTCTTCCCAACTAAAACACTCAAGAAGTGGTTACGGGCGGGCGTTTTTCGTGACTGTTGTTCAAAAAGTGCTGGCTTTTAGCCTAGTTTGAATAAAAGATATTTTTTATTACTGCATAAAGTTGCCTGAGGAGCGGGTTGAAAGTAGTACTTTTCAGCCCTAGGTAGAAACTCGTTTTCAACTGACAGCCGTTATATCATAAAAAAACAATGATGGAAAACGCTATGACTGAATAGCTGGCCAGCTATAAAAAAAAAAACGAAATAGTAGGTGGGAAAGCGGCAAACCGATCTTCATTTGTTTTTCGAGTTGAAATTATGGCACAGATTCATGATGGCAGAGTTCACCAGATTCAGATATAGATTTTTTTCTTTGGCTAATTTGTGTTTTTATTTTTACTGTTATTTTATTCGTAATGAAAGGCACAGTGTTCAACTCGGATGAAATACTTATTTAGTCCCTCGACTGCCCTCGAGCTATTGTCGAAAATGTCTCGGGACTAAATAAGTTGTTTTCAAACCTAGAATGACAATGTAATATTGTCTCGTGACTAAATAATTTGCTTTCAAACCTAGAATGACAATGTACTATTGATTTCACAGAGGAACTGGCTATCATACCTCTAACTGCCGGAACAGAACAATGCTGTTAATATTGTTGTTATGGCGACAGACTTAGACATGATGGTGGTAGCTTACCAGGCGGACTTATTACAAGTCCTACCACCAACCAAACCGAGCATTAAATTTGCCCCCGCTGGGAATCGAACCCGGGACCTCTGGGTCTGAATCAGGTGGTATAACCACTAGACCACGGAGGCGGTTAGTGTCACCTGTTTAGCACCACCCGGGGACCACGTGTAGGGATTCGCTGAAGGGTATTCTCCTACGGACGCGGGTGACTTGGCCCCCAGAATAAAATGGACTACCTTCAACTATTATTCCCATAGTTGCAATCTTCAATCTTTCTCCTTATGCCAAGACGTTATCTTAATAGCAAGCAGTTGCTATTTCATTAAGATAAACACCTCTCTCTTCCAAATGTCAGTCGTAAGTGACAATGAGGATATCCGGTGTTTGTATCAGCACCTACAAATTGGTGTTACGGTATATCTGACAAATTACAAAGATATCTAACTTTCTTTTCGACAACATGGTGTTTACTAACGGAAGGAAGAGAATTTACATTTTGTTTGGTATTGATTAGCAGCTGATAGTAGTTTATCGCAGCTTAAAAACACCTTTGCATGAATAGAAAAAAATATCTTAAGAATGCATCAGATGAAAATAGGAGTATACATCTCATCGAAGATTGGACGATTTCTTCATTGAATTTTTCCCAGAAAATTAATTAATGATCTAATCTTTTTCCACACTTGCATAAGTAAACATGGCTCTACGTCAGTTCCTGAGATAGTATTATTCAAACTGCGCTAGGCGTATCAGGGCTATCAATTAAAAAAAAAATGTTATTTATTTATTTATTACGGACATACATGTATGTATGTCCGTAATAAACCATTACAGACAACCATACCATTACAGAAACCCAATGCGATAGTGTAGACGCGTGTGATGCGGTAGTGTGCCTCTTCTTCCCAACTAAAACACTCAAGAAGTGGTTACGGGCGGGCGTTTTTCGTGACTGTTGTTCAAAAAGTGCTGGCTTTTAGCCTAGTTTGAATAAAAGATATTTTTTATTACTGCATAAAGTTGCCTGAGGAGCGGGTTGAAAGTAGTACTTTTCAGCCCTAGGTAGAAACTCGTTTTCAACTGACAGCCGTTATATCATAAAAAAACAATGATGGAAAACGCTATGACTGAATAGCTGGCCAGCTATAAAAAAAAAAACGAAATAGTAGGTGGGAAAGCGGCAAACCGATCTTCATTTGTTTTTCGAGTTGAAATTATGGCACAGATTCATGATGGCAGAGTTCACCAGATTCAGATATAGATTTTTTTCTTTGGCTAATTTGTGTTTTTATTTTTACTGTTATTTTATTCGTAATGAAAGGCACAGTGTTCAACTCGGATGAAATACTTATTTAGTCCCTCGACTGCCCTCGAGCTATTGTCGAAAATGTCTCGGGACTAAATAAGTTGTTTTCAAACCTAGAATGACAATGTAATATTGTCTCGTGACTAAATAATTTGCTTTCAAACCTAGAATGACAATGTACTATTGATTTCGAATTGTTAGAGGCATGCACAGGCAAGAAAGGACCAAAAAATAAAAAATGGTCAACAAATTCAACCGTATGCTTAGCATACCTCATAACCATGTCACTGCGACCGTCGGTCTCAAAGACCGATCTCATAACGAGACGGCAGCCATGTTTTATTGGCCCGATTTAAATAGTAAGTCAATGTTTATTAGTGAGTAATTAAACGTAATCCCACGTCAGATGTGCATTAGCTGCAATCCGATGCAGTTGGAGATTCAGGCTAAATATAGACGTATAATAAAAGGCTGGTTGCTCATTTATATCAAGCAACAGCAGTATTGTGTGGGATATCTTTGCTTCTGCATTATGATTAATTTTTGTTGTTTGATATTTTTTTATTGATATGTTTAAGAAAACTACCCAGGTAAATCGTAAAAATAACACTGTTAGTGTTGCGTTGGTTTAGATATCAGGTACGAAACTCTAAAAATAGTGAAATTCTGACAGGTATTTTTATCAGACATCTATGTAGGTAAGTTAGGACTTCGTGTACTTTACTTATGTTCAGTAAGTATGCCACTAGTTATTTGTTAGTTGATACGAATAATGAAAAATTTGGATGGAACCCAAATGGTAACGCCATTTTCAATTTCTCTTATTTTGAATACAAACCACCTACTTAAATTAAACTTCTTAAATTAAACTCAAGTTAACTTACAATACTATTCTTGGGTTATATTGGTTACCTATTCCAGTGCAACTTTACCATTCCCTTTAAGCCGCTTCCCTTTATTGCGGGTTTAGACAAGTAATAAAATAAAAATCCTTCCCTATACGTCAACAAACATACTGTTAATCACATACTCAATCTTTATTATCAAGTTTAATGCAAATTGATAAATTATATGCATCTAACATTATAAAAACTTTATTAGAATATAAAATCTAAGAACAATTTAAAAGCAATGAAATCAGAATTAAACGCGTAGGTGCAATCCCATCAAACTGTTACCGTCAAACTATTATCTTTACAACACCTTCAAAAAACTGGTCCTTAGTTCCGAAAATAGTTCTAACCTGTCAATTCGACCATGTTCGGTGTTGACAGGTTATAAACACTTAATGAATCCAAGTGGTGACTGATGGATGACCTAAACATAGATTATTTCGTAACAATTTATGGTTCTGTTGAAAACAGTTATTTTTAGATGGGAGATTTTTTTATTTATTTATTATTTATTAAAACTTTATGCACAAGTAAAGTACAAAGGCGGACTTAATGCCATAGGCATTTTCTACCAGTCGACCTTAGGGTGGTGCAGAGACAGCATGGTAGGTGCAACATATAGAAAAGACAAACCGAGAGGAAGAAAAAAAAATACAATCTATAATAAATACATACATACACATAACCAAAATTATTAAGAAAACATGAATCCAACGAATTACCGCTGTAGTGATTCTTCCAACTTCTTGCGAATATGCTCACGAGCCTTCACCTTAAAGGACAACCGACTTGTTGCCATCCTGATGTTCAGAGGGAGCGCATTCCAAAGGAATATCGCCTGGACAAAGAAAGAGGAGTGGATAAACCCAGAGCGGTGTGAGGGACATCGTAAAAGACGATTGTTGGTAGAGCGGTTTTTTTATGGCTGATTCGTATGGTGATTTATTGTCGTTTAATGAAGTTCACTAAGTGTGTTTTAAAGAGCTTTTAGTTTTATTTATCTATCTATATCGTTTTCCAATTTCTCTTTAATCCAACTGCCTACGCACCCTACCTTCAACATAATTATCTAGATCCTCCTTAATCATTTAGATAAAGTTTAAAGATTTCTCTCCCGTGGGACCATTTTTTTTTTTAATGTTGCCCCACACTGGAAATTTCTCCTGTATCGTGGGTACGTTTACAAACATACAGTCACATACACAAACAGCCAGACCGGAACAACTATCTGTAGGCCATACAAAGATTTGTTCTGATATAGAACTTCCACATTCAGCCAGGTAATTACATATGCGACATACCTAGGCGTAGCGGTATCAATGTCGTCACAAGAAAAACTAACTAAACAAAAGTACAATTTGTAGTGACATCTATCCTGGCAGCAGTGAACTACTCGCGGTATCAGATTGTTTTTTTAAACGTTGCCTCACACTAGGAATTTCTCCTGTATCGTGGGTGCGTTTACAAACATACAAAGTCACATACACAAACAGCCAGACCCGGAACAACTATCTGTAGGCCATTCAAATATTTGCTCCGTGCGGGAATCGAACCCACGACACGCGGCGCAGCAGCCGATCGCTCAACCAATGCGCCAACCATGCCGTGCTAGAGTTCTGCGTGCAATTTGAACATATATTTAAAACATATACATAAAACAGTCCGAGTAACAATTATCGGGCAGTTGCCCAGCGGACACAACAATCGTTCGGTCGGAGGATCCTTCCTTTTCAATGGAGGCTTGAGGCTTGCGGGACTTTGTATGCGAGTAGTAAGAGAATAGGAGATTCGGGTCAGATTACGAGACTAAATAAGCGGCCGCCCGCAGCGCTGCGGAGCGTTAAGGATGTGGTGACGTAATAACGGCCGGTGCGCGAGAGGTTAAAAGTACCTACCTACAACAAACTACTAATTATTCCTAGCTCTATTATTACGCTACACCACCAAGGGGCGGGCACGAGTCGTGCTGGTGCTATTTATTTACTCGTTATTTACGTTTCTTTAACGCTGGTCCTTTTGTATTGTACAGGCGCCAACGAGATGATCCTGACTTTGACTCGGTTTGTGTTGTTTGAGGTGAGGTGTGGAAACTATGGAGTCGCTGTTCATTTGTCGTGAGTATTTTGACAATATCTGAAAAGGAAAGAAATAATTATTTGAGGCTTGTTTGTATAATCTGTATGGATAAAGTTGGTACCTACCTCTGTCATCTGTGATCAAGACTAGCGTCAAGAGCAAACCCAAATCAAGTAAAAAAAAAATCATAGATGGTGTGCTCACGAGCCCGCATCTTTACAAAGAAGATTCCTTACATCAGCCACATGGAAGATCACAAATGACAACTACAGCGGAGCTGAAGCAATCGGGTCCATATTGGCTCACCTAAAGTTCGAATCTTTACCCGAAATTGTTCTTCCTAATGATTTGTAATCCGAATGATCACTCTTCCTAAAATTTTTCATGCTAAAGTTTTCATTCATACTATTTGTAGTGCTACCGGCGATGTTCATAACACTCATGTTTCCGAAAATTGTAATTAATAATCATTAATGTAAATATATTTTAACATAGAAAAATTTCGCGACCAATTTCGAGGTAGCGCTGGCCGGCCGCTGCCGCGGCACCGCTCGCTACGCTCGCTCGGCCCGCGCGTAGTTGGTCACAGTTCTAACCTAACCTAACCTATGGATATCTTTGCAGGTACACACCGCTATAAATAAAATAAAAAGAAATCTAAACAAAACAGATATGACTTTGAATAATAGTTTAAAAGATGGTTATGTTGAGAAAATATAGGATAACAAATAAAAGTATAATAGATGTTTATTGCTACTGACATTATGAAGTTGAATGCTTCGGAATTATGAAAATTAGAGACAGAGTAGCTAGGAATTGTGATTGTTAGGATGAAAAATGTTAGGAAGAACATTTTCGGATTTCCAATTATCGGAGTTGAAAATTTAAATGCACTTTGGCGCACCCGAAGCAATCACCTTGGCTGAAATCGGTCGGATCACATCATCATCATCATCCTCATGGATAGAGACGGATATTCTGGAAATCTCTAACCCTAAAACATAGGTAGTTCATTGGATGAGTGTTTATAGAGTAACATTGTAGGACAGTATTCTAGCAGTGCTAAACTACAGAAGCACAGCAACTCTTACAAGATTTAGTAATACCAGGAACCAAGACGGTGATATTTATTTGACAGATTGAAGAAGTACAACAATCAAAATAATCTTCTACTCCTTAAGACCCTTGGACCCTGGACACCAGAAATTTTCACAAAAGAAGTAGATAGTCTATAACAGGGTAATTTTTTGGGAAAATCTATTTTACGCGAGCTAGTACAAATAAAATAAATAAATTAAGAGTCGGCTCCATTCCATCCCCTGTCCACCTATATTTGAAAGAACAGACGCTCGATGGCGCGTCCTAGACAAACAAACAAACTGACATAGACAGACAACTACAAACACAAATAGATTCTTTTTATAGCCCCCTTAATTAGACACGCCCTGTATACAACCCCTTACTATAACACTAGGTACAGGGTGTTCTTTTGTGGAGAACCCCTTGCTTTTAAAAGTGTTGCTTGTCGTAAAGCATGGGGAGCATTTCTTTGTGGACTAGGAGTGCAAGAAATGTAAAAGCGTGCTCGACCTCTGCTATAAAGATTTTTTTTCAGACTAAGTACCTACTCATTTATTTCTATTTTATTTATTTATTGGCACACACAAGTTATGATACATTTACAATTTATACAGTTAAGAATATTATGATAAAATATGAAGGGAAAACATCGGATGTAGCCATGGGCCCCAAACTAGGCACAGCCTGTATCTTGGTGGCCCAGGAAAGTGTTTTAATAGGCATAATATTAGATTTCACGTGAACAGCACAATGTTACCTACTTTTTAAACAAGTCAAAATTAATTATAATCGGAAAAAAAAGTAAAAGAAAAAATGTTGAGTGATAAAAAACTAATTTAAAAACTAAAATTACATTCAAATACAATCAAAGTCACAATCAAAATGTAAAGAAACAAAAAAATAATTGATTCTATACAGGGTTATTTGTAAAACATCGGCAATATCATACATTCATGAGTCGTGATATGCGCAAGTAGGAATTTAAAAGTAAGTATCTAACTACCTATAAAGGTAATGCATAGCCTAAGCATACGTACACCTAATAAAAATCCTATTTCCTACCGTCCTATTCTACTAACTGTAAATGTTTAAGCTTGTAAGGATAAATGTGTGTGTCACGCAAAAACGACTGCAGGATTATGATGATACTTTATTATAATTTATAGCTTACTTAGCTATCAGAATCACAAAGTTTTTTAAGGGAGAAAAGTAGTTATTCTAAATAAATAAATATATAGCCCCTATAGTCCGCCTTTGTACTTTTTTTTGTGCGAAAAGTTTAAATAAATAGATAAATAAATAGTAAGTATGTTCAATTTTCTGCGCAATTTATATTCACTTCAACCTACCTACCTTTTCACAGCGCCTTATAAAATTTAAAGAGCAATACTGTGGTACGGCCACTTATAAACTGTTTACAAGACCCTCACATAAGATTTAACGAGTAATCTTTTAAAAAGCCCTTAACGCTTTGTTTAAGAGTGGGTACTTGGCTACTTAAGATTCAAAGTCGACCTTTTTGAATGCTTCCTACTTACTCGTTACACAATTACTTAGTGGGTGTGGTCCAACATGTGCTAACTGGTAGTTAACTGAACTCTTGATTCTCCTAAAGTGCCCCCCCCCCCTGACGAGTCGGAAATGTAGACCCCAGATGAAAGGCCCGTGTTCCATTTCGTAGGTTTTTTTTTTTCTAAAACGGCAATTTGATGGCATAGACATTATGGATATCGGTTACATTGACATCATGTTTTTTTTTACTTTTGATAGGCATGCGTTTGACCAATATCTCACCTGATGGTAAGCGATGATGCGGTCTAAGATGGAGCATGCTTGCTTAGAAGTAAGCTATTCACTAGGTTTTAGCTATCAAGAAACACAGACTCCGGCAGGGAATTCCACTTTTTTGCTGTACGCACTATGAATGTGTTCTCAAAACGTGTTGAGGAACATCGTAAGTTGCGATTTGAAAGAAGAGGATCGATTGATCTAATTGGCGCCGCAAGTGGCGTGAATTTTTCTATACCTAATAGGTACCTACTTAAGTTCAGTTCTATACTAAAAATACATAACTTTTGTCATGTTTTTTCTACGTATAAGTAGGTAATGCTTATGTCTTTTAATATACAATGAAGCCAATTGACGATAAAGCACTTAGAAGCAAAGCAACCATGCGACTTGACAACCAAGCTCTGATCATCAAGATGCAATACGTCTAGAGGACGAATCTGTTAGTAATGTCTTTTCTTTTTAGGGTTCAGTACCTAAAAGGTGAAAACGAGACCCTATTACTAAGCCTCCGCTGTCTGTCTGTCTGTCATCAGGCTGTATCTCATAAACCGTGATAGCTAGAAAGCTGAAATGTTCACAGATTGTGTATTTCTATTGCCGCTATAACAACAAATAAAATTAGGGTTAATGGTACGGAACTCTTCGTGTGCGAGTCCGACTCGCACTTGGCCGGCTTTTTTATTCGAGACTAGCTGACCCGCGCAACTTCGTCTGCGTCACATTTTCCAATAATGCTCCGCTCCTATTTGTCTTAGCGTGACCATATGTAGCTTAAAGCCTTCCTCGTTATATAAATGGGCTATCTAACACTGAAAGAATTTTTCAAATCGTACCAGTAGCCTGAGATTAGCGCGTTCAACCAAACAAACAAACCAAACAAACTCTTCTGCTTTATAATATTAGTATAGATGGGTTTGCTCTTGACTCTAGACTAGTTCAGAGATGACAGAGACAGTCTTGCTTACCCAGAAGTAGCCTGTTCACTCTAACTTTGAAAAGATTTGAGTTGTAAGCGTTTAGAAATACAGATGCAGGCAGAGAGTTCCACTTGTACCAGACTTTGTACCAAAAGAGTGCAAACCAATAAATATCTTACGTAAACCCTCGACACGGTGACTGCATCCAGAGGCTAGCGAAAACCAAGTTAAATAGAAAATACTAGGCTTTCATAACGCACGAGCAAGTCTAGAGCACTCCACGACGATAAGGACTTTTGACCCCATTCAATACAACTCCTACACCAACAGCTACGGGAATTTCAACCTTACAGGGTTATGATAAAGTTGGGTATAAAAACGGTGATCGAAAGTATCGCTCGCCTATTTCCTATGTAGACAATAAGTGTGCGTTTTCAATGGTATACGATGTATTTTGGAATGAATAGATGGACCTCGGTTTGGGATGTGGCGGTACCAAACGGTATCAGAGGTCTTAGTGTGAGTTTTCTAACGTACCTAGGTAGGTACTCGATCGCATTAACGTAAACGTTTGCTTATGTCGAACTGTATAGAAAAAAAAGGTTATCCGTCATTCTCACCAGGCAGCGCTATTCAGTTTCGGTACGGTAACGCGGTCGAGAACAGTAAAAAACGCACATCTGTACCCCTAGCACAAGTTTCTTGCGAAATAGTAACGTTATCGTGACGTTTTTACCAGACCTTTACGCACTCGCTACAGCGAGATGGTGTTTTGGTAGCACGAGTTCTAATAAACGTCTAGCGTCTACTCGATAGTAATAATTGAACTATGGTTAATTTAGGCAGAGAACCCAATAGCGATTGGAACGATTTGAACTGAATGGTGCGTTCTGAAAATGAACACAAAAAATCGGTAATTCTATTTTGAACAATTAAGAGCCTGGAAATAATAACAATTAAAAAAGTATTTTATTTTATACATATGTTAAAACATATTTATCATTTTTATAAATTCTTTTATTCATTAACTGTTGATATTTTCAGTTTATTGTTGTCGTGATTTATGAAAAATTATTTGGTTTTGATCGGTTCCGCATGTGACGTTTGACACCTTTCATTTCACGTTTGACGGTTTCCTTCAAATTACAAAAAATATAAAACCGTTAGCACACTGATGCAAACGCGTGTAGCTGTAAATTATTTGCGATACACGACAACTTTTCACGTTCACCTGAATAGGTGCCTACGTCCTTTGGACCGTGATTGTTATATCGGTTAAATGAAAAGTACAAAGTATAAAATAAAAAACTAAATAACTCTTAAGGGGCCACTCATCATTACCGGGAAAAACATCGACCCACTGCTGATTTATGTGCGCATTACTCGACATAATGTACTGAACAGCTGATTTTTTTCGCGTATTCGGGTTTGTTATATCTATTTATATTTAGATATGAATGTAGTATATTTACGTGTATTATTTGTACTCTGGATCCTACCTTCTACGCTGATCTCTCTTTATCACTCAAAGGCTTGCTGAAGAAAACTCGACTTTGAGTTACGCTCGCCTTTGTAGTTGAACTTTATTATTTGGCTTTATCTAATACTTATAAGCTGTTTTAGTGTACAACAAAGAATTAAGAGTTTAAACCATGGTGAAAGTTGTTCATAATGATGAGTACAATGACCTCTTGAGATGTATTGTGTTTATTCTGTAACACTTTGTATATCTACATTATTGTTCGCTAACATTTTCTACTTAATCATTCGGTTAGTCGTAATAACAATTACATACTTTGCGATGGTTTTTTCATATTTTGCAAGATTAAGGCCGTACCCTGACCAAATAACCTTGAGCATTTCTTCCCTCAATACAATAAGAGCGCAAGAGATACAATAGCGAATACGCTCAGAATGTTGAATAAAATCGTTATAAAATCTAATTTTGGTCGTTTGAAAAAAATACTTCTACCAAAATGTTCATAATTAAATTGCCTATCCATTAGTGTAAGTACAAAATCAAAATAATCGTTAGTTTTCGAGAAGATGCATGTTTTCAGTATTTTTTTCTCATTTCTGTGGTTTCGTTGTGATGAGATTACTTAAACATTATACCTACTTAGTAATAAAAAATAAAATCTACCACTTTGAAGCCAAGATTATGTAGAAATGTAATGTATTTTTTATTAGTTGATATTTCTTTTGGATAAAGAGTAAATAGCTCCAAAAAACTGCATAAAAAATGGATAGCGCTGCGTTTTGCTCGGGGACGCGCCTTAAGTCACTTTTTATATGTTTAATACCGCGGGTTGTAAATGTCGCTCGCACTGCGTTGCGTGGTGGTGTGTGTTGACCCTAAATAGTAAATGTCTATTGTTGTTTGTTGTCATTTCAAATAAAAATTGTGATTTACCACCTTTTATAAGAAAATGTGCACTGTACAGTTCTGAGATGTTTTAATTAACAAAGTCAGCAAGAATAAGTTTTATTCAAATCGTCCTCAGGGAAAACTTCAAAAAAAGTAAGCATATTTGTAATTTTTTATAATCTAGGTACTCTTATATTCAATATATTACACAGATTCATACAACGATGTAAAATGTTTCTATTATGCTAAGTCTCATGTAGTAAGACTTAAGAGTATTGCCTTGCTTAGCACTCAGAATGAGGCTTCAGGCTGTTAGTAAGAAATTCCTTGTTGCAATGTCCAATATCATCTGCCTAGCCTTTTCCCAACAATATTGGGGTCGTCCTCTAGTCAGACCGAATACCAGTACCTATATTACGCGGAATGACTGCCTATCTGGCCTTCACAATCAACCCAGTCCAAGTCTATAAACACTAATAAAAATCAACAACATTTTTTCAGTGTCAAAATCTTTGAATTATTTTTCTTACATATCAACTTCTTTTATCTACAGGAGAAGGCCAGTAAAATATTTCAGATTCTAGCCAAGAGCCTTTGTCGACACCGCAACAGTGTAAGCCGGCATTGCCACCAAGAGCAGACAAACCATTCCAATCGCTTACATAACCGTCTAATAGTATGGGACTGAGTTTCTTCAAAGACTACGATAACAGCAGACTCAACAAAGAGATTTTGGAAAACTTTTGGAACTTATGTAATGTTGCAAATTCACAGATTACTTGGAATATACTGCCGATACTGCCATTTTAATCAGCATGATGAAGTGGAAGTTGGCCGGCCAGGCCATGTCTGTAGACGGACAGACGGACGGATGGAGCATACATAATGTTAGAGTGGAGACTGCGTGTGGGCAAACGTAGTGTGAGACGCCCTGCGGCACGAGGGACCGATGTTTAAAGATGGTGGCCAGCACCCGATGGATGCAGACTGCTCAGGACCTGAATGGTTGGCTCTCTTTGGGGGAGGCTTACGTTCAGCAGTGGACGGCAATTGGCTAATATGATGATGATGACTGCCATTTTAATTATGTAAGATCCGTGTACCTACATTTAACTCATTATGAAATATAAAACGTGTTGTTTAAATCTAAATAATATTTTTTTCATCCATCCATATTATATGTATACAGAGTGATTGGTAATTGCACAGTTGAAACGGTTTTTGTCCAGTCCAGATAACTTGGTGACCAAATTGGGTTTTCATTTTCGAGTCATCGATTTCTAGATCACAAAAGATAAGTTTCAAGAACTTTTCATACTTTTTTCTTCACGCAATTTATCTCCATACTTATGAAGAGGAGATTTCTCTCAATCAGCAACTTTTGATCGTTAGGTAGACTTCAAAAAACCTTAAAAGTTCTCGCTCAAAAACAACGCCGTACGCCAAGTTGCTGACATCATCAACATCCCATTCGAAGGAAAGCACTGAATTACCAATCAACCTGTAAATAATATCTAACCTAAAATATCACAACTAGGACCACAAAGTTTCTACTATTGCTTGGCTACAGGCTTCTTCTGTGATAGGGATTCGGCCGCAATAGGGAAGATGTATATATAATATTTATCAATATTGGCTGACAAAAATGTTAAAAAGTAGGCCCTTCCTTTATACTTTTTTGTACGTGCAATGTTTTTATTCCGGTTACCAATTATTTCGAATTAAAAGTAACGTGAAATGGAACGTGTTTTAATACACCAATCAGCGTCTACTGACGTCACACCTGTTAATTTTTAGTCCAAGATACCATGGTTCCCAGACGTTACTTATTTTCGCAGTAACAAAATGATTTGATAGAGAAGTGTTGTGTACATATCTGCATTCAGTTTCGATTTTTAATGATTGAGGTATAAGACATATTTCAAAAGTCTAGGAGGTAGTTTTGCATCCTCCCAAACCCTGGTAGACTTTAGTTTTTATTTATTACATTGTTTTTATTTTATTGTTCGGGTATCTACGAAGAGATATTAGGGAAACGTCAATGTACTTTATTGCAAGTTTATCTGGATCCTACCATAATCTGCTAATGCCCAGTCTGTGGAAAATTATCAACGCAGAGTTATGTGATGCGATTGGCTGTTGAGAATTCATTCAACCAATGATAAAAAACAAAGATAAATTCAGAGGTCATTTTCTACGCCTACCATACATTGTATTCGAACGCTATTCTATCCCACACATTTTGTTACTGAGAAAATAAGTAGGGTTTGGTATCACCGGGATCTTGCTCTATGACTTTGATTTGATCAATGACAGGCAGGAGTAACGTCATCGGCAGTTAACGCGCGAAAATATCAACTGTCCCATTAAATCCGAAATTTTTTGGCAATAAATTAAAGCCTTTCTATTCTAGACGAAATTCTTTGAAATGAAAGCAAAAATGAAAATATTGCATGTTATAGGTATCCATCACGCGGGCCCATTGAAGGTTAGCTGGATTTCACAATATCTTCGAGATTTCCTTCTATGATATAAGTATCCTCATGATGTGCCATTTTCTCTAACTGTTTTGAGAAAAGCAATGATAAAATAAATAACACAGTGTTTTGGTTCGTAACAACGACCTTTGTTAGTACACGAGCCTAGTCGGGGCCGTTTACTGCATTACCAATACTGTAATTTTATTTACAACTACTATTCGTCTTTCTCCGCTGCTTCGCTCATGAGGCTGTCTCACAAAAACTGTGCGTTTTCAGTCATACAGGAGCATATCTTTTAAGCAATTAAAAAAATGCTTGGAAGCTTGTAAGTGTGCATCCTGAATAGGGTGAAGCGATACTTCAGGCAAGGACAGTTTTAGACCCTAAACAAAGCACAAGTCCGATCCTGCATGGAGTTTTGCAGCCACCTTTGGGATGGTTCAGCTAAGAGGCTTATCGGCGACGAAAAACTGGTGGATGCCAAGCTACACAGCTTGGCTCATTGCCGCAAGGTTGCCTACTTGTCGGTCTTCTACGGATTGTACTTCTGTGAGTGTGCTCAAGAACTCCACGACCTCATCCCATCGGCCCCCCTCTACCGTCGGACATCCAGAGGAACTGCAACTTACCATCCCTACCTTGTTGCTGTTCCACCAATTCGCGCTAAGCGTTTCCAAACGTCTTTTATAATGCGCACAGCAAAGGAGTGGAACTATGTGCCTGCGTCTGTGTTTCCGAACGCTTACAACCCTAATCTTAAGTTAGAGTGTACACAGGCTCCTTCTGGGTAAGCTCGCTCCATCTCTGACCAACTCTCTCCACTATGTTTCTGTTATCTTTGACCAACACTAGAGTGAAGAGCAAACCCATCACAAATAAAAATAATCGGACCCTTCGATCGCGTGGAATAGTGATCGAAGATCGGACCTGACTTCAAGAGATTACCTTTGCAAATTCTTAAACAAACAATTTGAACTTTTCTTTTACTAGTGATAGGCATACGTTTGACCACTATCTCACCTGATTTTAAGCGATGATGCGGTCTAAGGTGGAGCACGCTTGCCTAGAAGTAACCTATTCACTCTTGCCAAAGTCTCCCAGGTTGTAGCTATCAGGAAACACAGACGCCGGCAGGGAATTCCACTCCTTAGCTGTACGCACAATGAATGTATTCCCAAAACGTTTTGTACTTATAGGTGGGATGTCCACCATGTACCGATGGCGCATCGCCATACGTCTTGTGGTCCGATGGTGGAATTGGCGGAATTAATTTATGTGATTCCGTCGCACACTCCCCAAAATGTAACCGATAGAAAACCGATAAGCCAGCAACTCGGCGTCGATGCTCAATACTTTGGAGCTTCGATTCGACCAACTATGCAACGTTCAATATTAGACAAATTCGAAAAAAAAAACATGTTATTATTATTACTGTGTATTTAGGTTTCATTAAAGTATTACATTAAGAAATGGGTTGAACCACAGAAATATAAAATCCATGGGTTGAACATTTACTTTTTTTACTCCAAAAGGGGGCTACCCGCCCCTTGCAAGCCATGTATAGGTACGGGACGATTTGATTTAGGATTTGGTAATTTTTTTTCAAAGAATTGGTGCCCCTCACAGTGCGCTAGCAGTACGGTGTAAGGACAACTGGTAAGATGGAGGTTTCTATGGAAGGTCTTCACAATAAACCAATGGTCACACTGCGAAGGTGTTCCATTTTATATTTGTCGTGCTTCTCTGCTTCTCTCCTTTAAACATCGGTCTTTAGCCTAATTTAACTTGTAACGTGGCATATGATTATAGTTCTTGCCATTTTTATTAAAGAGGTAGGTACTGCATTCATCACAAACCTGCTAAGGAATATGTTATGTATTATGAAATTTGAAGTCTTATATTGTTGTGAAAGGGTATCAGGTACAATGTATTTAGTTGCTGAGGGATGGAAAAAGATCCGGGTGCCTAGTACCTACATAATATGCTCAGTGGGGTTTGTTCCAAGTTCTATATAACATTACAACTTTGCGTTGGTATGTTTCCGTTGTAAAGCATGATAGAGCACAAATGAATAAGCTGCACACACGTTCATTATATTACGTAGGTACCTAAGCAGTTATTTGTAACGCCTGTCGCGATACTGCGTGGTTGGAACTTCAACTGATTTGGAGCTCCAGGACAACGTGGAGTTGCGGTGAAAACGCACGGAGACGAACTCGACGCACGGAGACGAACGGCACCGGGCCGCTCTGTGTGTTTCGCATGAATAAAACTAATAATAATGTTTTTTTATGAGAAATTATTACGTGTGTTTACAAGGAAAATGAAATAAAATTTTACCTCATTTTACACCTTCTCCTAGCGTCTTTATGTATACAGGAGATCGGATGGTAAATAGGCAATATGGCCTTCCTCTTTTTTTCATGATAAAATTGCAAATTCTTGTATTTATTCCAAAATAAACACGGATAATTGTTTGACGTAACCTGTCTCACCGAGAAAATGTCAGTGAGACAGTTTTTTACGTGCGTACGTCCCAGCTAGCGACAAAGTCGATACTACACAACTCGTGCTACCATGGTGCGACCGATTTCCATACATTTGGTTCATTTACGCAACGTTAAAACGTAAACTCGATACGAAGATAAATGTCAGAAACTTGTGCTACCGATTAGTTTAGTTCCAAATACGGACACATGGCGCTGATCAATTTTGCATACAAAATTTGACACAAGCGATACGTTTACGCTGTCGATGCAATTACGCAGAAACTCGTGCTTAGCCCTTTGGCCTTTTCACTGCCGTGTTGACTGTTTGGGCAGTGATGTTGAAGGGAACCAAATTGCTATCAAGACGCTTAGTTGAAACCTCGCGCGACCCAAGGGCTGGTTCTTAAATTGGAGAAAAGATAAGCATTGCTGTATAACGTCGCAATGCTGTCAGACTTTGTATTGCAAGTGGCCATATGCAGCGATGCGTTTTACGACGTCATATTTTAGTTTTGTTTTAGTTTCAGTATTTTTTTATGTAAATAATAATAGTTAGTTGTTTAATAATAATCCTACTTTGCTTACCATAGAAATTAAAGTTACGATAGTGTGTATGGAAACCTATGGAAACTAATGGTAAGCCCGAACACCACTGTCACATTACCTTTAAATCTACTTGCCCTTGTTATTATGAAACCTTTTGGCAGAAGCTCCCCAGCTAGGTGAAGTTTCCCAACAACGCGAAAAGATGACTTTAAAAAAGAAGCTGCATGGTCTTAACTGCAAACAACGCGAAGAATTAGATTTTCTGTTGTGGCTCGAGAAAAGTCTAACTCCAGCAGTGAACCGCAAAACATTGAGGTCACAGGAAGAAAAGAAGAAATAAAGGAATTCGTTGTATGCCGTTAGAAATGCGGCCTTCGGTGTACGCAATAAGGCCGCATATTCATCAACGGCAAGCTTGTAAGTTCATTGCTGGGCACGATTGAGCAATAGGTCACCAACTTGCATGCGAGCAGCTTGAAACTCAAGAAAAATAAAAAATCAATCAAAAATCATTTCAATAAAAAAAAATAAAAAAATCAAATCAATCAAAAATCAAAAAAAAAATCCATTCATCAATTTCTTTACTTTTATACTTGAATAGTCTGTTATCAATCGCATTTAATTCTCCGTATTGCACCTACCACTATTCTCTGCATCACCCAAAGGTTGACTGGTAGAGAATGCCTATATGGCATTAAGTCTGCCTCAGTACCTACCTTTTTTTTGTATAAATAATTACAAATCATATTCTCCTCCTCTTGTCGTATTACAAATTTACAATGGACCCTCACTAGAAAGCTGTGCATGTAGTGGACACGGAAGCGAGTCCACATCGACGGCTGCTCGAGTATCTAGTCTCGACGGCGGCGCACGAGCGGAGACGAACACTTCGCATAATGAACACAATAGTAGGACTGCTCATGATGTGGACAAAGACAGCTGACGGGATGACTTATACATAGTGCAGATACAGTAAAATGGAAGTACATGGACCAGCACATCAAGGTATAACAATCTGTCAATTTTCTATCATAGATTTTCAACTTTATATCCATAACATTAGGTTCAAGGTTGATTGGGAAAAATTGACAGTTTCGGTTACCTTGATGTGCTGGCGTCTGTAGGTACAATATCAATAAATACTAGTGAAACCCACAAACTATTTGCCGTTACTTACTTAGAATACGGGTGTTGTCCTAGTCCGCTTTGGGATTTGAACCCTTGTCTTTTGAGACAATTTACAGGACATGTATTTTTCAACTCACCGAGGCCTGCTTTTGCCTCTTCTCTAATTTGTGCCACAGTGAAATAAGTTGGAACTTCCTCATGTAATAAACTTGTCTAATAAATTATGTGGTGGAGAAACTTAATTCTTTTGTGTCCGCAAATTCTTCGGTCCAGCTTAATTCAACCAAACGATATCCAAACAAAGAAACGCAAAGCAAAAATTACGGCGTCATTCAATAAATCATTTTATCATGGTGACACAAAGAACGAAGGAAGTTACAATTTGGCATGTAGTTAGCCAATCAGGACCCTCGATTTGGGCATCCTCGCTCTTGAACGCCGGGCAAGTTCAGGGTCAAGAGCGAAAGGACGCGGGAGTGCGAGTGGTATGTTCTGGATTGACTGAAGTGGGGTTAAATGTAGGTGTCTGGGTTTTGTGGTACTGTTTGTCTGGCGCGGGAAAGCAGAGCAGTAGACTACGTAGATGATAGAGGGAGTAGTATGTTGTTGGACTTAGAATATTCAAAAGTATGGTTACTATTACTACTAAAGCTCGCAGCTTTTTGCCTAGGTAGGCATAGAATCAATTCTAATGATTGCCTGAAAATAAGGCTCGTGACGTCATGACTCACGAGGGGGGCTCCCGAGTTTTGATGCGTTTTATCTTTGTCACAATACTTTTAATATGATATTTAAGGTCGGCAATTATGAATGGAAAATAATGTCAGACAAATGTCAGCAACATCGTCAGACAAAAGCATGGCAGATGTAAACCCTTTTCACTAAGTAAGTATGTTTTTACATAATATCCTGCGTTATCTCCGTGACTGTGTCTCGAATATGTTGTTTTAATTGTTGAAGGTTCATTGGGCTGTTTGCATAGACACCCAATTAAAACTAATTTTAAAATAATAGTTCCACAGAAAAAGTGAGGAGCTGTTCGGATATCGGGTCTATTCAATTTCAGCGTTTTTTTTTCTAAATCTCTTTTGTGCGAGCCACAAAAGAGATTTAGAAAAAAAAAACGCTACGGACGGACCACATGACGTAAGGTCATGTGGTCCCGTCTTGTTGGAGCTACATTTTTCCTAAGCCCAACTGATTTACTTGATGTACCTACCTAAGAATCTTCAAAGAAATAAGGCTTAATTACTCCTCCTGACCAAATTTCACACCAAACTGTAAGGCACCCACGCTACGTGGATGCAGTGGTTGTTCATGGATTTAACAACGTTGTTCTTCACCCCAATAGCAGAAGTTTTGTTAAACAAATCCACTGAGGTCGAAATGAGCTTCGTCACTCATAATAATTTTTTGGTGTGAATCTAGGTTGTCTTTGCAGCTTGGCTAGCATAACTCTCTTCCTCAGTTCTTGTAGGTAGGTATGGAAACAAACCGAGGTCTCTCTTCAGTTGTCCGTAGAGAAGTCCTCTTAATTCCGAGTTGTTTAGAACGACGGCTGGTATTACTTATTTAGAGTTACTGTTAGCCGCGAAGGTTTCTGAATTCCAGCAAAAGATGGCCGTACTTTTCGTTTCCGCAATACATGATTGGATTGATTAGAATGTTATAATATAAAAAAGTGGTTGTTTCTCCACACAAATATGTAGTTTTCATGAGACAACTGTCACTTTTTTGCTGGAATTATGTTTTGGCGACTATTTGCCGCATAAACCAATACCTATAATGCCAACAAAAACGTCTCTTGGCTTAAATCATAAGTGGGTGATATATGTACGAGCAAATACGAGTATATAAGGCTCGACGACTTTTTTTACAAGCGTCTAGTTTTTAAGAACACGAGTTCGAACGTCGAGTCATAATTTTATTACACGTATTTGCTCGTAAGTCTATCACCCACTTTCCTCTATCCACATCCAAGGCTCTGGCTCAGGCCCTTTGGGAAGTAGAGGCGTGATAGCCTCTATGTGGTCTGTGGGTGGGCGTGATGTACGATGAAGCTATCTTTATAAACGATCCTGTCAGTGTAGCCAATACATAACAAACGATTAACAGGGTAATATTTTTTTCTATTTGTGACGAATCGATGATCCAGCAGATCAAACAGCTTGCCTAAAAGGCTACTTTAGTAGGATCATATTAGAATCTTATAATATTATTCATACAATAATCTGTCAAATTTCATTTTTAATCTTTATTGCTAAAGTATTACCTAGGTTCAAGGTTGATTGGGAAAATTTGATAGTTTAGGCTGGCTTGATGTACCTACTGGCTAATTCAACTAAAGTTCATGTCCTTTTAACTTGCTGCCTTTCGCCTCCCAGACGTTATTACGTCACCCAATCCTTGACGGCCGGCAGCGCCGCGGGCGGCCGCTTACCGTAAGTGTAATCTGACCCGGCCAACAAAAAACGTTATCGCAGCGTTTCTGTAGCTTGTATCCGAGCACTTGAAACGGTTTCGGGTTCGTTAATTATGTCGTCATGAAATTAAGTATAAACAAAACTCTTATTAGTACTCGAGAAATAAATATATCCTATTGAAATGAGAGAACTTGCTGAATGTAGTTATGTTGCTGTTTATGTTATTTCTGACAAAACTATTGCATCAATTTACACCAATTTTTGGGATCTAGCCTATGAAAAGACAAGTAATCTAATGACAATGATCTTTTATATGAGTTCTATAGCCAATTATAGCAATATTCAAGCTCAAACTTCATAAAGCGCGGCGCCATTTGTTGTTTTTTATTGCGTAATTCAATGCGCTATTTTGATAACGATTATCAGAGTTATATCAAACAGATTACAATTGGAAAAGCTTGTAGAATACTACCTATATATTCATTAACGCATGTACCTATATATTCATAACTATAAATCGTTACAATATGCTTACTTTAATTGTAAAAATAGCCAAAAACCCAAACAATAACAATTTTTACCTTGACGAACACTCCGAACTACGTAACTTTTGTTGGCTCAATAAAACAAGTTTTGTTATGTTAGTTCATGCAAAAAACTAGCTACATACTTGTAGGAAATACTGATAAATGATTATTTATCCACTTACCCTAGAATATCGCACTAAAAACACACAAAATTCACTAAAATCACTTCACCACTTGCGCGCGAAATCACCGTGACATAGAAACTTTTGACACTAGAGTTTTTGAAATGTCATTTTTGAAAGGTGTCATTTTTTGCGTTCAATTTGTAGGAAATTTATCCAAAAACGTAAATATCCAAACTTGTTCATAGAGAAGTGGTCTCTAAGTATTGATAATATGGCCTACAATGGAGTGGGTGAGAGCGACCCCCGGTGGTCGCTTGGGGTTTGACGGAATGGCGCAATGAATTTCGCGCGACCGCCGGTGGTCGCTTGGGGATAGACAGGTTGATGTATTAATTTAAAAATACCTTCGTAACGTAATTCACTCATAACGTCACGTACTGTAAGGCAGAGGTAGTAAATACATATTTTAAAATTGGGGGAGGATACTTATGTGTGTATGTATAATAGCTTCACATTGTTTACTGCAGCTTTTGAGACAAAATACTGGTTGTCTTGGGATGGGTATAAATGTTGATCTCGCGTCAGGACACCTGATCGAACATTCGTAAGACGGATGATTCAAAAATGCACAAATATTTTAACGAGTTCTTGTGGTAGATTTTTTTACTAATCTTGCAACCCTAAAACCAAAATGTCTTAAATGTCATAACAAATTGTTTTGATCTTTCGAAAATAATAACGGCCCAGCTACGAATAATAAATGTAGTTAACGTGAAATTAACTATAAGTTTCAATAATGAACGCATTAAATGAGATTAGCGATGAAGAATTCGTGCCGTTCCTCCATAGTTTGGGCGTAGATACTTATAAAAAGTCTTTTGAATGGATGTTCAACGACCGGGACTTTGCTGGCGTTTTACATTGGCTCCACAACAATTTGGATCACAACAATGCTTTGAGTGCCCGTGAGGAATGTCGGTAAGTAAAGTATTTCTAGTTCAAAGCTATTCCCTTGTCTGTATTTTTAACGTCATCATCAAAATATTCGGGTTTTATTTCTGTCATTGTTCTTGAATAAACTGTATAAGTAGTTGGAATTCCTGATTTAGTTTCCAAATAATTTAACCTAGAAAGAACGGTCAGTGGGTCGTCTATTATAATACCTAGGTAAATATTTAACAAATATAACTGTCTTTCCAACATCTATAATATTGTATCATTTTTCCTTCCAGATACAAAGAATTAGAAAAGAAAGGCCTTCTTCTCTCACCAGAGGATCTGGAATCTTCTATAATACGCATACAAGAGAAGTATGAAAACATCTGTCTACCAGGAGACAAGGAGGCCAAGGAGGATGTGGAACTGGAGATCAAGTTGCTTCAGGAACGCCATCATATGCTGCAGAAACAGGAGACGGTCCTTAGTGACTTAAAGAGACAGAATGAGTTAGTTTGAATTGGCTTTATTATACTCCCATCTGTATACCATGGTAGAAATAGTAAAGGTATTATCCACTTCCAATGAATAATTTTATAGTAGTCACAAATTGACAAACTTGATAAGGTAGCACTAACTGGCACAATCACTAAAGTAAATAAGGGTTTTAACGTTTTGGTTTAGAATCTTAAAAATTCAAAGAAATATAGCAGGTATATTGTTAATCCTTACCATCTTACGTACTTGGGCAGAAATTTTATCTGCCATGTCCCTTTTCCAACTATTTCAGGATATCAGTACTTTACATGCAACAACAACAGCTGCGTGTCTAAACACCATTCAGTAACTGGATAACATTTACTGAGTGATCCAAAACGGTTGGCGCAGTGGTGGAACAATCGACTGCTGTGTTGCGTGTCGTGGGTTTGATTCCCGCACGGAACAAATATTTGTATGGCCTACAGATAGTTGTTCTGGGTCTGGCTGTTTGTGTATGTGACTTTGTATATTTGTAAACGCACCCACCATACAGGAGAAGTTCCTAATGTGGGGCAACGGTTTTTTATACAAACATTAGTAAACATTTTCCAAGAAACATTTGATCTTACAACATACTGATCAAATGCACCAATAACATCATCACAACACCATCGAATATCGTCATCTAACTCATTAATTAGAAACATCTTACAATTCCAAAAATAATGTAACATTTCCTAACATCCATTACTTAACTAGCTTCTAACAAGTGTTAGAAAATGTCCGTAACCATCATGCAGTGTGGGAGCACCATCCCACCACTCACCATTATCTTTGTTTAAAACTATTTGCAGCTCAAAGTACTCCTGAAATTCAAGTTCTTCATTCAGGTGCTAACCTTTAAGAAATTGTAATACTAACCTTAGATATAATCTTATTTTTAAACTGTAATGTTCCAGTATATACAATTGTTGGTTGGCCAGAAATAATAAATAAATAAACAGACAGTTGTGTTGCTGGGGAGTTTAAAATACAAAAAATACAAAATCCTTTATTTCAAATAGACCAGTTACAGGCACTTTTGAATAGTCAAGGTCTGTCAGTCGAATAGATGAAGCTGATCCTGCCGCGCTAATGACAAGAGCAGCAGGTTGTTCTCCACCATAACACACCCACCGACCCCGCCTCCAGCGCGACAGTTGCACATTCCAAAGAGTAGATCCTGTGGAGAAGAACGTGCAAGAAACTCCAAGGACACTCTTTTAAACCAGTTGCCATTGTTTACAAAATCATGTTTACATTCGCTGCGAAATAATTAATGAGTAAAACTATACAATGCAAAAAAAATGAGTCTACACAATGTTGAGTCTTTGTTGCAACACTTCTTCTTCCCAGCTAAAACACTAGGAAGTTGTGATGGGCTTGGTGATTTGGGGGACTGCCTTCATGTAAATTTTGGCATTCAAAAAAGTGCTGATTTTCAGCCTAGTTTGAATAAATTTCTTTTGATTTTTGACCAGTCTAACTCATATTTTCTTATACAAACAAAGACCGCCGAAAGAGAGCTGCATCTCTGCTAAGTCGTGTCCGTGGGAGTGGCAACAACATTCTGAGTGTCGTGGCTAGCTGGACTGACTGCCCAATACTATGGCATTGTGTGCAGCTACATGTCAAGTCTGGGTTTTAATTGATTGATGTGTTGTGTTTATATTATACTATTATTTGATTTTGTAATAATTTAAATTGATGAATTTTAATTTTAATCTTGGTTTTCATTTGGTATTGTTGTGAAATTGAATTTATAATTTATCATTGTTTATGTATTTGTGTTTATTTTATAATGTGTAATCTGCATGCATCCTTTGTTGGTAAATAAAAAATTTTACTCAATTTTATTTTTTAATATCTTCTGCAGATTAACAAAATCAGAATTATCAGTGGAGATATCAAAGCTGAACTCCTTGCATATGCAGTGGAAGGACGATGAGAGCACGGCTGCTAAAGACTGCGTGAACCTCGCTCAGGAAGTGGAGACCAGCACCAACGATGTGATTGATGTGATTGCGGACACACTGGAGGTTTATAGCAACTGCCATTGTGATAAGGTAACTTTTTTTCTCATAAAAGTATAGTGGTGATTCATCATCATTTCAGACAATTTCCATCCTCTGCTGAACGTAAGCCTCCCACAAAGAGTGCCAACCATCCCGGTCTTTAGCAGTCCGAATCTGCTGCCAGCCACCTTCCTTAAATCATCTAACCATCATGCTGCAGGGGTGCTGGTGAATATTTTATAGAAAACTATTAAAACATGGTTCATAATTTCTTATTATATTTAAAGAAAATTGTTAAAACATGGTTCATAATTTCTTATTTGGGAAGGGAATTAAGAAATATGAAGGCATTTTAGGGAAATTTTATGTAGCGCCTATCATAGCTATTTGTTTTTTTATAGCTTAAAATTTGGCACATTGATTTTAGTTTCTAGAAAGGGGTGAAGCATGGATAGCTGTAAAATAAAAGTCATAATGACGAATATACCATAATATTAAAACAAACTTATCTTTTTGCAGGAAAATGCCAACAAATTCTTCACATTCGGTCCATTTGAGACCTACAGACAGTCACAGGCACTATTTAGGTCCCACTTTGATCTGTACACATCCCAGAAGTTTGCCAAGAGAGAAAATGACACATCATCTGATGATAAACAGAGGTCTGCAGTTGCTGAAGCCAAGATTTTGGAAAAAAGGTAAGATATTATGTAAGGTAAATTTTTTTTCGCTTTATTTATTTAGGAACATGTATACTCATAATGCGTATATCAGTTCCATCATACCCTAAGTAAAAAAGCTTAATATTGATCAAATTTATGTTAGTAGAAATGTAAATTGTATATCTTGAGGAATGACGAAAACATAGTAGAGGTCAGGATGGCTTCAAGGATAGGGGAAGATCACAGAAACGGTGATTGAACTGTGTGAAAGATAAAAATGGCTGAATGGAGACGATTCTAGTCTCAATAGTTATCAGCTATATCATTTTTTAATGGCGTGTATGAAATAAGATGTACCTAAGAATGAATGAAACCTTACGCCGTCTCCAAAAAAATTGGCATAAGGCAAGAGGATGATGATTGCAATAGAGCATCTAGTTCTAGCCTTCTACGCAACAAACAGTATAGCAATCTAAGCTTCAAAAATTCAATCACAAAATAAAAAAAAATAAAAAAAAAACTATCAATCAATCAATCAATTCAAATCAATTTTTTATTTTTTTTTGCTTGGCGTGAATAAACTATTTTTCTTTCTTTCTTTTCTTTCTTTCT
The DNA here is from genome assembly GCA_963859965.1 of Ceramica pisi. NCBI lineage: Eukaryota > Metazoa > Arthropoda > Insecta > Lepidoptera > Noctuidae > Ceramica > Ceramica pisi. The sequence goes on from OY982543.1 coordinate 19,100,061, forward strand.
TATAAAAAAAATCTTTTCTTTTTTTTCAGACTATCAGATGCAATGTGGACATACATAAAATCGAAGGCTGAGTTGTGTGGGGAGCAAGCAAAGGTGGCTTTAGTTGCCAACTATAAAGATGTTCATCCAAGCCAAATTACGTAAGTTCAAGTTTAATATACTCCTGATTCTTTCCTCAGAATGACACAATGCTTGCTTAGTAATACGATCTAACTGTCTTGAGAATGATCTTCACACAAAAAGTTTGGTACAATAAACCGATAAAAAACACGTTTCTTGTTACTCAACATTTATTTGTTGATACAGTGGCAATAGAAATACTGTCTACTTAAAATGGTTTTTAAGATACAGATGTCTGACAGACAGACAGACAAACGGATGAAAGGACAGACAGATGGATGGACGGACAGACAACTGAGTCTTAAGGTGGCTCCAGTCGATATTTTTTCCATAGAAACTTCGGGAGGGTATTACTCCGCTGTTTGACAGAGTACATGAAAAGTTAAACTTAGTATCGTTTTGTCATATTATTAGTTTAGTCTGTATGGAAACAGAATGGTAAAATAAACCGCCATTAAAAAGTTATGAGCCACCAAAGTTTAGTTTTTCTTGCCAATTTTAACGCATCTTTGGGCGTAAATAAGTAATAAACACAATGTAAAATCTTTAAAACCAAGTCGGTACCGACAAAGCTCAACTATCGAAGAATTCAATAACTTTTATTTTTAATCGATATATGCAGTAGTTTTTTCATAAAACTCGATTTACGAAAGGCCTTCTCATATTTTTTTACGCGTGCGTTTTACTATGAATTATCGTGCCTCTCACTGAATAATGTTCCCCCCGGTGCGGTGCGGGGGGACAATGCTCACGCACACGTGCGTATTCAAGTTATGACTGTGTCTGCTGCGGTGTGCTGTGGCCTGTGGCCTATGTCGTTCATACGTTACATACGTAGGTAGACTATACTTGCGCTCTAATTTATATTGACTCATTGGCTTGATTTTTGGATTTCAACATTATATTTTATATCTGTTTGACTTCGCACTGTAGTTTGGACTCCGTATTTGCGTTTGAAATTGTTATTGTTGCTTTGAGTGGACGCTGCATAAGTACGTGACATTGTTTTGAATCATTGAAAAAGTTTAAAAAACCACATATTATAAACAATGGGTAGAAAAGTCATAATTTGGCGTCGCGACCGGGTCTTCGACACCGCGTCGCTGCCCGCGCCCGCTGCAGTGTAAAATCATCGCGGCGGGATGCTATCGCGCAATGAATTTTCAACTCTCGATGTTGAAACCAATGATATAATTATAAGTTGAAACGGTGTCTTTTTTTGACGCGTTGGGATTAACTCTGCTGAGTGCTGGGTTCTCAACGCTCGGCTGAACGGAATATTTTTACGTCCGTGCGTACGGTGGCTAAGCGTTCTTACAATCGAGCGACATGACGCCGCCGTGCCACCGCCGCCGCACGCGTCTACGACAGGGATAACTGCACGCGTCGTTGGTGGTCGTTGAAGCGCCCGTCGACAGCCAACGACAATGGTTGCCGGCCGCCAGCGGCAACGTGTCGCTCGTTTAGTTGAGTACCTAGGTAGCAGGTAGCGAAATCCAAAGTTCAAGCCAGGGTCAATGTAATGTTTGTTACTGGGTTCATTCTATTTGCTTTCAAAATAGTTTCTTGCAATTGACAAACCTAATTTTGTGTTCGTAGGTACTTTTGCGGCGGACAGGACTTTTTTATGGATGGGAAACCAAATAACTGCTCCCGCTTTGGGCGAAGCAGAAGGGAGTGTCAGACTCTTCTTGACTAAAACCCATCCGTGTTCCTCCTAATGCCCTCTGCGTACCGTACTTACCAGGGCCGCGGTAACTCTTTCGAACAAATTCTGCAACATCATAGTTTACATAGCTCTCTGCCTAATAGGTACCTACTGTTATATTAACGTAGGTAGGTACTTACCTACAAGCAAAGATGCCATAAAACAAACCGTTGGCGTCGTAGACACTAAAATTTTAACGTTAGGTAGGTAGGTATGTAGGAGCTAAGTAAACAATCTTTATGTGTCACTTGTCAGTTTGTCACAATATACTGTGCACTTGTCTGATAATTTAAAGCAATCTAATAATGAATGCAAATCTAAACACGTCTGTGTCAACCAATAGGGGTAACTAAAGATAGAAAACCGGCCAAGTGCGAGTCGGACTCACGCACCGAGGGTTCCGTACAAATATTATAATATAAGCAAAAGTTGTGGATTACGATTTATGACGTACCTATTAAAAAAACTCCTTAGGTACTAGATCTCGTTCGAACCAATTTTCGCTGGTAGTTTACATGGTAATGTACATCATATATTTTTTAGTGTTATCATTCTCTTATTTTAGAAGTTACACGACACACACACATTTTACCACTCTGGAAGTGTCTCTCGCACAAACTATTCAGTTTAGAAAAAAATGATATTAGAAACCTCGATATCATTTTAGAACCCCTATCCATACTATACCGGCCTACAGGTTTAGGTAGGTAGTAAGTTCACAGAATACGTCTACTTACCAAGTTTAGAGTTTTCGACAGCATAGTTCTTATAGTTTCGGAATAAAGTGGCTGTGACATACGGACGGACAGACAGACAGACAGACATGACGAATCTATAAGGGTTCCGTTTTTTGCCATTTGGCTACGGAACCCTAAAAATTAAGAAGACAGGTAGGTAAGTAACCTAATTTTATGTTACATAACACAAATAGTTTAAGTCTGGAACAACTGTATTCTTGTTTAGATGGGCGTTGATAGCTGCGACACAGTTATAAACTTTTGTAGCTATCATCGTTTTCCTTATATTGAGCCAACTTTTTATGTTCCAAAATAAAAACTTTTTACTTTTTTACTTTACTTTTACCTCCACAACCCATCTACACACAGTCACTAGACGAGAGTCATTTGCTTGTGGCCTTGTGCTGTTGATAACTGGGTCGCGTTCCTATGCTTAGTTGGTGGCATGTAAGCTTCATATTCAAGGGATTCAATATCATTAATACTGTCCCTGAATCCCTTGTCTAAAATAAAGACGTCCCCTCTGTGCAGTAACCAATGCAGCAGATTCTCTTCGTCGTTCATTATTTTCTGCATAATAGTCGCATCTGATGTCGTTGCTGGGAATGGGCCCAATACATATATAGAAGATAAAACCGGTTTTTTTTCTGCGCATCTCACGGCTGTTCACTGTCAATAGTTTTATTATACTTAGTTAAATAGTGTCCCTGTACATTTTTTACAATTAACTGTACCAAAAAGTGTGTACAAAAAATATTTTTTTGCGCGATACCCCGATGACTTACGGCGATGTCGTCAAAATAAAAATGATCATGATGCCAAGATGAATTAATTGAAAAACGTTTGAAATCTGTTGGTGGTATGGTACGATTTTGTGCATGGTCCTTTGGCGCCAGAATCAATTTAATTCAACTTGTACTAACTTCGACGCACAGTCGCACAGTGAATACAAGATATTGTGCTATCACATTTTCTTCATCGAAGAAAGTATAAAATGTAACTTTTGATAAAAGAAAACTTTTGATTTTAATAACATGTACAATAAAAATAAGTAATTTTGATAACAATTTATAGGATGGTACTTAGGTAGAACTAATTTCATTATTAGGTACTAGCGACCCGCCCCGGCTTCGCACGGGTGCAATGCTGATACTAAATACACTACAGAAAAACCGTGAGAAAAACTGTTACCTACCTACCTCACGTCTGAGCCGCGCGGGTACCTTATAGATCTAAACTCCCCTCCCGCACGCGCACCCCCGCCTTGGTGACGGACGTTCACTTCGCAACGGGCCGTGCAGCAGAAATCGTAATATTTTAATTTCGCCATAACTTCAAAACCAAACGTCCGATTTTAATCATTCAAAGACCAAATATGATCTACATAAACTGTACTTAGTGATGAAATGCTTTATTTTGATAAGGATTAATAGCATGAGTAAAATAAACGTGTTTAAATGTAGTCCAAAAAAATATCTAGATTTTTAAATAAAAAAATGGTTGTTGTGCCTCACTCGACATAGAAAGGTATAGTGTGTCGCGGACTTTTTTGTAGATATTTATAAGATCTACAATTAATTAGAACAATTTATGGTTGTATCTTTTATAGTTTAGGCAGCGTACGCAAAATAAGTTACTTTTCTGGTTGATTTTTACACCTTGTGTCCGAAAAACCCAAATATCTTACGGAACCCTATTTTTTTGCAAAATAAAATATAGCCTATATTACTCGTGGATAATGTAACTTTCGAATGGTGAAATAATTTTTAAAATCGGTCAAGTAGTTTTTGAGCCTATTCATTACAATCAAACAAACAAACAAAGTTTTCCTCTTTATAATAATACTAGCTGACCCGCGCAAAACTTCGTCTGCGTCACATTTTCCATTAATTCTGCGCTCCTTTTTGACTTAGCTTAATGATATAGCCTTCCTCGATAAATGGGCTATCTAACAAACTGAAAGTTCCTGAGATTAGCGTGCTCAACCAAACAAACAAACAAACTGTTCTGCTTTATAATATTATAACTCAGAGGTTCTCAGATTTTGTTGTGCAAGGCGTTGCGAACGTTCGACACTCGACTCTCGTGCGCGTACCTGAGAGTTTCTCTGATTTTGTTCAGCAAGGCGTTGTGAACGTTCAGGTGAAGATTCTCCCATACGGCGTATTCTTGCTGCCCGTGCTTGAGAACTATGTTTAGTAAGTTGAGACCTGGCTCTCTTAGGCATTTTCAAATGTTTAAGAAAATGTTAATAGCGTGTAATATTCTAGCTCTGAAAAGAACTGTTGTGTAGCCCTGAAAAGAACTGTTGGTTAGCCCTGAAAATAACTGTTGGTTAGCCCTGGAAAGAACTGTTGGTTTGCCCTGAAAAGAACTGTTGTTTGGCTCTGAGAAGAACTGTTGTTTAGCTCTGAGAAGAACTGTTGTTTAGCTCTGAGAAGAACTTTTGCGTAGGTTTTGCGTTTTAAGAACGAAATCTAAAGAAAATCGCACGAAAATTATTAGACTTCGCGCACGACCGCTGCGTAGGTAGCCGACCTCGCGGCTGAGCCGCGCGGGTACCTTACTCATAGATCTAAACTCCCCTCCCGCACGCGCACCCCCGCCTTGGTGACGTCCACTTCGCAGCGGGTCGTGCAGCAGAAATCGTAATGTTTTAATTTCGCCATAACTTCAAAACTAAACGTCCGATTTTAATCATTCAAAGACCAAATATTATCTACATAAACTGTACTTAGTGATGAAATACTTTATTTAGATAAAGATTAATAGCATGAGTAAAATAAACGCGGTTAAATGTAGTCCAAAAAAATCTAGATTTTTAAATAAAAAAAATGGTTGTTGTGCCTCACTCGACATAGATAGGTATAGTGTGTCGCGGACTTTTTTGTAGATATTTATAAAATCTACAATTAATTAGAACAATGTATGGTTCTATCTTTTATAGTTTAGGCAGCGTACACAAAATAAGTAACTTTTCTGGTTGATTTTTACACCTTGTGTCCGAAAAACCCAAATATCTTACGGAACCCTATTTTTTTCCAAAATAAAATATAGCCTATGTTACTCGTGGATAATGTAGCTTTCGAATGGTGAAAGAATTTTTAAAATCGGTCCAGTAGTTTTTGAGCCTATTCATTACAATCAAACAAACAAACAAACAAAAAAACAAACAAAGTTTTCCTCTTTATAATATTAGTGTAGATATAGTGTAGATGTAGATGTATCTAGTACCTACGGACATAAACTGCGATGACTATTCAAGTAAGCATCAGATCTGTCGGTGGCGGCGTGGCGGCTGCATTACCACCAAGGAAAAACTAAACATAATAACAATAGAATAAGCAATCCATATTAGGTACCTATAGGGCCGTAGAGGTATAAAACGATAACACAGCGCCTACTATTTTTAGTAAGAGTTTTTAGGTAGGTAGTTGCTGATTTCTCGGCGAGCGTCGAGCGACTACGCGCAGCGGCGCGCGGTGGCGGTATGTGTGCATCGTGTAACTTCGATTTAGTTCGGAACGATGTTTGTGTGCGTGCGAACTAGACGTGCATGAAGGCTAGCGTCTAACTGCTCATCACTGGTACTATCTCTGTCGGGCATGATGCGAGGTGAGACAGCGTGCTTTTTGGCCATACCTACCACTGAGTTCGAGCCCGCGACTAGTGACACCTTAATAATAGTGTTCCGTTGGTTACCCCTTTGCGTATGGAACTTTAAAAATGGATAGTGAAAAGTTCATAAGCCTGACAACTTGTCTTATCCAATATTGTGTCAGATACGCAGTCTCTCTATATAAAGAATGATACTGGTATGTACATCCGGTTGGTCTGGGAGCCAAACCCAACATAGGAAAATTTCAGGCAGATTTATTGATAAAAATTATCCAGTACAACACAAATATTTCTCATAATTTCCCAGGTCATGTCTAATGGAAGCTCAAAGCGCGGTAGACCTGCTAGAACAAGAGGAGGCCATCATCTACCAACAGTTGCACAATGCGGTGAGACAGCTTGTGGACTCACGGACTACGCTTGTTGCTGAGACTGCTGCTTGCTGTGATCTGGCTGTTAGGCAGTAAGTAACACTAACAACCCCACCAGAAAAAAAAATCTTTTTTAGGTTGCCGGGGCTCACAAGCTCATAACACTACGGTTAGATCCGGAGGTGGAACCATTAAGGCCGCCGATTTTTTATTTTTACGACGTTACGATTTATATCAGTGACGTCAAGTGGAACCAATGGTTCCACTCCGGGCGCAACCGGTTAAGTAGATGTTAAAGTTATGTGATCTTGTGTCAAGCCCCTTAACTCTTGAAGGCTTAAATTTTTTTGAAGGATTGGACATGTGATTTTATTCCGTCAATGTATTTTTAAATCATCCATTTTGAAAAGATTTTATTCATGAAATTTGTACTCTGAAATTGTAATGAATTATTTGACAGTGTAATTTTAATTTTTGACATTGAAATTTGACATTTTCATTTTAACATTGTAATTTAGAGGAGACAATATCAAAATAAAATTACAATGTCAGACCTATGTCTGACATTGTAATTTTATTTTGATATTGTGTCCTTTTTATGTTTTTTTTTTCTGCCATAATCATTATTATTATTTTAATTTGATTTATATGTTTAATACTTGTCTCTTTATTTAATATTTCTACACTAGCAATGGTAGTATGTGTGAAACGATATTTAATGTAAGATCTCAATGTACCATATACTGAGAAATAAATATAAATAAACCCCTACATCTCAGTAAAAAAGTATGGCATGACTTTAAATATTGGGCCACAAGTAATTTAAATGTACTATCAGCAAGAAGAAGCATTTCTCTACATCCCTTGAACTTTCTAATATTTATAGTATCTTTGCTCTTACAGACAAATCCACGCCGACCTATCCCACCTACTAGAATCAACCCACCGCGCTCTTTGCCTAGACCGCGTAGTGTACAGGGCGCTACGACACGAACTGCGCTCAGTGGAAGAGTTCCTACAGTTAGCGACGCACTTGCGACAGTACGCCGAGGCCGACGCTAGCGCAGTGATCAGTAGAATTGTGAGTAATATGTATTTTAATGTCAAATTGAAGAATATGTGGGCGGGCTATACTATCTATACTAATATTATAAAGCAGAAGAGTTTGTTTGTTTGGTTGAACGCGCTAATCTCGGGAACTACTGGTCCGATTTGAAAAATTCTTTCAGTTTTAGATAGCCCATTTATCGAGGAGGGCTATAGGCTATATTTCATCACGCTAAGACAAATAGAAGCGGAGCAGTAATGGAAAATGTGACGCAGACTACGTTGCGCGGGTTTCGCAAATTTCCAAGCATGTTTGAGAAATATAATAAACTAGCTGTAGTTTATTATATTTCTCAAACATGCTTGGAAATTTGAGCATTATTTTGACAACCTTCAACGAGATAAATCGAAATTGCTGCACTGGCCCAGCTTGCACTTTCTGGACAGGACCATTCAATTCTGTGACCTTTTGTGCTCAAAAGACCACCTCAGACATTGACCTACATGGCTCTCTTATGTTTCGGCCATCACATGTTTACCATTCTATGAACTTTAAATGAGACTGTCCTATGAGTTTGTTTTGTTCGTTCTTCTCTGGGCAGCAGTCAACTAGAAAACATCAGCACTATAGAGATTAAAATTTAAAAAAAAAATTACGTGCTAAGTGTAAACTTAATGATTTCCTTGATTCCGTTTAATTTTCATGGATACATCATCTTCTACAGGACTCAATGACCGAGATATGCTCAGAACAGAACTCCTGCGAGCTCAAACTCCAACAATCCGACGTGTTAGTGCAAGCATTACTGCACATACTCGGTGCGCAGTCAGGAGACCCCGGTCTGCTGGTGAAGTTGTATCAGGAGATGCAGCATCACGCGGCAGAGTTGAAGGGCTCTGTAGAAGACGGCTATAGGACGAAGGAGAGTTTGGCGGTGGAGCAGTAAGTGTTGTTTTAGTTATTTTAATTGTTCGAATCTCCGATGGAACAAAATCAGGCATTTATCCCTAGTTTGTTGAACGAAAATGTTCACAAAATTAATGTAACATTGTGAAGGCGGCTGGATTGCATGAATTGTCAATGGCCAATCACAGCCGTCCAAGAAACTCGGCGTAAATGTAGCCAATAATATACCTACTGGACACGTTCTTTACGCAACTGCGCAGCATAATATCATTGCGGTTGATTTCTTGTGAATAACGCAAAGATCCGTTTAGTTGACATTGTGTTACCCCTCTGGCTAACAGAATATCGTCAAAATTTTCTCAAATTCCCAGAAAACAATCTACCCAACCGCTCCGTGCCTACATCTGGTCTGGCTGTACTCGTCAACCGAACAGCTGGGACATCACTGTAGCTACCCTGGCGCACACACTCACACAGCACATGGACAGCGTCGACAAGAAGGTGCTCGACGCTAGTCACCTGTACACTAGTGTTAAGGTAAGAGTTTCAATATGAACAGCTGGGACATCACTGTAGCTACCCTGGCGCACACACTCACACAGCACATGGACAGCGTCGACAAGAAGGTGCTCGACGCTAGTCACCTGTACACTAGTGTTAAGGTAAGAGTTTCAATATGAACAGCTGGGACATCACTGTAGCTACCCTGGCGCACACACTCACACAGCACATGGACAGCGTCGACAAGAAGGTGCTCGACGCTAGTCACCTGTACACTAGTGTTAAGGTAAGAGTTTCAATATGAACAGCTGGGACATCACTGTAGCTACCCTGGCGCACACACTCACACAGCACATGGACAGCGTCGACAAGAAGGTGCTCGACGCTAGTCACCTGTACACTAGTGTTAAGGTAAGAGTTTCAATATGAACAGCTGGGACATCACTGTAGCTACCCTGGCGCACACACTCACACAGCACATGGACAGCGTCGACAAGAAGGTGCTCGACGCTAGTCACCTGTACACTAGTGTTAAGGTAAGAGTTTCAATATGAACAGCTGGGACATCACTGTAGCTACCCTGGCGCACACACTCACACAGCACATGGACAGCGTCGACAAGAAGGTGCTCGACGCTAGTCACCTGTACACTAGTGTTAAGGTAAGAGTTTCAATATGAACAGCTGGGACATCACTGTAGCTACCCTGGCGCACACACTCACACAGCACATGGACAGCGTCGACAAGAAGGTGCTCGACGCTAGTCACCTGTACACTAGTGTTAAGGTAAGAGTTTCAATATGAACAGCTAGGACATCACTGTAGCTACCCTGGCGCACACACTCACACAGCACATGGACAGCGTCGACAAGAAGGTGCTCGACGCTAGTCACCTGTACAATAGTGTTAAGGTAAGAGTTTCAATATGAACAGCTGGGACATCACTGTAGCTACCCTGGCGCACACACTCACACAGCACATGGACAGCGTCGAGCAGGACCTAGACCTCCCCATGCGTTACAACTTCTACTTATCCTGTAGTTCTCGTATCCAGTAAGCAATCGCGCCTGCCCAATGTTTGAATAACAACTTACTTCACCTTAGTTTGCAGTGCTAGTTTATTTTTACAGAATAAGCTGGTCATAAGGTCTCTCTTCTGTAAAGCCCCACAATATCGCTTCTCCAGAACCGCTTTGGTCATCTTGCCAAAGCGATTTGTTGCAAACAGTTCGGATGAGTCATCCGTTCTCCGATCTATAAGTGCCATCTCTACAGCCAGTTGACATCAGCAATATACACGGTTAATTAAATATTTACATATCCAAGCATTCGCTCCATGCCTAAAATAATCTTAGTTAAATTTCTAAGCCCTTGCAATCTTAACAGGGTTTTGAAAAATTCACGAGATTATCTCAGCAATTTTTTTACCTCAATATTTTTCCGGTGTTTGCATATTTCGATAAAAATTTCGTCTACTGTCGACTAATTAGCATGTATTTATAATTATTTTCAGAATGGTGATAAGCGTAGTCTCCGAAAGCTCTGGCAATGGTTCCTGACCGATCCTGCCAGACTTCTGCACGCCTTAAAGAATGCAAACTGCAAGATTTATTCATAAGAGACAATAGCCAAGTAACGTAACTTTCTATTCAAATGTTTTGATGCACAATGGTTTATAAAATATCGCGTGAGATTTGAATCGCTCGACAGATTGTGAACTGAACACTTCGACTACAATAATAGAATAGAATAGTTTTATTTCAGACACCAGAGTCCATAGGTTTAGTAACAATTTTTGCATCAAAATTCGATATTTTGTATGCCGGTTTTACTGTACTGTTCCGATCCGATGAAGTTCCTAAAGTTTTTGGATAAAAAGGATGCTAAATATTTCTGAACATAGAAATCATTGGAACTGTAAATTGATAGTGAGTGTTTACTCAAATATATTTATTATACTCAATGCGATAAATATTATACTTACCTACTGATCTATTGTAACGGCACTATCAATCATTCTTGATATTTTATACAATGAATGATTATACGGACTAGTTTTTTTTAATATTCTTATTTATAAGTACCTATATTGTATATAACTAAAGCTTATGAGTTTGTATGGTATAGTAGCCAACACGAGTCGAGAGCACAGACGAATGCAGCGGGTTACCTCGCCAATGCACGGTGGGCGACCGACACTTTCGCGTTGACTGACGTACCAATAACGTGAAGCGTTAGAACTGTCGTCAAATCGACCAATGGAGAGTGCTGACGATTCGTGCCGTTTGTTATAAGATAACCCACTTACAAATTAAAGTGCCTTTTAAATAAAACGAGAGTTGTATATAATAACTTTATTTTTATTTTCTTTAAACCTACTTAGTAACAAAGGTATAAAAATCTCTAAAAATAAATTATTAAAATTGATCACAATGATTCTCTTCAAGAATATGTACAACGACTTAAAATTATATTTGTTTTAACAACCTAAAAATTGACAAGAGACTTTGTCTTAAAATTGCACCAAAAAGAACAAAATTCATCGATTTTTTTATATATGAGTTTTTATCTGTTTGAGATAAAAAATCATATATAAAAAAATCAGAAGATGCAGTAGAAAAAGTAATGCCTTAAACTTTGTATGCATTTTCTTACAATTTTTGGCTTATTTCAGGCTCTCATTATGCCTTTACAATGAACATTAATATCATACCTACGAATTGTTCTGGTCTAAAAACATGTTTTATCTTATAATAATTGTGTACTTTAACAAGTCAAGTCTTTTAAAGTTTAGTGGAGATTCCACATAAAAGGCAGTGTTGATTCGAGCTGAAAATCAGCCCATTCCATTTTGTTCTCTGCAATGACTAATCCAAGCTTAGAACTTGACCAGTCTTTCTACTCTGTGGAGGTCGTGAGTGATCCCAGTATCAAACAAACTGGTCTTCTAACGGCTTATTTACATTAGATAGTTATGACTGATTCGGTTGCTGCCCGTATTCGATCACCGAATAGTGTACACAGGTTTTCAGTTAGCCGTATCCAGCTGAAGACCGTCTTCGATGAATGCAGAACACGGCTGATTTGTTAAAACGCACCAGTCGTTCGGCTGAATGCGGTGACCGACTGAATGTAAACAGCTTAATTCGGTTAAACCGAATATAGCCGCATTCGGTGACCGACTTAAGTGTGTGTATTCCGTCCACTAGCGCCGCCAATCGTTTTTTATTAATTGTGGTAAATTTAAGACACGTAGATAAAAAACCGCACTGTAGTGTACTGAAGAAATGTATCTATTATTTTTTGACAGCTATTTTTAAAACATAACTCATGGCTATAAACAGCCAAAACGGCAATTATTGCTAAAAGTGGCCACTTTTAGCAAAAATATCGACTTTGGCAACTATTTATGTTCTAAAGTACAAAACATAATAAATACATTTCTTCAGTACACTACAGAGCGGTTTTTTATCTACGTGTCTTAAATTTACCACAAATAATAAAAAACAATTGGCGGCGCTAGTGGACGGAATACACGCTCATAATGCAAACGCGACATAACTACTATCAATTTATGTGATCAGTTCAGTCCCACGTAGGTCTCGGTACTTTCCGCAGCAGCGTGTCTTCGGGAGCGATGTGTATCGGGTTGTTGAAGTCCACCTCAATGTTCTCTGGAATCGCGTCCAAGTACGTTATGTGGTCAGTCAGATTGTCTGTAAAACAATTTAATGTGTTAGGGCTTTACAAAAAATAATGGTCTTACGGCGCCACCCACTGACCGAGTGAATCGACACAAGTTGACGTTTCATTAGTCAATGTCACTCGCCGAATCGTCGCGTTTATAACTTTGTGCGGCGACAAGTTCGAGTTGTTATATAATGGGTAAGAATTTGATCGATCATCCTCATCGCAACCTGATGGTAATGGGCCAAGCATCGATGCGCTGTAATTATCCTTCAAAAATTGTGTCATAAATTAGCCGGAGGTAGCCAACAATCTTCTTGGATGACAAATGTCCTGTCTGTTTAATGAAGAAGCTTACTAGCAGAATGAGAGGGGCCTCGTAAAGAAGTCTAAACTTGCTTTTAGATCAGTCCTCTAAGGAGTTCAGCTCATACCGTCATCTCCTGCTGGCTCTACCGCGATATCTTTTTCGGATATTTGGGATCAACTGAATAGTCGTTTTTGCGCAATAAGGGACTGGTAGGACACTAACTTCCTGGATGACAAATGTAGAGAGCCATGAAGAAGCGGCCTTAGCGCATGACGATGTTTACCAGGGCAATCAAGGGTGCCTCACAATGAGCCACGGTAAAAGGTCAGAAGAAAGAAGAAGGCACGGTACTAAATGGTCAGATTGAGACGGAGAGAAGCGGCTGCTGCTTTAGCTGTTGCGGTTCAGCAGCGGATGGGTGACTACTATCGCTCAGAAGTGATTTTACTATAGGTACTCTTTTTTTTTGACATGGGTTTGCTTTTAACTCTAATCTTGGTCAGTGATGATAGAGACAGTCTACAATGGAGCGAGCTTACCCAGAAGTAGCCTGTTCACTCTAATTTTGAAAAGATTAGGGTTGTTAGCGTTCGGAAACACAGACGCAGGCAGAGTTCCACTCCTTTGCTGTGCGCATTATGAAAGACTCTTGGAAATGCTTAGTGCGAATTGGTGGAATAGCAACAAGGTAGGGATGGTAAGTTACAGCGCGTCTGGATGTGCGATGGTAGAAGGGGGCTGGTGGGAAGAGGTCGTAGAGTTCTTGGGCATACTCCGAAGTACAATCTGTAGAAGACCAACAAGCAGGCAACTTTGCGGCGATACTCACTGGTCAGATTGAGCCTCGCAATGATATCATCCAAGTGGCGCTGGTCGAGCGTGGCCTTCACAGTGATCCTGTGGTCGCGCAGACTGCGGCGATGTCGCGAGGTGCGCCACGTGACCCGGCTCGTACTGTTGTTGCTGTAGCTGTTGCGGTTCAGTAAGGGGAGCGTGAACACCATCTCCGAGAGAGGGGTGTTGTCGGGCCCGAATTCCTGGAACATAAAATAAAATTGAACCTAAATGCCTTATAGTCAGGATTTGCAGTATTTAAAAAAAAAACATGGTTGAGGTATCGAAACTACAATAGGCTTGTCTACTGTAAAAGTCTAATTAGTCCGTCAGATAGTTTATTAAAAATATTTGACTCGTTTATTTTCTATTGTTACGTAAACCAAAATTGACGAAGATACGACGCTTTTACAATTCTCAATATATCACGCCGCGGTATAATTTTTAGCTCCCGAGTTTTGATGCGTTTTTTCTTACTCAATATTCGTTGATTTACAAAAACAAAAATAAGTGTCCATTAATTTTCAATACTCAATGATGGACTAAATAGATTTGCAAATCATTGATGGTGGAAACTAGCCTATTGGGATCTACACTGAAACCCTGAATCACCCCCTCAATCCTTCAAACCAAGGCTCCAATAGGTTAACCTGGTGGATAGTGTCTTTCTATGGAACAAGACATACATTTTGTATTAAATCAACACTAAAGACATCTTACCAAGCATTTCCCGCTAACACAATAGGAAGCATTTCTCTTGCCACACGACGTCCCCAGCGGAAACCAGCCCTCTTGTCCGTTGACTAAGTAGAACCGATGGGACACGCGCTCATCCTGACAAGCTATGCGACACGGCCGGTCTGGGTCCTCTGTAATTAAATATGAGAGATGGTTTTGTTTCATGGTCTATCAAGTGGACTACTGTGTCTCATTTACAAATGCTGAAATTGGTATTACTTTGTGAGTGAAAAATAAAATAATATAGTCTCTGATCAGTGGCCTATAGCTGGTGGAGACTTACCCAAAGCTGGTGATATCTGCATTCCCAATCCAGACAGTCTTCTCACTCTATCTTTGTACTTGGTGCAGACCATGGTCGCGTATTGATACGGCGACTTCCTTTGAGTGCAACCCTGAAAAAATAAACAATGAGATTCAATTTTTCTATGATATGATCAGGAGCAAAAATCTTAAGCTTCGGCATTTCAGGAACATCGCAGTGATGCTTTAGTATTGCTGCTTTGCCTCTGCGCCCAACCTGCAACCATTCTTTTATTTTTTTAAATGAATTTTAACATTTTGGCCTCATTAATTGGTTTGGGAAATAAGGAAATAACCTGTCGCAATTAATACATACAGGTGATGATCTGCTCATATTTTGAAATGTTTTACTTTTTATTTAATTTTTGGCTTTAGTTTTGGCAGTGTGCATAATTTGTTCCACAGTACATTTATACCAGACAAGATTTAGACAAGACCTGTAATTGGCTATCAGATTATCACACTGTTACTTATCACCATTGTATTTAGCTGTAAGTCTCCCATAGTCTTTAAATAAATACTCACGGAGTCAAATCTAATTTGTAAATCGTAGTTTGTATGTGGTGGTTTAGATGTCGCCACCCACACACACACACACACACAGTCCTCCTAGAATAATCTGGGCTCATCATCTGCCTAGCCTTTTCCCAACTATATTGGGGTCGATTTCCAATCAAACCGTATTCAGTGGAATAGTATTTTCGTGGTGGGGCTGCCTACCAAACCACCACAACCTAATCACTAGGTAACATGGTAGTTCTTGGCAAGACTGGAGTCAGATTTTTACTGCCTTCTGATAATCCGTAACGACTGCCAAAGTTCTACAAATGCCAGCCGGGACCAACAGCTCAACGTGCTTTCCGAGGCACGGAAGAATCTCGGTATGTTGAGATGGTCACCCATCCAAAGACCAACCTTGGCTACCGTTGCTTAACCTTGAAGATCGATCCCTGCGGCTGTTATTCTTTAGCCATGAGCTCCTCTATAATAATCGGAACTGCAACTATTGAAAGTACTTACGGAGTCAGGTCTGGTATCAGGCGAGCACAGCTGTATACTGGTGAGCGGCCTGTCCCTGTGCTGCGAGGCCACGAGGCGCAGGCCGGCGCCGGGCGCGATGCAGTGGTAGTGGCAGCCCGACGCCGGCCGCCACTGGCCGCCCGCCGCGCGCCGCCACGTGCCCGACGACTTGGCGCTGGGAAACAGTTGCACAGGTTACATGTTAGCGCGGGCCTGCGGACGGCGAGCCTTGGGTGCTCACCGTCCGATCAGTACCTCTACCATGAGATGTCATCGAAAACTTACTCGCTAGCATTAAACTCGCTAGCGTACTAACGTGGATCGAATTTTGGATCGAATAGTATTCGATAATGCTCGCACCATGAGTTTTATGGAGTCTAACGCAGGCGCTAACGTAAGCTCGATAGATCGCGTCGTTTTCTAGCTAACTTCAAAATACAAAATACAAATACAAAATTCTTTATTTCAAATAGACCAGTTACAGGCACTTTTGAATAGTCAAGGTCTGTCAGTCAAATAGATGAAGCTAATCCTGCCGCGCTAATGACAAGAGCAGCAGGTTGTTCTCCAACATAACACACCCACCGACCCCGCCTCCAGCGCGACAGTTGCACGTTCCAAAGAGTAGATCCTGTGGAGAAGAACGTGCAAGAAACTCCAAGGACACTCTTTTAAACCAGTTGCCATTGTTTACAAAATCATGTTTACATTCGGTGCGAAAAAATTAATGAGTAAAACTATACAATGCAAAAAGAATGAGTCTACACAATGCAAATATAGTCTCACAATCTTTACACTACTCGTTAGAATGCTTCAGTAGTTCACTATATATGTTTTGTTTCTTTCTTTCTCATTAATAAGAAGAGAGGACGGCTTGTAAGCTAAAGATGTAGTGTTATCGCTATGCTTAAAATGTTAAGACAGTCGATATCACAAAATAAAACCGACTAAATAAAAATTTACGGTTAGTGAAAAACATAACATAATTAGTGGTTATTGAATTTTTATTCCTTACTAGCTGACCCGCGCAACTTCCTCTGCGTCACATTTTCCATTATTGCTCCGCTCCTATTTGTCTTAGCGTGATGATATATAGCCTAAATGGGCAATCTAACACTGAAAGAATTTTACAAATCGGACCAGTAGTTCCTGAGATTAGCGCGTTCAACCAAACAAACAAACAAACTCTTCTGCTTTATAACATTATTAGTATTAGTATAAATCGGTCAATGTCGTCATGACAGATAAAAAACGTTAGTGACTGTCGAATAGATTACGATAAGCTTTTACCATAATAACGAAATCTAGTGCTCATGGTACGAATTTTATTTCTTTCAGTGACCGCTAGGGGCGCTGTACATAATGTCATACAAATATTTTACGGAGACGCTAGCGAGTTTTGGCTGCGTTAACTCATGGTAGAGGTACTGAACCAGCCGGTCTATTCTGTCGACATCTTACCCTGTACACTTGGGTGGAGTGAACGACAAGTGAGCTGTCATTCCATCTTGTTTGTGTGGATTTTCTTTTATGTAAAACGTTACCCCAAACCTGGATTTTCTCCTATATCGTGGGTGTGTTTACAAACATACAAAGTCAGGCCATACAAATATTTGTTCCGTGCGGGAATCAAATCCACGACACGTGGCGCAGCAGCCGATCGTTCAACCACTGTGCTAACCGTGCCGTCAAAAACACTTGACAGGCACTTAGACGGTTTGACAGCTTATTTGTCGTTCACTTCGCCTGAGTGTTCACTTGACATGTTTACAGAATCGCACTGCAGGCCCTGGTCGACCGCGCATTGTGTTCCACGCGCGCCTCAAGGAGATGTCAGCATAGTAGACAGGGCCTGCCAAGGCCAGTGCCGGACAGGGTATCGGATTTGTTCGAAGGAGTCACCTAGATCGTTCCAGGCCTTAGAACGCAAAGGGCATTAGGAGGAACACGGATGGGTTTTACTCAGTAAGAGTCTGACACTCCCTTCTTCCCCGCCCACAGCGGGAGGTCAGGAGTCATTTGATAATTTTCCATCCTTAAAAAAAGGGTTAGGTTAGGTTAGGGTTGCGGAATTTTCCGAAAGTCATTGCAGGCCTGGAACGCAAAAGGCATTAGGAGGAACACGGGTTGGTTTTAGTCAGTAAGAATCTGATACTCTCTTCCGTGTCACCCAGAGTTTGAGGAGTAATTTGGTGAATTTCCATACAAAAAAAAATGGTTTATATGTTGCCAATCACTGTTCTTTCTTTACAAGGCTTAGAGTGACATCACTGGAACAATAAGATGGTAGTTGGTGAGTCGAAGTGCTTGCGCTACGATATCTAGAGCTCAAACGAAACACCAGATAAGCTCAAGGATCATAGGAACAGAAACGAGACTGACCGTTCCGTATAAGGAATATTACTGGATAGTCTTTGTTTATTCTCTTTAGTTTTGTCGACACTGTCGATTGCGGGAAGCCGATGGATGCGACACGCACAGGACCAGTTGATGATTCCCAGTATATAACACAATCCATAAAGGATTTGTTCAGGCAATGTAGTAAATACACTATATATGGTGGTACTTACGGTGGTGTATGCGGCGTGGCAGTTCTCAGCGCTTCCCACTCGCAGTCGCTAGGCTTTAGCGAAAACTCTGTGTCAGGACTCGATGAACATGTGAATTTCTGGAAGGTAAAGAACGGTTTTTAGGATTACTGCACGATTTTCTTGGCGCATGACGTCGTAAGAAGTCTCTGGACAAAAACCATCAGTCGCTCATTTCTTTATTAACGTACTATTACAAAATTCCTTGAGATCTCTAGACGCTCCTGAATGCAAGATCAGTTTTTATAGATCCTTCTAACAGGCAATACTGGTTTTACCTGTGGAAGTAATAGAAGAGAAGCAGCGGGAATAAAGATTGAGCAGTATACACACCTGGCAGACCCCGCTGATGCAGAACATAGGAGACACATTGGAGCAGGCGGTTCCGTCCGGCAGACTCCAGCCGCGCGACTTGTAGCCGCCGCCGCGGGTGTCGCACCACACGGCGCAGGCACTGCTGACGTCTGTTACATGAGGAAGAGTAAGTTAGCCGGAAGAAGGTAGATGAAAACGCTGAAGAAATTGATTGTATGGCGAAAATAGGATAGCTTAAAGCATAGTTAACTTTGGCTATCAATAATGACAAAAGTGATGACGTGATTGTTGAAAATGGGACAGCAGATATTTTTTTTTGTTTTTAGGATGGGAAAATCATGAAATGGCTCCTTCCGCTCTGGGCTGAGTGGAAGGGAATGTAAGACTCTTACTGACTAAAACCCATCCGTGTTCCTCCAAATGCCTTTTGAGTTCCAGGGTCGCGGTGACTCATTCGAATGAATTCCGCAACCCTGGCACGCAGAATTCAGACCCAGAGGTCCCGGGTTCGATTCCCAGCGGAGGCAAATTTTTTGCTCGGTTTTGTTGGTGGTAGGACTTGTTCTAAGTCCGGCTGGCAAGCTACCACCATCATTGTCTAAGTCTGTCGCCATAACAACTATGTTAACAGCATTGTTGTGTTTCGGCAGTTAGAGGTATGATAGCCAGTTCCTCTGCATAAGAGGATACCGGGTGAAACTCGATTCCATCTTCGGCCTAATTATCACTTTCCATCAGGTGAGATTTGGGCCAAGAGTTTCCCCGTTTTGCATAAAAAAAGGCACTGGCCCTAGCAAACGCCGTCTATTATGCTGGCATCTCAGGTGGGCTTGGAAGACAACGTGCCATCGATCCGATCCCGATCCTGGTCCTTATCGGACGGCGAGCCACCTGTCGCTCACCGTCCACGAAGACCAGTACTCACCATCAGAATCGATCCTCTGCAGTCCAGTTCCAATGAGATCAGGGTCCACATCTCGAGCTCTCAAACAGATCTGATCAGCGAACTCTCTCACCGTCATTCTGGGTACGTTGCTGCACTGCAATTGAAAAAACATTGTTGTTTAAACTTCTGCTTTAGACTCAAGAAGAAATGAAGAAGTTTGAAATGAAGTTATTTACCTGTTGAGCGTGACACGATTGGAACTTCTTGTCGTGTCCAACACAATAGTTTTTGCCATTATCGTGTCTGTAACATTAAATTTTAAAACATAAACAGTACATCAATTCACGTTGATATTTTTAAAACTAAGTGTTACCTACTACAAATATTATGCTGTTGATGGACGCGAGACGCACAGAACTTGCAGTGTGGCGACATTTCGAGGAGGCCTTTGTCCAGCAGTGGATGTCTTTCGGCTGATATGATGATGAGAAATATTACGACTACTGTCTACAGGCAGTGAATTCTAGCTTCATAAGTGATAATAAATCTCAAGGAGCTAACTGTACTAGGAAAAAAGGAAATTTCAGAGATTTCGAAAGACAGTGAAGATAAGACAGCTTAAGAATTGGAGTTTTGTCGGAAACATAATAAATCAACGGGTCTGCTTTAGGAGAATCAGCCAGCACATCGAGCTACCCGACGCTGTCAAATTTTCCCAATCAACTATGAATCTAATCCCTTAGTGATAAAGATGAAAATGGAATTTGATAGATTGTTGTATGATTAATATTATGAACTTAATATGATTACACTAAAGTGGCCTTTTTAGACTCGCTGTTCAATATCACACAAACCTCGGTCTATTACACCTCCGAGTAGCTACTGCGACCCCAGCGGCAGCCGGAGCATGTGTATCATCGACCAGACAGGCGGAAGCGCATTCGGACCAGCCGGACCAACGTCCCCACGAGCCTCTAACAACTGTAGACCCTTCACGTTCGACGCATTCTCCGCCACGACAGTACTGGAATGAAGATAATTATGGAATGAAATGGTGAATATTATGTGATAATAATAAATAATAATAATATCCTTGGACATTTCACACAACGCCATATAGTCCCAAGCTAAGCAACCTAATGTTGTGTGTGTTAATAATGATACGGTGTAAAAAAAAGTCCGCAAGTGAGGCCGAAACTACGGGCTTCAGGCTTAGAGAGTAGCCCTCTAAGCCGGAGACACCACTTCTTAAATAATTCAACGAGAGTTGTCATTGCATCTTAAGAGTCCTATTACACTTTTTACGGAAATTCATAATTTTTGACGCTGTAATTTTCAGCAGCAGTAAGATATTTTAATTATTTGATCATGAATAACGATACTGCCAGTCTCTTTCTTGTAAGTTAGAGTTACACATTTTCATTTTTCTTTTCGTGTAATTTACTATAAATATTTTACGAACTCAGTTTGCAAGAAAAAATGTCGGCGATGGAACTTTGACGGTCAAATTCACATTGTTACAATCAATTCTTTTAAAAGCTGAAATTACTAAAAGGTAAGTTGAATTTTTTACTTGTTTATTGGAGTTCTAGAATTTCTTTAAATTCCTTGAGTTTTCAGGGAAAAAAACGTAAAGAAAGCCAAATTTAAGCCAGAAATGTCTTGATTCAGTGTCCATTATATTCCAAATAAAAACAATTTTATCAAATAAATTAACATGATATAAAATTTCAATCTACAATGAATACGTTTCATTAGTTTTCGTTTGTCAATATAATAAAAAAAAATTACAATAAATAAAATTAAAGTACTATATATTCTGCGTCAATTCAGCGCGCGCGCTCCTCAGTCTCGCGCGAGCGCCCAAATAAATTATAATCCTATTCAGAATAGTAAGTATAAAAATTGTTTCGCGGACTATAAATGTACTCCCAACGCAGACCAACGTAACTTCGTTTATTGCAAACGAGCATTCACGATTCGTAATAGGACTCATAAAGGACAGCGAACCTATCAACAGTTCAACTTTTTTACCATGTCTTCCCCACATCTCGTTCCCTCTAGAGCAGGATGTGAGGTCCACGTATATCTTTCCCTCTGACAGTGAAGGTCTCTACAGATGTCTTCCAAACTCTGGGCTCCTGAATGTCGACTTCCTCTTCCATATTTCAACATGCCTGAAAATTTAACAAGGTTTTATATGTTTTATTTAATGGTGGTATTGTAGCAAAGACACTTAAATTTCGTTCCGTCTTTTTAACGAGTCTCCGAAGAGACTACTACACCTACAGGATCATGATCTAAATAAAGAAACAAAGTGTCAGTAAGATCCTTACATTGCTGATCGGCATCAAATCTCTCTCCAGGTAAGATGCCCTCTGCACTGTGGTCTAACTGACCGGCTGAGTTGCCATGATCCAGGAGACATCGAGACTGTACTGTGCTGCAAAATAATTATATTTTTAGAATAAGAACTTTGAAACAATTTTGAGGACTGCCAACCGTAGTCTTATTCTTTTCGAGTCGATAGTGACCCTTATTATAGATTACGCACCGAGGGGATTAATCAGTGCCTTATCTCACGGGCGTCATATTGAATCCCGAACACAATGAAGGATTCGAGAGGTAACTTTCGCGCACAGCGAGGGAGTTAATGCTGAATGCAGCAAGGGATTTAAGCTAGCTCAAGGCAAAGACACCTATAACCCTGAGGAGCATACTTTACTTTTTATACCCAGTGCGAAAAAATTGTGCTTCAGACATGAAAAGAGGTGGTGCGCATCAGCCTCCGCTGCGATGGAGCTGGGCTCCAGCCCGCCGTCGGACAATAATATTGTACTGGATTTCATTATAACCCAATAATAAGCAATAATGTGATTTGAATTTGGAACCCCATATTGACTGCGCTCGCTGCCCTAGCAGCGAAGGCCGCTCGCGGGTTAGAATGACATACTTTAGGTTAGGTTTGTAAGGCAAACAATTTTTCTTTTTCGTGCAGGTGGTGTGAAAAATATTTTGTACGTGATACTTATTACTGTAGTAATAAGTGAATTCAATTGTAACTTTGGGTGCGATGGTGGGAACAAAATGAAGAGTTCCTCTTTTGAAAAGGAACTACTCTCCTAAAAGCTTTTCGCTGATGTCTACTATAAATGGCAACGTCAGGTGTTGGTGTCGTGATGAGTGTTGTTATATGGAACGTGCATTGCTGGCTTGCAGCGTCGTTCGTATGCCGACGCGAACGTGTAGCTAAGTAAATCAGTTACTTCAGTTTAATCAAAACTTTCTGCAAGGTAATATGAAGTTACTCACTCCAGAAACTTCTGCAAATAGTTCTTGCTGCACTGCGACCAGGTGATCTTCCCGCTGCCGAGAGTAGGACTCATGATGTAGGCACTGGGGTCACAGCCGTTGTCTGCAAGAGGTCCGTCGTGGCGCATGCCAAGGCTGGAATATAGGATGGTTGAAGTGAAATAGTGATGAAAATAAAGGTTGATCTTTTATCCATCTTTCCTTTGATCTCCCTCTCCATTTCCAGGTGGAAATGGAGAGGGAGATCAAAGGAAAGATGGATAAATTTTGGGAGATATAATTTAAAGGAAAACTTGAAGCCAATCTCAAGTAGGTAACAAGTGACAAGGGTACGCACTAGAAAAAGATGCAAAAAAGACTCTAAGCTGGTGTTAATTCCAATATATTTAGCTGATTTCCAATCTTCTAGCGTTTCTATATTTCGATAAAAGGTGTCGTTTCCAATTGAGTTTAAACTTATCCAAGATTTGGTAATATTTATACCTAAACGAGAAAGCAGACGTTCTCTAAGTAAAACTAATTTATTCTAATAACGATCAAATCAATTGTATCATCATTTTAGATTCATTCTTTCAGTTGAATAACTTGACATAACTCAGCTGCAGGTCATCTGTAGGTAATTGGAATTAGATTCGTCTCGTATTTATTTTATTTGTGACATAACTGTAAATATAAAAATGTTCATAGCTTCGCGGTTGCTTCTGGTAAAAGGGTTATCTAAACTTCACGCTGCTAAGCAAGGTCAAAGATCAGACAGTGCATAATAGTTGTTTTACATTAACTGAGTATTTTAGTATTTAACAGCAGTTCACGGCTGACTTGGCGTAACAGTTAGAACTATTAAGGCTGGGTTGCACCATCTTACTTTAACAATAACAAACATCGAAACTTCAGTTAAAGTATCGATTAGGCCAAAAATTAGTTGCACCATTTGACAAATAGTTAAATGACGTCATAACTTTAACCGTAACTGTAACCGCTCACTTTCCGCTGGTTAGTGTTATTGTTTGTGTTAAATTATCCGTCAACTATCAAACGCGTTGAATATAATCTCTTGACTTGACTCTTCCCTTTAACTTTAACAAAGCTAATGAATTCGCTGGTGCAACACATTTCACTATAACCGTTAAAGTCAGCGCTACTGTTAGTGTTAAATTTGACGCAAACTTTAACTATAACTTCTTCTATGGTACAACTCAGCCTAAGACATGATTATGACAAATCTATTAGATAGAAATACCCTAAAATATAAAGTACCAATTGCAAATCAACCGGTTGGAAACCACAATGATTGCTGAAATTGGATTGAATTTAGAAACTTATTAGGCTAAATATAGTTTAGTAATTTTGCTAAAGCCTGTAAACTAAATCAAAATTAGTAACGAAGCTGTTATTTTTGTTAACCTTACCTGCAAATGCAATTTACAGAAGCATGATCAATTAAAGAACTGTCTGAAGAAGAAGCGTATATTTATAATTAAGAGTTACTTGTGCTATATCGATGGTCTAGAACACAGACGTGCTAAGTGCAAAATTTTGATTTTTTAACATTTAAATGCCAAATGTACGTACATAATAAATGGGTATTTTTGTATATTTGGAATTTAAATGTAAAAAAAAAACATAATTTTGACGTAACACGTTTTTCTTCTAGACCATCGATATAACCTTTTCCTTTTGATATCCCATAAATTTAAGGCTTTCTATGTTTAAAAGTCCTTAGTATCCTTGTTGTGTTGTTAATTTGTTTGTAGAACAAGTATTTTGAATGAAAGATAAAACTCACTTGAAACTTGAAAAAAAAATACTTCATAAGCCAGGTGATTCTTTGACATAGTGTCATTAATACCCTAGGGTTATAGGATATCAACAAAAACAAAAGTGAGGGCAGAGAAAGAGATAAAATCAAGAGAAGTAATCTGTTTGTTTGTAGTAACTTACTTGTGTCCGATTTCGTGGGCCACCACATAGACACTCTCAAAGTGCCGTCCTTCATTGACCGTGCAACTACTTGTGACGGTGCACATTCCAGCTACTGGCGCCAATCCTGTGGAGAAATTTTTTTTATTAGTTGTTTTAGGTCATGGAAAAAAATATTATCAATCCTTTCTTCTTTAGATTCCTGTCAAGAGCAACTAACAAAATAGTTACATTTAACCATCTCTTCAGAATTCAATTCAAAACCTATACTTTCCAGATTCTCTGAACATTATTTTATGATAACATTCATTTGACAACTTCTGTAAATTATTCGCGTGTATAAAACTTTATTTCGGGTGACTAAGACCCATAGAAAACTTAACCTAGTCAATACAGTACACGCTTAACACAACAGAAAATACACACAGACCACAAAATATTGATACCTACAAAAAATATATTAACACGTTGGTGATGTTGGACATAATACATTATTGCCACACCAATTGGATGTAGAGCATTATGCCAGATGAAAGCGTCACGAATGACAGTAACAAAAGTTATAGGCGTAATATTGAGTCGTTTTAAACTACTTTACACTAAATTATCATTACTGTAACAAATGTTGTTGACTTTTTGCTATGTGAAGCTTTTCTTAAGAAATAAATGTTAAGAAGTTGATAAATGAAAGTGTCTGGCGGACTCTGTCTTCATATTTCTAGTTATCACCATTAGCCATGTATGGTAGTGTTTCATTTTCGCTGATGATCGATTAAATCGACTTGATATCACTAATGTAATACTTTTTATCATAATACTTCTTGGTTCTCATAATATTGATTAACTACTGATTTGGATACAAGTTCTCTAATTTGTGTGATATGTTTATTTAAATAAAAGTTTTGAATAATGACTTACCCACAACTTGACTGCTAACTTTTCCGTTCTTATTGACTACATACAAATCCAATCCCGTCAAAATCAGTGCATGATCCCAGTGCAACGGATCATTGTCACCAGGAGGATTCTCCAGTCTTTGCCATGTGCAGAAGTTACTCAGGAATCTATCGATATCATGTGGCCTCTTCAAATTGGCCGGGTCTTCATGCAAAATCTCCAGTCTTTTAAGTATAAAGTTCACAGGCCTTCCTAGAGAAGGGTCGTGGTATATCAACTGTACTGCATTGATCATCGCCAGTACGAATCTTACTAATTCTCTCTCTGTATCTTTAGGAAAATTGACTGTCATATGTTTGTATAAATCTCTATCTACAAATACTGCAGTTTCCACAAACACTGCCGGTAGTACTGCCCTTCGTTGCCTGTTCACTCCATTCGATAGTTTCTGAATAAAGTCTGTTAATGTCTTATTTCTATGTGCTAAATTAACTTTGAATTCTTCTAAATTATTATTTACATCATTGACTGGTGCTTCACGTTTTCTTCTGTGCTTAGACCATGTTTTAGCAGATTGTGGTTCATTACGAATTATGTTTTCTCTTTCAATACATGTTTCATCTTCCTGTACTGGATCTATTTGTTTTTTGACTATGACATGGGCTTTTGCATGGTCATCGTGAAATCTTTCTGGCAGTGGATGTATAAAGTAGTAAGTGTCATTAGACCTGACTAAGCCTCTCTGTAAAAGAAGTTATGAAATGAAAGTGCTGTTAAAATTTCTCATGATTGTGTCTAGAATTAATTGTTGGCTATTAAAATTTATTCGGCCTAGATATCTCGGACACTAATGATGACTACAGATGTATGTAATAACAGCTTTTACTGCTTATTGTGTGTGAGGTATATTACGTTTCTTTATTAACATACTATTGTGAAAATAACAATTGGTTTCGCATTATAAATGAATTTGATTAAGAATTTCTAGTGGTTTATTGTATTCACAATTTTAACATGTCTATAGTTTCTAATATATTGCCATTTATTATTTTCATTACGGGATTACTGACAACCACTTTTACTGGAATTTGTAACTACAATACCGTTCGGGAAAAGAGTTTGCTGAGGAACTCGGGGTAGGCCTTTGCCCAGCAATGGTACAGCATGAAAAAGTTTAAGCAGTTTTGGACTCACCACATTATCACAGACATAGAGAGCTGCATTATCACTCCTATAGTAACACAGATCCACCTCCTCATCAGTGTGGTCGAGTACCGCCTCCGTATTGTTGAACCACCTTCTCATCAGCAGGAACTGAGGGTCTAGGAAACTGTTTCTGGGGCTAAGCTTGATATCTAGATGCTTCTTTAGCCCGACTAGGTCTTGATCGTCGTACAGGAGTGAGCGTTTACGAGGCTTTGGCTGCTGGAGATGTGCTACTTCGAATTGTGCTTCTGGAATCGAACGAAGTGCACATAAATATAAATGAAAAAAAAAAAAAACCCTAGAAAGTAGGTATATAAAATTAGCAGTCATTTAATTTTACATTTAACAAATAAATTTTTGATACAGTGAACATTATAATCGAAATTGTCAAAATTGATTTTAATAATGAAAACTATTCAATTGATGATTTCACTAAACAGTCTGCCATTAACAATGTTATTTGATAACCATTATTTAATAGGCTTGATATTATGGGATAAGGCCATGTAAGATCTACAATTGATAGTGATCACTCCTAAAATTTCTAATATAATTATGCGTTACCTAATCCAGCGTTAGAAACACACTATTTCGTTAACAGGAATTTTATAATGGTTCCATTGCTGTGCGATTTATTAAGACTATATTTTTTATAAATTCAAGATCCTAAAGGTTCACCATGCCCAACGTCAGTCTTGATTGACAAATACGGCTTGGGTATCAGAAAAGTGGTTTCTCCCATGGCCTGTCAACACCTTTAATTCACCTTATTTGAGCTGTACAGCTTTCGCAGTATAATAAACAGCATACTTTCTGTTTTTCTTTGATGATTAGTGTTCTGCTCATATGCATAAATAATTACTTTCATTCTTAGTTGTGGTCTGATTGGTAGTTAAGCCAGAGAAGGAGTAGTGGGGTCAATAAAAGCCGATGATGAGCTGGTCAATATAATTATGTCCTCATGTAGTCATAAAGGTACCCGAAACTATCAAAATTTTCCCAATCAACTTTGGACCTTATAACTTATACGGTAAAGTTGAAAATCCATTAAAGTTTGAAAGATTGTTGTGGGTCAATTAATGCCGATGATGAGCTGGTCAATATAATTATGTCCTCATCTACAGTCGCCAGCACATAAGGTACCTACCCGAAACTATCAAATTTTCCCAATCAACTTTGTACCTTATAACTTAAACGGTAAAGTTGAAAATCCATTGAAGAAATTTGACAGATTGTTGTAACTTGATGTGCTGGCGTCTGTACCTAATTTATTTGAGGTGCATAATGATGGCTGATAAATCCTAATATATACAACTAGCTGACCCGCGCAACTTCGTCTGCGTTACATTTTCCATTACTGCTCCGCTCCTATTTGTCTTAGCGTGATGATATATAGCCTATAGCCTTCCTCGATAAATGGGCTATCTAACACTGAAAGAATTTTTCAAATCGGACCAGTAGTTCCTGAGATTAGCGCGTTCAACCAAACAAACAAACAAACTCTTCTGCTTTATAATATTAGTATAGATTATTTCGTTACTGAGTGAATGACAGACAACAGCCGAAACTATCGATTGTAGAAAGCTGAAGTTTAGCATGTAGGTTCCTTGGGGAGTGTATGGGAAGGATTTCCCGAAATTCCCACGGGAACGGGAAAGCGGGATATGTTCGTACGAAGTCGCGGGAAAAAGGTAATTATATATAAGACCACAGATTATTTTTTGCGCCAGACTAATCTCTGCTTTCGGTTCCTCTGGAAGCTCGTCTGAACATAGTTGGATAAAGGTTTCTTTTACGGTTGGTTAGAATGTGTTGAAATGTATTTAACACATTTGCAAAGATATGGGGTAGGTAAAAAAATCTCATTTCGAGATAGTTATAAAAAAAAATATAAATACCTAGTAGCTACTCTTAGACGATAATTAATAAACTCAAAATACATTCCAGTCCATATTTTTAAGGTATTTTTAATTCAAATGGTCAAACAACAGAGAAAGAAAGTGATCAATCAGTCACAAGTCAATGAACTACGGATCTTCACAGATGGCTCAAAACATCCAGGGGCACTACTCTCCCTAGACCTCAAAATTAGCTTTCACCTACCACTAGACGAACACAGCTCGATATTCCAATGCGAGTTTATCACCCTAACACAAGCTGCAACAGTCGTCTAGGCTCCAATATTATTATTTTACTCTTTACGTCTAGGGATACCTACCTACACAACTACGCAATCAGGTTGTCAATTCTACTAATTTTCACATAAGCATCTCAATCGCAATCTGTCAAAAATGTATGAAAATGAAAGCTTTTTTGACAGTTTGTGATTGACATGCGAATGTGAACGTTGTTTAAAAATTAGTAGAATTGGCCCTCAGATTGCAGACGTACCTGCCACCCTTCCTGTGCACAAAGCCCTAGAAAACAAACCATTTAACAGCAAACTAATAATATATCTAAGTGTCATATGGCCCTGGAGAGTATATCGCTGTCGGCGCGTCCCCGAGCAAAACGCAGCGCTAGCCGTTTTTTGTGCAGTTTTTTGGAGCTATCTACTCTTTATCCAAAAGAAATATCAACTAATAAAAAATACACTAAATTTCTACATAATCTTGGCTTCAAAATGGTAGATTTAATTTTTTATCACTAAGTATAATGTTTAAGTAATCTCCTCACAACGAAACCACAGAAATGAGTGAAATGAATCTTCTCGAAAACTAACGATTATTTTGATTTTGTACTTACCCTAATGGATAGGCAATTTAATTATGAACATTTTGGTAGAAGTATTTTTTTTCAAACGACCAAAATTCGATTTTATAACGATTTTATTCAACATTTTGAGCGTATTCGCTATTGTATCTCTTGCGCTGTTATTAAGGGAAAAAATGCTCAAGGTTATTTGCTCAGGGTACGGCCTTAACAAAATCACCCTCCAGTGGATTATAATTTATTTACTAGAGGCCGCCCGCGACTTCGTCCGCGTATAAATTCTCGTTATTCCCGTGTAAATCCCGATCCCTCGGGAACTCCGGGATGAAAACAGCTACCTACATAGGTACCAAATTTCATCGTGATCGGTTCAGTAGTATAGTAGTAGTAGTGGGTAGAGTATTTGCGTGAAAGAGTAACAAACATCCATACATTATCACAAACTTTCGCATTTATAATATTAGTAGGATTTAACTGATATCATTATGTATGTCTAATTTTGTTATCTCAGTGAAATAATGAATGGACTATTACAAAGTTTACAAGTTCACGCCAAAAAATACATGATCTTGAAAACAGTGTTGCAACAAGAACTAAATAGATAAGATTATTGACTAGGTTATTATCTGTCTTAAAAGTCTCTACTTTAATTAAACTAATTAACAGTAATTGTGAGATTTAAGTAAAACAACTCGTACAAACCGTTAGGGTTGGCACCGAATAGGAATATTTTTTCAGACTCTGTTAAGTGTTCTAGCAGCTGCTTTGAGTGGTCCTGAAACAACAGAAAATATACGGTTAAAGAAAGTTTCAACTTTTTTTTATTTGTGAAGAGTTTGCTCTAGTCTCTCTAGTCTTGGTCAGAGATGACAGAGACAAAGACTACGATGGAGCGAGCTTACCCACAAGGAGCCTGTTCACTCTAACTTTGAAGATATAAAACTATAATCTTAAATAAATCAATACATCTTTAAAAGCAGTTCCTTCTTTTATTCTTTCTTTCAGCAGACAAAGTTAGCCGGAAAAACATGGAGGTGGCCTTGCCCAGCAGTGAGACAACAAAGGGCAAATAAAAAATATCTTTAAAGCTTAACGGTACTAGTTTTTAATCTTCTATTAAAAAATCTTCTGTTTTTCTACAAATTGTTTATTCCAGGTAGAAACATAAGACATTAGTTACCATAAGATATCTAAACTCTCAACCCTACAAGATTGTTTACTCAACGTAAGATCAGAGGGCAAACTAGCTAAAAGAAAAAGCACTTAAACAACATCAAGTATATAGAAAAGTTGACCCCGACTCATACTTGGGTGTGGGTTCAAACAGAACCAGTAGAAAATTATGCCATTTACATATAAAACCAACAAAACAAGTGATTGGCTGTAAAACCTCCACGAGAATCTTAATCATATTTTGTTAGGATACATGTCTAAGCCGTTAAATATTTATTACATGGGTATACAATATGAATTAGATTCTCGTGCCAAATTCTAACTCAATCTATTATATTTTAGGACCTTTTCAAATCAAAGGGCTAATTCTACTAATTTTTTCAGTAAAAAACTTTCGCATTCGCATGTAAATCGCAAACTGTCAAAAAAGCTTAATTTTCATACATTTTTGAAAGATTGCGATCATAGAGTATATAACCACTAGAGAGCGTGTAGGCCGATTTCTTCTAAGTACGCGGCTCACTACAGCGGGCCGGGGGACGAGGAACAACGCGCGGCTGCAATTGGTCCGTTCAAGGTCAAGTTGCATAGGTAGCCTATGGTTAGTGGTGGCACTACTTGATTAAAGGAAAATAGTCGATATCGATAAAATGGACTTTAACATTATAAAAATACTCAATCCAAACAAACAGCGCTATAATATCTTGTTTATACAAAGTTTCCCTATTAACCTTATCTTTCCACTTTTATTTTAATTCTGAAATCTTCGAAAATCTAAAATGAAAACATGAATGTCAAACACACAGATGAAAAATCTGATACCCTCCTCCTATTTTTAATGTCGTTTAAAAGTAGTTACGTGTTTAATGTAAGTATGTGAATTGATTAAAAACTGTATTAGTTGTAATTTTATGATCATCGATAAATCGACTTCAATCATTAAACGTAACAGCACAGATTTTTACGATAAAAATACAAAGGGGAAGAAAGGGATAAAAATATAAGTATTTCCTAATGAAAGAAAGAGACTTTTCCAAAAGACATCAACGCGCGCTTCTCACAGTGTGCTCGTTCACCTAACCACCATTTTATATAGACCCCTGCAGTGGCTCATCATCTGATTCAAATCAAAAATATTTTGCGTAGTCTTTACTCTTCGATGAAAAGTTATGCCATCATTTTTGTAACAAAAGGTCTTGGAATGTTTCCCATACAAATTCACCGGGTATGAAGGCATTTTTATGCGTTATAAATTGCATAAAAATTAAAACGATTTGTAAAAACTTAGCATGCCCACAGGTCTAACAATTGGTCACAACTAAAATGGTTACTAGTGCCGCTGACTAACATCTGAGCAAAAACACTAATAGTTTTCGTGCGTCGGGGCACTGTATGCGCAGTCAAGTGGTTTAATAGTCTTTGATTGCGATTGAGATGCGAATATGAAAATTTACTGTAGAATTGGCCCTCAGATCTGTAACTCTTATGGTGTACATAATAATGACTATTCTATTCCAAAGTCGCTACTACAGTAAGTGGCGAAAGGTTCTTTTATCTTTCGATTTTAGTCCAAGTATAAGGTACCTATATAGGAAGTCCGCTATGACACTTTTGTCTACTAGCTACACTGAGTCCTACTCGAACTAAAAGAATTGCATCTAAATATGTATATATATTTTTTTGAATTGTATATTTAATTTTTTTTTTACTTTCTCGGGTCCCTGGAGACCCGGTCCTTTTGTAGGCGTACGAGGGGCCGAAACCAACTCGCAGAGGCCCCGTTAGACATTTCAAATGTAATGGAGCACCAACCGGCGATTATCCCTGTATGCACTGAAAGTATTCCCAAAGGACAATCCCCGGTTGGAGCAGTACTATTGCAGAATATGGAAACAAAAAATGAAACGCTATGGGTTTGGGTGGCTTAGTGGACTGATAATCGTTTATTATAGAAGAACTATTGGCCCCTGCCTGACCACTAACAATATACACGGCTTTTAAATGGCAGGGGTATATTTAATATTTTTATGTCTAATTAATAATATATAAGTTGTCTGTTCACTGACCGCCCTAAATCTAACTTCTTTCGTTCAATCCATCCAAAGGTTTTCTGTAAGAGATTGCTCTGTGCGATAAGACCGCCCATTGTACACTTGTTTTTATATAAACTTTTTCCTGTATTTGTTATGAGGTGTACAATGAAGTGTATAATAAATAAATAGAAAACTTGTACCAACCAAACCGGAGAAAACACTAACTCGAAACACAAACAAACAAGCGCTAGGAAGTGTGAATTCTCCACGCGACTCCCGCGCAGCCTTGCATTATAAATATTATTAGCTAAAGCTATTGTCTCTCCGCCATTGGTTATGCGCAGCCTCGACACGTTATTTTTGACAATAGATGCTTTTCGCACGAAGTTTTGCGATTAAACGGGACCTAATTGCTGTTTAAGTGATAGGCGATGGCGGAGTATTAAAGTCGTATTAGCGGACGATGAATGAGGCAGTGAAGCTAATGTGGGAAAATGAAGGGCTCGTATATGCTTTGATGACAGGAAAATCTTTCTTGTGTCGTAAGTATTAGGCCTTCGGAAAAGGGAATCAGCCGTAGCAACCTTGTTTTTAACATCGGACCCTACGTTTTATTTACGGTCATAATCACGCACCGCTATATTAGGGTTTTCTTTTCAAGGGACCCGTCACTATATATTATTATGGGTTTTTTATGTTACTCTTTGGGACGTGCTTGTCAGGAGCTCAGGTTGGGAAATACATTGTTCGAAACACAAACACCGTTAAGATGCTTGGATTATCTAGTAGAAACTTACACATCTTATTATATTACCGAATTTTTTTTTTTTTGTGATGTCTATTATTCAAATTTTGACCCAATAGCAATGCCTATTATAATTTCAAATTTATAATCTGTGACGGAATGATTCCAATTCATCGGTTTTTTTCAAATTTTATCAGATTTTTGTATTTACAGTTCCAAAAATGGTTATTATAAAATAAATAATTAAAAATAAATAAATAAATTGTTTATTTGCTTAAATAAGGTACAGAAAGTTGACAACATAAATAAAATAGATCTCTTATTATGCCTTTAAATTCGGCGTGAAAATATCGTAGTCGTTTAAATTAAATTAACTGATTCATGCTTCAGACATGAGTCATAATACTGTATCCAAGACTTCGTATTCTCGTTTGTCTCAATGAAAAGTAAGAGTGAAAGTCATAAAACATCGAAGTTTCCAATCGCTGCCGCTTAAATCTTGGACCAAACTGTGCATAGTATTGTATATTAAGCGATTAGATAGTGTTTTTTTCGATGGGTCAGCCACTCCCGGCAGATGTCTTTTTACAACTTTATTAACATCATTGTTGTGTCGCAATGTTGTGGTAAAATATTAAAATGTCATTGTTTTATTGTTCTTGACTTTTATAGGAGACGAATCGTCCTCGGCTTTTGACACTTTAGTATGGGGAAGTGTATTCTGTTATTTTGTCAATGCAGTTTTTTTATGATACCAAGCTTTAAAGCTTTTGTGATGACCCTTAAATTTCGTATGTTTAGGTGCAATCTAAGAAGATAGAGAGAGGTGGGACTTGGCACAGGGTAACTGCCCTAAAATAGCCTGTCTAAAAAAAAAAAAACAACACTGGGTACTATGACGTCTTAATGAAATATGACGTCGACGATTATATGACGTCTTAAAACACTAGGAAGTGCTGACGGACGGGCGTTTTAGCGTTTATTCCCAGTCACCACCGGTGGCGACTGGGACTTTTTTATTCCCATTTGCCTCCGGTGGCAATCCCCGCGGGGGCGACTGGGAATGAACGCGTTTTAGGGGACTGTCTTTTGTAAAAACTTGACGATCAAAAAGTGCCTCTCAGCTTTTGACTTTTGAATTTAGAACTTTGAATGCCAGGTTCAAGTGTGATGGCATGCCATCAGCTGGCGCTACTTATGCGAGAGGTCCTCTACTTTGAAAACGTAACTTATGATGAATCATAACATTGGTGCCTGAACCTGATGCCTCTATGCTGCCATCTGGGGCATGTCATTTCAGAAAACCTTCATTAATCGTCCCAATTTGTAACATTACACAATAATTGTCATCTCAGGTTTTTAAAAAGTTGTTTGCTGGTGACACATTGTTGGAGTTTCACTTATCTCCATTGCCAGATTATCCGAGTTAAGGTCTGGTTCCATCGTTCAGCTTTTACGAGCACAATCTAAAACAATTTCGTTCACTTTCCTTGGTAATTAACAAATTTTTCATTTCGTTTCTGTTTCGTTAAGTTTGAGCGCGAAAGTGTATAATTAACTTTTGATGCGTCTGTTTTGTTAGTAGTTAGTTAGGTACTTATAAAGAAAGTATCAGACATGGTGACTTGGTCTGGTTTTAGTTTCTTATTTTTACGTAATAAATAATTTGACGGGTATTATTTTGTTTGGGAAGTCGTTTAGATAGTTTTGTTTTGGGTTTTAATGTTGATTGTTGGGCAGGATTTTGCCGATGGCAATTAGACCAATTAAATAGTTTGATGTTAGTTAACTTCATCAGTGATGGAACCTAACTGAGGACAATTCTCGAATCGTCTTGCATTTGCATCGAAGTCACAAACTGTCAAAAACACCTCTATTTTCTCTAACCAAAAATAAGTTGGCAAATTGCATTTAGGTCATGCAATTTGCCAACTGTTGGACTTCTGAGGCTTTAGACAGGTGATATTCTGTCAGAAGTCAGAAGTAGCTTGGCGAAGACGATTGCCAAACCTCAAAAAAATGTTTGAAATGTCACGTGATAATTTCTTAGGTATACTTTTGCATTTCGACAATCGCCGCCGCTTATACAATGCCAATATGTTAGCAACCATAATACAGCAACTTACCTATAGCCATAAAGAAAATCTGGGGATACCAAGGTTTATAGAAATCTCTCATTGTGTAGGATACGTACCTGGGGAAAAAAACAAACACGGATATTTTTGCCCTTTGACTGCTACAAATTAGTAATACAGAGTAATAAAGCTAATACAGACATGATCCTAGTCTGTAGACTACGTCAGTCTGCCAAGGATACTGGCATGACGCCTATTCACGATAAGTCACGCTTTACCGTGATAGTCGCAGGCTTTTGTTCGGCACGACAGGAATGAGATAGACAAGGTATACATGTATTGCTGCGATTTTTAGCACGATTATGTCGTGGTCATGTCGTGATGGATGTGTTATCTTTGCAGTTTCGGTTTTCACACTACACGTACAAGTTTTTCGTATGTCTGCTACTATAAACTAAAACCGCAATTCTTGACGCAAAACGGGTAAACTTCTTTTTCAACTCATACTCGGAAAGTAGAACTGATGTTTGCAGGTTGCAAGTATTACTTTTCAGCCGTAGGGATATTCGTTTTCAACTGACAGCTGTCACATAATAAAAATCATTAATAGAGAATGTTATGTCTGAATAGCTGGCTGGACACAGAAAGAAAAAACAATATAGGTAAGCGGGAAAGCGGAAATTATTTTGTCGAGTTGACACAGAATTGTATTAACACGATGAGTTCACCAGATTCATATGTGAATTTTTATTAAGCTTATTCGTTTTTTTATTTTTACTTTCCTTTTATTGGTATTGAAAAGCACAGTGTTCACCTCGGGTGAAAGACTTATAATTTAGTCCCTCGAACTATTGGCGCCGTACCGGGACTAAATGAGTTGCTTTCAAACCTAGTATAACAATGTACTATTAACTGCTCCTAGGATTCTTCATGCTAACAGTAAGGTCTTCTTATTCTTTTCGTGTCGATGGTCCTTTGTACAGCTTTATACAATTACATCCCAGTAAATTGCCACGCTTATAGCGGGTTCAGAAGTATTTTTCAGATCATAGTGGATACAGTGGTGAGTACACACTTGGAACACTCCAATCGACCGGACATAGTTGGATCAGAAACAGCTGGTTATCAGTGTGGTAGTTCCATGGAAAACAGCCCAAATGAA
This sequence comes from Ceramica pisi, assembly GCA_963859965.1. Classification (NCBI taxonomy): domain Eukaryota; kingdom Metazoa; phylum Arthropoda; class Insecta; order Lepidoptera; family Noctuidae; genus Ceramica; species Ceramica pisi. The sequence goes on from OY982543.1 coordinate 19,136,986, forward strand.
TGACGTAGGTTACACCTAAAGCAAAAAAACTTTTGTCAATGATATCCCTTTGCGACGTCAATGACAAAAGTTTTCACACTAAAGATGACGACCGCTGTCACTTGCGATTTAAAGTCGTTCCAATAGGTTATATTAAGAATTTTCAGAGTCAAGGAAGTGTCTTCAATAAAAATCTAACCTGTGAATAGTTTCAGGTCACGGCACACTTTGATGGCTCCAAATATCATGGTCAAAACTGTAAAAAGTAAAACAAGAAAACCCCAATAACTTCAATTGTATGTAACCAATTGATATTTATGCGGACTCTACGAATGGTAGGTTTTTATTATTTGAGATTGGTTTGGTCTTGACTTTAATCTCGGTCAGAGATGACAGAGACAAAGTTTACGATGGAGCGAGCTTACCCAGAAGGAGCCTGTTTACTCTAACTTTGAATAGATTAGGGTTTTTATAAGCGTTCGGAAACACAGATGCAGGCAAATAGTTCCACTCCTTCGTTGTGCGGATTATAAAAAGACGTTTGGAAAAGCTTATTGCGAATTCGTGGAATAGCAACAAGATAGGGATGGTAAGTTACAGTGCGTCTGGATGTCCGATGGTAGAAGGAGGCCGGTGGAATGAGGTCGTGTTCTTGCGCACACTCACCGAAGTACAATCTGTTGAAGACCGACAAGCAGGCAACCTTGCAGTTTGTCTTATTTAAAAGACAAACTATATACACTTAAAATAGTAAATAAAACTCCTTAACAAAATATGTCGTCAAAATAAAATAATAAAAAAAAAATGTGGGAGGAGTGCCTAACCTTATGTATTAGATATAACAAGATGAATATTTATACTTTTTTATTTATTTTTTTAATTTACCCCATAAGCTCTAATAGACTAGTACACATAAAAGGAGACGATTCATGGTTCCTTGAAAATTAATACGAGGAATCTTATTATTACTCATTAATTTGTTAAATTCTATCAAATCGTTTAGGCTATAGACGTGGCAAAGAAAACCTACCTGCAAACTTCTGTAGGCAAAATAAAACATGATAGGCACCAGATAAGCTAAAGTGATGGGTTTTAATTTAGTAATCTTTTTACTATATAGTACACAGATTTGGATATAAAATTTTTGCGCCAGATAGCTATAGATAGATAGATAGATAGATAACCCAAGTTAAATATGAAGTACGTCCTTTCTTATAAAATAAAGGTTAGAACCGAATAGGTATTTAAAGGCACAACTCTAGAAGCGCAAGCAGATAAAGCCATAATAATATGTCCGACAAAGGATAGAGTCACACTGACAAAAATGATGGCAATGATGAACTGAAGAGTCTCAGCCCATCCAATATAAAGGAAAACTACCAACAAACTACATCTATAGTCCACACTAACTTTGTTAACCAAAAGCTGCAATTAAAAGGCGAAGAGACGAAGCGAAACGAAAAATCCGCAAACATGAACGTTTCGCACACAATAATGTTTGGAACAAAGACGTACAGAGGGGCAGACAACTGTTCGTTTAGAGTTCCGGGTTTTTATGATAATGTGGTCGTTTTGGAGATAAATATATCATTGTTGAATGGTGTGGAGATAAAGATAAAGATAGGGTAAGACAGCTTCTTTATTCCCACGAATGATAAAAGTTTTCAAAAACTCAATCCGGTACTGTTACGTATATCTATACTAATATTATAAAGAAGTAACATTTGTTTGTAAGTTTGTATGTAGGGGGTAATCTCAGGAACTACTGGTCCGATTTGAAAAATTCTTTCAGTATTAGATAGCCCATGTATCGAGGAAGGATATAGGCTATATCATCACGCTAAGACTAAAAGGAGCCGTGCATTAATGGAATGTGACGCAGACGAAGTTGCGTGGGTCAGCTAGTCATGGATATAATGAACCTGCCACCTGAATGTAGCACTTGTGACCGCAACTGTAGCAATTTGTCGGTGATATTAGCCGGATAATATCTTCTACAGCCTTGCGATTCTTTGCAAACTTTGCAATTACTGCGATTGTACCATTAGCGACTGATAAAAGGAGTCTGTTTTCCTATTTTGCTCTTATTAGCACTTAGAATTTAAACATATTGATCAAATATTTTTAAATAATCTTAGTGCCAATTCTACATATTTTCAAGCAACGACCGTATTCTCAGTCGCAATCTGTCTAAAATGTATGAAAAAATCTTTTTACAAAAAGTACAACCGACTTCCAGAAAAAAAGCACTGCAAAGTAAAAAATTACTTTAATTTCGGAAGTCGGTGTTTATGTTAGTTTTTTCGTATTTTGACACCGACTTTCGAAATTACATTGTCAAGCAGTGTTTTTTTTGGAAGTCAGTTGTATTTTTTGTAAAAAGTTTTTTATTTTTCACTTTTTAGTGGTACCCCACACCTAACAACACCACTGCAAAATCGCAGAAAAGCAAAATACGTAATTTCGATAACTTGGATGACATAAAACCATCATCCAAGTAGACGAAATCCAGCTATTTCGATTCAAAATCCAAAGTTCGTAACCGATTTTGATAAAATTTAAATGGGACCAATCTGCAAATATATCCTTTCAGATAAAACAAGAGTTTTTCAAATCGGTTCATAATTGTCGGAGTTATGAGGTAACAAACAGAAAAAAAAATACTACTGAATTGAGAACCTCCTCCTTTTTGGGAAGTCGGTTAAAAAGAGATTTTTGGCCCTCTTAAAAAACGTCCTACGCTCCGCTCGACGCCAGACGCTCGACGCCCCGCGTCTCCGTGAACGGGCACTTATTGATTTTGATACTTTACGATGTCCGATACAATTCAGTATTCAGTTACAATGTATTCGATACAAATCAATATTCATTTTCATGACAGGATTATTTTTCCAAGGAAAAATGATAAATTTGAGGTTTTCATTAATTTTTTGAATGAATATTTTGGGCGATGACCTACTTACATTATATATTTGGAAGAACCCTTGCAATATTAAAACTAAGTAATTAATTATTTGATTTATGCAAATACACTCGTAATAAGTTAAATGCATAATAATTTGTTTGTTAATTTATTCCTTTTAAAAGCTTGAACGTCCTAATCTAAGCAGGAAAATCTTTTTAAAATTAGGGGAAGTAAGTAATATAATTGCAAGGCTGAATATATTATATTCGAGCATTACCTGATTGCGTGTTTATGTATAGCTATGAAAAATTATGTAAATACTTGTAGGATTTTGTTTTAGGAGATAATTTGATAGTTTTTAATCCCGGAAGACGGGTGAACTTAACTGAAGGTTTGGTTTGTCTTTCGATCTCATGAAAATCATACAGAAGCCATATCAGGCTGTGCAAATAAGATTCCAACTTTTTGAAACTAATTAAAACACATATAATTTCCTTACATTTCAACAAGGTATCTCTGGCATTATATTACTACTGAAATTAGCAATACCGTCCATATCTTTTTAACCACGAGGATTGGCTTTAGAATCCAATCCGTATAATTCTTCTTAACTACCGCAGCCACAGCAGTGTCTTCAATTATAAACTTGCATTGCCTCTTTGAGACCGGCCCCTCATCTTCGGCCGATAAAACAAAAAAACAGAGATTCAATCATAACAATATTATAAGCAGGATGATAAAAATCATCCTAAACAATTGTTTTATTAAAACTACTTATTGCTAAAACTTCAATGCACGGCTGCACATAAGTACTGGGTATAGAACACGGAAGCGACTTAGCGGCGAGACGGTATGTCAAAACTTTGACTGCTCTAATAATTGACATCGCCGAAACTTTAAGCGCAATAAGCTTTTCTTAAAATAAACCATTCTTCTTTTTAATACACACCAAATCCGCCGATTCGCTGACACATAAGAAAACAATCATGTCGACGATATGCAACCGAGCTTGTTGCTCGCCGGCATGCCACCAACATTATTGCGTTGCGCACGCCCGGCGACACTCAGGCTGTAGTGACATGCTCGATTTGTTAGTTCCTCATGTCGAGCCGCCGACATGTCGCCGACTAATTTTCCGACTTGAGTGAAGCCACCGTCAAAAAGTCGCCGACATGGGATCTTTAAAATACAAAATTATATCGTGGCAGTAAGTGCTCGCCCCGGGTCTACGTAAACGAACACTAATGTCATTAAACTAGATTTCTCAAAATCTTCATCTCATTTGCTTAGTCTTTTCCCAACTACAGTGGAGTCGGCTTCCAGTCAAACCGGGTTCAGCTGAATACCAGTATTTTACATGGAGCTGTTGCCTACCAGACTACAACCTATTAACTGGGTAAAACGTTACTTCTTGGTAAGACTGGAGTGAGATTTACTGGCTTCTGACAATCCGTAACGACTGCCAAAGATCTACAAATGACAGCCGGGACCAACTGTTTAACGTGCTTTCTAGTCAACCTTTGTAAATATTGTATGGGCACGAATATTCTAAGAAAAGGCGGCACCAGTCGCTGCCAGCGAGGCAATTCCGTGGTCTATGGCACTGGCTATTTCTTATAACACCGTAATATCATTGTTTATGTTGACGACCTCTGCGCAAAGGTTGAGCGCTGATTGTTACAGAATAATTCGTAGGAAGCTGCACATCAAGGTATTTTGATGCTTCCTAATCCAAATGGAAGTAACTTTAAATTCGGAAGTCGGTGTTTTTCTTAGTTTCTTCGTATTTTGACACTGACTTCCGAATTTAAAGTTATTTTTTACTTTGTAGTGTTTTTTTTTAGAAGTTGGTTGTATTTTTTTGTAAAAAGTTTTTTATTTTTCACTTTTTAGTGGTGCCCCACACCTAAAAACACCACTACAAAATCGCAGAAAAGCAAAATACGCAATTTCGATTATCAAAGAATCATCTAAATAGTCAAATTCCAGCGATTTCGATTTAAAATCCAAAGTTCGTAACCGATTTTGATATGATTTAAATGGGACCAATCTGCAAGTATATCCTTTCAGATAAAACAAAAATTTTTCAAATCGGTTCATAAATGTCGGAGTTATGAGGTAACAAACATAAAAAAAAACATACAACCGAATTGATAACCTCCTCCTTTTTGGGAAGTCGGTTAAAAATGCAAACAGTTCCGTTCAATGGGGGGGCCTATTCCCATCAATTGTTCACAAAACCAGACTCTGGGACTATACTGTGAAATTCTAACAACCACAAAAACTTGGTCATAAATTAGATACCTAGCTATTTTAAATGAAGCCCAAAAAATATAATAAATTCCTCTGTTACAGAGTGACTGACAGACAACGTACAGCCGAAACTAATGCTAAAATTTTGCATCTAGGTTCCTAGAATTTTGCATCTAGGTTCCTAGAATTTTGCATCTAGGTTCCTAGAATTTTGCATCTAGGTTCCTAGAATTTTGCATCTAGGTTCCTAGAATTTCCTGAAATGCCTACGGGAACGGGATTAAACGTGATATGCGCGTACCAAGTCACGGGGAAAAGCTAGCAAAATTATAAGCTCTGGCCGAATGAGATATGAGGAGTAATTTTAGTTTTTTTTTTGCTTTATTTGTTTAAGGGATTTTTGTACACTTATGTGACGATGTCTTTTTTTTTTAATACAAAACGGGGAAACTCTTGGCCCAAATCTCACCTGATGGAAAGTGATGATTAGGCCGAAGATGGAAGCGAGTTTCACCCGGAATCCTCTTACACAGAGGAACTGGCTATCATACCTCTAACTGCCGGAACACAACAATGCTGTTAACATTGTTGTTATGGCGACATACTTAGACATGATGGTGGTAGCTTGCCAGGCGGACTTAGAACAAGTCTTACCACCAACCAAACCGAGCAAAAAATTTGCCCCCGTTGGGAATCGAACCCGGGACCTCTGGGTCTTAATCAGGTGGTGTAACCACTGGACCACGGAGGCGGTTAGTGTCACCTGTTTAGCACCACCCGGGGACCACGTGTAGGGATTCGCTGAAGGGTATTCTCCTACGGACGCGGGTGACTCGGCCCCCTAATCTCATCAATCCCATCGTACTGCTACATTATAAACTACTTAGTAAAAAATTAAAAACTAGGCTTATGTCTTAACTATAAAGGAATAAAACATTTTTGCTGCTTCATAGTATTACTAAGGAGTCTATGAATGCTTTTAGTACAGTCGCCCGCACATCAGGTTCTTCGAAACTGTCAAATTATCCTAATCAAATTTGAACCCAATCTGTTTGGTTATAAAGTTGAAAATCTAACAAAGAAATTTGATAGATTGTTGTAACTTGATGTGCTGGTGACTGTACCAATTTAACTTTCTTGATTATCACAATGTGTGCTAAAAATTAACGTGTCACCATTCTTTAGCGGTGACAGATGCGCATGAGACGCCAAACCGAACGGTTTTTATGATGCGACGCGCAATTATGTGAATTACAGTGATTACATAACTGTCATAATGACATAACATTTGCTAAATTGCACGTAACCTTAGTTTTTTCTTAGATTTATAGATATAAGTGCAGCTACACACGAAGATTAGAAAATGCTTATTGTTTAAGAAACATGAATTTCTACTTAGAGATGGATATGAGATATGAATAGATATGTTTGGCGTAAAATATGGTGGTATTAATATGATATAATAATATAACCTCAGTCTCCATAATTTCCGTTGGTATTAAGGATTTTATTTAAGAGAAACAGATTAGCATTTATTAGTAGTTTTAGTTAATTGAAAACCACATTTCAACTTTTTCGATCACTGATCCAAAAAAACAAGCAGGCACAGTGTCCAAGATAGGCAAACCAACACAAACAGCAAAAGTTACCGTGATCCAAACTTCACAATCGGGGATCGTTCTTACCTTTATTAGGGACATACACAGATCAACTTTCAGGTTTTATAAATTACTGTACGTCTGATCGTCGCGAGCTCTTGCCTAGAAGTTAGTATCTAAATATAGCAATTGTTTTCAGAATCAGCTGTGGATTCGATAATATTGAATGGAATCAAATACCTACCTAACTTAGGTAGGTATTTGATTCTTTATCTTTCAAGTTTCCTAACTAGCATTGTCTGTCATGCCTGTCAATTTTCAGTTCAAATTTCCAAACGCCTGTCCAGACAGTCTTTGAGCAATATGGTCCATAAAGCTGATTTACTAAGTACCTACCAATCACTACATCTACAAAATATCCAAATTCCTCAATATTGCCGTTACTAACTTCCGCTCTATCATTCAGTTTATTGAGCTCTTGTCCAAATCTCCTAAAATACTCGCCCACAAAGTATGAAGTTGTAACCATAACTCGCTCTAACGATATAATTATTTTCGGAATCTAGGTTAGGTTTTGACAATAAACGCAAGGTACCTAGGTACCCTAAACTCGTAGTGCGACTAAATTACTTCAAGAATTCGGCTTGCGTAACCTTTGCTTGTGCAAAGCCAATAGAATAGTTACAAGGATTGGGCAGAAGACCTACTTCGAACAATGTACGAGTAGGTATGGGCCAATAGTTGCAAGTTGAACTCTTTATAACCTTCGGTATCCAAAATTCGTCACGTTGATTACTGGTTATGAAATTTAATTGGTTATTAACATTGGTCCTTTGAAAAACACTCAGTAACTCCAGATTTTTTTTCGGGTGGATCTGCCAGATACCAGCTGATGCCCTTGAGTCAATTGAGGAACCAGCCAAGAGGATCATCCGTAATGATAGCTTCGTCGAGTCGAAGCTCCATAGTCTTGAGCACCGATGCCGAGCAGCTAGCCTGTCTGTTTTCTACCGGTTGAATTTTGGGGAATGTGCGACGGAATTGCATAATTTAATCCTGTCATGCCCATTCCATTATCGGATCACAAGACTAACGGCGATCCGCCATCGGTACATTGGTTCCTGACTATCCGTAACGACTGCCATATATGTACAAATGACAGCCGGGACTAACAGTTTAACGTGCTTTCCGAGAAACGTTGGAATTTTGTATGATAGTCAGAAGGTCACCCATCCACGGAACGACTTCGGCAAGCATTGCTTAACCGTCATCAGTCAGCACCCGCTAATTAAAAGAACAATAGTTAGACAATACAACTTGACTCCAATAGGGTCTTAGACTTTGACAGCCGCCGTGGTAGGTGCCGCGGGCGTCGGAGGCCACCTGATGACCTCCGGCCACCGTAGGCGCGGGTCTGTGGATGGCGAGCTATGGGCAGCTCGCCGTCCGTCCGTCTAGTGACGACAGGCTATGTCGACGGCGCGTTCGTGTTCCACGCGCGCCTCAAAGAGAGTCAGCACACAGAGGGGTCCCTAATCTCTTCAAAGTTAGAGTAAACAGGCTCCTTCTGGGTAAGCTCGTTCCATCGTAGACTTTGTCTCTGTCATTTCTGACCAAGACTAAGGTCAAGAGCAAACCCATCACAAATAAAAAAAAAAAAAAAAAAAGGGGTCCGAAAGGGCCGACGCTTGCCGGAGTCGCGGGACCATTCGAAAGAGATACCGTGGCTCCGGAACACAAAGGGCAATGAAGGAACATGGATGGGTTTTAGTCAGAAGAAGTCTGACACTCCCTCCCGCTCCACCCAGAGTGGGTGGAGTCATTGGATGATTTCCCATACCTAAAAAAAAATAAAAAAGGGGTGTTGACAGGAGATCAACAACTATATATTTCAAGTTGTTAAAACGTAACAGACAGATGTGTTGCTGGAGTTTGTTGGACACTTCTTCTCCACAGCTAAAACACTAGAAAGTGTTGACGGGCGGGCGTTTTGTAAACACGTTCTAAAAGTGCTGGCTCTGGGCCTAATTTGAATAAATGACTTTTGAATTTCATAAAGGTCTGATATTGTTTGACCACAACCTCCTCTAGTGACTGTAATAGGCGGTCTTTAATTGATATAATGCGCCTACAACCAAAACGTGGTCCTTCTGTACGCCTACCTGATCACTGCCTCAAAGCTCCAAATCTAAATTCGCTCCACCTCTCCCAAACCGCTTATTACACATTATAAGAAACTGGATACGCAGTACTTGACTTGAATTTAAAATGAACAAGTGGTTCAGTCTAACCTCGATTTAGGTACATACATTATGTGCGTATGTTTCATGTTCAACGGTAGCGGGACAATAAATTAATTTAATTGGTTGCTGGTCCTAATGAATGGTTGTTTTAATGTATGTATAAGTGTTATTATGTGGGTAAGGTAGGGTTACCATTATGCCTTAATCTCAGGGATCAGAACCAAAGAGATGAGCAATAGCGAATATGCATGCGATTTTTTTTTGCAAAATTAAAAGCTTATTGGCTCTAGTAAACAATTATGAAATTCTTTTTTAAATACCTTCATCAGCGATGAACTTATACAGCTTCAAAAATTAATATTAGATAACTCCGATATGGACTTTGACGTCAAAGTCCATGACGCCTATACAGCAGCCATATAAAACATCGTTTTCGCGACAGAGCTAAACATTTTTGTTTGAAATAATTATATTATTATCTCGTTGGTTTTTCGAGTAATTTTGATTTTATTTTCACTGTAAGTATTATATTTTTGTAAATTTTCAGATAAACTGTATAGATAATAATAATTTTTTTCATGCAAATTCCCTATTGGTTTATTTTTATGGTAAATTGTATGGATGGATGTTTAATTTTAGGTACCTACACCCAAAAGCTTCAAACTGATAAACGGGTAAATACATTAAATAGTACAGAATGTAATAAATATCTTTTTTCCCTGTTTAAGTTATCCTGGGGGGTTTAAAGTTAAGACTCTTAAGGCGCGTCCCCGAGCAAAACGCAGCGCTAGCCGTATTTTGTGCAGTTATTTGGAGCTATCTACTCTTTATCCAAAAGAAATACCAACTAATAAAAAATATATTAAATTTCTACATAATCTTGGCTTCAAAATGGTAGATTTTATTTTTTATTACTAAGTATAATGTTTAAGTAAACTCCTCACAACGAAACCACAGAAATGAGAAAAAAATACTGAAAAAATGCATCTTCTCGAAAACTAACGATTATTTTGATTTTGTACTTACACTAATGGATAGGCAATTTAATTATTAACATTTTGGTAGAAGTATTTTTTTCAAACGACCAAAATTAGATTTTATAACGATTTTATTCAACATTCTGAGCGTATTCGCTATTGTATCGCTTGCGCTGTTATTGAGGGAAAAAATGCTCAAGGTTATTTGCTCAGGGTACGGCCTTAAGAGTGAATAGGTTACTTCTAGGCAAGAGTGCTCCATCTTCGACCACATCATCACTTACCACGAGATGAAGTACCTACCTAGTTGACAAACGCAACCACATCATTCATAAAAAAAGAAAAGATATCAGAATTATACCAACTCTGGGTTGATTGGCACTCTTAGTTATTTGTTAAGATCTATTCAACTGGTTTTTAGAATATTTTTTTTTGTAATGATTAATTTATTTATGTCGCAGTTTTGACAAATGACGTTCGGTCATTTTTAAGTGTCAGGCATTGCTTAGGTATTTTAATTAACAACATAATAAACATTTTAATGAGCTCTAAAAACAAAATTTCTACAGGATAATTTGTCAGACCATTTGTTATTTTGCATAACTGACTGTCATCTTAAGACAGTTTAGCGATCAAACAGATTGTGAGATCTAGATTAAAATCTTAACAAAATAGTTTTTAATTAACTAGCCAAACAATGCACTCTAGTCTGGCTTTCGCGAAATAAGACTGAAAAATAAGTAATTAAGAAAGTAAACGCTTTCTTATTTGTTTTTTTTTTTAATACAAAATATCTATTAAATACTTTAAAATGCTGAAAAGAATATATTCTCTGAGGGTAAATACATTTTGTGAATTAGCAACTTAACATTGAATTCTAGATTATATCCCTCGAAGGACTAGGTAGAAGGTGTACCTAAAATAGGAGGTACGTCGACGTACCTCCTATTTCTATTTTAGTAAGAGTCTCGTTATAATAAAGCACAAATCTAACCTACTTTCAGGTTTGCTTTTGAGAAATTACAGTGTCTTTTGGAATGGAATCACTATTCCAAAAGACCCTTTTTTAAGGATTGGAAATCATCAAATGACTGACTTTCTGGGCGGAGTAGAAGGGAGAATCAGACTCTTATTGGCTAAAACCTATCTGTGTTCCTCCTAATGCTCTTTGCGTTCCAGGGTCGTGGGAATCAAATAAGTGTATAATTGTATTTTGTGTTTTTTTTTTTTGGTATGCGTCATACTGGCCGCAAATAAACTCTTTTTCTTTCTTTCTTTCTAAATCTAAGACTTCAAGCTAATCAGTACCTTTACGACCATTAGACCAAGGAAACAGATAATTCAATATTAGTCTTTTAAATCTTAGCTTTTTAAATCTGTAATCAATATTTATTCTTGTCTCCTGTGGCCTGTTAACATTGGCGGACGTCACTCTTGAAGGCTTTTGCAAGCTTGCAATTAAAATCTATTATTCTATTCCACTAAAACTGATACGATTTACAAGATTACCCTCCTAATTAGGGGGTGCAAAGCTCAATTAAACATATAGGACAAGAAACGCCATTATATCACGTATTGTTCAACGACATAATTAGTAGAGGTTGGCGTTAGTAATTAGAGGTCTTATGACATGTCAGATATATTACGATGTTGTTAATAGGTACCTAAATAATTATTTCACCGATAATTAAAGGAAACACCCGAACTCCTGGTGGTGACCATTGATGATGACTTTTGATGATCGAGACTGCTGAAAATTTTCACTTGTCAGATTAACTTATTGTAGTCGTTGTTTGCTGCCATCCAGTTGTGCATGCAGATAAGTGATGTTATTGTTGTAAAACGCATTCTTATCCTTTCATCCATTATCGTGTTCCTATTCTGGTCTCTTGTTACTTGGGGTCGGCAAATTTTCTTCTTCCATTAATCCTTCACGCTGCCATTTTTCACACAGTCCATTCAATTTTGATTTGGCCTTCTATTCCCTCTTCACCCATCAAACTTCTCATACATCACTCTTGTAAACCGAATTACCTATGCTTCAATCCAAATTTGTAATACGAGTTTAAGAGGCTTGAAGTATTACAACAGACCATATATGCATCCGAAGAGTCAGGTTAGAAAAGCATAGTGAGATGATTTCAAATAAATGAGGCATGCCACAAGGGTAGTCTTGGGCCGATCCTATTTCTCCTCGTTGATGACCGTTGAAATTAAATAATGAAAATCTTGCTAATGCAAACAAATTAACTGCTATTTATTTAATAAATACCTACTTAAAGTGAAAATATCGTCAGCAATCATTTCTGCAGCGAGAGTAAACCAGTTAAAAGTAAAAGCTTCTATATTACAAGTGCTTACATCAATACTGTAAATAATTATATATTGAGTATGTCTATTAAGGCGCAAGTTGTAAACCGAGCGAGTTGTTAATTGGAGCGGTATATAAGTGACTTTTCCAAGCAAAATAACGATATTGACCAACCGATAGATGTATGTCATCAGAACTATTACACAGTTCAAAAAACTATCCTTCGGAATTCTATCAGTATCTTTACGTTTTGCAACGGTTTCGTGAGATCTAGCTACTAGTTATTAATTTACTCTCAATTCTAAATTTTTTTAAGTAACCTTCTTTTTCGTATCTCAGCCTGTCTAAATAAAGTAAAATAAGGAAATATGAGGTATTTTTAACACACAAAGAAACTTGTAGAATCGGTTCTCAGTAATTGTAATTGATAGAATTTTAAAATCGAAATAAAGTTGGGATATTTTTTAGTTTAAGGTTTTCTTTATGTATTTATATTTTGGTGTACAATAAAGCACATATAAATAAAGTACCTATATGAAAACAATGTGGCAGTGATTATTAAATTATCATCAATTATTCTCCAGCTTATCACTTCTGTCTACAGCAAGAAAATAGAATTAACAAATGTAATGTATATCCTCCTATTTTCTTACCCAATAAAAAGCTAATGTCACACCCTTTAATTAACAACCTATAAGTAAATGCAAAACATATATTTGACGACTGTCAAACCAGCTTACCACTTACACCTTCGGCCTGAGCGGTAACGATTGCGCGATCAATCTGAAACAACCTTAATAAAACGTTGGCGAAGGACCACACCTACCGTCAGATTGCTATAAATTATTGTTGAAAAGGCAATGCTTCCACATTGAGCTTCGGGCTAACTGAGAATTATTGGTTAGTAAACAATATTGCTATTGTACCTACCTGACTAAATCACAGGAATTGGATATTCGTGCCTTCAACGATAATGTAATTGATTGATTTTGTACGCAAGTGAGCATTCACGGCGTTTAGCATCGGCATACATAAGGCTGTCTTAAGAAAATTTGTGGTCAGGTAAACGGGAGCGAATTACAGTTTTATTATTTGTACACCAGTCTCTCAATTGATAGAAAGCGATGATGTGTGATGTCTTGCCTAGGAGTAACCTATTTACATTAAACTAAGAAAAGAAGCTATGTTTCTTGATAACTACAACTTTTCCCAGATTGTAGTTATCAAGAAACACAGATTCCGAGAAGGATTCTAAAATTGAAATATCAAGTGCTAATACTAACACTTTCTTGGCTTAGTCGAGTGCAGAATAATTAAAGAAAAATAACGTCAAAGCTTGTCTTGGAAGTCAAACAAGCTCCTTCTTTATTGTTATGAAGAAAATAATTCTTGATAAAGGATTATCGCAATTAACTCTTTTAGCTGATAGACAATGATGCCACAAAACCTCTTCAACCAAAATTAACCGTGCAGACTAGTTGCGATAACCATTAACAATTGCACACCGCCATGGTTTGATAACCACATGTAATTGGTCGAATGCTATACAAAGCAACTGCTTTCTTCAATTAGCCTTCCTATGCATTGCACAGTCAATTAAAAATGTCGGTCAAACTTGCGTAGTGTTATGTATGACAGTGAATTTTCAATTTAAATTGTAGTTTGTATTGGTATACATTTCGATTATTTATTCGATTTCAATTTGTAAAACAATTTGTCTACTCAGTCATTAGTAAGAAATTGAATTGAAATAACATAGTTCAGCGGAGTAAATGTTAGCGTGACGGTTGACAAAAACAAATGGAAGAAGAAAACGTAACACACACCCTAGTAACATGGGACAAGGGTAAGAAACTGATGCTGACAACGCTGTAAATTGTTTGGCATGCCATCTGAAGTAAGAGATAGTAGCAAGGCTATATGGGAAAGTGTAAAACTTTATTTATTTATTAATAAGCACACCAACAGCACTGACACTTACAAATCTTACTAAATAACATCTGGAATCGGCATTTTAGTAACCATGCAAATAACAGGTATGCAGGTTGAAGTGCAGATTGAGAAAGACCCATCGTCTAATATTTGAGTCTGAAGAAAAAGTATAAGCTTATAGATCTAGAAGATGAGAGTAACTTACACGAAGCTATGACGACTAAGCTTTTGCTAGTGTTAATTTGAATTAAGTCAAAACAGATGGCTTATTTGCGGTAACTAATAATTCACAAAATTACTCCTCCATTCACCGTCTAGACCATGCCATGTAACGGCTAATCTCTTCCAATCTAACGTTTAGCCGCACAAAACGTAATACTGGCAACACTGGGCTTACATTAGCAACATCATGAATATTAACAATGTTCCGCAATGTTGCCACACTTTCCACCACGTTCATGGTGGGTGATTGTATTTGTACATGTGTAATGAAATTAGATCTACAATAGAATGTTTGTTTTTCTTTTAAAAGTTGTGTTTTGGAATACTAATCAATCAATAATTTCTCCTTCGCACTCCGCGTCACACTTCCAGCCGCTATGATGGCTCGATCCTTCTCAGTTACTGCAGTGCGTCTCTGGAACTCTCTTCCACACTCTCTACGCGACAGCCCTTCTCTTGACGTTTTCAAGAGGACAATTAAAGAGCATTTCCTTTCACAATGACATAATATTAGTAGATTTGTATATATGTATGTATGTATGTAGTAATATTTATCTATAGGTATTATTTGTACAGTGGATCCTACCCTCTGTGATAAACATTCTCTATCACTCAAAGGTTTGCTGGGAGAAAACTCAACTTTGAGTTAAGCTCGCCCTTGTACAAGTACTTTATTTTTTATGTACAAAAATCCTTTAAAATCAATAAAGAAAAAAAAAATGACTATCATAAAAGTTGTTTTGGTGTACAATAAAGAATTAAGAATTAAGAACTAGAAAGTTATACCAACAGTGTTTTTCAGGCAAACTGCCTATCTCTATCCAATCGATTAGCAGAAAGACATCCACTACTAGACATAGGCTCCCTTAAGTGTCACCACAATAACCGGCCCTTCGCGTCTCGCAATGCTGGTCCGCTACACATCGACTAAAATACCCGAACTTCGATGAAGATGTGAAAACATTGTTGGACCTGCTGAAGATTGTAAGATTATCTTTGCATTGTATAGACTCATTAAATAATGTAAATAGGATTTTGTAAAAAGTCAGTGTTTAAAATAGTGTCCATGGAGTTTCTTGCAAGTTCTTCTCCATAGGATCTACTCTTTGGAACGTGCAACTGCCGCACTGGAGATAGGGTCGGTAAGTGTGTTTTGTTGCAGAATAACTTGCTACTCTTGTCGCTAGCGCGGCAGAATTAGCTTCATCTATTTGACTGGACTATTTAAAAGTGCCTGTAAACTGGTCTATTTGAAATAAAGGATTTTGTAATTGTATTTTGCATCCTTCGGCTCCCACATTCCTCACCAGGCTATTGGTGGACCTTGTGGGAGTCCTTTCAACGCTGCGTCTTCTATCTATCAGTATCAATGAATAATCATGTTCAATTCTGCTGAAAACGGTGGTACTGAAAAACTGTTTGATGGAAATCTTGAAATGATTACTAATCAGTCTGATAGATACAAACAATAGACCAAACGGGAAACAAGTAGAAATTGCCAACGTAAACATACAGAAAAAGTAACTAAAGCATTGTGAGCTTACAAAACATGCTGAGATAAGAATCAAAACATGACAGTCGTTTGTAACGCACAAAGTGTAGATATTTTGGTAATTTTAGAGGAGAGTTATAAGTCATTGTCTTTAGAGTGCTTAGACTTTATTTAGGGTTCACAAAGAAATTATTAAAACGAGAAAAGTTTTGCCATTCTAAAACTACGTTTTGTTCCACTGTGATGTTAAAGCCTATTGCATACATCAATTCTTTTAGCTGCTAAATGTAAACTAGTGCCTTCGGTAGCCCGTCTTTCTCTCGTCATCTTGGTATATTCCGGTATCCTAGTTTTGATTAAGACTTTAAAGAACCACTTTTTTCCATCTTCCTCATCTTACAAGTCCGGCCCGATAGCAATCCTATTTTCTTACTCAGAGGAATTTGTCAATTTATTATTTTACGTAAGAAATGAGAGTCCGCTGGATGGAAGACACAGGACCGATTAATGTAGCAACACCAGAGAGGCGTACATCAGTGGATGTCTATCGGCCTGTATGATGACCCAGTTCTACTTTAACAAGTATTTGCCATCCCTAAAACCACACACGGATGACGGAAACACAGCACAGTACAATTTTGCTGTCCGGTTGTATGTCTAGCTAAAATTAACCGTGACCGGTTGAAGGCCACAGATAGTTGTAATGATTGATGTTACATATTTATATAAACTGCTACTGTCAGGTGAAATAATGTGTTTTACCTTTTAAATGGTTTGGTTTATACAGTCAAGGTTTGATATAATGACGGTTTTTAACTACAATGTTAGTAAAATGTCTGACGCACAAAACTGTACTATTATTTTCTATCTCCTTCTTACAAACTGAAAACTGGAAAGGTTGTGGAAGAGACGAGACTTTGTTCACTAATGTAATTGCTAGTTGATTTTGCAGACAGCTTGTGGGTCAGCAATAAATCATCATCTTTTTCAGCCATAAGTCGTCACTTCTGGACATCGGCCTATCCCACGCGTTGACCGACCCTGAAATTTTCACATCCACCAGAACCCCGTGGCCCTTGGGCTTTACGTCATGCTTTGACCTAAAATTATCTGCCTCTGGATGCTTCTTGCCTTGGTAGTCATTTCACTTGTGTGTACCGGACCGCTATGCACGGAGGCAGCGGCGCCCGCCACTGCTGGCTGTGCTGGTAGCCAGGACTAACCTACGGGCCAAGGCACCGCTTACCCGGGGTATTTGGGTCATTAATAAACTCCATGTCGAAGTAGACCTTTACGTATGTCATTAGAGACAAAAAAGCAAAGAGACCGCTTTTTGTTTTGTGATATAATACGGTAGATTAGTGAAATAACAATGTGTTGTATGGTATTTTGAAAAGGTGCGTGTATTATTAAGTTAAAATAGTTTTATAATAGATAATAAGAAAGGTTAAGAAATCTGTAATGATAGCTCTAAGTTTTTTATGATAAATAAAATAATATATAAATTGAAACCTTCCAAGAAGTTGGAAATATCGTGATGAATTTACCCGTAAACTATTCATATTTTTTTAGATTTTAACCAACATTTATCCGTCTATTAGTTGTCCAAACTGACATTTAATTCAACAAAGAACTATTTCACGACCTTCCCCTTTGTCTCACTCGAATATTATTCAAGACTACGAACGCATCATAACAATAAAGTATATCATAACGAGCATATTCTTAGTACCTTTGACCTTAGAGCCGAGGTCTTATTAGCCGCATTTTGAACATGTCAGTCGTAATTAAACTGCACTGTAATTAAAAACGTGATACCACGTTAGGACGTGGTTGTAGTGTTAGAGGAGCGGGTAATGAAAGTGAAAAGAGTTAGGAATTATTGCAGTGTAAATATGGATGTTTTTGGTAATATTATTGTAACTTCTTTTCATACTAGAAAATTTTGGTTTTAGAAATTACGTACGCACAACGGTGGCAACACTCAGCCTTACCCACGTCAGGTTCAGGCTGGACTGCCCTTATGTCCGGCTGCATTGCTGTGACAGACATGTTGCTGTGCCAGTACCGATTATTTTATTATTTGTTTTATTTGTAATAATGTATTTATGAATGAATGAATGAATCTAATCTAATTTTATTTAATTGTATGTCTTGCATGTTGTGTGTTGTCCATTTAAATTATGTTTATTGCATTGCCAAATAATGAGTCGTATGTTGCTTTTTAAATGTTTTTTTTCATGTTTTATAAAGATATATTTCAAAATTGAATTAATATGTTTTTAATTTGTACAAACGGAATAAAAAACGCATAATTATCTTTGCCAGTTAAGGGAGCGAGGCAGCGGAGTGGAGAAGCGGAGAAATTTTAACCAATAGAATCTCCGCACCACGTGAGTCACTGACATTTTGACTGACGTGATTGGTTAATTTTTTTTTCCGCTCCGCTGAAATAGATGGGCACCTTAAAGCGTGTTGTCATTTAGGAACATAGGTATTTGTGCTGTATGTACAATTAAAGTATTCCTAAAACGTTTTGGTTTTGGTTTTGTCGGTCTTCTACAGAGTGTGCCCAAGATCTCCACGACCTCATCCCACCAGCTCCCTTCTACCATCGGACATCCAGACGCACTGCAACTTACCATCCCTACCTTGTTGCTATTCCACCAACTCGCACTAAGCGCTTCCAAGCGTCTTTCATAGTTCGCACAGCAAAGGAGTGGAACTCTTTACCTGCGTCTGTGTTTCCGAATGCTTACAACCCTAATTTTTTCAAAGTTAGATTGAACAGGCTACTTCTGGGTAAGCTCGCTCTATCGTAGACTTTGTCTCTGCCATGTCATCTTTGACCTAGACTTGACTTGGGTAAAGAGCAAACAAATTACATGTAAAAAAAAAACTTATGGATTGCCATCAGCCATACCAAGATCAAGATCCACCTTGCTTTTGTAATCTTTAAATACTGGTTCATTATCCTCCATGAATGCGGTCATTAATAAACAGAAAGTTAAGCAAGCGTTAACGATGAGTAGAAAATTGCCTTCCAGACAATACAGATCCCTTTCTTTGTTAAATAATCGAATAATCTGTTTATTGCGAATTTCAAAGCCATTGTTTGTGGTAACGACGCTTTATGTTAATCTCTCTTACGTAAGGGTTCTGTTTTCAAGGTGTATATGTTTAGTAACATTTTAGGCTTTGCAATTGTACCTTTGGGATGGTGCTTGGAAATATAGCCTCCATTGGTCAGCCCCGTCCTTTTACTACCGGTTTACCAGACGAACTGCAGGGTACCATCCATAATTGGTCGGTATCCTGACTACTCGTACTCAGCGCTTCTCCTCCACATTTATTTTTCGAACAGTCAAACTGTGGAACTCTCTACCAGCGTCTGTGTTCGCTTCCACACATAACCCGTCTGCCTTCAAAACAAGAGTAAACAGGCATCTTCCTAGGCTAGCTTTATAATAGATTTCATCCATCGGTTTCCATCAGGCGATATAGAAAAAAAAATAGTTTTTGAAAACTGTCAGCTTCTATCATTCTACAAGTTCACGACTTTCAGCTGTTATATTTAAGGACTAGAGTGACGTCAAATAGTTTGTAAAAACTCTTATTTCAGTTAACTTTGTGAAGGACTCGTTGAGCTTTTTTTAGCTTCGCAGAGTTGAGTTTTCCTATAGGCTTCGAATACATTGTTCACTAATGTTTTCGTTGGTTCCACACACAACGATGTTTGAAGAGTTTATAAGAGCGACATGTTCATAAGAATATGCCGCTATCACGGAAACAATGAAATGCATCTATGCTCATTCTTTACTGTACGCATTTTATTTTTATCATAGAGTATTCAAATTAAGAATTCAAAACAAAGTGTTAGATTTTTTTATGAACTAGGCCCAAAGTTTGACAAAAAGTGGAGAGCACAAATTCGAGATTAACCCGGAATTGGATCCCTGTACAGCAAACCTCAGTGTTCCAAATTAAGCGGAGCGGAGCTAAAACTACCTATTTCTCTCCTCGATCTTAACTCGCCGTATGTAGAAACCTCAGTTACAATACTAACAGTTACAAGTCTTACAACACAAAGTACAGACATGATTTCCATTCCGTATTTAATTGCCGATGGTGCTGCAATTAAAATAACTTCAAATTGCCCATTGGGTGCCTACTAAATAATTGCTTTATTCTATTTATTTTGCCGTGTTTATAAATGTTGCAAGTGTGTGTTAAGATTGTCGTTTAGATTTGGCAAGATTTTTAGAGTTCTCAAGTTTCCTGAAAATTACAGTTTATTTTATTATTTTATACCGAGTCAGCCCTGATTCACTGCCTTAATAAGTAATTAATTAAGTGTGAAATTAGGACCACGAAATAAACGGTGACTCGTCTACTGACAAGCTCTATTAAACATAGTGTACCTTACGTTTTTACTTGAAGTTTTTTGTTTGAAGGCACGTTTGTATTAAACCGGCTAAGTGCGAGTTACATTAATGACTCTCACACCAAGGCTTCCGTGCTCAAAACTGAAAAAAGAAACACGTTTCTTTTATCTGGGAGCCCCATTATTTTTTTAATTTAATTTAAATTTTAATATTAAATTATTAATAAAATTTAAATTAAATTAAAAAAAATGAATTTGCTCGTTGCTAAATAATAACAGCCGCACAGGTCGATCTTCAGGGTTAAGCAACGCTTGCCGAGGTTGGTCTGTGGATGGGTAACCATCTTAACATTCCGAGTTTCCTCCTTGCCTCGGAAAGCACGTTAAGCCGTTGGTCGTTGGCAGTCGCTACGGATAGTCAGAAGCCAGAAAATCTAATTCCAGTATTGCCAAGAAGTACCGTGTTAACCAGTTAATGGGTTGTGGAGGTCTGGTAGGCAGCCGCTCCACGTAAAATACTGGTATTCAGCTGAATCTAGTTTGACTGTAAGCCAACCCCAATACAGTTGGGAAAAGGCTAGGCAGATGATGATTATTTGTGGCTATAGCAGTAATACCTATTACGGTTCTTGAGATACAGTTTGCTGACAAACAGTCGGACAGCAGATGCTAAGTATTAGGGTACCGTTGGTTTCTCTTCGGGTACGGAACCCTAAAGACTTTAGGTATCAAACGCTGCCTATACTTAGCGTTAGCCAACTATGTAGGAGGTATTCGTTAGTTACAATGACTGATTTCTTAAGCGTTTCATCTGATAGTGATGAACCTGAGGCTAGGATGGTTATCTGGATGACTGATTGGTTTGAGCATGGCCTGTTACGTCAATGACGTCGATTGCGTCCGCAAACACAATTCAACCTCTTTTTAACCGACCTCCTAAAAAGGAGGAGGTTCTCAATTCGGTTGTATTTTTTTGTTTTATGTTTGTAACATCATAACTCCGTCATTTAAAAACCGATTTGATAAATTATTTTTAGTTATTTAGTTCGTATATTCAGTTTTATCTAAAAGGATATAGGTACTTGTCGATTGGTTCCATTTAAATTTTATCAAAATCGGTTAGGAAGTTTAGATTTTAAATTGAAATAGCTGGAATTCGTTTACTTAGATGATGGTTTTTTGTCATCCAAGTAATCGAAATGGCGTATTTTGCTTTCCTTCGATTTTGCAGTGGTGTTGTTCGGTGTGGGGTAAGTGAAAAATAAAAACAAAAAAATACGACTGACTACCATATAAAAAAAACGCTACAAAGTAAAAACTAACTTAATATAGGAAGTCAGTGTCAAAATACGGTTGTATTTTTTGTAAAAAGTTTTTTTAAAGACGCTATAAATATGTAGTCTCTAAACAGTCTATCTTTGGCAAAATCTCTTCTTAAATAAATATATCTTATTTAACGAAGCTTTCAAGAACACATACTATTTTTGGCAATAATATGCGTGCCAATGGACTCTTAACAAAAAAGCTGGAAAGCGGGCCCCGGGCTCCGAAGCAAACCAGTTGAGGATGCAACCGGGGACACGCTCAGATGAGAGAGAGACACTATTTCTGGCAAATCAAATCAAAGTATCCGCGAAGCGACGGCCACTATGTCTCTAATTAGTTACAAAAGTCATACGAAACCACTCGTTTAATATTTGTTTTCGATTTACTTGAACACTGTTCCGCACCTCAGTTTCTTGCAAATAAATTACATACAATATACATGTACAATACATTCGTGTAATTATTTCAAGCACTATTACTTTTACTACAAGCACTTTCGGTTTGTGAAATTATTGTGCATGAAGATAAATTATGAATTCATTGAGCTTCCTTACTTTTTGTTAAAATATATAAACAAAACTAGAGTTTGGCAAGCATGGCAATACTTCCTTATGTTCCAACACTGTAATGGTCGACGCGAATGCGTGCTAGTAGGAAAAAGGAATAGTGTGGTTTCCAACCACTGTATAACTCTTGAGTTAACAGCCACAGGCAAAAGTGGCGAGTAACAGAAAAACGCTAAGTCTTAAACCTTGACGAGTCCCGGAAAATTAATTCAACTATTTTGGATCCCGCTAAGAAACGAATAGATAAAAACAACTGAGAAGTAAGAAAAACAACTGAGAAGTAAGAAAAATAAAATTTCCACATCCCTCTCAATCAAGCAGGAGAACAGTACAGAGTTAGATCAATATTTAGGCGTTACAAGACATTTACGACTGCTGTAAAACCAGTTTCACAAAGGACATTGCTACGCGTCCATACATCGTTCGCCTCAGAACCAACAGAGACGTGAATTTACTATCTGTGTTTTAAATAATGCATAAGTTCGACTGAAACTAAATTAAAATCACGGACTTTTTTCAGAATTGTAAAATATCCAAAATGATTTCGGATTTTGAGGTTATGAAACATACCAAATGGACTAAGATCTCAGAGCTGCCAGACTTTTTATCTCACCAAAAATTGGTATAGAGTAGTGTTACTATGTTCTTCTAACATACGAAAGCATGGTAACTTAGGTCGATGGCCGATTCCTTGGTATCAGGTGCCAAATACATTACATCAAAGTGTCAACTGTCATTTCATCGACTGTCAGTGTCAATAGTGTTCGTGTCATACAGATCTTTAATCGCTTTATTCATTTTGTAGGTAACTAAAAATTTTACAGCACTGAGAGTGCTTTGTTTCAATTGAAAAATAATGCCACCGGGGAATAAAATCAAAGTGCGTTACTTTTTAAAATGGTTTCGTAATTAAAAAATGTCCGTTCTACGCTAATCATTAAAATATAATTTAAAAAAACTACGAATTGTGGTAAAGGCTTCGCATGTGTTGATTCATAGGCCACTTTTTACCATGTCCTTTAACACTAATGATAACGGTCTCTAAATTTAAGAGATCTATTTAACGAAACTCACATCAGAAGAAGAACTGCCTCACCTGACAGCCTAGGGAAGATTGTCTTGGCGCCACTAAATTAACAGACTTGACCTCACATAAAATGTTAAAAAAAGAAGAAATTGGTCCTGTATTGTTTAAGATTTCTACAATACAGGACCGGTAGGTAGAAGAGTGTGACCGGACTATGTAGTAAGGTTCAACTACTCTTTTATTTCCGTCACGTTCTTCTGGGATTCTACAGCGATACCGAAATAATACTCTTTTGAAAAAGTCATACAGCTAACAGCAATATATCGCAAAGAAGACACTACCTCGTACCTTCAAAGAACCTTGATCACATACCTTAACATTAATATGGACCAGTCACGACTCGATCTGAATTACGACACCAATATTTTTGTACCGGTAATATTGAACTATTACTTATTTTCATTGTTATGCATAATAGGTGTGTCTGTGTCTCAATGTCTGTAGGTCGCAGCCATTTTGAATTTGATTTGAAAAGTTCAAGCTGTCTAATTGTATTGTGATCTGCTGAAAAGAAGCCTAATTTTAATTCAGATTGGTAATAGAGCAGTATTGTTGTTTTGTAACTTACTGATTTATGAATAATTAAAATTACAATACTGAACTATCAGTCTTTAACCTACGGACACTGCGTGATGCCATCAATAGCCAATAAATTTATGAGGCCTATGCAAGATTAATTAAATCCTTGCCTTTAGATTGGTCCCATAAAACACTACAATACATATACAAAATCCTTAATTCAAATAGACCAGTTTCAGGCATTTTTGAATAGTCAAGATTTGTCAGTTAAATAGATGAAGCTAATTCTGCTGCGCTAGCGACAAGAGCAGCAAGATGTTCTGCAGCAACACACTCACCGACCCTATCTCCAGTGTGGCAGTTGCATGTTCCAAAGAGTAGATCCTATGGAGAAGAACGTTAGCACTTATTTTTGAGAATGTAATTAGTGTTAAAGAGCTTGCAGATTAAATTTGTTAGTTTTCTCCTGATCACTTGATATGCGAAGGTTAATTTTGTCAAGATAATGTCAAGATAATGCTGAAACATTTACGCATCTATTCGATTTTTACCGAACTTATGTGTCCACAATAAAGCAGATCTGTAAACGACTGCTAAGTCTTAATAAACATCGTACAATCGATCTGAGTGCCAATTCGACTAATTTATAAAAAGACGTTCGCAATCCGCAAAACGTTAAAAATATATGAAGCATGAGGCTTTTTTGACAGATTAAAAATGAGACTAAAATATTAAACTTTATCTGAATACGCAAAATTTTACTATCTAACTGCATCGGTCACGAAATCAAAAAAAAAAAACTCAAAACTCAAGGTTACTTTCGTACAATAAACTCGAATAAGTTATACAGCTTGGTTCTGACAATCTGTACTTAATACAATTTAGAAATAGATTAATAATTTTGGTGCTAAATTCAATCTACTGTAATCAATCAGGAGATTGATTGCGTTATTGATTGATTTTATCCGCGTGCACTGCTATTTCTCAACCACTTTCGCACTGTCTTGTTTACCGGAAAATTGTTGCCATTTATCCCTATAATTAACCACCACAAATCCATTTCCCCAATAAAATGTCACATCACACTACTGAGCAATACGAGCAGAAGGCCCACTAGTGGGCCAAATCAATTACTAAAACAGCGGTTGAACGCAGTACGCGTACACGTAATTATCTAGCCGTTTTTTGGTAAAATTAGCCCACATTCGGGATACACTACACTTGTCCCAACTAAGCTCCAAATTGGAGTATTTTGAATGAGTCCCAACTGGGTGCCAAGTAGACACAATGCATGTGTCCCAGTTGGGCGCCAATTGGAGCACAGTGTATACGTCCCAACTGGGCGCCAATTGAGGTTCAGTGAATATGTCCCAAATAGGTGACGATTGAGCACAGTCAAATACTTTTTCTTACGACGCATCGTACCGTAACCCCAGTTCACAAGATTAAAAGAAATGGGATTTCTGTATTTCCATGCCCTGTGGTACCCTCGCGTGTGCTCACGTAGTTGCAATTATTCCGTTGTTCCGCACCGCGTGTCGGCTATCTTCGAGGATGAGCAAGAAAACACGACGCTCAGCATTCCGCCGTGATGCAGACAATGCTCTGCTGAGCACGGGACACTGAACTGTCAGATATGCATGGGGTGCTGGTGGCTTTCAATTGACCTTTGTTTTTTTATGTTTGTTCATGAAGAGGTAGTGCCGAGGGGTTTAAATTAAATAATAAAAAGTCGGTTAGCAAGCAGCAGAAGAGTAGAAAGTAAACCTTATCCTATTGGAAAATGTAAGGGTTTTTTAAACTATGTACATATTGGGTATGGACATTGACTGTATATAGCAAGCTTTTTTAACGAAACAAATAGGCCCGTAATTGATACATAATAGGCCCGTCTAAACACGCCATGCAATCGACAATCTTCGGGACAGGTCGTGGGCGCAAAATATAAAAAATGGTATGTTTCTTTATGGGTGAACGCTTATAAGCGAACGATCGAACTATAGTTACTATACTATTTAAATCTATGGCTATGAATCTTTTGTTTTGGTGTAGTTGGTGTTGCATCATCTGCAGTATACAAATATTAAATTCTCCATACCTAAAAGCCCACTATACTAAACTACTTTGCCCTTAAACAATCTCTATGGTCTTGCCTAACACTGTTCTATGCAGAGAATCCGCTGACCTGGCTTCAAGTGAGATTGCGAAACTATTGTCGTGAAACAATAGCTTGACAACTTATAGGTGAACTTGACCTAGCTTGATCCAGTTTTGACTGAGTATTGTATTTGCTTATCTACAAAATTTAAACAGCACACAGTTTTGAGCCACTAATTTTGCGTTGTAACTTGGGGTCTGTTGAAGTCGTACTAACTACATATTATAAGTACCTAAGCAGGCCACAACTGGGAACAAAAGTTATTTACTGAAATCTAATAACCAATGACGTGTCCTGCACCAATATCACTACCTATAAAAAAGCGCAAGTGCTATCGGCTGCTAATTGGTAGCAAGATAGCTACGTATGTATACGCGCGCAGTATTTTTTATGATGGGAAATCGCCAAATGACGCCTTTCGGGTGGAGCTGAAGGAAGTGTCAGACTCTTACTGACTAAAACCCATCCGTGTTCCTCCTAATGCCCTTTAAGTTCCAGGGCCGTGGTGACTCTTCCAAAAATATTCCAAAACCCTGGCAAATGCCCAGGGTATGGAATAGAGATATTGCTGTCTTTTGATGTTGCTATTTACGAGGACGGAAAACGCATTTGAAGTTTATAATTGTTTGCTGCTGATGACAAACAAACTAAAAGCAAACACGGCGTTGAATCTCTGATGAAGAATTTTTTTGTCAAAATACTTCTTCAATTAGAATTCCAAGTTAGGAAAAAGAAAAGCATCAAATCACTAAAAATCTATCAAAAATAGCATTACTCACACACACCTTCATATTCCAGGCTTTGTTTGTCTTTCCTATAGGCGAGTTGAATGACGCATCACAACAACTTTCACCAACTCCTCGATCAAAATATCCTTAAACGATCTTCTAAACTTCATTCACATTCAATAAGGAACATGTTTTCTTTATAATAAAGGCATTGGCATTGCGTGGGTGCCAGTGCATCAATCAGATCCAGCAGTCTCGTTTGGGGGGGCTTGACCCCGCTGAGAGTAGGTTTCAGCAAAACAGCAACACGATACAAGCACAAGAAATTACTTATCTCAACGCTTAACAAACCTCCATAAATATTTTCGTAAAATCAACAAAGATAATGTTTGGATGCAGGCTACCAATCAAAGTTTGGGGGCTTGAGCCTCTTAGCCCCCCTCCCATGAATCCGCCAATGCCAGTGCATCAGGACATAGAACCTAGATATCCAATGACTGGTCAGCTGAGAACTTGCTCGCCCTTTATGTAAGTGGTTATGTAAATCAATGTTGTTGTTCTTCGGTCTCGTGTGTTGAGAAAGGGATGGATTGAAGTTGATGGTTGATTTGTTTTCGCTTGAATGATAATTTCGTCACAGTATAAGACAGAAAAGCTGTGAAGCAATTAAGCCCATTCGGGGGTTTCCTGTCCATGACATAGGTAAGCCATGTAATAGTTTTATTTCGAACTAAATTGGCTAAAACTTTTTGTAAATTGAAAGGTGGAAAGAAATTAGATTTTTTTAGTTTTTCCTTGTCAGGATTTGGAACCAAATGTTTGAATAAGTGCGTCTTTGAAGCCCCTTGATATTATGAAGTTGTTTTAATGTAAAATTGGAGATTTTGTGATGTGGACGACGAAGTAGGTAAGTTTAGGTTTGAGGTGGTCATTTCATGAAATGGAAAATGGCTGATATTGCATGAAATGCTCAACTCAATAATTTGGCTACGAAAGATACACCAAAAAAACCTCAGTTATCTATAAATAGACATAACTGATAAGCAAAAAAAAAACAGCAAATAGAGTTGTGCAACAGTACTTACTGGTTCAGTAACCTTATCATAAAACAACTTGACTATAGCTTCCGAGCCGGTCAACCGCGTTCGTTTCGCGAAAAAAAAAAGAAATTTCTCTTAAATAGAATCAGATCTGTATTGCAAACACGCGTCGCTTTTATGTAATAGTTCTTACTTCACGGTTTTTTATAGGGTTAAGTAGTGTGAGCGGTGTCAATTTATATGGTTTCGTTTTTTAGCACTGATTGATTGTTTTGAAAATGAGCAGAAATTTGGGTGAGCAACTTTTGGCCAACGATGATTACTGTTAAATAATTCAAACTTGACGTTTCTTCTAAAAGGTATCCAAGCTAATAGGTATCAAAAACGTGAAAATGAGTTTGTTAATTATCTTTGACTTGGATAAAATTAGCGTATGGTAAACCATGTCCTGGAATATACGCTTGTTATATCGTAAGGTTGTTATTAGGAGCATACTTAAGCTTGTATTTAAGAGAATGTGTTTCTGAACTTTCGATTCATACTCTGGTAAAGGCGCTGGCAGAAGCCAGTGATTTACTAATTGCCAATCAACTTTTCCGTGCTCATATAGTAAAAAACCTATATGAATACAAGAAAGTTGTAGGATCGCCAATTTTGACATACATATCAGAATTGTACTCTACAGTTCATTAAATAGGACTCAAATTAGATCTCAGAGAGAGACTCAGAGTAGAGTAAAATTGGATATATATATATATATAAGGATATATAATCTAATCCCTACTAATATTATAAATGTGAATGTAAGTTTGCTTGTTACGCTTTCACGCGGAAACTGCTTAACCGATCATCATGAAACTTTGTGCACATATTCTTGGAGGTAAGTAAGGTAAGTAACATAAGATACCTTTTATTAAAATAAAATGGGTTGCACTCCGGGAGTGCCGGCAGAAGTGAAAACTTGAACATTAACGTTGTGCATTTTTGAATATTCCGTCTTAAGAATTTTCTATCAGGTCTCGTATCCTGACGCGTCAACCGTCTTTCTTTTCTTGACTCTAGTCTTAGTAAGAGATGACAGAGACAAAGTCTACGATGGAGCGAGCTTACCCAGAGAGTAGAGAGTTAGAGCCTGTTCACTCTAACTTTGAAAAGAATGCATTTTTGAATATTCCGTCTTACGAATTTTCGGTCAGGTCACGTGTCCTGACGCGAGTTGAACATTTTATTCCCATCCCAAGTAAAGTCCTCAACGCCGCTAAAGAAGTTTTCACTTAAAAAAAAAAAGCGGGCGAAGCGTCGGGCATCAGTTAATATTATTATATAGCTAGGCTTTCCAAACATACATTATTCAACAACAGCATCCCACTGACAAAACTATAAAAGAGTACTAAAATCTGCCTCTATCCATGTTTGACGCTGACTCAATCCGTTCCGGTCGAACTTGTCCAAAATCAGTTTAATGATGGCTATTCTGCGTAGGCAAATAATTGCAGGTCATTTGACCACTTGGAAAACGTTATAATAATCCATATTTGGTGTTATAGTTACAAGATGACATGGGTTATGAACTAAAAAGATTTATTGTATTACATTTTATATAGATAAACTAAAGATAAATCTACAGTTTCTACATTATGTACAAACGCGTATAAAAACGTTATGCTGGGGCGGCTGCTGCAGGTGCAGAAAACCTCAAAAGGCGCAAATATAATAACCTAATAGGGAGTTATATATTTGAGCCTTTTGGCGTTGAAACACTAGGCCCATGGGTCCGAGTGCACATAGAGTATTTCGGGACATCAACAAACAACTTGTCGACGGTTCACGTGACCAGAGGACTAGGCTTTTCTTCGGCCAAAGAATCAGCATTGCCATTCAACGTGGCAATGCTGCCAGTGTTCTGGGCACTTTTGCCATTGACAGCGATGTGGATAATTTTTTTGATGCCCAATGGTTTATTTAATTTTTATGAACTAACTAGCGACCCGCCCCGGCTTCGCACGGGTGCAATGGATGTTATTATACATATAAACCTTCCTCTTCAATCACTCTATCTATTAAAAATAACCGCATCAAAATCCGTTGCGTAGTTTTAAAGATTTAAGCATATATGGGGATAGAGAAAGCGACTTTGTTTTATACTATGTAGTGATGATTGTATCTGCTGTTGTTATGGAATATCGATTTTGAGGATCTTATAAAGGTTTGTTGAGTTTTGACTCACCCATCTTCCATTAACAGTTAGCTTTCCTTATCAATTGGATTTTATCAAGATTTCTTCGAAAAATGTAAAAACAAACCATAGGATCACCAAATTTTCTTACAGTCATCCTGGACCAACTGAAAGGATTAATTAGCTTCTGGAGAGATAGCTCCCTTCAAAAGCAGACCCAGACCCAGTCTCCAATGGCTGGTTGGAGTGATGGTCGCCATGGTCCGCCAACAATGGTCATTGTCATGTCAGCCGAAATACGTCCACTGCTGGATATAGGGGTCCCCCAAGTGTTGCCACAACAGCCAGCACCCATCGGCTACCCGCGAAAGACTAACCGCGGAAGCCAAATGCTGATACCTTCCATGTTTTAAGATCTCTATAAGAATCTCAGAGCTTTTGGAAAAGGCTACTGATAACCTGACTAGTTACAGCATCTCGAAGACACATCTAAGACAACCGAAGCAGATAAAGACATCACTTATATATAAACCAAACAATACCTAATTTCCATAGAAATTAACCCATAAATAAAGATAAAATCAGCAGCAAATGAAGTGATATCACTATTAGATGAGTCAGTACCGACTTTCTACAATCAACGCATGACATGCAGAGGGAAGTAAATGAACATTATCGCCGCATCTCATCTGCCAAGCGTTGCGTATCGACGAAAGTGGCGTAAGTGCATTTTCTCATCTTGCTATTTCTGCGTTCTTAGTTCTTGGAAGAAAGTGTCTGTCCTAACAGGCCTCTCAAAGCCGATAAAGTGGTTTGCCTCAAAAATTGAACTGACGTTAACCCAATTTTTTACTTCTACGACTTGGACAATTTAAAAGGATATTATCATCCCGGAGAACAGTTTTTTTTTTGAGTAATGGTTCTAATAATTTAAAAATAAAATCCAATTTTTATATTCTTCATTATCAACTTGTTGTTATTAATAATTTAGCAATCGTACTGACCATTTCTTTTTTTTTTATATATTGTAATTTAATGTTATGATTTTATTGTTTAACCAAAAAAGGTGTATGTGGTGTTAGACTGTAAGTAATTGTTACACTTATTAATGTAAACTTATCAATTAAAAAAACTGAAAATGTGTTGTGTAAACAATTGTTGGCTAACCTAAATAAATAAATAAAAATATTAAAACTCTGCATGTTGTTTTTAATCTTTTTTATTTGTGTTACGTTTGCTGTTGACTTTAGTCTTGGTCAGAGATGACAAATCAATCGGTCAATGATGATGAATCTTCAGAATTTAAACGATTTTTTAGTATCAAGGTGAAGGAAATCGCGAGTGTTGGCTAGTTGTTCTATAATACTTTCCCTTTAAGGTTTCGAAGCCTGGAAGAATGTAAGTGTCATGTTCATGGATAAGGCGGAATGCTGGATATTGCTGATGCGTAATCTATAGAGTGCTATCGTTTATGAGCATCTTGGTTTCATTGCAAACTTGAAATTCTTAATCAAGAGCGTTAAGTTATGCAGCTTTTACTACGTGTGTAGTGAGTCGGTTTATACATATATTTGTAGTAGTGATGTTAGAGGTGTTAGGCACGCATAAATTAGATGTATTCTTCTGACTATCTATCTGTAGAAATTCTCTGTTGCCATATAGGGCTAGGACACTATAGATAAAACTGTTATAAGTACAAAATAATTTAATAGGAGCACTATCGTAGTAACTATTGTAGAACCGAATTTAAACGATGTTTTTCGATAGAGAAGCATTACCTTATTACTGTTAGAAACCAGATGAGATTGATTTATAGGCTTTTGAATTTTTGGTTTGATATTGAATATGGTTGATGATCATTATTTTCTTGCCATATTATCTTCGCCGTCTACACTTGTCAATTTAGCATCTTAGTAGAGCAGAAATATTACTAGAAAGGGACCCATTTCAGCAACATCATCGAAATCACTTTTCGCGTATCGTTCTTAGGATTTCCTTTACTCTTATAGTCATCCAGATTCATAAATCAGCCATCAAACTTTTTTCATGATATTTATGTCGCCGGAATATGGCAAACACTGTAAGATTGTAAAATATTATTTCTAAATATGACACGGATGTATTGGAATTTGGATGGGATATATTATAAACAAAACGATTTTTTCATAATTGATCGAAGAATTTTAATTGTAAAAGAGTGTCCGTGGAGTTTCTTGCACGTTCTTCTCCATAGAGATCTACGCTTTGGAACGTGCAACTGCAAATAGCTTCATCTTTTTGGACCGACCGACCTTGGCAATTCAAAAGTGCCTGTAAATGATTTTGTTAAAAAAAAAGATAACAAGATTTATTACAATTATTCTAAGGAGTCTGCCATTTTCCGGTGACATTTATATCTCTCCCACTCACAGACCCACCCCACGACAACCGATCTATTTATGGCATCATCACATCACTACATCATCACTATCTGTTCTTCAAGCTTCATGTCATCATTACCAACCATCCAACCTCACACCATGCAAATCCACCTGGCCTCACAATTAACATACCTACTACCACCGTTTTGCGCCACAGTCACCGCCCGCGTCGCCGTTTCACAGCGGCCCCTGCGCCCGCGCCGTTTGATAATTAGTCACAGGTTTGCGGGCGTGCGTTGACATTGAGCGCCAAGCATGCGCATTTAGCACTGGTGCCATCTGGAGCGGTACGTTTTGGTGTGAGTTTAAGAACCGTTGTCAACTAGTGTGACTTGAGCTACTTCAGCTCAATCTACAGCAGAGAGGTCAAATTGCACAAAATGCCCGTGCCCTGTGTAAACTCTGCACTTAGCTTCAAGAAATTGTGTGCTTCCGAAATATTTGAAGTTGAATTTAATCGTTGAATTGAGTGGTCTGTTTTGAATTAAATTTTATTTGATGGTTTAAATTTGGTTCTATTCAAACCTAAGTGCGGAAAAGGGAGTCCCCACTATAACTAGGTTCTATTCTATTCCTGAGTTAATTATAAGGTTGATTCTATTCCATGATTAAGTTTTGTCATATCGAGGAAAAATGGACATGACCTAGAAGTAGAACTACTTATTACGGGTCGGTTCATTTAATGATCGGACCAAATTCGCTCATCCCTAGACACAAAATTAGACGGATATGACTTCGCGTCGGGGTAGTTACGACCCTCAGTAATGAGAATTACGACGCAAGCTTCACTCATAGCGGAAGGAGTCATTTGATGATTTCCTTCCTTAACATAACAGACAGATGTGTTGCTGGGGAGTTTGTTGGCCACTTCTTCTCCTCCACAGCTAAAACACTAGGAATTGGTGACGGGCGGGCGTTTTGGGGGACTGTCTTTTGTAAAATTTGACATTCAAAAAGTGCTGGCTCTCAGCCTAATTTAAATAAATTCCTTTTGAATTTTGAATTTTACCATCCTTAAAAAAAGGACGATTGAGAATAGTCAGGATGGCCGAATCGCACCTGCTTTACCAAGGAATCTTTTTACCATTTCTTCTACGCCTTGCAATACATACCACGTTCCACCAGTACCCTTACCACTTGAGCCTCGTCTGGATTGTTTTCCAGAGTACCTACTTCGTCTTTCGTTGAGAGAAGTTCGACTTGTCTATTACGAAAGTAAAATACCAGAGTACCTTAGGCGATACAAGTACAACGTTGCTGTCAAATACATGCTATTGCCACATAGAAACCTGTCAGTCACAATTATTTACGTTGAACGGGTTTTATAATGGAATGGTTTATGGATTTCCTTGTACTATTTCCTTCACTGTTGGCTGGAAGAGACAAAAACTGGCTTTTTAGTTACCGGTTAAATATACCTTGGTTGTAACTAATGTTAATGTGCTTTTTCTTACTATCAAATAAATAATTCAGTTTAATTAAGTACAAAATTTTTGACTCGTCGGACTTCATTGGCTCTGCATTTTTCTGGTGGTCACCACTGTTGATTCTGGCTTTCAGGAGTTGCAGTGGTTGGGAATGTGTGGCGGGCTTGTCCCTAAACCTAAATATATGTACAAACACTAGATGACCCGCGCAATTTAGTCTGCGTCACATTAATGTATAGCTTCTATTCCTATATGACAATAAATATAATTTTTCAATTCAAACCAGTTTAGTAGTTCCTGACATTAGCGCATTCTACCGAACAAACAAACAAACTCTTCAGCTTTGTAATAATTAAGAAAATAAGTATAGATTAAATATTTAGGTAAAGAAAAACATTAAACTTTTATTTACTTGACAGCAAGTTCTTCTTTTTTAACACCTGTTAGGTGGCCTTAATTAAATCACGACTAGATAATTATTAAAAAAAAACTTTTAATAACCTTCGTTAATTTTTTGCATTTCAAAATCTACAAGGAATGCCTCTTCTATCGACTTGTCATGGACAAGGTCAATATTATTTGGTGTAAAATGGCCCCTCTGAACAAATCATGATCATAGTATGACATAAAACTGGTGGATGTCAAGCTTCACAGCTTGCAGCATTGTACTTCTAAGAGTGTGCCCAAGAACTCCACCACCTCATCCCACCAGCCCCATTCTACCATCGGACATCCAGACGCACTGCAACTTACCAACCCTACCTTGTTTCTATTCCACCAATTCGCCCTAAGCGTTTCCAAGCGTCATTGCATAATGCGCACAGCAAAGGAGTCGAACTCTCTGCCTGCGTCTGTGTTTCCGAACGCTTACAACCCTTATCTTTTCAAAGCTAGAGTGAACAGGCTGCTTCTGGGTAAGCTCGCGTCATCATCGTAGACTTTGTCTCTGTCATCTCTGACATAGACTAGAGTCAAGAGCAAACCCATCACAAATTAAAAAAAAAAGTAAAATCCAAAGAAAAGATTAAAATTACGTATTGAAAATAAAAACTAGCTATAGAAAAACATTAAAACAAGTGTCACCCTGACATTACAGTTTGTAAACAAACATGACCTTAACATGGTCAAATGGGTTAAATTCGCAATATTTTATGTCCAACATATTAATAAAATTGGCAAATAACTTAGCACATTTTTATTGTGAAAATAAAAGAAATCATTGAGTTCCATATACCTAACAGATACGTGATACATAATGTTTGCTAATAGATTTAAATCGAAACATTCGCAGTATACTTTACAACATTTTTTTAAATATATTTAAGGATGTGAACATGCTCGGTTACAAATAGGTTCGAACTAATTAAACTATCACGAACGGGAGCAAAAATTTATTAAATTTTGATTTTTAGGGCGGGTAAGCGGGTTGTTTCACGTTCACTTAACGCATGCGTAAACGTTAAAAATGGTGCTAACTATCGTTAAATCAAAAAATTGGGTTGTTTCACAAAATGTCAGCGTTAACGAACGTAAAATATAACGTTTACGTTAACAGATGGTCTGAGCACTGGTTAACGTTACTTTAGTTGCGTCAAATAGAACAATGTTGTGAAATTTCTTTCGAATTACTCAATACCAGTTCTTCTGATGACACCAACAAGTGGTGGAATGCAAAAAAACAGCTATTTATGTAGGACCCGTGTCAATAACTTAGCTATTGGGATGAGCAGGAATTTATACCAGACTGTTTTGAAACATTCTTCTTATTTAACGAACGTTAAAGATCTTCCGTAATTGTTACTTTTTGACGTACGTATGTTACGTTAACCAACCGTTTGATACAACCCGCCCTTAGGGTTCTGTACCCAAAGGGTAACGAACGGAACCCTATTACTAAGCCTCCGCTATCCGTCCGTCTGTTCGTCCGTCCGTTTGTCTGCCAGCGGGCTGTATCTCAAGAACTATAGGTAGAAAGTTTAAATTTTCACAAATTGTGTATTTCTATTGCCGCTATAACAACAAATAATGCGCGTGTGTGAGTTTTTTTTTTCAATTATAAGCAGCTACACTCTTGGTTGATTGTCTTAACCACGGAACAGAAAAAACAGAACGGTTATGTTTTTAAACTCAAAAAATTGAGGGATAGGCAACTACTAAATGAAATCTCAGGAATAATAAGCTGTTTTATTAATATTTTAGTATTGCAATCTGACAAAAAAATTAATCTTAGAAACAAAATAAGTAAGACGACGTCAAAAATGTTTAACCTTTTATTAATTCTTGCAGCACCTGACAGTTACTTGTCTGTTATAACAGTATTTTGTCATCTTTGAAATGAACTGGCATCATACTATTACAAATAACCATTGCAGAAAGAATTTAGTTTCTAAAAAACCGAGATTCGTGACACGGTAGGTACTTACTAAAAACGCAATAACTTTATATAATAGGGTCCCAAATTATCTAGACCGATAGACACGAAAATAATTTAAGTTAGGCACTGTAACCTTACTCAATGTTTTTAGCAATCAATTTATAATTTGTCAATTCTTTAGAAATACTTTTTAGGGTTCCGTAATCGAAGGGTGACCAATAGAACTCGTCTGTCCGTTTGTCTGTCTGTCAGCGAGCTTTGTCTCAAGAACCGGAATAGGTAGACGTGATACGTGACCAATGCAGGAGCTGGTACGGTTCGCAGATCTGGTCTCTCCGGGAGGCTGTGGTTGAGCGTTTGAACGTGTCCTAATAGGCTATCCCTGAATGGGGCGATGCCAATCTGGTCAAGTTCAATGCTGCCAAGACCCAAGCGTGTCTTTTTTCTGCCAAAACGAGCCAATTTCACCCAGCTCCATCTTTCCGAGGTGTAGCCATGCGTATAACCGATCAACTTGAGATTCTAGGGGTTACTTTAACATCTACCCTCAATTTCGGCCCTTTTATGGAGGCAAAAGCTCAAGTGGCTGCAAAAAAGTTGGGGATCCTAGCAAAGGTGAGACGGTACTTCACGCCGGAACAGGTGTTCAAACTCTATCAAGCACAAGGTCGGTCGTGTATGGAGTACTGCTCTCATCACAGTAGACATGTTCACAGTGTGTAGTTCTATTATTTTGACGACACGGTTGGCGCAGTGGTTGAGCGATTGACTGCTGCGCAGCATGTCGCGGGTTCGATTCCCGCACGGAACAAATATTTGTACGACCTACATGTATTTGTTCTGAGTCTGGGTGTTTTTCTATCTATAATATGTATGTATTTACAAAAAAAAATGTATATAAGTAGTTTATCAGCCATATCGTTACCATAACACAAGCATTAGGTTGCTTAGCTTGGGACTATATGGCGTTGTGTGAAATGTCCAAGGATATTATTATTATTGCCACTAAAATAATGAAAATAAAATTAAATAAAAAGGGGCTCCCATACAAGAAACATGTTTTTTTCGGTTTATGTAACGGAACCCATCGTGTAAGAGTCGGACTCGCACTTGCCCGGTTTTTATACTGATAATTAGGTATCCAAACTCTCTGACTTTCGATCAATGACCGTGAGTTCGTGACTTGGAGTTACAAAGCCACGGCCAAAGTTTGAAAGGGCAATAGTTGAGATTGCAATCAGGGGGGCAACTCTCTAAGATCGAAGTCCGCAGTTTCGGTCTTAGTTGTGGGCGTATGCTACTGTGTGTCACCTAACCACTAAGAAACAGTTAGTGTCAAATCGTGTTGTCATTAATTCTTAGTTAGGGTTCGGGACTAATCGTAAGTCCGTAGGTGATACTGAGTAGAAAACGCCCGCAACTAAACCCGAAACTACGGATTTCGGGCTTGGTCCTTTTTATTTTTTAAGTATGGGAAATCATCAAATGACTTCCCCCGCTCTGGGCGGAGCGGGAGGGAGTGTCAGACTTCTACTGACTAAATCCCATCCATGTTCCTTTATTTTCCCTTTGTGTTCCGGAGCCACGATATCTCTTTCGAATAGTCCCGCGACTCCGGCAGGCGTCGGCCCTTTCGTGCCCCTCTGTGTGCTGACTCTCTTTGAGGCGCGCGTGGAACACTAACGCGCCGTCGACACGGCCTGTAGTCATGAGACGGACGGACAGTGAACCACCCATAGCTCACCGTCCACAGACCTGCAGCCCCACTGGTCTTCAGGTATTGTTGTTACGAGTTTGTTCAAGAAGGCTAGAGAAGTTTATTTATAATTTGCCAAAAAGTGCACTGCGAGCACAACCTAAGAATTCTGTAAGTTCTAATCAATCGTCAACCAATATACCTACCTCATATAAAACTTATTCGTAACTGGTGACTTAGTAACTGGCAGACAACGCAGAGCCGATAATACTGGTTGTAGAGAGCTGACATTTGGTATGCAGGTAGAGGAGCACTATGAGAGGATTTCCTGAAATTCTTACGGAAACGAGGAAAAAAGAGATATGGGCGTATGAAGTCGCGCGTGAAAGCTAGTATTCATATAAAATATCTGTTTGTCATGTCAAAATAACAACTTTTCTACTAAATGGAATACATTCATTGTGCGTACAGCTTAGGAGTGGAATTCCTTGACGGAGTCTGTGTTTCCTGATAGCTATAACCTGGGAGTCTTTAAGTCAAGAGTGAATAGGTTACGTCTAGGCAAGCGTGCTCCACCTTAGACCGCATTATCGCTTGACATCTGGTGAGGTAGTGGTCAAACGTATGCCTATCAATAGTAAAAAAAAGATAATTATGGATGTTTACTCAGTAGTCCGCCTGGCAAGCTACCACCATCATGTCTAAGTCTGTCGCCATAACAACAATGTTAATAGCATTGTTGTGTTCCGGCAGTTAGAGGTATGATAGCCAGTTCCTCTGTGTAAGAGGATTCCGGGTGAAACTCACTTCCATTTCGGCCTAATCATCACTTTCCATCAGGTGGGATTTGGCCCAAGAGTTTCCCCGTTTTGCATTAAAAAAAAAGTCATACCATATTTTTTTCACTTTTGTCTGTCTCCTTTGGCTTATCTCCAAAATTGCTGCTCAGAATACTTTTTGCGTACAGTTATTGCTAATTGATTAATCAATGATATTTGCTTCTAAGTCTTATACTTGGAGGTCTACGTCAATGATATAAAAGATCTCTAACACAATTGAGCACATGTTAAAAATAAAAGACGACACACATTTCCAAAACTCTCACAATAAAACGTCAAAACTATTATATTATTATTAATCCGTGACGAAACGCTCCACATTTTAACCGTGGCCCTCGTTTAACACCAACCTACGGCAAATATCAGTCAGCTACCATTGTTCGCGTGATAATTTCACTAGCTCAATGCTCCGGTTGTCATGTGGGTTCGTTTAAGGTTTAAGAGGCTTTAAGTGTGAAGACGTGTAAGTGCTGAGGTACACGAGTGCTTCGGTAGTGTCTTTTATAATGCTCGCTTCTGTGATGTTGAAGCGAAATGTGTTGTTTGCAAAGTAGTTGCTGTTCAGTTGAAAGTAAGAATATTATTTTTCTCATGTCTTGAAATTGTTCTGTACCAATCGGAGATTGTGCTTTGGTATACTTTCATTGTGAATAAAGTTACAATGTTCTGTTAGTGCCTCATTTATTTAAAAATGTCTAATAGTGCCTCTTTGAGTTGGCTTCAGCCCCTCATGTGCTATCAAAGGCCTGGGGCCTCAGGGTCCCGAAAAATGTCTAACAAAATTAAATCCTTAACAATAACTTTTTAGTATGATGCTTTTATGAATTTCCTTATTTAAAACTAGCTGACCCGTGCAACGTCGTCTGCGTCACATTTTTCATTACTGCTCCGCTCCAATTGGTCTTAGCGTGATGATATATAGCCTATAGCCTTCCTCGGTAATTGGGCCATCTAACACTGAAAGATTTTTTAAAATCGGACCAGTAGTTCCTGAGATTAGCGCGATCAACCAAAAAAACAAACAAACTCTTCTGATTTATAATAATTAGTATAGATTCAATGTTGAATAACAATGTTGTTGTTGTTATTTATATATAGGTATTATTTGTACACTGGATCCTACCCTCTATGATGAACTCTCTCTGTCACTCAAAGGTTTGCTGGGAGAAAACTCAACTTTGAGTTAAGCTCGCCTTTGTACATGTATTTTATTATGACTGTATCATAAAAGTTTTTTTGGTGTACAATAAAGAATTAAGAATTGAATGTAAAAATTATTTACTTCCTACATATGACCCTTTATGCCTCGCGTGACGATAAGTATCTTATTCATATTTTTTCTCAGATTATCTAACTAATTATGTATGGATAATTCGATAAGCTACCTACAGCCACATATTGTCGTATTTTTAAAGTTAACACGGTAGTAAACACACAAACAATAACTTTGATTCGATACCTTGAAATTAATTGATCGATTCAGTAGTAAAAATGATGGATTTAATTAACAGTTTAGTATTTATGAGCTTTCCATATAAATCTATCAGTTTGAACGTGACCCGTAACCACCAATTAGTTACTTTGTTGAGGCACTTCCTACGTGTAAACAAGTAAATTTGATTATGATTAATGTTGGTGAGTTGCAATCACGGTTTTGTCCTAAATTGTTTAACGCAACTGTAAAGCATACATATCGTTACAATATTGATTTAATTGTGATTCTACGATACCGATTCGACGCCTAAAAAAAAAGAGATTCACGACTAGTTTAACCTCCTTAAATAATTGTCTCCATGAATGCTTCGCTCTGCTTCCGAAGCAACTCGTCTACCCCACCACTAATTCATAAGTTGACAAAGAATTTATCGTGAGCCTCTGAGGGTATGTCGTGATAACTTCGCAATTTTGAGCCATTTCAAGCCATTTTGTTGACGTGCTCGTGACAGAACGATGAACATGGTAATTAATTTGAACCTGCAACGATTTTTGAGTGCAACGACACGAATTTGAAACGTTTTGTGAAATTTTTGTTGCGTTTGTACAGTTTTGAGTTAACGAAAATTATACTAGGGTTGTCAAAATATTCACACTTATTGCCCTTGTAGAATAGAATACTCTTTATTTTGTACATGTTAGTTACAGAAAAGATAGATAAAGAAAATATTACATAGGGTGACACAATGGGCGACCTTATGGCAAATTCTTCTAATATATAAACAACGTTCGAATTCAAGTCTATTCTTTCATCTGAGGGCCAATTTTACTATTTTTTAATCAACTTTCGCTTTCGCATGTCAAAAAACCTTAATTTTCATAATTTTTTGACAGTTTGCGATTGAATTTAAGAAAATGTGAATATTAGTAGAATTGGTACTCTGTTTGGGACGAACTGTCAAATTCCTCGCATCTTTACGACAAAATCAATGACAGAGACCACTGGTCCTTCAAGGGTGACGTAACAGATGGGAGAATTTGACAGTTCGTCCATAAGAACAGCGAAATAGATGAAGGGCTAAGGAACTCATTTTTGACAGATTGTGACTCAGATGCGACTGCTAACTTTGCCATAGTCTCATCTCAGCACTCGAACACAAAACATGCATAATAAGTTCATGGGGCCGAGATAGGACTTATGCAAAATTAGTAGAACTAGTTCTCTTATCGCTAAAAGCGATCTTTTAAAGATAATCTATACATCACTACCCCCGACACTACCTATTACACATACAGTTTTTTCGTTTTCCCGAATGTACAGTTATCTTTTGCAAGGGTTCAAACCGTGACTGATGTATGGCTCTTTCTAATTAAAAACTGCCAAGAGGAACGTTGCGATGTTGCTATAAAGCGCTAAACTACGCATAAACTACATTACACTGCCCAGATTAGCATTTAAACTCATTTAAAGAATTTGACGCCACATTTATTTAGCTGTCATTGCCTTAATGGCTTTTTCTAAATTGCGACTTTGTGAGTTTCGTAAATATACGCGAATCGCTAAGGCTTGTTTACATAATATTTAATGGGATTTAATGATGGGTTTACATAGGCAAATCTTGGTTAAATTACTTACGTTCTGTAGATATAGGGCCATATTTTTCTTGTATGTGTCATATAACCAACTTAAGGGACAATAAGGAAGTACACAAGG
Organism: Ceramica pisi; assembly: GCA_963859965.1. Lineage (NCBI taxonomy): Eukaryota > Metazoa > Arthropoda > Insecta > Lepidoptera > Noctuidae > Ceramica > Ceramica pisi. Next base: position 19,178,786 of record OY982543.1, read on the forward strand.
TATTATTTTTAATTTTTACTGCCCATTTCCAAGAATAAAAAAAAATATTCACTCATTTTTGTTAAATAATCATAATCTGAGGGCCTAGCGCGATTATTTTTGACTTATAGTAAGGTAAAAATTTACCATCGCTAAAATACTCGTTTCGCACATAGTATTTATTTAAATTAGATACCATATTTACATTTTAAAATTATATAAATTGTGTATGTCCCATAAAATTAAACCAAAACACTATGGGGTTGTATTGTTTCACATTCAAAATTCACTTACGCTAACGTTACTATGCGTCAAAATATTCGCGCAACTCCCTCAGAATGCGCTTGAAGCCGTAGATTATAGGTAGAGTAGAAACTGTAATTCTTGCCACAATACGAAAATGCTGGTAGTACTCAGTCGCATTTGGTTATCCCCCATGACCCCATCCTAGATGGAAAAGGTTTGGCAGGTTGCGTCTCACCCATCAAAGTCTTGAGCATCGACGCCGAGTTGCTAGCCTGTCGGTAATCTACCGGTTGCATTTTGAGGGATGTGTTCCTTCATCGGATCACAAGACAAACGGCGATGAGCCACCGGTACATGGTGGACATCCCGCCCACACGCTCAAAACGTTTTGGGAACACATTCATAGTGCGTACAGCTAAGGAGCGGAATAGGCTTGTGTCTTGAAAAAATCTAATTAGTCCGTCAGTTAGATTAACAAAAAATATTTGACCCGTGTTTTTTCTTTTGTTACGGGAACCAAAATTGACGAAGTTACGACGCTTTTAAAATTCTCAATACGTCACACCTTCGCATAATTTTTAGTGAGTCGTGACGTCACGAGCCCACTCCCGAGTTTTGATGCGTTTTATCTTTGTCAATATTCATTGATTTACAAAAAAAATACGTGTCCATTATTTTTCAATACTCTAACAGACGGAATACTCATAGTTTTGCAATTTGTGGATGATGGAATTTAGCCTATTCCCTGCCGGAGTCAGTGTTTCCTGATAGCTACAACTTGGGAGTCTTAAAGTCAAGAGTGAATAGGTTACTTCTAGGCAAGCGTGCTCCATCTTCGACCATATCATCACTTACCATCAGGTGAGATAGTGGTCAAATGCGTGCCTATCAATAGCAAAAAAGACCTAATATTTATGGTTGCCAAAATTATTATCCTACTGCCGGACAAAGGCCTCCCTTCCCTCCTTCCACCTGAGTCTTACGAGCTGGACTCGTTCTCAAAGGACTGGCCCAAAATTGCAAAAGATACTGTGAAGATATTGTGGCTCTGTCTCGCACACGAGTTCCAGCATTGTGCTGAGATCGCCGTTTTGCGCGGATTTGACGCGTATCTTCCCAATTTTTCATGAATATAATTGTAATTTTTGTGTATTTTCATACTGGCTGCAAACAAACTCTTTTTCTTTCTTTCTTTCTTTTGTTATACCAAAATGCTGAAAGACAAAAATAACTTAATTCCAAGATTAATTCTTGTAAGAAGATAGAGCTGTATGGTCAGTCCACAATCCACATAAAATATTGATCTCAACAATCTAGACGTGACTTTATAATTGGAATAAAATAGCCATAAAGCTTACGAGCCGAGACCGTGAACGCTTCGCACGTTCTCACTAACAACCATCTAAACTAAACTATTTTGCACTTGCCACTAACTTTTACTCGCGACATTGTCTGCATGCTTTGTATCTTCTGCCTCGAATAAGCAAGCCTTAATGTGTTTCTATTGCAAGTGTATGAATGTCAAGTATTCTTTATTTAGTTGTATTGTCGTCTTTATTGTTTTTTTGTTTTGGTGTAATAGTCCACTTGACTGTCATTTGTTTTTCACTATATTCAATTATTTCTTATTTGTAAAGAGCAAGCAAGAAATAAATGGATGGATATTATGGACTTAAATTGTCTTTCAGCTTGTAACAGTACATAAAAAGTGCATTAAAATAATTATGTATTTACTCAAACACTTCTCTTATTCTAACGATGAAAGCAACTAAATGCGAGACGTAATTATTATTGTGCTACTGATAATAATTTTAGCAAATATACGCAAATAAACTGCCTGAGGAGTTTAATAAAAACCCATCTCATTGAAAAACATCCATAGCTTCATGAAGTCTTACGGTATCGAATGGAATTTATTTCTGGTAGGAATATTTGAATAATCTCCGATCTGCAGGCGACTAAATTACAAATAATTCTGCTGATAACGCATCGAAAATGGTGTGGCCGGGAATACCAATTCCATCTTTAGAATTCTGGTAGCTTGCTGACAAAAACTCTTAAAACTTTAAATAAAATCGTAAACATTTTCATTATCATCTACTTCTGGACATAGATATCATACCGCGTGTATCTGACATCGACGCACAAACGATTTCCATGGGTCCAGGGCATGATTCTGGACACCCCAGTGTTAGAATTTTTCGTCGGTTCTTTTCTCATTTTTTCATTTTTTTCAAGAGTACCACAAATAGGTATCAGCTCAGCTGAGCTGATATCTATTTGTGGTTTTATTCAGATTGCTCTTTTTAGTCAAAGTAGTTAATTAATTACTTTTTTTATTAAAAATCTCATTGGGTTAGATCAGAATAACGATTATGAGCAGTCTAAAGTAAAAAACCCTTGAAAAAAATGAAAAAATGAGAAAAAAGCCGACGAAAAATTCTAAGTCTAGGGTGTCCAGAATCATGCTCTGGACCCATGGAAATCGTTTGTGCGTCGATGTCAGATACACGCGGTATAGCATTTTTCTTCCTAGTAATTTACAAAAAATACTTGGAAGCCTTACAACTATGCTTAGCAGTAAGTTGGCACATGGAAAAAAAATGGCTCTTTTCAAATTCTGACAGGTTTCCTTTGTTACCTTTTTTATTTTTATTCAAATCTTCGGTGAGTTTGCCTTAGAACTCACCTCAGAACCCCTCTACCATTCGGACATCCAGACGCACTGTACCGTCCCTACCTTGTTGCTATTACACCATTTCGCATAAGCATTTCCAAACGTCTTTAATAATGCGCACATCAAAGGAGTGGAATTCTTTGCCTGCGTCTGTGGTTAGAGTGAACAGACTCCATCTGGGTAAGCTTGCTCCATCGTAGACTTATGTCTCTGTCATCTCTGACTAAGACTAGAGTCAAGAGCAAACCCGTCACCAGAAAAATCTTATGTTAACAGAAATAAAGAGACAGACACTCATAAAGTCATTCTCAAGTACCATACAATCGACCCTAGGAATGGACATAGCGCATAGTAATTTGTAAATGTAAGCGGCCTAAGTCCATGGGACCTTCAACTTTGCTATAACACTTCAAGGAGGTACAGTTACCGATATATTATAATTATTACGCCTATTTAGAGTAGCCAATTAGAGGACAAACATCAATTCATTGATTTTATTATAATAGGTCATTTAATCCTAAAATATAAAATTCTTCCTTTACTGAGTGAATGTCTGACAGACAACGCACAGCCGAAACGACTGGTTTTGGCTTGTGGGTTCCTTGGGGAGTTTAGGATTTCTCGAAATTCCCACGGGAATTGGAAAAAGCGGGTAATGCGCTTATGAAGTTGGGATAAAACTTAGTCTTGACTAAATGTTTATCGTCTGATGGTAGGTAAGCAATGATGGAGCAAACTTGCCTAAAAGTGACTTATTTATTTCGACTTAATTACTTCCATCTTACATAGCTATCAGGAAACTTATATTTTTGCAGGAAATTCCACTTCTTAGCTGTAAGCACTATATTCGGAAAACTTTTGTGGGTATGAGTGGGATGTCCACCATGTACTGAACATCTTGTTGTCCGATCATGAAACGGGCTTGGCGGAATTTAAGGCTCGTATTCATGCCAATGACCTTGTGTATATGGACAATTGCGGGAGTGATATAGACTCGGACTTTAAACAGTCACATTTTAATGTATTTTTGTTGCCGCTATAACAGCAAATACTAAAAACAAAACAAAATAAACATTTAAGGGGGCTCCAATACAACAAACGTGATTTTTTACTCATTTTTATAATGGTACGGAACCCTTCGTGCGCGAGTCCGATTCGCACTTGGCCGGTTTATTTTATTATTAGGTATAGGTACATACCATACCTAAAAATTATGGCTAAACCAAATTACGTATCATATCATATAGATTCCTAACTATTTTTTCGATGTAATTTCTCAGTAAGTGCCAACGAAAAGCTGCTTCATATTCATGCTTTTTAAGCTTTTTTTGAGAGATTAGCCTTAACAGCGCTCACCCCTCATAATGTGTATTTTGAAAAGATGCTGAAGATCGAGCCAAATGGCGTAGAATTGAGGTTTTGCTCCAGCTGCAAATAGTAGTTGATGATAATTCTAAGATACCAAAATTACCCAAAGCGAAAAGCTATTTCTTGACTTTTGTTGCTAAACTTTTGGGAACGGTTATATAACTAGACCATGCATTTTGTTCTGAAACGTGTACACTCATAGTTTTCTATAATCGGAATGTGGGTTAAATGAGGTCAGAGATAAATCAAGTGTATAATGATCTTACGTACCTAACAAATCTATTGCTATGTACTCTTTTTTTTAAGGATGGGAAATCATAAAATGACTCCTCCCGCTCTGGTTGGAACAGAGGGGAGTGTCAGACTTTTACTGACTAAAACCCGTGTTCCTCCTAGTGCCCTTTGCACTCCAGAGCAGCGGTGACTCTTTCGAACAAATGCCGCAAAATTGCTATTTAGTCTAAGTCAAAATCTATCAAAGACTCGATGAATTTACGATTAAATAATATCTTTAAATATTACTTCTCATAGATCGGTCATGGATTATTAGAATGATATAACTTTTCATGCAGATTTACAAGATAGCCTTCAATTATCGGGTTATTTACGCATCTGTTTGATGTCCGTCACGAATTATGCTTAAAATAGTATTCAACTTAGGACATAAATAAGAAAATGTAGTCATCTGTATTCTGGTATTTACACAGCTTGTTCCTTTTTGTCACAATCAGCCTGAAGAAGTCCACTGCAGGATTATAGGCCTCATGAAGCATTCAATGGGCTAATGCAGCCCTCATCAGGTCATCGGTGTGCTTTGGAAGGCCTTCCAATCACAAAGGTAAAATACAAAATTCAATTGAGTAAAACAAAAAAAATAAAATAAAAAATAATTATAATTAAATGTTTTCTTTTTCTAAATTAGTTTTATAGAAATATTTAAAAATGTAAAATACCGCGTGTATCTGACATCGACGCACAAACGATTTCCATGGGTCCAGGGCATGATTCTGGACACCCCAGTGTTGGAATTTTTCGTCGGTTCATTTCTCATTTTTTTCAAGAGTACCACAAAGTATCAGCTCAGCTGAGCTGATATCTATTTGTGGCTTTATTCAGATTGTTATTTTTAGTGAAAGTAATTAATTATTTTTTTATTAAATATCTCATTGGAGCCAAAAAGTTAGAAGGTCTCTGATTTATAATGACATCAGATGGCGCCGAAGTCAAGGGACACCAGGAAATGCAGAAGTAAAATAAAAAGACACAATTTGGACAAATCTTCGTCTCGGACTAACCGTTATATTGCTAGTCCTAAGATGTACTACTTAATCCCACATTATATGCATATTAGTTCTCTGATATAACATTAATCGTAGATTGGGCTTGCGAAAATTATCAATGCCTTGACATTTCTATACGGAAAACTTGCTTCTCATGGTAAAGAAAGCCAAGTGGAACTGATTGATTCGATCAATTATGTAAAAAAAATGCTGTCCCAGATTTGACTTGGTTTTTCTTTAGGGAGACGGATTACAACGAGTTTTTTGGTTCTTCGATAAATCAGAATTAGCAATAGTAAAATTCCTAAGAAAATAGCAAATGTTAATGATTTTTCTGCATACAATCTGTGTGCATTGCAGCTTAAGATTCACTTTCGCATGATAGAAAACGTGTTTGCACAGTTAACGATTTTGAATCTACTTAATTAAAAAGAAAAACATCGGGTGAATAGTAAACAAACGCCATATTACCCTAGAGAAAACACACTCCTACCCAATACGTCAAAACAGCCTTCGACAGCTCATCATTTAACCAAGTTTAGCTAACCAGTACTAAAACGCGAGAACTATTTAGACTGCGTACCAGAATGACACTGCGCTAACCCGGTGTCAAGGTTGCCACAAACAAAAATTCTCGACGAATTCCTGCCATTGTATCAATGGCCGTGACCCCGGCTTGGGCCAGTTCAGGCCATTTTGGGTTACTTTAGGCTAATTTGCAGCTACCGGTCGTGATTTCAGCCTTAATTCCTTCCTACGTACTATTAAGGATAATTCTGAGATTGGTATAGTAACAGGATTACATAAGGATGTTTTACGAGTATCCGAGCGCCACCCACGTGAAGATCTGACATTAACGAGCTTTGTAAATTGGTTTGATTTGTTGCTAAGGTAATTTGGGAACTTTCTGCCGGATGATAAATGTAAATAGGCGTAAAATAACACTTTAATACTTAAAACTGTTTGCTCTGTCAAACCACATGAGGCCGGTGTTTCCTATCTACTCAGAAGAAATAGTTTAATAAACTTACAGGTCAAATTAGGAAGAAGAAAGAAAAATAGTTTTTTGCGGCCAGTTTGACGCATACCAAAAAACACAAAATACAATTATATACATGAAAAATTGGGAAGATATGCGTCAAATCCGCGCAAAACGGCCATCTCTCAGCATAAAGCTGGGTCGTGTGCAAGACAGAGCCACAGCGCTGATTTTCAGTGTCAGCCGGCGTTGAATTGACAGTTTGACGTCGTATTCTTTTTATACTCCCAGTTTGGATTGTATGGACGGTCCATTTAGACCTCATCTATCGCTTTCCATCAGGCGTGATTGTAGTCAAAAGCAAGCCCATTACATAATAATAAAAAATAAAAAAATACAATCCGTACTAGGCACGGAACAGTAGGCGTGTGGTAATGGAAGACCGAAAAAATCATACTACTGATTTTATTTGGTTCTCCTTTCGCAGGTATGCTGGAAGAGATTTCTTAAGAAATAAGCATCACCTTTGTACCTACTTTTCTGTTTCCTTTTTTTATTTTTTTATTTACGTGTGTGTATATACATTGTTAAATAATAATAATAACGACTAAGAATCATGAAAGAAAAGTCAAAATAAATTAGCATAAGAAGATAGGATTGATAAATGATTGACTGTGGCAACCCTGTAAGTTATGTCGCCAGTCAGTGGTACTAAACTTCGATGCAATTTACAAGCGTTAAACTTGTTTTGGCGATAGATCATGCTGTGTGTTCCTGTTTGTTGAACCTCGTGAGCCATTCTAATGTTTGGTGAATTGTAAATCCATCTTATGTTGTTCTAATTAATTGGTACCTTTTAAAAGCACTCATATTTGTTGCACACAACTAAAAGAAGATCAAGAGAATGATTATGATTTAATTCATGTTGGTCTGTTAATTCCCAAACGCTTTCATCACCTTTTCATGCAGGAATGATGGTAGCATACATGTCTGTTCTTATAAAAGGAAAAGCTATGAGTCGTCTGGTTCTCAAATTGAAATTAACCTGCTTTTAAACACCAGTGATGATAATGTGGAGTAACTAATAACATAACTTACAACATAACTCATGAAACTAATGAAGTCAGAATTTTGCCAATAAAGCTTTATTACGAAATACTAACAATAACTTTGGAAAAGGAGCCTTTACAAACGACATTACGTAATTCTTATATACGTGACCAGGCATAATAATGTAAGTCCGTTTATAACTAGAAAGTCCCGGATTGGACAATGATATTCTGACACTAATGTGCATGCCTCCATGGATAAAGGAGACGTGCTTAGGTTCATAAAAGAGACAATGGACGTTTAAGTAAATACTACACCTGCCAAGGTGATGTATTGGTTAGTTGTAGGAGACATATTGCTAATCTTTTAGCATTCAATATACAGTGTGACACCGGTATACGTGGTGTGCCAACATGTTCTGTTAGTAATGATTCTAACATTTCTATTGATACATATAGTAGTTTAAACTATTAAACTCGACAACGGGAAAACCTCATATGTTGAATATTGTACACCAAAATATGCAAGGTCTTTCTGGCAAGGAACTTGAGTTAAGTTTATTTTTAGAGAACTATGATATTCAGGTGTTATGTTTAACTGAGCATTGGTTGAAAGAACATGAGGTAATTTTTATCAATGATGAATTCTTTACTGTACAAAGTGCGTTTGTAAGAAAAAGTGCTATTCGCGGTGGATCGTTAGTCCTTGTTTCAAACAAATTGAAATGTAAACAACGTTTAGATTTAGTTAATCTTTCCATTGAGAGCACTATTGAGTTGTCTTGTGTTGAACTCGAGCGATACGTTATAGTTTGCGTTTATCGACCGCCCTCTGGTGATTTTGGTCTTTTCGAATCGGTAATGGAGGATTCACTTAATAAATTAAAATCGAGCAGTAAAAGTATAGTTGTATGTGGAGATTTTAATGTAAATATTTTAGATGTTACTCCATTAAGTGTTAGACTTCTGAATCTGTTTAGGTCTTATAACTTAGTTAACTTGTTTTATGAACCAACTAGGATCACGGCTTCTTCATCAACTTGTCTAGATAATATATTTAGTAATTGTGATCCCGAAAATAAATTAGTGTTAAGTGACTTAACGTCTGATCACTGTGGCCTATTAGTTAACTTACCTATGCCGCTAAATAAAAATAAAAAGCCGCATAAAATTGAATGCAGGCCGTACACAGCTAGTCGTTGCAATAAATTCAAAAATAATCTAGCTAATAAAATTACACCGTCTTTGATAGAACTTGAGGATCCAAATAAAATTTATGGAGCCCTTTTTGATGTTGTGCAAAAAGAATATCACTCCACTTTTAAGACAAAATCCATAAACATTACGGGTACCTCTGTTGGTTTCAACCAATGGGCTACGGCAGGGATTTATAAAAGTAGAGCGAGATTATACGAGTTATACGGTTTTAAAAAATACAGGTTTGATACCCCTTTTTTAGAGTACGTTAAAAAATATTCTAAATTATACAAAAAGATTTGCGTTGTTGCTAAATCAAAATTTTTAAGTGATAAAATTAAAAATTCTAATAATAAAGTAAAAGCCACATGGCAAATCATTAACAATGAAACGGGCAAATCGGTTAAACGAGATAATCAGTTAGAGGTTATAGTTGATAACAAATTAATTAGTGAAGCTGCTGACGTAGCTCAGGCATTTAATGATTTTTTTTCCAATATTCCTATAACTACAACTCGCTCCTTGAATTCGTCCCCTTCTAAAGCCGAAAACCTTTTGCATAGTAGTGTGCCTAAATGTAATCAATTATTTAGTTTTGAGCACGTAACACCTCGTGATGTAGTCAAAAAATACAGGTGATTTCTGGGGCATTTCCATAAAACTTTTGAGTGATATAATTGACATAGTAGCCCCCTATCTTGCTGTAACTTTTAATAAATGCGTGGATTTAGGAACTTTTCCTGATCTCATGAAGTGTAGTAAAGTCATACCTTTATTTAAATCAGGTCATAATAATGACATAGGCAACTTCCGGCCTATCTCCATCTTACCTGCATTTAGTAAAATATTTGAAAAATGAATACTCAAGCAGTTGTTAATACATTTTAATTCACAATGAACAGTATGGCTTTACAAAAGGCCGTTCGACTACAGATGCGGGTGTCGCTCTCCTAAAACATATATTTAACGCATGCACGAACTCGCTAAACGCAATTGGAGTTTTCTGTGATCTCTCTAAAGCCTTTGATTGCGTACACCATGACACACTTTTACGTAAACTACGTCATTACGGTCTCCAAAGCGAAGCTCTTAACGTAGTTGATTCATATTTACATAATAGGTTCCAATGTGTTGATGTCAATGGTGTAAAATCTTCCGGGCTGCCAGTGCAATTAGGTGTGCCTCAAGGCTCAATACTGGGTCTATTCTTGTTTCTGGTGTACATAAACGATCTACCGTTTTTCTTAAGGGATATCTGTAACGTAGTATTGTTTGCGGATGATACCTCTCTTATCTTTAAAGTAGATAGAAATAGACAAGATTTTGATTACGTAAACAGAGCTCTTGCAATGGTTACGGATTGGTTTACTGCAAATAATTTAGTTCTAAATGCTAAGAATACAAAATGTATAAAGTTTGCCTTGCCAAACGTTAGAAATTTAGGTCCCAATGTAATCTTAAGTGAAGAGGTGCTTGAAACTGTGGACACTGCAGTATTTTTGGGCATAACTGTTGATTCCAAACTGCAATGGGGCCCACATATATCAAGCCTGTCGGGAAGGCTCAGCTCTGCCGCATACGCCGTCAGGAAAGTTAGACAATTTACTGACGTTGACACTGCTCGGTTAGTATATTTTAGTTATTTCCATAGTGTTATGTCCTACGGTATTATATTGTGGGGTAAAGCTGCTGATATACAAAATATATTTGTCTTACAAAAACGTGCTGTGCGAGCAATATATCAGCTAGGGTCAAAAGCTTCATTAATTAAGAGAAATTTTCAAAGAGATTGGAATTCTCACGGTAGCATCTCAATTTATTTTTGCAAACATTTTATACATTAGGCAAAATATACAGTAAAACGAGTGACATCCATAATTTTAATACCAGAAACAAGCATAAGCTACATGCTCCTTCACACCGACTTCGTAAGGTCCATGATTCATTTGTGGGGCTCGGTATCCGTTTATACAATAAACTTCCACTTTCTTTTCTTGATCTGCCTTTTAACTCATTTAAAGCTAAAGTAAAATCGAACCTTTGTTCGAAGGCATACTATTCTGTTAATGATTATTTAGAAGATAAGAATAGTTGGTCGCTGTGTTGAACGCAAGACATATTATCATGTTCTTTTTCTATAAGTACTTAGTTCTTTTATGACAGGTTATATGTGTTCATATAATATTGTTTTTTTTTTATTTCGTTTTTTGTCTTTTATTAATTATTTATGTAGGTCACTATGTAAGTAATTTTTTTTTTTTTTAACGTCAACACTTGCTTGAGTGTGTATTTTGTTTTATAGTATCAGAATCATAGTGTGCTAGCTGTTATATAATTATTTTTTTTTGTTTTGTGTCATGTACTAATTACTTTGCATTCTACTCAGTGTATAAATTCGAGTTCCTAAAACGTAACAGACAGATGTGTTGCTGGGGAGTTTGTTGGCCACTTCTTCTCCACAGCTAAAACACTAGGAAGTGGTGACGGGCGGGCGTTTTGGGGGACTGTCTTTTGTAGAACTTGACGTTCAAAAAGTGCTGGCTCTCAGCCTAATTTGAATAAATGACTTTTGAATTTTGAATTTTGATATTACTCGGAGAACAGAGACCCAATTCTTCAAAATTTTAAACAACTTTCGCATTCGCATGTCAATCTCAAACTGTCAAAAAAGCCTTTAATTTTCAAACATTTTTGACTGTTTGCGTTTGAGATGCGAAATCGAACGTTTGTTTTTTTTATACAAAACGGAAACTCTTGGCCCAAATCTCACCTGATGGATAGTGATGATTAGGCCGAAGATGGAAGCGAGTTTCACCCGGAATCCTCTTACACAGAGGAACTGGCTATCATACCTCTAACTGCTGGAACACAACAATTCTATTAACATTGTTCTCATGGCGACAGACTTCGACATGATGGTGGTAGCTTGCCAGGCGGACTTAGAACAAGTCCTACCACCAACCAAACCGAGCAAAAAATTTGTCCCCGCTGGGAATCGAACCCGGGACCTCTGGGTCTGAATCAGGTGGTATAATCACTAGACCACGGAGGCGGTTAGTGTCACCTGTTTAGCACCACCCGGGGACCACGTGTAGGGATTCGCTGAAGGGTATTCTCCTACGGACGCGGGTGACTCGGCCCCCAAAATTTTTTATGAGTAGAATTTCCCTTTGGACGATAGTCTCTATGGTCGAAAATTCTGGAGTAGTGACCGCGTACCGGAAGATGCAGCGTCGGAAGGCCTCCCATACATAGAGACATAGCACCGGTCGATGTGGTGACACTTGGTGGAGGTATTTCGGTTGAAGTTATGGTGGTAATGATGATGGTATTGTGACCTCTTTGGCTGCATGTCACTGGCAGTCAAGTTGGTCGTTGGAATTTGGGAGCGTCCATCAAAATTAGAAATGATATTTGAACTACGAATGTTAGAAATGTGCTTTGTTTTGATACGTCAGTTTCCTGCCCGATGGCGTAAATAAATATTCGTTTGATGAAAAACTCATATTTTATTGAATAAGTAAGTGTTAAGTAGTATTACAGGCAGAAAGCATCCTGTGATGTTACAGTATCAACTTTAGAATAGCAACAACAACTTTTTATACCTCCTTACGCATAAAACTTCAGCATTTTTCTTAAGTTGATTTACTGTCATTTGTCGTGTGGCTTAGTGAACCACGTGAACCCATTTTTTATGAGCTAATTGCATGTTATAAACTTAACATGTAAAGTAGCTAACGTGATTGTATAAACTTTGCATCTCATTTAATAGGAAAACATCGCGAGAAATGCTGAAATTCCCAACACGCTGCGCACGCTTCGTGGTCAATGTACTAAGTTTGGTTTCTACTTGAGAACATTGATAAAGAAGAGAGTATTGAGACAAATAAAGGCTTTAATATTTTTCGTTGCTGTTTAGAGTTATCTTATGCATTTTATAGCTTTAGCCAGTCAGTCTTCTCCCGATACTATAATCATTTATAATCATTTCAGTCGAAAACTTCCACTACCTACTGGACCTCCGAATCCCACTACATCGACCAGTCGTCTTGCTTTCAGGGGATTGCTGCGGCCTTCACTAAGTCATGAGTCCACCTTTTGGGAGGCCTGCCGACGCTACATTTTCCGGTACGCAGTCGCCTCTTCAGAACCTCTCGAGCCCATCGTGAATCTGATCTACGAGCAATTTGCACTACAGACTGTCACTTATGTTTGGAGAACCATGTTTTATGTTTATCAAGGTTTCTTATTTCTCTTACTGAGGCAACCTTTGAGCAAAAGATATTAATTGGAACCACTAGCTCTATCCCGTTTTTTTAAGGATGGAAAATCACCAAATGCATTATCTTGCTCTCAGCGCGGCAGCGGAGCGGAAGGGAGTGTCAGACTTTTATTGACTAAAACTTCCGTGTTCCTCCTTATGCTCTTTGCGTTCCAAGGCTGCGGTGATCCTTCGAGCAAATTCCGCAATTCAGATTTATCTCGTGGCTTCAGTCCCGTCACCTGCCCCTTATGCACCGTGCATTTCCAGGATAAAAAGTCTAGAACAGTCAGAGATTAGATGATACTAGTAACAGGCATGAGGCGAAGACGCTACAGTGAAAAGCTTCGTTTAGCAACTTTTGCACGTTAGCATCAGACTAAATAGAATGCTCTACAATTTTACAACCGCGTTTTATGACTGTTGAATTTAAATGTACGCAAAGTTTATCTGATAGACTATACGATTGTTCTCTCTGCTATGGTAATAGAATACTAATTTTGGTTAGGTCTTTGGTCTTATAAAATGGGTTTTTTTTTTTGCGAAATCTGGCCTATGTGTTAGGTTTTTTCCTTCGACTTCTGTTGGACGTTGGAACCTGTTTGAAATTTAAGGATTAAAAAAATAGCTATACGTATTCCTTGTTACAGAATTTGTTCGAAAGAGTCACAGCGGCGCTGGAATACTAAGGGCATTAGGAGGAACACGGGTGGGAAGTAAGAGTCTGATACTCCCTTGCGTTCCACCCAGAGCGGAAGGTGTCATTTGACGATTTCCCATCCTTAACAAAAATTATTAATATTTCCAGTGAAGAAAACTTGAAGAGGTTTTCAGGGTTCCGTAGCCAAATGGGAAAAAACGGAACCCTTCTAGATTCGTCATGTCGTTCTGTCTGTCCGTCCGTATGTCACAGCCACTTTTCTCCGAAGCTATAAGAGCTATGCTGTTGAAACTTGGTAAGTATATGTATTCTGTAAACCGCATTAAGATTTTCACACAAAAATAGAAAACAAACAATAAATTTTGGGGATCTAGTTAGTAGTTTTTTTTAATACGTCATAAATCGTAAATCACAACTTTTGCTTGTAATATAATACCTACAGGTTTGTACGGAACCCTCGGTGCGCGAGTCCGACTCGCACTTGGCCGGTTTTTTTGATGAATTTATGTTCGAATTGGATTTTTTTTTGTGTTGGATAGCCTATTTATCTAGGAAAGCTATATAATATCATCACGCTACGACCAATAGAAAAATAGGACGCAGAGGAAGTTGCGCAGGTTAGCTTTAAGTATTTCAATGTAAGGATTGTTAAAGTAAGTAAAACAACATACTTGTCCACAAAAACTAGATTACATAAGATAAAATCAAATTGTAATTGCACAAGTTTATGGGCTATTCCGGTAGCTTGAATTAAATTTAATGGCATAATATGCTGTACAGTTGTTCCTTTTATGTACCGCAAACTTTTTACGTGAAATTCAAACTAAATTGTGTGTAATCGTTGTCTTTTGAGACAGAAATGAGACATGTTAGTGTGATTGTCGATGGCTAAAAGAAAAATGCTGAGCAAAGGAAATGACATAACAAGGAAGTAAATGTGTTTTTGGGAACACATTCATAGTGCGTAGGTACAGCAAAGGAGTGGAATTCCCTATCGGAGTCTGTGTCTCCCGAAGTCCCGATAGCCACAAGCTGGGAGTCTTTAAGTCAAGAGTGAATAGATTAGGTACTTCCAGCAAGGCAGGCAAGGCAAGCGTGCTCCATCTTAGACCGCATGAGGTAGTGGTCAAACTCGTGCCTATCAACGGGGAAAAAAAGAATATAAACATATTTTTAACAATTTGTGGCAAGTTCATGGAGTTAAAGATTTAAACGCAACGAGGTAAAATTTGGTGGGAAAACTTAGACTTCAGTTTCAGGAACAAAAGTTGGAGCAAAATTAATATGACCAATTGTCAAATACGCACAAACTGTTGAGGTTTGACAAAAATTGACCATTTCGATTGCAGTATTCAATAAGTACCTACTTGTTCCTTCTCCGTGTTATGAAGATACTTGAAAAGCCGGTTTTTATAGATTTTGCATAATCTATGTTTGTTTTCTTTATAGTTACGCATTCGAACAGGTTATTGCAAAAAGTAAATAAACAAATGTAAGAAAAAAAAAGACAATCAAGTCGATGAGGGTAAAAAATGTGAACCGCATTTTTAATGTTGTTTACATGTTGTGAAATGCAGCAGTGAATACCTATTGTTTTTTTATTTTTATAATTTTAAGTAGGTATGTATCTATTTATAAAACAGTGGTTTCATTACTTACATAAGGTTACAACTTATGTAGGTTTGGTTAAAAAATTACTCATTTTAAAGACTGTGACCCAAACTTTTATTGCAACATATAAATTATAAAAACTTACATCATTCCCAAATTGTTCGCTGCTAACATCCAAAACAGATGACAAGGCAGCAGCCAGTATCACTTTCCTCCAGTACATCACCATATTTACATAAATGCACTAACTAATAACTTAAAATAACTTCACATTATACAAAAACTTAAAAAAACAAACAATAATAAAAAATGTTTTGAAAAAGTACGCCATCTTCTAAATTTTCCCGCGCGTCAGTGACAGCTACCATAGATTATTATTTTAAGCCAAAGGAAATTACATGCTTACAGCCTATTTGTTGAGAGGTTTTATTTGAATCAAGAAGTGGTATCGTAATTATTCACGTCGGTTACCGCGTGGTTGCGAGCGGCAGTTCGCGTGGTTCCGCGGCGTGCGACTGCGAGGATTAGTGCAACAGATACAGAACAAAGTGTTAGATAGTGTTGGGGCTCTATCGATATGCATTGTTTTCTTTTGTGATATTGTACGGTACGTACCGTATGGTACATCTATACTTAATATTATAAAGCAGAAGAGTTTGTTTGTTTTTTTGTTTGGTTGATCGCGCTTGGATTTTGGAGGAAGGTTATAGACTATATTATATCATTACGCTAAGACAAATAGGAGCGGAGCAGTAATGGAAAATGTGACGCAGACGAAGTTGCGCGAGTCAGCTAGTACGGTATATGGTGCCTATGTTGGCCTGAATAAAAACAATTTGTATTGTATGGTATACAAAAAATAAATAAAGCAAAAAATAAATGTTGCACCACCATAAATCATTTTCGTTGTTCCTCTGTCCAGCTAGTAGATAAGTAATCTTCTATTAGGACTTTTACTTTTGCATAATTTAAGGGATTCAATATAATTATTATGTTGATAAGGGTTTCTTAGCGCTGATGAACTCGTTTCGAATTATTAATTTAAAGGGATATAAATTAAAACTGGCACTATTTTTTAACCGACTTCCCAAAAAGGAGGAGATTCTCAATTCGGATGTTTGTATTTTTTTTTTTTATGTTTGTTCGAGCATAACTCCATCGCTTGCCCACCGATTTTAAAAATGATTTTTTTGTTGGAAAGGGAATACTTCCCAAATGGTCCCATGATTAGGAAATCAGGATCTGATGATGGCATCCCAGAGAAGTCGAGGGGAACTCGTATGAAAATCGTATGGGCAACTAGTGCGTTTGTATTTTGCTTTTCTGCGATTTTGCAGTGGTGTTGTTAGGTGTGGGGTACCACTAAAAAGTGAAAAATAAAAAAAAAATTACAAAAAAATACAACCGACTTCCAAAAAATTTTTTTGTAAAAAGTTTTTTTAACATTATCTTTTTCTTAGTATGCTGGTTTTGGGCAATGGTCTTTTTGTGACTTAATCATACTGGAGAAATGAGGGAGACATATTAAAATACATCTCTTTGTTACCCTTCGAGGAATTCTTGTGTGATGATTATTATATTTGTTATTTTATTAATTCACAAACTACCATTCTATCGACAGGCCCCCCTCACTAGTCTATTGCAATTCGGAATTGTAAAAACTATTTTCCCAAACTGTGTCAGTTGTTTGTTTTAGCCACGGATTTTACTTTCATTTCAATTAAAATGTTAATGTTACACTAAATAAAAACTGTCTATATGTACTAGCGTTGTTTAGTGTCGTGGGATCGAGCACATGTATCCTGCAATGTTGTTTTTAGTGCGGCTATTTTGTAGTCTGCCTGTTGTAATTGTTTTTTTTTTGTCTGTGGTTTGGAGTGAGAGTGGCCTTGAGTTTCCTGGTTATTGTGCAGGACTGCGGCATTTGTTCGAAAGAATCACCGTGGCCCTGTAACACAAACGGCTTTAGGAGGAACACTTTTCAGGAAGAGTCTGACCCTCCTGCTTCGGCCTGAGCGGGAGGATTCGCTTGATGATTTCCCATCCTTAAAAAAAAAGTTATTGAGCAGGATCAAGATTACATGGATATCGATATAATGACGATAAAATAAACTATACAGATTTATAATATTTTAGCGGCCGTTGACCCCTTAGTCGATGGTTGAAATTAAAAGTTCAGATTATTTTCTTGTTTGTCTTTTCTATATGTTGCACCTACCCTGCTGTATCTGCACCACTCTAAGGTCGACTGGTAGAAAATGCCTATGGCATTAAGTCCGCCTTTGTAAAGTGTCTTTACTTGTGCATAAAGTTTTAATAAATAAATAAATAATAATGAAAATGTTATCTTGTAAAAGAAATTTGCGAAAAAACAAAAACAAAATTTTTGTTTTTAGATATCAGCCGGAAAGTCGCAACAATCTCTGCAATATAAAAATGGGTCAAAGGCAAACGGCAGGCTTGTATGGGAGTTTCGTACAGCTAGTAAATTCTCGAGTTTTGGGATCGTGTTTGTTTTAATAGGTAGTTAATATGATAGAAAAGCCCTATTTAAAATCTTAGATTTTTAGATGTTGGGTGTTGGTTAAATGTTCTAGGTTGCGTGTCGCTATCTTTATTGTGTTTTACTTACTATTAAGTAGGTAGATTGAGATGAGGATCGTACTTACTCAGTGTGGTCCATTAGGAGATACCTATTGCCTAGCCACGGACAAAAACAGTTTGATAATAATGAAGTTCTGATGGACACTAGACAGATTTTCTTTACCTGTCAATAAATAATTGCCAGAACAAAAAAAAAATTATGAATTTATTCCAATCATTACCTACATCGTTTACAATTATGGTTTTATGCAACAATTATGGGTTTTTAGGTATAATATAAGTGTTTAGTTATATCTATTTCTAAATAACTAATTGTCATTTCGATGTTTGTGATATTATACGTATGGCCACTTCGAAAAACATAACTGCGTTTAGTTTACTGTTTTGTTTGGTAGATCATTGAAATCTTTTGATTGATAGTATTAATTAATCCCATGTTCTAAAAATTGTTCACTTACATGAAAATAAAGGGCTGAGTTGCCTTAATAATGGTACAAAATCTATAACCAAACAACAAAAAAAGTTTGCTGTACGAATTTTGCCGTTCGCCTTTGCAAATTTAAAATTAGAACTACATCATCGTCTCATTTTTGTCTCAAGAGCGTTTCGAAAGAGGTTCAATCTTGAAAGATGTCGAAACGTTACGTCTACGTTTGCGGAGTTACACTCATCATCTATAGTATTTTAAATGCGAATAATAGTTACCACTTGTTCCTCAGATTTTACAGCTTTAATTGAGTCTTTTAATAAGAAAACTTTAAGGTAAGTTCAAGAACATGCTTTGGCTGGCAGTTTCAAAAAGTTAATTTTCTAGAGCAAGCAAAAAAATAATTTCAAGTTTTCTTTAAATTGAGTAGCTCATCTCCCGTAGAATAGTTTAGAATTGCCATAATCAGCGTAGGTGTAACAGCAAAAGACTTATATTGAGGCCTATAATAGACAGGCTAGACGATTATTAAAATTGATAGTTGTGTCAATGTAGACAAGCCTGCCACACCCAAAAAACGTCGGGTCGGTGGGGACCACCAAAAAACGCCGAGCTAATGAAGCCCGCTGAGTCCTGGAGAAACGATTCAACTGTCTTAGATCCCGCAACGAATTTATCAGAAGAGTACAGCGGAGGAGTAGAAAAAAAAAAAAACATAATTTCCACTTTCCTCCTTATCAAGCAGGAGACAGAATAGAGCTAGGCCAATAGGCACAAAGGGATACAACTGGGTTAAGCCCGGTTGCCAAGCACCACGGATTATAATGGGCTTGTGTCCTGAAAAAATCTAATTAGTCCGTCAGTTAGAGTATCAAAAATATTTGACCAGTGTTTTTTCTTTTTTCTCTTTTCTTTTTTTTGTTACGGGAACCAAAAATACGTCACACCTTCGCATAATTTTTAGTGAGTCGTGACGTCATGAGCCCCCACTTCCGAGTTTTGATGCGTTTTGTGGTTTTATCTTTGTCAATATCCATTGATTTACAAAAACTCTAACTGACGGACTAAATAGTTTTGCAATTTGTGGATGATGGAATCTAGCCTATTATATTAACACTGAATTAGGTACTTTTATCAACTAGTTTATTTTGTAATGGCCAAATATAGACTTCCAATCTGAACAGTCTAGGTTTGCCCATCAAGCTTCCATGATGAACCAAAGAAAAGTTACAGTCGTTAACTCCCCAACGATAGCTCTAAAGGGCAACTCTAGTATCTAGACATATTTCGCTACATGAGAATTCATGAAGCGAAATTTGTTCGAAAGAGTCACCGCGACCCAGGAACGCAAAGGGCATGAGGGCAGGAGGAACACAGATGGGTTTAAGTCAGTAAGAGTCTGACACTCCCTTCCGCTCCACCCAGAAAGGAAGCATTTAATATTGATGATTTCCCTTACATAATAATTAATATTTTTTTGAATAATATTTTTTTATTTGTTTTATAAATAAAAATGCATTTTCATTGCAGTTGCAAACTGTCAAAACACCTCTTAATTTTCTACAAGATGACAATTTAAGTGTTTGACATTTGATCATCTCTGAGATGATCATTTTTGCTACTTCAATATGACATTCAGGGGTCTAAAAAGGCCACTTTAGCAGAATCAGAAAGCATATCACGCTCCCCGCCACTGTCAAATTTCCCCAATCAACCTGGAACCTAATGCGTTAGCGATAAAGATGAAAATTATATTTGATAGACAGTTGTGTGGTTAATATTATGGATTTAATTAATATGATTCTGCTAAAGCGGCCTTGTTAGACGCGCAGGTAGCCCAACTGCTTGTTTCCCATTAAATAGAATAAAGACATAAAACTATAACTGGGAAAAGGATTAATCGGTAAATAAAGAACTGGACAGTTTCGTCAACATGCGTTTAAGCATGTCTTTGTGTGATAGCTGTGAACGATTCGCGGTCTATGCGTTTTCTTAAAAGATTCTACGCGTGACAATCGCTCACTCATCAAAAGACCTGACCTCACCATGCCTAGTTTAACTTTACAGAACGATATACTTGTGGATGCCTGGTATTTTCAACCTCAAGGTAAGCTTAAGGCGCGTCCCCGAGCAAAACGCAGCGCTAGCCGTTTTTTGTGCAGTTTTTTGGAGCTATCTACTCGTTATCTAAAAGAAGTATCAACTTATAAAATTTACATTAAATTTCTACATAATCTTGGCTTTAAAATGGTATATTTTTATTTTTTATTACTAAGTATAATGTTTAATTAATTTCTTCACAAAGAAACTACAGAAATGAGAAAAAAAAAACTGAAAACATGCATCTTCTCGAAAACTAACAATTATTTTGATTTTGTACTTACACTAATGGATAGGCAATTTATAAGCATTTTGGTAGAAATGTTTTTTTCAAACGACCAAAATTAGATTTTATTCAACATTCTGGACGTATTTGCTATTGTATCTCTTGCGCTGTTATTGAGGGAAAAAATGCTCAAGGTTATTTGGTCAGGGTACGGCCTTAAGCTAAGGTTACTTCTAAGCAAGAGTGCTCCATCGCCGACCATTATCATCGCTTTCCGTCACGAGATAGTATGTAGGCAAACGCGAGCTTTCCAATAAATAAAATGGTCTTATTACAGTATTTATATGATACTAGCTGATGCCCGCGGCTTCCTTCGCTTGGCACATTATATACTAAAACCTTCCTCGAGACCACTCTATCCATTGGTGACAACAGCATGAAAATCGGTGCTGGTGTTTTTGAGTTTATCGCGAAAAGACAGACAGACAGACAGACGCGATGTAGGCAAAGTTCTACATCGCGTCTGTCTTTCTTTTATAATTTGTAGCGATAGTGATGTAGGTATGTTCTAGTTATCTAGATCAACAAATAGATCGATCTGTAACATGTACAGAACACGAACACAATCCTTTTACTGATTTACTATAATAAATAATTGCAATAGCAGAATAGTGAAAATGTTCGCTATGAGGCAACAGTTCCGCTTCGGTTCGCGCCGCTCTGTGTAGATCGGAACAGATGAACAATAGTGGCATGGAGTCACTGCACTATTAAAATATGAAGTATTTTTTATATTTGTAAAAAAAAAACAAAAAATATCTTCTAGCAGACAAAAAAGACAATAAACAATAATGATATAAAATACAGAATAAAATATTTGGTTGTTGTAACTTTTTAAATGACTGTCTTTTTCCGGGGTTTAGGCAAAAATAATTAAAAACGGTCTATGCTACTTGTCATTCCTACGGCCCAGATGTTCAAATTACAAACTACTGACATATCTTTTTAGGTACATAAAGCAGTGTTCACCTGCAGAATCAATAAGATGTATTTTATATTTATTTTTGCTAAAAAAACCGATACCGATTACGACGTAATGTATGTTTTTAATTTAAGTTTGAAATAATGATTGTCGTTGTATTTTATTTTCTTATTTTAGTTTACAAAATAAATAAATACAGTCTTAAGTTTTCCAAAGTATTTAATTTTGCGATTTTAGACTCATTTTGTACATAATTAGAATTAATTATGTACAAATATGAGTATAATAATATGGTATAGAATAAAGTAGGCATGAATATACCTTATAACAAGTATAGGAAAAAGACCCTAACATTTAATGGCTTACATTTGATAGCGGCCCTCACTCAATATATACCCTTAATTCCAAACTTAAGTCAAATATTGAAGGACAAACTCGAAATCCCCATAAAATGAATACCCTATTTCTAGTCTACAGCTGATGAGTGGAATTCCCTGCCAGACTGTGTTTCTTAATAGCTACAACCTAGTCTTCGAGTCTTTTTAGACAAAAAATTAAAAGAAAACATTCCTAGGCAAGCGTACTCCATGTTCGACGGCATCCTCGCTTACCATCAGGTGAGACAGCGGTCAAATGCGTGCCTATCAACAAAAAAAAAAAAACGTAAAAAAAATGAAGATCTAATACTGCTCGACCCCACCTGTTCCCCATGTTACAGATTGGTTTCGATATGTCACCTCGCACGCCATTGTTGCGTGCTTTCTCCGCAGTCCGCACAGCTCCACCACACGTCTGCAATACCATTGTGTACCGCGGAAACTAAAAGAGAAAGGGTTACTTTATCGCTCTGTGCCGACGGAAGGTTTAGACGGGATCTATTGGGAAATTTAGTTGAATATGCCTTGTACCAGCTCTTGAGAGCGACTTTGTCTGCGCGTAAGATTCAAGATTCAAAGCATTTATTTTAAACTAGCTGACCCACGCAACTTCGTCTGCGTCACATTTTCCATTAATGCTCGGCTCCTTTTAGTCTTAGCATGATGATATGTAGCCTATATCCTTCCTCGATACATGAGCTATCTAATACTGAAAGAATTTTTCAAATCGGACCAATAGTTCCTGAGATTACCCCCTACATACAAACTTACAAACAAATTTTACCTCTTTATAATATTTATTTCAAATAACCATTTACAGGCAATTTTGAAATGTCAAGGTCAGTCAGTCAAAAACATGAAGCTATAAGCACGTTCCAAAGCGTAGATCTCTATGGAGAAGAACGTGCAAGAAACTCCACGGACACTCTTTTAAATTATGCTATGATTGACAAAAATCTTAGTTACATGTACTTGTTTCTTGTGCATGTGAGGACAATGCAAAAAAATACTTATTACATTATTGATTGATAGTTGTCCCAAGGGAGCATGGTCCCAGGATGAAAAGTTATCCTTGTCGATGACGACGTGAAGAGGAAACAATTAACAAAAAGAAAGTTCTTCGCATTTATAGTATTAGTTTTGAGTATGGATTGTACCTGCTATTGTGTGTATTTCAAATTATGGTTTATTTGATAGTCAAATACAATACTTTTACACATTAAAATCGGCTCAGATCTTTCCACCATCGTTTCAGCCGAAAAACTATCACTACTGGTAATAGTAGAAGACCCCAAAAGCAGTCTGTGCTTCTCACATCTAGTGTCGAGTCCAAGGTGGGCCGATGATCTGTTAAGGGTGACCTACGAACTTATGAGCTAGTCCTGTTTAACTAACAGAACAAAACTTAACAGAAAATAGTGCCTATCTACTACTAAATATGAATATTATGGGATCAACACCAGACTTAAATCTGTAAAACAATACTCACCTTCTGGGGCTGACGGATAAAACAGCTGAGGCCTTAGTGTGAGTTTTTTCTACTCACGTTCGAACGCGTTCGATTGCGAGCGCGTTAGAATTTAGTATGGGAATATAGTTATAGTGCCACCTGGTGGTCACTCGTAGAACCTAATTTCCCATACTAAATTCTAACGCGCTCGCAATCGAACGCGTTCGAACGTGAGTCGAAAAAACTCACACTAAGGCCTCTGTTCCTCACATAATTATTTTTGTTAGTAATGCACTTTTGTGTGAAACACCCATGTATACTGTACCAAGCCTCTGTGGTCGACTGGTTTATGCGCTTGCCTTGTGACCCGGTGGTCGTTGGTTCGATTCCCATGGGAAGCATACTTTGTACAGCTGTTTCCAGTTTGGCTAGGACATTGCAGGCTTGAATCACCTGATTGTTTAATTAAAAGATGAATTCGTGCTTCAAAATATAGATAGAATACTTTAGATAGACTACTCGGAAGGCACGTATAAGCCAAGCGGCTTAGAAACTCTGACACTAGAGTGTGTAGGTAGCTGTGTTCCAAGCGCGCCACAAAGAGTCGTCAGCACAGCAGACGGGGCCCGCTAGGGCCAGTGCCTGCTGGAATTGCGGAATTTGTTCGAAAGAGTCACCGCGACCCTGGAACGCAAAGAGCATTAGGAGGAACACTGATGGATTTTAGTCGGTAGGAGTCTGACACTCCCTCCTGCTTTACCCAGAGCGGGAGGAGTCATATAAGAAAAAGAAGGATTTGCAAATAAGCTATCGTATGCACTCTATGGGCACGAAACTTTAACACATGTTTTTATATTTATTGTTCCTCATGGATGGGTGCTTTCTTAAATCCCTTCTAAAACATTGCAAGCACTATACCAAGTCTTCACCGAACCGTGTCCACTTACCGTTGAACCTTTGTGTCTCACCAAAGGCACATGTTAATGAATTAATTAGTAAAAATTACGGTTCCATCCGTCTGTGTGTCAGTGTGCCAGCGGGAACAAAAGGTGTTGGATAATATTTATTGTTGTTTCGGTTTTTAGGGCGAATTTAGGGTAATTTGTGGTTCTATTGTTTTTTTTGGGCTTTTCTGGTCAGGAGGTCAGAGGATTCTTTCTTTGCTCTTGGTGTTATTAAGTGACTTTCTAGTAGAGATATAAGACATTCGTCTCTTTTATAACGACCCAAGTTAGGGTGCCTGTCCATCCTGCCAGAGTGGTTGGACTATTCGAAAGAGATACCGCGGCTCCGGAACACAAAGGGCAACGAAAGAACATGGATGGGTTTTAGTCAGTAAAAGTCTGACACTCCCTCCCGCTCCGCCCAGCGCGGGAGAAGTCATTTGATGATTTCCCATACCTAAAAACTTTTTACAAAAAAATACAACCGAAATCCAAACAAAAACACTATAAAGTAAAAATAACTTTAATTTCGGAACTCGGTGTTTTTGTTAATTTGTTCGTTTTTTGACACCGACTTTCGAAATTAAAGTTATTTTTTACTTTACAGTGTTTTTTTTTTGGTACCCCACACCTAACAAGGTGTGGGGTACCAAAAAAAAAACGCACTAGTTGCCCATACGATTTTTGAAAGTTCCCCTCGACTTCTCTGTGATGCCATCTTCAGATCCTGGTTTCCTTATCATGGGACCATTTGGGAAGTATTCCCTTTCCAACAAAAAAATCATTTTTAAAATCGGTTGGCAAGCGACGGAGTTATGCCCGAACAAACATAAAAAAAAAATACAAACATCCGAATTGAGAACCTCCTCCTTTTTGGGAAGTCGTTAAAAAGGGTGCCCGTCCATTTCAGCGGAGCGGAGAAACGGAGAAATTGTAACTAATGGAATTGCACAAAGTATCAGTGACTCAAGTGGTGCGAAGATTTTGTGCAATTCCCTTGGTTAAAATTTCTCCGTTTTTTTCAGCCTGAATATCCTGTCTTCAGCAGTTATTGAGAAACCAGGTATTTTTTATGTTGCAGCTTAAGTAAATTGCTAGTAATGGCTATATTATATGACAGCAAGTCTTCAGATGTTTGCCCTTTAAGTGCTTTATCTTTTTTTTGTAATTTGATTTCGGCAAGATTCATGCAGTTTATAATCCACATGCTGTCCTGATCGCCCACATAATTGCGTCTTTGAAGACCTGATGCTGCAATAAACCAAGTGTACCCAAAATATCTTAAAAGTTTATTTTCAATTCGAAAAAAGAAGAAGGTAGGTACCCGCTTGTCAGTATGCAAAAGTTATTTTTTATTCATCTCGCATCCAAAGTTAGGTATTATGTTTTCTTCTAAGTAACGGCCATTAAGTTATGTTATTGATAGCATAAGCTCCAAACATGTTTAGCATACGTAACAGATATGAATCAGCCGCCATACATACATATATAATGAGTAGTTGTGTCATTACGATTATTATCTCATCTGTCAGAGTTCAATTACCTTTTGACTTTGATGTTCAATAAAACAATTGATGAGTGGGTATAATCCGCGCGCAATCAGAAAGGGATGGAACTTTGTTGAAGTAAATCAAAAATTACAGTTCTTTCTTCAAGTAGCGTTAGCAAAAATGTTATGAATATTGATCATAAATTAGTTTATATGATAGATCGTAGAAATAACTAATTTAATTCATTGCACGCGGATTATATATTATGATACTTGCTGACTTGCGCAACTTTGTTTACGTCATATTTTTTTTAATGCACCGCTCTTTTTGGGCGTAGCGTGATGTTGTGTAGCCTAGCCTTCCTCGATAAATGGGCTATCCAACGTTAAATATTTTTTGCAATTCGAACCTGTGTTCCTGAGTTTACGGCGTTCAACGACAACTAAACTAAACTCTTCAGCTTTATAATCTCCTAATCTAGTTTTCTGTCGTAAAAATCTCAAGTGTTTGCTATCGAAGTCCTCCAAAACGGCTTGACCGATTATTATAATTTTACGTGAAACGAATGCCTACCAGACCTCCACAACCTATTATCTGGATTACACAAGCAAGACAAGACAAGGCAAGACTAGATTCAGATTTTCTGGCTTCTGACTATCCATAACGACTGCCAAAGATGGACAAGCCGTGACCAATCCGACACGAAGGTGTTTTTATCCACGAGCTCAAGCTATAAATAAGAAATAGAAACCCAAATAATATTTGCTACATTTAGCTTTAAAGACAGAAGCTTTAAATGAATTAATCGATTACGCAAGTCACCAAGTCGTGCAGCAATCGAGTTAGCACGTTTTATCGATAAATAAAATGTAACTTTAAATCAACGACGTAAAGTTTCACTCGGACTCTCTTACTTTCGCTTAAAATTGTAACTTTCAGTTTCGTGTATACTGAGAATACTAATATTGCGTTTTCGAGATCGCTGTGTACAAACGGACGTGCCCTGAATTTTTTATTGATTGGCGATTGTTATAAAATTGTAAATATCTATGTCTACTTGTTTTTTTGGACAGGGTTGTTTGTGCTGCATTTTATACGCAATGTATTTAAATAAAATACTTGTGGATGTGAAATCTATTCCGAACACTGTACCTAAATGGATTTAGGTACAGCTTCAAATACTATGTTTGTATGTACGGAAGGCCCTATCGAGACTTACTTTATATTGTCTTACTATTGTTATTTTAATGTGCGGGCGCTAACAGATTACTAAATATGTTTGCAACAAAATTTGTGAAAAAAACCGGCCAAGTGCGAGTAAGACTCGCGCATCGAGGGTTCCGTACAAACCTGTAGGTATATTTATTATAAGCAAAAGTTGCGATTTACGATTTATGACGTATTAAAAAAAAAACTACTTACTAGATCTCGTTCCAACCAATTTTCGCTGGTAGTTTACATGGTAATACACATCATATATATTTTTTAGTTTTATCACTCTCTTATTTTAGAAGTTACAGAGGGGGGGACGCATTTTACCACTTTGGAAGTGTCTCTCTCGCAAACTGTTCAGTTAAGAAAAAACTGGTTTTAGAAACTTCAATATCATTTTTGAAGACCTATCCATTGGTACCCCACACGTATTTGTTTGATGAAATAAGAATTTTTAGTTTCAGTTTTAAGTATGGGGATCTCCAAAATTTATTGTTTTTTTTTTCTATTTTTGTGTGAAAATCTTAATGCAGTTCACAGAATACATCTACTTACCAAGTTTCAACAGCATAGTTCTTATAGTTTCGGAGAAAAGTGGCTGTGACGTACGGACGGACAGACAGACAGACAGACATGATGAATCTATAAGGGTTCCGTTTTTGCCATTTGGCTACGGAACCCTAAAAAGGAAACAGAAATACACTAAACTTGAGGTTTAAAGGAACATAAATAAGAAAACTGTAGGTAAAGATACCACTCAAAACAATAGATACAATAGGGAATATGCATGAAAAAAGTATTTATGATCTGAACAATTTATCTTAAAGTATTCGAAAATATAATACTAACTGTGAAATTAGAATCTAAATTGCTCGAAAAACGAACGAGATACAATTATTTTAAACAAATATATCTGTCCCTCTCGCGAAAACGCTGTTTTCTATGGCAGCTAAGTCATCGTGTAATTTGACGTCACATTACGTATCGGACTTCTCTTTCTAACTGCAGTCTTTAAAGCTTTATAACTTAATAAATGATGAAGGTATTTAAAAAATAATTTCATGGTTGTTTACTAGAGCTAATAAGTATTTTATTTTGCAAATAAAAAAATTGCATGCATATTCCCTATTCGTACATACGGCTATGCAAAATAACGTCTCCGCAAGCAAAGCCGCAGCACAAACCAGTCATAACGAAAACGCGAGCATCTCACATCCGTAATATTGAGGAGAAAGTGCAAACTCGCGCAAATGACTCTCATAATAAAGTAATTTTATTGACGTCGAGTAAAAAGAGAAGCTACCGACTTATTCAGGTCAAGTGCTGCTATTGTTTTGAGTGTAAGTCGTAATTTTATTTGCGTGCATGTTTTGTATAGGGTGCTGGATTTTTGTGACAGGGTTCTGCAGCTTTGAGGGTATTATTTCTCTGGCATTGTCTCATAGCTTTTGGGGTTGGTGAACATTCTCTTCTTTCCTATACTTTTTAGTGATGAATGGGAGACGCACAGGACCTGTTGTTTTGGCGACGCTTGGGGGACGCCTATGGCCAGCATTGGACGTCTTTCGGCTGATTCCATGATTATGATGACTTTAGCCACTGTATTAAATAAAATATGCAATTTTTTTTTTTTGGTTCTCTTCCTTAATGTACCGTCACGTATTCATTGTTCCCTTTCTTTCATTTTATGAGTGATTTTCTCAAGCATAATGTTTAGGCGGCGCGGCTGAAAATCATATCTCAAAGTAAACGTACAACGAAGTTATTTTTTTTATAGAAAAAAGGGGTACTTATCTTGATCAGGCCGTCTATGTTTTAGTATTTAACATTTCTGTGGTGAAATAAAAAAATGTTATTTAGCATAATTCTAAGTTTGGTGGCGCGTCCACAATCCGTTTTTCTGGGGATGACCACCTCTTAAACGAAACTACACTAGTTTACTTGAAATTACTGATTTTATTTGTATTCAGTATTATTTTTTCTATCTAATGACAGTTTTATTTTTATATTTAGGGCAATACTTTATCCTAGTGAAAATCGAAAAGGACTGTCCGCGCGAAATTTTAAATTTTGGTGGGAGTAATCTAATCATTAAGTGACTCGTATAGAATAAACCTAGATGGACAACGCTACCAACGTTTACTTCGTTTAGCCAGGCACTCACGCGCAGCAGTGACAGACGTGTGCCATCCCGTTGTGATTTCCCGCCAAAAAAGTAAGTAAGTCTATTCGTAGTAATCGGACAAAAAATCTGCAATTTTGGTGTAATGTTTTAAAAACGTTTTATGACTAAGTCGGTGTTGTAATTTAAATTTAAATATAAAGGTTAAGGTTTGCTTTCAAAATTATCCAAATATAAATAGTACATTCTTAGTAGTTTTTTTTTAAATAAACATATTCAATAAGATTCTAATTTTGGTGGTGCAATTTTGGTGGTTTTGGTGGTATTTTACCAATCACCAAAATTGCTTAGTAACACCAAAATTAGTTTTTAGAGTTACGAGGTACCTCAAAGACAAACGAAAACTAATCATAATAAGATAACTCGGTTTGAAAGTTCAGTACGAGTAGCTTGAGAGTGATGAAGAAACAAGAAAATGTATAACGTTCGTGTACTGTACGCTTAGAACGAAAAATGCTTTCAACAGCAATAAATAAATAATTTAGGTATTATTTGTTTTCCAGCATAACAAAGAAATAAAATTCAAAGTTGACACACGCAGAGTGCTTGGAGAGGAAAAGCATGACAGAAAAGAAGAGAAAATAAAAAATTAGGAATGATGAACGAATTACTGAAAACGAATGTTTAATACACATACGGATTTCAGTGAAAATTATAATACGAAATATGGCTCTGAGGTTCAATCCGTCCATTTTGACGCTAGCCGATCTCAAATTACATTGCACACTTCAGTAATTTACTATCGTTCAGGAAATGAATGCACAGTGATGGATACTAAGGAAGAAAATAAAACAGCTAATAAAAATTATCATGAAGGTGATGATAGCGATGATGATTTGAATATTTTTTGAATTGACAAGACTTAGAATAGTAAGAAAGTTTATTAGTTGATTGATAATTTTTTAAATTGATCTCATTACTTAATTATGTTAACATAAAATGTTAAAAAATTACTTTTATATAATTAAAAATGATCATGATGATGATGACGATGATGATGATGATAGAGGTTAGAGGAGGTGACTGCAATTCATTTAAACTAACAACTGTAGAATTAACAAGACAGAAAAATAAGAATGTTGTATTTGTTGATTGTATTTTTTTTTATTGATCTCATTATGTTATTTTTTTATTAAAACATTTATTCACTATAAATAAGATTTTTATTGATAATTTATTTATAATTTGGTTCAGTAAAAAAAAATGGTGTCAAGACTTTCTAATTTTGGTAACAGAAATAAATTCTGATGTCAATATTTCTAATTTTGGTGTCAGACATCAATTTTGGTGTCGTACCAATTCTGGTGTCGACAATTTATTAGAAGCTTTCAGGAATAAATAAATTTCTCTCACATTTTATGTACCTGAATACGTATCTGTTGCTTATCAACATCTTAGATTATTAAAAAAACCAGAAACAAACTTTTCCACCAAAATTAGGTAACAAATCATAGTTGTTGAAATTCACTCTTATACATCACGCAATCCATCCAATTTCGTGTTGACTTCTCT
The DNA here is from genome assembly GCA_963859965.1 of Ceramica pisi. Classification (NCBI taxonomy): domain Eukaryota; kingdom Metazoa; phylum Arthropoda; class Insecta; order Lepidoptera; family Noctuidae; genus Ceramica; species Ceramica pisi. Next base: position 19,209,600 of record OY982543.1, read on the forward strand.
CGTCCAACCTATCCCACAAAATCCATTTTTTTTACTTTTGATAGGCACGCGTTTGATTACTATCTCACCTGATGGTAAGCGATGATGCGGTCTAAGATGGAGCACGCTTACCTAGAAGTAAATAATAACACTTGACTTAAAGACTCCCAGGTTGTAGCTATCAGGAAACACAGACTGACTCCGGCAGGGAATTCCACTCCTTTGCTGTACACGCTATGAATGTGTTCCCAAAACGTTTTGTGTGTGTGTGGGGGATGTCCACCATGTACAATCATCGGCACGAAACATGAGCGCTGACTTTCACCTGCGCAAAAGTGAGTTAGATGGTCCCTTTGGTGGTATGAAGTGAGGCGCGGAGGCGCGGGGGCGGGGAAAGTGCAGTGATTGGCCCGTAGCGCATCGCGTCATAGCCGTCACTCGGGATTTGTTCTTTACTCTTGCTGCACGGACCTCACGACGACGTTTTATTTGTCATAGGTGTACGATGCGCAAAGCGATCTCCGCTCTTCCGTCGAGCGCTCAAGATCCGTGCCGCGATCTGTACCGGTAGCGATATATACTCGATCACCGTTCGTCTTGTGGCCCGATGATGGAAACTCTTTTAGTCACGTGTTTTATACTTCTTTTCTTTTGAAAAGAAATGATTAGTAATTATAACCTTTATTTATACATTAAACCTTTATTTATACACAAAGTGGGTAGTATTAAATATCTGGCGGTCAACTGGGTGACCTGCTATTCTCCTTGCTAGGCTGTGGAATAACCTGTATTAAGGAGTTTTAGTGCCGATCCCCTCTAATTGTTTATATGGTGCAAACATCTCTAATGAGAAAATCAAAACAGTTTTTAAAGTAAAACTTGACCATTGGTAACAGTAAATAATACATTTGCCTTTGAAGCTGTCACGGTTTTTAACTACTGGGTTAAAGTTGGATTATAATAGTAAGCATTAATAGAGCAGGATAAAAACCTTGGTCTACAATCTTCACATTTTCGGATTCTGCCCTGAATTCCTCTCAAAGCTCACCCTGTATTTTTAAATTAATTTTAAGTTGGCATAGTATGATTTTCTTTGACATAAGATGTTTCTCGTCTCGCTTATGGGTTGTTTGATAAGTTTCAGATTTCTAGTAAGTATTACAGTTAATTATTACTTTCCCTGAGTTTATAATGTCATTTTAGAACGAAATGATAGCCTGCTAAGTGGTATCATCATCATGTTAACTGCTGGTAATGGTATGGCGATAAATATGCATCTGTTTAATATCTCTTCTAGAAATTTACGCTTACCTCTTATATTTAGGAATCATGTAGATTTAGTATGTTTGTGTTATCTTTTTCTTTCTTTCTTCCTTTTTGGGGGCCGAGTCATCCGCGTCCGTAGGAGAATACCCTTCAGCGAATCCCTACACGTGGTACCCGGGTAGTGCTAAACAGGTGACACTAACCGCCTCCGTGGTCTAATGATTAAACCACCTGATTCAGACCCAGAGGGTTCGATTCCCAGCGGGGGCAAATTTTTTGCTCGGTTTGGTTGGTGGTAGGACTTGTTCTAAGTCCGCCTGGCAAGCTACCACCATCATGTCTAAGTCTGTCGTCATAACAACAATGTTAACAGCATTGTTGTGTTCCGGCAGTTAGAGGTATGATAGCCAGTTCCTCTGTGTAAGAGGATTCCGGGTGAAACTCGCTTCCATCTTCTGCCTAATCATCACTTTCCATCAGGTGAGATTTGGGCCAAGAGTTTTCCCGTTTAGCATTAAAAAATAAAAAAAAGAAGGAAAAAAGTCTAGGTTTTAATTTATGGTACTTACCAAATTTTTTTTTTAGGCTGGGATTTCATCAAAAGGATCCTCTCACTTTGGGCGGAGCAGAAGGGAGTGTGAGACTCTTAGAGCCTAATGCCCTTTGCGTTCCAGGGCCGCGGTGACTCTTTCGACCAAATTCGCGACCCTGGCAGGTACTAGGCCCTTTCGGGCCCGTTGATATACTATGCGGACATCTCTTTGCGGCAATGTATTGTAGTCTTGATATCCTACCTATATATCTAATCTAGTAGATATTATTATAAAAGCAAACATCCGATTGCAAAAAATCTTCACCGTTAGAAATCTTCTCTAACGTTGAGTGCCATAAGCTACTGGCAGTCCTGAAAAAATATGCAATGCTTCGCCTGTGGGATAGACTACAGGAATAAAGCCGCGGGTCATTGCTAGGTTAGTTTTAGGCCGGATTTCATCAATGAAACTGAACGCGATCAGCATATCGTCAGCCTAATTTTCAAACTGCATAATTATGTCCATTTGAGCAAACTTTACAAGAGGAAATAAAAACCGTTTATTTTTCATAGTTAAGGGGGTTAATAGGTGTTATTCTAATTCGTTCATCTATACTAATATTATAAAGCAGAAGAGTTTGTTTGTTTGGTTGAACGCGCTAATCTCAGGAACTACTGGTCCGATTTGAAAAATTCTTTCAGTGTTAGATAGCCCATTTATCGAGGAAGGTTATAGGCAGACGAAGTCACGCGGGTCAGCTAGTAACTAATAAAATATTAAATTATGGGACTTGATAGCTCTACAAATTTTACGCTAGATGCCATTAATTAAAAGTCAAATGTCGTATTTTTTGGAGTTTCGCAGTTTGAAAATTAGACTGACGATATGATACGTTTACGAGCTGTCAGTGTCATTATTTTCTATGGAATATTGACACTATGAACTCTTAAACGCAGTTTAGATGTACTGCCGTTCTATTCTGTCTACATCTCACCGTGATCACTTAGGCGAAGTGAACGACAAGTGAGCTGTCATGCCATCTTGTTTGTATGGTTTGACAGCTCACTTGTCGTTCACTTCGCCTAAGTGTTCACTTCGACATGTTTACAGAATCGCACTACTGAATCGCTCTGCATGTCGAATGGAAGGCTTGGGTGAAGTGATCACGAGAGATAACCTGATCTATCAATCTATGTAAACAAGACGGAATGGCAGCTCACTTCGCAATCACTCCACCTGAGATAACACGGTGATAGGTAAACAGAATCGACCGCCTGTTTCATTGGTGAAATGCGCTCTTAGTGTATGTGGAGGATAGTTTAGGTCTCTTTATATGCCGGGGTTGCGGAATTTGTACGAAACAGTCACCGCGGCCCTGGAACGGAACACGGATGGGTTTTAGTCAGTAGGAGTCTGAAACTCCCTCCTGCTTTACCCGGAGCGGGAGGAGTCATTTGATGATTTCCCATCTTTTACCACATTTTGTGAAGATATCTGCTGCGTGTGTCAAGTAAATATGTTTCCTAACTTTCTTTGTTCTATCTGCATGCATTTTCATGTTTCTAAACAATTACGACGCAGTTCATACATGATTAATGTTGGCAACCCTACCCCGCTCTAGTTTTGGGGCGTGCGTGAGAACCGTAGCACTGCGCAATGGCAACATTGCACTGCACTGGTCGCGTTTAGATAAAAAATAAGTTCATAGCCTGCACTTGGTTAACTTGTTGCTTTAATTTTATGTAATCTACCGGATATTGTGAGGTAGACATTACCGTAGTTGGGTTTTGTAGAATTATAAACATTTTGTTTAAATGTTTTCGAATTTTTCATTTGTCATTCTGTATGAAATAATAGGGGTAAGTTACCTTCGATCGCAACTTTATATTGTAAATACGAGTGTGGGAGGCAAATCGAACCAAATTGAAGATCCGATTTTGGTACATAAATAGATGGTACCCTGAAGACTATTCGGGCTACTATAAGGCGAGCGCAGCCGGGGGCGAACTCTAGTTAAGTAATAAGAAGTCTATAGCTCTAGACATTTGTATTCTGCATATACCAGGTTACCTAATAACGATCACGTACCTGATTGTTTTTTAGAACCAGAACAAGGTCTTCAGGTCTGGAAGTTGACCATAATCCACCATTTGGGCAAAGTGTTTTTTTGCGCGTTACTTTTCTTCTCAGGTTTTCGAGGCGTTATGTATGTTGAAATGAACGATGACTGTTTTTTATTTTTGAAACTCTTGGCCTAAATCTCATCTGATGGAAATATGATTAGGCCGAAGATGGAAGCGAGTTTCACCCTGAATCCTCTTACACAGAGGAACTGGCTATCATACCTTTATCTGCCGGAACACAACAATGCTGCTAACATTGTTGTTATGGCGACAGACTTAACAAGTCCAAGCCTCAACCAAACCGAGCAAAAAATTTGTCCCCGCTGGGAATCGAACCCGGGACCTCTGGGTCTGAATCTGGTGGTATAACCACTAGACCACGGAGGCGGTTAGTGCCACCTATTTAGCACCACCCGGGGACCACGTGTAGGGATTCGCTGAAGGGTATTCTCCTACGGACAAGGATGACTCAGCCCCCAAAACACACGTTCTCTAAACGCGTACAATAATGAAACAAACACGCATTATTCATGTACTATGAGAACCAAATGAGAGAGAATCATGCAAAGGAGGAAAGTCACATAAAACTTGTATTGTATGTCAGTTATAAAGTGCTTGTTATTCTGCGTTAGAAGAAGATTTCTACGAATCTATGACTATATAATTGAAGCTTTGAAAGCTATAGATTGCCTTTTGCTTTTTTTTTTTTTTTTTTTTACTTTGGTATGCTCTTGACTCTAGAATAGGTCAGAGATGACAGTCATGTTTTATAGAAATTATGGATCTAAAGCTGAATGAGGCGCAGGCTAAGAATTAATAGAATAGGAAACATAATTATTCAACACGGATACTTCTCATAAATGTACAGAATGCTTAGCTCGTATAGCTTCGGAAATTATACAAACTTGAGTGCAAAACTAAATCTAAGGCTATGCAAGTACTGGTGCCTTTTCGTCCGCGTGACGGCACATTTCTCTCTTGGGCAGTAAAATTGTGAAGTGCAACAGAGAGATATACTATACCTACTGTGACGGTGGCAATTGTCACCAGTGCGCGCATAGGCTAACCTTAATTAATCTGTGTAAGGTAACCAACTTAGTTTAGCCCTAGCTCTGGGACTGACTTAAAATTAGAGTTTCTTAAGTGCTTATTTAACTTGTAAAAATTGTTGGTTTGGCTATACCGGTAGTTAATTATTAAAATAATAACTTAGGTACTGATTAAATCATTTATTAATATAGAAATTAAAAAAGAATCTTAAAACGGAGTCTAACAAAGTTATTTTACGAATCTATCTGCGTGTACTGTTCCACTGCAGTACCCCTTCCACTGTAGACCCACGTCAAACAAATGAACCCACGCAGCTAATATGCACTACGTGGCCGTGCATAGCGTGCACCGCCGTGGGTTCGCGCCTTTATTGAAACAATACCTATCTGCTTGCTTTTTTCCTGCTAGGTCAGTTCGATTTCTAGTCTAAACGGATACAGCTGAAATAACTGCGAGTCTAAAAAGGCCACTTTAGCAGAATCAAAAAGCAAACCTGGGTAAGCTTGCTCCATCGTAGACTTTGTCTCTGTCACCTCTGACCAAGACTAGAGTCAAGAGCAAACACGACATCTCAAAAAAAAAAACATGGTGCGTACTCATCACTGTCAAATTTTCCCAATCAACCTTGAACCTAATGAGTTAGCGATAGAGATGAAATTAAATTTGACAGATTGATGTGTTTTTTTTTTACTTTTGATAGGCACGCGTTTGACCACTATCTCACCTGATGGTAAGCGATGATGCCTTCTAAGGAGCACGCTTGCCTAGAAGTAACCTAAGTCACTCTTGACTTAAAGACTCCCAGGCTGTATCAGGAAACACAGACTCCGGCAGGGAAATCCACTCCTTTGCTGTACGCACTATGAATGTGTTCCCAAAACATTTTGTGCGTGTGGGTGGGATAAATATTATGATTCTTCTAAAGTTGCCTTTTTAGCACCTCTGCGTTATACAAACAATATTGATCTGCTTGGCTGTTCCGTAGGGAACGGTGTGATTGACTTTCTCACTAATCAGAGAGAGAGAATCATCAGCATCAGAGTAACATTATTTTGACACTAACTGACCCGGTTAATTTCGTTTGCGTCACATTTTCCATTAATGCTCCGCTCCTATTTGTCTTGGCGTGATGATATATGCCTATAACCTTCCTCGATAAATGGGCTATCTAAAACTGAAAGAATTTTTAAAATCGTACCAGTATTTCCTAAGATTTGCGCGTTCAAGCAAACAAACAGACTCTACAGCTTTATAATATTAGTATAGATGGAACGCCTGTCACCTTTACAATCAGGTCACTGGTTAACATGGCGTCCCTAGGCAAGACTAGTCTCAGATTTTCTGTTACTAACTATTCGTATCGATTGCCAAGGATGTACAAATGACAGCCGTGAACAACTGCTTAACGTGATTCCCGAGGCGCAGAGGAGTCTCGGTAGAAGAGTAGACTGTTTAAAAGATTTTTAAAAGAGTTTCCGTGGACTTTCTTGCACTTTCTTCTCCATAGAGATCTACGCTTTGGAACGAGCAAATAGCTTCATCTTTTTGGACCGACTGAACTTGACTGAATTGAAATAAATGCTTGAGAGTTTGAGTATGTAATGGCGGCCACCCATCCTCGAACTACTCAGAAAGCGTTGCTTAACCATGAACATCGACACGTACGGCTGTTATTCTTTAGCCAGGAGCGTCATACCTATAATAAAGACTGTATGCAGAGATGACAAGGTATCAATCTATCAAGCTTTATTATTCTAAAAAAGGCATTAACTCTAAGAGAAAGTGAACTTAATGTGTGCCAATGTTATCTTTACTTATATTATGTGATCTCATCTCGATTAATGGTGACTAACGGTGAAAATGTACTTAAGTGAGTGATTGGAACTTTTTGTGTGAAACTCAGTAAACACACGGCTATTTACCGAGGTAAATAATAGCTAACTTTATTGCAGACTTACTTTTAATTTATCATTATCTTTGTTCTCACATTCGCACCGCAATCGCAAACTATCAAAAATGTATGAAAATTAAGGCTTTTTTGACAGTTTACGATTGACAAGTGAATGTGAAAGTTTTTTAAAAATTAGTAGAATCGACCCTCTTGTTCTGCGTTGGAAAAAAAAGGGTTTTGTTCTTAAAAATCATCATTAAATTTTTTAGATGGAAGTTTAGTGATTTAAGAATTGAACATTAAACATGCTTATCTAATTTGATTATTCTATCGTAATACGCGGAACATTCCCGTTTCCTCAAGATGGCGGATCCTTTTCCCAAATGAGTGTGTAGTGGGCGTAGTACCTACAGTACCAGCTAGTCACTAGTTAAACATCTTATTTATTTTTAAAAGTTTATTTGGGTTAAATTCATTCAGTCAAGTTGTTTTCTGCTTAAATGCTATCTTCCACTAATAACCGAGAAGCCTCAATCAGCTTAGCTTCGAATACTATGACTCACAGCGCCTTTCATTTTTAAATAGCACCAACATTTCTTGAGAGTTGCTCAATTAAATTTTGTAGGCGTTAAGCGCCTGATGTCATAAAGTTTCTCTCAAGCTCTTCTGCGTTATGATAGTTTTGGTATCAAATTAAATTGATTGCTTGTAATTATAACGTGCCCGGTTCCCGTCTTAAGCACCACGCCTTTTTGCTTCTGAAATAAAAACAAATTAAAATTGTGAATTGGTCCGCATAAAATTAAACGAACTCTTAAAATTAAATATTATCAACAATTTTGTTTTATTTTATTTGTGATGGGTTGGCTCTTGGCAAGAAGCTCCACGCCGCGCCATGGGATCCTGAAAATGAAAGGTGTTGTCGAGGTCAGCTCAGAAAGAAGTGGTGAGATGTATTTTAGGCTGAACTCCTGAAAAACTTAGGCATTAAATTGTGTTTAACTCGTTACTAACTTCAAAATCTCAATTCAGAAACCCCAATTCAGAGGCCATTGTATTAAGGCACCATGTCCACGAGCGTGTACTCATCACTTTGTGTTGTTTTTTTGAAATTCTTAGAAATTCATAGAGAATTAGAGATGTTACAGAATTACGAAGCAGGGCGATTATATCCGGGTCTGTAATTTTTTTCCGATAGAGTCTCCGCGCCCCTTGAACACAAATGGATAAAGAACATGGATGGATTTTAGTCAGTAAGAATCTGAAACTCCCTCCCGCTCCGCCCAGAGAGGGAGGAGTTATTTGATGGTTTCCCATCCTTCTCCTCTCCTCTGATTAAATATCGTGAGTCCCGAATAAACATTTTTCTTTCTTTCTTTCATCCTAAGAAAAGGACGATAATAACGATAGGGCACGCCACAATAGCGGCGGTAAGTCCCCTCTTTGAGGAGTGGCTTGAGAGGCGCCACGGCGTCCTCACCTACCGCCTGACACAGGTCCTCACCGGACATGGATGTTTCGGGAGGTTCCTGCACCGAATTCGGCGGGAGGAAACGCCCGGGTGTCACCACTGCGAGGATCGACCGGAGGACACGGTAGAGCACACTGTGCAGGTGTGCCCCGCTTGGGCGGCGCACCGCCGTGTCCTCGAAACGGCGATTGGCGGCGACCTCTCGCGTCCGGCCCTGGTCCAAGCCATGGTCCGGAGCGAGACGGAATGGGACGCCGTTGCCTCCTTCTGCGAAGCAGTCATGCTAGCGAAGGAGGTGGCGGAGCGGGAGAGGAGACCCTCTCGTCCCAGCCGCCGTGGTGGACGCCGCGGGCGTCGGGGGCCACCTGGTGACCTCCGGCCACCGTAGGCGCGGGCCTGTGGACGGCGAGCTATGGGTGGCTCGCCGTCCGTCCGTCTAGTGACGACAGGCCGTGTCGACGGCGCGTTAGTGTTCCACGCGCGCCTCAAAGAGAGTCAGCAACACAGAGGGGCCCGAAAGGGCCGACGCCTGCCGGAGTCGCGGGATTATTCGCAAGAGACACCGTGCAATGAAGGAACATGGATGGGTTTTAGTCAGTAGAAGTCTGACACTCCCTCCCGCTACACCCAGAGCGGGAGGAGTCATTGGATGATTTCCCATCCCAAAAAAAAAAAAAAAAGGACGATAATAACGCCGCGAGACGCTCACTCGTGAATGTGGCTCCTTAGAAGGGCTTAGTAACAGTTTGTCAATGATTCCACCAAAGCTTTCCGTCTATCCTTCAGCACATACGAAAACGAACAAGAAGATATACACTTACTTCAAGAAATGATTGAGTTCTCTCCTATTACATGGTGACCAGGTCTTGGCAAGATGCTTAGGGTTGTACTTCGCGTCCATGATGTGCCTCTGTCCTCGACACTCGTTGTTGGGAGGCCCATCGTGTGCCATGCCGAGACTGAAATAAGAAAAAAACAAATAAAATTATAGGAAAATATAAATAAGTACCTAAGTATGTAATGCGAAAACAAAAAGATCACCGGCTACAATAGATTTATTAGTCTTTTTTGCTTCGTTTTGAATTAGCGGTTTTATGGGATGTTTATTTATGCGGCAACAAACGGGGCTATAGTTTTATGGCATTTTTATTTATGCGGCAACAAACGGGGCTATAGTTTTATGGCATGTTTATTTATGCGGCAACAAACGGGGCTATAGTTTTATGGCATGTTTATTTATGCGGCAACAAACGGGGCTATAGTTTTATGGCATGTTTATTTATGCGGCAACAAACGGGGCTATAGTTTTATGGCATGTTTATTTATGCGGCAACAAACGGGGCTATAGTTTTATGTCATGTTTATTTATGCGGCAACAAACGGGGCTATAGTTTTATGTCATGTTTATTTATGCGGCAACAAACGGGGCTATAGTTCAGACTTACTAAAACAATTATTTGTGATGGGTTGGCTCTTGATTCTAGTCTTGGTCAGAGATGACAGAGACAAAGTCTGCAATGGAGCGAGCTTACCCAGAAGGAGCCTGTTTACTCTAACTTTGAATACATTAGTTAGGGTATTATTATAAATCTATCTATATTAAAATCTCGTGTCACGGTGTTTGCTATTGAACTCCTCCGAAACGGCTTGCCGAATTTTAAGTTTTTTTTTGTGCAAACTCAGTAGGTTTGAGAAGAGGTTGTAAGGTACTTATTTATTTTTATTTGGCAAAACAACGTTTGCCCAGTCAGCTAGTTTTATATGTATTATTGACTACAACTTCAAGTGTTTCATGGGTTTATTGTAATGGATCTTAATGTGTACCATTTGCAACAAGCATGTTACGATACAAATAAATACAATAAAGATAAAATTCGAGTACAATGCGTGTGTTCGTGCTTGACTCCACGTACTGAATGCACTCATGCACTCATGCTCACTTTGTAACACGTTAAATTACACCCTGTAACACCGGTTAGAACACTTAGAACTAATGTATAATCTATGGTTAGAACCACCCTGCTTAAGGCCCTGACCGCACTACGATATTTCGACGCGCGATTGGCATTCTCACGCAGGTGTTAACCCGATCACGGAGATTAACGTGAGCGGATAAAATCTATGTATGTACTGAGAATAAAATTTCGAACGATTTATGTCAAGTCGATGCAGTTTCTGATGATGTTTTGAGACGAACGTCTAAAATCATCATCTGACTGAGCGATACGCGCGAATCTTATTTCGCAGTGCGGACCTAATTTTTTTACTACGCAAAACATTCCCACGGAAATAATCGGCACCGCATCGCGTTCAATTTTAATCAAATCACAGATTTCTTTCCGAGCGAATTTTTTACCTCCAGTGTGGCTACTTGTATAGGATTTAATGTGTTACAGAAATGTGAAAAAAACGCTCAGTAAAATATCGCAGTGCAGACAGGGCTTTAAAGGTAACTTAAGGTCAGTCTGATGAGCATGTTCGTCACTATCATATTCACTAAAACCTAACTGTTCATAACAAATTCTAATCCGATCAACAAAAATTAGCGACATGCCAGCAAAGTCATGAACTTCTAGCTACCTACTCGTTGCTCAGACAGGTTCATCGGAACAAACAAATTCATATTCACACTTACCAAATATTTCGCACTTATTGGCTAAGATTCTCAGAATGTAATTAGCAGCTAGATCTAGTCACACGTCCTCGCTATTATTAGATTAAATCAGTGGTTCCCATCCTGCGGTCTGCAAACCACTAGTAGTCCGCAATGGTCGAAATTTATCGTACGCTTAAGGATACAATTTTAAATCTTTCCACCTCAAAAATATCATTGCATTTACCTTATTATTGAGGTGGGAAGAATTAAAATTTTACCATATACTTAAAACTTTACAAACTTAAAAATATTCCGGTTCAACAGATTCTAAGTTTTTATCAATGCTTTTTTCACCATCATCGTCATAATATCAGCCAATAGCCGTCCACTGCCGAAAGCAAGCCATCCTGGTCTTGGGCAGTCCGCATCCAGCCGCTGCCAGCCACCTTCTTCAAACCATCGATCCACCGTGCCGAAACGCGTTCCAAACTCGGTCGCTCGGTCGGACGCAGTCGGTAATGCTCATTTATCTGTGCTTCGTCATTTTATTATGGAAGCTATGCTATAAGTTGTAGATATATTTACCAAAAAAAAATTTCACATAAAAGAAGACGCAACCGCGTTGGAAGGGCTCCCACAAGGTGGACCGAGGACCTGGTGAAGGTCGCGGTTAGCCGATGGATGCGAGACGCACAGGACCGGTCGATGTGACGATGCTTGGGGGAAGCTTATGCTCAGTGGTGGACTTCTTTCTTTTGGTCACCACTGTTTATTCTGGTTTTCAGGAGTTGGGAATGTTGGACTGGACGCAAAGGCTACGCCGATCTCCCAGTCCACCCCCACCTAGACGATGCGGGAATTTCGCTGGGTTGTTTTAGTGGGTATACCGGGTCAGCCCGGGGAGTCCCACATAGCCCTCCACTCCTCCGAGTGGGAGGGTATGCGTAATGCATTTTTTCCCAGCCGAAACAAAAAAAAAGGAGTTGGGAATGTGTGGCGGGTTTGATATTATGATCATGATGAAAAGTTTATTTTTAGAATTCTGGTCCCTGCTAGCAACAAATAAATTAAAGGGGTCCCGGGACCATAATAGATTGGGAACCACTGGCCTAAATAAACGACTATCGCTTTGATTGACACTAGAAGACACGGCTTGTGTCTTATAAACGGCAATTGGAATTAATATTGTCGCCATTTTTGAGCAATTGGCTGGTGCTAAAATTAGCATTCTCAATTTTATCATCCTACATGTATGTATGGAGGATACAATGTAAATATAATGTATGGAGGATATTATTGCTGATTAGCAAATGTTGATAAAATGTCGGATTTGAACAAGCACTAATATTTCCCAACGATACCTACATGTATGTATTAGCTGATATTTTTGGCTCTTAGTTTTTAGGGTCCCGGACTAATGCTTCGCTGTCCGAACGTCAAACCGTCCGTCTGTCGGTCAGCGGGTGTATCTCAAGAACCGGAATATGGAGATACTTAGTTGAAACTAGCTGACCCGCGCAACTTCGCGTGCATCATATTTTTTCCATGAATGCTCCGCTCCTATTTGTCTTTCCTCGATAAATGAAAGAAAAGAAAGAAAGAAAGAAAAAGAGTTTATTTGCGGGCAATATGACGCATATCAAAAGTACACAAAAAAAAAATTACAATTATATCTATGAAAGATTAGGAAGATATGCGTCAAATCTGCGCAAAATTAAATGGGCTATCTAACACTGAAAGAATCAATTCAAATCGAACCAGTAGTTCCTGAGATTAGCGCGTTCAAGCAAAACAAACAAACAAACTCTTCAGCTTTATAATATTTTCACAGGGTGTAAGTACTTCTATTGCCGCTGTAACAACTAATAATAACAATTTAATATAATTGAAAATTAAAAGGGGCTCCCATTAAAGAAACGTGTTTTTTCGGTATATGGTACGGAACCTTTTGTATCGGAGCCCGATTTACACTTGGCCGGTTTTTTTTAATTATAAGCTGCGGAACTGCTGAATACTTGACTGCAATTTTATTTAGCTCTAAATTAAAAGCTCTTTAGTTTGCTTCCTGCTCCTTGTAGTTATTTAAGAAGCCGATGCTAAGCCGTTACGGCTTACAATCAATAGTGGCTTTATCCAAATGCATTGGCTATTAACTTAAATGTTCCATTTCAACTGATTCCTTTCAGCTTAGTTTTAATGGTTTCCTTTCACTGTATAGATTGGAGAAATAAACTGTAGTTCACTTTAATCGTATTCATTCCTAATTTATACCGCGTGTATCTGACATCGACGCACAAACGATTTCCATGGGTCTAGGGCATGATTCTGGACACCCTAGACTTAGAATTTTTTGTCGGCTTTTTTCTCATTTTTTAATTTTTTTCAAGGGAATTTTTACTTTAGACTGCTCATAATCGTTATTCTGACCTAACCCAATGAGAATAAAAAAATAATTTATTAACTACTTTCACTAAAAAGAGCAGTCTGAATAAAACCACAAATAGATATCAGCTCAGCTGAGCTGATACCTATTCGTGACACTTTTGAAAAAAAAGAAAAAATGAGAAAAGAACCGACGAAAAATTCCAACTCTGGGGTGTCCAGATTCATGCCCTGGACCCATGGAAATCGTTTGTGCGTCGATGTCAGATACACGCGGTATAGTTTCCTTATTTAACACAACAGTTAGGTACATGAAAATCTTTTCTGCTGTGACTAATTAATTTAACGGAAGTAAGTAAGTTAAGTTTAACTTAGGTTTTTCACTATAGTTGTTAATATTTACAATTTTTTTTTTTAATACAAAACGTGTAAACTCTTGGTCCAAATCTCACCTGATGGAAAGTGATGATAAGGCCGAAGATGGAAGCGAGCTTTACCCGGAATCCTCTAACACAGAGGAACTGGCTATCATACCTCTAACTGCCGGAACACAACAATGCTGTTAACATTGTTGTTATGGCGACAGACTTAGATAAGATGGTGGTAGCTTGCCAGGCGGACTTAGAACAAGTCCTACCACCAACCAAACCGAGCAAAAAAATTGCCCCCGCTGGGAATCGAACCCATAGAGTAGATGACAGAAACATCTGATCTAATGGATTTCGGCTGACATGTTCAGATATTTGAAAGACAAAGATTTTACCTGTGTGCTATTTCGTGAGTCAGTATGTAGGCAATGTTTTCTGGATGCCACTCGAGAAGAGTACAGCTGTTATTGTTGCTGCACATCCCTTTCATGTAACCTCGGCCTGAAATATTTAGAACAAGATGTCAGATGACAGTATTAACAAACTGTAGTGGCTACAACCTGAGTGCCATTTCTAAAAATTTTCACATTCGCATCTCAGTCGCAATTTGTCAAAAATGTATTGGCATTCTTGACAGTTTGCGATTGACATGCGAATGTGAAAGTTGTTTAAAATTAGTAGAATTGGCCCTTTGGGGTTCTTTAAAAAAGGAGGTGCTACTTTTAGGCAAACGCGCTCCATCGTTGAACATTCATCGCTTTCTATTGGGTGAGATTGTGGTCAAACGAAGGCCTGTCAATAATGATAAAAATAAATCAAACCAGGCTTCAGTGGATCTAAAAAACTCAATTTAGTAGAATCATATTTACCACTAGATGATGCCCCGGCTTTGCCTGCTTGACAAATTATTTACTAAAACGTTCCTCGAGAACCACTCAATCTATTGGGGCATGGAAATCGGTGCAGTAGTTTTTGAGTTTATCGCGAACAGACAGACAGTGGCGGAGGATTTGTTTTATAATAATGTAGTGATACTGATACATCAATCTGTCAAATTTAATTTTCATCTTTATTGTTAAGGCGTTAGGTTCAAGATTGTTTGGTAAAATTTGACAGTGACGGGTAGTGTGATAATTATGCTTTCTGATTATGCTAAAGTGGCCTTTTTAAACCTACAGATTTCCCTGACAATAAAGCTCATTTCTGTATAATCGACCAACCCAAGGAAAGGATAAGGAATTAATATTAACATAGTTTTCAAATTCATACCTAGATTTTAGAATTCCCTTATCGCGACCTTCTTCTTGTCGTGTATAAGGTCTAACGGCCCCACAAACCCTAGTGTCAGAGTTTCTGAACCGCCTCAAGGGCCTCTGACATGGTCTATTTGACGACCTTTACCATAAAATAGTTCCTTTATAAACATAAATAACTTACCTAACATCATGTTGATTAGAATATTGTCTATACTAATATTATAAAGCAGAAGAGTTTGTTTTTTTGGTTGAACCATTTAACGAGGAAGGCTATAGGCTATATATCATCACGATATATAGCCTATAGCCTTCCTCGTTAAATGGGCTATTTAACACTGAAATAATTTTTCAAATCGGATCAGTAGTTCCTGAGATTAGCGAGTTCAACCAAACAAACAAACTCTTCTGCTTTGTCTGCGTCTAGCTCATCACGCTAAGACAAATAGGAGCGGAGCATTAATGGAAAATGTGACGCAGACGAAGTTGCGCGGGTCAGCTAGTAATATTATAAAGCAGAAGAGTTTGTTTGTTTGGTTGAACGCGCTAATCTCAGGAACTACTGGTCCGATTTGAAAAATTCTTTCAGTGGAAAATAGCCCATTTAAAGAGGAAGGCTATAGGCTATATATCATCACGCTAAGACTCAGGAGCGGAGCATTAAAGGAAAATGTGACGCGGACAAAGTGGCGCGGGTCAGCTTGTATTCAAATAAAATAAAGACTTTTAAGCTTTAAGATTATATCTGATGATTTGCACAAGATTCTGCGTTTCCTGTCGTTTGAAATGCTTTGCAGGCTTATTTCCATAATTGGTTGGGACTTTTACTGCAGGGAGGATATGAAAACTGGTTGCGAACTGTACGGTTTATTAAATTTCTAGATAAGCTGTGTTTATGTCTTTGCATAAGCTGATGTTTAGACTATAGATGGGCTTACTAAGCTCCTTTAGTAAGTGGGTGTTTGAATTACCCGTTGGTGGTTGGTAAAAGGGGTCAAAGTATAGTCAACATATTACTAAGCTCCTTTAGTAAGTGGGTGTTTGAATTACCCGTTGGTGGTTGGTAAAAGGGGTCAAAGTATAGTCAACATATATTTTTAAATACTTGATATGGGTTTGCTCTCGACTCTAGTCTTGGTCGGAGATGACAGAGACAAAGTCTACGATGGAGCGAGCCAACCCAGAAGTAGCCTGTTCACTCTAACTTTGAAAAGATTAGGATTGTCAGCATTTGGAAACACAGACGCAGGCAAAGAGTTCCACTCCTTTGCTGTGCGCATTATGAAAGACGCTTGGAAGCGCTTAGTGCGAGTTGGTCGATAGGTATTGAAATAAGGAATTTGTTAGTTATTCCCCTTTAGATCTGCCTGTTCACTCTAACTTTAAATTGCCTTTATTTTAAATACAAAATAAAACCCTTCCGTCACTGGTAACTGACTGTCTGATTGACAGTTAACGCACAGCAGCAACTACTGCTAGTCTATTCTGTAAATAACCATTTCGATATCGACTTCACCTGAGTGACTAAGCTTACAAAGTGAACTTTATTTCACACATCATAAGGTCTTATATTTATACGAATTTGAAACTCACCTCGGATTCCGCTGTCGAGACACGAAAATGTTGTTACAGAATAGCACTGCTGGTCGTGGAAAGCATAAAGGAGGATGGCGAATTTGGACCCACATTATTTATAAATTAACCAAGTGTCATTCACTTGCAAGTTCATATTTACTAAACAAGAATATTTAAAAAAAACTGCCCAAAAATTAAAACAAAAAATGTTGGGGGTGGACAACCTTTAGCACATAGGGGTATGAAAAATAAATAGTAGCCGATTTATTTAAGAGTTTGTCAAAGGATTATAAAAAAAATATTGAGTCACTGGGTGGTGGGAATTAAAAGTTAGAAAAGATTTTCATTTACATAAAAATAAGTCATCATGCAGTTACTAAACGCACCGTGTTTCATATAACATTCCAACCTACTCTTTCATTATCTACATGATTTACGTTCTTACACTTGTTTATGCTTGTCAATTATTTTTTTTAAACAAAACTTGTAAAATATGAGAAAATCATGCAAAAGTTAATATTAAAAATGCATTTACATTTTTTATACAAAAATGTTCAATATTATAATTAATACGATTATTTATGAAACGTAGAGTGGAACGTTACGCTGTCAATTGTAGTTGGCTGTCAGTGTCAAAACAATTAGTGTTTGTTTTCAGCGGCTAACGTAGGATATCTATTATTTTATACCTATGCGATTTTGTGATTCTTGACAACTTGGCTTTACCTTTGGACTGACTCTTCTACATACCGACTAAGACAACAGCTTTTACCTTTGGATTGCGATTTGCAAGTGGTTTGGACTTAGTTACCCGTTAAAATGCGTTGTGTGAATTGTCCGATTACTATTATTATAACATCTCCCAGCCTCTACGACTTACTGCCCATTTGCTTTTTTGTTAGTTTTATATAGTTCTACAACTAAATATAAGTTTCCATACTGTACGATACTCCTAACAGTGGGTCCCATTGTACATGCAACTTCGCCATCCTCCTTTGGCATGTAGGTTCCTTAAGGAGTGTGAAAGAGCATTAAGAGAGGATTTTTCGAAACTTCATAAGAGAACGAGAGAGAAAACCGGAATATGCACGTAATAAGTCGTGGGTACATCGGGAAATCCTCTACGGACTCCTCTTAATTCCTAAGGAAACTACATGCCAAATTTGAGCTTTCCACGACCAGTAGTTTTGGCTGTGCATTGTCAGCCAGTTACTGAGTAAAGGAAGAGTTTTAAATATATATTAAAATGTGTTAAATATTATATATACAGGGTTATTTGTGTAAAACACCAACAACCTCTCAGGACTGTTACTAACATCATAATCAACAACTTTTATTGTATGACTTTTAAAAATTCATCATATTTCAGTTCATCAGGTTTTCATACAAAATACTTTCTTTTGCTTCGCATAGACTTCGTAACATTTAGAAGGTTCAATTTAAATATATTTTATTTTTGTATGGAAACCTGATGAACCAAAATAATTATGATGAATTTTTAAAAGTCATAAAACAAATGTTGTTGATTATAATGTTAGTAACCTGAGACGTTGTAGGTGTTTTACAAATATCCCTGTATAATATAATCTTCATAGCTGACCTCTTAATCTCACCTGTACTACTCTTAACTGGAGATCCATACCGATCCAGATAAAACAGGTCCAGTCCCGTAAACAGAACAGAGTAGAACCACCTCTTCTTAGCGATCTTCTTCTCCCCTTGCCATTGGCAGTAACTCTTCAAATACTTTGAAACATTCTCATTCATCACCACCTTTTTCGTCGTATTCTTCAATATCTTCACATCTAGAAGTTCCATCTTTACTTTTTGCTGTAGATTTGGATGGGAGAACAAGTCCTCTACATCTTTAAGTATATCTTTTGCTAGTAGTTTGAATTTCTCTCTTATTTTGTGTTTGTTTTCTTTTGATAGTGTATTCGTTAGGGCTTTGTCTAGGTGCATCATGACTGGAATTATGATGTCTGTTTGTTTGGTGTAGTATTTGATTGACAGGTCCTTATGTTGTGTCTTCGGATTTGTGTGTTTGTTCTGAAATATGGAGAAGAATATGATTGAGAAGATGTTGATGTTTGTTTTTTGGGTTTCGAACATCCGTAAATGACGGAATCTTTGTGGAAAGTCTGTCTGTATGTCACAGCAATTTTAGGTTTTGCTCACAGAACCCATTCTGTTGAAATTTAGTATACTTACATTTGTGAACTTTGGTGACCTTAATATGGACGCGTTACGTGAATAAATAAATTTTGAGTATGGAGGTCAGTTTTGGGGGGAAAACTTGAAATTCACAAAAAAAAGTTTTTCAAACTGTATCATAACTGTATCTAAATGAATTATTGTGAGACATGGCTTATTGCGAGAATTTTAGTGTTATTTCTTTTCAAAATTTGAAAATGAAAAAATTTTGATGAAATTTTTTTACTTACATATTATAATTATAGATTACAAGAAGGCCTTTGAAAAGTTTACAGTGTTAAATACCATGTAATAAAAATGAGATTTGTTGGGACGGGACCCAGCCAATTTTTTTCCCGATATTCCCTAGAAACTTAAATTGAGAAAATTTAAATTTGAAGCCATCTCATTATAATAATGTTAAAATTTCCTAACAGAACCGTTTCTTAACTATTCCATTCAAATAGGAAACGTAAATTAACTGCTCAAGTTATGACCGACCCACGTTCAGAGCTGGCAAGTAAATGGTACATTGTAAATTGATGATCTCAAACAATTAATATTTATTATCAGTTTAATATAATGTTTAAATGTCAGTTTCTCATGGATTGATTTCATAATATTGCTTTCAAACTCAATATATTTCAAACTAGCTTCGTCTACGTGATCCCTAGGGTACAGATTCCCGGGATAAAAAGTAGCCTATTCCAGAACATAATCTATTCTATATATATATATATAATATATTATCTATACTAATATTATAAAGAGGTAAAATTTGTTTGTAAGTTTGTATGTAGGGGGTAATCTCAGGAACTACTGATCCGATTTGAAAAAATCTTTCAGTGTTAGATAGCACATTTATCGAGGAAGGTTATAGGCTATATATCATCACGCTAAGACAAATAGGAGCGGAGCAGTAATGGAAAATGTGACGCAAACGAAGTTGCGCGAGTCAGCTAGTAATCTATATATTTGAAAATATTCATGAAGATCCTTTCAGGCGTTTTAACGTGAAAGAGTAAAAAACAGATGAGCTTGCACTCATTTGTGTATCGCCAAAGAATCAATAAAACATTA
Organism: Ceramica pisi; assembly: GCA_963859965.1. Classification (NCBI taxonomy): domain Eukaryota; kingdom Metazoa; phylum Arthropoda; class Insecta; order Lepidoptera; family Noctuidae; genus Ceramica; species Ceramica pisi. The sequence goes on from OY982543.1 coordinate 19,229,360, forward strand.
AGGCTAATTCTTTACATTTTGCATTAAATTCCACACAGTTTAATTCCCCCCGTTCCATCATCGGACTAGAAGACGTACATCAATGCGCTATCGGTACATGGTAGACATCCTACCCACACGCACAACATTTCTTGGGAACTCATTCATTGTGCGTACAACTAGTGGAAGTGAGTGGAATTTCCTGCCTGAGTCTCTTTCCTGATAGCAAGGAACTGAGGGTCTTTAAGTCAGGTGTGAATAGGTTCCTTCTATGCAAGCGCGCTCCATCTTGGACCCCATTATCGCTTAGCCCTTACCATCAGGTGAGATAGTGTTCAAACGCGTGCCTATCAAAAGTATAAAATAAAAATAAATGCGACATTTCAAAGTCAAAATAGTCGAGTAAAACTGAATGGTAATAAAAGTGTCAATTAAGCTGTATAAATAAAAAATAAAATTATAAAATTAAGCTGTATCAATAGTTATAATCAAAATACAGTTTCTGTATTGTTAATTACCCTTGATGCTTTAATTGATGACAATGCGTCTAGTTTTGTAATGCTAAAAGACAGACAAAAGGCAGATGGCATTGTACACTTTTTTACATGTCTGTGAAGCCAATTTGCTCTCCCGAGAAATGTTCATTAAATTGCCTCGTGACGAATAATGTACTTCAGAGCAATGAAAAGTAATTGTCGAATTCTATGACTACGAGGAAGAAATTAAGATATAGGTACTAGACATTTAATACGACTTAAAAGTGCGCGTCGGACTCGCATGCAGGAGTTTTGAACCAATTTCACTTCTGTAACATGTAATTTTAACACTCATCTGCCTAGCCTTTTCCCAACTATATTGGGGTCGGCTTCCAGTCAAACCGGATTTAGCTAAGTACCAGTATTTTATGCGGAGCGACTGCCTACCAGACCTCCACAACCCTTTAACTGAGTAAACACGGTACTTCATGGAAAGACTGGAGTCAGATTAACTGGCTTCTGAATTTCGACTGCCAAAGACCTACAAAGACAGTCGGGACCAACGGCTTAACGTGCTTTCCGAGGCACGGAGGAAACTCGGTATGTTAAGATGATCACCCATCCGCAGACCAACCTTGGCAAGCGTTGCTTAACCTTGAAGATCGACCCGTGCGGGTTTTTATAAACTGTAACTTTAACACTATAGTCTCAAATTGCTTATTGCAATAGGCTTTCCTGTAATATCGAAGAAATGGGGAATGGTATTTTTCCTAAGTTTTTTTTTTTTTTTTTTTTTTCTTAAGCTTGATTAACTTGAAAAGTATATTTTTTAATTTGAAAAATATGTTATGAAAACCCTTATAAAAAGCGCTTTCATTTGAAATCAGACAGACAACCGTGTGATAATAATATGGATCCCGTTGTTCACGGATGCTCGGAACCCTAAAAACGAGTTATATTTGTAGCAAATATACCTATACAAGCCACAGTTACACTGCAAATGTAGTATAACTTGTGTTTGTGCATTTTTCATAAACAGTTTTATTAGGATTCGAGGAATTAAAATAAAATGAGGAAAAAAGGTTTCGTAAAGTAAGGTAACATAACCTCTTTTCCTCGTTTTATTTTTAAATTGTAAATTGGTATTTATAGGCCAGATTCCATCATCCACAAATTGCAAAACTATTTAGTCCGTCAGTTAGAGTGTTGAAAATAATGGACACGTATTTTTTTTTTTTGTAAATCAATGTATATTGAAAACTCGGGAGTCCCCACTCCCGAGTTTTGATGCGTTTCATCTTTGTCAGTATTCATTGATACTCGTGACGTCACATGCTTGCCGGGGTTGTGGAATTTGTTCGATAGAGTCACCCTGAAACGCAAAGGGCTTTAGGAGGAACACGGATGGGTTTTAGTCAGTAAGAGCCTGACACTCCCTCCTGCTTTACCTAGAGCGGGAGGAGTCATTTGATGATTTACCACCCTTAAAAAAAGATCGGTAGTTATGTCGAGACTTGACAGTAAATACTTTATTTTTTCCTTAACAGCACTTAAATCACAAATAATAAATGCAAATAAACCAAAAAATATAAGCAAGCAGCCAACAACAGTAAATGTTTGTTCATAACAAAGACGAATGAGCTTGAAAACATTAACAAACGTCATAAAACGATTCTGAGAAACACTGATTTGCTAATGACATGGGTTTTCAGGAACGAGTAGTAAAACATTACCGTTAACGAGCCAAGAGTTGAACCTGGGACCTATCGGAATGGAGACTTACGTAATCGGCCAGTATAGTGTTTGTTGCTTGTATTTACTTAAAAGTTTGAGGATCTATGTGTTTTGTAAATAAATGTACATAGTATTTTTTATTTTTCATTTCAAACTATATACATATTGTATTAAATAAATAAACAACTCTAACTAACTAAAACTAAAAATATTCCAACATTAAGGCGTAGAAAAATTCGTCCGCATCGTTAGCCACTGGTAAAAGGCTAAAAAAATACTACTTACTAGATCTCGTTCAAATCAATTTTCGGTGGAAGTTTATCAGTTTCAGTTCTAAGTATGGGGAACCCCTAAAATTTACTGTTTTTTTTTCTATTTTTCTGTGAAAATCTTAACGTGGTTCACAGAATACATCTACTTACCAAGTTTCAACAGCATAGTTGTTATAGTTTCGGAAAAAAGTGGCTGTGACATACGGACGGATAGACAGACAGACAGACGGACAGACATGACGAATCTATAAGGGTTCCGTTTTTTGCCATTTGGCTACGGAACCCTAAAAACTGGAAATTCATTTAATTTTTTACATTGCATTAGCAATTAGCATGGACTGACTTTTGGCCGCGACTTCGTACGCGCATATCCTGTTTTTTCCCGTTTCCGTACAATGCCAATGAACCTATAGCCAATGTCAAGGAACCTACATGCCAAGTTTCAAGTTTCTACGACCAATAGTTTCTACGACCAATAGTTTCTACGACCAATAGTTTCTACGACCAATAGTTTCGGCTGTGCGTTATTTTTCAGCCACTCAGTCAGTAACCAATAACTGAAGAATTTTATATATTAGGATTGCTTGTATTAATTAAAAGTTTGATGATCAAGGTCTTTTGAAAGTAAATTTATATTCACGGATGATGGGATAGTTTCTGGATCTCAATCAACCTATAAAATGAGTTTCAGATAAACTTTTGTTTACAATTACAAAAAAATACAACCGACTTCCAAACACTACAAAATAAAAATTAACTTTAATTTCGGAAGTCGGTGTTTTTGTTAGTTTCTTCGTATTTTGACACCGACTTCCGAAATTAAAGTTATTTTCTACTTTGTAGTGTTTTTTTTTTGGAAGTCGGTTGTATTTTTTTGTAAAAAGTTTTTTATTTTTCACTTTTTAGTGGTACCCCGCACCTAACAACACCACTGCAAATTCGATTACTTGGATGACATAAAACTATCATCTAAGTAGACGAATTCCAGCTATTTCGATTTAAAATCCAAAGTTCGTAACCGATTTTCATAAAATTTAAATGGGACCAATCTGCAAGTATATCCTTTCAGATAAAATAAGAATTTTTCAAATCGGTTCATAAGTCGGAGTTATGTGGTAAACATACAACCGAATTGATAACCTCCTCCTTGTTGGGAAGTCGGTTAAAAATATTAGCACGGCCAGAAAAGCTAGGTGGTTGTTTTTTTAAGGATGGGAAATCATCATATATGTCCTTCCGCTTTGGGCGAAATGGAAGGGACTGTCAGGCTCTTACTGACTAAAACCTATACGTGTTCCTCCTAATGCCTTTTGCGTTCCAGGGCCGCGGTGACTATTTCGAAGAAATTCCGAAACCCTGGCAGGCACTGAGCTGGATGGCTGCTGCAGATGCAGAAAACCTCAAACAGCGTCAATATAATAACCGTATTAGGACCTATACATTTTAGCTGCATAGGGTTGAAACAGCCATGGAATCTGAGTGCTCATCAAGATGTTCGTGAAATGGGTAGGTAAACTATAGGTCGACTCTTCACATAGCTATAAAAAAATTGCTGTATAATTTTACTACTCGTACTTAGTGATGAAGTACGGCATTTCATACAACCTTCGAAATACTTGTTTCTCGAAATGGATTTACCGATTTTAGATCTAAAAAGTTAGTTTAGAACATTCTCAAAATGTTTTATTTTACAAATGTAATAGGAGATCTCTGTTTCTATGCAAATGACATGGTAAAAAGTAGGCTATGAATCAACACGTATGATACCTGATACCTACTCCTCATCATCTGCCTAGCCTTTTCCCGGGTGGGCTTCCAGTCAAACCGGATTCAGCTGAGTACCAGTATTTTACGTAGAGCGGCTGCCTACCAAACCTCCTTAACCCATGATCTTGGTAACACGGTACTCCTTGGCAATACTGGTGCCAGATTTTCAAGCTTCTGAATATCCGTAACGACTGTCAAAGATCTTCAAAAGCAGCCGGAACCAACAGCTTAACGTGCTTCCGAGGCACGGAGGAAACCCTATATGTCAAAATGGTCACCCATCCACAGAACAAACTCGGCAAGCGTTGCTTTACCTTGAAAATTGACCTGTGTGGCTTTTATTATTTAGCCACGAGCTCCTCAAACATGAAACCTGCTGCGATCGTGATATTGCCATCTTGAATTCTGTCTTTAATATTGTCATAAAACTATTATTACAAAGTTTCTGATCAATAAGTAGCCATAAATATGAACCTAGATATCGCACACTTAGGTCTAAACAGGTATAACTCAGAAAAGCAAATTTTTCAGATAAGGCGAAAATCTGATTGGAATTATAGAAGAAAGATATTGTAAGTATCTTGAGTGTTAATATTTTTTTCCAAATATTGGATGTTGTTTAGTTATGTACGTATTGATAACAATGTTGAGTTATGCCCGTGTTGGTGAATCTATCTAGTGACAAATAGTGACAACATTAAATCTCTCTTTTTTTTATTTGATATGGGTTTGCTCTTGACTCTACTCTAGTCTTGGTCAGAGATGACAGAGATAAAGTCTACAATGGAGCGAGCTTACCCAGAAGTAGCCTGTTCACTCTAACTTTTCCACAGTACCTCTGTGTAAGAGAATTCCGGGTGAAACTAGCTTCCATCTTCGGCCTAATCATCACTTTCCCTCAGGTGAGATTTGGGCCAAGAGTTTCCCCGTTTCGCATAAAAAAAAAAAAAAAAACGTTGAAAAGATTAGGGTTGTAAGCATTCGGAAAAACAGACGCAGGCCAGGCAATTTATGAGTAATAAGTAATGATCGAGGTTTAAATGAGTCAAACAGTTACTGGTTATTATTGAAGTTTCCCTAATTTATCGAAGACCAATGAAGTCTATTGTTAGTGACGTAACAGGTAAAATGTAGTACCTATTTTAACGTTCTCGATACAGTTATGATAAATTTAGTTTTTGGTAATTCCCAAACTAACTATTCGCATAGTAATTCTACACCTAGGGTTAGTATATATATAACTAGCTGACTAGCCGTTAGTATATATATATAAATAGCTGACCCACGCAACTTCGTCTGCGTCACATTTTCCAAAAATGCTCAGCTCAAAAAAATATTGCGACTATAAATTGAGATGTAAGCTACCCTATCTTTCAAGTTGGATCAAACTGCACACGGTGTGCAAATTATTGATTATAATCGGTTAAGCAGTTTAGGAGTCCATCGCGGACAAACAACGTGACACGTGATTTATGTATATTAAGATAATATGTTTAGTTGCCACACTTTTTAAAAATACTTTGTATCTCTCAGTACAAAAAGCGAAATACCTATTTTATATAAAAAACAGCCAAGTTTTTTGGTTGATTATTTTCAAAGTGAAATTAAAAAACGTTCTCTTTGATAATTCGCCGGCTTATTTTTGTGGACCACTAAATTTTGTGCCAACTATCCCGTATATGGGATAGTTGCTTTTATCTATATAAATTACATATAGGATTGATGCCCCGTCGAGAGAAAGGACTTTTATCATTCACGACTCACTAAAAATTATGCGAAGGTGTGACGTATTGAGAATTTTAAAACCGTCGTAACTTCGTAAATTTTGGTTCCCGTAATAAAAGAAAAACACAGGTCAAATGTTTTTTGATAATCTTACTGACGGACTAATTCGATTTTTTCAGGACACAAGCACATTCTCTTAGAAGATATAAAACACTCAAACGTACTGAACGTTCTAAAAACACTTTCATTGTGAGTTTCAGCTAATGAGTGGAATTCCCTGTAGGAGTCTGTGTTTTCTGATAGCTACACAAGGTCAAGAGTGAATAGGTTACTTCTAGACAAGCGTGTTCTATCGTCAACTACATCATCGCTTTCTGTCAGGTGAGAATGTAGTCAATAGAGAGCCTAACAACAATATTAAAAAAAAAACTCCACGTGACAACGATATGCTTGAAAAATGAGAACGATGTGGTTATTTTAATGATGGCATACGTTAAAGTGCTGAAATACCTATATAAAACCTCAAACGAGCCAAATACGATAATGTTGAAGGATTTTAGTTAACATTTATAATTTTAATACCTAGCGGCATCAATACACGTCCACAAGGAAAACCAAAGGAACAAAATCTACTTCGCAAAAAAAAGAACCGCGACGCCATCTATCCAACTAGCAGTAAACTAAAAATCCTGAATTGCGCAGTCATAGTTTACCGTGCAATTCGAACATATACTGATAATGGTTGATATTCGGGCTGATGTACTCGTGTACATCAGCCCGAATATCAACCATTGGGCAGTAGCCCACCAGTCGGAGGTAACAACCGGAGTATCCTCCCTTTTCAAAGAAGGTTTGCAGGACTTTATTCATACCTTTACTCTTACCGATATCCTCCCTTTTCAATGAAGGTTTGCGGGTCTTTACTCATACCTTGACTCTTACCGATCGCTTACCAACCGAATTCTTTAAGACCGTCCATACACTGTCAATGAACCACGATCAAAATCAATGATCTGATCCGTGGATCGCGTTGGAGATTGACTGTGTATGGGCCTTAGGACTTAACGACCGTATTCGATCGGCAGACGAGCGGTAGTAAATCAGATGAGTCTCGCTAGGGCCAATGCTTGCCGGGGTTGTGGAATTTGTTCGATAGAGTCACCCTGAAACGCAAAGGGCTTTAGGAGGAACACGGATGGGTTTTAGTCAGTAAGAGCCTGACACTCCCTCCTGCTTTACCTAGAGCGGGAGGAGTCATTTGATGATTTACCACCCTTAAAAAAAAGTGTCGAGACTTGACAGTAAATACTTTATTTTTTTTCTTTACAGCCCTTAAATCACAAATAATAAATGCAAATAAACCAAAAAATATAAGTAAGCAGCCACAACAATAAATGTTTGTTCATAACAAAGACGAATGAGCTTGAAAACATTAACAAACGTCATAAAACGATTCTGAGAAACACTGATTTGCTAATGACATCACGGAGTGAGACGATCAAGGAGTCTTTCCGGACCTAATGAAATTCAGTAAAGTGATACCACTTTTTAAATCTGGGGATAGTAAAGACACCAATAATTATAGACCAGTGTCCGTGTTGCCAGTGTTTAGTAAGGTATTTGAAAAAGTAATGCTAAATCAGATGCTCAGTCATTTTAACACGAATAACATCTTACATGATAAACAGTATGGTTTCACCAAAGGACGTTGTACGACGGACGCTGGTGTCACCTTACTAAAGCATATCTTTAATGCGTGGGAGGACGCACAGGATGCCATAGGTGTCTTTTGTGATCTCTCTAAGGCGTTTGATTGTGTTGATCACGATACATTACTCCTGAAGCTCGGGCATTACGGACTAGGCAAAACAGCGTTAAACTTAGTCAAATCTTATTTAAATGATAGACAGCAATTAGTTCACATAAACGGTGTCAATTCGTCGGGATTAAACGTAAAAATGGGCGTCCCCCAAGGCTCTATTTTGGGTCCTTTCTTATTTTTGGTTTATATTAATGATTTACCTTATTTATGGCAACAAAATCTTGATATGGTGTTGTTTGCTGACGATACCTCTTTAATTTTTAAGATAAATAGAAGGACGAACAATGTTAATGACATAAATAATGCCCTAATGCAAGTCCAAAATTGGTTCACGGCGAATAATTTAGTTCTAAATGAAAAGAAAACAAAGTGCATAAGATTTGCCTTACCTAATGTCAAAAGCAGTGATTGTGACATATTATTGAACAAGGAAAAACTAGAATTCGTCGATAAAACGGTTTTCCTGGGAATTACGCTTGACCCCAGGCTACAATGGGGCCCTCATATAACATCTCTTTCCGGACGGCTAAGTTCAGCAGCATATGCTGTTAGAAAAATCCGCCAACTAACGGATGTCGATACCGCGAGACTGGTATATTTTAGTTACTTTCACAGTATCATGTCTTACGGTATTTTACTATGGGGACGGGCTGCAGACATCGAGTCTATTTTTATTCTGCAGAAAAGAGCCATCAAAGCGATATATAATCTCCGCCGGCGCGATTCTCTCAGGGAACTGTTTAAGAATATTAACATCATGACGGTACCTTGTCAATACATTTACGAAAACATCATGTATGTCAGAAAGAATTTACATCTTTTTAGTAAAAGAGGCGAGAGACATAATTATAGTACTAGAAATAGGGACCAGTTAGTTCAACCAGGCTTCAGACTGGCTAAAGTAGCCTCATCTTTCATGGGGTACTGTTTAAAATGTTATAATAAGATACCTCCCCATATATTAGAACTAAATGAGACGAAATTCAAGTCTTGTATTAAACGCACACTATGCAGGCAAGCATATTATAAGTTGGGGGATTATATTGAAGATAAAAATGCTTGGCTGAATGCTGGTCCTGCTCCACAGCCACTAGGGAGCCCAAACTAATCTGTAAATAGTTCGGAAACATAGTTGGACCGGCTGAAGATTGTAAGAAAAATTTGCATTGTTAGAATCAACTTACTAAGCATTGTATAATTTCAGCCATTAACAGCACATGTGTGAGTACTGTGTACCTTTAACTTTAATTATCAGTTTTAGGTATGTTTTTGACTTGAATGTACCCTGGCGGTTGGGAGTGTCATGCTCACTCAAAAGTCTAGCTGATGGTGGCGTATGCGTTGGATCATTTGGCTCCCTTCAAAATGGTTGAGCCGAATGGTGCTGGCGCATGCGTCATGTTCGTGAACGGGCGCCGTCAGTCGGGACTGGTCATTTCTTAGCTGCCATGGTTAATTTTAATTATTTCTTTGAATTGTTCCTCTTTTATTCCGGACGCTTTTATCCTGCTCGTTTTTTACATCGTTCTCACATGTATGTATAATGTCAACCCGATGTAAATAAATCTTTGTAAAAAAATATTATTTTTAAAAGAGTGTCCGTGGAGTTTCTTGCACGTTCTTCTCCATAGAGATCTACGCTTTGGAACGTGCAAATAGCTTCAACTTTTTGGACCGACCGACCTTGACAATTCAAAAGTGCCTGTAAATGGTTTAATTGAAATAAATGCTTGAATTTTGAATTTTTGAATTTTGACATGGGTTTTCAGGAACGAGTAAAACATTACCGTTAACGAGCCAAGAGTTGAACCTGGGACCTATCGGAATGGAGACTTACGTAATCGGCCAGTATAGTGTTTGTTGCTTGTATTTACTTAAAAGTTTGAGGATCGATGTGTTTTGTAAATAAATGTACATAGTATTTTTTATTTTTCATTTCAAACTATATACATATTGTATTAAATAAATAAACAACTCTTAACTAACTAAAACTAAAAATATTCCAACAATATGGCGTAGAAAAATTCGTCCGCATCGTTAGCCACTGGTAAAAGGCTAAAAAAATACTACTTACTAGATCTCGTTCAAATAAATTTTCGGTGGAAGTTTACATGGTAATGTACATCATATTTTTTTTAGTTTTATCATTTTCATAATTTAGAAGTTACAGGGGGGGGGGGGGCACATTTTACTACTTTGGAAGTGTTTCTCGCACAAACTATCCAGTTTAGAAAAAACAATAATATTAGAAACCTGAATATCATTTTTGAAGTGAAGACCTATTAAAAAATAAATTAAATTAAATAAATCTTTATTTCAGACTATTAGTCCATAATTAAGTTAGTATTCTGGTGTTAGTAACAATGGCGCTTACGAAGTAGGTTAGTATTGTTAGTTTAGGTATATAAAATATTTATTTATTTATACCTAAGACTGTCCCCACCCAGTGTCCCTGGAAGGGACAGTCCGGTCTGGCAGCTATCATTTTCAGGATGCTGTTGTCACTACCGTGCAAGCGCTGTAGTAAGGAGGCCGCTTTCTTTCGCATGATGGCATGAAAACCATCTGTGCGAGCCTCCGCGAACATTCCTGAAGCACTACAACGCCATGGCAGTCCCAACAGCATCCTAAAAGCATTATTAAATTGGACACGCAGCACGTTGTAGGCTCGGCGCGTGTATGATACCCACAGGCCACTCGTGTAAAAGGATTGACAGAACGCCTTAAAAAGGGTAACTTTGACGTCTGTAGTACAACGAGCGAACCTGCGGGCAAGCATATTGCTCCTCACCGACAACGCCCTGCGCTCCCTCTCTATATCTAAGTCATCCCTTAGGTCGCTCTATTCATAGATACCCCACACGTATGTATGGGTTTGATGAAAACATTTTTTTTTGAGTTTCAGTTCTAAGTATGGGGAACCCCTAAAATTGATTGTTTTTTTTTTCTATTTTTCTGTGAATATCTTAATGCGGTTCACAGAATACATCTACTTACCATGTTTCAACAGCATAGTTCTTATAGTTTCGGAAAAAGTGGCTGTGACATACAAACGGACAGACAGACATGACGAATCTATAATATCAAATGTGTCCTTCCGCATTGGGTGAAATGGAAGGGAGTGTTAGACTCTTACTGACTACCGAAACCTATACGTGTTCCTCCTAATGCCTTTTGCGTTCCAGCACCACGGTGACTATTTCGAACAAATTCCGAAACCCTGGCAGGCACTGAGCTGGATGGCTGCTGCAGATGCAGAAAACCTCAAACAGCGTAAATATAATAACCGTATTAGGACCTATACATTTTAGCTGCATAGGGTTGAAACAGTCATGGAATCTGAGTGCTCATCAAGATGTTCGTGAAATGGGTAGGTAAACTATAGGTCGACTCTTCACATAGCTAAAAAAAAAATGTTGTAAAATTTTACTACTCGTACTTAGTGATGAAGTACGGCATTTCATACAACCTTTGAAATACTTGTTTCTCTAAAAAGTTAGTTTAGAACATTCTCAAAATGTTTTATTTTACAAATGTAATAGGAGATCTCTGTTTCTATGCAAATGACATGGTAAAAAGTAGCCTATGAATCAACACGTATGAGACCTGATACCTACTCCTCATCATCTGCCTAGCCTTTTTCCGGGTGGGCTTCCAGTCAAACCGGATTCAGCTGAGTACCAGTATTTTACGTAGAGCGGCTGAATACCAAACCTCCTTAACCCATTATCTTGGTAACACGGTACTCCTTGGCAATACTGGTGTCAGATTTTCAAGCTTCTGAATATCCGTAACGACTGCCAAAGATCTTCAAAAGCAGCCGGAACCAACAGCTTAACGTGCTTCCGAGGCACGGAGGAAACCCGATATGTCAAAATGGTCACCCATCCACAGAACAAACTCGGCAAACGTTGCTTTACCTTGAAAATTGATCTGTGTGGCTTTTATTATTTAGCCACGAGCTCCTCAAACATGAAACCTGCTGCGATCGTGATATTGCCATCTTGAATTCTGTCTTTAATATTGTCATAAAACTATTATTACTAAGTTTCTGAGCAATAAGTAGCCATAAATATGAACCTAGATATCGCACACTTAGGTCTAAACAGGTATAACTCAGAAAAGCAAATTTTTCAGATAAGGCGAAAATCTGATTGGAATTATAGAAGAAAGATATTGTAAGTATCTTGAGTGTTAATATTTTTTTCCAAATATTGGATGTTGTTTAGTTATGTACCTATTGATAACAATGTTGAGTTATGCCCGTGTTGGTGAATCTATCTAGTGACAAATAGTAGCGACATTAAATCTCTCTTTTTTTATTTGATACTAGCTTCTGCCAGCGGCTTCGCCCGCGTGATCCCTAGGGAACATATTCCCGGGATGAAAAGTAGCTTATGTGCTATTCCAGACTATAATCTATCTTTGTTCTAAATTTCATTAAGATATGTTAAGCCGTTCTGGCGTGATTGAGTAACAAACAACCAAACTTTCACATTTATAATATTACTCGTTTGGTGTAAAGCGAAATTATAACCATCTTCCCCTCGACATTATAATTATTAAAGGATATTGCAAACTGTCGTAAGCCGTTTTCCGAAGCTGCTCGCTAGCCTCTAGGCGCCAAGCTCCTGTGCGTTCGCAACCTCATACAAAAATAATCCTTATAGCATGATTCAGTAGGTATTCACGCGCGATGGCTTATTATTAGCGTATTTCATGTTTATCTTTGGTGTTTCTATACCGATTTCTATGATTCTTTTTTTATGGAATAGTTAATAATGTTAACTTTTATTAATGTTAATTAGGGACGATTGAGAGTTTTATAAACGTAAGAGTAGACAAATACAATCAGAAAGCTTCGAACTGCTAAGCTATCGGGAGTTACACGTATTATTCTTCGCCAATCATAAAAGATAGACATGTGCTGTTGTTGGATATTTTTTATATAATTTTAAAGAGAACATTTCCGTCATACATGATTTCTGTGTAGCTTTCACCATTTAGGTTGCACACGCGACGGAAGCTTAAGAAATGGAGTAACTTCTCCCGTTTTCCCAACATTTCCCTTCACTGCTCTGCTCCTATTGATTGTAGCGTGATGAAAAGTATACTATAACCTGCTCAGGAGTATGAATAATAATTGTACCAAGTTTCATTAAAATCCGTCGAGTAGTTTTTGTTTCCATAACGGTTGTACAGACAGACAGACAGACAGACAGACAGACAGAGCGACAGACAGACAGACAAACAGACAAAAATTGTACTGATTGCATTTTTGGCATCAGTATCGATCCCTAATCACCCCCTGATAGTTATTTTGGAAATATATTTCATGTACAGAATTGACCTCTCTACAGATTTATTATAAGTATAGATATAGAAGATGGGTTTGCTCTTGACTCTAGTCTTGGACAGAAATGACAGAGATAAAGTCTACAATGGAGCGAGCTTACCCAGAAGTAGCCTGTTCACTCTAACTTTGAAAAGATTAGGGTTGTAAGCATTCGGAAAAACAGACGCAGGCCAGGCAATATATAAGTAATAAGTAATGATCGAGGTTTAAATGAGTCAAACTGTTATTGGTTATTATTGAAGTTTCCCTAATTTATCGAAGACCAATGAAGTTTATTGTTAGTTTGGTATTTTGTATATTACTGACGTAACAGGTAAAAAATAGTACCTATTTTAACGTTCTCGATACAGTTATGATAAATTTAGTTTTTGGTAATTCCCAAACTAACTATTCGCATAGTAATTTTACACCTAGGGTAAAAGCCGTTAGTATATATATAACTAGCTGACACACGCAACTTCGTCTGCGTCACATTTTCCAAAAATGCTCAGCTCAAAAAAATATTGCGACTATAAATTGAGATGTAAGCTACCCTATCTTTCAAGTTGGATCAAACTGCACACGGTGTGCAAATTTGATTATAATCGGTTAAGCAGTTTAGGAGTCCATCGCGGACAAACAACGTGACACGTGATTTATGTATATTAAGATAATATGTTTAGTTGCCACACTTTTTAAAAATACTTTGTATCTCTCAGTACAAAAAGCGAAATACCTATTTTATATAAAGAACAACCAAGTTTTTTGGTTGATTATTTTCAAAGTGAAATTAAAAAACGTTCTCTTTGATAATTCGCCGGCTTGTTTTTGTGGACCACTAAATTTTGTGCCAACTATCCCGTATATGGGATAGTTGCTTTTATCTATATAAATTACATATAGGATTGATGCCCCGTCGAGAGAAAGGACTTTTATCTATATAAATTACATATAGGATTGTTGTCCCATCGAGAGAAAGGACTTTCATCTATATAAATTACATATAGGATTGATGTCCCATCGAGAGAAAGGACTTTTGTCTATTTAGATTACATATAGAATTGATGTCCCGTCGAGAGAAAGGACTTTTATCTATATAAATTACATATAGGATTGATGTTCCGTCGAGAGAAAGGACTTTTATCTATATAAATTACATATAGGATCGATGCCCCATCGAGAGAAAGGACTTTTATCCCGCAAAAACTTTGATCACCTTGCCTTCCCCTGCAATCACACAAATACATGCAACGTGGTCATCATAGTAGTTGTAGAGCCTCTCGTTTGATAAAAAAAAAAACATGTAATTCATTCAAGAAACTTGAGTAATTAAAATCTAGGCAACTATACTCCTTGGGCAACTATCCTGGTTGTACCTTATACGAAAATAGGTCGGTTTTAGTCCTGAGTTCGAAAGAGGCTGTTTATAAGAAGTTTTTAGAAATCAAAGCCCAGGCAAGGTGCGACTCCTGGGCTTTTGGAGTCACGGGGCGATTCCCGGCCACCGTAGACTCGAGCCTGCAGAAGGCGAGGATGATCGCGTCTGGAGTCTTGCCAGGATATCATGCTACCCAGTTATTAACTTCGGGAGATCATATACTTAGGCAGTCGCTTCTGATAAGAACCAGACCCGGGTCGACGGCGCGTTGTGTTCATAGTAGACAACCGCTAGGGGCAGTGTTTGCCAGGATTGCGGATTATTCGAAAGAATCACCGCGACCCTGGAACGCAAAGGGCATTAGAAGGAACTCGGATGGAATTTAGTCAATAATAGTCTGACACTCCCTTCCACTCCGCCCGGAGCCGTCTGCCAGAGCAGAAGGAATCATTTAATGATTTCCCATCCTTAAAATTATTATTTTGGTACTGAAGTAGGTAATTCTTACCAAAAAAAAAAGACACTGGTAGATTCCCATGGATTTGGAGAGCACACTGCAGGTAGTTTTTTCAAAGGTCGGTTTGAAAAATAAAATTTAATTGGCTCAGATTTTACATGATTTCGGCGACGGGAATAGAACAATATTTTTTTTTTTTAAGTATGGGAAATCATCAAATGACTTCTCCCGCTCTGGGAGGAGCAGAAGGGAGTGTCAGACTCTTACTGACTAAAACCCATCCGTGTTCCTCCTAGTGCCCTTTGCGTTCCAGGGCCGCGGTGACTCTTTCGAACAAATTCCGCAACAGATCAACAATCCTAGTATGATTATTTTTCATGAAAGTAATTCTTGTGTGATCAAAAAATAGTTCTGGGAAGTTTTGCAATCGCGGCTTGTTTTGCAATCGAACATGGATTTGTGCGAAGTTTTGCCGTGTTATTAAATTAGAATTTCTTAAAAATATTTTTTTTCTTAATATTAATACAAACAACATTAATACACACATTTATCACATTTTGCCATAGAAACAAGATAAAACCAATTAAAAAAAAAAAAAGTAAAGCTCAGAAATTAAAATTAATAACTCACCAATTTACACATGCTTCCATCCAAATAAATAGCGAGCACTATTAGAAACACAGAACACCTCATTTTGAGTAAAAAAGACTATATTCTAGAGAACCGTATATTCAGAATGCCAAAGCAACACTGAGCTTTGCAGAATATCCTAGCCAGCCATATACACTATACAGTTAACTCAAAAGACCCATTCAAAACGGACAGGAGAAAATCTTAATAATACTATTTTTAATACAAATGGTTGTTTATGTAGGTAACTACATCTGAGTTTATGCTGGGCTTCCCTTTAGGGCCCATTCTTGAAGAAAAAACCAGCATACATGGTTTAATTAAGCTAATAATCAAATTGTACAGACCAACACTTATTTCATAAGCCGGGTTTCATACTCAATACTCTAAAAACAGTTTTAATTTTCCTGATAAACATTGTTTAGTCAAATGTCTTGGCATTCATAGATCAGCAGTATTCATAATACGATTCATATTGTATCAAAAATCAGCCTGGAAATGAGGATTTTCGTAATACCCATACAGTAACTGAGCTGGGGAGATCAGACAGGTTTGGTTAGTAAAGCGATTAATGGATACTGTAGAAATTCAGACGTCAGGATTGGGCTGTGATGGTTTTCTGTGACAATTTATTGTGTGTTTTTATATTTAATTAGAATTCCAAAAAATAAAAAACTTTTTGCAAAGAAATACAACTAACTTCCAAATAATAAAAAAAACACTACAAAGTAAAAAATAACTTTAATATCGGAAGTTGGTGTTTTTGTTAGTTTCTTCGTATTTTGACACCTACTTCCGAAATTAAAGTTATTTTTTACTTTGTAGTGTTTTTTTTTTCACTATTTGGAAGATGGTTGTATTTTTTTGTTAAAAGTTTTTTATTTTTCACTTTTTAGTGGTACTCCACTCCTAACAACACTACTCCAAAATCGCAGAAAAGCAAAATACGCAATTTCGATTACCTGGATGACAATAAACCTTCATCTAAGTAAACGGATTCCAGCTATTCCGATTTAAAATCCAAACTTCGTAACTGACTTTGATAAAATTTAAATGGAACCAATCTACAATTTATCCTTTCAAATAAAACAAGAATTTTTCAAATCGGTTCATAATTGACGGAGTTATGAGGTAACAAACATTAAAAAAGAAAAAGAAAAATACAACCGGATTGAGAACCTCCTCTCTTTTGGGAAGTTGGTTAAAAAGTGGAAAATACTTGTTGCAATACCTTTGTTTTTAAGGATAGGAAATCATCAAATGACTTCTTCCGCTCTGGAGGGAGTAGAAGGGAGTGTCAGACTCTTACTGACTAAAACCCATCCGTGTTCCTCATAATGCCCATTGCGTTCCACGGCTGCTATTTTAATGTTAGATTTTCAAAGCTCATCGAAGTTAGACTTCTGGATTTTCCTGTATGCTGTAGCATGTATGTCGGCCGTATAACAGTAGTGTGTGTTATTACTAAGTAAATTATCGGTCGCTACAACCAACAATTAAGTCTTTACAATATTGTTTATCGCAAATTTTACTCAGGAAATGATTACATTCAAATTTAGGTATATGATCTGGAAGCTGATAATGTTGTAATATGGTTTTTAACTATAAAAAGAGCTCCCTATTAGTAATAATCTTGGCAAATGATATCTAGCCAATGACATCACTTTCAAAGTCCTCCGCTGCGTCTGTCTGTCTGTCTGTTCGCGGTAAACTCTAAAACGACTGCAGCTTTTCACGCTGTTTTCACCAATGGAAATTGTGGTTCTCGTGGAAAGTTAAATAATTTGTCAAGCAGGCAAAGCCGCAGGCATGAGCTAGTCATTCATAAATTAGAGTAAATCTCTCCTCTAAATAACACGTGTATATTTTGAAACTCACTCTTTTATATTAAAACCTAATATATGTAAAAGCTTCTATCTCTTATATGGTTCACCATCATCTGACTCTGGCACCATGATTTGGGCGATATATCTTGCTAAACACTTTTACACCAATAGCTACACTCCTTTATAGTTCCAACTTGATCGTTATCGACAAAATAGCAAAATTTATTTGACGAGGATGACGTTATTTATGACGGACAAATAGTTAATGGAAATTGATGACTAAAAGGTTTATGCAAACATTGAACTGACATTGTCATCATTTTACATAAACGTGATCTTAAAATCTTATAGTGATTAATAGGTGCAGATTGATGAAATTCTCGGAACAGAGTTCTGAGTTTTGTTTTCGCAGAGTCTTGTTTTACAGTAGAAACAAAATAGACTAGTATTCTCAATCTTAATCTAAATTCTGTCATGGCTCACAATCGTCCAGTTTTAGTATCAAGTCCACGTCAACACTCAACACTGTTTTAATTTCTGTCTCTTCATCGCTAGAGCTCTTTAAAGTTCTAAGTTTGAGCTACACGATAACTAACAAAATGTTGGCACTGTCTGAACAAGTCCACTCAAATCTGTGTGGTTTTTTCTTTGTATGGTTTGACAGCTCACTTCGTGATCACTTCACCCACGCCTTTACTTCGACATGTTTAACGAATCGACCAGCTGATTGGGATTGGATACATCTTTAAAAAAAATTGGGTTCTTTTGTTTGCCAGTTTTCTCATGATTTTATAAATTAAATATATGGAATAAAGCGTCCGTCTTACGCCGACCTGCGTTTCACCTCTGGGTCACCTCTGCTCTTAGGCTTTGTGGAAGTTGTGTCATAGTTTCCTTGGTGAAATTTGTCCTTTTGTATCACGATAATTATGGTGGTTAATTATGGTGGTGGTGGTTTTAATTATGGTTTTTTATTTATACGGATAGTCAGAAAACCTGACGCCAGAGTTGCCAGGAGTACCATGTTATGGTACTGCCTACAAGACCTCCACACCCCATTAACTGGGTCGGCAGCCGCTCCACGTAAGATACTCTATTCAGCTGAATCTAATTTGACACACCAACATAGAACAGTTAGGAAAAGGCCAAGCAGATGATGATCTTCTTAGCCTTTTAACTTTGTCTTAATTCATAATATGTATATATGGGGCGCGAATTTGTTACGTTGAGTGAGAGCACGGGTCATTTTTACCTTTTTGTCAAATGCGCGCGTTTCGCTGCCAGCGTGGTCACTTCTCGACTGATTTGTTTTCAGAAACGTTTGGAACACAGTGTTGTCTCCAGCTACTGAGAAGATATTTGCATTCTTAAACACACTGGGTCATCCTGCCCCGACCTCAATAACACCGTGTTATAATAATTGTATTTATTTATCTACCATATATGTAATCACATAAATCGTACACCTAAGACTACCTACAGTACTGTATTTCCTTTTTCTTTAAAATCCATCCAAAGGTTGTCTTGAAAAGATCGCTCTTAGCGATAAGGCCGCCCATTGTGTCACCCTATGTAATGTTTTCTTCATCTATTTTTTCTGTAACTTATATGGTGTACATAATAAAGAGATATATAGATATTCTATTTCAAAATAATCTTTTGTTAAAATTAAATCTCTATAATATCGAGGATGATGTCACGATTTTTTCATGGCAGTTATATTTTGGTCACCAAATACGCTTATCGTTTCTGGGGTTTTGTGTTTCTGTCTGGATTGATACCTATTTTTTTTATGATAAGAATATGTTATTTCCGAAACTGATAAAATACTTCCTGGAACTTGTTTTTTGTGGATTAGTATATTGACCTAGTTAGGATTTAAATTATTTACATTTTTATTTATTTTGGAATGAGCTGTCGTTTAACGGAATCGTTTACCTATGTAAACTAATGTTATAAAGAGCAAAGATTTGATTTTTTGTTCCCATTGTTTGTTTGTAACGATTAAATTTAAAAACTTCTATGCGATTTTTTAAATTCTTTCATTAATGCTACATTATTCCTGAGTAACAAGAAAAAATTTGGAAATTTGGGATCCCTAAGAAAATTTCAGCGCGGACGAAGTCGCGGGCGAAGTGCTAGTGTGACTTTATAGCAGTTAGATTTTTGGCAAAATTTTTTTTTGTAAAGTTCAGCTGCTGGATATTAGAGACCAAGGATCGAGTGGTTTTGATGATGATAAATGAATTTTCTGAAATTTTTCTTACATACCACTAATGTATTTAAATTATAAAGATATAGCTAGCAAGTAAACTATTTATTAATGAATAATCATATTTAGAATCTTTAGGTTAACCTATAAATAAATTTTACGTTGGTACCTAACTGTATGTCATTTGCGAGTATGACATAATTTTACAAGAATAATAGGTTAGGTAGTACGGCGAATTAATATTACGATTCGAAGTAGCGACGGACGGTTACGTCGCTAAGGTAAAATTAATTAAATGCAATGGTGTCACTTTAGTGTACGATTATATCTTAACATTGTATTCTGTTACACGTGCACCAACGAAAGATCTCTTGGTCAAAGATTCAAGACAAACGATTGATGGTCGAAAAGACAAAAATGAATGAAAAAAATAAGTCAGATTTGACAGCAGGGCTAAAAAGGACAGTTTAGTAGAATCATAATATTAATTACACACATAGTGTTATTTTCATCATTATCGCTAACGCAAAAGGTTCAAGGTTGATTGGGAAAATTTGACTGTGACGGGTAGTGGTGCCCTCTGATTCTGTTAAAGTGGTATTTTTAGACTCGCAGAGTGTCCGTTACCGCAGCAAAATAATGTCGAAAATAGTCATTTAAACCATTGTAAGTATGAAAGAAACATAAATATCATACCAAAGCCCGATTTTTTAATAACTTTTACCTGAAGGATAAAAATGGCCGTCTGATAGCTTTTGTACAAAAATAAGTCATTATGACGTATTTATTCTTCCAATAAATGTTATTTGACTATTGAAAGTCTCACTGCCAAGTGATGATATTGAAGTCATGGGGCAAACTCTGAATAATCATTTAAACTAAGTCATATGACAACAGAGGATACCAGTGACAGAATAATGATGCCTACCATAAATAAAGTATCTTCTTGCTCTTCAGTATCTAGATGTCAAAAAGGGGGTCAGCAGCGTGCCTTGAAATTATTTCATCAAAATATTCAAGGTATCTCTTCCAAATTATTAGAAATTGAAATGTTTTTAGAAAAAACAATGATTGACATTGTATGTTTTAGTGAACATTGGTTGAAGGATTACCAGATGATAATTAGTTATGATAATTATAGTGTGGGGAGTTGTTTTAACCGCAAATCTATGTTGCGCGGTGGTTCCCTCATCTTAGTAAAAAAATGCTTAAAATTCAAGCAACGTAATGATATTGTTAACTTATCAGTGGAACATTGCATCGAACTGTCCTGTGTTGAGCTAGATAAGCATATAATAGTGTGCGTGTACAGACCCCCAAACCCTCAAAACTTTACTTTATTTGAATCAACAATGGAAGATATCCTTGCGAAACTTGCAGCAGGTAACAAGTCCGCGATTATTTGTGGAGATTTTAATATTAATATTTTAGAAAATAATTCAAATAGCAGCAGATTTATAAGCCTTTTTAAATCGTTTAATTTGTGTAATGTGTTTACAGAACCAACTAGGGTAACAACAACATCTTCAACCTGTATCGATAATGTTTTCTGCGATTGTGAATATTTAGATAAAGCCATAGTTAATTACCTTACCTCTGATCATAGTGGACAATTGGTAACGTTTAAGTTTAAAGCATCCTTGAAAAAAATTCCTACACAATATCGGCCAATTACAACAAGCAAACTATCAAAATTCAATGGTACCTTACAAAATAAGTTAAATGTTCTAGGACATAACATTGAGGATGCGAATAAATTTTATGATAATTTCTTTTCAGTAGTATTAAAAGAATTCAATGCAACTTTTGAAAAGAAGTCTAAAGATACTTTCCCTAAGTTTGTATTTAGTGACTGGGCGACTAAAGGCATTAGGATAAGTAGGGAAAGACTATATGAGCTATATGGCCTCAAGCCTTTCATAAACACTGATTCCTTTAATAAGTACGTAAATAAATATTCTAAAGTGTTTAGAAATACTTGTAAGGTAGCGAAAGCCCTATACATTAGTAATAAGATCAAATCGGCAGAAAATAAAATAAAGACAGTTTGGAAAGTAATAAATAATGAAACCAATAGAAATAAAGAACGAAACACTGCTTTTTTACTGGAGACTGCACATGGTGCCAAAAGCTCTAATTTAGAAGTAGCTCAAGAGTTTGTAAATTTTTTCACCAATATACCAACTAAAACTACGGAAGCTTTAAATTCTTCACCCGAGGTCTCATATAATTTATTAAGAGCAAACGTTCCAGGCTGTACGGTTGAATTTCAATTCAAACATATCAACCCTATGACAGTCATAAAGGCTTTCCGGCAAATTAAAATCAAATTGACCGAAGACATATGGGGAATGTCTATCAAAGTGTGCACGTCCATAATAGAGACCATAGCACCATACTTGGCTTTAATATTTAATTTATGTGTAGACCAAGGAGTCTTTCCAGATGTAATGAAATACAGTAAGGTTATACCACTATTTAAATCTGGAGACAGCAGAGACACCAATTATTATAGACCTGTATCTGTACTTCCAGTTTTTAGCAAAGTGTTTGAAAAAGTAATGCTCAATCAGATGCTCAATCATTTTAACATCAATAAAATCTTACACGATCAACAGTATGGTTTTACCAAAGGTAGTTGTACGACTGACGCTGGTGCCACGTTGTTAAAACACATATATACAGCGTGGGAAGAGGCTCAAGATGCCATAGGAATATTCTGTGACCTCTCCAAGGCATTTGATTGCGTAAACCACGAAACCTTGCTCCTAAAGCTGGGACATTACGGACTAGGTAAACTTGCACTTAGTCTAGTGAAATCTTACTTAAGTGACAGACAGCAGCAAGTTCAAGTAAATGGTGTCAATTCTCGGGGCTTAAAAATCAAAATGGGGGTACCGCAAGGCTCAATATTGGGTCCTTTCCTCTTTTTAGTATATATTAATGATCTACCCCATCTTTTGAAAAATCAACCTAAAATAGTAATATTTGCTGACGATACTTCCTTCATTTTTAAGATAGACAGGCGTTCCATAAATCTTGACGACATCAATAACGCCCTACAGCAGGTCCAAAATTGGTTTACTGCTAATAATTTAGTATTAAATGGGAAAAAAACTAAATGCATCAGATTTGCCTTACCGAATGTTAAAAGTAATGATTGCGATATAGTATTGAACAAAGAGAAACTAGAATTCGTCGAAAACACGGTTTTCTTGGGAATCACGCTTGACTCAAGGCTGCAATGGGGTCCTCATTTAATATCTCTTGCGGGACGGCTAAGTTCGGCAGCATACGCTGTCAGAAAAATCCGTCAATTCACTGATATAGATACCGCGAGGCTGGTCTATTTTAGTTATTTTCATAGTATCATGTCTTACGGTATCTTATTATGGGGACGAGCTGCAGACATCGAGTCCATATTTATTCTGCAGAAAAGAGCCATCAGAGCCTTATACAATCTCCGGCGGCGCGATTCCCTAAGGGAGCTGTTTAAGGATATTAACATCATGACAGTACCTTGTCAATACATTTACGAAAACATTATGTATGTTCGGAAAAATCGTCAGTTGAGACTGGTCATCTCTTAACCACCACTGGCTTATTTTCATCTTTATATTTAAGTTGTTGTTTGAAGTTTTTTTTTTTATTTTGCATTGTCCTCACATGAAGAAGCAAGTACATGTAACTAAGATTTTTGTAAAACATAACATGATTTAAAAGAGTGTCCATGGAGTTTCTTGCACGTTCTTCTCCATAGAGATCTACGCTTTGGAACGTGCAAATAGCCTCATGTTTTTGACTGACCGACCTTGACATTTCAAAAGTGCCTGTAAATGGTTTATTTGAAATAAATGCTTTGAATTTGAATTTGAATTTGAATTTGAAAAATCAGCCCTTCCAGCAGCAAAGCAATCTTCTATCCCTCTCCGGCTTCTTAGATTGTAACGAATATAACTGTCGAGATACGATACCGAAATGTCATGCATTTTGTTGTTGTTCGGTTGTTCATAGTTTGTCACCTAATCATTTTTGCATTTAGACAATCGCTATGCCTAATAGAATGTCAAAGTGACATTATATCAGCGTGAATTGTCATGGAACACCAAATAAAATTATATCTGAACTGCCATAAAAATACGTCACCGGCCAGTTTTACTTTCTTCTTTTTTTTCTTAAACGGCTGTTGTGCATTGGCCTCTCTATTTTGCGCCAGTCTTCAAGCTCCTGTCACAACTTCATCTAGGGTCTTCCACTATCGAAGACCTTCGTACGTTTGTAGATCGCGAAGTATGAAACTTGGCCTATTACCATGTTGGCGGTCAATGGTGCATGGCTTCCAATGCAATTACACAATTGAATTCGCTCGCTCGTGCTCGCTTAAGAGATGGTCGATGGGTCTGAAAAGTTCTAAAATGGCGACCGCGTACCAGAAGACGCAGCAGAAGGCCTTCCTTAGGGTGGACTGATGACCTGTTAAGTCAGAGTCGTGGGTGGCCAATGGATGCGATATGCACAGTACCAGTTGTTGTGGCGAAACTTGGGGATGGCCTATGTTGCAGCAGTGAACGTCTTTCGGCTGATATGATGATGATATCACAAATAGCAATGGGCTTGTGTCCTGGATAAATCTAATTAGTCCGTCAGTTAGATTATCAAAAAATATTTAACTCGTGTTTTTTCTTTTGTAACGGGAACCAAAATTGACGAAGTTACGACGCTTTTAAAATTCTCAATACGTCACACCTTCGCATTATTTTTAGTGAGTCGTGACGTCAGGAGCCCCCACTTGTGAGTTTTGATGCGTTTTATCTTTGTCAATATTCATTGATTAAAAAAAAAGAATCTAGCCTATTGGGCTGTTTCAAATTTGCTCCTTACCCGATTTTGTTCCGGTGTTCAGAGAATTCCTATTTGAATGATGCTCGTGATTAAAACAACATAAACTAAACTAACAGTTTTTCGTGTCACTAAAATCAATTTTGAAATTCAACGTAGGTAGGTTCAATCAATTTTGCAGATAAGTGAGAAATTACTGCGAATTCTTAGTCACAGTTAATAATACACCAAATGACGATTATGTTTGACCATCTCAGTACCTACGCATGATCGATGAGGTTTCATTTTTTTTTTTTTTTGGTATGGGAATCATCAAATGACTTCTCCCGCTCTGGGCGCAGCGGAAGGGAGTGGCAGACTTTTACTGACTAAAACCCATCCATGTTCCTTCATTGCCCTTTGTGTTCCGGAGCCACGGTATCTCTTTCAAAAAGTCCCGCAATTCCGGCAGGCGTCGGACCTTTCGGGCCCCTCTTTGTGCTGACTCTCTTTGAGGCGCGCGTGGAACACGAACGCGCCGTCGGTCTATCGTAGTAAGACGGACAGACGGCGAGCTAGCCCATAGCTCACCGTCCACAGGCCCGCGCCTACGGTGGCCGGGGGCCACTAGGTGGCCTCCGACGCTCGGGGCGTCTACCGCGGCGGCCGGGACGAGAGGTTCTATAAGGTTTCATCTGAGAACCGTAAATGCGAAATAGCGGGGCAAGTTATCTCATCATACAAGTGATTGAAGCAACCAGTTGTAATTTTGGCATGGTTGCTGATGAGTTTGAAACTATAGGAGACATTTTGTTGCTCCCTAATTCATCGACGCTCCATCAAACATACTGAATAGTTGTGATAATAACTTTACAGTCACTCAAAAGATGTACGCCATCTCTCTCAATGTAACAGTCAGTAATTTTGATATTGTGGTAAACGTGAAAATCCTTACACACTGGTGACAGCTTAAAATAAATTTTCATAAGAATACAACCCAAACATTGAACGAATAGTGTTGTCCTGTGTATTAATAAGCCTAAATGAAAATTACAACAATTACAGCATTGTGTGACAGGCAATCAACTTGAAATCTACAGCAGTCCCACAACAGTTGCTCTGCAATCGTGATCGCAATTTTCACAGTACGTCTGCGCCGATTTTCCTGCACCTCATGCAAGCCTGTGCTCCATATAAGATTACTCGTGACGAATTCTTAACCGATGGTTAAATAACTGTTGTTTACAAGGTCTACTATATACCCTTTGATGAGATCATGAGTCATGAGTGACTTATCTGTTGAACGATGGTTATCGTAATCTGGGTTACTGGTTAACGGCGTAATGTAATGAAAAGCTCTGATCACATGTCATTTTATTTTGCGGTAACCTAAGCTTTAGTACGTAAAATGCAAAAAAAAATTGTCCCACTGAAAAATGCATAGCATAGGTCCGCAAATCCTACCCTGGAAAACCCTAAGCAGACACATCTCAAAATAAAATTTTCTTTTGTCACACATCTTTAAAAATGATTTAATTGCTTCGGATATACAACCCGATTAAGTAACAAGATAAAAGGTACATCTGTAACTAGTATTCATTAACCAAGAAATCAAACATAAATGACCTAAGTGTCACCATCTGCTGAGAATAACAAAAAACGACATAAAAAGGCTGTAAAACACACTTTTACAAGTCAATCTTTTTTGGTCATTTTAAACTAGATGAGGCCGGCGTTTGCTAGCTGACTGTCCTGAGAAGAAAGACCAAAACAAACTCAGAGGTCAATGTCTGAAGCGGTCTTTTGAGGAAAGTACCACACAGATTTGAGTAGACCTGTCCAGACAGTGCAAGCATTTGTCAGTTATCGTGTAGCTAAAAATTAGAATCTTAAAGAGCTCAACGGTCTGACCAGAGTGCCAATTTTACTTAATTTCACATTCGCATCTCAATCGCAAACTGTCAAAAATCTATGAAAATTAAGGCTTTTTTGACAGTTTGCGATTGACATGCGAATGCGAAAGTTGTATAAAAAATAGTAGAATTGGCCATCACATCAACGCCTATACGTTTAATTTAGCGCACTGTTGCATACTTTTGCCTGCTAAGGTAAAATCTGTAGGCGTTTTAACCATAACGGAGTAATAATCATGGCTTTTCAGAATAAGATTTTGTGCACAAGTATTTCATAATGGTTTAGATTATGATAATAGGGTAACTGCTTCCATGCTCAAATAAAGAACATTCTAAACATACACTCAAATTGGACCAAAAAGTAAAGATGAAAATCAAAGACAAAACTATTTACAAAGGAGTTTTATTGCAAAATAATAACATTAACGACTACATACAGGTACTGGCCACTTCGTCCAATCGATCACTGAGAGACTTAATAATAACTTAATGTTTAAATTTTGTGCGTGACTGTATTATGGCTTGTACAGTCAACGACTAAGTCGTTATTCTAATTTTTAATTTTAGTGTGTTAGTAGAATTTTAGAGTTAGTTTTTTTTTTCAGTAGCCAGCGTCTGCGTCGTAGCTGCTTTTTCTGCTGTCATACGCGCCTGTAAAAAAATAAAATAAATGAATTTTGGACTAATTACGTCTAAATTAAATCCCACTAGCTTATGCCCGCAACTTCGTACGCACATATCCCGTATTTCCCATAGGAATTTCGGGAAATTCCCTCTTAGTGGTCCCTCTACTCTCCCCAAGGAACCTACAGGTCAAGTTTCAGCTTTCTACCAGTTGTTTCGGCTCTGCGTTGTCCGTCAGTCAACTATATAATTATTAAGATTAAAAATATGGTTATCCATAGATTATAAAGAAAATACACAAATAAAACTTTAATTTCAAAATAAAAACTAAGGTAAAAAACCATGTATTAAAATAAG
The DNA here is from genome assembly GCA_963859965.1 of Ceramica pisi. NCBI lineage: Eukaryota > Metazoa > Arthropoda > Insecta > Lepidoptera > Noctuidae > Ceramica > Ceramica pisi. The sequence continues at coordinate 19,256,685 of OY982543.1, forward strand.
AACATTAAAATGTTATCAGCAATCTTCTATCAAATACTTTTGAGATAGATCAAAGCATCTCATGTCCTTTTTATTGCGACAGTATCATTATGTAGCAGCCAAAAGTATTAATTTATCAAGTATTGGTGTCTGTGTCCTATATTGACTAACTCTCCATGGAATTCAGTGGTTATGATTCAGTGTATTTTGAAGAAAGTTTGTAAACTTTGTCATTGCAGACGAAGCAGAATAAGGACCGAGCCGAAAGGAGCTGATATACATGGCAATGTGGTAGTGTCAAGCTAATTTCATTGCAAGCCTGAAACGCGGTGAGGTGAGAGACAGATTTCAAGTGTGTTTAAAATCATCAGCATCAGCCAAAAGTCATCCACTGATGGACATGGGCTTCACCCAAGTGTCGCCAAAACAACCAGTTATGTGCATCTCGCACCCATCGGCTGCCCGCTACCCTCACCAGAATTAAATCCCAATTGTACATACCTTGAGAGCTACTCGTATCCGTGAGCTGCAGACTCTTCAGGATCTCCTCAGGGATGGGAGGGGGGGTTGGCAGGTGAGCTCCCTCAGCGCGAAAGCCGTTCTCGTCAGCTGTGTAGGTGACGGTGTAGGTCTGGCCATCATCACCGATGTAGGAGTACGAGCCTGACACCGCAAGGGAACCTTCCTCCGGTTGTGCACCGGGGATGACACGGCCTGGAATCATAAAATGGAATGTCGTGTTTTAATTAAGTAATATTGAAGTGTCTGTAAATCCTATGAAATTTGGGATTCCTTGGGGAGTGTAGAAAATAAACACTAAGCGAGAATTTCTCGAAATTCCTACGGGAACGGGCATAACCAGGATATGCGCGTACGAATTTGCGGACAAAAGCTATTAAAATATATTTTCAGATCACGTTGTTAGAAAAAAAAATCTATCAAAATATCGATTTTTTTTTAGACTGGAAAGGCGTATTGAAATAATTATATTATATCGATTTCACACATACTTTCCTTAAATAACTTTAACTAAAATCAAATTCATCACATATAAAAAATATATATATATTTTGACTCCTTATGTAGGTACCTACGTACATGTTTTCCTGTAATCTGTAGTAACATTCAAATTATGAAAAAAAATTTTTTTCATAATTTTAGTTTCGGAGATGGGGGGGGGGGGCAGTAATTTTTTGTTCTAATTTCTTGAATAACTTCAAAACTCATTATTTAAAAAATTATGAAAAAAATATAATTTAAATTTTCACAGTGTTTTGTTGCCATAAGACATAATTTGTTTGAACAAAGTTCAAGAGGATACAATAGCACACGCAGGCTAAGTTAACGATCATTAACATTTAACATGCAAGCATGATATAACTCTCATTGCATGTATGATAGTTACCTCAAATGTTATGGGTAAAGTAATGGCTTTGTACATCTAAAGTTTATTATATTCAATGTTTGGAGCACGATTAAAGTTGAGATTTTGTTTGGTGCGACTAATTTTATTTTATTTGATGATGAACTTGAAACCTTTAGTTAGACCTTTATCCAAATTTTAATTCAGTGTTTTTCGTTTTGTTTCTTTGTTTTTAACACCGTCTTCCGAAATTACAGTTATTTAATACTTTGTGGTGTTTTGTTTGAAAGTTTTATTTTTTTATATTAAAAAGATTTTTTGGTCATAAGCAGAAAAAATCAGACTTGACAACTGGCGCAGATGTTTTGTTACTCTTTCACGTCAGAACGACTGACAGAATGTTCATTAATTTTGGCACAAAGGTAGATTATAGTCTGGAATAACACATAGCTTATAAATACCCCGGGAGTCTGCTTCCTAGGAGTCACGTGGATGAAGCCACTGGCAGAAACTAGTTATTAAAATATTGCAACACCCACCTTGTTGTTCAGCCTTTGTGCCATCGCTAGTCTCATAAGCATAATGGTACCCCTCCTCATTGATCTCATTTTCATATTTCAATATCTCAGCCTGACTGCCAGGAGACTGTCTTCCTTGACCTCCTGCATTGTATGCAGAATAATCCTGTCCACCCAAAGGGGTTTGGAGACCAGCGTTGGCTCCACTTGAAGACCTGGCGTTGGGAGGAAGGTAGATGGAGTTATCCAGGCGAGCTGCTGCAGCTGCCGACACCAGAGCTAGTACGATGAACTGGAATAAGGAATTGGAAGTATTAATTAGTATGGTGGAATTATTTGCAGATGTGTCGCAGATGTTGTGGAGTTAATTCAGTGTGTCAAAAGAACCTCCAATACAGAGCCTGCTATCAAGAATGGAGTTCATCAAAAGGAGGCTTGTCATCTTTTCTATAATCTTAGAGTGTAGTATCGTTATCAGTGATTTTGGTGAAATTGTATTCGAGGCTGTTGTGGATGCTGATTTCATTTTGACATAAATTGTGTTTTCATCTACATAATTACACCAGTAAATTTTACATCTTGCTTATTTAAACCTTTAACATATAATACCAAATTATATGCACAAGCATAAGCTGAGGTAGACTTTATGGACTACAAGTTTAGTTATAAAATATACGATCCTAAAACAGATAACCTATCCGCAAAACCAAAAGTAACAAAGTTTTACTGCAAACTTAAATGAGTGCAACTGATTGAGGTGAAGGTAACACGGCGTTGGGAAAGGCTAAGGTTTTGAATGTGACCCCATAGAACTTCGGTCACGATCACTTCTAAGGAGCCTTCTAAGGACGTATTGGGAAAACTGGTATGTTGACTTTTTGGAGAGGTATTTTCCGGGATCGAGTAGAACAGGATATTGAATGGGAAATTAAGTCTTTTTTGGAATTGGATAAATTAATAACTTACTATAAAGTAAATTTGTTGTAAGTATTTAATGCAAATTTATATTTGCTGATTGTACAAAGGCGTTTTCCGGGATATAGCAGTCCTGTGAGGGCTGACCTTTTTGTTCAGAATCTCATGTGGAGAGAAAAGCATGCAAAATGTTTTTGAAACCCAATACAACTTTAAAAGTTGTATGATGACTTGGATTGACTCCATGCTGACTGATATTTTTAGCTTTTGGTCCCTTGGGTTTCTACAAAATTAAACTAGACATAATGTTGACCTATCATATTATAGACTAGACGTAAGCAGATTAAATAATAATCATTATGTACCAAATAATATTTCAACTTATCCTAACTTAGAGCATTCGCTATAAAGACCTTAATATTATGTAACCATAAACTAGCATCTTGCAGGGAAAGGATTTAGTTGGTAACTTCAACCAGCATAATAAACTACGTATTAAACCGTTTAGAACTTTGACCCAGTTAACTCTGTTAACTAATCAGCCAATATAAGGAATATCTTAGCCATAACCGACGATTAAGCAATTAAATTTTGTCATTTTACAATTTAATCAAAACATAATATTATAGAGACTGCACTAAAAGTAGTTGTATAATATGATCAACCGGTCTTTCAATAAGAATTGAAACGTGTTTTTGAAAGGGAAACGTATATGGGATTTAGATATTTCGAAAGTAAATTGTCTTTAAAAGGAAAGGGCCTTGATGGGAATGTATGTTTCCTTGGCCATCTATAAAGTCTTTATAAGACCTGAGTTATTATTGAATAACAATTAATGAAAATCCTTATAACTTGTACCATCGAGATAGACAACACAAGTATAAACAAATCAGGGACTGTGTAAGATTACATGCCTCGAAAACAAATTAGTGATAGACTGTGTAAGATCACATGATTAGAAAACAAATCAGTGATGGAATATCTAAGATTACATAGCTAGAAACAAATCAGTGCAGGGCGACGTAAGATCACATGGCTAGAAAACCAGTCAATGATGGAATATCTAAGACCTCATGGCTAGAAAACAAATGAGTTAAGGACTGTGTAAGATCACATTGCTAGAAAACAATTCAGTGATGAACTGTGTAAGATCACATGGCTATAAAACAAATCAGTGATGGAATATCTAAGATCACATGACTAGAAACAAATCAGTGCTAGACTACGTAAGATCACATGCCTCGAAAACAAATTAGTGATAGACTGTGTAAGATCACATGATTAGAAAACAAATCAGTGATGGAATATCTAAGATTACATAGCTAGAAACAAATCAATGCAGGGCGACGTAAGATCACATGGCTAGAAAACCAGTCAATGATGGAATATCTAAGACCTCATGGCTAGAAAACAAATGAGTTAAGGACTGTGTAAGATCACATTGCTAGAAAACAAATCAGTGATGAACTGTGTAAGATCACATGGCTATAAAACAAATCAGTGATGGAATATCTAAGATCACATGACTAGAAACAAATCAGTGCTAGACTACGTAAGATCACATGGCTAGAAAACAAATGAGTTATGGACTGTGTAAGATCAAATTGCTATAAAACAAATCAGTGATGGAACATCTTAGATCACATGGCTAGAAACAAATCAGTGCTAGACAGCGTAAGATCAAATGGCTATAAAACAAATCAGTGATGGAACATCTTAGATCACATGGCTAGAAACAAATCAGTGCTAGACTACGTAAGATCACATGGCTAGAAAACAAATCAGTGATAGACTGTCTCAGATGACTATGAAAGTGGGTGAATTTAGAGATGACGAGTAATAAAAATGTATAGAAGAAAACTTTACTTATTAAATTATTTCGGATTAAGGCAAATAATGAGGATAAACTGAAAACAACAAAACTCAAGAGCACAAATAACTTGAATAGCTCATTGGCAGTAATTTGAATTTTTTGGATAATATTTTCTGTTAATTGGATGAAAAGCATGTACCTAACTAAAAGAGTTATAGATTTAAATTAAGATGGATGGGAAGGCAGAGAGAAGCCAAAGAAACGATGGATCGATTGTGTGTGGAGTGAAATGGGCATAAAAGAGTTAGTGATAGCGTAACGTCTAACAGAACAGGATGGAATGGAAGAAAAAAACGATAAGGGCAAAAAGATGATGATGAATGCATCAATAGCCTTCATTAAATCCATTAATTCGCGATCGCCTAAATAATCAATTCTCCGATTTCTCAATTTTCGGAAGCTACTATTTTACCGTCACGCGGCGTCACCTGCGGTTATTTCACAGATGTCATAACGTTACCGCTGGCGTTACTGTCACACCAGCAATATTGTGGTGGTATATTACTGCACTAGTGCGGTTATGGAATTATAAGCTTTGATGAGGAAGCTCGGGATGTTGTGAAATTTTTGGAGATTAGGACTGAAAAGAATGTGGTCTTTGGTTTTGAATGAATTTAAACTAATATAAAGATCTAATTTTGATTAGGTGGTGAGGTCATCTCTGGAAGTACTGACTCAATTACGCACATTCTTCGTAAAAACTAGTAGTATTTATTAATTGTGACTAAAGCTGCTTTCAGATTACGCTACAATATAATAGCATATAGTATATAGCTCATAGCACACAATATCGCGCACCATACATTGTTATGGACAGGTTCACACTGTACTGTACTATTTATTATTGACAATGTATGGTGCGCAATATTGTTGTGCTATGAGCTATATACTATAAATGCTATTATATTATAGCGTAGTCTGAAAGCAGCTTCAGTGTCATGAAAAAAACTCTAAAAAAATTACCATATCTATAGGAGGCCAGGGGGTCGAAGTCATGGAAAAAGTTACCATATTATATCATAATTTTTGTGATAAATACTCCTAGAATTTAGATCAAATATTTGGTGTAGAGTGTCTAGGCACACTATCGTGGAACGCAATCGAGAGCCTATTCTACTAATTTTTAATTTCGTTCGGATTCTCATGTCAGTCGCCATCTGCCAAAAATTTATGGAAATTAAGGCTTTTTTGACAGATTTTGAAAGAGATGCGAAAGCGAAAGTTGCTTAAAAGTTAGAACAATTTGCACTAAGAACAGCCTTATTGCATATGCTTTTAGTTTCATTAAATACGTGTCTATAATATGATGTACAATACCTAATATCTCGGACACCGGTCACTTGCACTAGCAAAAAAGGTACAATTGCAAAAGAATTAATAAATAAACCCTAATAAAAATTCAAAAGCCCACTACGCAAGTAGATAAGAAGTGTCAGTATTTCGTTACCATTGAAATATTGAGTACCTAATAAAAACGTATTACGAAAACTATGAAGTTCGATTCAGTAAACATTTTTTTTTTAATAAATTAAACCGCACATTGAATTACAAAAACATACAATTAGACTAACAAAATACAATCTCATACATCATTAGGTACCTCTTCTAATATGTCTAGATTTTGATGATGATTAAGTGGAATTTAATGAGATAACACAGTATAAAGCCAAATCTTTTGACCCTGACGGTCATCAAGAGTAATCTTTACGCAAAGCATGTTATTTTGTCATTACGTCACAATACTCAGTATAAAAATAATTTTGCAAGTTTACACATGACATAAACTTAACTGATGAAATTTGCGGTGCTAGAATAGATCCCTGCCGAGCCCCTCGTGGAAAACAAGCGTAATTAAATATATAAATTTTGAAATTGAATAGTACATCTTGAAATATACATTGGCTGGTTCTTTTATTTACAATCTGTATTATTCGCAGCACTTGTTTCCTATCTAATGAAACCGTCCTGCGGGCGACAGGTACCAAGTGACAATTTTATCTGAAAAAAGTACCTGTCGTGGAAATGTAACAATTATGTCAGATTTTAACCAGTGTGTCGCATTTTAAGTTATTTTAAATTCCTCAGAGATGATCACGGGTTTCATTAAAAAAGCGAACATTTTGAACACGACTTTACAGTTGGACTAATAAAAAGTGCGACTAATTTGGACACGAGTGTACAGTTAGACTTATTAAAAATGCGACTAATTTGAACACGAGTGTATAGCTTCAATTATAAGTTTAGAATAAGGCCAAATTAAGTCTATAAAGACAAGTACAACAGCTCTAATCAGACGGAAGGTTGGATAACAAATTAGAGGTGCACCGAGAAATAAGATAACATTGAAAACCAATTGTCAATTGCAATTCCTTCAAACATAACAAAAGATCTTGCCAAATTAAATTCAATATTGTTTTGAATTAGCAAGTTATAATACTGTAACTTCCTGAAGTTGTCATTGAATTTGCTATAACAGTTAAATTGAATTTATATATTAATAATTGAACGAGTATGGAATTAGGGAAAAAGTTTATATAACACGAGCTTTTGAAATAGACTTGCGTTACTGTGATTTTCACAAAAAAACATATAACCGCCTCCATTGTACCATCTATCTCTGCAATAAAATTCATCAAAATCGGTTCTCTAATTTAAGCGTAAAAGCCTAACAAACAAACAAAATCACTTTAATATTTATAATATTATTTAAGATTACTGGAAAAGTGCGAGTTGGACTCTAAAACGAAGGGTTCCGTTCCATAAAGTGAAAAAAAAATCATGTTTCTTGTATGGGAGCCGATATTATAATGCGAAACTAACTTTTTTTTTTAAATAACGTTAGACCACACTAGGAATTTCTCCTGTATCGTGGGTGCGATCACAAACATACAAACTCACACACACAAACAGGCAGACCCGGAAAAACTATCTGTAGGCCATACAAATATCGGGAATCGAACCCGCGACACGCAGCGTAGCAGCCGATCGCTCAACCACTGCGCCAACCGTGTCTGTCTGTCTCTTCTTCATGCCTAAACCACTGAACCGATATGGACGAAATTTCGTACAAAGACAGTTTCAGACCCTTTTTTAATCCCAGAAACTCCAAGGGAAAGGGAACTATGAGGATAAATAGGTTATATATATATATATCGGGTGTTTTTGACAGCCCTCCGCAAACTGATAGGGTGGCTTCAGTACATCATATTAAGATGACCGGTACATAAAATTCTTTCAGGAACATTAAGGGAATCCAAAAAACCAGATTGGTTTTATTACCTCACACGCAATGTATCGTTACCGTGGCAAAACGCACGTAGACATCCATTGCTGTTTTTTTTTAAATCAGCTGTTTTGTTAACATAAATGGAGTGTTACATACAGAGAATGTAATTTTACATTGAAATAAAGAAATATCAGCAGAAAAAACGACAATTTTTTTTTTTTCCTGAGAAAATTTCCAGTGGGATATGATTCAGAATAAGGAGCTGAATCAATCCTGTGTTTTTGTGGAGGGCTGTCAAAAACACCCGGTATATATTCCGGGAGTATGCTCCCCAGGGATCACACAGGCGAAGCCACTGGCACACGCTAGATTTATTATATTATTATGTTGTTTTAGCTGCAATATAAATGCGACTGTGGACGGTGAGCTATGGGCAGCTCGCCGTCTGTCCGTCTTATGACGACAGGCCGTGTCGACGGCGACGGCGCGTTCGTGTTCCACGCGCGCCTCAAAGAGAGTCAGCTTTGGGAGGGGCCCGAAAGGGCCGTCGCCTGCCGGAGTCGCGGGACTATTCGAAAGAGATACCGTGGCTCCGGAGCACAAAGGGCAATGAACATGGATGGGTTTTAGTCAGTAGAAGTCTGACACTCCCTCTCGCTCCGCCCAGAGCGGGAGAAGTCATTGGATGATTTCCCATCCCTAAAAAAAAGCTGCAATAAGTATAAATGCAAACTCTGTGATCAACTGAACCTATAATTCCTATTACGTTTCTTGAGATACAGCCCGCTGACAACGACAGACAGAGAAAGGCTTAGTAATAGGGCCTGGGTTCGGTTTGTCACCCTTTGAGTACGGAACCTTAACAAAACATTGAATTGAACTATATAGTTAACTTGAGATTCAAAAGGTTGTTTTATACATTAGTGACAAATATCGAAAGACGAATTTTTTGACGCCATATTTTAGTTAGGAGTTTTATTTTTTATCTTAAGTGTATAATTTATATATGTAGTTTGTCATTTCCATAAAATATTTTCTATTTATTTTGATTAGATTGTGATTTGCAAATGTTTGCAATCGATGCTAAATGGAGCGGCACGCTGTGATGGTAACAATGTTACGAGCGTGAGAAGACTTGTAAAAAACACCACACAATAACCTTTACAGTATGATCTTATAAAAGCTGGCAAAAAGAAATATTGAGAAGGAAAATTGTAAACGATTTGAATCGGTCTTTGAAACACGGAATAGGAAACGTAACGTAGGTATATTGGATAAATCAGTAAAATAAACAGATTTTGACCTAAATCCCCTAAAAAATTAACTGGTTTGCGTGCCGTAAAGAAAAATGTATCAGGACAATCTATTTTATACATAATAATAAAATCGTTGACTTGCTGTGTTCGTGCATTGAATATTTTTGCATAAAAATTACATAGAAAAGTTAGGAAAAAGACATAGAATTTTTTACTGTCTTATTTATTTAGGTAAAACCACGTATTGGATTCAAAATTTAGTTACTTAAAAATATTAAGTGATATCCCGAGTAACATTTAACGTGTGTTTCATTAAAATAGAACCACAAATATAAAGCTAAAAAGTTTATTTGTATGGTTGAACGCACTTATTTCCGGAACTACTTGTGCGAATTTAAAACATGTTTTAGAATTGAATAGCCCATTTATCGAGGAAAGCTACAGGCAACATCACGCTAAGTCCAATAGGAGCAGAGCATTAATGAAAAATGTGGGGCAGACGAAGTTGCGCGGGTCAGATAGTTTATACAAATATTCGAATTGTCTACATTATCAGCAAATAAATGATTTATTTGTGTCTTTTTTAATATTATTAAATTAATATATTATTGGGATGGCTTATTTAGTGGGACGCAGAAACTTGAACCGATCATGATTTTATTTAGGAAAATGGACTAAGTACGTAGAAAACCTTAGAAACTTTAGATACGTCTTTCACTCTGAAGAAAGCTACGCTGAACATAATTAATTAGTTAAAGAACTTTTTAATATTTAAAGAAGTGAAAAAGGAAAACATATTTAACTGTCACACACTAATAGGACAGACGTGGATTTAAATGTTTTTTTTTTATCGATTTATGAGTTACGATGTGATCAGAAACACGAATTATTGTAAGAAATTCCAAACCCTTGAATGCATTCCCGACCTTGATATAAAAACAAAACCAGAGAAATATGTAAGGAGGTACTAAGAACAATCCCATTGCACAAAACACCCGAAAACCGCGAATTTCAAAATCACTGATAACGATTTCTTCACTCACTCCAACATGGCACTTGTTTTCGAAAGGTTTGCACTATTATGAATGATTGCAAATATATGCACAAATACTAACGAATTTCATTGCTGTGTGTCCTCTAAGGAAGATGCCAGTGAAATGTGTCTGTAAAGTGAATCTGCCGCATTTTATACTTGGGCTTACTATGCTCAATATTTAGAGTGATATACATTCATTCTTACATTCGCAGATCAACTGTTACAACTGAATCTTCCAAACGAATGTTAACTTTATTTATCTGTATTAAAGTTGGATTTACTGTGTCTGTTTTTTTGGTATCATCCGCAAGGACCATCGAATTATTTTATTTATTAACAGAATCACTTACAGGTATGTTCATGTCTTTAAACATGACCTTGTAGTCTAAAAATGTGTTTTGACAAATGAAGATGTAATTTTCAAATGTAAACGGCTTGCCTTATAAGTGTTTGCACTATCTAATTTATTTTTTAGACGTTCTATTTCACCTGTACCTAAAATGTTTAGTTAAATAGTACCTGGCTTTTATAATGCATAACATTATGTAGTAAATGCTGCCATTATTATTTTGCAAAGGTAAAGGTTATCTCTTTGATAATTTATTGGAAACACTAAACACTGTAATAATGTTAGGCACATTGCTACAAAAAAAACGTAATTGCGAGGAAGCATTTGATAATAAAAGGATTGGCGAAGCTTTAAGGAAATACGCTTACATTATAACAGTTCTGTAAATGATGGGCTGGGCTGTGCTCAAGCTCATGAACTTCATTTGCTAAAAGCTTGGTGATAATTTTGAAATGGACCAGGCATAGCAAATATGGTTACGTTAAAATAACAATTTTTAGAACCTTCTGTTCCTCATTTTATACCTGTAGCCTGTGGGTATATTTTACGCAAGGATCGTGCAGTGCCTTCGCGTTCAGTATAACAATGCTTTCAGGGTGTTGATGGGGCTGCCTCGCTTCTGTAGCGCATTAGAGATGTTTGCGGAAATACATGTATTGATTGCTTTTATGCATTAATGCGTAAAAGATGTGCGTCCTTGGTGCGCAGGGTACGAAACAGTGCCAACGGTATCATGCGAACGATTGCTGACAGGCTGGACTGCTGCATTATGAGTCGTTGCTCCAGTATCTCAGCTGGGATTCTGCAGCAGTGATTATTTTGTTGTGTGGGGTTCATGTGTTTGTTGTTGTAATTGTGTCACTAACATAGTTTGAGTCTCTGGTAAGTATCATATAAACAGAACCCCAGCTTACTCTTGGGTTTCCTTGATTTATGGATTCGCACCTCTTTGTTTTATTTTCTTATTTCTGATTATGGTCGTTAAATTTTAGCTGACCCGTTAAGGATCATCGCCATAAAGGTTTTTCGGGATCTCTTAAATTGACTTTAGTACTAAACTATGTAGTTTTTTCCCGCGACTTCGTTTGCGTGTGTATGTCGGAAAGTAAATTGTCGTCGCTAGGTAAGATCTCCAAGATAAGATATACAGGATGATTTTTAAAGTGCGCCTTCATGACCAAATCCGAAACCATGGTGAATATCGAAAAACTTTAAAAGGAGTCTCGTCTTATCACAAAATAGAGTTGAATTCCCGAAAGGTCACCACAAAGTAGCTGCAAAACTCTGAAGTCAAGTTTATGAAAGATTCTCATTGATGATTGAATATTTTATTCGTATCCAATTTTTTAAATAGAAATTAGTGCAAATATAAGGTACACACATAAATATGAATGATGTAGAAACATTGTAAAAAATAATATTTCTTTGAGAGTTTTTTGCAGTTTCTTTTCTCCAGGATTCGGCCAGTTCACCAGACACCAGCTTCTCAGGTTCAATAAAATGCCCAAGTAGACCCTTTTGAATGCTAGGGTTGTGGAATTTGTTTGAAAAAGCCACCGCGGGCGCTGGAACGCAAAGGGAACTCAATTCAATTCAATTCAATTCAACTTTGAAGAACACGGGTGGGTTTAAGACAATAAAAGTCTGACACAGGCTTGCGCTCCGCCTAGAGGAGGAGTTATTCGATAATTACCCATCGTCAAAAAAAAAAAAAACAAAAGGCCCATTCGAAGTAAAATATTTTAAGTCCTGAATTTTTGTACATTTGCGAACATGTCATTGAAAGAACCCTGGATTTGAAGGATCACCGCGGCGCTGGAACGCAAAGGGCATTAGGAGGAACACGGATGGGTTTTAGTCAGTAAGAGTCTGATACTTCCATCTGCTCTGCCCAGAGCGGTAGGAGTCATTTGATAACTTCCCATTCTTCAAAAAAAAGCCCTTTTATGGAAAATATTTCCAATTCTGTATCTGTACATTCTGTAAACATTTCATTGAACAAATCCTGGATCAAACTCCAAAACCAAGCGACAGTGACGCTATATTCAAGTCTCATGTTTATGCATTAGGTCTCACAAATGTCGCCTAATAGAAATAGGGCCTCTAAATAGCGTTCACTAACATTTAACTCTATAAGTACTTAGTTATGTACTTGTCTACAGCTATTCAGGTAATAGATGATTGTGTTAAGGATACGGATTTAAATGGTATTTAAGGTCGTAATGACTTGTTAACTGGTTTTTAAGTTATTAATTACTGATGACATTATCATTGGTTAGATGTACTGCCACTTCTTACCTGAAATTGAACTCAAAAACTACATAGGTGGAATCCGGGACCGTGGTCCCATTCCCGAAAGCCCCTCGACCCGACGAAGAATTACGGGACTTAACATCCTGTTACCATACCTCTTGGACTATGGTGTATTGTATGGGACTAAAATTGTATCAATTGTTCAAGTGGAGGATCTCGTGGTTAAATAACAACAGCCGCACGGATCGATCTTCAAGGTTAAGCAACGCTTGTCAAGGTTGGTCTGTGGATGGGTGACCATCTTAACATTTCGAGTTTTCTCCGTGCCTCGGAAAGCACGTTAAGCCGTTGGTCTTGGCAGTCATTTGTGATCTACTTTGGCAGTCGTTACGGATTGCTAGAAGCCAGTAAATCTCACTCCAGTCTTGCCAATAAATACCGTGTTACCAAGTTAATAATTTGTGGAGGTCTGGTAGGCACCCGCTCCACGTAAAACACTGGTATTCCGCTGAATCTGGTTTGACTGGAAGCCGACCCCAATTTAGTTGGGAAAAGGCTAGGCAGATGATGGTTTCCAGTGGTGCCAGGTATGTATGTATGATGGATTTTGTAACAGCTGCTACATCAGCTCACGTAACGGTTGAATCTTATGGCATGTCATAAAGTGAACAGGTTCACTTATCTATGTGACACTTAGATGGTTTCCAGCTAAGTTACATTGAGATTTAGTGGGAATCTTAATCGAAAGTAATGGGTGAAGCAATGACTAGGTACATAGGTGTTGCGGAATAGGAAATATGCATGCAACATTTTTATTTGCAAAATTTAAAGATAATTTATTTTTAATTTAAAGATAATTTATTTTTATTAATTCATCTTAAAAATTGTTACAAGTTATACAGTACTTTAATTGAAATTTAGATATTGGAAAAATAATAAAAATGAGCAACTGCGCCTGAGCTAGGCCGAGCCTGTATTTCAGGACGCAGTTAACTTTCCAGAAATTAATGACCAGTAGTAACAGTAGATAAGTTTCACGTTTACACATATCAGTGTGAAAGAATAAAATATAACCAAATAACTTATAATAGCATAATTATAGCGTAACAATTGTGTGAGTATTATGCGAGTGTTATGTGAGTGTTGTGCTGGAGTTGTGTGAGTGTTGTGAGGGAGTAGTAGTGTAAGTGTTGTGTGCTTTCGTATAGGTATGTGTTTATGGGTATGGTTTTAATTAACTCAATACCTTAAGAAGCTCTTCTGTAGTTTTATAATCACATGTGAGGAGAAAATTTAACACTTTATTTTTGCATTCCCGTTTACTTAATGAATATATGTTAAATATAGTATTAAGTTTGTTGTAGAGATAGGGACCGGAGAAACAGAAGAACCTATGCGTAAATGAATGCTTAAACAGATGGGAACCGGGGACTACAGCATTGCGGCGACGTTTATGTAGAGTATTCCTGTCCAAAGGGGTAAGGGAGTGCTGTTTAAGTACCGTAGTTAGGATGTACAGTTGGCGAACAGTTGGTAGGTTCCAGGATCGATACAAGAGATTTGTGGGGTAGTCAATGGGTCTAAAAGAGCTAACCTTTAGAATTGCTCTCTGTGCTATTTCGAGAGGAAGTAGCGTGGTTTTGGCAGCTCCACCCCAACAAGAAATACAGTATGTTAGAAGGGATTGACAAAGTGCGCTATAAACTTTTTTTAGAATCACAATGTCTGCTACGTGTCGTAAGTTCTTAAAAACATAAATCAATTTTCTGAGTCTGGATTGAAGTAAAGAAATATGTGCACTGAAGTTCAGTGATGAGTCTAGTATGACACCTAAATATTTGACTTCAGATCTTCTGATCAGACAGGGGCAGTTACAGATTGTAGCATTTGAAGGGTGGACATGAAAAGAATGAGATTTTAAGGAAAGATCAAGGGGGGGCTTATTTGGATTTCGTGAATAAAAGGGCATGTACATTGTTTTTTCTGGGTTTAGGGTAAGAACATTTTGTTTTAACCAGTCGGACACCTTGTTGAATCCATTCTGTGCCAGTAGGAAAGTATTCTCCCATGTTTTTGCAGTAAAAAGCAAGGCGGTATCATCAGCATAGGAAATTGTAATACCTTGTTCTAGTTGCAACTCACAGAGGTCGTTAAGATACACTAAGAAGAGCGTAGGTCCTAGCACTGAGCCCTGTGGCACACCAAAAAAGACAGGTAGATCGGTGCTTATATAAGAATCCACCCTCAGACACTGTTTACGACCAGTCAAATAGTCTTTAAACAATTTCAACTGCACGCCTCTTATACCCAGTCGTTCCAATTTATTCAAAAGGAGCGGGACAGACACCGTATCAAATGCCTTGGCAAGGTCAAGGAAGATGGCAAGAGCTTTGTCACCCTCATCCAGATGTCTTATAATATGGTCAGTAAGTTTATGGACCGCATCCTCGGTTGACTTCCCAGAACGGAAACCAAACTGGCAGGAGGAAATCAAACTATTGCTTTCGAGATAATTAACAAGTCTTCTATTAATTATTCTTTCTAAAATCTTAGAGATAGCTGGTAGCAACGCAATTGGCCTATAATTACAGGCATGGTGCTTATCCCCCGCCTTGAAGATAGGGACAATTATAGCTTTTTTTAAAATATCTGGGAAAACGCCCTTATTTAAACAAACATTAAATAAGTGAGAAAGGGGCGGGATAATGATATCTTTTATGGCTTTAAGAAGAGTATTCGATATTTTATCGTGTCCAACCGCGCTAGAACATTTTAAGCCGTTTATAAAAAAATGTAATTTTAGATGTAATTTTTAAAGTTAAAATGTAATTCTTATTAGACTTAACAATCATGAAATAATTTTTTTTAATACTTTCATCAGCGATAAAGTTATTAAGCATCAAAGATTACAAGTAGAACGAAAAGTCCGATATGGACTTTGACATCAAAGTTCAAAACAAATTATTTTCAATATATTCACCTGCAAGACGGATGGATACATTATTCAGATCTTTCAATAAATTTATTTATACCCTCATAAAAAATGATAATCATAATCATAATCATAATCCTTTTTTTGCTTTGCAAACATGGGTATGGTACATACATAGTTGTTTTTTGGTTGTTTTTGGTTTTTGGTTGGTTGGTTTATGATATGTCTTTATCTTCAAAATAGGCCGAAACTGCCTCCTTGATTATTCATCGGTGATCAATTTCTCACACCAAACAGGTAATAATCACTCGGGGCCAGGTCTGGACTAGTAGGGTGGGTGATTCAAAATTTCGAAGCCCACCTTATGCAGGGCAGCCAACGCAACGCGGCTCTTGTGGACGGGCGTTGTCCTGTTAAAGCAGCATACCTTTCGTCAATTTTACTCTTTAATAGCTTCTTTTAATTGCTCTAATAATGAAGCGTAGTATTCTCCGGTTACAGAAACACCTTTATCTTTATAATCGAAAAATAATATTTCTTCAACTTTTATATTAATGGCGTAAAACTCATAGAAAACGAGATATTTTTATTATTCGTAGTTTGGTCTCGTCATAATTATTGTAAGTTCTCTTAATCAGAAAAATATTATAAAACATCACATTTATTAGTTTATAATTTTAGCATATTTATGTATTTTATTAGTATATATGTTATTATATTATTTGTGTAATGTATTGAAAAGATTCAATTTAAATGTTTTTATTATTTGTTGTTGTACACCTACCACAATGTAGTCTTTTTAACCCAAAGGTTGACTGGTAGAGAATGCATTGTTGCATTAAGTCCGCCCATGTACCACTATTGTGCATAAAGTTTAAATAAATAAATAAATAAATAAATATTTGCAAAAAATAAAAAAAGGGACGATTTTTGTGACTTTTGAGAACAGTTTCAGGAAGCCAAAATACAAGTTTTTACGTGATAATATGCTGGGTTAGTCAATTTTCCAAGATTTTCACCTAATTTGGCCTAAGATGACTGGACTAATTGTATGTGTTTTAGTTTTAAGTTTCCTTTTGTGTTTAATTTTTGGTAAACAGTAAAGTATATAATAAATTAGCTGACCCGCGCAACTTCGTCTGCGTCACATTTTACATTACTGCACCGCTCCTATTTGTCTTAGCGTGATGATTTATATAGCCTATAATCTTCCTCAATAAATGGGCTATCT
Source organism: Ceramica pisi (assembly GCA_963859965.1). Classification (NCBI taxonomy): domain Eukaryota; kingdom Metazoa; phylum Arthropoda; class Insecta; order Lepidoptera; family Noctuidae; genus Ceramica; species Ceramica pisi. The sequence continues at coordinate 19,273,616 of OY982543.1, forward strand.
AACACTGAAAGATTTTTTCAAACCAGTAGTTCCTCAGATTACCGCGTTCAACCAAACAAACAAACAAACAAACAAATAAACAAACGAACTCTTCTGCTTTATAATATTAAAGTATAGATAAACAAGGTTTTCAGTTTCTCAACAAAAACATTTGCTTCATGTCCTGTGTTGGCTTCAGTGTTTTCATGCACGTCATAAATGTTCCGTGTCCTTTAATCGTGTTAGCTAAGATTTTGGGAAGACCTAAGAACAGCTTATGCAATAGAATCTTGCAATGATGATACAAGATATCGTGACGATTTGAAAAGAGACAGAATAATTTTCTGTACGCATATTTGAACATCGACAGCGATATGAAATCTATTTGAAGATGCAAGTTTTTTCGCAATCTTTATCACGATTTCACTGGCAATGATTCGGTAGATCTATTATCACCAAAAAATATTTAAAACTATTTACATCATATCACGATGAGATTGCCTCATGGAAAGCTTAGCATGAAACTGAAAAACAAAGATAGAAATCGCGAAGACAGCAAACATTTCAAAAAAAATTGTTTGTTATGTCATTTATGATTTCTTGTAAAGTATACGTAAGTTCATAATTTATTTAACGTCTTTCCTTTTTTTATAATAATACTAACTGTCCCCCGCGGCTTCGCTCCCGTCAACTGGCAATTTTCGTATTTTTTTTACATAAAAACCTTCTCCTTTTAATAAAAAACACAACAAAAAAAGAATTAGCGAAATCGGTTCAGCTGTTCTCGAGATTTGCGCTTAGCAACACATTCAGCGATTCATTTTTATATTATAGATTTTATTTTTCTTTTTCGAGTTCATAAGGTCATTAAGAAAAAACTGGACAACAGAACTACAACAACACAAGTCAGACTCGCGTGCGTCTTGGTTCCGTAGGTACCAATTTTTTTAACATGATATTTTTACAGGTATATGATATACCTATAAGATTTAGGAACGCTCTTTAAGACGGACGGATCATTAGGTATAGAACTATTATCTGCATTTATTAAAAAAAAATAGGCTCATTAGTTTTGAAGATAAGGGGGGAATGGCCATTTTTGGTCTAATTTCTTGAATAACTTCCAAATTATATATTTTAAAATTATGAAAAAAATATTATTAAAACCCTCACAGTAAGCTTTCATTTGATGTCACACGATACAGTTTTTTTTTTCTATTTGACCCCCAAAGGTGACCCCAATACACAAATTTATTTAATTACGTAGCGCGTCCGTGTTTGGGTTACAAAAATCCATATGTATGCCGAATTTCAATAGGATCAATCCAGTACATCCGGAGAAAACTGGCTGTGACAGACGGACAGACACCCGACTGATCATTCGTTTTTCTTGGATGTTCGGGACCCATTAAAAATGGGACCTTATAGGAACACTCTTGTGTCTGTCTGCCTATCCGTCTGTGTTTGTGCCTCGTTAATAAATAAATGATTAGGAATGAAATATTCGCCAAGAAATGGAATTTAATAAAAATGATGGGAAGAAGAAGATATTGCTTATTTTAAATGACCTCAAAAAAGCAGGATTTTTATATTTGTCTGTAGGCATCGTTTTTAGGGTTCCATACCGAAAGTGTTAAGTGTCACCAACGGAACCCTATTACTATACCTCCGCTATCCATCCGCTCGTCCTTCTATTTGTTTGTCAGCATTTCAGCATTTATCATTTCAAGAATCGTAATAGCTAGACAGTTGAAATTATCACACATTGTGTATTTCTATTGCCGCTATAACAAATAAAAATTGAGGTATATGGCACGGCACATTTCGTATGCAAGTCCAACTCGCACTTGGCCGCGTTTTTAACATCAATTAATACATTTTTATATTGCATTTTAATACATCATTCTACAGCTTTAGACATCAATGTTTAAATTACAGTAGGTACAGGTTTAGTAGCTGTTACGGACATCACGACTTAATTAAACATCAAAGACGTAAAGTGCAATTGAATAATTATATTTGCGAACTAGATTTTAGGGATAGACGTTACTTTTAGGATAACCAAGGTGAAGAGTGACGTAAATGGAAAGAAAAGTAAACTGAAGAGCATTATAACTGATAAAGGAAATAAGTCAGTGTCCGAAAATTATGATGAAGATTTATTTATTTATATACCTATTTATTTAAAAAGTAAATAATGACGCCAATGCGATGTTACTACCACAAATAAACGATAAAAATATAGTTTAAATTAAAAATAAAATACAATCAAAATAATAATAATTAAAACTAATTATTAATTATTATTATTAATTATTGCCGGTTGGTGCCCCATTACATTTGAAATTTCTAACGGGGCCTCTGCGAGTTGGTTTCGGCCCCTCGTACGCCTACCAAAGGACCGGGTCTCCAGAGACCCGAGAAAGAAAACATTAAAACTAAATTAAATTTAAAATACAATTACAAATTCAATAAAAACAATTAGAGTACTATTAAAATCTAGTACAAAAATAGTTAAAATACAAACTCAATGAGATAGATTGTAGATGAAGAACTATGACAAATGGCAAATCAACCCAAATCTACTAGTAATCTTAGCCTTCTGTAATTCAACAGAAAAAATCTGCTGGCAAATAAAGTGAAGCGAAAATAAAACGAATACCAGTGAAGCTCGTTGTTAGAACACGGGTCCCGAAAAGATAAGAGAGATTCATAGGATAATTGTTTCTAATATCAATATTAGAATGCAAAGGACCACAGCCAATCAAAAACAAAAACCGGTCAAGAGCGAATCGGACTCGCGCACCGAGGGTTCCGTCCCATCACAACCAAACGTGAATGGTTTTAAATTTTCATCGGCGAGGCCTGTTTTCGCCAGAGAATTTTAACACTTAGTTGTATAATTGCAGTTTTAGATCAGCGCTATCTCTTGACCGCTAGTGGAACTAATGTAAATTGGAGTGTTGATGATTTTAGAAAAAGTGTGCAATTTAGAGACATCGTTTTATTTTTCCTGTATTCTTTATATAAACTTCTATCACATGGAATAATTTGTAATTTTTCTCTATACAAACCTCGTCGATAAGGTACATTTTTTTAAATTTTTCTTCCAAAATCGAAAACCAATAATGCGGCCTAAAAAAATGTCTGAGAATGTGCAAATAGCGTTCTTTCATATGATACCCCATATTCCCTAGTAGCCCCTACAATTCTTAGAAACCCCTCTCAGTCACTGTTTTATTTCTTTTAAAACTTGCAAAATAGTTTTAACAGACGTCATTTAAAACTGTTCAAAATTTCAAGTAGCATTAGTAGTTCTTGAGATAGCCAGCTGTGACAGACGGACAGACTTAGTCACACCATAAGGGTTCCTTTTTACCATTTTGGTACGGAACCTTAAAAACAGAGGAAAGAAATAATCAGAGTGATACTCATATTTGCTCATTTAATCCCATTAGAAATGTTGCACATCCTTGTGAATGACATTCGATTGTTTTAATTTAGCCGTCATAATTTTTGTCCTACGCCTTTTTCCACTGCTACCTACATATTACTGTAAACATTTCTTTTTTTATGTCCTAATACCAAGTTACTGTGCTATCCATACTAATATAATAAAGCAGAAGAGATTGTTTGTTTGGTTGAACGCGCTAATCTCAGGAACTACTGGTCCGATTTGAAAAATTATTTCAGTGTTAGATAGCCCATTTATCGAGGAAGGTTATAGGCTATATATCATCACGCTAAGATAAATTGGATCGGAGCAGTAATGGAAAATGTGACGCAGACGAAGTTGCGCGGGTCAGCTAGTCAATTTATATTATGACGAACGAAAATTTATCATCTACCAAAAAAAAAAACCTATCGCCCGTCACCACTCCACTTACGCCCGAGATTAATAATCAATCCTGATCCAATTTTTGCCATCTAAGATCGACATTCCAATCCATTTTTCGGGTAAAGCTTGCCAATAACCGATCTTTAGATATGTTTTAGTATCCTCGGAACCAATCAATCTATGGGAGGGTGGATCACAGATTAAAGATTGGCCTCTGTTCGGAAATGACAGTTTATGCTTGCCAATAACCAATCTGTCCATTTTGACATTTCGTTCGATCGGTGTAAACAATCGCAGATTGCAATCCCAGAAATTTCGGGGATCGTAAGAAAGTAGTCGTTGATACTAATTACAATTTAGGACAAGTTATGGCATTTTCAGTGTTTTCAAGTGATAGTGACGATAGTGATATGGAGGTCCTTGCTCAGTTGTCCGACTGGGACACCGACAGCGACAATGATGATCGACAAAGAGCTTCTTCACGAAGACTCAAAAGGGTGAACTATATGCAAAGTCTTGATGATGCTGAATTCACCTTTAGATTTAGGTTATCTAAAGCTGCAGTGAATTCTCTATTACCTCAGTTGATGCCGTTTATTCGTGTTACTTCCACAAGGTATGCAAACGAGTTTGAAAAATGTCTATAGGCATATCGTCTTTCCACAACTGATAAAGCTTTACGTTGGAATCATTTTATTTTACAGGAATCATGGCGTATCACCACTCCATCAACTACTGTTATCGTTACGGTTTTATGCATTAGGTACTATGTTGATATCTGTAGCTGACTTTGTTGGGGTGTCTACATCAACAGCAGGCAGAATAGTACGCGATATATCTTCAGCAATCTCGACCTTGTATGATCAGTACATTTATGTTCACCAACAAAGTGCAGAAAAATTCTACCAAATTGGGCACTTCCCTCGAGTTCTTGCTGCAATAGATTGCACTCATATACGTATTCAGTCACCATGTGAGTGCTGTTTTGATAACATGTGTACTTATTAATAAAATACCTACTTGCAATAAGTTATTATAGTAATTCTACTTTGGTTTATTTTAGGTCGTAATATAGGTGAAGAATATAGAAATCGTAAGGGTTACTTTTCCCTAAATGTCCAAGCGATCTGTGATGCTGATTTAAAATTTATGAACGTGGTAGCACGGTGGCCAGGTTCAGCACATGATGCCACAATTTTCAACAACTCTATTCTTAGAGGTACTTACTACATACATTGTTTTCTGATGGTAATATTACTCATTTGATATTAATTTTTATGCATATTTGCAGCCCAATGTGATGCAGGTAACTTTGGTAACCGCTGGATGCTTGGTGATAGTGCTTATCCAAACAGAACCTATTTGCTGACACCACTTCTAAATCCTGTTAGTGAAGCAGAACAGAATTATAATGAAGCACATATTAGAACAAGGAATACCATAGAAAGGTAACTATTAAAATAATACAGATAGTAAGGTTTTATAGTAAGCCAAGGCCAAGACTACCCAAAATGATCTAGTAGCAAGATTTTAATCAACATAATTATTTTTAATTCTAGAACTTTTGGCATCTGGAAGCGAAGATTTCCTGTTGTGGCACTATTGTTAGTGCCACAACAGGAAATCTTTATCGGTTATCATTGCTTAAGACGCAATCAGTTATAATAGCCACTGCAGTGCTGCACAACATTTGCAGGACTTATAAGCTAGAGGAAATTCCTGCAGAAGTGGAGCTGCCACCAGCAGAGCCCATAGAATATATAATTAATGATGATCAAGACATCCGGGAAAGAGCTGATCTTATAAATAATTACTTCCGGTAGCAGATGAAAGTGATAATCTTATTGTACTTCTATATAAGACAGTTATCTAGGTATCCAGAAAATAAATCAACATTACTATAAAAACACATGTTTTATTTACAACAAATAAGGAACATTCTGAAATATTTCAACAGTATAAAAGTATACAATTTATGTCGAGTACAAAGAACAAAAATGAAAATATGACAGTAGCAGACGTATACACTGTAGTGCAGCAAATACAAAAGATTATGAACTTATGCTGCATTTAATTCAACCATTTTAAAGAGAACCACCTGATCCCAACACATACACCACCATTAGCAAGACAACTCTCATTGCGAAATGTGAAAATGCAGACACATATGAACATGACATAAACAAAGCAGTAGACAATTTATTACACTGGTAACATACAACAACATCTGGAATATTTCACTAAACACAAAGATGTAACCAAACGAAATGTAGGTCCTAGAAATAAAATAAAATTTAAACATGAGCTCTATTTACCACAACTATCCAGACATGCTCAATAAATATTAATGGTACGTACATAAAAGTACTTTATACCTACGTACCATAACTTACAAAATGTGCTCTTAATATATGAAATTATACAATGCTAAAATATTTGAGTTTTGAACATGAGCTCTATTTACCGCAACATACTATCCAGTATCCAGACATACTCAATAAATAATAATGGTATGTACATAAGAGTACTATGTACCTACATACCATAACTTACAAAATGTGCTCTTAATATATGAAATTATACAATGCTAAAATATTTGAGTTTTAAACATGAGCTCTATTAACCGCAACATACTATCCAGTATCCAGACATACTCAATAAATAATAATGGTATGTACATAAGAGTACTATGTACCTACATACCATAACTTACAAATGTGCTGTTAATATATGAAATTATACAATGCTAAAATATTTGTGTTTATACAATACAATACAAATATACAAAAGTGCAAGTCTTACAATCTTCAGCGAGTCCAGCAAAATTTCCAAATGTTAACTAATTATTTAGTTTGTAATGAACTGAAATGACCTGAATTTAAATATATAATTCTTAAAGCGTAAAAAAACTTAAATAACTATTATTCAAATTTTATTTTAAAAATTAAAGATTATTTTTTGTTTCTACAATAGCTTATCAAGAACCTAATATACCTACATCAAATAAACATGAAACGAGCATGTCCAGTTAAAAAATCACTGCTTCCTTAACTTTTCTAACTCTAATTTTAATTTAGCTGATTCCAATAATAGGTTGTCGTTTTTTAGTTTTAAGTGTTCATTTTCTAACTTAATATTTAATAATTTAGCTTCCACACACTGTTTTTTGGCACTAAAATAGTCTGCTATTGCATTATTCCTAGCCGCCTTGCAATCATCCGTTTTCAATTTCTTTTTCACTGGAAAAAAGAAACAATATGATAGAGATTTGTACACAACACAACATTGCTCTTCTAGCAATGCTTTTTATAAACAGTATGATTAATAGAAACCTTATTAAAAAATATAACAATGGCAAACTTGCTTTATCCGGGCTTCGTCCCTAGGTACCTATATTTAAGGATAAAATGCAGTTCCATTGCTATATAAAAGAGAAAAGAAAATTATACATATAAGGATGTCAATGAGTATTACCTGCCCTAGGTGTGCTAAATGTAAACCTCTTGGGTTTAACAGGTGTAATGTTCTGATCAATGTTTGATAATATCACCTGACTATCAGTCATGACAACACTATCACCATCACAGATCACAGTCTCAATACCCTGGTCTACAGGTATTAGAACTGCATCCTCAACTAACACCCTTGCATCACTAAACCCATCACCGCTACCACCATCACCATCAGTGCCACCACCAATTTCCAAATCCACTATCTCCCTGTCACCCCCAAATGGTACTGTGAATCCACTGGCAGTACTTCCTAGCAAGCCAGTTACGCGGTCTAAAATGTCATCTGGGGGTATGTAGTCAGCAGGTCCACCACCAGTCTGAAAATAATAGTCAATATTAATATTGTGAGATTTATTAATTAAGTTTAGTCTTACCTAAATAGAAATGCCAAGTATTGTAAATGTACCAACCTTCAATTGGTTCATCCTGATTTTAGTGCAGCGTTTGCGTGAGTTCTTTTTTAAGTTTTCCCACTTCAAACGCAGCTGCTGCGGTGTTCTAGGGCCGTTTGTAGCATTGGCATTGAAGGAAGCTGCCAAACGAATCCACTCCTCATTTTTTAATTTGTTATTTGTGGCGTTCGTCGTTTTGGAGGTGATTATCTTGCTTTTTTCAATGAGGTCCAAAAGAAACTTCGACTCCTCTTTGGTTAGAGGCTTGCCTTTTACCTAGTAACAAAAAAAAAACATTAATTGTAATAAACTTATATTTAGTAGCGTCACCCCGCACCGAGAAGGCGCGAAATAAGATGCATCAATACTACGAGCATACAATTAAAGGATGAATAGAAATACTTACAATTTCGCAGTCCATTTTAGAAATAACTCTGGTAGGTAATACACACACAGATCAAATAAAGTTTAATTTATAGATAATTATTACGAATGATCAATAATAATATTAGGTTTTATGGTCGACGCGCCAAGCAAGCACAACAATAAACAATCACGAGCGTCACAGAATTCAAATTCAAGATGTCAAATTTACGTTCCATTCCTGGTAAAATAGTTGGAAGTATTTTAAATATAATTTAACGATTGCATATTTTACGGGGTTTTAGACACGTAATTATATTGTTTTGACACATAAGGTATATTTTGGTTTAGTTTAATGACTAGTTTATTTTCTTAAAACACAGAATATTATGTATTGCTTAATCAAAATTTTACGTGAAACGGAACGGTCGGGAGGGAAAAGATCGCTTGCAATCTGTACCAAAAAAACACTAACGGTTGCATAGTTTTGTTATTGGCATGTGGATTGGAGATCGATCTCGCAGTATGCAGGAATCTGGGATTGACTGTATCGTTAGATCAGAGATACATTATTAATTTTGGGCGTTAGCACCAACCACACACATGATCTCTAAAATCGATTCGTTCTCGAATAAAAACTCAATTACTCCAATATGTTGAACTTGACATTTTGATACAAATATTTATATGCATCAATTTATCTTTATTGCTAGGCTTCCGTTAGTATCAATGTTTGTTTTTTTTATTAAGTATCAATGTAATTGATGTTATTGCTTGTAACATTCAGGTCGTAATATAGTTTTTAGTAGCAAAGCCTGCGGTTTTACTCGGATCAAAAACAGTTTTTTTTTTCCGCAATGCAGCCAGATCGTTTTTTTTGAAGTGTAGGAAATCATGAAATAACTGTTTCGGGGCGGAGCAGAAGGGAATGTTAGACCGTTCCTTCTTGCCCTTTTGCGTTCCTGGGCCGCGGTGACTCTTTTGAACAGATGGTGTACTCGCAAAATAGTTGTCAGTTTTATAGTGGTGGGTACTTCAAATAAAAATACGGATATTTAACTGAAAATTTAGTGGTTAACTTGTCCGAAGTATGTCTGCCTTTTCTTTGTCCGTTTACACTTTTATTCTCATGAACTGTGAGAGATATTTAACCTATATATCCATATACGTACATAGCGCTTATTTAAGCGGACTTCTCTCCCAGTTTAACCTTTGGTAAAATGAACAAGATCATGATTGGTGAATTTTTTTTATGTAGCGATTAGATAGTTAGGCTATTTCGACAAAAACTTGCATCATGTCGTTGCAGTTATATAGACACATTAAGATAAACACTAACAATATTTTCAATCAGTGAAAGTGATCTGGCATTTGGTGTAAGATAGTGTAAAATGTAAATAGCTGTGGGTACGTTAACACAGTCTCATCATCTGCCTAGCCTTTTCCTAACTAAGTTGGGCTATTCTCTAAGCCCGAAGTCCGTAGTTTCGGGCTTTGTTTCGGACGTATTCTACTCCGTATCACCTAACCAGTAAGAAGGAATGACATATGAATGTTTTAATTTATGCTCAATTTGGGTTCGGTACTAATCGTAAATCCGTTGGTGATACAGAGTAGAATACGCCCGCAATTAAGCCCGAAACTACGGACTTCGGGCTTAGAGAGTAGCTGATTCAGCTGAATAAAAGTATTTTACGTGGACGTGCGACTGCCTGCCTGGCCTACACAACCCATTATCTGGGTAACTTGTTGTATTCATGAATGAAAAGAAAAGTTGTTCTTTTTCAGAATCTGAATCAGTGTTTATTTGTTAAACATAGGTTTTTACATTTAAAAGATCTTAGATTAGGTTATTATATATAAGTGCGCTATGTTTTGCCGCGAAGGCGTACAAATATTGCAAAAAATCATAAATTAATGTAACAATTAAATTATAACTAACATACGAAGACAACGAAATTAAACTCTTACATGAGATGAGAAAAGGAACTGACCTTACAAAAATTATGATTAAAAAGAACTTAATAAAGAACAGTCTTAAAAATCTAAAAACACAACGTCTTTAAAATTATATTTAATACATAGCGGTATTTACCGCTTGAGAAATGTTAAAAATGATTATCATTCATAATCAAAAATGATAATCTTCAACGGTATAATAACATTTTTCCATTAACAGGGAGTAGAGGACCTTTTTGAATTTAATTAAGGTTCTATTCATCGTATTTAGACGGTAAAATGATAAGCAGAATTACTTTTAATTCGATTATCATTCTAGCTTTTTCCTGGAGCTTTGTTCAATAATTTTGTAACAATATTCATGAAAATCAGTTCAGCGATTTTGGCAAGAAAGTGTAGCAAACAGACTGATGTTGGTATTTATAATGTAAGTAAGGATGCCTACTTATATTCCGGTAGTTAAATTAACAAATATTTATGTGTAATTCATTAGTATTGATTGCAAGGTTAACAAGTGCACTGTAAAAGATTGTTTTCGATAAAGGAGTCTAAAATAAATTACTCGTCATCAATCCAGTGTGTAATTTTAAGCAGAAATGTTAAGAGTATGACATCACACTAATATTATGCGGTCTGAAATAGAATTGATTGCTGGTCTTGGTCTATGATTATTTTAAAATGCGTGTAATGAAGGACGATGATTATTATTAAGGAAAATATGTAGTAGACTCGTGGCTAATTAGTAATAGCCGCACAGGTCGATCTTCAAGGTTAAGCAACGCTTGCCGAGGTTGGTCTGTGGATGGGTGACCATCTTAACATACCGAGTTTTCTCCGTGCCTCGGAAAGCACGTTAAGCTGTTGGTTCCAACTGTCATTTGGCAGTCGTTACGGATAGTCAGAAGCCAGAAAATCTAACACCAGTCTTGCCAAGGAGTGGGTTGTTACCCAGTTAATGGGTTGTGGACGTCTGGCAGGCAGCCGCTCCACGTAAAATACTGGTATTCAGCTGAATCCGGTTTGACTGGAAGCCGACCCCAAATAGTTGGGAAAAGGCTAGGCAGATGATGTAGTAGAAGAATTAATACTCATATAAAATGGCATGATCATCGAACAGGAATCTGTGAGAAAATATTTCTTAAGTTTATATGGTCCTTGTACCCAGCGAGTCTCAAGCCCAGTGACGCTCTAAGTCGAGGTCTCCCCCTTAGCGTGTAGTCGCTTATTAGGGTTTTGAACAAAAAACGGAACCCTTATGGATGAGGATCACAAGGGTGTCTGACTGTCCATCCGTCTGTCACAGCCACTTTTTCTCCGGATCTACTGGACCGATTCTGTTGAAATTTGGTACAAATATGGACTTCTTTGACCTAAACACGGACACGTTACTTAAATGAATACATTTTGAAAATGAGGGTAACTTTTGGGGGTCAAAGTAGAAAATTAGAAAAGTAAAGTTATTCAAACTGTATCGTGTGACATATCAAATGAAAGGGCTTATTGTTAGGCTTTTAATTGCATTTTTGCATAATTTTAAAATATACTATTTGAAAGGTATTCAAATCTCCGAAACTACAGAGCCTAAAATTTAGAAAAATAATTTTAGATAATAGCTCCATACCTAGAGATTACAGGAAAACCTATACGAAGTGTGTGAGGTTAAAAAAAAAATTGGTTTAGAACCCTTTGCTCGCGAATCCGACTCGCACACGACCAGTATTTTTTTTTAAATTTGGGGCCCTTTACTTTATACTTAGGCGGCCACAGGTAAGTCCAGTCAAGCAAACATCAACCTCCTAGTTGAGGACACCCTTAAAAAAGATTACGCAGTTCACGATACTCATAATTAAGGGCCCGTCATCCCATATACTTAAATTGGGTAGAAGGAAACATAATTATGAGCACCATATTGTGTAACTTTTATCAAAATAATTATGCGTGAACATGACATCGTTAAAGTTCTTATTAAGATGACCTAGATAGTTACTCCACTAACAAACAGTTACTGTACCATACTAACAGAATATGTTGAGCTTTTAGAAATAAGCGAGAAACTAACAAAATGGCTGCTACTAAAAATTGAGGAGAACAAAAGCTGTTTGGCTAGTTTACAGATTACGAGTTACTGCACTGCAGCTGCTTGGTTGCCTGACTCGCGCGCTAGCTTGCACTGTATAAACAAGCCATAGCAAGCCAAGCTACTGACATACGACTTGGCAATCCGAGTAGCTGTATACTGTCTAGTCAGCAGCTCGCACTGTGTAAACCAGCCCTTATCCGTCTTCACGATGATAGTAGTCAGTCTTTTGCGAGTCGCAGCACACAAATAAAATATAGGTTTCGCTCGTAACTGATGAACGCATCCAAACGATGTGCGAGATTGATCAGCAGCTACAGTCAGGCGAGCAGGCGAGTGAAAACAAAAAATCTTGAAGTTACTCAGATGTGAGCATCCAGATCTACCTCGCAGTGGCAGTAACTCGTAAGTTACGTCCATACAATGGGAGCTGCTGTACTGCAACTAATCGGCAGGCTGACTCGCACGCTAGCACGCACTGTGTAAACTAGCCACAGATAAGTCCCACGGCGGGACGGGAAAATGCGACAACAACTTACATTATGTCGATGCATTTTTTTGTTGTTTTGAGGCTTGTGTTTGTCTACAATATCACATATTCCAGTCGACGATGGAGTAGAATGAACTTGGAAGTAACTTATTCACTGTTTACTTAAAAACACCAATATTGTATTATACTAAAAAAATCTAATTAGTCTGCCAGATGGATTGCCAAAAAATCTAATCAACAAAAATTGGCGTAGATAAAACGCATCAAAAATCATAGTGGCAATTCTATTAACTTTAAATCTCATTCGCATTTGCATGTCCGTCACTATTTGTCAAAAATGTATGTAAATCAGGGCTTTTTTGACAGATTGCGATGAGATTCGAATGCGAACGTTGCTTCAAAGTCAGTATAAAATTAGCCCTCAGGAAATTTTTGTTTCATGAAAAAAGAAAAAATACGTGTCCAGATTTTTTTGGCAATCTATCTGGTGGACTAATCAGATATTACTAATACCCTATTATAGCTCAGTTTCAGGAATTTGTTCATAAGAGGGCCAATTCTACTAATTTATAAACAACTTTAGCATTCGCATGTCAATCGCAAACTGTCAAAAAAGCCTTAATTTTCATATATTTTTGACAGATTGCGATTGAGATGCATTGGATTGCTAAAGGTGCAGATGAAGTACAACTTAGTTAAAATGGCCGTCTATGTGAGCCTTATCGATTATGTCTGGAACAAAAGATCAGGGACAAAGGTCAGACCTTATAAACAAAGATTTCAGAAGCCAACAGTTCAATGGTATTTTATCAAAAGTGCTTTCATCAAATTCTCATGATCCATCATCTATCATGAATACAATTCATCATGATCTAATAATTTGCTAACAAGTACGTAGTTATGTTAAAACTATCAATCATCACAACAAATGTTTGATTATGTGACGTAAGATTTCAAGTGTAATGTGACGTTGTACGATCGGCAGCAATAGTGGTTGGAGATACTGAATGAACATTAGTGTGTGTTTGTAAGTATGTAAAATTAACGATATGACGAGAACAGCACAAATTCAGCTAGAAATATTTAATTTGAATATCACCATTTAACGTTTAAATGAAATTTGACGTTGACTACTGATATGATACTGATTAAAACATCTTACATACGCATTGAAAACATTAAAAATCTCACTACATTCAGTGGACGCCGCAGGGTGGTAGTTTGTAAAGACGCAAGAAGTCCTTCGCGATTTATATATATATATATATATATATATATATATATATATATTTTTTTTTTTTATTCAGAAAATAGACAACTTTTTGGTCCACAGTATCTGTTAGTAGCACTTAATACTAAATTAGTAGATATTTTTAATCAGTAACAATAAAATCACAAGTGAAAACAATTGAAATTTAAAAAAAATTAAATCGGACATAATATACAATTGTTAACAGAATAAAATGAAGAATGTCAGTAATTTAACTAATAATAAAATTGAATAAAATAAAATCTGTATAAAATTTAAACTAAATAGAATTTCAATAAAAAATAAAAGGACATTGCTCATCGCCCATACATCGTTCGCTTAAGAACCAACAGAGACGTGAATTTACTATCTGTGTTTTAAATAATGCATATGTTCGACTAAAACTAAATTAAAATCACGGACACTTGCCAGAATTGTAAAATATCTAAAATGATTTCGGATTTTGAGGTTATAAAACATACCAAACAATAGAAACATACCAAATGGACTAAGATCCCAGAGCTGCCAGACTTTTTATTTCACCAAAAAAATGTATAGAGTATTGTTACTATGTTCTTCTAACATACGAAAGCGTGGTAAGTTAGGTCGACGGCCGATTCCCTGGTATCAGGTGCCAAATACATTAGGTACATCAAAGTGTCAACTGTCATTTCATCGACTATCAGTGTCAATAGTGTTCGTGTCATACAGCGCTTTAATCGCTTTACTCTTTTTGTAGGTAACTAAAAATCTTACAGCGCTGAGAGTGCTGTTTCATTTTAAAATAATGGCGCCGGGTTATAAAACCTAAGTGAGTTACTTTTTAAAATGGTTTCGTAATTAAAAAGTGTCCGTTCTATTCTAATCAGTAAAATGTAATTTAAAAAAAAAACTAGGAATAATAGTAAAGGTTTCGCATGTGTTGATTCATAGGCCACTTTTTACCATGTCCTTTCCTCCTCTTTGGGAAGTCGGTTATAAGTGATTCCGTGCTTCGGAAGGCACCTATAAGCCGGTGGTCCAGGTCGCCAAATGGCGGTCGTTAAACCATGTCTGAGTCTCTTGAGGCGGTATAGAAACTCTGAAATTAGGGTGTGTGGGGTTGGGGTCATTAGACCTTATTACCCACACGATAAAAAGAATTTCATGTTGGATGGTTATTGCTGAGAATTCTGCGTAGGATTTAGAAGCTGTTTGTTTTAATACGATTTTACATTAATATTATAGGTTTTCTTTCTGTATTTTTAGCATAGATTGGTACAGTAACCTTTATTGGAAATTGTTAATATTAGTGGTAGGATAAAGTACCGGTTAAGGTTGTGTTTTTTAATCTGTAGTTACCCATTGGTTAAATTATGGAGATTAAAATTTTTTTTTAGTTGCACTCCGGGCGTGTCGGCAGAAATGAAAACTTGGACATTAACGTTGTGCATTTTTAAATCATCCGTCTTAAGAATTTTCGATCAGGTCACGTGTCCTGACGTCTTACGAATTTTCGATCAGGTCATGTGTCCTGACGCGAGTTAAACATTGTACGGACTTTAAAAGAGACTGACCTCTGAGTTTGTTTCGGCGTTTCTTCTCAGAGCAGTCATCTAGGAAATCCTCAGCCTCATCTAGTTTAAAATGACCAAAAAAGATTGTTGTTGTAAATAACACTTTTAGTTTTATTTACAACCTACTTAAAGAATAAATATCATTTATCATTTACCCACCCCAAGAAAAGTGCTCAAAGCCGTTAAAGAAGTTTTCACTTCAAAAATAAGACTGCTAATAATATCTTAACTTTTCGTCTTCTGTTATCTCTGCTTTTATTTAAGGTTTTGTGTGTCTTACTTAAATTATAAACACCTAGCTGACCCACGCAACTTTGTCTGCGTCACATTTTCCATTAATGCTCGGCTCCTTTTAGTCTTAGCGTGATGATTTATAGCCTATAGCCTTCCTCGATAAATGGGCTATCTAATACCGAAAGAATTTTTCAAATCGGACCAGTAGTTCCTGAGATTACCCCCTACATACAAACTTACAAACATACAAACAAATTTACCTCTTTATAATATTAGTATAGACAAACCGCATTTAAAATTGGTGATCATAGCCATCGTCCTGACTTTGACACCGTCATTGAAAAGCCATTTTCGGTAGTGAACTTCTAGCCTTTTATATCTATCACTAAAAGCATCGCCTTTCTCAAGAAGCACCTTCATTCACCCAGCCAGATCATACCTACAAGTACTAGCGAGTTTAAAAAGGCCACTTAAGCAGAATAATATTAGAATCATAATATTAACCACACAAAAATCAGTAAAATTTCATTTTCATCTTTATAGCTAACGCATTACGTTCAAGGTTGATTGGGAAAAATTTACAGTAACGGGTATTTGCTTTCTGATTGTGCTAAAGTCTAACAAAATATCATCTAATCCAAGGTTTAATAAAGTTTTCAACGAATGGAACGTGTTGTTCCGGACCAACCTTAGAGCGGCATGTGCTCTATATCCTATCCTAAAGTTCATCTAGTTCCTGCACGTGGTAAAACCGACCTTAGTTTTAAAAATATAGAATCCAATTTCGTTTTGCCGACTATCGAATCATCACCCATGGATGTTTAGAAAGCAAACACAAAGTGTTTTAGACTTTGAAGTAAGGTAATTGAGGTTGTGTTTGCAATGGTATGATGTCTGGTAAAAGGGTTTAGTTCTTGTAGTAATTGTTTAACTGCAAAACGTGAGCTTTTTGCCACCGAAGTTGTAATTTATGATTGTGCGGTGACATTCTTGAATGTAGGAAAGCAGAAGGTGGTTTAGTGTTTGAATGAAATGCATCTGTTTTTTGGCATTTTATCTTATTTCCAAAGTGTCGATGGCAATCTAAGTTGAGCTAGCTCAGTATAGATACGAGCTAGGCGCTTTCAGAAATGTCTACTAGTTCTTGTCCATTTGTAGAATTTGTAGTTCAACACATAGGTGTAGACTAGCAGATTCGATATGTCCCATAGTTAGTGGAATAGCACCACATTCGCACTCCACGCTGACCACCGTAGGCCTGCGTATGGCGAGCGTTGGGTGGCTCACTGTCCGATCAGAACCAGGCCCGGATCGACGGCGCGTTGTGTTCCACGTACGCCTCAAAGAGATATCAGCATAGTAGACGGGGCCCGCTAGGGCCAGTGACTGCCAAGCTTGCGGAATTTGTACGAAAGAGTCACCCTGGAACGCAAAGGGCACTAGGAGTAACACGGATGGGTTTTAGTCAGTAAGAGTCTGACAATCCCTTCTACTTCGCCCAAAATGGGAGGTGTCATTTGATGATTTCCCATTCATAAAAAAGGCTGTTATAGTCTGTAAGTCATGACCGATGCTTGCTTCGAACAGTTTGAGTCCAGTCATCCAGTTTGTTTGGATCCAGCTTACTCATGATGGAGGAGATTTTCATTTGCACATAGGATAAATGGTATAAGTTGGAAAGCAATATCAGCATAATATAATGAATATTTAATAATATATAACATCGTTTATTTATAAAAGGGGCGCAAAATGACTTACATTTTATAAGAACACAAAAGCTAAATTGCCTGAACTAGGATGAACCTGTGCTTCAGGCTATAAAGTGCTTATTTATACCTACACATGAACTAAAAATAATTAATTAACAATAAATCAAATGACTACAGTTAAAATTAAAGGACATAACGTGATTTATTTACACACATAAAGTAGATTTTCTGTCTCTATTTAAGAGTCCTATTACATTTTTTACGGAAATTCATGATTTTTGACGCTGTAATTATCAGCAGCAGTAAGATATTTTAATTATTTGGTCCGGAATAACGATAGTGCCAGTCTCTTTCTTGTAAGTTAGAGTTACACATTTTCATTTTTCTTTTCGTGTAATTTACTATAAATATTTTACGAACTCAGTTTGCAAGAAAAAATGTCGGCGATGGAACTTTGACGGTCTAATTCACATTGTTACAATCAATTCTTTTAAAAGCTAAAATTACTAAAAGGTAAGTTGAATGTTTTACGTCTTGTTTATTGGAGTTCTAGAATTTCTTTAAATTCCTTGAGTTTTCACGGAAAAAAACGTAAAGAAAGCCTAATTTAAGCCAGAAATGTCTCGATTCAGCGTCCATTATATTCCAATATAAACAATTTTATCAAATAAATTAATATGATGTAAAATTTCAATCTACAATGAATACGTTTCATTAGTTTTCGTTTGTCAATATAATTAAACAAAATTACAATAAATAAAATTAAAGTACTATATATTCTGCGTCAATTCAGCGCGCGCGCTCCTCAGTCTCGCGCGAGCGCCCAAATAAACTATAATCCTATTCAGACTAGTAAGTATCAAAATTGTTTCGCGGACTATAGATGTACTCCCAACGCAGACCAACGTAACTTCGTCTATTGCAAACGAGCATTTACGATTCGTAATAGGACTCTTAAGAATAATGGGGACCGTTTTGCGTTCAATATGCTACACCTCATACATCTTTATCAAGACATCCCATCATAAAAAAATATCATGCAGGAGGATGCTATACCTACTCATCAACCTTCGACACCCACAGTCCTATAATGTTTTCACAGTGGTTGCCAAATCCGTCAAATGGTCGTTTCAAGTTTCAATCCCCGCCCACGCGTAACAAGCGTGGAGATTACATTATTATGATATTTTATAATGAACTAACTCTACCAACAATATACAAATATACCTACTACCTACATCATAAGATACAAAGTATTTATTTAACTTGTGTCACCTTTCACATATCACGGTACTTGCAAATTCGGTTCGCGATGCGTCTGTCATGAATATTTTACTCACTCGGATCGCTGGTTTAGGTTTTCAATTTTATTATAGTCCGTATTTCAACAATCTTACAAACGTTGTTATATATACTTCACTTAATTATTTATTTTATAATTGATTTCATTTGACCTTAATTAAGATTGTTTTGCGTTTCCACAAAGACCTCTTCTGGAGCTTGCTACATTCTCTACTTATCTGTCATCCTACTCCAAGAAAACACCAGCTACTCGGCGGGTATCGACTTCACATTGTAGGCGCGGTCTCTTTTTTTTTAACCGACTTCCCAAAAAGGAGGAGGTTATCAATTCGGTTGTGTGTTTTTTTTATGTTTGTTACCTTATAACTCCGACAATTATGAACCGATTTGAAAAAATCTTGTTTTATCTGAAAGGATATACTTGCAGATTGGTTCCTTATCATATCAAAATCGGTTACGAACTTTGGATTTTAAATCGAAATACCTGGAATTTGACTATTTAGATGATTCTTTGATAATCGAAATTGCGTATTTTGCTTTTCTGCGATTTTGCAGTGGTGTTGTTAGGTGTGGGGCACCACTAAAAAGTGAAAAATAAAAAAATCGTATTTTGACACCGACTTCCGAAATTAAAGTTATTTTTTACTTTGTAGTGTTTTTTTTGGAAGTCGGTTGTATTTTTTTGTAAAAAGATTTTTTTTACCTTGGAGGTCTTGATTTGTGGCAAAATATTTTAATAGAAGCTCAATAAGTTAATTAAAAAAATATTTTATGTTTCATTTTTCAGCGCTTTTCCTTTTATGCCCTGTTGGTATCTCTATACATTGAATCTTAAAACCAAAGAATTGAGTAATACACGCCCAATAATGTGTTTCTTACTAAGTAACCCATCAATTAATGACTTCAACATAATAACGCGGAAAACATAGTGTACTTACAACCAATATTTACAACACCTGTAATTACAAAAATATTGCAGATGTATAAGGCGAGGCATATAATTTAGTTTAAAATAAAAAAAATCCAATTAACACTTTCCAATGAGGTATTGATATAAATCTCAATGTGACCTTACAACCAACCTTTGGTAATTTTGTTAGTGAGATAACATCATGGAAAGAGACCGGTATAGTATCATGTGAAATCATATTTTTACCTGTATTTAAAGCTTCACAATGCATCTGAAAAGCCCTTGATTTGATTGAGGGCCAGACAAAGATGCCAATTCTCGTACTTTTTTTACCATTGATAGGCTTACGTTTGACCACTATCTCACCTGATGTTAAGCGATGATGCGGTCTAAGATGGACCACACTTGCCTAGAAATAACCTATTCACTCCGGACTTAAAGACTCCCTGGTTATCGCTATCAGGAAACACAGATTCAGGCAGGGAATTCCACTCCTTAGCTGTACGTACAATGAATATATTCCCAAAACGTTTTGTGTGCCTATAGGTGGGATACTTATCGCATAATCATCTCACCGACAATCAATGTTAAAAAACTTGTCCAAATGTAGAGGATAGAGGTGTTTTTGACAGAGCGATTGTGAACGCTCTTAAAGCTAGCGTTACGCAGTTGGGTAAAGGGCCTGATACAGAAGGAAGTACTTCTCAATACGGCTCGTATTGTGAGGTTTCTTTTTCTTTAACCTAACCTAACCACCGGTAGCTTAGACCCTGCACCCGACACCATGCTTCTCTATCTTGTACCAGTTTGGTCCAAAACGGGCCAGGTATTTGTCTCACTTAAAGGAGATAATGCACTTAATTCTGCATTGTGAAAAGCTGCAATATGATTAGATATACTTAACTGAAGAATTGCACGTCCGGCGAAACTAATTTTATTTACAAACCCACTTTATTTCAATGACCTCATCAAAAAGTTACCTTAATTGAATAAAAACATACAGTTATTACAAAGAAAACACATGTAATCCTCATACAACACGAAACACGTGCATCAAACACAAATTAAGATTGATGCTACATTCTCTATGTAGTCCAAGGCTAACTTTGTTTTACTCCAAAAATTTCAAAAATTATTTTTAAAACAAATTGGTTCAAACTTGCAAAGGTTGTAAAAACGTACTTGATGAATTATCATAAAGATTATTTGGTTTTTTGATTGCCTTTCTCAATTTTGATTGAGGAAATAAATACATAACATACTCATGATGATTGAACCAGATGTACCAGTATGTTCCTCAACAGAGATACCATTTTGAAATACAAAACGCAACGATCGATAAAATCGAGGTGTTACCCAAATCCTTATGAGTTTTTCTTATCAAATTGTAGATTCATGAAGTAGATTATAAGTTGTACTTAGATTTTATCATTTACCCTAATAAGATTGAAAAGACATTGCTACGCGTCCATACATCGTTCGCCTCAGAACCAACAGAGACGTGAATTTAATATCTGTGTTTTAAAGAATATCTACATAATATGTTCGACTGAAACTAAATTAAAATCACGGACACTTTTCAAAATTTTATTGTAAAATATCCAAAATGATTTCGGATTTTGAGGTTATAAAACATAACAAACAATAGAAACATACCAAATGGACAAATATCCCAGAGCTACCAGACTTCTTATCTCACTAAAAAATGGTATAGAGTAGTGTTAGTATGTTCTTCTAACATACGAAAGCGTGGTAACTTAGGTCAACGGCCGATTCCCTGGTATCAGGTGCCAAATACATTACATCAAAGTGTCAACTGTCATTTCATCGACTGTCAGTGTCAATACTGTTCGTGTCATACAGCGCTTTAATCGCTTTATTCTTTTTGTAGGTAACTAAAACTCTTACAGCGCTGAGAGTGCTTTGTTTCAATTTAAAAATAATGGCGCCGGGGAATAAAACCCAAGTGAGTTACTTTTTAAAATGGTTTCGTAATTAAAAAATGTCCGTTCTAATCTAATCATTAAAATGTAATTAAAAAAAAAACTAGGAATAATGGTAAAGGCTTCGCGTGTGTTGATTCATAGGCCACTTTTACCATGTCCTATCATTCTCATGATAGTAAGCATTATGAAGGAGGTTAAGTACTTGTGATAGTTCAAATTCATCAGCATATTGAAACAAATTGACTCCGACCATTTCTCAGGAAATGTTCAAGGAAAGCCTACACAAAAAGAGAGGAAGAAGGCCCAGTGTCAGTCCATTGGGCAGGGATTTTTTTTTTAAGGATCGGAAATCATCAAATGACTCCTTCCGCTCTGGTCAAAGCAGTAGGGAGTGTCAAACTCTTACTGACTAAAATCCATGCGTGTTCCTCCTAAAGCCTTTGCAGACACCGCGGCCCTAGAACGCAAAGGGCTTTAGGGCACGGATGGGTTTAAGTCAGTAAGAGTCTGACTTTCGAACAAACTCCGCAGCCCCAGCAGGCACTGACACTTACGGGCCCCATCTTCTATGCTGACAGCTCTTGTGGATCACAGCGCGCCTTCAGCCCGGGCCTGTTTCGTATCGGACGGCGAGCCGCCGAACGCTCGCCGTCCGCAGGCCCGCGCCTACGGTGGCTGGGAATCGCCCAGCGACTCCCGACGCCCGGGGTTAGGCGGAGTACTGAAGTATTCGCGCAGCTGTTTAGTCTACTTTAAGCGAGTGCAGGCCAAGTATTGACCCGCAAGTGCTCACCAACCATCGTATCTTAGTGTATCACATCACTCACCCTGACCGCTTGATCCTTCTCCCTTTAATGAGCTTAGAATAGTAATCAATCTTGCATTACCTAACTTTGTTTAAGACAATGATGTATCAGCACATAGTCAATAAGCTACTGGGTACAATCGGTAGCAAAAGTTGTTAGACAAAAATATCGATAGGTATATAATATTCATTGCGTAGGTAGTTAACTTTGTTAAATCTTTCTTGCACACTGAATATCCTCCGTATACGTTCAAAACACTGCATGCACATTATCGCCTCCGTCCAACTGTATGTTTAAATCAATTCCGTATAATGCTCTGCATATCATAATGATTATAATAACTAAATTACATCCATCTACTATTGAATTCAGGTTGGTTCCGAATACTGTTTTTGAATTATTGTATCCAGCTTATCAGCCAAGAGGCTTCCACCTATATAAGGGCTAATACTGACTCCAGGCACAGATAATAAATAATTAATAGTTAGCATACAAAAGTGACAATACCTATGTATAGCGTAGGTATTTTCTCTTTGGTGGTCTACAAAATCTTAAAAAGCAATATAATCATTTTTGACGAGTGACAGGTAAGTTTGTATGTATAAACAGGTAATAGTCTAGTCGACAAGTTGAAAATGGTACAAAATAGAGATACTGCTCTTTAAAATTATGTGCGATAGCTCATTGGATCCGGAATGACGCCTAGAAAAATGTGCCAAAAGTTATAAACAATTAAAGATGAAAAGAAAAATGGCATTTCGATTTTTGCCAATATTTCATAAAATATTAATATTAAAGAAATTTCAAATATAAGATTCTGAAAGAAGAGGAAATTTCCAATAAAAAACTCCTAACTCCCGGAACTCTATCTCCATGATTTGTAACATTAATTTAATGCTGAAAATAGGTTTGCGCGCGACATTTTTAGGTTGCACGCGTGGCGTCAAAAGCGAGTACGGTATATTAATCAATTTATTTAGGGTATTTAATAAAAATTTTTAAATTTGATAAAAATATGGTGTGTTCTGAACACTATAAATAATTTATTCCCGTTGGAAATTTAACTTAAAGTTAATTTTTCAACAAGTTAAACAATTGTTAACTAACAAAATTTTCTCGAAAACCGTCTTAATTGTAAGTGAAAAAAAAAATGTTTAAATAATGGTCGTAAAAAAATTTCGTTTCGTAGAGCCTTTCTTACATATATACTTAACAAGATCGCGCCATCAAAGTTACAAAAATATTTATACATTGATTATAATAATTTTTTTACTTGAACAAAACTTTGAAACTGAGGTTGATAAAATTATCAAGAGCGACCAGCAACTATCTGCACCAATCAAACTGGTTACTCCGCGTAGCACGCACGATCCAAAATTTGCAAAACAAAAAAGCTTTTGACCTTATAACGGCTGAAGTACTTAAACAGTTGCCCAAAAAAGTCATTGTCTTCCTAACAATGATTTTTAATGCAGTATTTAGAATACATTACTACCCGAAATTGTGGAAAATATCTCAAATATGTATGATCCCAAAGCCGGGGAAACCGCTGGCAGATCCTAGCTCATATAGACCCATAAGCCTTCTCCCCATACTGTCTAGGGTGTTTGAAAAGACTCTTCTACGAAGACTCAAACCCATACTCGATGAGAGCAGGATCATACCGGATCACCAGTTTGGTTTTCGGGAGAAACACGCAACAGTCGAACAAGTGCATAGGGTTGTTCACGTAATAAGGCAAACACTTGAGAGAAAGGAGTATTGCTCAGCAGCATTCATAGACATACAGCAAGCTTTTGACATGGTGTGGCACAAGGGACTGCTGTACAAGCTGAAAACACTTCTGCCTAACTCATTCTTCATGATCCTGAAATCCTATTTACACCAAAGGAAATTTCAAGTCAAATGCGGAGAGGAATACTCGAACCTGTACTTGATCACTGCCTCTGTGCCCCAAGGATCAGTTCTTGGCCCCGTGCTATATTCTATATATATGGCAGACCTGCCTGAAACTGAAGGTGTGGTAACGGCCACCTACGCAGATGACTCGGCATGCCTTGCGAGCGACAAAGACCCGAACAACGCATCTTCGAAGCTGCAAGCACAGATCGATAAAGTTGATTCTTGGCTTCGGAAGTGGAGAATAAAAGCTAGTGTAACCAAATAACACAAATAACATTCATTCTCACTGAGAAGAGGCGAATGTCCACCTGTTTGTATGGATAACAAGGCCCTGCCAAATCACGACAGCGTAAAATATCTTGGCCTACACCTGGATAGAAGACTGACCTAGAGTAAACACATAAAAGCCTAGAGGAAAGAAGCGAACTTGCAATTTCAATCGCTAAACTGGTTGCTTGGACGACAATCCACTCTGTCTCTTAGTAACAAGCTCTTGGTATAAGCCATCATAAAGCCCATTTGGACCTATGGAATAGAACTGTGGGGTTCTGCGAGCAACTCTAACATAGAGATCCTCCAGAGATTCCAAAACATCGCCTTGAGAACTATCTCAAGCGCGCACTGGTTTGTGAGAAATACCGAGACATGAATACCTGGAGATACCTACTGTTAAGGAAGAAGTCAGCAATATCAGCAAGAGATACAAAGAAAGACTGAGCTAACACACAAATGAACTGGCAAAGAACTTATTACAGTCACAGGAAAACATCAAACGCCTAAAAAGATGGCACGAATGAATGAATCGAAGCTCCAAAGTCTTGAGCATCGACGCCGAGTTGCTGGCCTGTCGGTTTTCTATCGTTTACATTTTGGGGAGTGTGCGACGGAATTGCATAACTTAATTCCGCCAAGCCCGTTCCACCATCGGATCACAAGACGTACGGCGATGTACCACCGGTACATGGTGGACATCCCACCTATACGCACAAAACGTTTTGGGAATACATTCATTGTGCGTACAGCTAAGGAGTGGAATTCCCTGCCTGAGTCTGTGTTTCCTGATAGCTACAACCTGGGAGTCTTTAAGTCAAGAGTGAATAGGTTACTTCTAGGCAAGCGTGCTCCACCTTAGACCGCATCATCGCTTAACATCAGGTGAGATAGCGGTCAAACGTACGCCTATAAATATTAAAAAAAAAAAAAAAAACATACTGGACCTGAACCAAAGAACCTGAAAGACAATAATTAATTTATATGGTGCCATTTATTGGAATGTCGCCTGCAAAGCTTACAATAGTGGAATACATCTGATTATGGCTTGATAGCCGATTGCAGACTAAAGATTAGAAAAAAAAAAAAAACTTGAACAAAAACTGAAAAATCCAAGTAATGTTATTTTTTTTTTCTTAATCATCATATTATCGTATTTTTAATACAAGAAATTTCTTAACTAATTATTTAAACAATAAAAATATGAAAAAATTGTTATTAAAGAAACATGTTTTTTAAATAAATCATAATATTTGTAATGTAATAAAGTTGTAAAAGAAAAATTTTTTTTCAAAATACTGATACATAATTTAATCAAATTGTTTATAAAATAACAAGTGGCGGGAATTTTTTTTGCAAATCAATAAATATCTTGTATTAATAAAAAAACGATAATATGATGATTAAGAAAAAAAATTAAAAACATTACTTGGAATTTCCAGTTTTTGTTCAAGTAAAAAAGTTATTATAACCATAGTATAAATATATATTTTTTACTTTTATGGCGCGATCTTGAAGACAGGAATAGACGAGCTAAATTTATTGAAATTGGTGTAAAAGTTTATGTAAATATAAGGAATGATCCAAACTGGTCAAGAGTACAAGAGAAACATCGTAAACCTAAAGAAGATAGAAGGCGGAAAGCTATCAATCACGAATTGGACAAAGAAGGATAATTACCTGAATAAGAGCAAAATGCTTAATACTCCAAATATGAGAAAAATGCTTATGCAATGCAATATTGTGTTTTTACAGATTCTTAGAAATTAAAGATAAACAAGATCAGCAAATGCTGTAATCTATACAAATATTATAAAGTATTATGTATTCTTAAAATCTCATTAATGGCTAAGTCCAAATCTATTTGTACTTACATTTTGACAGACGTTAACTGTAAGCAAAATGTCTAAATACTAGATATGTCTTAATATAGAATGTAATTGTTAATTAATTACATAACGTTTTATAAATTCTAATATGGTCATTGTATTTAAAATCTAAACTATACGTAAAAAAAACAATGTTTGACTGCTAAATATTGATAAGTACTTTAAAAGGGTTAACGTTATAAGTTCTGCTCTGCCTTGCGTAATAACAAAATAAACTGAATTATGAACATCAATCAGTCTTCATTACAATGGAACATGCATTTTTTATATTTTAAATCAAAAGAAATTAGTAGGGTTTTTATCAACCCAATGTTGTCATTCTTATTTTAGATATATACTTAAAAGAAATGTAAACTCCATCTGCAACTTCTCTTTCAATTTAAAATTTCACTTTGGTGACAAGCTTACATCACGGCCGGCACATGTCTGTTTCTTTACAAACTTCGGCAAATCGGCACGCGAGCGCGCTGAAGCCCGCCGCCCCGCGCCCCGCGCTATGCGTCCCTCGTGAACCCCGAATAGGCCCCTCAGATACCGTACCTAGTGCCCGTTTAAGGATATTTAAGAGACGCAAGATTGTTGTCACGAAAAAATGATAAAAACTTTACAAATTAAGTACGATATTCAATGGACACGATAAGATCAGTGAACTGAACTCAAAGTATACGTGGTAAATTATACGCTGAACACTAGCGCCCTCCAAATTTCAGTCGGACGATGGCGGAACTATATTATACGCTAAAAGGCATTGTAGTGATGAAATTACGTCCATGGCAATTTTTCGCCCATGCATTCTAAGGATGATAAGGGACCCTTGGGCTAAAAATGAGGGTCGGTCAATCTTGCGTCCGTATTCCGGACGCACAAAGTCAGTCGGACGCAGCATCATCGGTAAATAACGCCATATAGGACGCAACATGTCCTTCAAGATGTAAATATATATATATATATATATATATATATATATATATATATATATATAATTCGATTGAACTTTTTCATCAGACAATCAGGTGATTCAAGCCCTGGGGGGCAACTCTCTAACCCCGAAGTCCATAGTTTCGGGTAAAATCGTGCTGTCTTTCATTTTTAGTGCGGGTTCGGGACTAATCGTAAGTCCTTAGGTGATACGGAGTGGGATACTCCTGGAACTAAGCACAAAACTACGGAATTCGGGCTTAGAGAGTAGGGCCCCTGCAATGTCCTAGCCAAACTCGAAACAACTTTACAAAACATGGAATAGGGAATGTGTACGCAATTTTTTTATTTATAAAATGAATTACGAAGCTCCAGTAAACACTCTAGTATATCTTCATCAGCGATGAAGTTATAAAGCTTCAAAGATTACTTTTAGAACGAGAAGTCCGACATGTAATTTGACGTCACATTACGTGACTTCTATACATCTGCCATAGAAAACAGCGTTTTCGCGAGAGGGACAGATATATTTGTTTAAAATAATTATATCTCGTTTGTTTTTCGAGCAATTTTGATTCTATTTCCACTGTTAGTAATATATTTTTGCATATTTTTAGATAAAGTTTAGTTTTAAGATAGTAATTTTTTTTTTTAATGCATATTTCCTATTAATACAGCTCAATTCATCAATCACAAGCTACTTTCATCTTTGACAACATTGCCCCATTACGTAAATAAAACATGGTTGCCGTAACCATCTGTAGCCGCTTAACCTATTGCAGTCATGGTAAAAGTAAAAATAATATGGTATGCACATCAAGTGATATTATTAACGTTGCCAAATCTTACTGAGATTAGAACAACCTGTTAATTGTAGGGTATTCACGGTTGTGATTTGAACTTTGGGTTGGTCTAAGTCGTAGACGACGCAGAAATATCAATAAAAAATTTACTACAGTTGTAAAAATTGAGTTGGCAATAAAGAGCCTGTAGACGGCCAGATGGTTGATGGGGCAGACTGTGTTAGAGTGGAGAACACGTATGGGCAAAAGTAGTGTGGGACGACCTTTTTTTTTGGGGGATGGGAAATCATCAAATGACTTCTCCCGCTCTGGGCGGAGCGGGAGGGAGTGTCAGACTTTTATTGACTAAAACCCATCCAGTTCCTTCATTGCTCTTTGTGTTCCGGAGCCGCGGTGTCTTTTTCGAATAGTCCCGCAACTCCGGCAGTGTCGTGGGACGCCCTGCAGCATGATGGATCGATGATTTAAAGAAGGTGGCTGCGTACTGCTTAAGGCCGGGATGGTTGGAGCTCTTTGAGGGAGTCTTAGGTTCAGCAGTGAATAGCAGTTGGCTGATTGATGATGAATGATGAGTAAAAAGCCAATATCATGCCACGTCAGAACAGATTTTAGAATCATCGCCTGAGTATTAAATCACCTGGTATAGCAAATACCCATTTGTAGTTCTGAGCATTTAACATCAGGTAAACATGTGGCCCATATACCCTTTGATCGTCAACGTAATTCTTCGCAAATCAGAAAATCGCTCATCAATCTGCTAAACTGATTCAAATGGATCTTGGTACAGAGATAGATAGGCCCTTGGAAACTGTAGGCTACTTTATTGCATAACTATAAAAGCTCCATATTGTAATCAACAAAACTGAATAAGTTTACATCTTAGACCACACATACTTAAATAATATAACATGCCAGTTAATTAGACCCACCTCTGAACATTATGACTCGTTACCTTTGACGTTCGGTCATAACATACCTACGTATTTCTTTCTATTCTGCACAGATATTTTTGAACTATGGATCAATAGTCTATGTAGGTAGGCGTGTTGGCAGACGTTGTAAATATTTAAAAGTTCGTCAGTACCTTAGGGTCTGATGAGTGTGTTGAAATTATATGGCGTAAGATCCGATTGTAATCTGAGGATAATGTATTTTTTTAGGGTTACGTATTCCAAGGGTAACCAACGGAACCCTATTACTAAGCCTCCGGTGTCCGTCCGTCTGTCTGTCTGCCAGCGGGCTTTATCTCAAGAACCGTAATAGATCGACGGTTGAAATAATCACACAGTGCGTATTTCTATTGCCGCTGTAACATCATCATCATCTGCCTAGCATTTTTCCCAACTATATTGTGGTATGCTGCTAGACAAACCGAATTCATCTGAATACTAGTATTTTTTAACTTTTGATAGGCACGCGTTTCCCTACTACATCACCTGATGGTAAGCGATGATGCAGTCCAAGATGAAGCACGCTTGCCTAGAAGTAACCTATTCACTCTTGACTTAAAGAATCCCAGGTTGTAGGTTGAATTGCCGCTATAATAACAAATAATAAATATTAAACGGCGCTACCATACAAGAAACGTGTTTTATCGATTAATGTACAGAGCCTTTGGTTTGAGAGTTTGACTCGCACTTGGCCGGTTTTTATTTATAAATATCGATCAAGATAAGATGTTCTTTGTTCAGAAATCAATCATTATCACGTCAAGTGTGAAGTTCCTATGCTCTTATATTTAGGCCGTTCCTTCCGGAATTTAAGGTCATGGTCAATATTTAAAGGGTAAATTCTTGCCATTTTTAGGTCATGAGTTAGTTGGCATAATTTAAATAAAATTTAAAAAAAAACATCACCTGCCTAGCCTTTTCCCAACTAATTGGGGTCGGGTTCCAGTCAAACCGGATTTAGCTGACTACCAGTATTCAAAAAAAAAATGTAACAAAAAAAAACCTTTTAATTCAAATATTTTCAATAGTTTTGCCAGCTACATTTACATTTGATTTCTACAAAATTAATATTTGAACACGCATTCTTTGATTTCTGGTGCTCGAGTTCATTCTTCTATTTACAACTGGGATGGATAAATGTCTCCGACATAGATTTTTGCCATATTACGGGGTTTACGTAAAGGCTGACAATACGTTACATTTGTAACAAAATGACATAACTCTCTTTTTTAAATGGGAAATCATCAAATAACTTCCATTACATAGAGCCCACCCGTGTCTCTCCAAATGCCCTTTGCAATTGGTAATTAGTTCGAACTTATTCCGCAATTTCACATATCGCCTGTCTTGCTTATTAAATAGGCTCTACGTCACTGCAATTCAATGGTCACTGGCCCAGTTCAAAAGGTCATCTCGGTCCATCAAAAAATCCCCATTCCAGTTGCTTACTCTCAAGTAAATTAATTGGCTAAAGTTTAACAAACCATAAGACCACACATGGATGACCACGTAATCTTTTAATCCGTATAATGTTGTAATACATAAGCAATGTCAATTTATAGAGCTTTAAGTATTTTCGTTTGCGATATAAGGAGGTACTTGAGGTGGTTCATTTGTATTAGAAATATTTTTTGTGAGTAGGCTTTGGTTGTGAAATTAGTGTTAATGATGACTGTCGAGTGTAAAAGTGTGTGCAGAAATTTACACGTTGCGTTAATAAAAAAGAGATGAAAATGAACTCCGTTTTAATTATTAGTTTTTAAGTGAAATCACGTTGTGATGAAGTACCATTTGAATTTAGCGCGATCAATGTTTAGTAAAATGTAAAGCTCTATTTTAATAAACTATTTTCCTTTAATTGTCTTTCTTCATTGAACATATTGTATTCTTAAACGGAATCTGACAAAAGGATTTTTTTTGTAGAACTCTAGTATTTGTACCCTAGCTAGTAGCAGTATTTTAATGAAACACATCACGCATCGCCGTTATAATTTACGAATGAACCACATAATTTGATCCTTCTTTTTTACAAGGTCGTCATAGTTTATTAAAACCAATTTAAAACATTTAAAACCACTCCACCATAAATAAAATAACGGTATTTCAAACAGTAGTACAATATATATTTAACGTACGTGAAGATGAAGAGATCAAATTATGTGTACTTGAACTATTTAATTTAAGTATGGTTTAAGTTGTAAAGTTATGGTTTATCGCCTTTGAGGCCGATGTTAAGTGCTATCGATTCTGTATTGTATGTGTGAACAGAATCAATTATTTGGTTTATTTTTATTATACATGGTGTAGAATAAGTTGATGCGCAATATCGAAAAGATTGCTTTATTTTTTGTTGACATGCCAATGATTATTTGAGATGGTAAATGTTTCTGAAATATTTTTGACTCACGCTAAAGTAAAAATTAAATGACGTTTTCATTGCGTCGCGCATGTCTATTATATCATCATGTCTGTAATATTAATTTTTTGACAACGCGTTCTCATAAAAATTGTTGTCTAAAAAATTGTCAACTCATCCTGGTCGCATTGTCGTGTACCTATTGTTTGTGAGACTTTAAT
Organism: Ceramica pisi; assembly: GCA_963859965.1. Classification (NCBI taxonomy): domain Eukaryota; kingdom Metazoa; phylum Arthropoda; class Insecta; order Lepidoptera; family Noctuidae; genus Ceramica; species Ceramica pisi. Next base: position 19,305,247 of record OY982543.1, read on the forward strand.
AAAATAAATAAATTTTGCACCGCCACTCCTTAGGAACAAAAAATACATACTAGCCAGTCACAATATAAATAAGCCATCTCTGGCTGCTACCTGTGTATTCGTAAAACCTCTAGTAGTATTATATTATCTGTGGTAAAACGTGTCATCGTTTATCCCTAAGGACAATATTTGAACAATAAGGCACTTTAAGCAAACGTGCATCAAGATTGAACAGGACATGCTGCTGGTTACTTTACGCACAAATCACACAGGCATTTACCTACAAGAATTCCGATGACATTTTCGGAACACCTTGTATCGAATCGATAAGTTAGGAATGCAGTACGCAGTCGCAACTGGAGACGTGTCCGTGGATCACGAGCGTCGATCACGCGTCGATCTAGATCGCATCGATTATCAATGTCGAATGTTATCATAATGGTCTTGATTGGCGCTTGCGCAGAAAGTTAATCAACAATTAGGCAATTGGCTGATGAAGTTGTTAATGATGATTTTGTAGAGAGCAATTTTAAGGGTTCTATAGGTCGAAGATCATCACGGTTTGCTGATGAATTGCTGGTTGAAAATTTTAAAAAGTATGATGACACAATGATAGTGATTGTAACCAATAAATGACTTTTAGATTCGGGCGCGATCGCATAGGGCAATTATTTTGCAATTTGATGTTGGTTATGCGCCAAATTAATTTCAATTGGCTGAAATGCCTATTGCATGCGGGTAAATAGACTTTATATTTAAATAACTAAATAAAGTAACTATTCCGTGATATTTTGAATGAGACATGTTTCTTGTCTTGAAAATTTTATTGGCTACTAAAATCGTAATAATATTCTATCTATCTACTACTATATTTATATTTTCTATACTAATATTATAAAGAGTTTATAATATTAGTTTAGAAAATATAAATTAAGTTTGTGAGTTTGTGTGGTTGTAGGGGGTAATCTTTGGATCTACTGAACCAATTTTGAATTCATTTTACCATTAGAAAGCCATTTTAAAGGTTTTTAAAGGTTTCGTGCGTGTCAGACTCTTGTTGAATTATCCCACCCGTGTTCCTTCAAATGCTCTCTGCGTTCCAGGGGGGCTACTCTCTAAGCCCGATGTCCGTAGATTCGGGCTTAGTTGCGGGCGTATTCTACTCCGTATCTCCTACGGGCTTACGATTAGTCCCGAATCCAAACTGTAAATGAATGACAACACAATTCGACAGTAACTTTCGAATCGTGTTGTCATTAATTCTTAGTGGTAAGATAATACGGAGTAGAATACGCCCGCAACTAAGCCCGAATCTACGGACATCGGGCTTAGAGAGTAGCCCCCCTGGAACGCAGAGAGCATTTGAAGGAACACGGGTGGGATAATTCAACAAGAGTCTGACACGCACGAAACCTTTAAAAACCAGCCAAGTGCATGTTGGTCACGCACGAAAAGGTTCCGAAGGATTCTCATTTTAGTGACATGTTACTTTAAAATATTAGACTTTTACAACGTGCATTTTTTTTTTCAAAATGTTTGGCTCAGTAGTTTCGGAAATAATGTTATTTTTTAGAGTTCCGTATCTAAAAGGTAACCAACAGAACCGTATAACTAAGCCTCCGCTGTCCGTCCATCCGTCTATCCATTCGTCCGTCTGTCTGTATGTCAGCGGGCTGTATCTCAAGAACCGTAATAGGTAGATAGTTGAAATTTTCTCAGATTGTGTATTTCTATTGTGTATAACAAAAAGTAATAAAAATCAAGGTTTCGGGACCCCTTTGTGTGGAAGTCCGACTCGCACTTGGCTTCTTCATATTTCTCAAATAAGTTCAAAAATATTTATTTTGAAATTAAGTATAATATAAATTCAAACCCTTAATAAACTAACTATTTTTAAATTTTTCTAAAATGTGTACCAAGTTTCAACAGAATTGGCCCCGTACCTTCGGAAAAAACATGGCTGTGACGGACAGACAGCCAGACAACTCAGGGATCCTACAAGAGTTCCTATTTTTACGGAGGTTCGGAACTCTAAAGACCACACAGTGATATAGATAACCCCTACAGCTATAAAAACATCTTATAGCAACTCCAAGTCAATACATCAACGAGTATCATTTGTCCGAAACATCGATCAGCCGCTGACAATTGAAATAGTGACAGGTCGTTAGCACTATGATGTACGACAATGACCCGACTTTACTCGAGTGATGACAATCATTGTGTAAGTTGTTATCACGACTCGTTACATAAGATTTAATATCGTGTGACTTGGTTTGGTAAATAGAGGGAAAGTGTTTTATGTCTTTGTTAGGCGGAAAATTGTCTTAAAAATGAATAAATAAATTAATAGTAAAAGACTTTTTTTTACTGTAAACTGTTGAGGAGTTGCTTCATCTCGTGCCAACCCAAGATTTTTATAAGGTAATTGTTATTATATAAAAAAAAAAACAGCCAACTGAGTGTCGGACTCTCATACGAAGGGTTTTTTCGGTTTCTAATACGGATAAACAAAAAAAAAACACGTTTCTTGCATGGGAGCTTCCTTTAGTTTTTTATTTAATTTAATATTTATTAAAAACAATCACAAAAAACACTGAAAACGACTGAGCTCGCGGACGGACAGACAGGCGGACGGACAAGTGCCGACAACAACCTGATGTGCACTTTGCAAAATGTGTACTTCTCAAAATGACTGTGAATTTTATTACAATGGGATTAAATAAAAAGTTTGCTCACAATATTTTTTTTTTTGAATTATTTTGCACGATTCTTGTCACGATAACAGTAGTTTGCAAAAAGTAATCAAGTTCAGGAAATGTTTCAGTACGCGTCACCTATATACATGTAAAAATTCAGCTTTCTACGACCAGAAGTTTCGGCTGTGTCTGATAGTCACTCACTCACGAAAGATTTACATTAAATTGATAGATAACACCAAAATCCGTATTATGAAAAGTTATTGAACACTTTGTTATTTCAAAAGCTCAAACAAAAGTTTTAACTCATTACTAAAGCAAAATGTCGACAGCGCCCTCTAGTCACGACAATGGAAACTTGAACTAAGTTTCACAACAATCTCCTTAGAGAACAGCCAGTAGGCTTTGCACTATGAATAATATGAGCATTTTGTTGCAGTGTCGATTCGATCAGATTGTAGATCGGTTAGTACGTCAGCAGGTCACGAGATGGCGCTATCCATTCTGACGTAACTCAAATATTGCGTATACGCAGTCACTTGTTTTGTCTTTATGTACGCTTAATTCGAGTCGATTCTTCGAGATCGAATACTTTCAAAAGTGAGTGGGATAAGCTGTATCGGTCACCTCTTAGTTTCATAGTTTACGGATAGATGGAGTTAGTAATCTACCGCTCGGGTAGGGAAAAGTAGGTATCACTATCACTACATATTTTAAAACAAAGTCTTCCGCCGCGTCTGTCTGTCTGTTCGCGATAAACTCAAAAACTACTGCTCCGATGTTCATGCTGTTTTCACCAATGCATAGAGTGGATCTTGAGGAAGGTTTTATAATATAATTTGTCAAGTGGGTGAAGTCACGCGTATCAGCTAGTGTAAAATATGTTCTATCTACGTGTGTTTTTTGGCTTTATTTGTTCTGTGAATCAAAAACGACACTATTTCAGTCCTAATTTTATTTTATCAGAGCAGTGGTAAAACATGAACTCTTATTGCGACAATAGCTAGGAGAACAAAGGAAATCGATGGGTATATACCTAAAGATAATAAAAGTAGATTTTTCTGTAAATAGCTGAATAGAAAAAGCCATTATTATCTACTGCATAAGAACAAAAACTTGCCCTTTTGAAATTTAAGGTCCCCAAGAGCGGATTTCACCAATAAAACTTATCGCGATCAAGCTGCGTTCCAGAGTTGTCAGCGTCAATATTCTATAGAAAATAAAGATACTCAAGCGGCTTTCAGCTTGAGTGCTAGAGTGTTATGGATACGTTCACACTGTACTGTACTATAAGGTTATTGACAATATTGTTGTGATATGAGCTATATACTCTATAATATATATTATAGCGTAGTCTGAAAGCAGCTTGACTGCTCGTAAGCGTAGTTCATAATGATGCTGATCGCGTTCAGTTTCAGATTGATGAAATCCGCCCTTACAAACTATGCATAATTGTCTCAATGAAGTACAAGTTTATATTACACAGGTCCTTACGCAAGCACATATTTATCCCGTAGAGACTTGTGTGTGATTTTGTTTTATAGGCCAGTATTTCCCAATCTTTCTTGACCTGGGATCACTTTTATTTATTCGTTTTTAGAAGCCCAGTGCCCAAAAAAATACGTATGTTAATCGAAACATAAACTTATACCTATCACAAAAGGTAGCTTACCACTCCTCAATAATAATTATTATCTAAAGATTTTCCACAGAAAACACCACAATCTTATTTTATCGAAAGTTCAATCAATCAAATCGTTTATTGCAATCCATAATGTACATATACAGGTGGTAAAGTGAATAAAAATAGAAACAATTCTGGACCCTGTCGGGCACAGCTAAACTTTAAAATATTTAGGAGAGAGGAAGAGCGCTTTAAATACTTGCTTGCTTTTAAATTAGCATCTGAAAACAGTGACAATTTGAGCATTTCTAGGACTATAATTTAGCTCTTGTGTACTACAGGTTGGGAGCCAATGATCGAGGCAAATTAGTAAGATCGCATTAAGGAGTGCTGTAAAATGGACGAGCATAACCACGGAATTAAATTCATCCACTTGACTTTTAGCAGTTTTGCATAATAAGCATAATTCGATCCATATTATGGTACTCCTTGAGCTTTGAAATTAAACCACACCTCTATCGTAAAGACTAATTCGAAATTTGATTTATTGTTTTACTACTTAGACATACTACATAGACGTTTATTTTTAGGGTTCCGTACCAAAATGGACTAAGAGACTAAGGGCGGATTTCATTAATCTGAAACTGAACGATCAGGTCAGCTCAGACCAATAAAAAAGTAGACTGTCAGTGTCATTATTTTCTATGGAATATTGACTGTGACAACTCTTGAACGCATCTTGTCTATTCGTCTGTCACAGCAGGATATGTCAAGAATTTGGAAAGTTTTAGATGACTTTTGCTCAACGTTTTTGCAAATAAGAAAAAAAAAAAATATTCATATAATTTGCGCAACACTGACTGAAAGGGTTTCTTAAACATTCAAAGTGGTGCTACTAGGCCATGAGGGGTATCATAAAAAAGAGTGCTATTTGCACATTCTCAAACATTTTTTAGGCCGCTTTGTTTTCGACTTTTGACGAAAAATATCTCCGAAGTTTACACAGAGAAAAATCTGAAATTATTTTATACGATACAATTACAATTATCAAGATTACAGGAAAAATAAAAGGATGTCTCCAAATAGCACACTTTTTAGGGAATCATCAACAAAAACGCTGGTCTAAACTGCAATATACACCGCAATTTATAATTTTACAATTTTTTTTAAACGACCTCCACATTTGCATGTTATTCGCATAGCGTTAAAATCCGCATACACGGAACACTTTGATGGTTTTACTGTTGCGGTTTATGACACGGTTTTTGGTTCCTGAACCAGATTTCAGCATGTCCGAAAAACAGTTTGTTTTACATTGAAATGTTATACTAAAAGAACAGCTTAGTGTAATGTTTAGAAAACTTTTTGGCAAGGGCGAGGTGTTCCATAATGTAATTTTCCTTGCAATTTTCTTTTAAAGGAAAACATAAGGAGATATAATTTAATTTTATCATCATCATTTCAGGCGAATTACGTCAACAGCTGGACGAGCCTCATCAAGCGTAGCCACGTCGACCGTTTCTGTGTTTCACGCATCCAGGAGATTCCCACAGCTCTCACCAGATCGCTGGTATTTCCTGTAGAACTCCTTCAAATGCTGCGTTTTTTGTTAAACCCTCGGCACTCTTGAACCTCTGGGCTGCATAGGCCTTGCATTCTTCTTAATATTCAAGCAATGTTACTCAATTGACTAGGCTTAGTTTGGAGTTTAAAAATAAAAAGAGCTAGAGGAGAAGCAAGGTTACCCACAATATTAATTATTTATTTATTTAATTAAATTTAATAAAAGAAAAAAAAATATTATGATGAGTAAATCCTAATATATAAAATTCTTCCGTTACTGAGTGAATGACAGACAACGCACAGCCAAAACTACTGGTCGAAGAAAGCTGAAATATGGCATGTAGGTTCTTTGGGGAGTGTGCACTAAGGGAGCTGTCCGTCTGTCTGTCATCAGGCTGTATCTCAAGTCATTCGCCTAGCCTTTGCCCATCTATACTGGGGTCGGCTTCCAGTCAAAACGGATTCAGCTGAATACCAGTATTTTATGTGGAACGGCTGCCGACTTAACCTCCACAACCCATTAACTGGGTAACACGGTACTCCTTGGTCTTTCTGTTGCCGTTATAACAACAAAATAATAAAAATAAAATTAAAGGAGCAAAGAGGGCTGTTTTTTTCAGTTTATCTTATGAAACCCTTTGTGTGAGAGTGCGACTCGCACTTGGCCGATTTTTTCAAGATCTAATCTAAGCTTTGCTCTAGATGAAGCAACTCAATTTACAGTTAATGTGCCCTGGAGAGTGTAGGGGAGCACTAAGACAGAATTACCCAATTTTCCTGCAGGACCAGGTTAAAGCGGGATATAAGTCTGGCCAGATAAAAGCGGGATATAAGTCTGGCCAGATAAAAGCGGGATATAAGTCTGGCCAGATAAAAGCGGGATATAGGTCTGGCCAGATAAAAGCGGGATATAAGTCTGGCCAGATAAAAGCGGGATATAAGTCTGGCCAGATAAAAGCGGGATATAAGTCTGGCCAGGTAAAAGCGGGATATAAGTTTGGCCAGATAAAAACGGGATATAAGTTTGGCCAGATAAAAGCAGGATGTCTGGCCATATAAAAGTGGGATATATTAGTCAGGCCAGATAAAAGCTGGATATAAGTCTGGCCAGATAAAAGCAGGATATAAGTCTGGCCAGATAAAAGCGGGATATAAGTCTGGCCAGATCAAAGCTAGTTTTTACATATTTGTCTTGAAAACCCTGCAATAAATCAATCAATCGATTTCAATACCTACTCGATTGACTGATGAAATCAATAATTGCGAATTATTCAACACTTCAATAACGTATGGGAACTCGATTAGTATTTTAATTGAAATAACTCAAGAAATCAGCCATTAATCTTAATGTTCTAATTTGTCTGATATTATTTATAAGCGTTGCGAGGTATTTATGAGTCGTATCATCTTGTTATTTCCGGTAGGAATCATAAGCTTGACTCAAAGAGTATAATGGAGAGGGCAATGCTTGGGGTTTCCTTGTGTGATCTAATCAGGAATGATGATATATATGATGATGATGATTTTTGGGGCCGAGTCATCCGCGTCCGTAGGAGAATACCCTTCAGCGAATCCCTACACGTGGTCCTCGGGTGGTGCTAAACAGGTGACACTAACCGCCTCCGTGGTCTAGTGGTTATACCACCTGATTCAGACCCAAAGGTCCCGGGTTCGATTCCCAGCGGAGGCAAATTTTTTGCTCGGTTTGGTTGGTGGTAGGACTTGTTGTTCTAAGTCCGCCTGGCAAGCTACCACCATCATGTCTAAGTCTGTCGCCATAACAATTATGTTAACAGCATTGTTGTGTTCCGGCAGTTGCAGGTATGATAGCCAGTTCCTCTGTGTAAGAGGATTCCGGGTGAAACTCGATTCCATCTTTGGCCTAATCATCACTTTCCATCAGGTGAGATTTGGGCCAAGAGTTTCCCCGTTTTGTATAAAGAAAGATATCCGCAAGAGAACCAAGGTTACTGACATAGCTCGTAGGATCACTAAACTAAAGTGGCAGTGGGTTGGGCACATTGCTCGCAGAACAGATGGTTGATGGGGCCGCGTACTGGAAGTTGGAGGGCCTCCCACAACACAGTAGTACATCTGGCAGGTAGCCGATGGATGCGAGATCCACAGAACCGGTTGTTGAAGTGACCCTTGGGCGAGGTCCATGTACAGCAGTGGGCGCGTCTTTCCCCCGATATCATGATGATGATGATGACCATAAGCTCGCGGTCCAAGATGCTGGAATCTTTTTCTCCAAGTCCAAGATGCTGGAGCTCATGTGTGTGAGTGGAAATTATATTTATTTTTCCTACTCCTCCGCTGTACTCTTCTGATTAATTTCGTTGCGAGATCCAACACAGTTGAATCGTTTCTCCGGGACTCGTCGGGTTTAATTAGCTCGGCTTTTTTCTGGTGGTCGCCACTGTTGATTCTGGCTTTCAGGAGTTACAGTGGTTGGGAATGTGTCGCGGGTTTGGTTCCAGAGCTCATGAAACTTCATTGCTTCAGCAATTTTCTCCTCTGCTACATGCGAGGAAATACAGTGCTATCCTCAGAAGTTCCAGTTTTCAGGTTGTTAAATTTTAGGAGTTAAAGTGGTTAGAAGAGCTGATAAAAATGTGAAATTTTAAGCCGCGAAACTGTTATTATTATCATCCTCGTGCCTTTATTTATTTGGATACAATTTAATGCCTTATTTATGAGGAGCTCGTGGCTAAATAATAACAGTCGCACAGGTTGATCTTCAAGGTTAAGCAACGCTTGTCGAGGTTGGTCTGTGGACGGGTGACCATCTTACCATACCAAGTTTCCTCCATGACGATGCGAATGTGAAAATTAGTGGAATTGGCACTAATACTAGTTAAGACATCAGCACAATATACCCATTCACTTCCTGAATGTAAACCATGACTCACTATGATACATCTACCTGGATCCCTGCTGACATCCCAAACACAGACGTAGACGTACACACATGCATCTAGCCGCAAATCTCATGAATGTACTCTAAAATCTGCATTGTTTTGCCATGTTGTAACTTGTTACAGACCGCCTATTATATTCTTGCCGGATTTTTGATTATAAAGAGGCAAAGATTACGTGGTAGAGGTGGAAAGTTGAGTTTTGGTAGTTTTGTGGCTGCGGTGTTGTTTACTCTGTGAGGCAAATGAGGCTAATGGTAATTTTGTATTTAATTATGAAAATAGATAACAATTATGTTATAAATTGCTTCCCCTTTTAAAAAAAAAACTTGCCCTTTTTATTGAAGTCAGGTAAAATTTATGTTACATATATATAAAAAGTCTAATCTTAAAATCATCTTCGATAAAAGTAACATGATAAAAATAGATGGGAGCAAGCCGCGATAAAGAGCTATTAATTTAATAAGCCAATATTTTTCAAGTAAATGTGTACTGAGCTATAATTTCGAATAAAGCAGTTTTATCAGATTATACTTCATTACTTGAACCAAGTTTTCAAATTACACTCTCAAGCTTTTTGCACCCAAGCCTTGGCGTACCAAGTTATTGTGAATAAATATTCCTAACTTCTAATAACAAAATGTCACCGCATCACCTTTCGTTCGATCAATCAATGTGGATCTCCATTAATCTAATCCAATCAAAATAATGTCAGTCAGTTGTCGGTCTTGTCATTATGAGTACATTATGGAAATACGGAACCTTTAATGAACTGGGCTTTCGTAAATGTCACATATGAGGCTGCTGTCTATCGAATTATTATGGTCTTCTAGATTTTGCTATGTAGTAAAATGTCATGGGTTTTCAAATAAGGTTGTGCTCGTTTTGCTGAGTTTTTTAGTATAGATATTATCTATATAACTATTAATTTACGTAGACACTATGAATAAATCGCTGCTACATACCACTACTACTAGACCACTGACCACTGAGTTTGAGATCTTGGGTTTGATCCTGGAAAGAGTGAATTGTCATTGAATTGTTTCATCTGAAAACAATATTCTTAATAGAGATACGGATTTAGATTATTGCTCAATTGATGGCAATAATTATTCCCGTATTGTATGAGACTTAAAGATTATAATATTGGTTAAAATAAATTTACGCCTACTATTTCTCACATGTTTTTGTTTCTGTTCAGATGTTCGTATAAAAAGTTTGAATGTTAAAATTAAAAAGTCAAACTAAAATAAAATATGAATTCACGTCTGCTCAGAAACTTTACTCTTTGCCAGGGTGAAGGCCACCTATTCATTTTTTTGAGGTCACCCGCAATGTCTGCCGATACCATCTCGGTAACCAGGGAAATGTTATGATCAGAAAACAATTGAGATGTTAAGACATTGTCTGATATTTATGTGTCGTTGTTGAACCGAGATTGTAATGATAGCCTTGTGTTGTTAAGAGGTAATTATATGTGGATAACTCGTGAAATCAGAGTGTTAATTCTACTATTTAACCGACTTCCCAAAAAGGAGGAGGTTATCAATTCGGTTGTATGCTTTTTTTTTTTTTTTTTTTTTTTTTTTTTATGTTTGTTACCTCATATCTCCGACAATTATGAACCGATTTGAAAATTTTTTGTTTTATCTGAAAGGATATACTTGCAGATTGGTCCCATTTAAATCATATCAAAATCGGTTACGAACTTTGGATTTTAAATCGAAATAGCTGGAATTTGACTATTTAGATGATTCTTTGATGATCGAAATTGCGTATTTTGCTTTTCTGCGATTTTGGAGTGGTGTTGTTAGGTGTAGGGCACCACTAAAAAGTGAAAAATAAAAATCTTTTTACAAAAAAATACAACCGACTTCCAAAAAAAAAACACTACAAAGTAAAAAATAACTTTAATTTCGGAAGTCGGTGTCAAAATACGAAGAAACTAACAAAAACACCGACTTCCGAAATTAAAGTTATTTTTTACTTTGTACTGTTTTTTTTTTGGAAGTCGGTTGTATTTTTTTGTAAAAAGATTTTTTAACGTACACATTCACGTCTGAGTCGCAATCTATCAAATTAAATGTCTTAATTTCTATACAATTTTGCAACTGAGATGCTAATGTGAATGTTGCTAAAAAGATAGTAGAATAATGAGGTCAAGGGGATGTCAGGGCTGGGACTGTGGTCCCAGACTCCACTTACATTATTTTTGAGTGGTACTTTGAGACCACAAGAAAACTGAAGTAAAGTACAGTTAACAAAAAAAGCTCTTGATTCAAGGGACGTTACTAAAAACATTTCTGCTCTTTTTTATTCAAAGTTTTTTGGCTGACCGTATTTTTCCTAGACATAGGTACTTTTGTTTATTTTAATTGTGGTCCCAAAGTACAACTCAAAAATAGTATTGGTGTAGTCTGGGACCGCGGTCCCGGTCCTGAAATCCCTTCGACCCTAATAATGGCCCTCTGTTCCTCCATATTGCTTAAATAATGATGCAGTGATTAAGTACCGATTTTTTTATAATTTATGAATCCTATGCAAAAAGTTTTGTTAACAAAGACACAAACGCAAGCGGAAATGAAAAGGTGATTATCCTTTTGATTTTTTTGCGTTGATGTCTTTTGCGTACAATTTTTTTTGTATTTTAGGTCCTATTCAGAAAGTTGTAGAAACTCTTGATTGTTTTTTTAACCGACTTCCCAAAAAGGAGGAGTTTATCAATTCGGATGTATGTTTTTTTTTTAATTTTGTTACCTCATAACTCCGAAAATTTTGAACTGATTTGAAAAATTCTTATTTTATCTGAAAGGATATACTTGCAGATTGGTCCCATTTAAATTTTATGAAAATCGGTTTCGAACTTTGGATTTTAAATCGAAATAGCTGGAATTCGTCTACTTGGATGATAGTTTTGTATCATCCAAGTAATCGAAATTGCGTATTTTGCTTTTCTGTGATTTTGCAGTGTTGTTGTTAGGTGTGGGGTAACACTAAAAGTGAAAAATAAAAAACTTTTTACAAAAAAACACAACCGTCTTCCAAAAGTCGGTGTCGGTTCCGAAGTCGGTTTCGGTCGATATTTTGTTGTAAAAAGTTTTTTTCTAGCCCTAGAAGCCTAATCTATTTCGGAAGTACACAAAGCCTTAATATACGTCTCAGAGGCGTACACATATAAAAGCCCCTATTTTAGGTATATTATTTAATTATTATTTTTATTATTAAGCAGAAACTTGAATTTGGAATATAAACTAAAAATAAAACAACACTGTTATTAATTATAACTATAATCACAGTTATTTATTACAACAAATGAACAATATGCATAAATTGGAACAATAAAATTAACTTCTTCAAAATCAACTAAAACATATATTATTTTTTTAGAATATCAATTTTTTTTTACGCTAATTATTTATTCTTAGATCAAACATTACAACTAATCAGACTTTAAAAGACTTGCTTAACTTTAGGAGCAGTCTACACATATATCAACCTTGTGCTCGCCACACACAGATTTTTTACATTTATAACACACCAATTTTGACATTCTCTTTTTTTTATAAGAGCAAAAGGAGCAGTATTTACATTTCTTTGGGTAGGGTTCTTCTTCTTGATTTTCATTATTTGAATCTTTAGGTTTATCAAGAATTTGGCTTATATTTTCACGTAAAGATCGATAATCTGGTCATCCTCAACTTCGGAATCTGAATCTTCCTGTGAAGGATTGTCTTCCTCGTTCAAAATTGCAAAAATATCGTCTTCGTCTAATATATTAGACCGTGACATATTTATACCTGATACAACGCCGAAAAAAGATATAAAATAAACGAAAAACAAACAAAAGTAAAATCACTCAATCTTAGTTAAAAGTTACACAAAGCCTAAACATACGTCTCGCAGGCGTGCAACACTTCAATAAATCAAAAATGGCGGGACTTACCTTAACGATACGGGCACAGTCCTCTAGCTCCCGTCGGCCACTGAGGTAACAGAAGCGCACCACGCGCTAGCTTCAACCGTTAGAAAGAAACAAACGATATTCGAATGCGTGTACGCCTCGCAGGCGTAGATTAGGCTTCTAGGGCTAGATAGGTATTATTACTTTATATTGAAACGTATTAGGCGTTACTTTTTAATTTTTTGGATGGAGGAATGGATGGAAAATCATCAAACGACTCTTTCCACCCAGGGTGGAGCGGAAAGGAGAGTCAGATTCGTACTGACTATAACCCATCCGTGTTTCTCCTACTGCCCTTAACGTTCCGGGGCCACGGTGACTATTTCGAATAAATTCAGCAAATCTGGCAGGCACTGTCCATAATGGACACCGTCACTTAAGCTGACAGGTATGGGTTTGCTCTTGACTCTAGTCTTGGTCAGAGATGACAGAGACAAAGTCTACGATGGAGCGAGCTTACCCAGAAGTTGAAAAGATTAGGGTTGTAAGCATTCGGAAACACAGACGCAGGCAAAGAGTTCCACTCCTTTGCTGTGCGCATTATGAAAGACGCTTGGAAGCGCTTAGTGCGAGTTGATGGAATAGCAACAAGGTAGGGATGGCAAGTTGCAGTGCGTCTAGATGTCCGATGGTAGAAGGGGGCTGGTGGGATGAGGTCGTGGAGTTCCTGGGCACATTCTCCGAAGTACAATCCTTGCGGCGATGAGCCAAGCTGTGTAGCTTGGCATCCACCAGTTTTACGTCGCCAATGAGCCTCTTAGCTCTGCGTTCCATCGAGTCAAGCGCAGCAAGCTGATACTTAGCTGAGCCATCCCAAAGGTGGCTGCAATATTCCATGCAGGATCGGACTTGTGTTTTATAAAGAGTTAAAAGCTGCTCAGGCTTGAAGAATCGCTTCACCCTATTTAGGATGCCCAGATTTTTGGCCGCAGTTTGGTCTTTGCACTCAATAGTGGCGCCGAAGTTGAGACTGGATGACAGCTCCATGCCTAGGAGCTCGAGCCGATCAGTCACTGGAATAGATGCACCTCGAAAAGTAGGAGTTTGGTTGAAACATCTCCTTTTTGCGGTAAAGAGACACGCGTGTTTTGGTGGCGTTAAAAGAGACCAGATTGTCGTCACCCCACTGGGAGACAAGGCTTAAGGTCAAGTTTGTCCGCTCTACCATGGCCTCTCTCAAGGAACGAACTTCATCTCCGCCGGTTGTGGCGCCGGACAAGTATCTCTCTGTAACCGTACTGTCATCTGCGTACCCAACAAGACCAGGCTGAAGTAGGTCATTGATGTGCAGCAGGAAAAGAGTTGCAGAGAGAACAGACCCCTGAGGAACACCGGCATCAATAGCCATGAGGTCAGAGGAGCAGCCGTCAACAACTACTCGGATCGACCGTTCTCTGAGGAAGTCCGATATCCAGCTGCAAAAACCTGCTGGGATGCCATATGCAGGAAGCTTGCTGAGCAGACTTGCGTGCCAGACCCTGTCGAAAGCCTTCGAGATATCGAGAAACACAGCAAGTGCTTCGCCGTGTCTCTCGATTTTGAGGCGCGCGTGGAACATAACGCACCGTCGTCGACCCGGGCATAGGGGGCTACTTTTTAAGCTTGAAGTCCATAATTTCGGGCCTAGAGGCGGGCGTATTCTACTCCGCTTTCATTCTATTCACCTATAATTTTACCTTTTCTGCCGATATGCGTTAATGTTGATAAAAAACACCTTTTTATACTATTAAAGTATAAAGAGGTGTTTTTATCTACATTGGTGTTTACGTGACTCTTCAAGTTTCCAATGTTTTTGGTCTTTTTCAGAATGGACTCTTTCATAACGAATCCTATTACTATGACCATAAGAAGATGTGTTATATTTCGCTATTGCAAGGTCATTTCTAATTCAAAATGAACAGTAAAAGAAGATCAAACGTCAAACAAATCATTTTAAAACGACCAATTAATTACTCTAGATTTTTGAAGAGCTCATGAATAGCTATTAAACTAGTTTTTTTTTATCTAATCATTTTATACACCTGTATTAAGCAATAAGTTTCAAGTCTGTGTGAAGAAGACGCTTAGTTATGAGTTAGGTTTTTTATTGGTAGACTCACCCTGGACCACTCACACACACACACACCCGATGGTAAGCGATGGCGATGTCATCGATGGAGCGCGCTTGTCTGGAAGTAACCTGCAGTACAATTCTATAAACATGTCGAAGTGATAGTCAATCCATTCCATCAAGATGTAGTCACTTTTCGATCACTTCACCCAAGTCTTCACCTCGAATTGTTTACAGAATAGCAGGTTGTTCAAAATTGACTCCCGACAATTCCCCCATGTTGTAGCTACCAAAACACACATACAGAGAATTTCACTCCTTAACTGTATGCACAATGAAAGTATTCCCAAAGCCTCCCATTTAGGGCAGGTTCAGGATTCAATAAAAAAAAGCAACTAGTATTTCGACAACTGTATACTTATTCACATGAAGAATGCTGTTGGAGGCAACATGTACAGAACGATCTACAACGCAGAAGACCACATGGCTTAGCGTCATGTCGTATGTGGTCGCGATCCTTAGCAGCGAGGGAATGACGAATAAGAAGAAGATATACTTGTGCAGCCATATAACTGGCCTCTTTTACATCTTGGACGGTGCACGGTGGGCAAGAAAGGAGGGTTCGCATTTGCCGTGGACACTGGCACTGCGTTCAATTCCAGGATGTGCGTAAGAAAATAAATTGATGATTTTAATAACATTGAAACCGGTTGAAAACTAGAAACTGTAGTCGAAATACTGCATTACGACCGCACATCATCAATCTATATTAACAATATAGAGCTGAAGAGTTTGTTTGTTTGAACGCGCTAATCTCAGTAGCTTTGATCCGATTTGAAAAATTCTTTCAGTGTTAGATAGTCCATTTACCGAGGAAGGCTATAGGCTGTATATCATCACGCTAAAACAAATAGGAGAGGAGCATTAATGGAAAATGTGACGCAGACAAAGTTGCGCGGCTCAGCTAATATTATATAAAACTTACTTTACTGAGTTATTGAGTGACTGACAGACAATCCACTACCGAAACCGGTCGTAGAAAGCCAAAATGTGGTATGTAGGTCGTTCGAGAGTGTAGGAATGTAGAGGCACTAAGAGAGGATTTCCCGAATTTACAACGGGATATACGCGTTCGGAGTCGCGGGCAAAAGCTAGTCTTTACTATAATTACTAGATATAATCTATACTAATATTATAAAGAGGTAACGTTTGTTTGTAAGTTTGTATGTAGGGGGTAATCTCAGGAACTAATGCTCCGATTTGAAAAATTCTTTCAGTGTTATATAGCCCATTTATCGAGGAAGGTTATAGGCTATATATCATCACGCTAAGACAAATAGGAGCGGAGCAGTAACGGAAAATGTGACGCAAACGAAGTTGCGCGGGTCAGCTAGTCATTAATATAAATAAAAGGGCTTTTTACCATAATAGTATTGAGGAGCCGTGGCTACATAATAAAAAACCGCACGGGTCGATCTTCAAAGTTAAGCAACGCTTGCCAAGGTTGGTCTGTAGATGGGTGGCCATCTTAACATACCGAGTTTCCTCCGTGCCTCGGAAACGAGGCAAATGACAGCCGGCACCAACGGTTTAACGTGCGTTAAACATTGGTGCAGGCTGTCATTTGTAGATCTTTGGCAGTCGTTACGGACAGACAGAAGCCAGTTAATCTGACTCCAGTCTTTCCATGAAGTACCATATTTACCTAGTTAATGTGTTGTGAAGGTCTGGTAGGCAGCCGCTCCACGTAAAATACTGGTAATCAGCTGAATCTGGTTTAACTGGAAGCCGACCCTGCCAATCTGTTGGGAAAAGGCTAGGCAGATGATACCATAGTAGCATTAAAAACCAATTAACATCAGGATCTAACATAGACTAGACATCAATGCATAATACCACCACCACAATGATCTCGTTTATAATCCATTGAAGACTCATTAGTTCCGGATTGAAGACGTATTGGGACTTGTCGACCTCTGGGTAATAACTTGAGCATAATAATTACAATATAATTGCTAGTGTACGTATGTAATTTAATTAAAATATCGGAATTATGGATGCCCCAGGCTTGATGTGGGTGCTAGAGAGGTGGAGTTAGTGATAGGCGGAGCGGGAAGCGGTTTGAAAAGTGTTGTTTATTAAATTAACGATCCATTATTTTAGTGGACTTTAGCTGAGGACCTTTTCGAAATACTGTACTTTACGTCCGTCTGGGAGGAATAAACATTTTTTCTTTCTTTCTTTCTATTAATTAATCCAAAACTTATTTGCGCATCACTACGCATGCTGGGCTGGACTTTCAGACTGACCTGAAACTGTTGAGTATTTCTACCTGGAGTGACTGCCTGCTTGACATCTACTTTCATGTCTTGTCAAAGGGTACCATGATTAACTGGGTATCGCGATACCCTTTGACAAGAATGGTGAAGATATTTGATATGATTTACAGGTTCACTATCCGCACAGAAGACACGATGGAAAAACAATCAGGGAAGACCACATGTGGTTCATGGGACTGTGAACCATTTAAAATTATTTTCTCTTAATTGCAAACACACTTGTACAGTGATTACAATAAATTTTGTGTTTAGAATAATGCTTTATTAACACTGAAAATAGTTACATGAAATTAGACCACGGTCTCAATTGGTGATCATATCCGGGAACGAACGTGAAACCCAGCCTAACGATAAACAATATGACGGAGACATAAGAGGAAACGCGGGCGGAGAGACTTTGTTTGTAAATACTTAGTCTTAATTCGAGGTCTGGCTTTCGCCTCATTGAAGAAGGAAACCCTTCTTCAATATTGGACAGATTTAAGAAATATTTCATGAACTGAATAAGAAGTATATATTTTGTGTCGCTATGTTTTCTTTTTTGATGATATATTAAACGTAAAAGCACTAGGACCCTCAAAGCATGCTCAAAATTGTCCAATTAACTGCTGTCAAAAGAGCCTTACTGAACAAGTTTGGCAACTATTAATGAATAGAGAAAAATATAGGGGCACAGTTTATATCCTTCTTATTCAGCTTGTGTAATATCTATTGAATCGATTTAATATTGGAGGAGGAAACAGGCGAGAGCCAAACCTCGAAATATAACTTTTTACATACGAAGTCTACAAGCCCACATTTCCTCTTAACATTCCATTGTCCACTCACATCAAGGTCAAAGGACAAGTGGAGAAAAGCCTTGTGAAGATTAGTTAGGGAACACTACTTGTCACTATGATATTCCAATATCGGTGTATTCTTTTTCTTATACATTAAGTATGTATGTATTTCTGTCGATATTTTTGTATATTGTATAATTTATAATTATTATGTTTCAGTTGCTATGTATATTATTTGTCTGTAAAAATTCAATATTTGCAACAAGTGTAGCCCCATTTCATGTCCAGGCTATCTCTTTACATTCCTGGTTGCCTGGAAGAGATCGCGGAATGCAAGATTTTTAGTTTAAGGTTTTCTTTTTGTTTTTATATTTTGGTGTACAATAAAGCATATATAAATAAATAAACAAAAAAGACAGCTGTCGTTTATCGTCCGCTTCACCTATCACCATGCTGCATCCCATCCTCTTCAGAAGCAACTGGATCAATTGAAGCCCATCTCCTAAATGTCACAACCTTGCCAGTTCAATTCCTTATGACTGACCAGACATGTGTCATTACCAGTTAAATGACACATTAATCATTCCACATGAAAACATGAATATCTGAAGAATTGCAATCAATTAATATCGTAAGAATTTTAATGCAGGTGTGTTATAAATTGTTTGTGACATTGTGATAATTTTTTAATTGTGCGAATATGAAAAACTAGCTGACCCGCGCAACTTCGTCTGCGTCACATTTTCCATTATTGCTCCGCTCCTATTTGTCTTAGCGTGATGATATATAGCCTATAACCTTCCTCGATAAATGGGCTATCTAACACTGAAAGAATTTTTCAAATCGGACCAGTAGTTCCCGAGATTAGCGCGTTCAACCAAACAAACAAACAAACAAACTCTTCTGCTTTATTATATTATTAGTATAGATATGGTATTGTATACAATGCAAATTGTTTTGTAATGTTAAAGTCATTAATTGTTGTTTGATTCTGAGTTTATTGCATAGTTGGAAGTAATACGGAGCATGGTTTAAATTAGCTTGTTTTTTGTTGTGCTATATTGATACCGGATAAAAAGATCCGTGTTGTTCTCAGGACAAAATACATCCTCATTTGTTTAGTGTGAATCGCAACTAATAAGTTGAAACCAACTGTTCCAGTTAATAAGGTGTATTTGATAGAAAATGTGAGGTTCACTGTTAACAGTGACGGTGCTAGCTGACATGTGATCTATATACTTATAATAAATCTGTAGAGAGGTCAATTCTGCACATGAAATATATTTCCAAAATAACTATCAGGGGTGATTAGGGATCGATACTGATGCCAAAAATGCAATCAGTACAATTTTTGTCTGTCTGTCTGTCGGTCTGTCTGTCTGTCTGTCTGTCTGTCTGTCTGTCTGTATAACCGTTATAGAATCAAAAACTACTCAACGGATTTTAATGAAACTTGGTACAATTATTATTTATACTTCTGAGCAGGTTATAGTATACTTTTCATCACGCTACAATCAATAGGAGCAGAGCAGTGAAGGGAAATGTTGGGAAAACTGGACAAGTTACTCCATTTTTTAAGCTTCCGTCGCGTGTGCAACCTTAATGGTGAAAGCTACACAGAAATCATGTATGACGGAAATGTTCTCCTTAAAATTATATAAAAAATATCCAACGACAGCATATGTCTATCTTTTATGATTGACGAACAATAACAAGTGTAACTCCCGATAGCTTAGCAGTTCGAAGCTTTCTGATTGTATTTGTCTACTCTTACGTTTATAAAACTCTCAGTCGTCCCTAATTAACATAAATAAAAGTTAACATTATTAACTATTCCATAAAAAAAGAATCATGGAAATTGGTATAGAAACACCAAAGTTATACATGAAAAACGCTAATAATAAGCCATCGCGCGTGAATACTGAATCATGCTATAAGGATTATTTTTGTGGTCGCGGAAAACGGCTAACGACAGTTTGCAATATCTTTTAATATACTGTTGAGGGAAGATGGTTATAATTTCGCTTTACACCAAACGAGTAATATTATAAATGTTAAAGTTTGGTTGTATAGTT
This sequence comes from Ceramica pisi, assembly GCA_963859965.1. NCBI lineage: Eukaryota > Metazoa > Arthropoda > Insecta > Lepidoptera > Noctuidae > Ceramica > Ceramica pisi. Next base: position 19,325,234 of record OY982543.1, read on the forward strand.
ACTCAATCACGCCAGAACGGCTTAACGGATCTTAATGAAATTTAGAAAATAGATAGATTATAGTCTGGAATAGCATATAAGTTACTTTTCATCCCGGGAATAATATGTTCCCTAGGGATTACGCGGGCGAAGCCGCTGGCAGAAGCTATTAAATAATATAATTATATATTTTTTGTGTCATGTATGTACTTTGCATACTAATTATTGTAAAATTCTAGTTCTTAAAACGTAACAAACAGTTGTGTTGCTGGGGAGTTGGTTGGCCACTTCTTCTGCATAGCTAAAACACTAGGAAGTGGTGACGAGCGGGTTTTGGGGTACTGTCTTTTGTCAAACTTGACGTTTAAAAAGTGCTGGCTCTCAGCCTAATTTGAATAAATGAGTTTCGAATTAGAATTTTTGAATTTGAACAGCATTTTTCTTTTGATGGTACATGTGATCACACAAAACAGATTTTCACCATCTGCCAAAGAAATCTTATAGTACCATTAGTTTTCTTAATTCGATGAAAAAAAACAACACACGGTTAAAAATAATGTTGAATGAGGACATACGTTACTACATACGATACTAGACACCAACAAAAGCTCCAAAGGTTTTAAAACCAATATATTTCATTTGCAGCTTCCTATTTAAAACCCATTAGTTTAATTATCTATAAACAGTTCATGCATTGCGTTTGTAGTATAAAGTTAAGCCGATTACCTCGTATTCCGCCTTAGGCCTGAGCCTGATGGTTTTATTATAATAATACATTTCAAACACAAACAAATACGGATGCCGATTTATTTTACAACAAAACAAAGACTCATTTTTTAACCGACTTCCCAAAAAGGAGGAGGTTATCAATTCGGTTGTATGTTTTTTTTTTTTTTATTTATTTTTTTATGTTTGTTACCTCATAACTCCGACAATTATGAACCGATTTGAAAAATTCTTGTTTTATCTGAAAGGATATACTTGCAGATTGGTCCCATTTAAATCATATCAAAATCGGTCACGAACTTTGGATTTTAAATCGAAATACTTGGAATTTGACTATTTAGATGATGCTTTGATAATCGAAATTGCGTATTTTGCTTTTCTGCGATTTTGCAGTGGTGTTGTTAGGTGTGGGGCACCACTAAAAAGTGAAAAATAAAAAACTTTTTACAAAAAAATACAACCGACTTCTAAAAAAAAAACACTACAAAGTAAAAAATAACTTTAAATTCGGATGTCGGTGTCAAAATACGAAGAAACTAACAAAAACACCGACTTCCGAATTTAAAGTTATTTTTTACTTTGTAGTGTTTTTTTTTTAGAAGTCGGTTGTATTTTTTTGTAAAAAGTTTTTTATAAATCCTCAAACTTTTAGTCCTTATTGTAAAACGATAAGGTAGAATATCGCGGAGCAAAATGAAAAGTTCAAGGCGACTTTTGCTACAGTTCATATGATGAAATTAAGATTGTTTTTGACTGGCAATAGGACTATGTTGTGTTTTAGACGGTTCCTGTGATCCGTAAAAAACTTTTGAAATCCTACTAATATTATAAATGCAAAAGTTTGTGAGTATGTATGGATGTTTGTTACTCTTTCACGCAAATACTACTGAACCGATTACGTTGAAATTTGGTATGTAGGTAGCTGAAGACCCAGAATAACACTTTTTATGGCTACTTTTATCCCGGAGTTCCCGAGGAATCGGGATTTACACGGGAATAATGAGAATTTATACGCGGACGAAGTCGCGGGCGGCCTCTAGTCCGTAATAAACCTGGACGGTAACCAACGGAACCTTATTACTAAGCCATCGCTGTCCCTCCGTCTGAATGTCAGCGGGCTGTATCTCAAGAACCGAAATTGACAGTGAATTTCTTACATAGTGTGTGTACTGCCGCTATAACAACAAATAACAAAAATTAGGTACATAAAATTTAAAAGAAATACGTATTTTTTTTCGCTTTATGGTATGGAACTCTTCGCTTGAGAGGTCGACTGGCACTTGGCCGATATTTTTTATTTTTAGAGAATTGTTTGACACCTACAGTCGACAAGCTTTCTTCGACGACGTGTGTAGAGGAAAAAAAGCAGTGATGTATCTTTACATCATCTGGCTAGCCTTTTTCCAACTATATTCGGTTCGGCTTCAAGTCAAATCGGATGTAGCTGAAAACTATTGGAGCGGCTGCCTACCAGACCTTCACAACCCATTAACTGGGTAACAGGGTTTTCCTTGGCAAGACTGGTGTAAGATTTTCTGGCTTCTGACTGTCCGTAACGACGTCCAAAGATCTCCAAATGACAGTATATTTACATAGTAAACAAAATCGCTATTTAGGGTTCCGTAACCAAAGGGTAAAACAGGGCCCTAAACTCAGCCTCCGCTGTCCGACAGTCACCAGGCTGTATCTCATGAACCATGATAGTTAGACAGCTGGATTTGCACAGATTATGTATTACTGTTGCCGCTATAACCACAAATACTAAAAAAAACAGAATCTAGACAGCTATGGTCTTAGTCACCTATAGCCCTAGAAACTACATTGTCACTCACCATTGCTCAATGCTCAGATTTTGAATGGTTCATCAGAAAACAAGTGTCTGACAGCAGTACTCTGTCTGGCATTCTGCTGGGACATTTCCGAGAGGCACCCTGCCTACCTAATAGGGTGATGACTAATAAAATCTAATTAAACCATCAGAAAAAAGTTAAAAAATATTGGACACGTATTTTTTTTTTATTTCACGTAAACACGACGACGATACAGTGCGTTGGAAACTCGCGTGACGTCACATTTCGGTACACTTTTACTGAATATTGACGTCGCAAGCCCCCACTCCTAATCTGTGACCTTCGTATTTTTTTATTAATTTGATAAAGTGAAAAATACGTGTCCAATATTTTTTAAAAGTCTTTCTGACGGACTAATTAGATTTTTTTAGTCATCTACCATAATATTTTTTCTTTTCTTAATCAATTACATACATAAATTATTATACCAAAACCCTGAAGAGGTCCCAACTAAGCTATTATCAGATGTCACTTGAAGTCGAGTTCCTCGGCCGTAGAATTATGAAATCTGTCGCAACTTATCAAAAGGGATATTTATGTAAAGCAGCATCCATCTGTACCTCTAAAATGTCAAACTACACATTAACTTGTAAAATATGACTGGTCAACCATTTACACACAGTTTGAATCGAACATATCTTACACTTTGTATGACAGCACTTGAAGCCGGTACCTATCACGAATCCCCTCAAAATATGTATCAAGTGTCCATATAATCGCCTGCCGGAGTCGCGGGATTATTCGCAAGAGACACCGTGGCTCCGGAACACAAAGGGCAATGAAGGAACATGGATGGGTTTTAGTCAGTAGAAGTCTGACACTCCCTCCCGCTACACCCAGAGCGGGAGGAGTCATTGGATGATTTCCCATCCCTAAAAAAAAAAAAAAAAGTGTCCATATAATGCATTCCAACTACCGTTAATTTAGGCTAGAGATTAAATTCTAAGGCTGAATTCCTTCAGAGATTGCAAGAGAGTGCGGTTAATAAAGCGGACGACCCTACTCGTGGTAGTCGGTATCATTCACATCCAGTTTTTGAAGTGGAAACTTTTTTAGCGGCGTTTAGCACTTTTATTGTGATGGGTATAAATTTATAAACTCGCGTCAGGACACGTGACCTGATCGAAAATTCGAAAGACGGATGATTCAAAAATGCCCAACGTTGATGTTAAGTTTTCACTTTTGCCAGCACTCCCGGAGTGCAACCCGTTGTGCTTTTGTTCTAAACTAGTTTAGTGTACAGCAATCGTGGCAGCAATGCTCACTAAAAAATTCTTCTGTATCGTAGGTGCGTTCACGAACACACGCTCACATAATACAAACAGCCAGACCCGGAACAACTATCTGTGGGATGACCTACAGAAGAAACCCCCACGGAACAAATATTTGTTCCACGCAGGAATCGAACCAGCGGCAGCGGCGACACGCATCTCAGCAGTCAATCGCTCAACCACAGCGCCGACCGTGTCGCAGTCGTGTTGAAGTTCTCTTTGTGTATATTTTTTTGTCATCCTGGTGAGGATCGCAGGTAGCCGATGGATTCGAGACGCACAGGACCTGTGGGTGTGGCGAGTGGCGACACTTGGGGAAAGTTTATGTCCAGCCCTGGAGGTATCCCGGCTGACATAATGACGATGATGAATCACAGCTATTTCAACTGGTGGATGCTAAGTGAATTCTGGAGTGGCGACCAAGTCCCACTGCAGATGCAGTTTTGGAAGGACTCTCAAAAGGTGTACCGATGGCTTGATGAGGGCCGAAAGAGTATACTGTGAAAAGCGAAAATTGCCAGTTGGTGACATGTGTCCAGCACTGGACGTCTTCTGAAGTGGTGATTCACATCCATCTCACGCAGTTTAGCAGATATCTTTTTTTTTTTTCTTCTACTAAAACCCATCCATATTCCTTCATTGCCCTTTGTGTTCCGGAGCCACGGTGTCTCTTGCGAATAATCCCGCGACTCCGGCAGATAATAGGAGATATCTGGAGAAGAGGTAGCATAATATTTTCTGGCATGATACGTTTGCATTGGCACCCATGACGGCGCAACCGTCCGACCACATAAGAGCCTGCTCGATTTACTTACAAATTGGATTAGTGTGTGTTGTAATCTGTGTTGCCATAGTGAATAAGCTTAAATGTTATTTAAGGCCTATTGCAAATCTTTGACCAGCAAATAGGGGAGATGTCAAAGTATAATGTGGAAATCAGAAATAAGGAATTGAATTAACTTGTATTTATGTGATTTCATCGTGGTGGCTCGCAGATATACAGGGCCACCTTAAATGCGATATGAATAAATCTTATTTATACAACATTCTGGGGGTCTACAAAAGTCACTTAAGCAGAATCAGAAAGCACATCACGCTCTCCGTCATTGTAACATTTTTCCAATCAAAATTGAACCAAATGCGTGAGCGATAAAAATGAAAATGGAAGTCCGCCTTTGAACAGTGTCTTTAATCTTGCATAAAGTTTTAATCTTACATATAAAAATGAATTGCTGTTCGTTAGTCTTGCTAAAACTCGAGAACGGCTGGGCCGAATTCGGAAATTCTTTTTTTTTTAGTTCGCCAGAATACAGGGAAGGCTTAAAAGCAAAAAAAAAGGATAGGTAGGGTAGCCAGCTGACGGGAGCGAAGCCACGAGGGACAGCTAGTAAATAAATAAAATGAAATTTGACAGAATGTTGTGTGGATAATGTATATTATTTATTCTAAAATTATTCTTACTAAAGTGGCTATTTTAGACACACACACACGGTCCAGTGACATAATTATTCCGCTGTGGATGAGGGATAGAACTTTTCTATACAACCCCAACACCCTCTTACACAATAATCTTTATTTTCAATATTAACAACAGAATTTCTAAGCCCAGTGCTGAAAATAGGACCTACCCTGCTACTTTTTATCAGACTGTAAATACTTTTCGACTATTGAATCATTTCTCCTATCTCTATGGTCGCGTTTCCTCACTCTAAATCCAGAGTAAGCCAACCACGATGTACTGTCATCTTCTCATCTAGCTTTTCAGGTACGCCATGTTAGCAATTTTTTGGAGCGCATTTTGGTATTTTAAGGCTTGTTTGTATTCATGCCAATGACCTATTAGGACGAGTGCGGGAGTGATATAGCCGTGGACTTTAATCGGTCGCATTTTAATTTATTTTAATAATAAAAATCTATCTTCTTCTATATCTTCTATCTATACTTATAATAAATCTGTAGAGAGGTCAATTCTGTACATGAAATATATTTCCAAAATAACTTTCAGGGGGTGATTAGGGATCAATACTGATGCCAAAAATGCAATCAGTAAAATTTTTGTCTGTCTGTCTGTCTGTCTGTATAACCTTTATAGAAACAAAAACTACTCGACGGATTTTAACGAAACTTGGCACAATTATTATTCATACTCCTGAGCAGGTTATAGTATACTTTTCATCACGCTACAATAAATACAAAAAAAAAAAAAAAATGAAAATGTGAAAGTTTGGTTGTTTGTTACTCAATCACGCCAGAACGGCTTAACGGATCTTAATGAAATTTAGAACAAATATAGATTATAGTCTGGAATAGCACATAAGCTACTTTTAATCCCGGAAACATGTTCCCTAGGGATCACGCGGGCGAAGCCGCTGGCAGAAGCTAGTAATGCATATATTTAAAAAGTAACAAAACCAAATCATTTTCCTTTGTATTGCAAAGCTGTATTTCCTGAGTGAGTGACTGTCAGACAACACACCACCAAAATTACTGGTCGTTTAATGCTGAAATATAAGAGAGAATTTCCCGAAATTACAAAAATTGGGAAAATCGGGATATGCACGAACGAAGTCGCAGGCGAAAGCTACTTTAGGAATAAAATGGTATTATCTCAACGATGTGGAGGTGATTTGGTGTTTTTTTTTACTGCATAATACCTATAGAAAAATTATTGCAAAACTAATTTACGTATCATAATATATAGATTACCAACTATTTTTTTCGATGTAATTCCTGTGTAAGTTCCGACGAAAAGCTGCTAAATTTGGTCACTTTTTAAGCTTATTTCGAGAGAAGTAGCCTTAATATAGTTACATATGCTAACTGCATAACTATGCATGCTGCGCCTCAATAACTGTTGGTAAACCAGAACAACCATAATAATATTCTAATACTGTATCATCTCCATATCCTCTCACAGCCTCTCAGTCAGTGATAAATCGCTTACTTAACTACGTTAGACAAATACACCAGTAGCACAAAGCCCGTAAGTTAATGATGTCACATAAATCTTTTCTTTACTAACTGAGACATGTAATAAATGATATGAATTTGTCTGGCGCCTTGTATTGAGTAAACACGTCAAGGATTTTCTGTCGCTCCTGTCTTATTGAAAGATAGTTTAATATTGAAGATGTTTTACATCATCATCCACCTGCCTATGTTAGAACATAGACATACATAGATTTCTCCGACAGCGATAGTTGTAGAAGACGGGACCATTTAAGGCCAGTCCGTGAAAATATCTATATTAGTATTATAAAGCAGAAGAGATTGTTTGTTTGTTTGGTTGAACGCGCTAATCTCAGGAACTACTGGTCCGATTTGAAAAAAAAAAATTCAGTCTTAGCCCATTTATCGAGGAAGGCTATAGGCTATAATTATATCATCACGCTAAGACCAATAGGAGCGGAGCAGTCATGAAAAATGTTACGCAGACGACGTTGCACGGGTCAGCTAGTTATGAATAAAATATTCATACTAACTAAATTAGTGAATTGACAAATCCTCTCCCCGTGCACGATGAAACATTCTGGATCACAGCCTGTGCTCCTTGCTTAAAAGTAAACAGACAAAAATCTCGTATAATTGATTTTAAAATAAAAATCAAATTTACTTAATTATTAATCTTTATCATAATGCAAACATTTGAATTTACGGGGATCCGCTGAATGTGAAAGTAGTTATGGAAGCCTATTGTTGTCAGTCGGGGTCGTCTTAAATAATTTATACGTGATTTGAAAATAATGCTGTCTCACAGACGATGAAGCTTACCATAGCTTTTGCAAAATATCACTAAAAGCCAAATACACAATAAAAAACTGGCCAAGTGCATGTCGGATTCGCGTAGGAAGGGTTCCGGACCATTATCGTATTATATGATTTATGACGTATTAAAAAAAACTACTTACTAGATCTCGTTCAAACCAATTTTCGCTAGTAGTTTATACATCATTTTTTTTTTAGTTTTATCATTTTCTTATTTTTGAAGTTACAGGGAGGGGGGGGGCGCATTTTACCACTTTGGAAGTATTTCTCGCGCAAACTATTCAGTTTAGAAAAAAAATATATAAAAAATCTCAATATTATTTTTGAAGACCTATCCATAGGCACCCCATACGTATGGGTTTGATGAAAAAAAAAAAAATTGAGTTTCGGTTCTAAGTATGGGGACCCCCAAAATTTAGATCAAGTTAGATCAAGTAAAACATAAAAAAAAATGTTTTTTTTTCTATTTTTGTGTAAAAATCTTTATGCGGTTGACGGAATACATCATCATAAGAACATCATCATAAGAATCATCATCATCATCATAGTTCATAAGAACTATGGTGTTGAAATTTGGTAAGTATACCAAAGGACATGGTAAAAAGTGGCCTATGAATCAACACATGCGAAACCTTTACCATTATTCCTAGTTTTATTTTTAATTTACATTTTAATGATTAGAATAGAACGGACACTTTTTAATTACGAAACCATTTTAAAAAGTAACTCACTTGAGTTTTATAACCCAGCGCCATTATTTTAAAATGAAACAAAGCACTCTCAGCGCTGTAAGAGTTTTAGTTACCTTCAAAAAGAATAAAGCGATTAAAGCGCTGCCTGTATGACACGAACACTATTGACACTGACAGTCGATGAAATGACAGTTGACACCAGGGAATCGGCCGTTGACCTAACTTACCACGCTTTCGTATGTTAGAAGAACATGTAACACTACTCTATACCATTTTTTGGTGAGAAAGTCTGGCAGCTCTGGGATCTTAGTCCATTTGGTATGTTTCTATTGTTTGGTATGTTTTATAACCTCAAAATCCGAAATCATTTTGGATATTTTACAATTCTGAAAAGTGTCCGTGATTTTAATTTAGTTTCAGTCGAACTTATGCATTATTTAAAACACAGATAGTAAATTCACGTCTCTGTTGGTTATGAGGCGAACGATGTATGGGGGTTGAGCAATGTCCTTTCAACACCATAGTTCTTATAGTTTCGGAGAAAAGTGGCTGTGACATACGGACGGACAGACAGACAGACAGACAGACATGAAGAATCTATACGGGTTCCGTTTTTGCCATTTGGCTACGGAACCCAAAAAAGGTCTGCAACAACAGTTTGGAGCCATTCAAAGTAAACTGCCTAAAGTGCCAATTATACTTATTTTTTTAACGTTCACGAAATTTACTTAAAAATTAGTAAAATTTTTACTCATGACAGTACTTTTAGAGCAGTACTTATTAGGTGACGTTTCGGTCAACTGGCACTTGCATTAATTGGCTGATAAAAATTATTGTGTAGGTACATAAATCACTTCAGTCAGAAGCGACATACAACAATTAGAACCAATTACACCGCCACCGTAAATCCTAGCCAAATAGGACAGGACCTTTACTTTTCATACGCTTTACAAAGTTAGGCTGCCCAAACAGGTTACCTAATACTTACCTCTTTGATCTCGCATTAGATATCATCATAGAGCAAGGAAACACCGTACTGGCCACTGCCATTACGGTGTTTCCTTGCGAATAATTCACCGACGAATTCATAAGTTGTGTGCGAGTAGTGCGAAGTGTGAGTTTTATCTGTTACAGATATTGTTGAAATTATCAGGAGTCTTGATTTCTGTGAGTACCTAACCGATTTAACAAACCCAACAACGCTTGCTAAACTCTGTCTCCGTGCGTGACCATCTTTTAATGCTGAGACTCCTCATACCTCGAAAAGCAGTCAGTTGCCATTTATGGCGTACGAGGCGCATGTGATCGATCGAGGCGATCCACAGGTCCGCGCCTACGGTGGCCAGAAATCTCCCTGCGATTCTCGAACCCTTAAAATGACTTCAAGCCTTTTAATGCGGCCCATTGCGGGCGCCCACGTTTCAGTTCTCAATTCTATGGTTATCATAAATTATTCGAGCCATCGCTTCCTCTGCTTCGCCATATATTATAGCCATTAACTGTTTGCTAATACACAGTAATATAGGCAAGCCTTTTGAACGAATTCAAAGCGATTTGATTTCATGGTGAATAATTCATTAATGTTATGTATGAAGCCGCATTAAATTAAACTTGAGTGTTATGATGATATTAATCATCATTGGCTTTTGTGATTAGATTACTGAAGGATATGAAATAAATATGAGTATGTGTAAGAATCTCATTAAGGGTGTAGAATATCGAAGATGGTACTCGGTTGCTACGCCTGTCATGGGTAATAAGTATGTCTATAAAAGGACTATTTAGTTAGAACATGATTTATAGGTGGGAATCATCAGTGAATGTTTGGATTCAAACAATAGGTATAAAAGATGCGATGTAGTAAAATAATTCAGCAATGACTGCGTCTTCACAGAAAATCCCAATTAAGTCGATATTTTCAATAAATTTTGCCTTTATTTTAACAACTAGAATACTAACACAATCTCAGCGCTTCTTGATAGTCTTTACTTCTAATGACGTTTTAATACTGAAAAATAATTCTTGTAGGCGTATATAATATGATGATAATATATTTTATTAGCAAAAAAATCATCGGTCACAAAAAACATGAGCATCAAAATAAATTAATCAACCGATGGGATTAATTAATGTGTATTGAGCGTAATTACGCCACCCGTTTTAGGCTCATTACTCATCATGATCTAACCATTAAGATAACTTAATCAATCACAAAAAGGAGATCTCGAGGTAACAGACATTAGACAATGTTAACAATACATCCGTAGGTAGAAGCATGTATTAACAAAAATGGCGCATTTTGAACACCTGTTGCATAAAATTCAAGTGGTTCCCAAACAACAGGCTATAGTGACACAGATCATATTGACATTGTAAAATTAAATCTTTTTGAAATAGGATTTAGAGTTGAAGTAACAGACTGTCATCCAATCAACAAGAATCTTCCCAAAAAATTTATGTTTTCTAACCTGAAAATAGTTCACCAGTGAATCATTAAAATGAAGAAACAAAATCCATTGAATTTTGCTAAATTATTATTTGTGTTGCAAAAATGATGATAAACCCGTAAATACCTTACAAATTCACTATTGCTCATTAAAAATAACTGTTACATTTGGCAATTAAATTATATGCTTTTATGATGCTTCTTTAATCTATAACATGCAATTACTATAACGATTGATATCAATGTTAAATGAGGCATTTATCCAAATTAATAAAATAATTTCGCTACACAATCTTGCATTCCAATGTCAAATCTTTTAGAGCCGCTGACAGTCCCCCTATTTTGGGAACTGAAGGACATTATTGTAAACACAAATTAAATTACTTTAACAAATTAGAGGTGACCTCAGCAGGCTTCAGTTAAATCAATTAGCTGACTATTTTAGGATTCATGTTGAGGTGGATGTAATTGTACGGGTAGTAAGTTACTAATGACTGCCTTCAATTTTGTTGTCCTTTGTGCGTTAACGTTAAAAACTGTATTTTATGATAATTTATTTTTACTATTTGATCATACAGAGCATGAAAATTAAACCCTAGCAACAAATGAATATTTTCAAAAGAAAATTGTTGTTATTTTTCTTTGTGTTGGTTGTTAGAAAATTGGACCCTAGGAAAAAAAATCTTGTGATTTTAAATAAGACATTCAAGGTATAATCTTTCGAATCGGTCTCGGGTCTACAGAAGCTTATTTTCTAAATTGAAATTACTTAACCCGAAAGAATATTTTAGCCTTTACTGACAAATATTCAATTATTTGGTGCCTATTGGCCTACCTCTGTTCTGTCTACTGCTTGATAAGGAAGGATGAAGGATGTGGAAATTATATTTTTTCCTTCTCCACCAGCTGTAGATACTTAGTTGATTAATATAATTTCGTTTACGATAGTTGTATCATATCTCCAGGACTCGTCAACATAGGCTCGGCGATTTTCTAGTTTTCGCCACTGTTGTTTCTAGCTTTCAGGAGTCGCAGTGATTACTTGTCCTAAAAATAAAAATGGTTTCAAGTAACTTCCGCTCATCTTTTCCCCAAAATTCTTTTCAAATACTTCGTAACCTACTTTAAAATAATACTTTCTGCCAACTAATATCCTTGCTACTCGTACTTACATAAATTCGTGTTACAAAAAAATCTAGGCAGTATTTTTTTCTAATCTACATTTTTTATGAACCCCAATACAAAACGTAAGCAATTATAAAAGATCTACATTCACAATAATTACTTTATTTAAACAATGCTGGCTTTCTACTCTGCCTCAAATAGGCCTAGCGTGACGGTTGCGCAACTATTGTAAGAGTTAAATGTAAATATATTAAATTATAACTACCTAATATAATTTTACCGTTTGCGTCTTGCTCACGGAGGTCGTGGCTAATTATTAACAGCCGCACAGGTCGATCTTCTAGGTTAAGCAACGCTTGCCGAGGTTGGTCTGTGGATGGGTGACCATCTTAACATACCAAGTTTCCTCCGTGCCTTGGAAAGCACGTTAAGCTGTTGGTCTCGGCTATCATTTGGAGATCTTTGGCAGTCGTTACGGATAGTCAGAAGCCAGAAAATCTGACACCAGTCTTGCCAAGGAGTATCGTGTTACCCAGTTAATGGGTTGTGGAGGTCTGGTAGGCAGCCGCTCCACGTAAAATACTGGTATTCAGCTGAATCCAGTTTGACTGGAAGCCGACCCCAATATAGTTGGGAAAAGGCTGGGCAGATGATGATGTCTTGGTCACGGTAAAGGCCTGTCGGCAACACAACGATAACGTTTGAGTTTTGCGATGTTCAGATCGAAGTGTTTTTTGTGCCAAGTAGGCCCAGTTTTGGAATTGTTCGCTTTCAAAGAAAAATCTCAAAATAAACCGTTTAAAAATATGTTTTATATTAATTGTTTTTATTTTGGATCGAGCCAACCCTTCCATATTTTTCTGATAGTGTCTTCCGGAACAAACTAAAAGAACCTTTTAGAATTGTAGTATTTTCTTCTTCTTATATTCGATGGTACAGATTTATTAACCCATAACTTGCCACTTTAACGACATCATCAATGGCTGCGTAAACGTCATTTCGACTGCAGATTTTGTGGCACATAATAGAGAAAACCAGGAACATGGGTAAATATTAATAATAGTAAATCGTTTATTCTCTCGCCTCAATTTAACAAAAAATAGAGCAATCTACGTCTATAATCTAATCATAATATAATCTACTATGTATTTATACTATCACTAGTATAAATACATATTTGTAATTGTATACATATAAGGGGCATTAATATCATGGCAAAAAAAAGCACATTGAAATTAACTAAAGAGTAGGATAGGTGCATGGAAGTGTAGGCATCTGTGAGAGATAGGGGTTGTGTTTTTTTGTGTGTGATGTATGTTCGGTCGGGCGTGTATGGAGCTAGCAGTGTGTGTGTTGTTTGAATTGTTGCGAACTTTTATAAAATTGGAGAAAAAAAACAACGTGTTGCACTCCGGGAGTGCCGGCAGAAGTGAAAACTAGAACATTAACGTTGCTTATTTTTGAATCATCCGTCTTATGAATTTTCGATCAGGTCACGTGTACTGACGCTTGTTTAACATTTACTTTTATACCCATCCCAAGAAAAGTGCTTAACGCCGCCAAAGAAGTTTTCACTTCACAATTTATTTGGTCACGTGTCCTTTTTTTTTTTTTTTTTTTAGGGATGGGAAATCATCCAATGACTCCTCCCACTCTGGGTGTAGCGGGAGGGAGTGTCAGACTTCTACTGACTAAAACCCATCCATGTTCCTTCATTGCCCTTTGTGTTCCGGAGCCACGGTGTCTCTTGCGAATAATCCCGCGACTCCGGCAGGCGTCGGCCCTTTCGGGCCCCTCTGTGTGCTGACTCTCTTTGAGGCGCGCGTGGAACACTAACGCGCCGTCGACACGGCCTGTCGTCACTAGACGAACGGACGGCGAGCCACCCATAGCTCGCCGTCCTTGGTCACGTGTCCTGACGCGGAATTTTCAACCAGGTGACGTGTCCTGACGCGAGTTTAACATTTTATACCCATCCCAAGAAAGAGCTCAACACCGCTAAAGAAGTTTACACTTCGAAATAGATGGCTATACAATTCCAAATCCACACCCTGAACTAGTACACCAAGTTCGTTAGTCACTACTTAATTATGTAGGTATCATCAATGAAAACCTTCTTCGCCTTCAAACCACTCATCAGTAGACAAACATAGTGTTAGGTCACCATGTGGGCTGAAACAAATTAATGATACCGCCTTAGAATAATAACGCATAGAAACCTAGTACGAGTGCAAAAAGTGAGGCAACTAAAACTTAGCCTAATCCGTCAAACTTAGCCATCAGGCCGTCAGTACTCAATGTCACGTTCCGTCGAACACAGCTCGCGAGTAAATAATTGAAAATGACAGTTTGTTGCGTGAAAGGATGTTATAGCACATCAGGAAAACAAAAAAATGTGATAAAATAACATTTCACAAATAAGTACTCACATTCTATGCACTATTTTTACGTAAATCGATAAATAAAACAAAATTCTAATAACCTAACTTGTCATAACACAGTGTTGCTATTTGTGAGGAAAAAATACCCACATTGCTTTCATTCATGTTTTTCATTTTTGTAATTTTAAAATACAATACTTACTGTTAATTCATATCAAACCCGATGTTTTAACATTGTTTATAATTATAACCTATCAAGCATTCTAAACGCATTGAACAATATCTCATTCTTTATGCGATTTATTTCCTTTTATTTTGAAATAAATTGAATTATACCTTCCGAAAAAATATGTCATATTACATGAAAAATCATGTTTACCTTTTCCAGTTCCCAACAATATAAAATACTTGCCTTGATAGCAAAATAGGAATGCGTCTTCCCATATTTTGTGGGTAACGGCTTAGTAATGGTATCACTGAATAAAGCATACTGTGTGCGTTAGAGGAACGTAGACACATTCGGCTCACGCACACAAAGAAAATGAAGTGGACACACGATTTTGCTCGGGTTTTGTTCTAGACGCGGCTTCTATGCGTTATTATTCTAAGGATACCGCACTAATAGTATTTTACTTACATTTCCATTCACAATATATTAATAATAGATGCTAATAATCTTCTATTGTGCACTGTATTGCATCAATGTTATACGCACTAAGATTGTTATCAGAAAGTTTACCTTTCCGGCTGTCTGTTTGGAATGGTTTCACTGCTTAATTGCTTAACTAATTTTGACGAAAAATTTGCAGATTCACAGCGGAATAGCTGGAATTCGTCTACTGAGATGATAGTTTTATTTCGTCCAAGTAATCGACATTGCGTATTTTGCTTTTCTGCGATTTTGCAGTGGTGTTGTTAGGTGTGGGGTACCATTAAAAAGTGAAAATTAAAAAACTTTTTACAATAAATATACAACCGACTTCCAAAAAAAAAACACTACAAAGAAAAAAATAACTTTAATTTCGGAAGTCGGTTTCAAAATACGAAGAAGCTAATAAAAACACCGACTTCCGAAATTAAAGTTATTTTTTTCTTTGTAGTGTTTTTTTTTTGGAAGTTGGTTGTATTTTTTTTGTAAAAAGTTTTTTATTGGGAAGTCGGTTAGTAAATGACTTTTGATTTCGGTTTTAAAAGATCGACAAGTTAATTACAGTAAAAACTAATTATAGTAACGAGTAGAACCAGGGTAAATAGTCTAAGTCCGCGTCTGTTTGTGTATTTCCATAGAAATCTCATTGCAGAATTTATGGAATCACATAATATATTTTTATGTCTTTCACATGATAATCAGTTGGCATTGGTATGGGATTACCCATTACTAAGTATCTTTAATTAATTGTAGTTATATTATTTACCTGCAATTACGTACATAGCAATTAGGTCACTCGGACAGGATGAGCAGAAAAAAAAAAAACAACTAAAGATTTGTTACGTACGAGCTTTTGTGGAATCATCGTCATATAAATTACAACCTAAACTAGAATTATTTACTATAGTGTAACTACATACATTGGATATTAAGATTTACAAAAGGAAAATAGGAAGGTACAGAAACTAGGCAGATGCATGTCGTGTATGCGGCAACAGGGCTGCCGCTCAGCATTATGCTATGATTTTCGTGGTCGGTTTAAAATATGACGTAGGTATGGATACGTTGGTATTGGAAAGAAGATTAAGAGCAGATTTCACCAATTAAACTGATCGCGATCAAACTGCGTTTAAAAGTTTTCAGTGTAAATATTTCACAGAAAATAATAACACTGACAGCTCGTAAATGTGGTTCATATGTTGATCGCGTTCAGTTTCAGATTGATGAAATCTGCCCTAAGAGCGTATTGCACTTATGAAGCTGAACGCGATCAAGCTGCGTTCAAGAGTTGTCTGTTAGTGCAAATATTTCATAGCAAATAATGACACTGACAGCTCGTAAATGTGGTTCATATGTTGATCGCGTTCAGTTTCTGATTGATGAAATCCGCCCTAAGAGCGTATTGCACTAATGACACTGAACGCGATCAAGCTGCGTTCAAGAGTTGTCAGTGTAAATATTTCATAGAAAATAATGACACTAACAGCTCGTAAACGTAGTTCATATGTTGATCGCGTTCAGTTTCTTGATGGATTAATTGACGAGGAGATTACCAGAAATCCAAAATCAATATTTTTTTTTTTCAAAACGGGGAAGCTCCTGGCCCAAATCTCACCACATGGAAAGTGATGATTAGCCCGAAGATGGAAGCGAGTTTTACCCGGAATCCCCTAACACAGAGGAACTGGCTATCATACCTCTAACTGCCGGAACACAACAATGCTGTTAACATAGTTGTTATGGCGACAGACTTAGACATGCTGGTGGTGGTTTGCCAGGCGGACTTAGAACAAGTCCTACCACCAACCAAACCGAGCAAAAAATTTGCCTCCGCTGGGAATCGAACCCGCGACCTCTGGGTCTGAATCAGGTGGTACAACCACTAGACCACGGAGGCGGTTAGTGTCACCTGTTTAGCACCACCCGGGGACCACGTGTAGGGATTCGCTGAAGGGTATTCTCCTACGGACGCGGGTGACTCGGCGCCCAAAATCCAATCACGGAAATTGGGGCAATACCTGTTTCAAAACTGCTCATTTAACCTGCCTCGCGCTACTTCCACCAACGCAAGCGCATCCTCGAAGAATGTATTACAAAACAATGACGTCATTCCCCATAGACTCATAGGAACATAGAAAATGCGTACAATATCGAATTAATTATCGTTTATACTGTAAGGTACGACAGTTTAATCACTGTATCAATCACAATGAGCTACAGATGCGATTTGTCTGTCTGTCTGTTTTATACATTATGGGAGTTGGAACCACGAGTTATGTGGTTTTGAGGATTTTCTGTGAGTTGTAGTCTGGTTGGCCTATGTTCGAGGATTTCTGGTTTGAACTTTGGTGATAATAATATGCCCTGGCATAGTCCTATACAGTATGACTCTTTAAAATGTGCACATCCAAAAATGAGGGAAACTATACTTAATATTATCGACAGAAAAGTTTTTTTTTTTTCGATTTATTTAGAAAGTTTGTTCACAACTGCGACCCAGTGCAAAAAAAAACCGTGTAACTTTTCAACTAAATTATCTATTGCAATGAAAAAACTCCATAATGATCGGAACCATCCTTGTAAAATGAAAAAGGTGCAGTTTTTTAAAAAAACTGAAAAAAAAATATAGTTTTTTTTTAATACATTTTCTGTCAGTAACCTTAAGCATAACTTCTCTCATTTTTCTATGTGAACATTCTAAGATTCACACTGTATGTCGTGAAATGGATAATTATTAGACTTACTGATTACTACATACAGTTGCTGTCGAAAGGTAGACTTTTTCAGGAGTTGTTCTACAGAAATACCTACTAATTTATATTTGATATAACTTCGGTTTACTTACCAACTGATCTTAATCGTCTTCCTGCCTTATGCCCCTGTTAGTGGCAGACCTCCAGTCGGTGTATCGTGTCATTTTATTGCAGTCAATTGTCACGTATATACGACACTAAACAAAATCTCAGGCCTGTTGTTAAACTAAAGCAATGAATTGATTGCTTGCAGTCATATTTAAATATCTTACTATAAGCAGTATTCATCGCACTAGTATGGATATACATCTGCCGGGGCTGCGGTATTTGTTCGAAAGAGTCACCGCGGCCCTGGATCGCAAAGGGCATTAGGAGGAACACGGATGGGTTTTAGTCAGTAAGAGTCTGACACTCCCTCCTGCTTTGTCCAGAGCGGGAGGAGTCATTTGATGATTTACTTTTCAAAAAAAAAGTAAATTAGCTAAAATAGGATTTTTTTTTTGTGTATACCGATGATTGTGGCATAATCAGTTTGTGATTAAACCCTCTATAATTAATAAAAGAAATAAAAAAATTTGGATATACATAGGTAGTACATTAGCATCTCATAAAACGTCCTACAAAATTCTTCAGACTGGTGATCACAACACCATCAAGACAGGTGTAGCTACACGATGTAACACCCATGCACTACGTATTTACATACAGCTGAATTAATTACATTAATCAACGAAGATGAGAATGAAAGCGAACATTTGGGAAGTCGGCAAGCCGATAACCTTTGGCAACACAAGTGTCAATTTTTCGGCTTCTGACTACCCGTTACGACTGTCAAAGATCTACAAATGACAGCCAACACAACAATGACGTCAAGGGACCAATGGCTTGCTGAGACACGGGAGAATCTCGGTATCTTAAGATGGTCACCCATCCAGAGACTGACTTCGGCAAGCGTTGCTTAACCGTGAAGATCGACCCATACCGCTGTTGTTATTTAGTGGTAATCTCTTCCAATTAGTTTGGGTCTAAATTGGTACCTTAAAAAAGTACTGTAAAACATTCTAAGGACTGGTAATCATAACGCCATCAAAATAGGAAGGTGTAGCTACACGATGTAGCGCCCAGGCACTACGTATTTACATACAGCTGTATTAATTACATTAATCAACGAAGATGAGAATGAAAGCGAACATTTAGGAAGTCGGCAAGCCTTTGGCAACACAAGTGTCAATTTTTCGGCTTCTGACTACCCGTTACGACTGTCAAAGATCTACAAATGACAGCCAACACAACAATGACGACAAGGGACCAATGGCTTGCTGAGGCACGGAAGAATCTCAGTATCTTAAGATGGTCACCTATCCAGAGACTGACCTCGGCAAGCGCTGCTTAACCTTGAAGATCGACCCATACCGCTGTTGTTATTTAGTGGTAAGCTCTTCCAAGTAGTTTGGGTATAAATTGGTACCTTAAAAAAGTACTGTAAAACATTCTAAGGACTGGTAATCATAACGCCATCAAAATAGGAAGGTGTAGCTACACGATATAGCGCCCAGGCACACCGTATTTACATACAGCTGTATTAATTACATTAATCAACGAAGATGAGATTGAAAGCGAACATTTAGGAAGTCGGCAAGCCGATAACCTTTGGCAACACAAGTGTCAATTTTTCGGCTTCTGACTACCCGTAACGACTGTCAAAGATCTACAAATGACAGCCAACACAACAATGACGACAAGGGACCAATGGCTTGCTGAGGCACGGAAGAATCTCGGTATCTTAAGATGGTCACCCATCCAGAGACTGACTTCGGCAAGCGTTGCTTAACCGTGAAGATCGACCCATACCGCTGTTGTTATTTAGTGGTAAGCTCTTCCAAGTAGTTTGGGTATAAATTGGTACCTCCCTTTCAGACCTGGCGTCCACAATTGAGGACATAAAATATAATTAAACCTATACGTATTACTTTCGTTCATACGTACAGAAAAACGGTTGTATTCATTTGTTCACATAATAAATCAACAAAAACGGTACAAGTAGCGCCATCTTGTATCGTGTTTTAACATCTTTTCGTCAAGTTTCATCCAGTGATCGTACGTGTTTCGACCCATTCAGGTAAGCTGTTTTTTTTATTCGAAAATACTAAGATTTTGCGCAAAATTTGCATTTTCAAAAATATGTATCAATAAGTTATAGTACTAAGATCATGTATGATTTATTTTATGGCTCATTTATTGTTATTTTATATCAGAATAATAGATTTTTAGATTTGTCCTCAAATGTGCTCATCAGGTGTCAATTGTCTTTTCTGCGTAATATTCAAATAGTGTAACGATCTTTGAAACCAAATACGTATATTTTATAAATCTAATTTTACGTTGTTTTTGCAGCATATTTTTATTAGAAAAACATTATCTAACATTTCTTTATACATATTTTTCAGAATAAGTATTCAACGTATAATGTTTTCACGAAATGCCTTGGATCTTCTACGTGACGGAAATCTCTCAGACTTAGACTTATCTTCAGATGACGACGATGGGAATGGAGGTAGTCTTGCTCGAGACTCGCGATCTGTTCGATTCGGTGCAGATGCAGGTAACCAGAATCAAAGGGAGATCTTCCCTCCAGACTCTGTTGAAGATGAAACGGATGATATTCCTCTCGACGACATTTTCGTTCGACCTGATCCTGTACACGAAATTCCTGACAATTTTGATGGAGTATTTGAGAGTTAACCAGGAGCAGCTTCTTCAAATGAAGATATTTTTGTGAATTTGACACCAAAGTCGAGAATTAGGTGGAGCCACAAGAGCTGGAAAATACTATCCTATCAGACTGGTGTCCACCAATAGCTATTGACCCTATTGTCGAAGCTCCAGCTGATTATTATCACAGATAAGTCCCGCAACAGTTGTTTCTCATTATGGCTGAAATGACGAATTCATACGCAGTGCAATCACACAAGCCTAGATTTCCAGACTGACCACGAATTACTCGGAGTCCCGATAAACAAACGACTCACTTTGCTTCACTTTCGTCGCAGATTAGCAGAATGCTTAGTTTTGCGAAGTAAACAGATTGGTGTCGCTAAAAGAGGCCGTACGAGTGGCAGTAGCAAGGTGCAACCCGTAATTATTCCCCGAAGACCAGGAGTGAAATAGCTCGTGACGGGGTTGGACACTTTCCTGCACATGATGACGGTGCTGGAACACGCTGCAAAATGATAGGATGCAAGGGAAAATCGCGTGTAAAGTGCATCAAGTGTAAAGTGCACTTATGTCTAACAAAGGATAAAAATCGCTTTTTAGCATTCCACACATAGGCTTTTCTATTTCTAGTTTTTTTTTTTCAACTCTTACATATTTATTTTATATAATAACAGTGCCAAAGGAAGATCTCATTTCATTTGTATTTACTTTATTCCATTTTTCTAATAAAAATATAGTATGCTAACAGTGGTTATTGATTTATAAAAATACTACTAGACATGTATCGTAATCATAATTAGAGCCGGTTGTCCACATTTGTGCACATAAAGAAAAACAAGTTTTTCTCAAAAACTTGGCTACCAGGATTTTTTTTATTATTTTTTTCCTAGTTCTTATTGCCTATTATAACACTGAAATTTTACTTAAATACGTCCGAGAAAATAAAAAAAGGCAGGTCTGAAAGGGTTAAAAAAGTACTGTAAAACATTCTAAGGACTGGTAATCATAACGCCATCAAAATAGGAAGGTGTAGCTACACGATATAGCGCCCAGGCACACCGTATTTACATACAGCTGTATTAATTACATTAATCAACGAAGATGAGAATGAAAGCGAACATTTAGGAAGTCGGCAAGCCGATAACCTTTGGCAACACAAGTGTCAATTTTTCGGCTTCTGACTACCCGTAACGACTGTCAAAGATCTACAAATGACAGCCAACACAACAATGACGTCAAGGGACCAATGGCTTGCTGAGGCACGGAAGAATCTCGGTATCTTAAGATGGTAACCCATCCAGAGACTGACCTCGGCAAGCGCTGCTTAACCTTGAAGATCGACCTATACCGCTGTTGTTATTTAGTGGTAATCTCTTCCAATTAGTTTGGGTCTAAATTGGTACCTTAAAAAAGTACTGTAAAAATTCTTAGGACTGCTGATCATAACGCCATCAAGACAGGAAGGTGTAGTTACACGCACGTTGCATGCGTCTTGCACGTTCTTCTCCATAGAGATCTACGCTTTGGAACGTGCAAATAGCCTCAACTTTTTAGACCAACCGACCTTGACAATTCAAAAGTGCCTGTAAATGGTTTAATTGAAATAAATGCTTGAATTTTTGACAAGATGTAGCGCCCAGACACACCGTATTTACTTAGAGCTGTATTAATTACAATTAATCAACGAAGATGAGAATGAAAGTGAACATTTGGGAAAGTCGTTACGGTAGGAAGCTTGTTAGTGAGTTAATTGCTGGTTAAATTGATGTAACTACGTGAGTTTAAGATAAAAGTTGGTTTTGGTACTCGTATGGCGTGTCAATGAATAAATATTATTCTTTTAGGGTGATGCCTAACAACAGTCACAACAAAAAATGTGGAAGAAAGAAACATCTATGAAAAAGACCCATCACTTAAAATTTATTAATGTACGTTACGGGTCCATATTTTGGTCAAAAAAGTTTATATGTGTACCAAATACCAAGTATTCACTTCATATTATTACACACTAGAGGCCGCCCGCGACTTCGTCCGCGTATAAATTGTCGTTATTCCCGTGTAAATCTCGATCCCTCGGGAACTCCGTAATAAAAGTAGCCTATGTGTTATATATCATATATTACACATAGGCTACTTTTATTACCATATTATTATTACCATTCGTTACCATAACACAAGCATTAGGTTGCTTAGCTTGGGACTATATGGCGTTGTGTGAAATGTCCAAGGATAATATTATTATTATTATTTATTTTTTTTACTTTCTCGGGTCCCTGGAGACCCGGTCCTTTGGTAGGCGTACGAGGGGCCGAAACCAAGTCGCAGAGGCCCCGTTAGACTTTTCAAATGTAATGATTATTATTATTTATTATTATATATATCAATAATAACTTTCGCATTTATAATATTAGTAGGATTTAAACTTTTTGAACCGTCCTGTTGTTTCGTATTCATATGGACGTACAGAACCTCAAAAAGACAGCAACTGCATATTAAGGGCGGATTCCATCAATCTGAAACTGAACGCGATCAACATATGAACCACGTTTACGAGCTGTCAGTGTCACTATTTTCTATGGAATATGGACACTGACAACTCTTGAACGCAGCTTGATTGCGATCAGTTTCATTGGTGAAATCCGCTCAGTCCTACTAATATAATAAAGGAGGTCCTACTAAGATAATAGAGGAGCTCGTGGCTAAATAATAACAGCCACACAGGTCGATCTTCAAGGTTAAGCAACGCTTGCCGAGGTTGGTCTGTGGATGGGCGGCGATAACATACCGAGTTTCCTCCGTGCCTCGGAAAGCACGTTAATCTGTTTGGTCCGGCTGTCATTTGGAGATCTTTGGCAGTCGTTACGGATAGTCAGAAGCCAGAAAATTTGACACCAGTCTTGCCAAGTAGTACCGTGTTACCCAGTTAATGGGTTGTGGAGGTCTGGTAGGCAGGCGCTCCACGTAAAATACTGGTATTCAGCAAAATCCGGTTTGACTGGAAGCCGATCCCAATATAGTTGGGAAAAGGCTAGGCAGATGACTATAAAAGCGAAAGTTTGTGAGTATGTATGGATGTTGGTAACTCTTTCACGCAAATACTACTGAACCGATTACGATGAAATTTGGTATGTAGGTAGCTGAAGGTCCAGAATTTTTTTTTGGGAATTCCCGAGGGATCGGGATTTACACGAGAATAACGAGATTTTATACGCGGATGAAGTCGCGGGCGGCCTAGTCTTTTATATATTTTGACATTGATGGTTTAGTGTCATAAACATATTCAAGAAGTTTCAAAAAATGGCATGTTAGAAAAACGCTCAATATCTAATAGAAAACAAAAGACATCCATTAAACCAGTCACCGCTACGCCCTTCTAAACAATCCGCCGCAATTTCCCACACGCAGCCACCTATCAAAATGAGGAAACAATAAAATGTTCTACCAAACCGCCGCCGCCGCTACATAACAACATCAAAACACCGATTAAATAAAGCTATTTACATACTAATACACGTGTATTGTTCGGCAGTGAATCACGGCGCCTTGACACGTGCGTGGGAGTCACAATGGGAGAAGGATTTTTGGGTTTAGTAGGTAGGAGTCAAGGCTGTGAATTTGATGAGTTGTCGGGAAGAAGCTTCCGGTACATCAGCCGAAAGACGTACAGTGCTGGACATAGGCCTCCCCCAAGTGTGGCGACAACAATCGGTCCTGTGCGTCTCACATCCATGGACTACCCGCTACTTTCACCAGAGGGCCAATTCTACAAATTTTCACATCTCAATCGTAGTCCGTCAAAAATTCATGAAAATTATGGCGTTTTTGACAGTTTCCGATTGACATGCGAATGTGAAAGTTGTTTAAAAATTAGCAGTGGCTGTTTTAATAGATGTCTTTTGTTTTCTATTAAGATATTGAGCGCTTTCTAACATGTCATTGTTTGAAACTTCTTGAATATATTTATATGACACTAAACAATCTCAATGTCAATAGATATATAAGACTAAGAGCGGATTTCACCAATGAAACTGAGGGCCAATTCTACTAATTTTGACATTCGTATCGCATCTCAATCGCATTCTGTCAAAAATGTATGAAAATTAAGGCGTTTTTTGACAGTTTCCGATTGACATCCGAATGCGAAAGTTGTTTAAAAAGTAGCAGAATTGACCCTCAGGTCATCGGTCCACCTTGTGGGTAGCCTTCCAACGTTGTGTCTTCCTGTACGAGGTCACCAATCTAAACTCTCGACCATTGGTTCTGCGAGCAATGTGCCATGCCCACTGGCACTTCAGTTTGGCGATGCAACTAGATTTTGTAAAAATGTGTTGCAATTTCTAAGATATTTTTGAGATTCAGTAGATAGTGAAAGTAATTTAATACTTACTTACTTACTAGTCCATAAGTGGTGCCCAGGACTTAAATTGAATAATATGTATCTTGGTAAACAGTTAAGTACACAAACATGGATCCTTGCTGTACAGGCATTACTTTCTGACGAAAGCATCCAACTTCCAAATTATCACTATCACTACAAAATATAAAACAAAGTACTCCACCGCGTCCGTCTGTCTGTCTCAAAAAATTCTGCACCGATTTCCATGCTGTTTTCACAAATGGATATATTGGTTCTTGAGGAAGTTTATAATTGGTCAAGCAGGCAGAGCTGCTGGCATCAGTTAGTTAACATTATAAATGCGAAAATTTGTGAGGATGTTTGTTAGGTACTTTTTCACGTCAAAACGCCTGAAAGGATTTTTATGAAATTTGGCACAGAGTGTGTTCCGGAAGGATCACACGGGCGAAGCCGCTGGCGAATGCTAGTATGTCATAATGTTGGGTGCTGCACTGTTTAGAAAATTAAAAAGTTAAAACATGTGCATATTAACAAGTTTATTTGAAGAAACATAATTCAGGTCCGGGATCGAACTCACGACCTCACGTATCGCGGTTTAGTGATGACTATCTCCGTTTCTAAGACGGAGATAGTCATCATCAATCCGTTAGACAAATAAAACAATAGGTTTCAAATCCCCAATCGTGTGTTTCTGATTTAGATCTAAAACTAAGAACAAGTACAATATCCGGCTAACATATCCATACAATTTTGTTCCTACCTACTAACTGTTAGCAATTTTTAATTTCTAGAATATTTAATAAATATTTGGGGAAAACTTTGCATTTTTTAGGGTTCGGCACCCAAAGGGTAACCAACATAACCCGATTACTAAGCCTCCGCTGTCCGTCCGTCCGTCTGTCTGTCAGCGCGCCGTATCTCAAGAAGCAATGGTTCCACTCGCATTTCAGTCGCAATTTGCCAAAAAGCTTAAATTCACTAGAACTGTCACTCTGATTACGAGTCTCGCACTTGGCCGGTTTTATATTATTTGTAACGATGGTACCCACTTTTATACCTACATCTTTATTTCAGTCTATGCGCTAGAACATACGCAATGCGCATAGCTTTGAAATTAGATGCCTGCTAGCTTTGACTGACATACGTATTCAATGTGCCTGTCAGTTAATATAAGACTCAATTGAAGAATCCTTTTGTTCTTTTGTATTTAGAATATTAAAAGCGCAATATGATGTGAATTCCAGAATGCCAATTCTCGCATTTAAAAACTTTTCAGATTCTATTTGCAATGTCATCTCAGTGACAATAAATGTCAAAACTTGTCAAATGTAAGAAAATAAACGGTGTTTTTGACAGTTTTCTATGCGAATGCAAACGTTCTTTAAAATAAGAATAAAATAATAGTTGGAAAATAGTACTTATAATATTAAATATCCGTAGGAAAATCCCTTCGCTTTTTTTTTTGTTGAAACAGAAGAAGAATTGGCTGAGCATGAGTGATGATGTTATAAAGTTTGAAGGATTACAATTAGATAGAAAAGTCCAATATAAATTTCGACGTCAAAGTCGATGACGTCTATGCAGCTGCCATAGAAAACAGCGTTTTCGCGAGAGGGAAAAATTTTAATATATTTAATAATGTATTTGTTTAAAATAATTATATCTCGTTCATTTTTCTAAAAATTTTGAACCTATTTTCACTGTTAGTATTATTCATATTCTCTGTTAATAGGCCAATTATTCTATAATTTTTTAAAGCAATGGTTCCACTCGCATTTCAGTCGCAATTTGCCAAAAAGCTTCAATTTTCATACATTTTCGATGGCATGCAAATGCGAACGAAATTTAAAAATTAGTAGAACACTGATTGGCACTCTGATTACAAGTCTAACCATTGTTTATATATTTAAGTTTTAAAAACGCCAGCCTCTTTGCTCGACCAACTTGCTTTAGCCGAGTTATGCTTTTGTTTTATTCAGTTCAAAATATGAATAGGTATTTACTCAGAAGTTTCGCTTATGTCACAATTTAAATATCACCACAAGACGAACGAATAAGTACTAAGGTGCATAGAAGAATGCCGCAGCCTAAGAGATGGAGGCAGCTAGCAATGGCGGGCTGGTCCAGTTAAAGTTGAGCCCCCGACTCATGGTAATGGTAAAAACTGTGGGGTTTTAGTCCGAAGGAACCCGCCAGAGCCATGAAGCTTTACCCACAAAAAAAAGAGACAAAACATCGAAATTCATGATTTTACAGGTTTTACCAGACTGCATATTATTTAAATACCTGAGTTAATACATTTTATAACTTACTGTAATTAACATTATGATTTTGAATAAATGCTTCCGGACACAAAATTAAAGAAATCGATTTACTGCAAATCAACAAAATGTTAAATGTTTTTGTAGTTAACATTTAAAAATCCTCAAATTCATAGTATATTTACTTTAAT
Source organism: Ceramica pisi (assembly GCA_963859965.1). Taxonomy (NCBI): domain Eukaryota; kingdom Metazoa; phylum Arthropoda; class Insecta; order Lepidoptera; family Noctuidae; genus Ceramica; species Ceramica pisi. The sequence goes on from OY982543.1 coordinate 19,352,395, forward strand.
TACACCAATATTTGAAAATTATCTGATATCAATCTGGATTGATTTTTGTACGAAATAAATAATTATGAAGATTGCTTCATTTAAGTTAATCATTATCGGGGTAATTATAATTCTGATTTGTATTCGTTTACTTAAATCAGTTATTCTTGGGGTCCCGTAATCATATGGCAAAAGCGGAACCCTTCTTATTTCGACCTCCATTTTGTTTTCAATTTTTTATCATGTCGAATTCCAGTAGGAACCTATGCTTCTTAAAAAATATTGTTTGCAGTTAAGATAAATAACATCAGTCCGAAAATTCTGACTACGGAATCCTGTCCTGTGATGGTCGGTTTTTTTCAGTGAAACCTACTCAAGTTACAAGGTTACAACTTGACTCTTAATGTTCAATTCTTCCTCAATAATTCAGTAATTAAATGGCACAAAGCCAGTTTGAAACTATAATTATCAAACAATTGTTGCTCATCATAATATAGTAACTATCATTTTGATATCAGTATTTTTTAGTCACGTCTTGATTAAATTACAAAAACATACATAAAGCTATATTAGGGTAATTAAAATTCTGTTAAAGAAAAACTTGTGTTTTTAGAAGTTTTCATTTTCATCGTTATTACAAGGTAATCGAGGCAAAAGCCTGATTTCTAAATAAACTTTTGAACAAAAAATACAACCGACTTCTAAATAAAAATCACGACAATGGGATAAAAAGCAGCCTATGTGTTATTCTGGGTCTTCAGCTACCTACATACAAAATTTCATCGTAATCGGTTCAGTAGTATATTTGCGTGAAACGGTAACAAACATCCATACATACTCACAAACTTTCGCATTTATAATATTAGTAGGATTTGTATAAAAGATTTTTATTTTTCAATTTTAGTGGTGATACCTTAGACAAAATAACAATAAATAGTGAAAATACTTGCGGAGGAGGAAGATTAAGGAATGTGTAGTAGTACAAGTCCAGACTAGCTCATACTAAAATATCTCCTTTGCTTTGAGTTTAACATACACCTAACATTATCTCAATTTAGTAGATTTGATTAATTTTAAACTTAGGAAATCAGTGATTTATCTTTGAAGTTCAACGTCCAATGAAACTATGTATCTACAACTAAACCCAAGAAAATCGGTTCATAAATAATAAAGTTATGCCTAAATAACCAAAAACATGGTTGACTTGTACACATCTGCGTACCCCATCATAGCGTATTGGTGTTAATGTAATGTTACGTTATGAACTGAGAGCAAATTCTACTAATTTTCACATTCATCGCATGCGCATCTCAATCGCTAACTTTTAGTCGATAAAAGAAACACATTTATTATACCTAATATTATGGAAAGAAAACGAAGTAAATCATTGTTTAGTAATGACATGGGACAAGGGTAGAAAGATGGTTATGTGATCAACTTGCTGTACTTCACATAAGGTAACAATAAATTGTGCTCACCTGTTAGCAGAAATCTAATTCTACTAGAATTTCTACTGGAATTAGCCCTGTGGTATTTCTACTGGAATTAGCCCTGTGGTATTTTGACTTGGGCACAAGCAACCAATCTTGAATTTTAATATTAAAATCAAAAAGTATTCACTTGCAATTTAATCTGTAAGTCTTTGCTTTGCACATAGCATGAAATGATTCATTTTCATTGAATATTTAAATACAAATGCATTTAAAATGAAAGTAAATTTAAAATGACTATTCCTAGTGACCTCACGTACAATGTAACGTCTATTTTCCTTCAATAAAAAACAATTAACATCGTTCTTTCTCACATACAAATAGTTAATTAACGTCATCATTAGAAAATCTGCAAATCTGCATGCAAAAGGACAATCATCATCTGCCGAAGCCTTTTCCCAACTATATTGGGCTCGGCTTCCAGTCAAACCGGATTCAGCTGAATAGCAGTATTTTACGTGGAGCCGCTGCCTACCAGACCTCCACAACCCATTAACTGGGTAACACGGTACTCCTTGGCAAGACTGGTGTCAAATTTTCTGGCTTCTGACTATCCGTAACACTGCCAAAGATCTCCAAATGACAGCCGGGACCAACAGCTTAACGTAATTTCCGAGGCACGGAGGAAACTCGGTTTTGGCAAAAGGACAATGATCCACATTTATGGAAGAAAAGAGATAAGCTTTAACAAGTAAAGGCTCGCAGACACGACTAGTATTTCTTCTATCGAGACGAGATTTTTCACGCCAAAAACATGTGTCTCACCGCCAGCGAGGAAGCGATCAGCTTTCGACTATTTGCTTGATGAGGAAAGGGAAAAAATGTATCAAATCTCGTGTGAGTAAACGAGACACATACATTCATAGTCGATAGCTGACACTGCCGGCGAGCGGCTCTTACCTCTAGTTGATCGCAACGACAAGAGCTATCAAAGATTATACTCGCTCAGCGACACTCGCTCGGCGATGCTCGCTTGGCGGTCAGAACTCACCAACCAGAGGTAATTTCTACCTATAGTGCGGGCCGGAGCGAGTATTGCGAACAAAAGCAAAGCATTCGCTTACAGCCGAGCGCCTAAACTATCGAAACTTTTCACTCGCTACTCACTGCTCGCTAACTAGTTTCGAGTTTCAAGCTTTACTCGCTACTCGCTGATCGCCCGTGGTGGGACAAGTGCCTTAATCACTTGGGTGAAAAAAATGAAGCCGAGAAATAAAACCCGAATCCATATTATGCTGAAGATTGATTTTCCAAGCGAATTTCCCGGACTGTGATTAGTGAACCGAAATAGATAATTATGTATATAAGATTTTTTGGAGGTAGGGTCAAAATCGGTCCAGCCGTTTAGAAGGAGTTCAGTGATATACACACGTATGGATATACGACTTGTAGTAATAAAAGTATAGATATACATAAATGGTTATGTAATCTAAAGGCGGAGGCTCTTTCAATAGCCCTTAAATTAGGCCAGTAAGCCATTACTATTACTGAAATATCATCCTCTAATTGACTTTAATTGGTCATTTAATTCAGCAGTGAACTTTACGAGAAAATAATTGGATCTACTTGATAATGATGCCTTTTCTCAGAGCCATTGTAATCGTCATTGAGTCTGCTAAAATATGTCTCACTTGCATTTAATACCTTAAGGGAATATAATAATTGCCATTATAGAATACCATCTACGTGATTAGTTAAGTCATATTAAGTAATAATCTCATTAGTTATATTTAATTGTTAGTTTGCCATGATCATGTCTTGTGTGTCAGTGTCGGCAATATATCAGGCATGTTGAAAAATGTATCAGCTGTTGAAAATTTTTACTCGACATTTTCATAGAATCCCTGTCCCTTTTTCGAAAGATTAATATAATTTTTTAAACGTATTTACTAACGAATTTTTCCTACCCTCATCTCAAATTTTTCTAATGAAACATTTGGTTAAGTTACATGCCCGACGGATACCCCCAGCAAGTCGAACCGACGATATTTCAAAATGCGGCTAGGATGGATTTCATTTCTAGGTTGGAGAACTGGGCTTTGTGCCGCAACTTGGGATAAGTCTATTTTCAAGATTGGAGTACTCTAAGTACGTTATCTACACTAATATTATAAAGTGGAAAGATTTTTTTGTTTGATTTGAATAGGCTCCGAAACTACTGTACCGATTTGGATGAAATTTTGTACAAAGATAGTTTGAGACTCGAGGAAGGACATAGAAAAAAGTTTTTATCCCGGAAATCCCACGAGAACGGGAACTGTGCGGGTAAAACGGGAGCGAAGCCGCGGGAGACAGCTATACTTTACGCCAGATAAACGTAGAATAAAGTACATTGACCCACATACATTTATTGACTTTCTTAAGATAAAAATCAGAAACAATGACATAAAGCTGTCCTGAATCGACTTCTATCGTGATTCTGTACGTTTTCTAATAATGAAAATCAGTTTTTAATTTATTGTTCTAGTATCTACGAAGAGATATTAGGGAAAGGTCAATGTACTTTATTCCACGTTTATCTGGCGTAAACTATAGTAGTAGTAAAATTATCTAACATTTACCTACTTGCAGACTACAAGGTGTTTTTAAAAACCCGCCGGATACCCAATGTGAGTGCCGTGCCTCTGTTTAGAATTTGAGCCGTATGTCAGAGTGCCACAAGTGTCCATACACCTGTACTTTGAGGGATTTAATAAATACCGCCGATTTTGCAATTAGTGTGGCCATGTACTGGGCATAAAGAATCTGTGGTTTTAACTATAGACTCTGAAATAAGCTACCAATAAAATAACCATGCCAAGTTCAACACAGTAATCGTTATTCTAGTTTAACATTTCAAAAACTATACAACTATAAAAGCTTATTACTATGCCTACTATGTTATTTCAACTGCGTATTGTGTAAAACGTAGTAAAAAAGAACTTGGCCCCATTTATTATAGCAACATATTCAATTTGACATATTCGGAGTAGATCGAAAATCGAAACGTCTCTCAATGATTTATTTCGATCGATTATTGCGTAATGTTCGAACTAGAAGTTGAGTTTTTGATACGTTTACGCACATTTGTATGATAATTTTGCTTTGTTATTTTAGTTTGGCATCTGAGTTTTCCGTTTTACGGCGATCTGGTAACTTGTGTGGCAACGATGTTGACCATAATATTGTCAACAGTCTAATAAAGTTTGGCGCTGACTTTGGACCTCCCACTGAGGTAATTTGTAGGCATTAGGACCTTCCAAATTACTCTCGGGTTGTTTGTTTAAGGTATATTTATGGTGCAGCACGTGGTTACTTTAGACTTATAAACTAAACGTTTTTATTGATTTTATTTGACTTCGCAATGGAACGCTGCAGATAAACTATATTGTAGGAGCAAACATTGGTTGCGGAATTTGTTCAAAGGAGTCACCGCAGCCCTGAAATGCAATGGGCTTAAGGCGAGGTTGCAGTACTTTTTAAGATTTTTGAACGTCTGAAAATCTAATAAATTATGAGTTTTTTAATAAATAAAAATCATTACATAAAAACTGAACATACCCTCAAGTAAATCGTAAAGATAGAAACGCGATTTAGAATGATTGGCTCGATACTTTTTTTTTATCAAACATGACACTAAATTACAATTTTAAACGTGTACTGCTAAGAGATTTTATGACGAATATATATATAAGTTATATCAATACATAGAGCTTTTTATTTTGAAGTAAATGTTGAAACCATATTGTATTATTTTTTTATCAGTTTTCGCCAAGAAGAAAAAGCTATCAAAATTTAGGCATTATTTCGCTCGCCGGACAGTCGCTGTTGTTTGTCAAAACACACAGTACTGCAACCTCGCCTTAAGGAGGTACTCGGATGGGTTTTAGTCAGAAAGATTATGACACTCCCTTCCGCTCCCCCGAAAGTGGAAGAATTCATAATGATGCTTTCCCATCCTTGTTGTTTCATCCGTAGCTTAGGCAAACCTACCTGAACCAGTGTTGACAATTAGAAATAGGTATTAGTTTAATAAAACTTGTAAAGCTAGGCAGTAATCACTAAATTGGATGAAATAATAACAAGGTGAGGTCATTGAAATTTTTAATTGATAATGGCTGAAATTATCGACAATCAACATTGTTGTTATAATAATTTCAAATGTTTTACAACAAGAAGTTATGATCTCTTCAAGGAAAAGCTTACGAAAATTTTATGGTTAACACTATGTTTTAACAATGACTCTGTCTATCTATAATGGTTTAAAAAATAATAATAATCAAATACCAGAAGGCCCATTCTATTATTTTCACATTCGCATCTCAATCGCAAATCTGTCAAAAATGTAAGAAACCTGAGAAAATACATTTAAAATACAAAATAATAATAATAATATCATCCCTACCGCAGTATCTCTACGTTGACGTCGTGGTCGTTTTCGGGGGCCCATTCATTGAGTGTGCAAGTCACCCCCTGCCATTTAAAAGCCGTGTATATTGTTAGTGGTCAGGCAGGGGCCAATAGTTCTTCTATAATAAACGATTATCAGTCCACTAAACCGCCCAAACCCACAGCGTTTCATCTTTTGTTTCCATATTCTGCAATAGTCTTGCTCCAGCCGGGGATTGTCCTTGGGAATACTTTCAGTGCATACAGGGATAATCGCCGGTTGGTGCCCCATTACATTTGAAATTTGTAACGGGGCCTCTGCGAGTTGGTTTCGGCCCCTCGTACGCCTACCAAAGGACCGGGTCTCCAGAAACCCGAGAAAGAAAACAATAATATCATAAACAGGAAAAATTTGTTTGTTTCCTCTGAAACCACTGGACCGATTTGAAAAATTCTTTCACCATCAGAATCCAAAAGGCAAAAGGAGCGCTAGTTTTGAGCATACTCATAATGAGCATGCGCATTTTCACACACTTGCTACTAAGTAGCATGTCTATTTGTAGCTTTATCCTTTATAGAGGGATGTACTTATAGGAGATGAAGTTCGAGGAGTACCTACTAACCCACGCGAAGTTACGGGCGCAGTACTAGTAAGAAATAACAATGATTTTTGTGTAAACTGAAGTTTGTGATATTTAAAAACCAACGTCTCTATAAAACAAACAAAAGGAATAATTTTATTTTCAAATGTAACAAGTTCTGCGTAATAAATCAACGGGATATTTACTGATAGACGAGTAACAAGTTGTGACTTGTGAGCTTCCAAAAATGCTTATCACTATCCTCTTCATAGAAAAAACTATAAAGATTTTACAAAATAAGGACCAAGAGAATAACTTCTTTTTTTTTCTCAAGGGTAAATTGTCCATCAGATCGCTATCCAAAGTATCATGACAGAGACAAAACAGAAGCTACCAAAAAAAAAAAAAACTAGTCTACATACAGATAAACATTCTGACCAGATTATGATATACTCGTATGTAGTTTAAAACAAGTTTAAAACTTCTTTAATGATAGATTACCCGAGTTCAAAGCTCGACGGATGAATAAAACTAATTAAAGACAATAAAAATCTCGTAAACACGTCTTTTGCACATAAAAAGATAATATTAAAAGATATGGAAATGTAAATTAATCTTATGGCTTTAATTTTAAACGATATTTTGTAGGATGTAGCTCTGGCAATCAATCAAATGGTCCAGGATGTTGGAACCGTGACGAGATTTAATCTCAGTGATCTTCATTTTGATGACAATGGTTATAACGTTGATGCTCATTATAAGATTCGTGTTTTGATGTTTACGTTTTGTGGTACTTGTGACCCGGGTAATAGAGAAGGAACTTATGAGGGTGATAATAATGTAAACCAAAATGGGAGAAGTGTTTTACAGTTTTTTTTTAACTCCGCTATCTCACCTGATGGTAAGCGATGATGCAGTCTAAGATGGAGCACAATTGCCTAGAAGTAACCTATTCACTCTTGACTTAAAGACACCCAGGTTGTACCAATCAGAAAACACAGACTCCGGCAGGGAATTCCTCTTCTTTGCTGTACGCACTATCAATGTGTTCCCAAAACGTTTCGTGCTTACCGGTACATGGTATGTCCACCATGTACCGGTGGCGCATCGCCGTTCGTAAGATCCTTTATTTAGTAAGACGTGGGAGTTAGAGGGAGCAGCCCAAGTATGGTTAATAGGCCAAATATTGAGACTTCGAACAGAAACTGTAAAATGTCTAGTGCAAAATCCAGATTAACTTTTTCCAAACTCGGCAAAATCATGTCCCTTACATTTTTAACTAGACGACCCATCTTAAAGGGAAATGCCCATTTGCTTAGGAAGTTTTGGCCAAGTTGCGCCCATGGAAGAAATAAATGATAGGCATTAGGATTGACATCACAGATAAGGAAACAACCGCTATTTTTAACATAGAACTCGGTGGGACTTCAAAAATCACAAATATAAACGAAACGATGAACGACTAATAAAACGATGTTGGTGACTTTATAATAATATAATTATTATAAAGTAACCAACTTATTATTTATGTTATGTTCTTACAGAAAGTAAATAGGTAAATAACTTACTAGTAGTGGTGCAATCCATTGCTGAATTATAGATCGCACCTCCACATTTGTTACGGTCAATCTCTTAAGTCTTCGTGTATTTACACCACAATTGCAACAGAGATCGCTCCGTGGGAAACGTTCATGTAAATCAGGTTCCATGTTAGTGGTCTTTCGTGAGAAACAGGTACGGTATCCATTGGCAAGCCGGTGTCGTCGTGAGAAGCGGGTACTGAATCCAATGTAAAGTCAAGGTCGTCATCAGGAGCGGTTTCAGGGTCCATAATCGTAAGCAAAGTATTCAAAATATCCGATGTAAAACGCAAGAAAAAACACAAGTCGCTTTAAAACAGCACCAAAATAACGAACTGTGATTTTTCAATGTCAATCAATTATTGACATTTAGGGATGTAGCTGTGAGATCGGTTTATGGACAAATCGATATTCTTGCGGATAACCGGAAACGCGGCATTGCTTCAATGGATCGTAGAAATCGTATATAGAAGTCCATAAATTGATAAACATTTTTGTTTAACCCGTAAAAAATAAAATAAATGATGTAAACATTAAAAAAAAAATATTTGCCATATACCTACCGATTTTGATAACCGGTATTTAGTGAAACGCCATTTTGTGAAATTAAGAATTGCAATCCCTACTTTGACACTGACAGGAATAGCCACCATTATCTACCTACATAATGCAATGAACGATTGAGTGTCTTATAAAAATCGGCTTTTGATTCCGGTGTTTTCATTACAAACTGATAATAGCAATATTTAAGTTACTAAATTAGTATAATTTTAGTCATTTTTACATAGATGGGCGGAACTTGGCCTAAAATGGGCTTTTCCCTTTGGTAGGTAACAACCCTAATATTTTCAAAGTTAGAGTGAACAGGCTACTTCTGGGTAAGTTCTCTCCATCATAGACTTTATCTCTATCATTTTTGATCTAGACTAGAATCAAGAGCAAACCCTTCTCAAATAATAATAAAAAATAACAAAGACAGTAGTATAAGTAGAAAATAATATGGTTGATATTCATCATCAGGTTCATATTTTGACATTTATTGATTTTGAAATACAGGTGACTCGAGATTTGTTTAGATATGCAGAGTCGGTTTAGGCACAAAGAATCGTGCACTCTTCAAAGCGCAACTAATCTATGCAGGACTAAAATGTCAATCCGAATGCAATCTCTGCTACAGGCTATAATTACCATAGGTTATTAGTGCAAGACATTATCATTGATAATGACAGCCTATACTATGCTATAGGCCCTGTGGGGTATTGTATTAGATATGGGTCACTAGGATTGGATGAAGGAACTTTCAAACCAATGATAAAAAATAACTCTCTGACAATGTTGACCTAGCATGACATTACGTCTCATCTCCCCAATGGTTAGACTGAGGTGTTCCTATTATAAACTCACATTTAGCTTGTTATGTTTGAGATTCACGTGAATCGGCTTGCCGTGGATGTTTACTAACAAATTTCGAACAAACTAAATAATTTTTTTTCGACCTGTTTACTTAAACTAGAACTTCATGTCCAGCAGTAACGATTCACCGATTGTTTGGAAAAGTGCAGCTTTATAATTCTGATACAAAAAATCCTGGAGTCTGAAATTTTAAAATAGTTTTACTGTAGTAATTATTCCAGGACTTTCATGTTATAAACTGTGACAAGGCAACTGATTGAGCGCAATATTTGTTAGTACTATCTCAATGTATCTTTTTAACACAAAAAATGTGCCCCAAGCGTCTTGTTATAATCAAACAAGTGCTCCACAAAGCCGTTAAAAATGATACATTTGGACAAGTGGATCTATAAATATTAAGCGTACAAGGATGTCATACCACAAGTACCGGTTGACAGCCGCAAAAATAAAATAAGTTGTAGTTTGGTACATTGTACAGACACATCAAGCTACAAACAATCTGGCAAATTTCTTTTACAGATTTTCAACATTATTGCTGAAGAGGTTCTGTTCAAATTTGATTGGAAATATTTGATGGTTTCGCATGGCAAGCTACAAACAATCTGTCAAATTTCTTTAACAGATTTTTAACGTTATTGCTGAAGAGGTTGGGTTAAAATTTGATTGGAAATATTTGACAGTTTCGGTTATCATGATGTGCTAGCGTCTGTACACGGAGACGATACTGAGGTGGGCCTCAGATAAACGATATTATTTCTAATAAATAAAAACATCGTGTAAAAGTGTTGTAAAAGTGTTTTTTTCTCGTGTAAATGAAATTTTTAGCGTTTATTTGGTAGGTCTGAGAAAAAGGAGGGAAAAGGGAGTTAGTAATAATAATAATATAATAATAATATATCCTTGGACATTTCACACAACGCCATATAGTCCCAAGCTAAGCAACCTAATGCTTGTGTTATGGTAACGAGATGGCTGATAAACTACTTATATACATTTTTTTTGTAAATACATACATATTATAGATAGAAAAACACCCAGACTCAGAACAAATACATGTAGGTCGTACAAATATTTGTTCCGTGCGGGAATCGAACCCGCGACATGCAGCGCAGCAGTCAATCGCTCAACCACTGCGCCAACCGTGTCGTCAGTTAGTGTTAGTTTGATGAGTTTGTTAGACTGATAGAGCGGAGTGGAAGGAACAACGTGTTGCGCCGACCCCAAGTAACGTGGGATAAGGAAAAGAGGAAGATGATGATTTGGTAGGTCTTAGGCTATTTTCTTGACGATTTTTTTATATGGCAATACAACGTTTCCCGAGTTAGCAATACAAAATAAAATAGTGAGTAAATTTTTAATAATAATGCTAGTAAAAACAACTCTGATTGAAATTAAAGAAGAGATTTCTTTTATATTATTATAAACAAGTGATCGTTGGTTTTCATATATTTACTTATACAAGCTTCTGCCAGCGGCTTCGCCCGCGTAATCCCTAGGGAACATACTCCTGGGATTTATATATAGCCTATGTGTTATTCTACACTATAATCTACCTCTGAGCCAAATTTCATGAAGATCCTTTCAGACATTCTGACGTGAAGAGTTACAATCTTCTATTCATTAATCCTCACAAAGTTTCGCATTTATATATATTACTAGCTGATGCCCAGAACTTCGCCCGCTTGACAAATTATTTACTAAAACCTTCCTCGAGAACCACACTATTCATTCGTGAAAACACCATGAAAATTGGAGCAGTAGTTTTGTAGTTTATCGCGAACAGACAGACAGACAGACAGAGGCGGCGGATGACTTTGTTTTATTATATGTAGTGATGATGTAGTGAAGAAGGATAGGGTTCACACAAAAGGCTACTATGCACATGAAGGTACTGCTTATTCAAAAAAATAAATTGTTCCAGCAGTCTTGCAACAGAATACTGGGATAAAAATGCAGACACAGTATCTTAAGCCACAGAGAAGGAAATTAAAAAAAGAATCATAGATTTTTTCTCGCAATATAATTTTTTCCGCGACTTTGCTAACCTTGACGGAACACTGAAACCGTGTATTTTCCGGGACACAAAATAAGCTTAGAACACTCAATTATAGACCTGAAATATTTTTTTTTAATCAGTTCAGGAATGCTAGAGATAATCTTTTAAAAACAAATTGATATAAAATAATTTTAATTGGTTATTCATGTGTAAAAGTTGGGCTTTTCAATAAACGCATTGAGTTCCTTATGTATTTGTGACCAATTAGGTAATGAAGTATGCTTCTTTATTGGTGAACGAATAATTCATCGTTTTAATAATTATTACATAGAAACAAAAGTTATGCTTTTCACCTTAATCAGTTAAAAATAATACCGTGAATTGTATTTAATAATAGCGATGCGATTCTATTGAATGCTTTTGTGTTATAAGAATTAATTTAATTTTGATTGGTGATTGATTATATTCCAATCTCATCACACAAAAGACGGATATCTTAAAATAAAATAATAATTGATTTAAATGAATTATTTGACAGGCAAACCACCGTTCATTTAGCTGAACCAATAAAAACTGAAATTAAATATCAGATTTTTCAACATAATAAATTAAATCGTAATTAATTTTATTGCCTTTGTAACCTTTATTATACATCTAAGTTCAAAAGTCTTCGAAAATCATACGCACGTATGAAATACCCTTTCAAATTCCGAACAGATCTAATTAAAATCATCATCTACGTCTAATACTGAATCAGATCTTCTAATGCAACTTTGCTTGACCATGACCTTGGCTCAGGATATCAGGTCGACACCTATATATAGTGGAACGAGGACCAACACCAGCATTCTTCTGCCAACCTCAGACCAGATAACATCATGAAGTTGGTAGGTGTATTGAATCAAAGGCTTTAGACGAATCGTTTTTTTTAAGTCACGAAAATTTGTGTCAAAATAGTTTTGCTGTCGTTTTCAATACTCCTTTGTAGTTGCAATTGTTTTTTTTTTATCGTGACGTTTTCGTGATCTGTGCACCGGTTTCGTTATGGGTCCCATTGTGTTTTGTTTGATAATATTGTTATTACATTTTGGTAATAGTTCAGTAAGCGTAATAGCTTGGGAAGTGAACTTGTTATGGTGTTTTTATGGGTATTGTTTCGTATGTTGTAACTCGTAAATAATTGATTTGGTATAATCAACAATATTTTAATTACTAATCAGGCTGTTATCTCATCTAAAAATGATAGCTAACTTACAATGTCAAATTTAAAATTGTGAATACGGACGTGAAAAACGCAGAAATGATAAGCTCAAACATTTCAAGGGTTTATATTATTTCCGAATAAAATTTTACCTTATTAGAATTTAATATAATAACCCTCACTTTCCTGTGTGAGCCTTATTGCAGTGAAGTATATCGAGTTAATTTCCCACTACATATAAACCCCAAAAAAAGTTACGCTACCCCAGTTTTCCGCGCAGTTATCACGACACTTATCTTAATTTAATTTTTTTTTAATCATTTCCAACTTTACATGCCCAGCTTCTGGCGAAAGGTTCACCCCTAAGACATGAAATATAACATAGCTGACAAATAGGGATGCAATTTTAACTCTTATATTTTTATTCTTCTATATTAACACTCCATACCAACATCACTTTCACTCTCAATTAATCTACTTCAAAAACAAATCAAAATTAAAATTTATTGCAATTCGCAATGTTAATTTGGGTATAGTAGCTTGATATGATTACAGTCGGTATTTGGGAACAGCTAAAATCTTCTGTAATAATTGCTTCACTAGCGAAATACAAAATCATCCTTATTTCAACTTTATAAGTTATATTTTGTATTGCATAAGTGACACGAATATTTTAATAAGCAGTGCCAGCATTAGAATAATACGTGAAAAAAATAATTCCAGGTTTTTACAAATTCCCTGAATCCCACTATGATTCTCTGTGTTCCTCGTTTTAATATTAACACAACACAGCTAGAGTGAACAGACTCCATCTGGGTAAGCTCGCATCATCGTAGACTTTGTCTCTGTCATCTCTGACCAAGACTGAGAGTCAAGAGCAAACCCATCTCAAATTAAAAAAAATATTAACGTCATCTTTTCTCCCCAGATCATCGTCGCCTGCATCATCGGAGCCTGCTCAGCCGCAGTGCTGCCCGGCTACATTGCTCCCCAGTACCGTTACCCTTACAACTACCAGGACTCCAGAGCCAGGGCCGCGCTTGACAGGAGCGCCGCCATCTTGAGGTCCGACTCTGAGGTCAACGAGCAGGGATTCAGATATGCTTTTGACACGGAGAATGGTGAGTTTTTTAATGTGAATTTTGTAGGTGATAAACTATCTTAGCACAATCTAACAGAATAAAGTGATCTAAAAATCATTCTAAGTAATTTCTGGGGGACAAGATTTCGGGATAATCATCCAAACGAATATTGCAGAAGCATGCGAGCTGGATTCAGTTTCTGGCTTACCTTCTAAAAGTCTGGTGCCCCAGAATCCCTAGCAAGTGCAAAATCCTTCTGAAGTAGCGCTAGTCCCATCTAGCTAACTGCTATTCTACTTGTTGGAAATAATAAATAAAATACTTTTATCTTGACAAACTTAACTCATATATGTGAAGAATAAATACAGATAAAAAAACATACTAAAAAATTATAATAAAAAGACTTAAATAAATCTAACTGGCCCTGCTGAAGGCAACATGTTATGCTTTGCCCTATTTTAGTGAACAGCTTGTGCCAACATAAGTTCTGTAGATATAGCTTTGTCCCATATAATATTGAAAAATTCTATATAATATTTTTTTTTTTATCAAATTATTATTATTTTCTTCATAAAGACAAGTTTTGGTCCACAGTAGGTGTTAGTAATACTTAATACTATGTTAGTAAGTATAAATAAAAAAATACGCCCCTTATGATTATTTTTTTGTGATAAAGTGATACCTACATCAGCGGTGTTTGTATATTTTTTACTACGAAAGCTTCAGGCAATGCAAATCCAACAGAAAAATCTATAAACTAAGTAATTTAAATCTGCCAAAAAAAACCAGTATCGATTTTGTTCAATGCAATCTTCTAGAACCAAAATCTGGTCCGACTTGTTCTACTTACTCAATAAACAGTGACACATCAATATCAGCTTACCACACACGTCGAGCCGCGAGATGATACGCATTCACATTATGAACCTAATCTAGCTGAATGTGGGTGCGACCGTACTTTACGCAACTTTACGTAAAAGACCTAATTTGAAATCTATAGTGTAAGGTTTGGTGCGGACCATAAGCATAGAGCGTGCATTTTATCTGTGTTAATATGTAGGTACTGATTATTTCAACTCTTTATCCGAACAATTAATATTCCTACTTTAATTTTTTCACACAGATTAATGTCACCTGTCACCTGTGAATCTACTACAGATAAAATTAATCTGTTTGCTGAAGTGTTCTACTTTCTTTAAAAAAAAATCTTACATTTTTTATTCAAGATCTAACAAGAGAAGACACAATGACAGTTAAAAACAATGAATTAGACAGTCTTATTTACTACCGCGTGTTGTCAAATCGGTTTGCGACGTTTAGTTTGAAACGCCGCCGTAACATCGATACAGCGAAAATTGAGCCACTAAAATCAAATACACAGATGCAGTCAATTCAGTTTAAAACATTTCTGAAAGTGACTGATTGTAGAAGCAAACAGCAGTAACTTATTATACCTACCTAATCATAATTATGTTGCTCCACCTGTTTAGTCATCATTATGATTCAAGCTTGAGTTCTAGAACGAAAATTTTCGCAAAATAAACGAGGCAAATTTATTGACGTGTTAGTTGCTGTGTTTAGTAAAATAAATTTACAAAAACCTTCGCATTACTTGACTTGTGTTAAATTTTTGAACACCAATTATTTTTTTTGTGATTCTTAAAAAAAATTCTAAAGTCATTTATTCAAATTAGGCTGAGAGCCAGCACTTTTTGAACGTCAATTTCTACAAAAAAAAACAGTCCCCCAAAACGCCCGCCCGTCACCCGTCTCCCTCCTGGACATCTTGGACCTTTTTTGACAAACAACAGTGTGATAATTCTACTAATTTCCACATTCACATTGCATTTGCATCAATATCGCAAACTGTCAAAAATGTTTGAAAATTGAGACTTTTTTGACAGTTTGCGATTGACATGCGAATGCGAAAATTGTTAAAAAATTAGTAGAATTGGCCCTGCGGTTAGGTGTTTGTCAAAGAAAGGTCCGGAGCGTTACAAAATCGCTCACAAATGATATGGAATTGAACGTAGGTAGGTACTTTACAGAAACGATCCATATATTAGCTCGTTGCACATAATTGCAGACTACACTTAAGTGGGTAGATCTTATCTGACGTATATTACTTGCCATTTACACAATGAGCTCAGGTTTAGGCGGACACATGTTAGAATTTGTAATAATCTTGTTATTAGAATTTGTATCGGCATTTCTTCGCACCAACTTCAATAGATTTTGCGAAGAAATGCTTCACAATTTAGTAGTGGCTTGAAATTAATTTTTTATTCCTTTTTCAATGCTATTGGCGAAAAGTACTCCACTTTAACTATCGTTCTGATTTATATAGTGCCCTTTTGTTTTCCTTAAAGTGTAGAAGTAAATTAATTTTCCTGTAATTAAAATCTACTCCATTTTTATGCTCGTCTGAACCTGTGGTGTGGTTATGGTAGCAATTATTTTACCAAAATAATCATTATTTTTCAAAGCGTTATTAAAAGGTCTGATGGTAAAAATATCAGAAGGTGTCTAAACGATAAAAAATGTTATAGGGCATTTGCTATTCTTACAGGGTATTTTCTAAATCTAAGAGCAATTTCTATTGTGATTCACCAAACAAAAATCATTATACAACCTCTTTTCCTATCTTTCCAGGGATCCACGCCGACGAAACTGGCGTTGAAGCCAACGGCATCCAGGCTGCGGGCAGCTACTCCTACACCGGAGATGATGGCCAGGTCTACAGCGTGACCTACACTGCTGACGCCAACGGCTTCCAGCCCCAGGGAGCCCATCTGCCGACCCCTCCTCCCATTCCTGAAGCCATTGCCAGGTCGCTGGCTGAAAATGCTAGGGATGAGGCCGCTGGAATTTTTGATGATGGTGAGCAATTTTTTTTTTAATTTAAACTTTATGAACTATAGTAATTGATGGTATGGTGGTAGGTGGATGTAATGCTACACGGCATTTTATACTAGCAAACCTTTGGGGAAAAGATGTTCGATTGGGACGAAAAATTCTGTAGTGGCGATCGTACCGGAAGACGCAACATTGGAAGGCCTCCCACAAGACGGATGACCTCGTGGAAGTCGTGGGTAGCCGATACACAGGACCGGTCATTGTGGTGATGCTTGGGAAAGGGAAGCCTATGCCCAGCAGGAGACGTCTATCGGCTCATATGATGATAATGAAAGCGTTCTGTGGTTAAAAGCTAAGAGATCAAAATCTGAAGTCCAACAGATCAAATTGGCTTTCTTTTTTTGTTTTTGCTTTGACGCTTTTGTTAATCGAATCACACGTTATGGATTTATCTACACATAGAATAAAAAGTTTCTCGAACCTAGTGGTAGTTAGATAATATTTGTCTATTTATTATATAAAAATAAGTCGGGTTTTCCTTCCTGACACTATAACTCCAGAACGCACGAACCGATTTCCACGGTTTTGCATTCGTTGGAAAGGTTTCGGGCTCCGTGAGGTTTGTAATGATGTGACGCAGACGAAGTTGCGTGGGTCAGCTAGTTTGATATAGAAATGTTTGTTTCCGTTCAAAACACATTAATATCTTCTCACAGCACAAGAATTTTCAATGACAGAAAATGCATATTGAACTATTTTAATTCGATAAAAAAATCGGACACATTTATGTTCAACGTAGTTAGAATCCTAATTACATAGAGCTCTAATTGGGTTATTAAATACCTTTCAAATTGAGACCTCACCTGTAATGCACTAAAACTAATAGTCCCTACGTGACAGATCTTACAAATCTGTTAATCCCACATACATTTGATATCAACCCACAGCATGTTGGACGTTGATCAAAATTTTACAGTGTGCAATGCATAACGTATCCATTAATCTAGATATCTCGTTAATGATTGTGCTAATTATCACCTTAGTGAACGATGTAATACGCCCATAAGCCAACACTAATACTTATCTGAATAATTATAGCCTTTGCTCATGTTATAGTAGCGTTTTTCACTGCGTTTATGGGTTTTACTACTGATTAGTAGTGACGCTTAACGAATCATTGCAAACAATGGTGTCAAAATTATTATTCTAGGAATCATTATAAGAATTTAAAGATTCGGTTGGAGTGTAGCCTTAGGGGCGCAATGGCGCGAGGACTTAGAAAAATTTCGTAATTTTTTTTTTTCGGAAATTCCCCATTTTTTTTTTGCAGTTTCGTGTTGACCTAGACCATAGAAATTATTTGAGTCCTCAGAACCATGGTCCTACGACGTCCCGTTTCCGAGTTATGGTCCTCTGAATGTTACTTTGTTTTATCTACAACGCTCTATATTTCCAAAATGGTAGCTCGGATGAAAATCTTTTCTGGAAAAGAATTGTTGCTCTAGTTAAAAGCTATGAGATGATGTAAAAAAATCGAGACAAAGAGAGAGAAAAAAAAATGAAATTTTTTTCGAAGTGTAGGTCGATCTGGGTCGATCTTTATCTTGTCTATCCTTAGGGGCTTAGACTTGGTAAAATTTTCGAAGAAAACGACCCACTGACCAAAGATTCAAAACGGCAAGGATTCCATCAATGAAACTAAACGCGTTCAGCATATGAACCACGTTTACGAGCTCTTGAACGCAGTTTAAATGTACTGATCGCGATCAGTTTTATTGATGAAATCCATTCTCAGTCTATTTTACACATCAAATTTCTAATTTAACTCTTTTACACTGTTGCTAATTTTATGGATACTCAGCCTAAGGAATTCGCCATTCAAACTGATAAATCAGGGCCTAGTCAGTGAAGTTTTGTCAAAAATCTATAGGTACCTATTTTTATATGCGTCATTAACAGGTACTTAATTTTCACTTCCATTTTACAGGAAGCTACCAAGACTCCAGATACGCCCCTGGCGTGGTCTTAGCCCGCAACCAGTACCCCACGAGATACAACCCCTTCCGCCCCTACCGCCGTTACTGAGTCCAAGTAACCGTCGAGACAGCAAGACAGCAAACATTGTACAGTGCCATTTGATATTAGACATTAAGATTATTTTATATTTACTATGAAAAGAAAATGATAGAAGGCCAATCCTACAATGTACGATGTCCAACTCGTGAAAGCTCAAGCTTTTAAGGTGCCAACCAATCAGCGAACGTGTTTTGTTTAAGTGGTTTTAGTGAGTTTCTCATCGTATGTTATATGGAATGGACCTTCTGTAGGTACGTTATTTTGTATATTGAAGCAATAAAGTTGCAATATTATTTTTAATTATTGTTTCATTTTAAAGTGTTATAACCTTCACGGGTGGCTCAAAGAGAAGTGAAACGTTTCATTATTTTCGGTTAGTGAAAAACATGAAATGGCTCAATACGGTTTATTTTCATATGCTAAAGAAAATTACTGATGGTACAAAAGAATGAAATCGATTTTTTTTACTCATCTGTCATGATTTTATTTTTTCATTTTTGGGGGCCGAGTCACCCGCGTCCGTAGGAGAATACCCTTCAGCGAATCCCTACATGTGGTCCCCGGGTGGTGCTAAACAGGTGACACTAACCGCCTCCGTGGTCTAGTGGTTAAACCACCTGATTCAGACCCAGAGGTCCCGGGTTCGATTCCCAGCGGGGGCAAATTTTTTGCTCGGTTTGGTTGGTGGTAGGACCTGTTTTAAGTCCGACTGGCAAGCTACCACCATCATGTCTAAGTCTGTCGCCATAACATCAATGTTAACAGCATTGTTGTGTTCCGGCAGTTAGAGGTATGATAGCCAGTTCCTCTGTGTAAGAGGATTCCGGGTGAAACTCGCTTCCATCTTCGGCCTAATCATCACTTTTCATCAGGTGAGATTTGGGCCAAGAGTTTCCCCGTTCTTTTTTAAAAAAAATAAAAAATAACCAAACCAACTAAGAACTACTGCTAGTTATTAAAAAAAAAATCATTGCCTTGCGTTATTTTTATTTTCTCTTAAATTTGGATTTTCTCTGGAAAATTGAAGACCCAGTTAAAATTAATAGTATGGTAACACATATTAACAGATAAATAAAAGTGGTGGAAAATTATAATTCACATTTTTCTTATTTCAAAAATTCACATTTTGCAACAAAACCTTTCAAGGTACACCAATAAAATTTACCATAGAATTAGATTCTATTATACTACTGCAATAAAGTAATAACATTTTATGAACTTCTTCAATTCTTGTTCAATCTTGACGCGGCCATAAAATTATCTTTATAGCTCTTTTTATACCGAGATGGGCCAACTATATTATGCCGTTACTACATTGTATTATTGTAGGCTATAATTTATACGTGTTAAATCTAGTTGGGAAGGCAATTAAATTGGGATGGTATTATTTTGTTAGGTGATTAACCTTGGATTATAGAGTGTAGTTAAGACTATTTGTAGATAATGTCTTACTAGAACAGGAACGTAACTAATATTTCAAGTAGGTGGCTGAAGTAGATTAGAACAAACCGCACAATAGTAGTTGAATTAAAAACATTTAAAAAAAATATATAACCTACTTCCAAACAAAACACTGCAAAGTATAAAATTAACCTTAATTTCGGAAGTCAGTCTTTTTGTTTTTTTAACAACGATAGAAAAGAATAAAATACTCTTTATTATGTACACCATAAAAGATACAGAAAAAATAAACGAAGAAAACATTACATAGGGTGACATTATGGGCGGCCTTATCGCTAAAGAGCGATCTTTTCAAGACAACCGTTGGATGGATTTGAAAGAGAAAGGGTTATTTTTTTTTTTTCACTTTTAAGTGATACTTGGACGACGTCTTCGTCTATGCAGAAATTGAAATAAGAAAAAATGCTCATAACATAAAACTACTGAGCCAGACTACACGACGACACAACTACTAAGAGAAATGTTTACGGGACCAAATGGCAAGTATGCCGTCGAACCAAAAATAATTAGACGAATCGGATCACAAACCTCTGAGATATCGGTGTAATTACATTTTAAAAAATACCCGTCGAATTGAGGTCATAAAATAATATAACCCTAATTTTGAATTTTGAATTTAAAAACATTAGAAAAATCATTTTTGGAAGAAGCATCGTTTTACAAACAGCCAATAACATAAATTTTCATATCACCAAAATTAATCATGCAATTTTAGAACTGCACAGACATGAATGAGTACTTTAATTAGCATTCCAACTGTTTAGGTCGAAGCCGATCGATCATGGTTGTGAAATTTTATAGGACACCTAAAATGCAGTAACGGATGCTTCTATACACAAGCCAGTATGGTATCACACATTTTGAAGAGCACACATCAGCTGTTACAAAACCTACGTTGAATACCTCCTCATAGCATAGCATCTTAAGGCCGTACCCTGACCAAATAACCTTGAGCATTTTTTCCCTCAATAACAGCGCAAGAGATACAATAGCGAATACGCTCAGAATCTTGATTATAATCGTTATTCTAATTTTGGTCGTTTGAAAAAAATACTTCTACCAAAATGTTCATAATTAAATTGCCTATCCATTAGTGTAAGTACAAAATCAAAATAATCGTTAGTTTTCGAGAAGATGCATGTTTTCAGAAAATTTTTCTCATTTCTGTGGTTTCGTTGTAAGGAGATTACTTAAACATAGTAAAAAAAAAAACTACCATTTTGAAGCCAAGATTATGTATTTTTTATTGGTTGATATTTCTTTTGGATAAACAGTAGATAGCTCCAAAAAACTGCACAAAAAACGGCTAGCGCTGCGTTTTGCTCGGGGACGCGCCTTAATACACTATTCAGGAAAGACAGCTAAGCATTCTAAGTGCTCGTTTACGGAGAGGCGGGGCGTCGAGCGACGCGTGCGGCGTGGCGGCCTGCACTAAATTCAAACATATGGCGTTTTAGGCGAGTGTTCACGCAGAAGCGATTTCGAGCCCGCGGCGTTGTATGCGGCGTCGAACGCGGCGGCTGCCAACCCGCCACTGCAGACAAGCGTTGCCAACACCAATTCATCAAATTCCTCGAAAATCCAAGTCCAATTTGGGGACAAAAATTCAATTGATTCCCTGCAAATTCCTAAAGTAAAAAAATATTATTTTTAGGATTTTTTTTATTTTTTATTTTCATATATCAAATTATTAAGAAGATAGTTTAATGTAACTTATATTTTTTCCAAAAATTAATATAAGACTAGCCGTTAAGACGTGGTTCTCATTTTAAATCGGCTATTGAGGGCTACCTGCACCTTAAGACAAGTTTTAAGTTTGAATCGAATTCTTGAAAAAGTGTTCTGACTTGGCCCGGACTATCGACATTCGAATCTCCGCATTTTCTCCACATCTGGCCAATTCTCTATAAATCGGCAATCAACTTGAGATTCCCCGCAGTTTGGGAAATTTTGGCAACGCTGGCTTGAGCATCAAGCGTCCGCAACCGCGGTGGCCGACGCGGACGCTCGACGCCCCACGTAACAAAACCTACAGTAACTCATAAATCATTCCTACACTCCTTTGATATGTTACAATTCCTACTCCCCTAGTAACCTTTGGGGAATGCCAAGTCATTTCATCACTAGGTATCATCCTAGATTTGAAATCTAATTCGCCTCTAATCAATATCGATTTATCATAGTCGTGATAATCACGAGCTATTCATAATATCTGTACTCATCCAGTGCATTTTAGTGCATTAATCATGCTTTGATATTGTCATAGTGATGGTCTGAAAGATCATAGGTGTGTTAAGGATCAAAGGATTTTGATGCTATGTTTGTGATGTGTAAAGGCTCCCCGCACAAAGTTTGTTCTGTGTATAGAGAAGGCTAAGGTGCTCTTGGTTATATATGTCACCGGAAATTGTAATAAATCTTGATTAGATTATAATTTCTCGAAATATTATGAAAAAATTGTTTTGTATATAATCCCATACAAATTCAATAGTTTTCAATACATCCGTGTATTATTAAGACCGAAGACAGAAGTATCGTGTTATCCAGTAGGTTGTAGAGCGGCTCTACGTAAAATATTGGTATTCAGCTGAATCTGGTTTGACTGGAAGCCAACTCCAATGAAGTTGAGAAAAGGCCAGGCCAATGAATGATTCTTCCGTGTCACGTTAAGCCGTTGATCCCAGCTATCATTTGAAGATCTTCAACAGTCGTTATGGAGAATCAGAAGTTAGGAAATCTGCCACAAGTATTGCCAAAAGCTGTCGTGTTTTCCCAGTTACTGGTTTGTAGAGGTCAGTTAGGCAGTCGCTCAATGTATAATACTAGTATTTATCTGCATTCGGTTTTATTTGTAGAACATAAGAAAATGACACGGCGCAGTGGTTGAGCGATTGACTGCTGCGCTGCGTGTCGCGGGTTCAATTCCCGCACGGAACAAATATTTGTATGGCCTACAGATAGTGTTTCCAGGTCTGGCTGTTTGTGTATGTGTATTTTTATGTTTATAAACGGACCCACGATACAGGAGAAATCCCTAGTGTAGGGCAATGTTTTTTTTATATGTCAAAATTTATAAAATAAACGCTATGTCTTGCCGCCAGCGGCGTCCAAATATTCTCATTATGATTTAATTTTCTAATTAAATAATTGGTAAAAACTAAAAAAAAATGGAGTGAACGACAAGTGAGCTGTCGTTCCTTCTTGTTTGTATGGTTTGACAGCGTATTTGTCGTTCACTTCACCAAAGTGTTCACTTCGACATGTTTACAGAATCGCACTGCAGAATCACACTGCTGTAGACATGGCGAAGTGAATACTTATGCAAAGTGAACGACCAGTGAGCTAATACATTGCACTTTAGGGTTAAAAGTCACTGAACATTAATACAAGCTTGGGTGGTGGATCCATTAATCATTTGTACGTCACATTAGGTATAGCTTGATAATCCTAATTTATCGGTGACTGCATTGCTAATAGAATGCTAAATACTTATTATTATGATGCAGATGCAACCTAAACATTTAGTTCTCTTGTTGGTTGGCATAACACTGGTTAATCACTGATTTACGTAATATTATAACAAGGGGCCTTTTCAGCCGATTCAAAAGAGGAGAGTTTTCAATTTGGTTCTGTTTTTGCATAAACATATTATTATTTTTATACAAAACGGGGAAACTCTTGGCCCAAATCACACCTGATGGAATGTAACGATTAGGCCAAAGATGGAAGCGATTTTCACCCGGAATCCTCCTACACAGAGGGACTGGCTATCATACCTCTAACTGCCGGAACACAACAATGCTGTTTACATTGTTGTTATGGCGATAGACTTAGATATGATGGTGGTAGCTTACCAGGCGGACTTAGAACAAGTCCTACCACCAACCAAACCGAGCAAAAATTTTGCCTCCGCTGGGAATCGAACCCGGGACCTCTGAATCTGAATCAGGTGGTATAACCACTAGACCACGGAGGCGGTTAGTGTCACCTATTTAGCACCACCCGGGGACCACGTGTAGGGATTTGCTGAAGGGTATTCTCCTACGGACGCGGGTGACTCGGCCCCCAAAATTAAATCAAAATTATATGTTAATTAACTGAATTACTATTGCTGAATAGATCTACACCGTTTTCTGAACGATATACACAAACTTCGACTGGATCTAAAGAACATGGAAATGATTAAGCATTTTTCATTAAGGACACATTAATCATTCTTGATTTTTGGTTAATTTTCATACAAACTAAATATCTTGAAGTAAATCATCCGAAATATGCGACCCGATAATTGGCAACGAAAAACAAATTAAATGTTTTTTTTTTATTGCATTTTTATTTGCACTAAGACCTGAAGAATTTTATGCTGCATAGCTCAATTAAGTGAAATCTATACTAATATTATAAAGAGGTAACATTTGTTTGTATGTACTTGAACTACTGGTCCGATTTGAAAAATTCTTTCAGTGTTAGATAGCCCATTTATCGAGAAAGGTTATAGGGTATATATCATCACGCTAAGACAAATAGGAGCGGAGCATTCATGGTCAGCTAGTTAGAAATTTCTTTGTAACGAAGCCTTTTTAAGTCCTTTGTTAGATGATTTTTTAAAGCTATTGAAGTGCTCGCTAAAGTTTATGTATATCGTCCGGAACACGGTGTATATGTCACCGAAAAATGGAAAACTCCGTAAAATAATAATAAATCTTGATAAGATGATAATTTATCGATACATTATGAAAAAACGATTTGTATAATAATACATCCCATCCAAATTCGATAGTTTGCAATATGCGTGCCTAGAAAAATAAGTTGACAATTTCACGCGATAATTTATAATCTTACGAAATTTCTCATTTTTCGGTGACATATATTTTGTATTGCATCCCTGTCATAATTTTAGCTCGAAATCAATCACAGCTGGGTATACGACTTTTGTTTATTCTGCCACACCCCCCTCTTCCTTGCGTCCCTCCTTCAGCAGTGCGTAAACGTGTCGAAGTTAACACACACAATCTGACGACACGGTTGGCGCAGTGGTTGAGCGATTGACTGCTGCGCAGCATGTCGCGGGTTCGATTCCCGCACGGAACAAATATTTGTACGAACTACAAGTATTTGTTCCGAGTCTGGGTATTTTTCTATCTATAATATGTACATTTTTATACAGTTATACATTTTTTTTTTGTAATTACTACAAAAAAAAAATGTATAAAAGTAGTTTATCAGCCATCTCGTTACCATAACACAAGCATTAGGTTGCTTAGCTTGGGACTATATGGCGTTGTGTGAAATGTTCAAGGATATTATTATTATATTATTATTTATTTGTCCAAGGATATTACTTCTATAGGCGAAGTGAACGACAAGAGAGCTGTCAAACCATAGAAACAAAATGGCATGACAGCTCACTTGTCATTCACTCCATCTAAGTGACCACGGTGAGATATCGACAGAATTGACCGGTTGGTGTTTCTCGCAACTACTACGCAACCTACCTACATAAATATAGCAGTAATTGTTGGTCTTCCTTGAGATTAATCTTTAAATCCATTATTTATTACAATAATTTGAAGGCCTCCTCCAAAGGCTTTAAGTGGGTAGATCTATGAGTGGAGTGAAACAGTAAATCATGACAGTAATATGCCTTCACCTTTGAGGCCTTGGAAACCTATTGAGACTATAAAGTTGAGCTTCCATTGAAAGATATGCTACCCAAGTGCTACTGCTTACGCTATGTTTGAATGATAATTCTTGTGTTAAAATTGCAGCTAGTTGTTACTTTACTTAATTCATTGTGTTTTGTGTATTTTGTTAAATATAAATTATGCAATATCTAAAACTAGTTTCTGCCAGAGGCTTTGCGTGATAGTCGAAACTAAAATTATCCCTAGGGAATATATTTCCGGTTTAAAAAGTAACTTTTGTGTTATTCCAGACTATAATATATCTCTGTTCCAAATTACATTGAGATCCGTTTAGCCGTTCCGGCGTGATAGAGTTCTACTAATTTGCTAATCCTAACAGTCACATGTGTTGATTATCAAGGATAAGCAACGCTTGCCAGATTTACTTGAAAAATTAACACTGGTATCCAGATGCTATATGCGGTTTGACTGTAAGAATACCTGAGGGCTAATTAATTGGACAGGCTTATAAAATGAAGATAAATCTTTTGAATACTCCGTGGGTAAGCCACGGAGTATTCAAAAGATTTATCTTTATTTTATTGTATAAATTGTAGCAAAAATTTAAAAGCTTATATAGCTTGCAGCTTTTAGTGTAGCATCTTCTTTTTTCTTTTACATGAGGAACACTACATTTTGATACAAAAAAAATATACAATTTAAAGCATCCAATGTTTAAAAATGCTATAATTCAATTCAAGCTGAAGATACTGACGTTTTTAATCGAATTCTGTCTAAAAATGTAGTTAAATTTAAATAACAAGGATGTTATTAGATATTTATGAGTTTTTTTTTGTGAATTTTAAAAACTGTATCAAATGTAGATTGATTGCAATGAATTTTTTAATGTTTTACTTTTACCGTTTTGAAGCAATGATATTAATAGAGTGTGTAATGTTTTTTTTAGGTTTACATGAAAAAACTTTTGTCTGCAGGAGGCGCGGTGTTAGTCATACGAAAACATCTTCTATACAATATACACAATACAGTGTGAGTCTTCATAATGTGCATGTGCTACCTCATTTTATCGACGGAAAACTTTTTAAAAATCTAACAAGTTTACTAGAGAAAAGTATAATTTAATGCTAATAACGAAATAAAGAAATCTGTCTGTTGAGATAAAATTAAATTCCACTATAAACTCGCTTCAAGATAGATGCTTCTGTTAATTGACTTAATCACCAAATTACTTTAAAGCAAATTGATGAATATGCATGAATTGGTCTAGAGTTGCTAACTGTGAGCTAAGATGCGCAGTTTCGTTATATTTTGTTTTTTTATTTATTTTATTTACTTAATCATTAGTCATCATTAGCCTTGGATGTATAAAAGTAGTCTACGCAGCTTTAATTCAAATAAATGTTTTTTTTTTTGTTATTGATAAATTGAGGGCCAATAATCTGTCAAAAAAAACTTTATTTTCATACATTTTTCACAGTTTGCGATTGAGATGCGAATTGAATGCGAAGTGAATGTGAAAATTAGTAGAAATTGGCACTTTTTCACGTCAATCCTTTTTAGGTCATTTTAAACTAGATGTGTGGTGTTTCCTAGTTGAGAAGTAACACCGAAACAAACTAAGAGGTCAGCATTTCTTTTAAAGTCCATACAATCGTACTGGTCGAATTATTATGAAAACCAGGTAATCACGCGTTTGACCACATCTCATTTGATGGTAAGCAATGAAGTGGTCGAAGATGGAGCAGGCTTGCCTAACTTACTTTAATATGTATTTTTTTAAGCACTTAGGAGGTGTCTTTGCTCAGCAATTAAACAGAACATCTAAACAAAATAAAAAAACTTAAAAAAAAAAAAACAACCGACTTCCAAAAAAAAAACACTACAAAGTAAAAAATAACTTTAATTTCGGAAGTCGGTGGTTTTAGTTAGTTTCTTCGTATTTTGACACCGAGTTGGAAGTCGGTTGTATTTTTTTGTAAAAAGATTTCTATTTTTCACTTTTTAGTGGTACCCCAACTACCCTAACAACACCACTGCAAAATCGCAGAAAAGCAAAATACGCAATTTCGATTACTTGGATGACATAAAACAATCATCCAAGTAGACGAATTCCAGATATTTCGATTTAAATCCAAAATTCGTAACCGATTTTGATAAAATTTTAATGGGACCAATCTGCAAGTAGGTATATCCTTTCAGATAAAATATTTTTTTTTAAATCGGTTCATAATTGTCGGAGTTATGAAGTAACAAACATTAAAAAAAACATACAACCGAATTGAGAACCTCCTCCTTTTGGGAAGTCTGTTAAAAATAAAAATCTAATAGAAAAATCATGCAGGCCGAGATATGGCAAGAATACGTGTTCGAGGCACAGAGTTGTCTTTACTAACAGGAAGCATGCTGATCAATGGTCGTTTCTTTTATATACGAGTAAGTTAATTTTTCCTACTCCTCCGCTGTTATACTCTTCTGACTAATTTCGTTGCGGGATCCAAGACAGTTGAATCGTTTCTGCGGGACTCGTCGGGCTTCATGAGCTCGGCGTTTTTCTGGTGGTCGCCGCTGTTGATTCTGGCTTTCAGGAGTTGCAGTGGTTGGGAATGTGTGGCGGACTTGTCCCAAGAAAAAAAAATACGAGTGAGTCCTTTTTCATGACAAGTAGTCGGTGAAGGGGCCGATAGATCTCTCGGTAAACTACTAGCTATTACACGCAGCTTTGCTTATAGCATTAAATAAAAGACGCTTTTTGCATTCAGTCGTTTTCTTCTTTTCGTGTAGGTAGTAAGGTCTAACGACCCCGCACATCGCACAGTATCAGAGTTCCGAAACCGCCTCAAGGGCCTCTGACATGGTTTAACGGCCGCCATGTGGCGGCCGGGCCGGGACCACCGGCTTATACGTGCCTTCCGAAGCAAGGAATCATCTTTTTATCTGACATCATCATCGTCTTCCTGCCCTTATCCCATGTTACTTGGGGTCGGCGCAACACGTTTTTTTCTTCCAGTCTGCCCTATCAGCCGTCAAACTTTCACTAACTCCCTTTTCTTTCATTTCGCTTCTCACACAATCCATCCATCTTTTCTTTGGCCTTCTTCTCCCTCTCTTTTTATCAGACAATCAGGTGATTAGAGCGTGCAATGTCCTAGCCAAACTGGAAACAACTTTACAAAGTATGCTTCACGTGGGAATCGAACCCAAGACCACTGAGTCACAAAGCAAGCGCTTAAACAACTCGACCACGAAGGCAGTTGCACTCAATAATAGAGTCGCTTTCTATCAATCAGTAATCGTAACGTTTTTAAAAGTTTATAGTGACTAGCTGACCCGCGCTACTTCGTCTGCTCACATTTTCCAATAATGCTCCGCTCCTATTTATCTTAGCGTGATGATATATAGCCTATAGCCTTCCTCGATAAATAGGCTATCTAACACTGAAAGAAGTTTTCAAATCGGAACAGTAGTTCCTGAGATTAGCGCGTTCAACCAAACAAACAAACAAACTCTTCTGCTTTATAATATTAACTAGCTGACCCGCGCAACTTCGTCTGCGTCACATTTCCCATTACTGCTCCGCTCCTATTTGTCTTAGCATGATGGTATATAGCCTATAGCCTTCCTCGATAAATGGGCTATCAAACACTGAAAGAATTTTTCAAATCAGACCCGTAGTTCCTGAGATTAGCGCGTTCAACCAATCAAACAAACAAACAAACTTCTGCTTTATAATATTAGTATAGATATAGATATTAGTATAGATTAGTTATAATCCAATCAATCACGTGTCTTAATTCGATTCAAATCGTTACATAAAAACCGAATGATAACCCTGGTTCCTATACCATTATCATGGTTATGAGACCGTTATATAAGACTTTACAATTGTATGATTATATTAGCCAACTAGCTTCTGCCAGCGGCTTCGCCCGCGTGATCCCTAGGGAACATATTCCCGGGATGAAAAGTAGCTTATGTGCTATTCCAGACTATAATCTATCTTTGTTCTTTTCATTAAGATCCGTTAAGCCGTTCTGGCGTGATTGAGTAACAAACAACCAAACTTTCACTTTTTATAATACCTATTACTCGTTTGGTGTAAAGCGAAATTATAACCATCTTCCCCTCGACATTATAATTATTAAAGGATATTGCAAACTGTCGTAAGCCGTTTTCCGAAGCTACTCGCTAGCCTCTAGGCGCCAAGCTAGCCGCCTGCCTGTGCGTTCGCGACCACAAAAATAATCCATAGAGCATGATTCAGTATTCACGCGCGATGGCTTATTATTAGCGTTTTTCATGTATAACTTTGGTGTTTCTATACCGATTTCTATGATTCTTTTTTTATGGAATAGTTAATAATGTTAACTTTTATTAATGTTAATTAGGGACGACTGAGAGTTTTATAAACGTAAGAGTAGACAAATACAATCAGAAAGCTTCGAACTGCTAAGCTATCGGGAGTTACACGTTATTGTTCGTCAATCATAAAAGATAGACATATGCTGTCGTTGGATATTTTTTATATAATTTTAAGGAGAACATTTCCGTCATACATGATATCTGTGTAGCTTTTACCATTAAGGTTGCACACGCGACGGAAGCTTAAAAAATGGAGTAACTTCTCCCGTTTTCCCAACATTTCCCTTCACTGCTCTGCTCCTATTGATTGTAGCGTGATGAAAAGTATACTATAACCTGCTCAGGAGTATGAATAATAATTGTACCAAGTTTCATTAAAATCCGTCGAGTAGTTTTTGTTTCTATAACGGTTATACAGACAGACAGACAGACAGACAGACAGACCGACAGACAGACAGACAAAAATTGTACTGATTGCATTTTTGGCATCAGTATCGATCCCTAATCACCCCCTGATAGTTATTTTGGAAATATATTTCATGTACAGAATTGACCTCTCTACAGATTTATTATAAGTATAGATATTACATTGAGTAATTACAGTTGCAGTAACTACATATCGAACGATAACTAGAAGTAATTGGGTTTGGTTAAGATGTTTGTCTATCAAAATTTGATTTCTGTTGCGGTACAGCAGAAATAACTGAGCTGCTTCTAATGACCGAACTCATCATTTTTTTATCTGATGACTTATGACTCGTGGCTAAATAATAACAGCCGCACAGGTCGATCTTCAAGGTTAAGCAACGCTTGCCGAGGTTTGTCTGTGGATGGGTGACCATCTTAACATACCGAATTTCCTCCGTGCCTCGGAAAGCACGATAAGCTGTTTGTCCCGGCTGTCATTTGTAGATCTTTGGCAGTCGTTACGGATAGTCAGAAGCCAGAAAATCTGACAACAGTCTTGCCAAGGAGTACCTTGTTACCCAGTTAATGGGTTGTGGAGGTCTGGTAGGCAGCCGCTCCACGTAAAATACTGGTATTCAGCTGAATCTGGTTTGACTGGAAGCCGACCCCAATATAATTGGGAAAAGGCCGATGAATGCAAGACGCACAGGACTGGTTATTGTGACGACACATACGGGAGGTATATGTCTAGCAATTGACGTTTTTTGGCTAAAATGATGATGACCTTGTCAAACAATTTCAAATTCCGATCATTATCATCAAATTCATGATTTAAGACTGTCGAGTTTCAGAAATCCTAGAACTCCTAAAGTCTAGAAATAGTGGTTTTCTGACAGCATCAATAATTGTCAAAAACTCAAAATCCGTTTACACTAGCCGGCAACAAAATACTGGCTGCAACTGGATCGGCCAAAGAACCTAATGTAATTGAGCTATTAGTGAATGGATTGACAAGCGCTAAAAGAACTTATACTTAGTTAGTCCACATACGTCAACACTTGCTTAAGTGTGTATTTTGTTTTAGTGGCATAGTGCTTTTGTGTCATGTAAATTTTAGAAGGAATTTTGAATTACTTTGCATATTAATTATTATTGTAAAATTCTAATTCCTAAAACGTAACAGCTAGACAGTTGTGTTGCTGGGGAGTTTGTTGGCCACTTCTTCTCCACAGCTAAAACACTAGGAAGTGGTGACGGGCGGGCGTTTTGGGGGACTGTCTTTTGTAAAACTTGACGTTCAAAAAGTGCTGGCCCTCAGCCTAATTTGAATAAATGACTTTTGAATTTTGAATTTTGAACACATAAATCAATTCGAATTTTAATGTGTTTTTTTTTTAATTTACGGCTTTTAGCACATTGATCGTGGCACTACATCTTCCTAATGCTGCTTAATAATCCTATCCTACTAATATTACAAATACGAAAGTTTGTGTGGATGCATGCATGTTTTTTACTTTTCACGTCAGAACGCCTGAAAGGATCTTTATGAAATTTGGCACCGAGGTAGATTAAAGTCCGAAATAACACATTGGCTACTTTTTATTCCGGGAATATTTTCCCTATGGGTCTTGCGGGCGAAGCCGCTGAAGGCAGAAGCTAGTCTTCACATAAAAAACACATGAAAATCAGTAAATACTTACCAACTAATTTCAAATTGAAGATGCGAAGATAATAACCGATAATTTTGCGTGTATATTATCCAAACCATTGTTGACGATACAGCGTCAAAAATTGGTAAGTAGGTACATAACAAGTACTTGATAAATAATTGGGTGTGACTTAATAAAATGTCAATCAGCCAGAGACTTGTATCTCTTTTGTGTAGCGATATAACTATGTTAGCACCGGATGCAACGCTGCAAGACGAATTATATAATACCTCATTAATAGCTATTGTATTGGCTAGGTCAGTATCTGATTATAATATCTCAATTGTCAGTCATTTATAGTTCTACTTAATAACGCAAACGTACACTGACACAGTCTGCTCTCAATCATTAAAATTTCGATTGGATTGAAACAAAGAAAGCTGTGATAGCTTAAACTCATTCTCAGGGTTATATACTGATCTGTAAATATGTACTCCACACCCCAAGTTAACTACATTACCTGAGAAAATAAATAAGAAATCGTCACTTGTCCAGGTGGCAAGAAAAAGAGCTGTTAGTAAAATATTCGTACAACGACAAATCGAAAGAAAGAGCGTCATTCAAGAAAGAGCGTCTTTCACCCGGCAAAAAAAAAGTTTTTATTTTTAACTTTTTAGTGGTGATACTTACACGACATCATCGAATTAAGTAAAAACGCACGCAGAAATTGAATTAAGTAAAAATGCTCAAAAATTAAAACTACCCAAAATGGCAAGCATGCCGCATCGAACAAAAAAAAATCATAGAAATCGTATGAGAAACATCGGAGTAATCGGTGTAGGTACTACTACATACATAAAAAAATAGTAACCGAATTGAAAACCTCCTCCTTTTTTGGAAGTCGGTTAATGACTCCGCTTGCTAATAGCCAAAATGATTAAATAACGTCGTTCAATGAATTTACCTAACCATTACGTTCAGCACGTGCCTTAACTAGCTATCATTATCAATAGCATTACTAAACTTAAAAATGATAGCATGCAATCATCAAAAACCTCCAGTGGAATCTATACTGACCCAGTGATCCAGTTGTCAATCATTACCGCCTCAAGTGCGAACATGTTACAGTTAAGTTATAACTAGTTACATAACGTAGCTATTGTGTATCAGTTATTAGCTGATACAAATAATATCGACTGTTTGGACACTGCGTCGCGGAGTATTTTGGTTACTTAGTGGGTATAGAGTTGGAAATGTTTAGATAGTGCGGGCGTGCGGACATAAATAAATTGTTAGCGTTATTTTGCAAATGATCATTGCTAATAAAAGAACAGTCTTTTCTTGTTAATTTATTTGTAGAAAACACCTTGCATTTTTCATGGATTTCAATAAATCAAAAGCTTTAGAGTTAAATTGATGGAAATATGTGTTGTAAAAGCACTTGCTCTGTGACCAATCCCATAAGAACCTCAATTTTCTGGGATAAAAAGAAGCTGTGGGCACTCAGAAGTACGTCTACAATAAAACAATTCTACCTCTCCAGGCTACAGCACTATTCTTGTTAGATTAAAAGAAAACGTAACTTTGTCTCTGTCATCTCTGACCTTTACTAAAGTCAAGAGCCACAACACCCATCTCAAATAAAAAATTACAGCATTCAAATGATCTGTTGAATTCATTTTCTAATGTTTAACTGTCGTTTTCATTTACCATTTTGTTAAGCAACTCTGCCCACCTCACAACTTACAAACAGCGTGAAGCCACCACGTGACAGCGTCCCTTCTATCCATTCCTAAGTCTACAAGTGCTCCACATGTTCAGCCGGCGAGCGCATCTCGTTACTACTGTTACCTAACAATGATCTCGGACTTGAATCGCATGCCAATGTGACTCCTGTAGATGAGGAGTTAGGAACTTTTTTATAATTTTTTACTTATTTTTAGTTGCTGGCCTGTCGGTTTTCTATCGGTCACATTTCGGGGAGTGTGCGACGGAATTGCATAATTTAATTCCGCCAAGCCCGTTCCACCATTGGACCACAAGACTTACGGCGATGCGCCACCGGTAGATGGTGGACATCCCACCTATACGCACAAAACATTTTGGGAATACATTCGTTGTGCGTACAGATAAGGAGTGGAATTCCCTGCCGGAGTCTGTGTTTCCTGATAGCTACAACCTGGGAGTCTTTAAGTCAAGAGTGAATAGAGAGTATAAGGTAGACCGCATCATCGCTTAACATCAGGTGAGATAGCGGTCAAACGCCTATCAATAGTAAAAAAAAAATGCTAAGGAGATTTTTATTTTGTGTATCGAAAATAAAGGTAAGATTAATAAACTGAATTTAATTTAATTGCATGTGCATTACATTTTTTGATTTGTTGAATACAAAAAAGTATTTCACTATTTTATTTTTATTTTGAAATGGGCTTGCTCTTGACCGCAATCACGCCTGATGGAAAGCGATGGATGAGGTCTATGATGAATGGAGAGTGCGCAAAAGATGCCTATTTACTCTTGCTTTGAAGGGTTATATATGGAAGGGGACACAAACGCTGGCAGAGAGTTCCACACTTTGGCTGTGCGTTGCTATAATTATGTTATTTCTTCTTAATTTGAATTATAGGGAATAACTGCGGTCTACGTTAAGTTATTTTAACCTGTCTGCCCCAGAAGTAGGGCAATGTTTTTATTTTCCTAAAAGTATAATTAAATCAAGTCGAATTGAAACAAAGAGGATAGTGATGCAAAAATTTAATCATGTCCCAAGTCCACAGCATACAGAGTCATTTCTATTCCAAGTGTGAGTTCATACATCTATGCGTACTCGGAAATATTTCGGTATATAAACGTACGAAAGAAATTACAAACTCATTCGTTATCCAAGTGCCTCACATACAAGTACTTACTACTTATCATCATGAAGCTGGTACGTCTAGTGCTTCTAATTCGTAGAATTCTAATCAGATCTGTGATTTAGATCTTTAATTAGAGGTTTAGGTTTCGTCTAGGTTTGAAGTTAGGAGCGATTCAAGTGAAAGTTTTGGTTTGATTTGAGGTGTCCTTGGTAGGTTGAACTGCGGAGAAAGTTTCAAGCCAGGGGTTCTTTGGGGTACTTACGCGTTTGGGCATAATCTTTCATCTTAGGACCATAAAATACACATCTAAATATATATAAATCACGTGTCACGTTGTTTGTCCGCGATGGACTCCTAAACTACTTAACCGATTTTAATAAAATTTGCACACCGTGTGCAGTTTGATCCAACTTGAAAGATAGGGTAGCTTACATCTCAATTTTTTATTGCAATATTATTTAGGAGCGGAAAATGTGACGCAAACGAAGTTGCGCGGGTCATCTAGTTTTATATTAAGACCGTACAAGGGCTCTCAGAAAAAGTCCCATATCACCTGATAACATGCTAAAGATATGTCAGCACCTCAATTTACCAATATCTTATCATCCAGTCTGTTCTCCAAAAGGAAAGATATAAAAAAGCCAGGAACTTAAAATAATGTAACTTATCAACCCCAAACTATAATTTTCCAGCTCGCCCCGATTGCTGCCTTCATTGCCGCTGCTTCAGCTGGCCAGATCTACAGCGGTACATCAGTGGAGGGGTACGCGAAGTCAGCCGAGAACTACCAATCAGCGCTCGAGTATCAGCAGCGAGGATTATATTCTGAGCAATCACAGGCACCTCAGACTTTCTCTGGCCATGAGGCGGTTGGACATGAAGAGGCATACAGCAGCAGGCCCTCAGGAGAGAAGACCGCAAGGATCTTGCACTTCAATAATGAGAACAATGGGCACCAGTACCAGTATTCTTATGAGACTGAAAATGGTGAGTTCTTAGATCATCAATACCGATTTTTTGAGGGGTAAAAAGTTATCAAAGGCACTCAACTAAAGGCTTTCTACCAGAGTAACATTATTTTGGAGTGTTTCCTCTGTTTTACAAATGTCTAAATAATAGTCAATTAAACAACTTGCTGATACCATGTTTTTCAGAGTCAAGCTTAACTGTTAAAGCTGTTTTTCAGAACTAGGAATGGATATTTTTGGACCACATAATTAAGAGCATTGATCTAAGAGGTGTACATACGTCATAATTTTGATATAGAAAAGTAAACATAGTTTTAAATTTTGAATGTGAGCAACTATAGCTAGCTACATTTCGGTTTGCAAATAGTGTTACCAGGTTTATATTCTCAATATTCAATCACTGACATCATTTCTGGATTTTAATGCTAACTGTAAGTTGAAGTTAGTGCTTTCAAGCTCTTGCTTTTTCCTGGAAACAAAAAACAATATTTTTTTATAATTTTGTCTACAACCCCCATCTAACCTTTTTTCAGGAATCAAAGCTGAGGAAGCAGGCCAGACCTCGGAACACGGTGGCTCAGTCACCCACGGTGCCTACTCCTACAAGGGCGATGATGGTCAGACCTACACCGTGACCTACACTGCTGACGAGCACGGCTTCCATCCCCAGGGAGCTCATCTACCCACACCACCACCCATGCCTGAGGCCATCGCGATGAGCCTGGAGCAGAACGCTAAGGATGAGGCTGCTGGTATTTTTGATGATGGTGAGTGATAATTTTGTCTCTTATAAAAATCTTTCGAGCTCTTTAAAGATGCCTTTTCATTTACTACATTTTTGGCGATCGTATATTTTATTTTAATGACATTTCTAATTGGCATTTCATCTCAATTTTATTTAACTGAAAAAAGCAAAGACGAAACAATTTATATACTTAATCTATTAAAAAAAACAATATTCATAGCAGTAGCGCCATCTATGATATCCAGGCCGAACTGTCGACACAATGTTCGATGAACGTAAGGTCAATAGCAAACTTCTGATGAAACTAGGCGATCACTAGCTGTTTATGTGCAATAAACATATAATTCGTACTAGTTCCACCGATACCATTTACATACACAGGGCAGCACTGTGCTCTGCATATTTCGAGGATATAAGAATATTATAGGTTATGGGCCCACTATTTGACAGGCAACTGTCAAATTTCATAGGTAAGCCCATTAATAGATATGGTGGTATTTTCACTAAAAAAGAGTTTTTTTTTTAAATAAAAACAACAGAGTAGTGGAAGGTGGTACTGTTAGTAGAAGTAGTTCCTATGTAGTTTAAGTAACAAATAGGTACTTTTTAATCCTTTACAAGATAGTTCATACAAAGTAACCAGTAAAATGAACATTATTTTTTTTTTTTTTTTTTTTTCTTACTATCTCGGGCCCCTGGTGACCCGGTCCTTTGGTAGGCGTACGAGGGGCCGAAACCAACTCGCAGAGGCCCCGTTAGACTTTTCAAATGTAATGGGGCACCAACCGGCGATTATCCCTGTATGCACTGAAAGTATTCCCAAGGACAATCCCCGGTTGGAGCAGTACTATTGCAGAATATGGAAACAAAAAATGAAACGCTATGGGTTTGGGTGGCTTAGTGGAATGATAATCGTTTATTATAAAACTATTGGCCCCTGCCTGACCACTAACAATATACACGGCTTTTAAATGGCAGAGGGTGACTTGCACACTCAATGAATGGGCCCCCGAAAACGGTCGCTAGCACAAAGTGACGTAGCGCCAAGGGGGCAACATGGCCTGAGGTGCTAGAGGAGTGGAGAGGTATACCACGGCTATCAGGACAATCCCGGAAGTGCGGTCAAGATCCCTACCAGCATCTTACTGGATTATACGTCCTTCTCCCGAGCACGTATGCTCTAGCGAATCTCCACTCAGACCGGCCAATTAAGGCAAGGAAGAGGTGGGAGCTCTGTTCCTCGTCAGTTTTCACTCCGGCCAGCCAATAAAGGCAAGCCGTAGATGAGGAACAAGACTTCTCCCGGGAGATAAGGTGCGTGGGGTCGCTACTGCCCAACAGTTCGCCACAAAACTGCCTTGCGAATTGTATCTCTCTTTGTCTGGCCCCTCACCCTAGGTAAGACCTAAGGTCCATCGGGACGCGCAAGCCCCACCACGACGTCAACGTAGAGATACTGCGGTAGGGACATTATTATTATTATTATTTTTATACAAAACGGGGACTCTCTTTGCCCAAATCTCACCTGATGGAAAGTGATGATTAGGCCGAAGATGGAAGCGAGTTTCACCCGGAATCCTCTTACACAGAGGAACTGGCTATCATACCTCTAACTGCCGGAACACAACAATGCTGTTAACATTGTTGTTATGGCGACAGACTTAGACATGATGGTCGAAGCTTGCCAGGCGGACTTAGAACAAGTCCTACCACCAACCACACCGAGCAAAAAATTTGGCGCCGCTGGGAATCGAACCCGGGAACTCTGGGTCTGAATCAGGTGGTATAACCACTAGACCACGGACCACCGTTATCTCATAGATTTTATTTTTATTGACCATAAGAATTAATACGTGGTAGGTGGTATGGCGGTAGTCATTACTCAGGTCCCGGTCCTGTTTACCCACATTCCTTCAATAAGAAGTCCATTAATGTTTATTTTTATAATTTTCAGGTAAATACAAGGAACAATCTGGTCAAGGCATGGCTCATGGCTACCAGCAGTACGACGCCAGTTACCAGACCCTCGGCTATCAGGCACCATCGGGCCATTCCTCTGGCGCCGAACTAGTGTATCACATTCCTACAGGCCACGCTTCCGGCGCCGATTTAGCGTACCACGCTCATTCTGCTAACGCTCTTTCGGGTGTCTCGGGTCATTCCGGCGTCCAATCAGGGTTCCATGCTTCGTCAGGTCTTGGCTCTAGTGCCCAGTTGGCGTATCACGCTCCGTCAGGCCATGAATCAAGCGCTCAAATAACGTATAGCGCTCCTTCAAGCCATGGTTCTAGTGCCCAGTTGGCGTATCACGCTCCGTCAAACCATGGTTCTGCTGCCCAAATGGCGTATCACGCCCCGTCAGGCCACGGTTCTGGCGCCCAAATAGCGTATCACGCTCCTTCGAGCCACGAATCAAGCGCCCAAATAGCGTACCACCATGTTCCGTCAGGTCATTCTTCTGGTGCCCAATTAGCGTACAACGCTCACTCGGGCTATGCCCACTCTGGCCAGGCTTCTGGTCCTGAATTAGCGTATCATGGTCATCATTAAGAAGTCAAGTGGATTAGCGAATTGAATGTGAAATGAATGTTGTTTAGTGAAACGTGTGAGTGAATTTAGTAGTAAGTGCAATAAAATAAATAACGGAGCGATTTTGAAAAAATCGAATGTTCCCAATATCTAAAAGTGCAGTGTTGTGTGAAATGTTACTCCAGGGCTTTAACTACCAGCACACAGAGGGGCCCGAAAAAGCCGACGCCTGCCGGAGTCGCGGGATTTTTCGCAAGAGACACCGTGGCTCCGGAACACAAAGGGCAATGAAGGAATATGGATGGGTTTATTTCCCATCCCTAAAAAAAAAAGGGCTTTAACTACAAGAAAGCGGATTCATTCAGGCGCAAGGGATAAAATAAATTGACCTTTTACAAATGATACAAACTTTAGAAAATGTATAAATTACTAACATTGAATTCCGATTAGCGGATGTATCGATCGAGTGTGAATATAATCAAGATGTCAAAATGCAAAAACCATGCAAACTCTTGATTGTGTTTTGAATGTGCAATGTAAAGATTGCTAGTAAAACCACACAAAAAACGTAACTAATTCAGTGGAATGAATCCCAATCAAAAGATTACCAAACTAAATGATTCATCAAACGTCAATCAGAACTGCCAAAATGGCGGCTGACACCCGTCAATGTCAAACTGTCATGTCAATGAAGATATCATGTTACATAATTGATACTTTAGCACCCATCGACGGCTTTATTTCAACATAAGCAAACATTTTTGATACAAGTGAAGCAATGCAATCTTCACCAGATTTTTATTTAACTCTGAAACTACCTATTACAAAATTGATTTACAAAAACCTAGTCAATGGATTTGCAATACTAATGCTAGAACTTTTGTAGTAAAATGGCTGGCATATCGATCCGTGACTAATATTTAAAACCTAGTATAATAGTCAATTTGTTGTTTTTAGGTAGACGCGTCTAAATTATATTGTTTTGTTTTTGTTTTATTGTGAAATAAATGTTTTTATTGATACTGAAACCGTTTTTGATTAAGAATCGCTGATGGGTAAAACTACAAATGCAGTAAGCTCTACATTTTGAAAAGTGGACCCATTAAAAGCTATACTATCTATACTTTATATTATAAATCAGAACAGTTTGTTTGTTTGTTTGGTTGAACGCGCTAATCTCAGGAATTTATCCGCCCATTTATCGAGGAAGGCCAAAGGCTATATATCATCACGCCAAGACAATTAGGAGCGGAGCACTACAGGAAAATGTGACGCAGACGAAGTTGCGCGGGTCAGCTAGTTAATGATAAAATAATATCATATTTGACACACAGGACTGGACTCTGTTTAATATAACTGACAAAGCGACAAATAAATAAAACAGACAAGCAACAGGTGAAAATTGTCACTCTAAAAAATCGTAATTATTTTAAAGTAAAGTTATTTCATATATTATCTGCTTTATTAAACAACACCTGTCACGAAATTGTTACAATTATGTCAATATAACAATTTGTCTTATTTTCAGTTATATTAAACTGGGCCTTGGTGGAAGTAGCAACACTTGGGGATGGCCTATGTCCAACCTTTCGGATGAAATTATACCAGCGTGCCAATGCTACTAATTTTCACATTTGCATCTCAATCACAAACTGTCAAAAATGTATGAAAATTAAGGCTTTTTTGACAGTTTGCGATTGACATGCGAATGCGAAAGTTGTTTAAAAATTAGTAGAATTGGCCCTGATGTTGATGATGATTACAAATAGTGTTATCAATGCTTCATTTTGAAATATATTATTGATTGGACAGCCTAAGAACAAATAACATAAACGCTAAGTTGTTATATTTGTCTTTTTTTTTTCAATTAATAGGTCCGCAAAAGCAATAAAACCATAAAGCCGAAAAAAACTGCACCAATTTGTCCCGACTTCGCAGAGTGCGATTCTGTTAATATTCGAAGTGAACACTCAGGCGAAGTGAACGACAAGTGAGCTGTCAAACCATACAAACAAGATGGCATGACAGCTCACTTGTCGTTCACTCCACCTAGATCACGGTGAAATGTCAACAGAATCGACCGGGACGGTACCAATCATAAGCTATTAAAGTAACGATAGCAACAAAGCATTTTTTTTTAGGGATGGAAAATCATCAAGTCTTCTCCTGCTCTGGGCGGAGCGGGAGGGAGTGTCAGACTTTTACTGACTAAAAACCATCCATATTCCCTCGCTGCCCTTAGTGTTCCGGAGCCGCGGTATCTCTTTCGAATAGCCCCGCAACTCCGGATAGCAACAAAGCCAGACCTCCGAAACTACAAAGAATACAGTTACCCCACTACACCCGTTAACATCACGTACAAACATTGCTAAAACCAATAAAATTAACGCCTCGAACAACTCACTAATCAGAGGCATCCTTTTAAACAAAACTCATGATGTAATAACATACTGAGTAATAGCTGATGGTACTTAACACTTTCAGCTTGATTCTTAGAAAAAAACCTATTTCGTTACCTAAACGTGCCTGTTACCTTGGTTATAGAAAGGAGTCGTGTGAGAGGGCAATCAATTTTGTCATGAATGTTACAGAAGCATGACTTTTCCTCAAAGAAGGGTACACACTTCACATAGAGTCTAACTCTTGCATCAATATGTTATAATTTATTGACTACATTCTCTTTTTATTTCCATGTTCCTTCATTGCCCTTTGTGTTCCGGAGCCGCGGTATCTCTTTCGAATAGTCCCGCAACTCCGGCTGACTACAGTCCCTGGGTTACTTTTGTGTTACAGTTTGCAAATTCGAATAAAATTG
Source organism: Ceramica pisi (assembly GCA_963859965.1). Classification (NCBI taxonomy): domain Eukaryota; kingdom Metazoa; phylum Arthropoda; class Insecta; order Lepidoptera; family Noctuidae; genus Ceramica; species Ceramica pisi. Next base: position 19,394,454 of record OY982543.1, read on the forward strand.
GAAAAAGTAAATAGTTTATTTTTCGCACGCTTGCCTAGAAGTGACTTATTCACTCTTGACTTAAAGACTCACAAGTAGCTATCAATTCTAGCTAACAAAGAATTCCACTCCTTAGCAGTACGCACTATGTGATGACTATGAAAGTGTTCCCAAAACGTTTTGTGAGTGGATGTCCACCATTTATGTATCGGGGAATATGATATTTATGAGATTTGCTTCTGCTAAAGTATTAAGGCAACCTATTCCTACTAATATTATAAATGCGAAAGTTTGTGAGGAAAGATGGATGGATGGATGTTACTCTTTCAAGTCAGAACGCCTGAAAGGATCTTCATGAAATATGGCATAGAGATAGATTATAGTCTGAAATAACACATTGATCAATTTTTATCCCGAGAGTATGTTCCCTAAGCATCACGCAGGCGAAGCTACTAGCAGAATTAGTCTACTATACAAAATAAATTTAAATACTGTAAGAGACATTGAAAGAACTTGGAGAGAAATCAGCCTGAACTGATCCCAAGTTTAGTGTAACTAAACCCTCTAAGCATGAAATATGATTGTATCCAGAAGAATCTACCAAAATCAAATCCCTATCAAAATCCCATTGCCTATAAGCTGCAAACATCTCAAACCATAAACCCATGACGTAATTCCATTAAGCACAATTACAGCCCACAGGTCTTCTATTGTAACACATTCCTGTTGCATCTCAACAAGTTTGTTCCACTCTGACCCACTGACATACACCCAATGGCCTCAGGTGGTCGATCCGTGACGCTACGAAAAATTAAGTGGAGCAGAAACAAAAAATGTCGTCTGCCTCATGTTAGAACTCGAAAAAATGCAAAGTTCAGCAGATTTTTTTTGGGGGCCGAGTCACCCGCGTCCGTAGGAAAATACCCTACAGCGAATCCCTACACGTGGTCCCCGGGTGGTGCTAAACAGGTGACACTAACCGCCTCTGTGGTCTAATGGTTTATACCACCTGATTTAGACCCAGAGGTCCCGGGTTCGATTCCCAGCGGGGGCAAATTTTTTGCTCGGTTTGGTTGGTGGTAGAACTTGTTCTAAGTCCGCCTGGCAAGCTACCACCATCTTATCTAAGTCTGTCGCCATAACAACATGTTCACAGCATTGTTGTGTTCCGGCAGTTAGAGGTATGATAGCCAGTTCCTCTGTGTTAGAGGGTTCTGGGTAAAGCTCGCTTCCATCTTCGGCCTAATCGTCACTTTCCATCAGGTGAGATTTGAGCCAAGAGTTTACCTGTTTTGCATTAAAAAAAAAAGATTTTTTTCGCAATGTCGGGTTTGTTACTGCAGTAAAAGTTGTTCATAATGATGAATCTAATAACTCTTTTCAGGTATTGTGTTTATTTTGTTACACCTTATGTCTTACTATTATTATAAACTATCTCCCGCAGCTTTTTCCCTCAACTGCAATTTTTTGATTTTTTTCTTTCATAAGATCCTTCTCCTGACAGTAACAAACACACCAAAAAAAGAGTTAGCGAAATCGGCCCAGCCGTTCACGCGTGATGCGATGACAAAGGGAAATAGGGATTATTTTTTTATAAATATACCTAAGATAGAAGATGCAAAAGTTCGGTTAGATCGACTTTCGAATTTCTATCATCACGGAATCGTTGAAAATCATAGATAAAGTCTGGAATAGCACATAGGCTACTTTTTATCCCGAGAGTATGTTCCCTTGAGATAATTTTTGACAGTATCGCGGGTAAAGCCGTAGGCGGAAGTTAGCAAGTTTGTTCCACTCTGACCCACTGACATTCACGCAATGGCCTCGGGTCTATCGGTAACGTAAAAAATGAGTGGAGCAGATGTGATTTCTATCTCGTTGGCTAAGCTTTGGTAATACTTAGTCGTAATAGTGTGTTTTAATGTGGCCTTGGGGAGTGTATTAAAGTTATGGATTAACAAGATTGAGAGTAAATGTTATGATTTTGTGCGTAATCGTTCACTATTCACGCTTGGCGTAATAAGGTTTTATTCATGGACACGTAAATGGTCTATTGTTTAGAATAAGTGACCTTAAAGACAATTGACTAGCGGGTAGAATAAATACTGAGCGAGACATATTAAAGAGTAGCGTGTGCGTCTTGATTAATTATATACTAAAACCCTCCTCGAGAACCACTCTATCCATTGGTAAAAATCGCATGAAAATCGGTGCAACAGTTTTTGAGTTTATCGCAAACAGACAGACAGACAGACGCGGCAGAGGACTTTGTTTTATAACAATTTAAAATTCCAAATACAAAAGCACAATAAGATTGCAGATTTCAAACAGAAAAAAAGTAGTTAAAATAATTTTACCGTTACAAGAAAAGTGACATTTTGTCACATGTGCCTAATTAGATACATTATAGTTCATACTTCAAAAAATCTGAATGATTAACTTTAAAGTTTCACAACTACAAAATCAGCATGCTAACGTGGACCCATAAATTAGGTGTATACTTGAATTTTCAATACAATTAGTATATTATAAACCTACTAACACCACAACTGTGTGCAATTGTAAGTGACAATTAATTTTGATATTGAACTATGATTTACACTTTGAGACACCTTTCTTTCGTAATATTATTTATATAAATCTCGCAATGATAGCGTAGGCCTATTTTTTCTAGGCCACGTGTATGATGGATTGATATGGCGGAATATGACATCAGATTTTAATGTACACATTTGACTAGTGTAATGTAAAAAGTCAAAGGCTCACTAGAGATCAAGTCTTGAGTTAAAGTGAACAGGCTCCTTCTAGGTAAGCTCGCTCCATCGTAGACTTTGTCTCTGTCATCTTTGACCTAGACTAGAGTCAAGAGCAAATCCATCACAAATAATAAAAAAACACAGACAGTATATAAGTAAACTTCAGGTTTTATATTATATAACTAGCTGACCCGTGCAACGTCGTCTGCGTAACATTTTTCATTACTGCTCCGCTCCTATTGGTCCTAGCGTGATGATATATAGCCTATAGCCTTCCTCGATAAATGGGCTATCTAACACTGAAATAATTTTTCAAATCGGACCAGCAGTTCCTGAGATTAGCGCGTTCAACCAAACAAACAAACAAACAAACTCTTCTGCTTTATAATATAAGTATAGATTTCTGGAAAAAAAAATGGTAATTTATTATCAATTTTCTTAATTTTTATTGTCTTCAGAAATACTATAAAAATACATAAAGTTTATCCATGACAATAATAAACCGAAAGAGTCAAATAACAAAAAAAAACACGTAAATACTTTAATATTTAACTGCCGACGTATTTCCTAACAGCATCTAATCTCTGAGTGCATTACAGAATGAATCCATTGATACGTTCCACAAGGACATGACGACGATCGAATAGACCTATAGGCTGTACACACCGACCTGTGTTGGAAGCTGCGTGGATTACAGATTAGTCACCGAGCTATTGTTATGAGGCACTCGTATGTCGAGACTTGATCGATGACGAATAATCGAGAAGCATGGAAAGGAACTGGGCTTTTATCAGAAAAAAAATGCTTATTGATGAAAATGGGTTACTAACAAGTTGTGAAAATACTATCACACTCATTTTGTACTTCGTAGCACGTGGCTAAGCATTTATTGCCGCAAAGATTGGTATTCAGCTTTAAGGAATGCTTAACGAGGTCAGTTCGTGGATGGGTGGTCCATCCATTTCATACCAAGACTTCTCTTGTCTCAGAAAAAACTTTAAGTGGTTGGTATCAGCTGTCACTTGAAATTCAGGAGTCAGTTATTTGTGTCCAGAAACTATTGAATCTCTTTATCAGTTAGTATGTTGTGGAGGTCCGTCAAGGTGGACCAATGACCTGGTGAGGGGTCACCGGTAGCCGTGGAATGCGAGACACACAGGACCAGTTGTTGTGGCGACACTTGGGGGAGGCCTAAGTCCAGAAGTGGACTGCTTTTAGCTGATATGATGTTGATGATGATGGTAGAGGCAGATAGATAGTTGTTCCATGTAAACTACTGGCACTCAGCTGCATCCGATAAGACCAGTAGTTGGCAAAAGTGTACAAAGATTAATTGAGCCGAGTTACCTGCGTCCGTAGGAGAATACCCTTCAGCGAATCCCTACACGTGGTCCCCGGGTGGCGCTAAACAGGTGACACTAACCGCCTCCGTGGTCTAGAGGTTAAACCACCTGATTCAAACCCAAAGGTCCCGGGTTCGATTCCCAGCGGGGGCAAATTTTTTGCTCGGTTTGGTTGATGGTAGGACTTGTTCTAAATCCGCCTGGCAAGCTACCGCCATCATGTCTAAGTCTGTCACCATAACAACAATGTTAACAGCATTGTTGTGTTCCGGCAGTTAGAGGTATGATAGCCAGTTCCTCTGTGTAAGAGGATTCCGGGTGAAACTCGCTTCCATCTTCGGCCTAATCATCACTTTCCATCAGGTGAGATTTGGGCCAAGAGTTTTCCCGTTTTGTATATAAAAAAAGAAATAGTTGGTACCCAACTTCCAAAAAAGGAGGAGGTTCTCAATTCGGCGGGTATTTTTTTTATTTTATGTTTATGCACCGATTAGTCCGAGGTTTCTGATCCGATTTGTTGTGATTATTTTTTAGTTCGATGCGACATATTTGCCATTTGCTCCCGTAAAATTGATTCAGTTTGGCTTAAAAGTTTTGAATTTATGAGCATTTTTGCTTATTTCAATTTCTGCATCTAGACGAAGACTTCGTTCAATTATCACCACTAAAAAGTGAAAAATTTATAAACTCTTTACAAATTTATAACCGAAATAGACTTTACTTTGGAAGTCGGTGTTAAAAAACGAAGATACGAAATCAAAAACACGTTTCTTGACAAGAACAAATTGTCAAAAAGTTCATAAAAAGACATTTCTTCCAGACCCTCTTATCTGTCCTCAGTATTATGTAAGTTCGATACATAAAATACATAATTCAATTCACAATTCCGATGACTCGATCAAGGTAATAGATCTCTATGAGAACATCATGAATTAGTCATTCGATCTATTGTTGTAAGGAATGCATTAGTCTTGAATCACAAGGTGAAAGACAGGTGAAAAGGTCGCGTTTGTCGGTGAAGGTAAAATAATACTTATCTACGTGTATTTTGGAATGTAAGTTGAACGGAAATTTCATAATAAGGGTGGGTATGAGAATGCACTATGCACCATTCTATTGTATACCCATTAATTAAAATTAAATACTGTTCGTCTGTAAGTGTGTAACTTGAGAACGGAAGGGCCGATTTGGCTGTTTTTATTTTAAAATGTTTGTAATATTGTCCAAATAAGATTTTTAGAAGGAAAATTGAGAAAAACGGGATTTGCTTTTTCCATCGGATTTTTCTGTGAATTCAAACGGAGATGTAGGTAGGTACATAGGTTTATTTCTTACCTTGATTCCCAGTAAGATGCAGCCTTTTCATAAAAAGTGCTAAAATCTAATTTATTTGTAATCCTTGTTAAAATCAGTCCCAGTATCAAAGTTTGACAATTTAATAACATCAAATATTATTAAATAATTTGTAACTTTACGAATCCAATCAAAAATTTCGAAATATCAATTTATCGATAAAGTTAAAATCTCATATTTAATTCATATTACAAGTTTATCATCATAAAATGAATTCCTCTTATATTTCACACTAGTATTGAAATAAATTCTGAATGTTATGGTTGGTATGTGATGTACGTTTGTTCATAAAGTCTTTTAAACTGTAAGGTAGGGATCACATCCTGCCGGGGTTGCGGAATTTGTTCGAAAGAGTCACCGCGGCCCTGGAACGCAAAGGGCATTAAGAGGAACACGGATGGGTTTTAGTCAGTAAGAGTCTGACACTCCCTTCCACTCTGCTCAGAGCAGAGGAGTCATTTGATGATATTATTCCATCCTTAAAAAAAAAACAGCCAAGTGTGAGTCGAACTTGCCCACCGAGGGTTCCGTACAAAGGACATTGTTCATCGCCCATACATCTTTCGCCTAAGAACCAACAGAGACGTGAATTTACTATCTGTGTTTTAAATAATGCATATGTTCGACTGAAACTAAATTAAAATCACGGACACTTTTCAGAATTGTAAAATATCCAAAATGATTTCGGATTTTGAGGTTATAAAACATACCAAACAATAGAAACATACCAAATGGACTAAGATCCCAGAGCCGCCAGACTTTTTATCTCACCAAAAAATGGTGTAGAGTAGTGTTACCATGCTCTTCTAACATACGAAAGCGTGGTAACTAGGTCGACGGCCGATTCCCTGATATCAGGTGCAAAATACATTACTTAAATCAAAGTGTCAACTGTCATTTCATCGACTGTCAGTGTCAATAGTGTTCGTGTCCTGCAGCGCTTTAATCGCTTTATTCTTTTTGTAGGTAACTAAAAATCTTACAGCGCTGAGACCGCTTTGTTTCATTTTAAAATAATGGCGCCGGGTTATAAAACCCAAGTGAGTTACTTTTTAAAATGGTTTCATAATTAAAAAGTGTCCGTTCTATTCTAATCATTAAAATGTAATAAAACAAAAAAACTAGGATTAATCGTAAAGGTTTCGCATGTGTTGATTCATAGGCCACTTTTTACCATGTCCTTTCTGGGTACATGTTACTTTAAATAATGACTGTATTTTTTTGTGATTTTATTACATATTTAGACTTTTCAGACTTTTATTATACACTTGTAGTTTAAGACGGTATTAATTTCCAAATTTCATAGTTCTAGGTCAACGAGAAATACCCTATACATTTCAATTCCCTTGAAAGTGTCGAAATATACGTTTTTTTGGCATGTTTGCCGTTTGATCGCCTTAGAAGTGGGAAAATTTGGCTCCAACTCAAAGGATTTATTTTATAAAACCTTGGGCTGAGAATTTATGATGTTTACCTTAAGCTAAAATTTCAATATAAAAATAGGAACATGACAATAAGGTCGGTTCATATTCACCTCTGACATTTCTTGCAACAAAACCCATTTCCTTCCTTAACCATTTATGTATTCCAAACAGGATCCATAACATCACTTGTCGTCATTCTAATACTAAACAAAAACAATAAACCTATCAACCAGCACCAGATAATTGGCATATCACCAAAGGTCACAAGCCAATCCACAGAACGCGCTAGTGCCGATAATAATTATATGTTCAAGTAAATTATTTAATTAATTAAAACAGTCAGATGTTATCGCCTAATATGTGTATATCCTCTCTGTGAAAGACCATTAAGTTTTGAAGGCTTCTACCACATACACTTGTGACTTGAGACAGTATGGCCAATAAATACTATCATACTACTATAATTGATTATGCGTCGAATTGAATTAATAACTTCCGAAAAGAATTAATTGGTTTTCAAGCATAACATACTGCAGTGCGAATCTATAAAAACACAAAATGAAGGGAACTGTCAAACCATATAAATGAGTTGGAATGACAACAGACCAATAGGGAATATGCATACGTTTTTTTTATTTGCAAAATAAAATACTTATTAGCTCTAGTAAACAATCGTAAAATTATTTTTTTAATACCTTCATCATTTATGAAGTTATAAAGCATCAAAGACTACAGTTAGAAAGAGAAGTCCGATACGAACTGTGACGTCAAATTACATGACAACTATATAGCTGCCATAGAAAACAGCGTTTTTACGAGAGGGACATACATATTATTTGTTTAAAATAACTGTATCTCGTTCGTTATTCGAGCAATTTAGAGTCTAATTTCACTGTTAGTATTTTCGAATAGTTTTAGATAAACTGTTCAGATCATAAATACTTTTTTCATGCATATTCCCTATTCGGTAAACATCTCATAGTGTAAGCTTAGGTGAAGTGAACGTTACTTCACCTAAGAGTACACGGTGGTATAATACGTTGACACAATATACAGGCAGTACTTTGCTGATACCTTATTAAGTTTTATCTAGGTCTTTTCGTTGATGGGTGGTCGTTTAAGAGTCCTATTACATTTTTTACGGAAATTCATGATTTTTGACGCTGTAGTTTTCAGCAGCAGTAAGATATTTTAATTATTTGATCCTGAATAACGATAGTGCCAGTCTCTTTCTTGTAAGTTAGAGTTACACATTTTCATTTTTCTTTTCGTGTAATTTACTATAAATATTTTACGAACTCAGTTTGCAAGAAAAAATGTCGGCGATGGAACTTTGACGGTCAAATTCACATTGTTACAATCAATTCTTTTAAAAGCTGAAATTACTAAAAGATAAGTTTACTTGTTTATTGGAGTTCTAGAATTTCTTTAAATTCCTTGAGTTTTCACGGAAAAAAACGTAAAGAAAACCTAATTTAAGCCAGAAATGTCTTGATTCAGCGTCCATTATATTCCAAACTAGCTGACCCACGCAACTACGTCTGCGTCACATTTTCCATTAATTCTGCGCTCCTTTTTGACTTAGCTTAATGATATAGCCTAGCCTTCCTCGATAAATGGGCTATCTAACACTGAAAGTTCCTGAGATTAGCGTGCTCAACCAAACAAACAAACAAACTCTTCTGCTTTATAATATTATAACTCAGAGGTTCTCAGATTTTGTTGTGCAAGGCGTAGCGAACGTTCGACACTCGACTCTCGTGCGCGTACCTGAGAGTTTCTCTGATTTTGTTCAGCATGGCGTTGTGAACGTTCAGGTGAAGATTCTCCCATACGGCGTATTCTTGCTGCCCGTGCTTGAGAACTATGTTTAGTAAGTTGAGACATGGCTCTCTTTAGGCATTTTCAAATGTTTAAGAAAATGTTAATAGCGTGTAATATTCTAGCTCTGAAAAGAACTGTTGTGTAGCCCTGAAAAGAACTGTTGGTTAGCCCTGAAAAGAACTGTTGTGTAGCCCTGAAAAGAACTGTTGGTTAGCCCTGAAAAGAACTGTTGGTTAGCCCTGGAAAGAACTGTTGCTTAGCCCTGAATAGAACTGTTGTTTGGCTCTGAGATGAACTTTTGCGTAGGTGTAGTTTTAAGAACGAAATCTAAAGAAAATCGCACGAAAATTATTAGACTTCGCGCGCGACCGCTGCGTAGGGAGCCGACGTACTTATACTTATCTATGGAGCCGACCTCGCGGCTGAGCCGCGCGGGTACCTTACTCATAGATCTAAACTCCCCTCCTGCACGCGCACCCCCGCCTTGGTGACGTCCACTTCGCAACGGGTCGTGCAGCAGAAATCGTAATATTTTAATTTCGCCATAACTTCAAAACCAAACGTCCGATTTTAATCATTCAAAGACCAAATATTATCTACATAAACTGTACTTAGTGATGAAATTCTTTATTTTGATAAAGATTAATAGCATGAGTAAAATAAACGCGTTTAAATGTAGTCCAAAAAAAAATCAAGATTTTTAAATTAAAAAAATGGTTGTTGTGCCTCACTCGACATAGATAGGTATAGTGTGTCGCGGACTTTTTTGTAGATATTTATAAGATCTACAATTAATTAGGACAATGTATGGTTCTATCTTTTATAGTTTAGGCAGCGTACACAAAATAAGTTACTTTTCTGGTTGATTTTTACACCTTGTGTCCGAAAAACCCAAATATCTTACGGAACCCTATTTTTTTCCAAAATAAAATATAGCCTATGTTACTCGTGGATAATGTAGCTTTCGAATGGTGAAAGAATTTTTAAAATCGGTCCAGTAGTTTTTGAGCCTATTCATTACAATCAAACAAACAAACAAACAAACAAACAAAGTTTTCCTCTTTATAATATTAGTGTAGATAAAAACAATTTTATCAAATAAATTAATCTGATATAAAATTTCAATCTACAATGAATACGATTAATTAGTTTTCGTTTGTCAATATAATAAAACAAAATTACAATAAATAAAATTAAAGTACTATGTATTCTGCATCAATTCAGCGCGCGCGCTCCTCAGTCTCGCGCGAGCGCCCAAATAAACTATAATCCTATTCAGACTAGTAAGTATCAAAATTGTTTCGCGGACTATAGATGTACTCCCAACGCAGACCAACGTAACTTCGTCTATTGCAAACGAGCATTGACGATTTGTAATAGGACTCTTAATACAAAAGCGATACATCAATCAGTCGTTATAGGGTAGAATATGTAACACAAGTCTTACCAAGGGCTGTTGTTTAACCCAATTGCTGGGTTTTGGAGCAGTTGCTATTATGTATACGGGTATTCCACATCATCCACTGAAACTATTAACTGAAAAAAACTTTTCATTTTCAACGAACGAAGCACTCGAAAGGTTTTGTAAGACGAATAATACATATTTGAACCCAAGTTCAAACACACCACAAGTATACTCTACTCAACACATTAGACACATATACAAGGCGTCAAACAAGTTCTTACAAAATATTTGACCGACCGCGCCGAAATAAAGCGAGGTAAAGCTACAATCATCATTAATCATCTCGAGCGCTGATTGTGGGACAAATTCGCACGCCTCTTGCGACAAAGTGACTGAATTTTGAACGATTTTTGGATAGTGAACTGTCTTTTCAGGGTTCCGTAGCCAAATGGCAAAAACGGAACCCTTATAGATTTGTCATGTCTGTCTGTCTGTCCGTCCGTTTGTCGCAGCCACTTTTCTCCGAAGCTATAAGAGCTATGCTGTTAAAACTTGGTAAGTAGATGTATTCTGTGAACCGCATTAAGATTTTCACACAAAAATAGAAAAAAAAACAATAAATTTTGGGGGTCCCCATACTTAGAACTGAAACTCAAAATTTTTTTTCATCAGACCCATACGTGTGGGGTATCTATGGATAGGTCTTCAAAAATCATATGGAGGTTTCTCGTGTCATTTTTTTCAAAACTGAATAGTTTGCGCGAGAGACGCTTTCAAAGTGGTAAAATGTGTACCCCCCCCTGTAACTTCTAAAGTAAGAAAATGATAAAACTAAAAAAAATATATGATGTATATTACCATGTAAACTACCAGCAAAAATTGATTTGAACGAGATCTAGTAAGTAGTTTTTTTTAATACGTCACAAATCGTAAATCGCAACATTTGCTTATAATATACCTAGTTTTGTACGGAACCCTCGGTGATAATTTTTTTTTTTAAATCAAAACGGGGAAACTCTTGGCCCTCTTGGCTCTTGGCTTGGATTTTAAGTGTTCTCATAATAAATCTATGCAATATCTGCCAATTCTACTAGTTTTAAGCAATTTCGCATGCACATCTCTGTCGCTGTTTGTTATTATTGTATGGAAATTAAAGCTTTTTTGACAGAAGAATGCGAAAGCTGCTTATAAAATAATAGAATTGGCCTTCTGTTCGTTAGGCAGACTTTAATCTAAAATGGCAGAGAAAGATGTTCCAACTACTATCTAAACTCATCTGAGTTAGATAGTAATTGGAACATAGCTACAGTGTCCAAAGTCTTGTTTAAAAATCAATTCATATCGCATTGTTGAGATTGCATTTGCCAGTCCGTGTGATCCATCAAGTACATATGAACTCACGCCTTTTTCACATGGAGATTTACAGAAACTACAGAATGCCACCTGCTACAGTCTTCACAATTCTCGTTTTTGTTCACATAATTATCGGATGGGCAATTCTATCAAACTTTAAATAACGTTCGCATACGCCTCAAACTCTGATCGTCAATGCGAATGTCTACGTTGTTTAATACTAAGTAGAAAATAGTAAAAATAAGTAGATTGGGCTCTCGGGTCATACATACACGTTGGTTGTAAGTATGCTTTGCAAGTACCTAAATCAAACAAATAGCAGGAGAGTACAAAACAAAATAAATGGTGACGATCATTAACCAAGCTTACTTTAAGAGCCGTGAAATTACGAATACCTCAAACTGAAGGATAAAGTCATATCTAACCATAAAGCTTAAGTATCACAGAATACGAAACGATAGCGATAGTATAATAATACTAAATTACCAAATACAAATATATAAATGTGAGTGTTTCAGAAGTGCGTGGTGATATTTAAGGATAGGTTTTAGGTGATTTTTTGGTTTTTTTATATTCACCAGTGCGATTCTGTTAACCCCTCACAGTGTAATCTTAGGTGAAGTGAAGTGTCAATCTATGCAAATTTTTATTTTACTATTGATAGGTATGCGTTTGATAACTATCTCACCAGCAGTGCTATTCTGTAACAACATTTTCGTGTCTCGACAGCGGAATCCGAGGTGAGTTTCAAATTCGTATAAATATAAGACCTTATGATGTATGAAATAAAGTTCACTTTGTAAGCTTAGTCACTCAGGTGAAGTCGATATCGAAATGGTTATTTACAGAATAGAATAGCTGATGGTAAGCGATGATGTGGTCGAAGATGGAGCACGCAGAAACTACGAGTAAATAGAATGACAGTTCGTTTCACGACCAGTTCACCTAAGTTTAAACGATGAGTTGTTGTCAGAATAGAGCCCTGACCACCTTAAATGAATCGGTGAGTTGTTAACAGAATAGACCGGTAGTATAGAAATATCAGTAGGTATAATAAATTAAAACATTAACTTTTTCAATAATCCGAACAGATAACAGCGACTGGCTGCATCAGACTGCTTGAAAATAGTTTTTTATCATTTAAGAGTGAAGCCAGACGAGCGTGATTTTGTAAGTTGTGAGTGTCGTAAAATGAGTCATTAGATTTCGGTTTCATACTAACTCATTTTGCGTCGCCGTATGGCACAAGCAGGACTCTAACGCTCGTCTAGCTTCACTCTTAAATGACAAAAAATATTATTCAAGCAGTCTGATGCAGCCAGTGGCTTCGATTCTGTCATTGGACTATATAATATATACCTATATAATAAATAATAATATTCAGACCCAGAGGTCCCAGGTTCGATTCCCAGCGGGGGCAAATTTTTTGCTCGGTTCGGTTGGTGGTAGGACTTGTTCTAAGTCCGCCTGGCAAGCTACCACCATCATGTCTAAGTCTGTCGCCATGACAACAATGTTAATAGCATTGTTGTGTTCCGGCAGTTAGAGGTATGATAGCCAGTTCCTCTGTGTAAGAGGATTCCGGGTGAAACTCGCATCCATCTTCGACCTAATCATCACTTTCCATTAGGTGAGATTTGGGCCAAGAGTTTCCCCGATTTGCATAAAAAAAATGATAAAAAAAAAACTAAAAACTTTTAATGCGGTCTGATGCAGATGGTGACATTTATTTAAGATGCCATCAACTACAACATACAGCAATTTGCTACAAGGAACATTTAATGTGTGTCGTCGCAATAGGTACTTCTAATAGAAATATAGCTGTAACAAAATAATTAATTTCTAATATTCCACGAGAAGTACTTTAAAACCAATAATAAAATACTACCTATACAACAAATAGCAAAGTAGCTGTAACAATACAATTTATTTCTTTTATTCCATGAGAATGTCAGATCGTCCTGATACATTTACGTTTAACCTTTGGTGGTCCCTTCAAGCCCTTGATCTTCAGGAGACCTTTAACATGCGGACCAGCATCTAAGATTAAGTTTTATTGCTGAACTAAACTTTGCTTGCGACATCGCTTGTGAGAATTTAATGTTAAAGATTGACACTGTACAAATGAATCGAAATTTCTGAAATTTAAATTTTTAACCCGTCTGCCTAGAAAGCAAGAGTGAACAGGCATCTTCTGGGCAAGCTCGCTCCATCATAGACCTCATCCATCGCTTTCCATCAGGCGTGGTTGTGGTCAAGAGCAAGCCCATTAAATAATAATAAAAACATAAAACAAAAACATGTTGACAGTGAAGATCAAGATTGCTAAAAACGAAGGAAATTCTGATAATTTTATAGTTGAAATGTGCAAGAAAATTAATGGTGTACACACTAGCAATCAATGAACTCAGTTTTTTGCACTCTTGCTGAACAAAGACCTCTCCCAAGCTGTAGGCTAATTCACGTAACTAAATAAGTGCTGTTGCAGTGCAGTTGAAGTTAAGTTTCGATCAAAACAACGCTCTTGTATTCTCTACCGCTGTCAGACACGCTCGCGTCAAGGTCACGTCACGCGAGGGCAATACATTCTACTGTTGCGCGTCTTTGGTGCGTGCTTCGGAAAGCAACATGATCGGTATTCTACTATTTGTTTGACATCTCAAAATGACAGCTTATAAGTTTATGTTTAAGTTTTAATAATTATTATAATAACGTCATTTTCATTTAAATGTTATCGATTCTATTCTATTATCTAGTGAGTAATATTTTTTCTCTCCACCCTAAGTAAGTTTGGTTGTAGTGCAGTTGACGTGCAGTTCTCGCGCAGCTTACGCGCAGTTCAAAGATTACAAAAAATACCGTTACCACTCAAACTTAAACTTAACTGCAACTGCACTAAAACTTGATCGGCGCGTCATAAAATTACGTGAATTAGCCCTCTGGTCCCTTCCACTCTGTTAGAGTATGGGGGCGCTTTACGCCAGAAATGTATGCTGCCGATACGTGAACTAATATCTTAACTCATTTTTTTTTTTATTGATATGTGTTTATTATGTTTTTCTTTAGTCTAGGTCAGAGATGACAGAGACAAAGTCTACGATGGAGCGAGCTAACACAGAAGTAGCATGTTCACTCTAACTTTGAAATTATTAGGGTTGTAAGCGTTTGGAAACAGACGCAAGCAGTTCCACTCCTTTGCTGTGCGCATTATGAAAGACGGTTGGAAGCGCTTAGTGCGAGTTTTTTTTTTTCAAACATGTTTTTAAAAATGATTTAACACGTCAATATAATATTTTACCCGACTTCTAAAAGGAAGTAGTTGGACGCTGACTTCTCTGAGAATAAATACCTCACTTGCTATAGGTATTGGGATGTCTAATATTGTCAACATAGACAAACAATCGTACAAGAATATTAGTAGATGAGACAAGAGCTATGTCTTAACATAGAGAAGGAATGTGACCTTTCACAAGCTATTACTTGCAACGTTATTGTTCTACGCCTCATCGCTTTGTCTCTACCGAAGGTGAGCACATTTTTAGCTAATCTATGAAATTCTGTGAGTCAGGTGTTTATGTGTTAGAGTGGAGACTAGGTATGGGCAAACGTAAGGTAGGACGCCCTGCAGCACGATGGACCGATTTTCTGGCTTCTGACTATCCGTAACGACTCCCAAAGATCTCCAAATGACAGCCAGGACTAACGGCTTAACGTGCTTTCCGAGGCACGGAGGAAACTCGGTATGTTAAGATGGTCACCCATCCACAGACCAACTTAGGCAAGCGTTGCTTAACCTTGAAGTGGGTGGATGTGGTGTGTCTTGAGACTTGATGGCTTAATTAATAACAAAAATTTGATTTGATTTTTTTTTGTTGTGTTTTTTTTGTGATTTATAATCTTTAGAAATAAATGAATTCAAACCGTAAAAATTTGCACGCCCTCTGGCATAACATAGCGGACTCTTTATTACCACAATTTACTAAATTACTGTACCTATGTTAAGCAAATGTATAAATGTATTATGACATATGACCGGGATGGTTGGCACTCTTTGGAGGAGGCTTACGTTCTGTAGTGGACGCGCAATAAGCTGATGTGATAAGGTGTATTTACCTCGCTGCCCCAGAAGGAGGGTAACGTTTTTAGGGTTCCGTAGCCAAATGGCAAAAACGGAACACTTATAGATTCGTCATGTCTTTCTGTCTGTATGTCTGTCTGTCTATCTGTCCGTCCTTATGTCACAGCCACTTTTCTCCGAGAAAGAACTATGCTGTTGAAACTTGGTATGTAGATGTATTCTGTGAACGCATTAAGATTTTCACACATAAATTGAATAAAAAAAACAATAAATTTTGGGAATCCCCATACTTAGAACTGAACCTCATTTTTTTTTTCATCAAATCCCATACGTGTGGGTATTTATGGATAGGTATTCGAAAATTATATAGAGGTTTCTAATATCATTTTTTTCTTAACTGAATAGTTTGCGAGAGAGACACTTCCAAAGTGGGAAAATGTCCCCCCCCCCTGTAACTTCTAAAATAAGAGAATGATAAAACTAAAAAAATGTAAACTACCAGCGAAAATTGGTTTGAACGAGATCTAGTAAGTAGTTTTTTTTAATACGCCGTAAATTGTTTGTACGGAACCCTCGCTGCGCGAGTCCGACTCGCACTCGGTCGGTTTTTAAAGATAGTAAAAGGAGTCAGTGATGATAGTATCCCTGTTGGTGAGACAGAATGAATTAGAATAGGCAGGAAGAAAATTATGATGTTTGTTACTAGCATATTTAATTTAATTAGATATTCTGAACAAGTTCTAGTCACGAGAAAACAGATCTCAAAAAAAAAATTAATAATTGTTTTTAATTCAAAAACTTTTATAGAATGTGTAACCCAGAGGGGAAAAGATAAAAAGAAAATTGTGAAATGGCGAACATTTTGATCTTGACTTTATTAATGATTTTTGTATTTCAATTAACGTATTTGCAATTTATAAATAATTAGTACAAATTATAATCAATAATTTTGTTAATATTTGTATGCCTTCTAGTGGAACATTATTGGGACTTAATACTTACATTTTTATATAATATCTTTTACCATTCCCTATGTTCACAATAAATAAATTTAAATTTAAAATAAAATGAATAATTATGATTATGAAAAAAAATGTAATAGGAGGGACCCTATTGTCAGCAACCGGGGACAGTTGCAAAATACCCGGGCTACCGTCTTGAAATTCCAGAAGAAATTAAGCTCATGATAACTTAAACTGCTAACGAGAAGCAATAGATAGTTAAACAATATTCCTAAATTGAAATGACCCTAATAAGTGTGTATTGCAATAAATTCTACCTACATCCTAAGTACATAATAATGACTATTATCGTCATTCTCGAAATCGAAGACTATAATACATAATAACAGACTTCTGTTTTAGTAACTGTTTACATGTCTGGGAACAATGGGAATCAATGAGATCTATTGTGTACTTATCTACTGAAGTTGTTACTTTTGTCATAATAGAACAGCCTGTGTATTAATCAGCTATGATAAACTATTGCGTTCACCGGTCAAAGTTCCGAGTTCAACTTTTCGCGTTCACTGTAATCAATTCGGTGACTTAGAACCCTTTTATTTTGACACACGCAAAAGTGACGGTCAAAGTGAACGCGCAATTCTGTCGGAGTTCGGTTTTTTGCAAAAGCTGAAAAGTCACGATGTCCAACGAGATCGAAAAGTTCATTGAATTGGAGAGAGACAAACGTTTTCTTTATGATTTGCGGGACATTTGATTGAGAGTTACATTTGGTTTTCAGTAAAAAGAGCGTATGACATGCTATCATCACTGTAAAGATTACTCAAGTTCAGGGTTGTCGACATTTGCTATGAATGTAGGTACATGCATGGGTGAACGCGGAACGCAGAACTCGACTACAGAACGCAGTCTGATTTGGCGATCAGATGTATTCAGCCCCTAAAACATCACAATATGGGGAAATCAGTCCTTGAAATATCTACAGCTAGGTCATGCCTTTTCTCTGAGAGAGGCATTAATAGTATAACTCATGCTAAGTTCAAGCTGTGTATGTACTAATTCAACTATTTTAACTGACGATCACTACTTAATATAAACAAAGTCCTCCGCCACGTCTGTATGTCTGACTGTTCGTAATAAAATCAAAAACTACTCCACCGATTTTCATGCTGTTTTCTCCAGTGGATAGAGTGGTTTTCAAGAAAGGTTTTAGTATATATATATATATATATATAATATATATATATATATAATTTGTCAAGTGGGCGAAGCCGCAAGCATCAGCTAGTATTTTATAATAACTTCATTATCCATTCAAATCATTTTCCAATTCAATTATTAATTTCTTCTGTAAAGATATTTATAACAGACATGGGGATTAAAGAATGAACCTTAAGTCAATAGAAATTTTCACTATGTCACGCCAAAAGACATACATTTCAAAAATGTCCACCACTCATTTTGTTTTTGTTTGTATACTACTATTTCCCGCTACTTTGCTTCCGTGGAATATTCTGCATGAACCGTGCATTTTCTACACTAATAATATAAAGAGGAAAGATTTGTTTGTTTGTTTGAATTGAATAGACTCCGAAACTACTGGACCGATTTGAAAAATTCTTTCAGTGTTAGATAGCCAAGGCTATATATCATCACGTTACGACAAAAAGGAGCGGAACAATAATGGAAAATGTGACGCCGACGAAGTTGCGCGGGTTAGCTAGTTAGAAATAAAAGTTAAACTAGTTAATTATTTTTTTCTTTCCAGATCGCAACTTTCAAAGATTACTCACACAAACAAAGAAATCTACCTCAAGGAAACTACACGACAAATGCCAGCTGTGCGTTGTCTGTCAAACACTCAGTAAGGGAAGATTTTGATAAATATATTTATTACAAGCTAATCCGCACAACTTCGTCTACGTCACAATTTCCATTAATGCTCCGCTCCTATTTGTCTTAGTGTGATGATATATAGCCTCCTCGATATATGGGCTATCTAACACTGAAATAATTTTTCAAATCGGACCAGTAATTCCTGAGATTAGCGCGTTCAAGCAAACGACAAACAAACTGTTCAGCTTTATAATATTAAGTACAGATACTGCAATCATGGTAATACCAAATCTCTTAATGATGATATGACATTGAACTATAACCACAAAACTACTTAAATATCAAACGAATTCAAATTAATGGTTCCTTACATAACTTCAGTAATTAATCTAATAAAAATTATGTGAAAAGGAAATGATTATATTAATGGGTGTGCATAGTAATAAAATGTATCTCGTAAACTTACATTCATTCTAATTATAGTGTGGGAATTAAATTATAAAATTATTTTTCACTGTTACTATTTTGGGCATTGCCCTTTGTAATGCTTTCCAAGAAAACAAAATGGATGTCTGATTTTTTAATTGTCTTTACGGAACTTACGGACTTTAGAACACGGAATCAGGAAGTGTGATAGGTACTGGTTTCTTTTTTCTGAAAATTATCAGCCAAAACACGAAGACTGCTGTCTTATGCGTCCACAACAACAGATAATGGAATGGCAATAGTCATTTAAACAGAACAAGAAATATTAGGGTTATACAAAATGGTTTGGCTGTCATTTGCAAAACCATCATAGGGCCAATTCTACTAATTTTTAAACATCTTTCACATTCGCATGTCAATCGCAAACTGTCAAAAAAGCCTTAATTTTCATACATTTTTGACAGCGATGCGAATGTGAAAATTTGTGGATTTGGCACTTTGATCTTTGGCAGTCGTAACGGATTGTTTGAATCCAGTAAATATGACTCCAGTTCTGCCAAGAACTACCGTGTTATTCAGTAAGTGGGTTGTGGAGGTCTGGTAGGCAGTCGTTTCACATAAAATACGTGTAACCCACTAATGGGTTGCGGAGGTCTGGAAAGCAGCCATTTCACGTAAAATACTGATGTCCGGTTTGACTGGAAGCCGACCAAAATATAGTTCGTAGAAGGCTTGGCAGATCACAAATAAATATTGGTCGTAGTGCTATAGTCGTAGAATAGAATTAATATAACACTTCTTTAGCTGAAGATTGATGAGAAGACCTGACCGATGTAGTAGGCAATAAAAAAGCTGGCCCAGGTTGAATGCTATAAAACATCACGATCCCAAACACAGTGCCAGTGTGGAGTTCCTTCACAGCACATGTGTCCTTAGTTGTCCTACGGGCCCACCCACCTGCACCATCCAAGATTTAAACGAAACCAAATGTACAGGTTGCTAGATACTGGTCGGTCAAAATTTAATTTCAGTACAAATTTAGTTTCAGATACGAAAAGAAGATGTTGGCTAGAAATAAGTTCATCATCTTCCTGCCCTTATCCCATGTTACATGGGGTCGGCGCAACACGTTTTTTTCTTCCAGTCTGCCCTATCAGCCGTTTTTACTAACTCCCTTTTCTTTCATATCGCTTCTTACACAATCTATCCATCTTTTCTTTGGCCTTCCTCTCTCTCTCCATCCATCCACATTATAGAAATATATTAAGTCTTTAAAATAGATGGACAAATAACACAACGATCAGTAAGTCTAACCAAAGATATCAAAGCAAAAAAAAAAAAACACTGATTGATGTGTTTTTATTTTGACCTGAAATAAGAAATTACCAACTTTTTTAGTGCATTTTTTTAGCAGATTTTTTTATTGTAAGTATCTTATGCATTTTTCTTTTTATTATTTACCATTGTCCTTATTTTGGTAGTCTGATTGATTTCTAAAAGTTATTCATAATATATAATGGGACCTTATATTAATAATGACGATTTTAAGCCAATAGGATGATGACTCCTCCATCTGATTATGCAGCATGATATTTCAATTAAGGGATTCCTACGTCCTATAGATGATGTCTCTTGATTGATACGATGATGATGATTTAATGTGTTTTTGATACAATACCATAGTATCTTAATAAATACCTACTTACTTATAATCTATAATGACATAATTATCTATGTCATTAAGGTAATATTATAAAATGTAGTTTGTAAATCTGAAGGTTGCTGAATGTAACTTGATTTGTTTGATTCATTGACTTTGTATACATGGTGTTCTTCTTTTTCTTCTTATCGTATGGTAGGGTCTAAACGACCCCACACATTCTAGTGTTAGAGATTTTAAACCGCCTCAAGGGCCTCTGACATGATTTAACGACCGCTTTTGGCGGCAGGGCTTATAAATTGTAACTAACTAATTAGAAATAAGTATCACTTACTAACATCTTATCCTACTAATATTATAAATGTGAAAGTTTGTATGTTTGTATGTTTGTATGTTTGTATGTTTGTATGTTTGTATGTTTGTATGTTTGTATGTTTGTATGTTTGGATGTTTGTCCGTCAATCACGCAAAAACGGCTGAAGGGATTTGGATGAAATTTGGCACATATATAGGTCACACCCTGGAATAACACATAGGCTACTTTTTATCCCGGTAACATACATGACTTAATGGAGACAGAGGAAGAAGTTGAAGTTCAAAGTTTCTGCTACCTTAGTACTTCAGATTCAAAAGTACCAGGAGAACAGAAACATGTCAAATTTTTTTACCGGGCTAGAATTTTATTACGAGTGCTAAAACATTCACAATTACAAGGAGACCAGGAACATGTCAAATTATTTTTGGGCAAGATTTCTTTTGAGCCGAAACTTTTCGAAGTATTTTAGGGACTGGTTTTTTTTTTACTATTGGTAGGCAAACGTTTGACCGCTATCTCACCTGATGTTAAGCGATGATGCGGTCTAAGTTGGAGCACGCTTGCCTAGAATTCCAAGCGCTACAGAATCACAAGTACCAGGAGAGCAGAAACATACCGAGGTATTCCGGGGTCGGAATTACGAGCGCTACAGATTCACAATTACCAGGAGAGCAGAAACATCTTGGAAGTTTTTTTAGGGCTTGAATTATGAGCGCTTTAGATTTACAAGTACCAGGAGATCAGAAATATGTCAAAGCATTTTCCGCGTTGGAATTGTGAACGCTATATTTTCACAAGTATTAGGAGAGCAGAAACATGTCGAAGTATTTTCTGGGCTGGAAATTGTGAACGCTATAGATTCGCAAGTACCAGGAGAGCAAAAACATGTCAAGGCATTTCGGAGCCGGAATTACGAGCGCTGCAGATTCAGAAGTACCAGGAGAGCAGTAACATCTCGAAGTATTTTCTGGGCTGGACTTTCTGAACGCTATACATAGATTCACGAAAATAGCCAGAAGAGTAGACACAGGTCGATTTATTTTCGGCGCCGGAGTTGTGAGCAGTTTAGTTTAAAAAAATACCAAGAGAACACAAACATGTCGAAGCTTATTTCCGGGCTAAAATAATGAAATCTAAAGATTCACAAGTAACATCAGAGCAGAAACCTGTCGAAGTATTTTCGGGGCTTGAAATTGTGTACCAGGAGAGCAGAATCATATTGAGATATTCGGGGGCCGGAATAATAAGCGCTACAGATTTACAAATACCAGGAGAGCAGGAACATGTCGAGGTATTTTTAGGCTGGAATAAGCGATATTGATTCACAAGTACCAGGAGACCAGGATCATAACAAAGATTTTCAGGGCTGGAAATTAAGAACGCTATAGATTCGCAAGTACCAGGAAAGCATATAAACATGTTGTTTGGAGCTTGAATTATGAGCACTTTAGATTCACAAGTACTTTAGATCAGAAATATGTCGAAGCATTTTCCGTGTTGTAATTGTGAACTCTATATTTTCACAAGTACCAGGAAAGCAGACGCACGTCGATTTATTTTCGGCGCCGGAGTTGTGAGCGGTGAAGTTTAAAAAATACCAAGAAAACAGAAACACGTCGAAGCTTATTTTCGGGCTAGAAATTGTGAACGCTATAGATTCTCAAGTACCAGGAGAGCAGAATCATGTCAAGATATTCCGGGGCCATTGTTACGAGCGCTACAGATTCACAAATACCAGGAAAACAGGAACATGTCAAGGTATTTTTGGGCTGGAATTATGGGCGCTATTGATTCACAAGTACCAGGAGAGCAGAAACATCTCGGAAGTTTTTTTGGGGTTTGAATTATAAGCGCTCTATGTGCACAAGTTCTTTAGATCAGTAATATGTCAAAGCATTTTCCACGTTGGATTTGTGAACGCTATATTTTCACAAGTACTAGGAGAGCAGAAACATGTCGAAGTATTTTCTGGGCTTGAAATTGTGAACGCTATAGATTCCCGCAAGTAACCAGGAGAGCAGACACACGTCGATTTATTTTCGGCGCCGGAGTTGTGAGCGGTGAAGTTTAAAAAATACCAAGAGAACAGAAACATGTCGAAGCTTATTTTCTGACTAAAATTAATGAACTCTAAAGATTCACAAGTAACAGGAGAGCAAAAACCTGTCGAAGTATTTTCGGGGCTGGAAATTATGAACGCTATAGATTCTCAAGTACCAAGAGAGCAGAATCATGTCGAGATATTCCGGGGCCATAATTACGAGCGCTACAGATTCACAAATACCAGGAGAGTAGGAACATGCCGATGTTTTTGAGGACTGGAAATTAAGAACGCTATAGATTCGTAAGTACCAGAAGAGCAAAAACATGTCGAGGCATTTCGGAGCTGGAATAGATTCAGAAGTACCAAGAGAGCAGTAACATACATCTGGAAGTGTTTTCTAGGCTGGAAATTCTGAACGCTATAGATTCTCGAAAATGACCAGGAGAGCAGACACACGTCGATTTTTTAATTTAATATGTCAAAGTATTGCCGAAGCTGGAATTATGAACGGCGCAGATTCACAAGTAGAAACCAGAAGACCAGAAACATGCCAAAGTATTTTATTCGACAGGAGTCGTGAGCGCTTAAGATTCACAAGTACCTACCAGGAGATCACAAACATTTCGAAGTTGTGTCGGGGCTGAAATCTTACTTTCAGCCGCACCGCAAGGTCTCACAATATCTGGATACCTGAATCATGAAAATGCAGTTCCAAGGATGAGACAATGAGGGGCAGTTCTAAAGTCTACGCAGACGAAGTCGCGGGAAGTAGCTAGTTATATATAAATCTCGTGTCACAATGTTTGTCCTCAATGGACTCCTAAACCACTTAACCGATTATAATAAAATTCGCACACCATGTGCAGTTCGATCCAACTTGAGAGATAGGGTAGCTTACATCTCAATTTTTTGTTGCAATATTATTTAGGAGCGGAAAATGTGACGCAGACGAAGTTGCGCCGGTCATCTAGTTAGACTACAATTATTTTTTTTATAAGATTTATAGAAAACAAAAAGGCCTTTTTATTTATTTTATTTTATTTGGCGGCAGAGACCATTGGCTTATACGTGCCTTCCGAAGAACGGAATCATCTTTTTACCAGACAATCAGGTGATTCAAGCCTGCAATGTCCTAGCCAAACTGGAAACAACTTTACAAAGTATGCTTCCCGTGGGAATCGAACCCACGACCACTGGATCACAAGGCATACGCCTAAACTTCTCGACCACGGAGGCATGTTAAAAATATATTTATCTAGATGAATCTAACGGTATACCAAACTGGGAGGTCTCTCTGGTAACTCTTGGACCGTGGGGTCCGAGTGCTCACGTCCTATTTAAAGATCTAGCAAAACGCTTAGTTGACGCTTCGCGTGACCTAAGAACTGGCTTTTACCTTGGACAGAGGATAAGCATTGCCATACAACGTGGCAATGCAGCCAGTCTTTTGGGCTCACTTCCAGTCGATAGCGATGGGGACGAATTTTTTGATGCCATTTTTTAGTTAGGTTTTTTTTCTATTTTAAGTGTATATAGTTTGTTCTTTAAATAAACCTACTTTAAAACTGGGAGGAAAATAGATAGATATGTACTCATACGTAACCGAGTCAATCTGTCTATTCTTTTAGTATGTTGGGGTCGGCTTCCAGTAGAACTGTCAGGACTGGTAAGACAGGCGACTAAATTCCTGGCTTCTGACTTCCCTTCATCATCATCTCAGTTAAAATACGTGTAATGCTAGGTATAGGCCTTCCCAAGTGTCGCCACAATAGGCTTGTTTACTGAAAAAATGTAATTAGTCCTTCAGTTAGACAAAAAATTTTGACCCGTATTTTTTCTTTTGTTACGGGAACCAAAATCGACGAAGTGGCATAATTTTTAGCGGGTAGTGACGTCGCGAGCCCCCACTCCCGAGTTTTGATGCGTTTTATCTTTGTCAATATTCATTGATTTACAAAAACAAAAAATACGTGTCCATTATTTTTCAATACTCTAACTGACGGACTAAATAGTTTTGCAATTTGTGGATGATGGAAACTAGCCTATTATTGGTCCTGTGCGTCAACCATCTATCGGCTACCTGTGACCCTCATCAGGTCATCAGTCAAAGTTGTGACGACCTTTCAACACTGCCTCTTCCATTCTTAAAGTAAATAACACAGATTTTTTGTTTGATAAGTCTAATTAAACAAGAAGAAAAGAGAGAGGGGCAGGAAGATATCGAGTCATCTATTAACAGTGTCGTAATATCATTCTCATTTTTTTTTTTTTTTCCCGACGCCTACATTGGTTATAATAATCCTTCGTCATCTGCCAAGCCTTTTCCCAACTACATTGAGGTCGGCTTCCAGTCAAACCGGATTCAGCTGAATACCAGTATTTAACGTGGAGCGGCTGCCTACCAGACCTCCACAATCCATTAGCTGGGTAGCACGGTATTTCTTGGTAAGACTGGAGTCAGATTTACTAGCTTCTGACAATCACTAACGACTGCCAAATTTCTACAAATGACAGCCGGGACCAACGGCTTAACGTGCTTTCAGAGACGCGGAGGAAACTCGATATGTTAAGATGGGCACCCATCCACAGACCAACCTTGACAAGGGTTGCTTAACCTTGAAGATCGTCTCGTGCGACTGTTGTTATTTATCCTTCAACGGCTAAAAAGGAATAATGACATTGACCGTAGGCGGGAAACACGCTATGAAAAAGAATAATAACTATTGTCACTGAAATTATAATTTGCATGCAGCCTTAATAATTAAATTTGTCAGAAGGAACACGTCAAGGTAGATATTAGAACAACAACGTTTATCTATACTAATATTATCTATATCTATACTAATATTATAAAGAGGTAACATTTGTTTGTAAGTTTGTATGTTTGTAAGTTTGTATGTAGGGGGTAATCTCAGGAACTACTGGTCCGATTTGAAATTTTTCAGTATTAGACAGCCCATGTATCGAGGAAGGATATAGGCTACATATCATCACGCTAAGACTAAAAGGAGCCGAGCATTAATGGAAAATGTGACGCAGACGAAGTTGCGTGCGTCAGCTAGTAGATGATAAAATTGATAGCTTTTTGGGGTTCTAACCAAGCGAAACAAGGTAAGGGAACTCTGTTACTGAGCTTCCGCTGTCCATCTTTCCGTGTGTTAGCTGTATCTCACGAAACTTAATAGGCTGACAGTTGATATTTTCACAGACTGTTTATTCCTATAACAAACGTGTTCTTTTGAGGGTTCCGTACCCAAAGGGTAACAAACGGAGCCCTATTACTAACCCAAAATTCAGCGTCCTACGACCTGTAGTTTTAGCTGTGCGTTATCACTCAGTAACGGAAGCATTTTATAAATTAGGTGGTCATCATAACCTGCCAGAGTCGCGGGATTATTCGCAAGAGACACCGTGGCTCCGGAACACAAAGGGCAATGAAGGAACATGGATGGGTTTTAGTCAGTAGAAGTCTGACACTCCCTCCCGCTACACCCAGAGCGGGAGGAGTCATTGGATGATATCCAATTACTAAAAAAAAAAAAAAAGGTGGTCATCATAACATGAATATTGGTTTATAGAAGCTATTGGGTTGTCAACTAGATCCCACGTAACTGTCGGGGTTGCGGAATTTGTTCGAAAGAGTCACCGCGGCCCTGGAACGCAAAGACCATAAGGAGGAACACGGATGGGTTTTAGTCAGTAAGAGTCTGACACTCCTTTCTACTCCTCCCAGAGCGTAAAGAGTCATTTGACGATTTTTTTATAAAAAAAAATCCGCAAAAAGGTCCCACGTAAAGGAAATGTTTCAGAAGTATATACTATTGATTCAGAATTTCGTAACCCTTCGCAGTCTTGCAAAACCAATAGGCATGCACACCACATTCAGATTTGCTGTATTTTTTAGCCTTAGGTCATAACTGTAATCATAAAATTATCATGTCTAAAGCTTTCTATGTTATGTAATTTTTTGCTAAGGTCATTAAAAACTTGGGGACATATGCTAATTATAATTATGAGACCCGCACTATCCTAAGTAACCCCCTGACCCAACAGGATCCGTATGTTAGTCTTTTGCAGTAATATATCAAGTTTAGCAGCACTGGACCAACTATACATTTTCCTTCCGATTTAAGTGGCATTACGACGGCAATTTTACTGTATATTCTGCCATAAAATTCTGACGATAACCTATTTATTTATTTATTATTTAGTACACCAACAGCAGTACATGCACAAATACAAACGGGAAACAAAAAATCAAAATATGCGTTCTGGCATATTATGCCTATTATAGGTATACACAGCTTACACCAAATAATGTTCATGCAATTATGAGTATGTAAAATAAAATAAAATAAAATAATTATCTAACGTCGAATATAAAATTTATATATCATTACCTAGTGTATGATAAAGTTATAACGCCTATTTCAATCTCAAAAATGCCAAGCTTGCAAGCAATGTATTTTTCTGAACTAGGTATGATTGCTTAAATTAAGTGATAAAATTCCATTCTTTTTTCCATTTTGCAGAAATGGATTTAGCTGGTTTACGAATAAGGTTGACGAATTTAGTACCTGTATATTGGCCAAAAGAGTTCAAAGTTAATGTCATAGGACGACTAAAAACACTCAACTTCATATATGTCTGCCTCTTGATGGCCTCAACGTTTTTATAGTCCTGGCATTTTCTTGTTTCTACACTGGATGGCTGTGTTTAACTAGCTATGCGACAAATTTGTCAAAAACTGACATAATATTAACTATTTCGTGACATTTTATTTTTAATAATCTTACTAATCTTACAAAATCGTCAGATTGTCGCTTGTCACCTGTCGCCTATAGATTTCATTAAATAGGCCCCTGGCTATCGACGATCAAAATTTATTTGACCCACAAGATGCCACTTAAAAAAGGACCACATTTTCGGTATTTGCATATTCTAGACTGATCTTTAGCATGACCTTGTACTGATGATCCAAAAACGCTCATATTTCATCTTCCAATCATTTCGCCGAAATGTCATTACTTACGCAAAAAAAATGTATCCGTAGTAATGTTTGTTAAAAGTGGCATCATTATGAACTAGAATGAATTTTGTAACACTCCTATCATCCGATGTGTATATATATGCAGGTCGGGCGTTCGTTGTTACATTCGAGTGTTCACCTCCGACCTGACAATATGAAACTGGTAAGTGGCGATAGTCGAATCGATTTGTTAGACGATTTTATCGAGAGGGCGCGATTCGGTTAGGGAGTTACCGTGATGTGTTTATTCGGATTAAATGTACCAATTAATTGTGCGTTGCTTTGCAAGTGAATTTAAGTAATTTTTTCCATTTATTGTTTTTTTTTTTTTACATTAACTGGCATAAATCAAAAGGGAATTTTGTAGTTTTTCCGGTGATTTGCGAAAAATAATCTTAAACCTGAGGAAGTGTTTTTTTTAATTTTTCTTCACCCGAACTTAAGTTACTAGAACAGAAAATAATAGTAGGTATTTGATAATGTATTTTCCAATCTGTCATATTATTATTAATTCATTTATTTCGAATAAATATCCATATTCATTATACATTCATCTTTAAAATAATTTATCTGCGAAAATATTTTTTAAATAAATTTTTATATTTAATTATTATTCATTAAACTTTTTAATTTACTCATCAACTTGCGATTATGCAAATGATTGCACCAAAAATTCGCACGGGCAAAGCTGCGAAATACTACTAGCATTTATTCATGCAGTCTAGCTCTATAATAAAAGATAACGTGCGTGACAAAATCTTACAAGGCCACGATATTTAAGCATACGAAGTAGTGTCTAAAACTGCATTGGTTTTTTTGCTGTAAGTATATTTTTTATGAAAACACTTTTCATAATTTCAAAACTTACAAAAACATACATGCGTTTCGAAATACCTCATCACTATCTATTCTATTATTGGGAATAGGCTAGGCTATTCCCAATAATATTGGAGTTGGCTTCCAGTCAAACTGGATTCAGCTGAATACCAGTTTTGTTTTTTTTTTAGAAATGCCTCAATAAAGAAATAATATTACGTCCAAAAATATAAAATTCAATTCAAAAATCTTAAAGCAAAATGAAAAACACGCAAAACACTTGTTTAAAATATTTCGCGTACTTGAAGCGGTGTCAAAATGTAAGACAATGGGTGGGAGGGCGATAATGTCTGATCTATTGCACAGTTGCGCAAAAGTCGTACTTGTGCAATGTTAGCGGTCATGTATCATAGTTCGGGGCGAATCGAGAGGGGGTAATATGGTTCCGTTTATTATTATTATTATTTTTAATAAATAGTAGTTTTAGCGGTTAAACTTGGCTTCGGTAAAATTTGAAAACTGTTAAAGTTTGGTTTTCAAGTTACAATTTTTTTTTAGTTTTTTGTAGTCAGATAGTTTCAGAGTTTAGCGCTTCTTAAAAAACAAAAAACTCTTCACAACATAAACAAAACTAAGTGGTTGCTTATTTGGAAAAATTAAATAACATTTCAAACAACTTTGAATCGTACGGAACCCCAAAGGCCTCAAAGTTAAATAATTCTGGCCTACGGACATACTAATTAAACTTATATAATTCGACCATTGTTTGATGTATTACTTACATATTGGATATTGTTAAAATATTCTATTCACTATGATACAACACTAGTTTAATATGTAATACTAAAATGGGGCTAATGCCATGTAATTTTATAGGTCTTTTCTCTGAACAATGAAGCATTTCTTATGTCTAATGGCTCTTTTGTATGATAATTACTATGTCATACATTAGAGCTTGTAGTTGTTCTACTTAAAACAAAGCTACTTTCAGTTTCTAAAAGCCACTTTCAATTAAAATCTGCGGAGAATATAATATTGCACTGTTGTAAGTTATTTATCAAAATCTCTAATTTATAGTGGGTTGACACTTTATAATTGGTCGACAAATTTAATTAAGTGGCATGAAAAGCTTCAGCATTTCTGAAAGTTTATTTAAGTATAATTTAATCTTACAAAACTGTTTCTTTGCCCTTAAAATTATTTAAAATGCCACGTTTCAAAAAGCTCACTATCACTCAAATGTATTCTAACGCCCCATCTTTTTCTCCAGCTCCTGATCTCCGCTCTCTTCGGCGTGGCTGCGGCCGCTTACCAGGGCTCCTACCCAGAACAGTCCAACCGTCCCCAGGCATCCTACGAGAAGACTGCCAGGATCATCGCCCTGGACTCTGACGTTAAGGAAGACTCCTTCAGATACAACTACGAAACTGAGAACGGAATCAAGGCTGAGGAGCAGGGACGCGAGGTAAGCTCGTCATCATTGAATACTTCATCATCATCATGTCAGCCGAAAGACGTCATAACTGTTGATAACTTGATTTGAACAAAAAGAGTAAAACTGAAATTTAAAGTCAAAATGATTAAAAAAAATCTTTAACGACTGTGTGACAATGTCTCTAAATAGTCATTACTTGTTATTTTTAAGCAAACATCTGTAAAAGAAAAGTTATGATGAAAAATAAGAGTCATTTATATGTTTTCATGTAGACATACTATGTTCAGATAAATATAGGCAATAGAATCTAAATTATCAACATTTCCTCAAATAGACTCCTTGACACCAAAGCTTTGTTTATTGTACCACAAAACATGGCAATATACCAAATTTAGTGCCATTCCGTGCCAATATTGCTAAGTTATTGTTATGTTAAAATTAAGCGGACGCGCACAATAACACACGCGACTTGTGCATAAAATAATAAAAAGTACGTTAAACAAAACGACTTTAAGAGAAAATAATGTAAAAGACACTCGTGCTGAAATATTCAAAGCTCATTCATGTCACAGCTGCTAATTTTCTCCAAAGTTAATGTCTACGCGTAGAAACGTAATGTTATTAGGACACAAGTGAATGGTGCCCATCCTATCAATTTTATCACTTAGTGAGTTACAACACCTGTAACTTGGGTGGTCTTACTTGGATACCACATTTTATTGCCAGTTTTAACAAATGAATTACAAATTAAAGTTTTATGATTTGAATCTTTCATCAATCATGATTACTTTCTCCGAAAAGGTCAGCGGCCAGTGCGGGTAGTGGTACTTATGCTTTAAAAATAAAATTAATTCTGAACTAAAGTCGTTTTGCTATTTGGTTTAAAAAATAAAACTCGGGATTATCATAATATGTATATTCCGGTAATAATCATTTGTTATTATCGTCGTCGTAAAAATACAGCTGCTACAGTAAGTTCTAAATGTCGTGTCGTATCCGTCCCTTCTAAAACTTTGATCAGCAGATGACCTAGTAATCTTTTTCTCAACGGCTCGCCCATATGAGGTGAGTCTGAAAGGGCACTGGCCAGCCAGGAAAGGTCAGGATTATGCAAAATACTTGCGGTTTCTAAATTATTAGATCTGTTCGTTTGTCCATCTGGTTGGTATGTGGTTTGGACATTATCATTACGTCAATCTGGCCGCAAAAATAGCTGAATAAAATTATTCTTATTTTAAAAAGCTTTACATAAGTTTGCATGACAGTCAATTGTTTGATTAACGATATGTCTGTGTACTACACCTACTAACATTTTAACCACCTGCTATGGAATGGAACTTGTAGGCCGTAGTTACATAAAATCGAAAGTGAATAGTTTAAACTTCTAGTGTTAGTCCATCAGTCTTTTGAATATGATTGAGAGGACTGTCAAGTTTATTACAAACTAGCTGACCCGCGCAACTTCGTCTGCGTCACATTTTCGTCTATTTGTCTTAGCGTGATGATATATAACCTTCCTCGATAAATGGGCTATCTAACACTGAAATATTTTTTCAAATCGGACCAGTAGTTCCTGAGATTAGAGCGTTCAACCAACCAAACAAACAAACAAACTCTTTTGCTTTATAATATTAAGTATAGATTTTTTTTTTAATTTTATAGAGGTTGAACGTTAAATCTCTTTTATAGGTATATGCTTATCGGCTTCTAAAATATGTTCATTCAGCGATTTTATCGGTTACTAGCTGTTGTCCGCGACTTCTTTCGCGCATATCCCGTTCCCGTGGGAATTTCGGGAATTCCTCTCTCAGTGTGTAGAGACACTCCCCAAGAAACCTACATGCCAGATATCAGCTTCCTACGATCAGTAGTTTTGGCTGTGCGTTGTCTGTCAGGCACTCAGGAACGGAAGAATCTATAGGTACTAATATTATAAAGCAGAAGAGTGTGTTTGATTGTTTGTTTGGTTGAACGCGCTAATCTCAGGCACCACTGGTCCGATTTGAAAAATTCTTTCAGTGTTAGATAGCTCATTTATTGAGGAAAGTTACAGGCTACATATCATCACGCTAAGACCAATAGGAGCGGAGCATTAATGGAAAATGTGACGCAGACGAAGATGCGCGGGTCAGCTAGTTTTATATATAAGGATAATTTAAGTTTCATCGATAAATAGACCAATACAACTCTACAAATATTACGACACATAAATGCTCTGTATGAGCTGTCAAAATGTCAAAGATAAGACACAAACGTGACACGTTTTGACAGGTGTAGATTAAACAAAATGAATTGTTCATAATAAGTTTTATAGACGATGAGTGCTTTAATAAGGCTTTAAAATATTTTTAGTAGGTATTTTAATAGATTCCTTGAACATAAAATGTCATTAGTAAATGCATCGTAAAATTAATATGGTAATGTGACAAATAGCTGTTTTATTATATTTTATTAAAGGTGTTTTAGCACATTGTGAAAGGAATCTTGCATCAAAGTAGGATCTTTCTTTAAGTGCAATATGATCATGACCGGTGAAATTGGTTTATAAAAAAGAGATCTTTCTGTAAGAAGTATTTAGTGCTAGTAAAACAATCAGGCATAATGTCTTGCAGTACGATGTGCTTTAGTATTAAAAAAAAATCGTTTCATTTTGTAAGTACCTGGTAATGGAGGGGTTATTGTTATAAAATAAACTCAATTCAACAACTCATCATCATCTTCCTGCCCTTATGCCATGTGACTTGGGGTCGCCTCACACAATCCATCCATCATTTTTTGGCCTTCCTCTCCCTTTCCATCCATACACATTTATGTTGCTTACTCTTTAGTAAAATGCGTTTCCTCCCTCCTCTTCACATGACCATATCAAGACAAGCGATTCCCTTGTCACTTTCTCGCCACTGGCGCCTCTTTTAAACTACCTCTTATGAAATCATTTCTCACTTTATCCATTCTCGTTACTCAACTCAACACTCTCATTTCCGCCGCATGCAATCTATTTCCATCCGTCTTTTCCACAGCCCAGCATTCTGATCCACACATTATGACAGGTCAATTCAACAACTAAGATCATAAAATTGACCTTCCCAAAAAACCACAAAATGTCAAGGTCCTAAGTAATGACATTTGTAATTCATTCAATTTATTATTGACCTCGGTCCTCGGTGAACGTTATACGTAATAATTTACAGAGCATCCATTATTACATTGACATTTAGATAATAACAATTTAGATCATCCGTCTTCTTAGACAAAAATAAAAACATCGGTCGTTTAATTAAAAGGAATAAATACATTATCATTTTTAACATCAATGAAATCAATCAAAATTAAAATTGTCATAATAACAATTTGCTGAAGACGTAGGTCAAGCTATATGATAAGATAACGAACGATTGGTTAATGAATTATTACTAGCTGATCCGACAATCATTGTTTTGCCATAATACACGCCCTATCCTAGTAATAGTCTGCCCTACCCTACCACCTATACTCAGACCTACCAAATATACACAAAAAAAAAACATAAAAAATCGGTCAAGCCGGTTCAGAGGAGTTCGATAAAAAACACTGTGACATGAGATTATAGCTTTCCAGTAATCCTAATCTCTTCAAAGTTAGAGTGAACAGGCTCCTTCTGGGTAAGCTCGCTCCATCGTCGTAGACTTTGTTTCTGTCATCACTGACCAAGACTAGAGTCAAGAGCAAAACGATCTCAAATAAAAAAAAGGTACAATCTCGGAGTTTTACATTTTCATTTCCAATGTTTTTTTATTTTTTTTTATTCAAAATGGGGAAACTCTTGGCCCGAATCTCACCTGATGGAAAATGATGATTAGGCCGAAGATGGAAACGAGTTTCACCCGGAATCCTCTTAAACAGAGGAACTGGCTATCATACCTCTAACTGCCGGAACACAACAATACTATAGCAACAATATATAACAACAATATTATAGGTAAATTATGAAATCTTCATGAATTCAACTTGAATAGGTAATTTTGACCCTATGTCATAAATTCCAGATCATTTTGAGCAAGTTTAGTTTTAACTAAACTTGTTCACATACTTAGATGTTATTACATCCTTCACTCACGGTAAATGTTAATGATCTGGATGAGGTACGGAAGACACAGGTCAGTCTTTATGAGCCATAATGTTCTTAGAATGGACAATCGCTAAGAGCCATCGCTATTACTGCAAAATTACAAGTTTAAAATTGTCCATGACGTCATGACATTTCCAAAACTTGTTTTTATCTTCCATTATAATAGTGCTATAACCTTTAAAGAAGTTTCTTTGATGTTTATAGTAAGTTTTGGAACAGTACCTATATAACTTAAAGGCTAGTCCTGATTTATGGCTATAAAGTTTACAATATTTTGTATACGGTAAATTTTTTTCTAACCTCAAAATACTAGCAATGCCCCCAAAACAAAAGGGAAACAATCCCATAGGGAATAGAGTGAGTACCACTCGTGAGACTTTCCATACACGATGATCATGCGCATGAAACATGCTCACGAAATCTCCTTAAACATTCCAGGCTGACGGTATCGAAGCTCAGGGTGGCTTCCAGTACACCGGTGACGATGGCCAGGTCTACTCCATCAGCTACGCCGCCGGTCAGGGTGGTTTCCAGCCCCAGGGCGCTCACATCCCCACCGCTCCCCCAGTACCTGAGGAGATCCTGAAGGCTTTGGAACAGAACGCTCGTGATGAGGCCGCTGGCATCATCGATGATGGTGAGTTGAAGTCTCTAGAAATATTTGACGTGATGGGTTTGGGTTGACTAGAAGAAATCTGTGAATAGTTTGGGGAAGGTAAGAAAAATTAAGATGATGAAGCTTTAACGTTGCTATTTAAAAGACAAGTTCAAGGGTTTTCTTTTACTTATCATGGCGTGTTTCTGTGGCAGTAAACTTTCTTCTTTATCTCGAAGTTCAAGCTGCTTGAATTGATCTTTGTCTTAAGTGATCATAGTAATTTGTCTGTATCAGCTGATAGGTTGAATTTGGTCCCCTCTTAAATAGATGACAAAACACAAGGAGCGCTCTCTAAAGGAACATTATAGGCTGCTTAATGATCGAATTTATATTTGAGTGATAGGTCAACCAATTCAATTAGTTAATAATTATCCTGCGATAACCCATTAAGATCTTCTTACACGCCTTCAAATTTGTAATTGAAAACAGAACACCTGCGCACGACATTTAACCGCCAATTAGAAATTAATACGTAATTACTAATAATACAACCAATAACGTGTAAGTTCTCAACGTTTACTTCTCAATTACACAACTTAGGTATGGTCACACCTTACAACGTAAAGTCCTGACAGATGGTACGGTGTTGCAAGCAGTGATAAATCTTGTTTTATCTCAATCTAGACATTCTAGACGGATCTGGGAAACCAAGTTAATGTATAGAGAAATAACAGTAAAGCTTTTGCGATTTTAATTTCATCTACAAGTTCGAGATGGACTCGCGCACGAAGGGTTCCGTGCCATTATCTATAAATCGGAAAAAAAAACAAGTTTTTTGTATTGGAACCATAAATATTTACTTTATTCTGTTTTTTAGTATTTGTTGTTATAGCGGCAACAGAAATACATCATCTGTGATAATTTAGCTATAGCGGTTCTTGAGATACAGCCTGGTAACAGACAGACAAACAGCGAAGTCTTAGTAATAGGGTCCCGTTTTTACCCTTTGGGTACGGAACCCAAAAAATGTGATTTAATTGTCGTGATATTCAATTGAACATAAAGTTTCATCAATTCCTTCTGCTATCTCATGTCTCTAATACGAAACTAGACAAAGGAATCTAAAATCACACTAACATTCACAGACACAAGTAATTCGCTTGAGAATGGTATGTGACACAGACTATTACCGACGATTAGTAATGAGGCAGGGCGCGGTAATCTGTGGGAAATGTCACTCTTTGAACACGTTGGGTGGCGCGTCTAAATGTTTTTGTTGGTCTGGAGTCTTGATTTGGAGGGCTATTCTGTTTATTTATTTAGACTTTAAGCACAATAATGGCACATGGGTGGACTTAATGCAACCAGTCAGTGCATGCAGTGTAGACTACACTGTGTTATTATAACAAAAAAAAAAAACTTATCGATAAAATGCAATATACAAATAATATATTTAATACATTATTATCAGTATTAAATTATTAGGTGATTATCAGTCCACTAAGCCACCCAAACCCATAGCGTTTCATATTTTGTTTCCATATTCTGCAATAGTACTACTCCAACCGGGGATTGTCCTTGGGAATACTTTCAGTGCATACAGGGATAATCGCCGGTTGGTGCCCCATTACATTTGAAATGTCTAACGGGGCCTTTGCGAGTTGGTTTCGGCCCCTCGTACGCCTACCATATGACCGGGTCTCCAGGGACCCGAGAAAGTAAAAAAAATATAATAACTATTTAAAGCTAATAACTTTTTTAACGTTCATGACTGGTTCTAAAACTCTGTTTTGAGATGAGTTTAGCTTTAACTAAGAGGATTTTAAGTCAAGACTGAATACGTCAGTAATCGGCAAGTAAGCTCCCTTATCGACCACCAATCGCCTTCCATCAAATAATCTATGGTCAAACGTTGTAGGGATACAGGAACGCAAACGTTAAAGGACACAGATAGAGACATAGAAGTGCACAAAGCTTCATTAAATAAATCCATTGCACCTCCACTGCAGCTCATACCCTATCAACAAAAAGCGTGAAGATCCAACATAAAATAATACCTACTTTAAATAACAAAACATCTATAAATAACTAAACAAAATCACCTGTAGCACTTGCACTAGTACACTGACCTTTACAAGATTTCCTAATGACCCACTGTGACCGTTGAGAATTATCCTGCATACACACCTAATGCCTCTAAGAATAAAATTCAAATTCCTTTGGCAACAAGCTTAATACGATTCTTGAAGCTTCCAATTTGTGATGCAGTTGTGCAAGTCTTTATGAGATGCAAAATAAGGTTGTGTGTTGAATGTATTGGTGAAAGGATGAGGTTGTAAAATAATAATGCACGGGAACTAAAGTTAGTAGAAGATAATGGCTACTGTCTTACTGAACAATAGGTCAGTGCAGTGAAGGGAATGTCCCACGAAGATTCTAAGGTCATGTTGGTAGAGATTAGCGGCGATCAGGCCTTTGTAATTGGCAAGTTGGTTTTTGTGGGCGGATGTGTAGTTTCTAGATGGAATGTAGTCGGACTTTGATTAAGTGGTTAAATTAAATCAACATTTTGGACTTAAAATTTTTGTTAAATACTATAAAACTGTTTAGATCTTGGTGTAAAACTGATAAATACCATGAATCCTCGGGCTTCTGCAAGCCTGATCTTCGCTTAGCAGTTAATTACAGACACAGACCACATGCTATTAGTTTATTAAGAATAGTTTTCAAAAGAACCTTTTATAAAATTAATAATATTCATAGAAGCTTGCAGTGCCTTCTCTCTAATTACTTCGCTTGACTGTGTTCCTTTCCCCTATAAACATCCATCAAAGTGAGAGTGAACAGTAAACTTCTGGATATATTCGTCCGCAAATCTATCGCTTACCATCTGGCGAGACCAAGATCAAGAGCTGGCTCGGAGACAAATAATAAGTAAATCTCTTTCTCTTGGATAAACAGCCCTTCGGAAGGGATCGACCTTTACAATAATTAGGTTAACCTAGGAAAAACGAAAATTTTATCAGCCTAGGATGACTTAGGAACAGTCACACGTGAACATGTTTTACAATATTTTTGAAAAGACTGCAGTAATTTTCGCCTTACTCAAGAAAAGGCATGTCCAAGCAAGAGCATGCTAAATTGAAAACCACCTCTTATTAAATTCACTATTCCTCCCAGTAATACCTATTACAAACTGTTCCGTCATAATGTAAATGTCAGTTAATTACAAGAGAATGTTCTGTAGTCCATAATTTTAGAAGACGCTAATTTTATTACAAACTTGTTGCAATCTGTTAACATTTACGAGATAGGCGATCGATCAGGCAGTAATGAACTCTTGCAATGTTTTCATACAACCTTTATATGAATTTTGAACACTGTAATAACAAATGTAGAACCTTAGTTATAAACTTACACTACCGAGACACTTCCAAGCTTCAAAAAATACTTATGGCCGTAGTCCTAGATTTTGATATTTTTTTAATTTCTAATCTGACACCAATTTCACACATTTTAAACATTATTTTCTTCTCACTTTTCCAGGTCAGTACAACCCCGGCAAGTACGGAGACGCCCCCGCCGCTGGTGGCGCTGCCTACGCTCAGCAAAATCAGTTCGCGAGAGCACAGGCTTCCTCTAACTTCAGACAACCCTACAAATACTAAACATCACAATACCATACCAGTATTTAGCTATATTTCATTTTATAAAACCAACAAAAAAATTCAAGTGGAGCAGCTTTCGTATCGTTTGCATTACACACGCATATAACGAAACGATCTGATTGGTTACAGTCTGCACGTACACTAGTAATACAGTGTTACGATTCGCAAATAGAACAAGTGCATAATGAGACGATACGAAAGATGCTCTAGATTTTTTTTTATAATGAGGCTCGTCTGTAAGTACATTTTGGCAAAATATATAATTGTGATAATTGAATAAAAACCAATTCAAGGATTTGTATTACGCCAATGGCTCTGGATATTTTTTGGAAGTCAAAATATGCTTACAGAAAGTAATAAAATTAAAAGGCTATCAATTAAAATGGAGTATGATAATATTAAAACGTGATGAGTATGTGTAATCTGATATAGTCAAATGGTTACCAGTGAGAAGTTGTTTGGGATGCAATTATTTATTCTATGAATAAAACTTATACTTTTTTTCTACAATTATTTACCTTTTGATTTTTATTACAGAACCTAACTTAACCAAAAAAAAACCTGCCTCATAATTTAAGAACCACAAGAAAGATGAATACAAGGTTTAATTATAACACCACTAGCTTAATAACATAAATCCTATATGCAAATGGCAAGCATGCTAAATTCTCAACCACATCTTTGCTTTCCAACAGATGAAATTATGGTCAAAAATTCAATGGTCAAACGGCTAGCGTTTGCAAAATATTTTACTTATCAATAGTATTAAAAAATATATCTAATTAATTGCTAAAGATACAGGTACTATTCATGTCTGAATAGTAGGAAATTTCAATTAAAAAAATTTTGAATCTAAAAATTAAATTAAACCCCCAACAAATGAAACTGCGTTAAAAAAATGCATAAGAACAATGTTAAAATACTAATAATTAAAGCAAAACATGATAAAAAATCGTAAGTAAGTAGTTAATTAACTCATAAAAACACAAGATCGGCCCATAAAGAGAGTTTGGCAAGCGTTAGTAAAGATGGTACGACCTTGACATGAGGATGTGGTGTGCGTTGTTAGAAATATAAGACTGTTACAATATGACTGATGCAACAAATTAGATGACTGATAGGTGAGTTTATTTGGGGTATATATGATGCAAGTGGACCTACGGGTATATAAAAAAAAAAAAAACATTCAACCGAATTGATAACCTCCTCCTTTTTGGGAAGTCAGTTAAAAAGACAGAAAGCACATCACGCTACCCGTCACTTCCAAATTTTCTCAATCAACTTTTAACCTAATTGCGTTAGTGATATAGATGAAAATGAAATTTGACAGATTGTTGTGTGATTAATAATATGATTCTCCCAAAGTAGCCTTTTTAGCCCCCCCCCCCTCCCCTTGAACTTTAAAAACACATGCCTGTAACTCACAAAACGTATGAAAGTAACTTGCATGCCATTGTGCCTTATAGGCTAGTTTCCATCATCCACAAATTGCAAAACTATTTAATCCGTCAGTTAGAGTATTGAAAAATAATGGACACGTATTTTTTGTTTTTGTAAATCAATGAATATTGACAAAGATAAAACGCATCAAAACACGGGAGTGACGCTCGTGACGTAACAACCTGCTAAAAATTATGCCACGACGTGACGTATTGAGAATTTTAAGAGCGTCGTAACTACGTCAATTTTGTTTCCCGTAACCAAAGAAAAAATACTGGTCAAATATTTTTTGATAATCTGTAACTAACGGACTAATTAGATTTTTTCAGGACACAAGCCTATTAATTCTGATTGGTCAAAGTCAAAGTCTCAACATTGTCAAATCTGTACGTCAATATGACATGCAAGTTACTTGAATATTTTTGTGTAACTTATAGGCTGTACCTATTGTGCTCTGCCACGTTTTCACCAGCAAACAGCTCGCGTGCAACTTTCATTACATTACGGGCTACCGAAGTATGTGTGTATGTGTTCAAACGCTCCATTGTGCCTTGCAAGACAGGTGGTGATATGAACTTTGCATTGGTTGTTGTGTTAGTTTTAAAATAGGAGATATTAAATAGAGTTTTAAAGCTGCCTGTCCGTCGACGCACAGTGAGACAGCGTAATGGAGAAACGGAACAATGTAACCAATGGAATTGTATAAAATCTCAGTGTCTGATGATCGAAGATTTCATGCAATACTATTGGTTGCTTTTCTCCTCTCCTCTCCGCTACAGTGGACAGACAGCCTTAAAATACCCATTGTAAGGCTTAAAATATCATCTATGCAATTTGTAATTTCAACTTTGGCAGCATCTCCACGAGCGAAAGAATCGCCGGTAGTCGTAGAATTGTTTTGTTGGTTTGTTTCCATAATCTTATAAGTCTTAATAGGTAGGCACTAAACCTTGGCGAAAACTTTCAATTTGTCTAAGAGTGTGAATCTGGTTGCTCATGTAATCCTTATATATATAAAACTAGCTGACCCGCGCAACTTCGTCTGCGCCACATTTTCCATTAATGCTCCGCTCCTATGTGTCTTAGCGTGATGATATTTATAGCCAAGAATTTTTCAAATCGGACCCGTAGTTCCTGAGATTACCCCCTACATACAAACTTACAAACTTATAATTATATTCTTTCGTTACTGAGTGAGTGATTGCCAGACAACACACAGCCGAAACTACAAGTCGTAGAAAGATGAATTAGCTACATAGGTATAACTAGCACGTAGGTTCCTAGGGGAGCCCTAAGAGAGGATTTCCTGAAATTCCTACGGCAACGAAAAAAAAGGTTGTTCTCGCGTACAAAGTCGCGGTAAAAAGCTATTATTGTCAAGTTAGGGTTTGAACACTGTTTATTACACTTAAGCATATTATGTATTTACCTGTATATTTAATACCCTACAGAACTGGTTGACGTCCGTACACTTTAACGTAAGGTGCAGTTGAAAATCAGCGTCAGGCAGCACCTAGTTGTTCGGCATTTTGCTGAACTGGACCTATTTGGCGCAGCCGCGGGGCACACAATGTTATTGTTTTCCAAACTTAGTTTACACTTTATACCTTTATACCCTTTAATTGTACCTTGAGTCTGGCACTGGAGGAGAAAAGCAAGCACAAGAGGAGCTCGTGCCTAAATATTATCAATCAATCTTCAAGGTTAAGCAACGCTTGCCGAGGTTGGTCTGTGGATGGGTGACCATGTTAACATGCCGAGTTTCCTCCGTGCCTCGGAAATTACGTTAAGCTGTTGGTCCCGGCTGTCATTTGAAGATCTTTGGCAGTCGTTACGGATAGTCAGAAGCCAAAAAATCTCTGACACCAGTCTTGCCAAGGAGTACCGTGTAACCCAGTTAATGGGTAGTGGAGGTCTGGTAGGTAGCCGCTCCACGTAAAATACTGGTATTCAGCTGAATCCGGTTTGACTGGAAGCCGACCCCAATATAGTTGGGTAAAGGCTAGGCAGATGATGTGTCTGGCACTCCCTTCTTTTTCACCCAAAGCGGAAGAAGTCATTTGATGATTTACCTACCATAATTAAAAAAAAGGGTTTGAACACTATCTCATCTAATGAAAACGATAATGTGGCCGGCGATGGAGCATGCCTGACACACTACCACCACACACCCAGGCGTGGCACATGATCAAGATATTGATTCAAGTGACAAGAGACCCCTAGGTTGTAGTTATCAGGAAAAAGACACTCCAGCAGGGAACTCTGCTCCTTAGCTGCACGCATAATAAAAGTATTCCCAAAACGCTTTGTGCTTATTGTTGCGATGACCAGTATATAACACGTGTCGTATCGTTTTAAAAGTGTAAGGATTGTTGAATTTCTACTTTAAAAATCGACATTCTGCAATACAGCTCAAGTTTTCCTAAATGTTCAGATGTCATGGTTGATAATGATTGTTGTCTTTCATGGTCTTATAAGCTTGCTATAAAAGGAACAAGTTTTCTTAAGACTCTTATAAGTCAGACAGTTAAAAACTATTCTCATATAAAATATCAAAACATTAGCCGATTGTTTCATTATTAAATTGTGCTTTCTTTATGCCTGTTACAGTATCGATATTTTGAAAAATCTTCTCAACTCATAAACTTTCTTGAACTTCTACCCGTCACTACGATACTACGTCTATCATTCAGTGTTTAAAAAGCTAAAAACTTTCTGATTCAATAGTGATAACACTGCTTTTAGTTCAAGTGTAATTTTTAAAAGCTAGCTGCCTTCAAGTTGTGTTAGTTCTTTGTATTTAACATAGATGGCGTTGCAAAGCCTTGCGCGTACGCAATGCCGAGAAACGTCTTTGTGTGTTTCTTTTAAAAGTAATATTTAGCAAATAAAATGTTTGTGAGTTGGTAAATAAACTACTATTTAAGTGTTTTATAGCTGTGATCTTCTTTATTAAATCATTCTTACTTTTTTATTAATATTTTATGTACATTCATTGGATAACTACTTATTTCTAAACCTTACGAACTAAAATCCAGTCGCTTTGAGTTTTGTAGTTTTTGTAACATTTGTCAATATTTGAACTTTCATACTTCTTTTAACATCAACACTTATAACTATTGAGACTTAGAGTAAGGTTCTGAATTGATTATTTGGAGCCAAGAACGTGTCAAAACAAGCTAAAGAAGTTTGACAAATACTCAACTTCCAATTTTTCAGTTCAGTACTCTGTCTGGTATTATTCGTCACTTAGCTTATACAGTCAGCTAGCATGTAACAATCTTCTTATCATTATTGAAATTTGAACTTAATACTGCAATACCTAGATCCTAATATTGACAAACGTTACTGCTGAGGACTATGAAATCAGTACTGATAACCACTGTTGGCGTTGAAGCCTCCCTGGTGGTTTGCAGATCCGAAGCCACTACTGCCTGAGGATCCGAAGCCGCTGTTCTGGCCACCTCCATGCTGTTCTGCGTGGTATTTACCTGATAAAGATAAAAAAGTTTAAGTAACGGTGTGAAAAGTTATGAACCGATTGTGGGCTCCAGTTGGCCATAAACCTGATTAACTCTAAAAAAAGAAGTATTCATAAGTAAACATATTTAGTATCACTCCATACTAACCAAATGCTGGACATACCATTAAAGCCTTTCATGCTTTGGACTCTATTGCCATTACCGATCTAACTGTCTTGTGATAATTCGAATTGTTTTCTTGATCATCATTAACGGTTGTAATCTTCATGTTAGACTTACAAAGATTGCATTGTCTAATTCAGCGATGAGTTTCATGTGTTAAAAATTTCGTTTCATTTCATATTTTTCCAAATGTTACAATTTCAGGTTCTACTTACCATCATCAAAGATGCCAGCAGCCTCATCCTGTTCGTTCTTCCTCAGCGCTTCCAGGATAGCTGCGGGGGTGGGTGGAGCAACGGGCAGGTGTTCACCCTGAGGCCTGAAGCCACCTTCTCCTGAGGTGTAGGTGATCGTGTATGTGATGCCATCGTCGCCTTTGTAGGAGAACCCACCCTGGGCTTGAGCAGGGTTGCCAGCTTCTTCAGCCCGAATGCCGTTTGAAGTTTCATAGCCGAAGTGGTAGCCTGAAAGATGTGAGAAAACTTTCTGTATAAATACAAAGCAAATATCTCAGTGGTAGTAATCTTAACTTATATGAAAATTTTATCTAGCAGGTCAATACAGGTCCCGGCCTTCCCCCGACGGGTAGGGCGTGAAGGGTCCGCCGTGAAGGCGTGCGGTCGTCGGAGGAGGACTGGATGCAAAGGCTGCACCGATCTCCCAGTCCCCCTCTACTCAGACGATGCGGCAATGTCACTGGGTCGTTTAAGTGGGTAAACCGGTTCAGCCCGGGGAGTCCCACATAGCCCTCCATTAACCCGAATGGGAGGGTATGCGCTATGCATGTTTTTCCAGCGCAAAAAAAAGGTCAATACAGGTACTTTGTGATATCGTGGATAAGATCTCTGGGAATTTA
The DNA here is from genome assembly GCA_963859965.1 of Ceramica pisi. Taxonomy (NCBI): domain Eukaryota; kingdom Metazoa; phylum Arthropoda; class Insecta; order Lepidoptera; family Noctuidae; genus Ceramica; species Ceramica pisi. The sequence goes on from OY982543.1 coordinate 19,438,807, forward strand.
GAAAAACTGTACTATACAGAACTGGTTGGCATGGAATGATTAAGACGAGACCATGCGCATCATGGTTTTAAATGCTGTAATTAATAATGACCGATAACATAACTTTGTAAAATATGGAATGGGAAACAAAATCGAAAACAAAAGTACTTGTATCAACACTTGTAGTTGTTACAAAACATGCAAAAGATGTGAATGGACTAATCTAGTGCACGCACGTGATGGGTACAAACTTATTATTAGTAACCTTGACATTACCAGATACAACAACAAGGGCACTTTCATTATTGTTTCGTGAAATACAAAGCTCTATTCAGACTTAAAGCTTTGTTAACTTGAAGACGATGATTGATCGTAATATCGAATACACAATATCAATTAATTAGATGCTGCGTTGAAGCTAGATTTATATTGCAATAGATAAGATGAAAAATGCCTGATCGTGTTTTATAAATTGGAAAAGGAAACTGAAATAATATTAAAAAAAAAAAAAAAAACGTTGCCCCACACTAGGAATTTCTCCTGTATCGTGAGTGCGTTCACAAACATCCAAACTCACTTGCACAAACACCCAGATCGGGAACAACTATCTGTAGGCCATACAAATATTTATTTTGTTCCGTGCGGGAATCGAACCACGCAGTGCAGAAGCCAAGCGCTCAACCACTGCGCCAACCGTGTCGATAAAATATGATCATGCTAATCTATACTAATAATATAAAGAGATAAAGTTTGTGAGGTTGTAAGGGGTAATCTCTGGATCTAATGACCCGATTTTGAAAATTCTTTTACATATCAATGTTTTTTTTTTATGTTTGTAAACAAAAACACTGAAAGAACCTGACTGATAGAAAGCGGTACTATAGATGTCTGTCGGAAAAGTCGGTCCCCGTGTCGGTTCCCGTGAGATAAGCCACGGAAACGAAACCAGGGGAAGATGCTTACCAGGAATTTAATTCTACCTACTTAGCAGATAGATGTGTTGCTGGGGAGTTGATTACCCCACATCTTCTTTCCAGCTACGACACTAGGTAGTGGTGATGGGCGTTTTGGGGACCTGTCTATAAGCAAGCTCTCTTCCTAATTTGAATTCGACGATTTTAACCCATTCTAGCTAAATTTCTAAATAAATGAAAAATTATAATCTATGTTTGTCAAGTTACTTACTTCCATCTTCACTAGCACCCTGATCTTGTTTCAGAGTGGCAGCATTCTTTTCAGATTGCTGCTGGGGACGATGGTTTCCACCACCAGCACCGAAGCCGGCGCCGCCTCCTCCAAAGCCACCTTGGGAGCCCTGGAAGCCTCCCTGCCCCCCTTGACCTCCGTGACTCTGGGGGATGTAGTTCCTCGATGGGATTTGGGCCGCGCTTATGGCCAAGACTGCGCTGATGATTAACTGGAACAAATTGATGAGGTACTTAGAAGTTTTATTGATAGAAGTAATGTAGATGATTGATATAGGTAATGATTTTTAGATTCAAGCTAGTATTGTAGAAAATATAAGCCACTATTCAAATCTCATCTCTCTATGTGATTGTCTATATGTATACTAATATTATAAAGAGGTAACATTTGTTTGTAAGTTTGTATGTAGGGGGTAATCTCAGGAACTACTGGTCCGATTTGAAAAATTCTTTCAGTATTAGATAGCCCATGTATCGAGGAAGGATATAAAATAGGCTACATATCATCACGCTAAGACTTAAAAGAGCCGAGCATGAATGGAAAATGTGACGCAGATGAAGTTGCGTGGGTCAGCTAGTAATAAGATAAAGAGAAAAAATGAAATTGACGTAGGAATTCTACTTAAACACAAAATATAAAATATTTTAGGAAAAACTAAATTTTATCAGTGTATAGTATTTTGGATCATTTTAAAATAAGATAGGATCAGGGTTATATTTTTTCATGCTAGTAATATTTTGAAAGTAAACTAACCAAAATTGTTGTAATTAGTACAAGTTTTTTTTTCAATACAATTGCTTACCAGATTCATTGTTGTTGGTATATTTGTCCTCAGCTTTTCACTACAAAACTCGTACTGTATCGTTTTCAAGAATTACATCCTCTTTTATATGTGGACAAAAATCGTTTATTTTGTTATTATCCAATATTATTGGATGACACCGCGTCAGGAGCCTTGAATGTTTAATTATTTAGTTGTACTTGACAAAACAATATCAGAAACTAGAGTAGGTACTTTCTATTTCGATATCAGAACAAACGTACCGAACAAATTGAGATCTTGATCTTCTTGAAGGGCAACATCGTCAAGTATGGCCTTAATCCATAATTTTAATTTTTAGGTCTTTAGTTTTAAGCCGGTCATTTAAAATATCTTAGATCGCAACGCAACAAATCAGCTGACTTCTGCGACAATCATGCACTTCAAATGGAAATTAGTATTTGTAATACTAGAAGATAATGGTCAGTCCTCTAAACCACACAAACCTAGAGCGTTTTATCTTTGTTTCCATATTCTGCAATAGTACTACTCCAACCGGGAATTGTTCTTGGGAATACTTTCACAGTGCATAGATAATCGCCGGTTGGTGCCCCATTACATTTGAAATACGTACTCGTACGCCTACCAAAGGACTGGGTCTCCAAGGACCCGAAAAAGTAAAACCAACTATAAAGAGGTATCCCAATGCTCAATAGCTATAAGATATATACCGATTAGGAGGAGCTTTTCTAGAATAATATTTGCTGGTTACTTGTCTTTTGCAAATTGTCTTAGTGTAAGCTGTTGGTCCCGGCTGTCATTTGGAGATCTTTGGCAGTCGTTACGGATTGTCAGAAGCCAGAAAATCTGAGACCAGTCTTGCCAAGGAGTACCGTATTATCCAGTTAATGGGTTGTAGAGGTCTGGTAGGCAGCCGCTCCACGTAAAATACTGGTATTCAGCTGAATCCGGTTTGACTGGAAGCCGACCCCAATATAGTTGGGAAAAGGCTAGGCAGATGATGACTTCCCCGTTTCCTTAGGAATTTCGAGAAATGTTCTCTTAGTGCTACCCTACGGAGTATAGGATACCTACATGCCAAATTTCAGCTTCCTACGACTAGTTTTGGCTGTGCGTTGTCTGGCAGTCACTCAATAACACTTTATACATTAGGATTAGGTGACTCACTTAGAATAATAACGCATAGAAGCCGCGTCTAGAACAAAACCCGAGCAAAATCGTGTGTCCACTTCATTTTCTTTGTGTGCGTGAGCCGAATGTGTCTACGTTCCTCTAACGCACACAGATATAGCTTTCAGTGATACCATTACTAAGCCGTTACCCACAAAATATGGGAAGACGCATTACTATTTTGCTATCAAGGCAAGTATTTTATGTTGTTGGGAACTGGAAAAGGTAAACATGATTTTTCATGTAATATGACATATTTTTTCGGAAGGTATAATTCAATTTATTTAAAAATAAAAGGAAATAAATCGCATAAAGAATGAGATATTGTTCAATGCGTTTAGAATGCTTGATGGGTTATAATTATAAACAATGTTAAAACATCGGGTTTGATATGAATTAACAGTAAGTATTGTATTTTAAAATTACAAAAATGAAAAACATGAATGAAAGCAATGTGGGTATTTTTTCCTCACAAATAGCAACACTGTGTTATGACAATTTAGGTTATTAGAATTTTGTTTTATTTATCGATTTACGTAAAAATAGTGCATAGAATGTGAGTACTTATTTGTGAAATGTTATTTTATCACATTTTTTTGTTTTCCTGATGTGCTATAACATCCTTTCACGCAACAAACTGTCATTTTCAATTATTTACTCGCGAGCTGTGTTCGACGGAACCTGACATTGAGTACTGACGGCCTGATGGCTAAGTTTGACGGATTAGGCTAAGTTTTAGTTGCCTCACTTTTTGCACTCGTACTAGGTTTCTATGCGTTATTATTCTAAGGTGACTCATTTTGAAAACCGAATTTAAATATTTTTAGTGCCCATTACAATGAAAAGATATACACCATTGTAAAGCGCTTTTGAGAAGACCCTTATTACAACTACAACAACAAGTATCACAGCTATTCCCATAATAAGTCTATTTGGTGAAAATGGTAAAATAGGAAACTAATTTGACACTGCCGTTAAGATTTCTGTTAGGCGCCCAATAGCCATAAGTAGCAATAGAAAGAGATCTTCAAGAAGATTTCTACTACAACAACTTTTGTCTATTAAAAAGAAAAAACAAAATTCAAAAGTCATTTATTCAAATTGCTCTGAGAGCCAGCACTTTTTGAACGTCAAGTTTTACAAAAAACAGTCCCCCAAAATGCCCACCCGTCACCACTTCTTAGTGTTTTAGCTGTGGAGACGAAGTGGCCAACGAATTCCCCAGCAACACATCAATGTTAGTCCTTCAAAGTTAATCACCTACATAAATAGATAACCTAAAACAAGTTTTTTTTTTAAACATTGCCCCACACTAGGAATTTCTCCTGTATCGTCGGTGCGTTTACAAACATACAAAGTCACATACAAAAACAGCCAGACCCGGAACAACTATCTGTAGGCCATACAAATATTTCTTCCGTGCGGGAATCGAACCCACGACACGAGACGCAGCAGTCGATCGGAAAATACTGCATGTCTTTAGATATAATCATTATTTTCATTTAAAAAAGGAAAACTTCTTTAAACTTTTTTCTATCTTCGGCCTAATCATCACTTTCCATCAGGTGAGATTTGGGCCAAGAGTTTCCCCGTTTTGCATAAAAAAAAAAAAAAACTTTAAACCTGCTGACTAAAATGAAAGAATTAACAATAAATTAGTCATCATTTTGATCACGATTACAATAATAAATTATAATAAATAATTCCAGCTTTTAAACGTTAATGTTTTAGATAATAGGGAATATGCATACGATTTTTTTATTTGTAAAATAAAGTACCTTATTAGCTCTAGAAAACAATCACGAAATTATTTTTTAAATACCTTAATTATTTATGAAGTTATAAAGCTTCAAAGACTACAGTCAGAAAGAGAAGTTCAGTCAAATTACACGACGACTATACAAATGCCATAGAAAACAGCGTTTTCGCGAGAGGGACAGATATATTTGTCTAAAATAATTGTATCTCGTTCGTTTTTCGAGCAATTTCGATTCTAATTTCACTGTCAGTATTACATTTTCGAATACTTTTAGATAAACTGTTCAGATCACAAATACTTTTTTCATGTATATTCCCTATTCTTTCATTTTACATTTCAAAATTCAAGAAATGTTTTATGACCTCCACGATGTGAGTATTAGTTTAAATTACAGTAAAGATGATATCACCTAGGCTGAGGCAAAAACCAATGTTAAGCATTATTTGACAAGTTAGGGCGGATTTCATCAATCTGAAACTGAACGAAATCAATGACGTATTAAATATAGACACGTCATAAACCTACATCGCGGCGCTTAAAAACGGCGAAAATACTAGATAGCTACTAATACGCATAAAGAAAGGGAAAGAAAATATGTAACCGTACAGCGGGATGCCTGTTGCTAGAGGGAGATAAATATACATCTTCAGTTACGTCACAGGATAAGTAATAGTCAAATTTACTTCAAAACAAACGTAGTGTCGCGCGACAGGTTGGTGCGTAACTAAGAGCGATGTGGCCAATTGACTTCATTTTATGTTGTCATTTTAGAGTGCGGACAACGTATCTATAGTTTTATATATCATTGACATATGAACCATGTTTACGAGCTGTCAGTGTTATTTTTTCTATGAAATATTGACACTGACAACTCTTGAACGCAGCTTGATCGAACGTGAAATCCGCCCTTAGTGAGTATTTCAAACAACTTACCTTTCCAATGGGACAACTCGATCAAAGGATTCGTAAAACTAATGGTCGCAAGCGGTACTCCTTTTTTTTTTTTGTTTCGTTTGGGAAAAAATGCATTACGCATACCCTCTCACTCGGGGGAGTGGGAGGGGTATGTGGGACTCCCCGGGCAAGCCCGGTATACCCACTAAAACAACCCAGCAACGAAATTCCCGCAACGTCATAGTGGGGGTGGACTGGGAGATCGGCGTAGCCTTTACGTCCAGTCCACTTCCGACCTCCAGTCCACCTCCGACGGCCTCCGACAGTCCGGCAGTCGACCTCCGGTACTCCTGGAATCAATATCCGAACCGGAAAAAATGTTGCTGAGTAAGCCGTCAGGAATTTCGAAAAGTAAATCCGCCCCTAAGACGACCTCATAGGATGGACTTCCCAGTAGTAGCCTTTTTATGGATGTGAAACCATCAAATTACTTCTTTTGCTTTGGGCGATGCAGAAGGAAGTGTCAGACTCTTACTGACTAAAACCCAACCGTGTTCCTCTTGCCCTTTACGTTCCAGGGCCGCGATGACTCTTTCGAACTAATTCCGCAACCCTGGCAATGGCCTTAGCGGGCTTCATCTGCTATGCTGATATCTCTCTCTTAACGCGCGTGCAACACAACGCCAACGCGCCGTCGACCCGGGCCTGGTTCTGATCGGACAGCGAACCACTCAACGCTCGCTGTCCGCAGGCCCGCGTCTACGGTGGCCGGGAATCGCTCTGCGACTCCAGACGACGCTCGCGGCGTCTTTCTCTGTTGCAACAGCTCCCAGTAGTAGCTTGAAGCATGAATTTTTGCACAATCGATGAAAAAAGCCCGCTGAAGGAATTAAACATAAATAGCGAAATAGTGGTGTATTTTTCTTTCTGGGAAATCATCTAATGACTTCTCCCGCTCTGGGAGCAGGAGGGAGTGTCAGACCCTTACTCACTAAAATCCATTCGTGTTCCTTCAAATGCCCCTTATGTTCCTGTGTAGCGCTAACTCTTTCGAGTAATTCTACAAACCTTGGGTGTAAATGGTAGTGTGTTAAAGGTATTTATTTGAGGGGTACAGACGTACGCGTACACGACGTATTTTAGGTTAAATAATGAGCATTCTTACAATTAATAATCATCCTTGTTTAAATCACGTCAAGGTCACTATTGTTCTACTTAAGTACGTGATGATAATCATCAAACCAACAACCTTCTTGAGAAGGGAGAAGATGTAACTAATGAATTGAAACAAAGCTAAACAACTGTTTTATTACTAAGAAATCGTGATTTGATGATGTTTGAATTAGAAAAGCGATGACAATGGGAATAGATGCACAGTGTGTAGATATGTGTCCCAAAACATTTTCTAGTGTTATACTGATAATTTTAAAAACGTTTATTATTTATTGCTTAAATAATTACTAACTTGAAAATAGACGAAAAGAGCACCATTCTGAGCGCACCATTGACTAAAACAACGTCAATGGTAAAATAATAAAAAAAATTGGATATAAAATCCATTGAACAAGAAACATGAGCGCCAAAACTGATAAAGTAGACAAATTGACAAAAAACTCGGGAAAAGATGGCGAACGATTAACAGCCAGGTGTTTATTTATAAAAAAAAATCGATCAAGAACGAGTCGGAATTGTATACAGAGCGTTCCGTGCTACGTGAAATGTTTTTTAATATTACATCGGCGAGGCCTATACGTCTTGTCAGGGAATTTTAACACTGAGGTGTATATTGCAGTTTTAGATTAGTGTCATCTCTTGACCCATAGTGGAACTAATGTAATTTTCGTAAATGATTTCTGTGTTATATTTATAGACATCGTTTTGTTTTTTGTGTAATCTTTACATAAACTTCATTCATTCACAGAATAATTTCAGATTAAAAAAAAACATTTTCATTTTATTTTGCAAAATAGTTGAACAAACGTAAAAACGATTCAAAATTTTAGTATGATTGCATTAGTGGTTCTTGAGATATCCAGCTTTGACAGACGGACAGACTTGGTCACACCATAAGGGTTCCTTTTTACCATTTTGGTAAGGAATCCTAAAAACATTTAAACACGAATTATTTTTGTTTGATACGAACCGTATCTAAACAATAATTACTGTGTTGAATGAGTATCGATTAGCGATGGCTCTTTTAAGATACTAAAGGATATTTATTTACATTAAAGTATCTAAAACATGGAGATTACATAACGTTGTGCACTGTTGTAAAATGATCAAATAATTAATATCGGAAACAGTCCACATTGTTATGAAAACATATTTTGATTATATGCTTTCATGTTAAGGACCATTTAATAATAAATTATTTAGTACCTGCGGGTTGCAGAGTTACATAATATGACATTTTGAGGGAAATCGATGGCTCAGGGGTGACTTTTGACTTGTCACAAGCATTTGACTCAGTTTGTCAGTAAAATCAAGTATACTAGCTAACCAGTAAATTCTTGAAACGAACTCTATAAAGTTCCATCTTGAATATTACTATTGTTCTTAGTAGAACAAAGAAAGCAGAACAGTGCTCTGACAGTAAACTATAATGTATTCTGGGGTTCCTCAAGGAAGATAGATAGGTCCACCAAAATACATACGTTATTCGTGTTATAAAGTTTTTTGTTCAATCCAATTTAAATTATTAAAGTAAAATAAAAAAAATATACCTGACATTAGTATTTTTTTTTACTACTCAGTAGTAAGGTGTGTAAAGTAAAAGGGAAGGCCGTTTCCCAGCAGTGGGACACTAGTGAAGCCTAACAAAAAAAAATAGTCATTCACCCTGAGTTATTTAATCAATGAGATATCGTTGCACATAAAACACAAAATTCGTTACAGTAGAGGTACATTCTGCAATTTCTGGCCAATCCCAAAATATCACATGGATTACATTTGTTCAGCTTTAGAAATCCTGTGTTTCCTGATAGCTACAACCTGGGAGTCTTTAAACCAAGAGTGACTAGATTATTTCTAGGCAAGCGTGCTCCATCTTAGACCTCATCATTGCTTAACATCAGGTGAGATAGTGGTCAAAGGTATGCCTATCAATAGTAAAAAAAGAAAAAAAAAATCGATATTCGATAGCTATTGTAGAAATGCCACAATTTCATTGATGTTTGATTTAATTACTACTATTTCAAATGCAACCAAATGTAAGTTGTGCAAGCCTCTGAACCTCGTCCTCTTGTTCCAGTAATGAACCTTGAATCACTAAAATAGATGATTCCACTGTATTTATAGGCTCACCACCTAATTTAGGGTCACGACTACCGCCTCTAAACATACCAAGTTAATGAAATCCTTGAAAACTTCCAGAGAAATTTGACACACGAGGTCAATCACGTTCGGTAGCTTAAAAAGCCTCAAACTAATTATTATTATGAAGTATGATAGCTCTGGTTTATTATTTAAGCCATAAAATGACGTCAAACGCGTGTGTTCAGGATCGACAGCAGATGGTATATAATAGGTCAGTCGACTCACAGCACCACAGTTCAACTTTAGTTTCATCCACATTGGGTTTTGAGTGTTTCGACAACAATTATTCAAAATGAAACTGGTAATTAATATTCGTTTGAAAAATCTTTTGTAATGGCTATGATATACTCGTATTTATAACGATTGCCAAAGAGTTTTGTCAATCAAACACTTGATGTTGAGTTATTGAATTTCATTTTGATATGGTAATGAAAGTTGGAATTGCAAGACTGCTCTTAATTTTTTGAAAAATGTCTTATATTCTCATCTCAAGTGTATTCATATTGATCATGACTTTCGTGCCCACAGTTCGTGATCGCCGCCCTTGTTGCTGTGGCCGCCGCAGCACGTCTTGAACACTTGGAAAATCGCTACCTTCCTCCCTTCGGCTCCAACGGAGGCTCCCAAGGATCCTTCGGAGCTAACTCTGGTGCTTTCGGCGCTGGAGCTGGTCTGCAGGGTCACAACGCTGGCAGTAACTTCGCTGGCGCCACCTCCAACCAATACCTGCCTCCTGATCATGGACCTTCTGATAACGGTGTGCCTGAGTTCGCTGGATCCCTTCAAGGTAAGAAAATATAATTGTTGTATGTTGAAATCACTACATATTATAAAACAAAGTCCTCCGCCGCGTCCGTCTGTTCGCGATAAACTCAAAAACTACTGCACCGTTTTTCACACTGTTTTCACCAATAGATAAAGTAGTTTTCGAGGAAGATTTTAGTATATAAATTGCCAAGCGGGCGAAGCCGCGGCCATCAGCTAGTATTTTATAATATTATAAAACAAAGTCGTCCGCTGCGTCTGTTTGTATGTCTGTTCACGATAAACTTAAAAACTACTGCACTGATTTTCGTGATGTTTTCACCAATAGAAAGAGTGCTTCTAGAGGAAGATATAGGCTGCAGGCATCAGCTAGTATTTTATAAAGTGAATAATGGCGGTCATTAGACATATGGTGGATGGTACGTCGTGGGTACGTCAGACATTTTGTAGCATCGATAATAGGGAATATGCATGAATTTTTTTTATTTGCAAAATGAAATACTTTTTAGCTCTAAAAACAATCATAAAATCGTTTTTTAAAAATCTTCATCACTGATGAAGTTATAAAACTTAAAAGATTACAATTAGAAAGAGAAGTCTGATATGAAATTTGATGTCAGATTACATGACGCCTATACAGATGCCATACATTATAGCGTTTTCGCGAGGGGGACAGATATATTTGTTTAAAATAATGATAACTCGTTTGTTTTTCGAGTGATTTTGATTCTATTTAGCACTGTTAGTATTAAAATTTTGTATATTTTTAGATGAACTGTGTAGATAATAAATATTTTTTTCATGCATATTCCCTATAGGGCTGATATTTAATATCTAGGTAAAAACTAGCGATTTTTTTGTAGGACGTGTGCGTAACAGTATTGCAATCAGCACGTTCAATTTTTCTTCTAGAAATAATCAGTCACCGATTATCGGACGAGAGCGGGCTAACTGAATTATGTGTTCAAATGAATAGACTTTTAATCAAACATTGTGACGGTTTCATTGCCATCATCATTATCAGTTAAGCAAAGTATGATAGTTCTCAGCTTTTAACTAAATAATGTATTTTCGAAAGACGATTTATTTTTTAAATGAATCCGAGAAAACTCCTCGTGAATTATACTCCTGTAGTATCGCAAATAACACAAACTTTTTCTTCAGGATTCGGTGGCCAGCAGAACTTTGGTAGCCAGCAGTACGTGGCACCTAGGTCCCAGTTCGGCTCTCCCCAGGCCGGCGGCTCGTTCGGCGCTCCCAGTTACCAGCAGTTCGGCCAGCAGCAATATCCTCAGCAAGCTTTCGACGAACAAACCGGATACCATTACTGAGTGTGTTCTGTACAATGTGTAGTTGTATTGTAGAAACCAAATGTATCGTTTAATAAACTGCTGTACATAACCTTATTTTGAATTTGCGTTATTTTTCATCAAAGTAAAAGAAACTTACAATTTATCGAAACATAAGAGATTTTTATGATTGAGGATCAGGCACAAAATATTTTTTCTTTACAAACTAGGGAATGTCGTTCTGTTTCCTTTATTTAAATACGCTAATTACTATAATATCAATGAAACTTTAAGTTAGGCATGGTCATCAGATCGAGCTGTGGTCTAAAATGTGATATGTGTGAAGCAAGCGTCAAATATATATATAGAAGGATATCATTCATTAATTCGAGTATTAGCTGCTTTCAGACTACGCTATAATATAATAGCATATATAGTATATAGCTCATAGCAAAACAATATCGCGCACCGTACATTGTTATGGACACGTTCACACTGTACTATACTATATGTTATTGACAATGTATGGAGCGCGATATTGTTGTGCTATGAGCTGTATACTCTATGCTATATTATAGCGTAGTCTGAAGGCAGCTTTAGCTATGCAGATGGTAACAATAATTTAGTAATAATAGTCAAGAAGAATTCTTAGAGATAATAAAGATAAACATTTATATTGTACAAATAACAAAGTTAGGATGTTGAGAGTTTACTGCAAATATGCAGTATCAAAAAATTAAATAATGCAGCAGTGCAATAAAAATAATTTTAGTTTAGTTAATGTTGTAGCTCAGCCCGGTAGCACGGTCTCCTGTACAATGTACAAAAAAGCGAAATCTTGATATTTCAAAGCCAAGGGTTGTTAAGAGTCCTATTACATTTTTTACGGAAACTCGTGATTTTTGACGCTGTAGTTTTCAGCAGCAGTAAGATATTTTAATTATTTGATCCTGAATAACGATAGTGCCAGTCTCTTTCTTGTAAGTTAGAGTTACACATTTTCATTTTTCTTTTCGTGTAATTTACTATAAATATTTTACGAACTCAGTTTGCAAGAAAAGATGTCGGCGATGGAACTTTGACGGTCAAATTCACATTGTTACAATCAATTCATTTAAAAGCTGAAATTACTAATAGGTAAGTTGAATGTTTTACTTGTTTATTGGAGTTCTAGAATTTCTTTAAATTCCTTGAGTTTTCACGGAAAAAAACGTAAAGAAAGCCTAATTTAAGCCAGAAATGTCTTGATTCAGCGTCCAATATATTCCAAATAAAAACAATTTTATCAAATAAATTAATATGATATAAAATTCCAATATACAATGAATACGTTTCGTTTGTCAATATAATAAAACAAAATTACAATAAATAAAATTAAAGTACTATATATTCTGCGTCAATTCAGCGCGCGCGCTCCTCAGTCTCGCGCGAGCGCCCAAATTAACTATAATCCTATTCAGACTAGTAAGTATCAATTTTTTTTCGCGTACTATAGATGTACTCCCAACGCAGACCAACGTAACTTCGTCTATTGCAAACGAGCATTTACGATTCGTAATAGGACTCTTAACTGGTGGAAATGGCACCTGTGCTTAACGCTGCCGCTCTTCGAAGAGTGAGTTTAAATACCTCAGCCATGTGGTCACCGAGAATTTAAAAAATGATGGGGTCCATAGAAATAAAGAGAAGAGCGATGGTGGTCCGATGTAACATGCTTTCACGCAGATTTGCAAGGTGTAGTTTAGAGAATCAGGCAACATACTCTTTTTTTTAGGGATGGGAAATCCTTCAATGAATTCTCCCGCTCTGGGTGAAGCGAGAGGAAGTGTCAGACTTCTACTGACTAAAACCCATCCATGTTCCTTCAGTGCCCTTTGTGTTCCGGAGTCACGGCATCTGGGCAGCATACTCTAAGGGTGGATTTCATCAATCTGAAAATGAACGCGATCAACATATGAACCACGTTTAGGAGCTGTCAGTGTCAGTATTTTTAACCGACTTCCCAAAACAGAGGAGGTTATCAATTCGGTTGTGTTTTTTTTTTATGTTTGTTACTTCATAACTCCGACAATTATGAACCGATTTGAAAAATTATTGTTTTGTCTGAAAGGATATACTTGCAGATTGGTCCCATTTAAATTTTATGAAAATCGGTTACGAACTTTGGATTTTAAATCGATGTAGCTGGAATTCGTCTACTTGGATGATAGTTTTATGTCATCCAAGTAATCGAAATTGCGTATTTTGCTTTTCTGCGATTTTGCAGTGGTGTCGTTAGGTTTGGGGTACCACTAAAAAATGAAAAATAAAAAACTTTTCACAAAAAAATACAACCGACTTCCAAAAAAAAAACACTACTAAAGTAAAAAATAACTTTAATTTCGGAAGTCGGTGTTTTTGTTAGTTTCTTCGTATTTTGACAACGACTTCCGAAATTAAAGTTATTTTTTTTTTACGTAAGTTTTTTATCTAAGGAACTTTAACACTGACAACTCTTGAACGCAGCTTGATCGCGATCAACCGGTTGATTCTGTAAGGGTAGTAATAAAAGCTCCGACAAAGAAAGAAGAATCGTCCTTACTCAAAATATTAAATCTACTGCCTAAAATACTAACTTTCCGACAACTTTTGTCCGAATAAAAATGACGAAACGACCGAATGAGATGCTGAAATCTTCGAAAATTAAACATGACTGTTTATTGCTATAATACTTTTCTACCAGCATAAATTACGTTATACTGAAAACTACGCTTTGTTATTTTTATCTTTACTTGCCTACTATTAATTCATAAATTACCTTTCATAGTTCATAGACTGTGGTCCTAATTTAACTGTAACATTATACTGAAAATATTATTCTGAGTGGTTATACAGAAACTTATAAAAAATATAAAAATGTACTTGTAACAATAACTTTGACTTGCATCATATATCATGAATATTACTTACCACGGGTATGCTTCGATATCGGTACCTATTTCAGGCGTTAAAAAGTCAGAACAGTCGTATTCATGCTTTTATCTAAAACCAATTAGACTTTGGTTTCCTAGAATATTTTACTATTATCCTGTATGATTATTCGACAAATTTCCTTGTTTTTATAAAGTCAGCGAGAACAAAGTTATATAAAAATAAAACAAAACTCAGTTTATTGTGAAAATGTAGTTTTAATATTCCCTTAGCTGTTTATTGTATACTCTAACCTAACCTAACTTACTGTTTTCTTTTACAAAAGCGATTTGCTTCTGGCACATCGCCAGCCGCTGCCGCGGCGCGCTCGTTTCGCTCGCTCGGCTCGTGCGTTGTTTGTCATACTCTAACCTAACCTAACCCATCGTAAGATTGCTGTCTGACAAAACGTCATTCGTCTAATAGTTGTGTGGCCTAGTGAAAATTTGCTAATCGTTAGCTGTCAAAGTGAAACATCGGCGAAACGGGCAAATGATAATCTGCCAAACAATTTTCGGCGAAAAGGCAGGATACCATTTTCATCATTAATGAAAGATAAAAAATAAATTTGATAACCAACAATGGAAATTAAAACAGTTCATGCAAGTTGTAAAAATATGACTATTTTGACAAAACCTCTGTTGTCGGCAACTTAGTAATTCTGTCGGAGGTTCAGTATTCTATTCGGAAGTTTAGTTTTGTTATTCGAAGATCCATTTTTTTTAGGAGAAAATGTAATTTGAACATGCTCTTATTTGTTTGTTAAATTGGATATTTTTTTTCGTTTATGTTTTGGGTTTTTTATCGGTAATTCATTATAACGCTGTTTTATTAGAATAATAGTCGGCCAAAGATCGCTGGAGATTAATTTGTTTTTCGGAACCATTATTATTTCCCATTCTGTAAACATGTCGAAGTGAAGGCGTGGGTGAAGTGATCACGAAGTGAGCTGTCAAACCATATAAACAAGATGGAATGACAGCTCACTTATCCTTCACTCCATCTAAATGAAGACATAAGATGTAACAGAATAAGTTTCATTGGTGAAATCCGCCCTAAAATTGTCATTTTGGAAAACAATCGGTGGATCAACTACACGCATAAGAATACAGTATACAGTAACTATCGGGTCAGGAAGCTGGTGCTCCCACGCTACTGTAGTATAGAGCGTATAGGCCGATTTCTTCTAAGAACGCGGCTCACTACGGCGGGCCGGGGGACGAGGAACAACGCGCGGCTGCAATTGGTCCGTTCAAGGTCAAGTTGCATAGGTAGCCTATGGTTAGTGGTGGCACTACTTGATTAAAGGAAAATAGTCGATATCGATAAAATGGATTTTAACATTATAAAAATACTCAATCCAAACAAACAGCGCTATATCTTGTTTAAACAAAGTTTCCCTATTAACCGTATCTTTCCACTTTTATTTTGATTCTGAAATCTTCGAAAATCTAAAATGAAAACATGTATGTCAAACACACAGATGAAAAATCTGAGACCCTCCTCCTATTTTTAATGTCGTTTAAAAGTAGTTACGTGTTTAATGTAAGTATGTGAATTGATTAAAAATTGTATTAGTTGTAATTTTATGATCATCGATAAATCGACTTCAATCATTAAACGTAACAGCACAGATTTTTACGATAAAAATACAAAGGGGAAGAAAGGGATAAAAATATAAGTATTTCCTAATGAAAGAAAGAGACTTTTCCAAAAGACATCAACGCGCGCTTCTCACAGTGTGCTCGTTCACCTAACCACCATTTTATATAGACCCCTGCAGTGGCTCATCATCTGATTCAAATCAAAAATATTTTGCGTGTTCTTTACTTTCCGATGAAAAGTTATGCCATCATTTTTGTAACAAAAGGTCTTGGAATGTTTCCCACAGAAATTCACCGGGTATGAAGGCATTTTTATGCGTTATAAATTGCATAAAAATTAAAACGATTTGTAAAAACTTAGCATGCCCACAGGTCTAACAATTGGTCACAACTAAAATGGTTACTAGTGCCGCTGACTAACATCTGAGCAAAAACACTAATAGTTTTCGTGCGTCGGGGCACTGTATGCGCAGTCAAGTGGTTTAATAGTCTTTGAGTGTGTCTGTGATGTTTGCGCACGCGCACACAGACAAGTTTCACACTGTGCTTCGGCGCCACGTTCGCTTCGCCGGTGTTCCACACGCATGGGAGCTGAATCTCTGGATTCAAGCAAAAGTGGATGTGCCCGGGGCCCCAGAGGACGGCAATATTTTTTTAAAGTCGCAAACTAACCTTTTTCAAGAAAATACAACCGACCTCCATTAATAATATAAAAAATCAAGTCGGTGTTTTTGTTTGTTTCTTCGTACTTTGATGTTCACAAATACCAGAAGATCAGAAACATTTCGAAGCTCATTCTGGTTTTGAGATATGTGTCCAGGGAAGGTTTAAATGGTGAGAAAAACTGAGAGGAAAACGAAGAAAAGGAAGAAGTGAAAATTCAAAAGCGTTTCTGGCTGAGTGCTAAAGATTGACATTTATCACGAGATCAGACTGGAAGAATGCCTTGTTGCATTAGGTCTGCCCATTTTTTTTTCAAATAATAATATCCTTGGACATTACACACAACGCCATATAGTCCCAAGCTTAACAACCTAATGCTTGTGTTATGGTAACGAGATGGCTGATAAACTACTTACATATTTTTTTTTTTTGTAAATACATACATATTATAGATAGAAAAACACCCAGACACTATCTTCTTCGATAATATATATTACTAGCTGACCCGCGCAATTTCATATGAGTCACATTTTCCTTTAATGCTCCGCTCTTAATTGTCTTAGCGTGATGATAGATAGCCCATTTATCGAGGAAGGCTATAGCCTTCCTCGATAAATGGGCTATCTAACACTTAAAGAATTTTTCAAATCGGATCAGTAGTTCCTGAGATTAGCGCGTTCAACCAAACAAACAAACAAACAAACTCTTCTGCTTCATAATATTATATATATAGTATAGATTATTGTATAGAAGATCCAAGATATTCCGCCGCTAAGATATTAAAGTCCTAACACTTTTGTGCATCAAGTTTAAATAAATCAATATCAAAGTATTTCCGGAGCTGGAATTGTGAGCGGTAAAGATTCATTCCTAAAGTCCACCGTGATTTTCCAGACATAGCGACAACTCGTATTCGGGCAAGCTATTTTCCAAGCATCAGCTTTGGTCAAGCATAGCACGTCAAATTTAACCAGTGATGGAGCTAAAATCCTTGTGGACTAGGGTGTGAACCAAGTTTTTGGTGCCCATGAGTTCTTCCCTCCTTTTTGTAAAGTTAACACAAAATTTATTGATTCTCAGGCGGTACAAAGTTTTCCGGGTCAGCTAGTAAGTTTTTAAAATTCAAGTGGTGGCGTTCAAGAGGTGGCGGGAACCTACTGAAGTATATAACCAATCGTTGTGGCGATGCATAATGTTCACAAAAGCTCAGTTTTTTCTTTATTAATGATGTAATGGAGAAAACATTGTATTAAATATGCCTTCTAAGGGCAATCCCGAATTTAGGACAGATTTTTAGAATTTAATTGCTAAGATGCAAATGTAGACGTCCCTTACTTGATTAATTGTATTGATATTATATTTTTTTTTTTTTTACTGTTGATATGCATACGTTTGACCGCTATCTTACCTGAAGTTAAGCGATGATGCGGTCTAAGGTGGAGCACGCTTGCCTAGAAGGGTAAGAATTTGATTTTGTAATTTTTATTATTTTGAATTGATAAATTTTAATTTTAATCTTGGTTTTAATTTTAATTTTGGCATATTTATATAATTTATTATCGTTTGTATATTTGTTTTTTATTTTACTATGTGTAATTTGTGTGCTATGACCCCTTGTTGGTCGAAATAAATTTAAATTAATTTAATTATAAACCTAACGGTAATTTTATTGGCCCTTGTTTTTTCAAACATGACATACTTTATTAGTGCTTTTGTGATTAGATGTTTTTTTTTTTAATATAAATTGGCATGCATTTGACCACTATCTCACCTGATGGCAAGGCAATGAAGTGGTCGAAGATGGGACACGTTTGATCAACATCAAGAACACATTGTTCTATTCATTTACATTCAATTAACCATTTCTCATGATGAGATGACTTTAATACTTTGGAGAGTAATAACACTAATTTAAAATAAGGTTATGTACAGTAATTTATTAAGCGATACATTTGGCTACTACACATAGTACTGAACACTCTCAGTAATGGTATCCGGTTTGTTCGTCGAAGGCTTGCTGAAGAGGTTGCTGGTGGGAGCCGGCGTGGGGAGCCAGGTACTGACGGCTGGCGGCGGCGGGCTGCTGGCCGAACTGCTGGTAGCTGGGGGCGCCGAACGAGCCGCTGGCCTGGGAAGAGCTGAACTGGGACCTCGGTGCTAGGTACTGCTGGCCAACTCCGGCCTGGTGACCGCTGTGCTGCTGGCTGCGGAAGCTCTGCTGTCCACCGAATCCTGAAGAAAAAGTTAGTGTTATTTTGCACCGTTACAGGAGTATTTACGAGAAGGGTTTTCACGGCTTCATTTACCAAAGAAAATCGTCTCACGAAAATACCGCGTGTATTTGACATCGACGCACAAACGATTTCCATGGGTCCAGGGCATGATTCTGGACACCCCAGAGTTGGAATTTTTCGTCGGTTCTTTTTTAATTTTTTTCAAGAGTACCACAAATAGGTATCAGCTCAGCTGAGCTGATATCTATTTGTGGTGTTATTCAGATTGCTCTTATTAGTGAAAGTAGTTAATATTTTTTTTTTTTGTTTAAAAATCTCATTGGGTTAGGTCAGAATAACGAGTATGAGCAGTCTAAAGTAAAACAAACCCTTGGAAAAAATGAGAAAAAAGCCGACGGACAATTCTAACTCTGGGGTGTCCAGAATCATGCCCTGGACCCATGCAAATCGTTTGTGCGTCGATGTCAGATACACGCGGTATTTAGGTAATAAGTAAAAGCTGAGCACTGTAATGCTTTGATTTTTTATTTTTCATTGATATTAAGTCTACTAATGATGGCAATGAAACCGCCATATTATTTGATTGAAAGTCAATTAAGTTTAAACACAACATTCAATTGGAAGAGATCATCGAATAGTCACTTAAAATGCAAATAAACCCTTTAACTTCAAAAAATAATCTTTCAAAACCATCTTTTTTTTTTTTTTTTTTTTTAGGGATGGGAAATCATCCAATGACTCCTCCCGCTCTGGGTGTAGCGGGAGGGAGTATCAGACTTCTACTGACTAAAACCCATCCATGTTCCTTCATTGCCCTTTGTGTTCCGGAGCCACGGTGTCTCTTGCGAATAATCCCGCGACTCCGGCAGGCGTCGGCCCTTTCGGGCCCCTCTGTGTTGCTGACTCTCTTTGAGGCGCGCGTGGAACACTAACGCGCCGTCGACACGGCCTGTCTAGATGGACGGACGGCGAGCCACCCATAGCTCGCCGTCCACAGGCCCGCGCCTACGGTGGCCGGAGGTCACCAGGTGGCCCCCGACGCCCGCGGCGTCCACCACGGCGGCCGGGACGAGAGGGTCTCCTCTCCCGCTCCGCCACCTCCTTCGCTAGCATGACTGCTTCGCAGAAGGAGGCAACGGCGTCCCATTCCGTCTCGCTCCGGACCATGGCTTGGACCAGGGCCGGACGCGAGAGGTCGCCGCCAATCGCCGTTTCGAGGACACGGCGGTGCGCCGCCCAAGCGGGGCACACCTGCACAGTGTGCTCTACCGTGTCCTCCGGTCGATCCTCGCAGTGGTGACACCCGGGCGTTTCCTCCCGCCGAATTCGGTGCAGGAACCTCCCGAAACATCTTTCAAAACCATCTTACCTTGAAGGAATCCAGCGAACTGAGGACCGTTGTTGGCAGAAGGTCCGTGATCAGGAGGCAGGTACTGGTTGGAGGTGGCGCCAGCGAAGTTACCGCCAGCGTTGTGACCCTGCAGACCTGCTCCAGCACCGAAGGCACCAGAATTAGCTCGGAAGGATCCGTGGGAGCCGGAAGAACCGAAGCCACCGTTGGAGCCGTGGGGAGGAAGGTAGGAACGCTCCAGGTGTTCCAGACGACCTGCGGCGGCCACGGCGACTAGAGCGGCGATCACGAACTGTGGACACAAATAACAAAACATTTTACAAACCTCCCAAGTACAATACTTGGGAGGTTTGTAAAATGTTTTACAAGACAAACATGCAACCAATTATGAGGCAGTTTGATGTAACCCCAATATTTCATCATTTTAATGACCAAGACTTTCTTGTCAATAAACTGACTTTCTTGTCTTTCAAGAATTTAAAAATATCAGTATCATCATCATAATATCAGCCGAAAGACGACCACTGCTGAAGATAAGCCTCTCCCAAACGTCACCACAACTAGCGGTCCTGTGTGTCTCGCATCCATCGGCTACCCGCGACCTTCACCTACATATATATAGTTTCACAAAAAATAAAAACACTACTGAAATTGTAGATAGCCGAACCAATGACACATTATTACCAGTTTCATTTTGTACAGTAGTTGTTTGAACACTCAAATCCTAATGTGGATGAAGCTCAAGTTGAACTGTGATGCTGTGAGTCGACTGATCTATTATATACCAACTGATTCTGCTGTCGATACTGATCACACGCGTCTGACGTCATTGTAGAGTTTAGATAATGAAGCAAAATTATGAGAGGCCAAGTAATTAGATCGAGTCTTTTTGAGCTACCGAACGTGATTGACCTTGTGTGTCAAATTCTCTGTAATTTTAAAGGATTGAAGAGAAGAAGTGAATTCAGTGTTCAAAAAAAGTACTGGTTAGGTGCTGTCCTTGTTATGAGGTGTGCAATGAAGTATCTATGTGTAATAAATAAATAGAATATGACGCGAATTTTTTACACAAGATCACAAGGGCTGGTTTAGGCTAATACAATGTGTTTATCAATTGCAAACGAAGCAAACTTGCAACGGTATTTTTTTCACTGACCGCACGTAAGTCAATGATGTATTATATACCGCGTGTATCTGACATCGACGCACAAACGATTTCCATGGGTCCAGGGCATGATTCTGGACACCCCAGTGTTGGAATTTTTCGTCGGTTCTTTTCTCATTTTTTTCAAGAGTACTACAAAGTATCAGCTCAGCTGAGCTGATATTATTTGTGGCTTTATTCAGATTGCTCTTTTTAGTGACAGTAGTTAATTAATTATTTTTTTATTAAAAATCTCATTGGGTTAGGTCAGAATAACGATTATGAGCAGTCTAAAGTAAAAAAAACCCTTGAAAAAAATAAAAAAATGAGAAAAAAGCCGACGAAAAATTCTAAGTCTAGGGTGTCCAGAATCATGCCCCGGACCCATGGAAATCGTTTGTGCGTTGATGTCAGATACACGCGGTATAGACACGTCATAAACCTACATCGCGGCGCTTTAAAACGGCGAAAATACTTGATAGCTACTAATACGCAAGAAGAAAGGGAAAGAAAATATGTCACCGTACGGTGGGATGCCTGTTGCTAGAGGGAGATAAATATACATCTTCAATAACGTCACAGGATAAGTAATTGTCAAATTGACATCAAAACAAACGTAGTGTCGCGCGACAGGTTGGTGCGTAACTAAGCGTCATGTTGTCATTTTACAGTGCGGACAACGTATCTATAGTTTTATATAATAATATCATTGACGTAAGTGGTAAAAATACCGTTACAAGTTTGCTTCGTTATACTACGAGAAAATTTGCAAGTTCCTGCAAAATACACACACACACACAAATATACAATTAAGTATAAAATAAATTAATTAATGAAGTAAATTTTTCTAATACTTAGGTCCAATTATACTTTAACAGTGGACAGACAGGAGTCAATTAAATAGTCCTTCGATATTTCTTAGCTAAGTCCCCTACACCACTCATATATTGCCAGTCTTTTGTTTCCATATTTTCCAATAGAGACTGACTATATGCACTTTAAATAGTCCTCGGTCGGTACAATACATCAGCTCCATGGTCGATTTGTTTAATCGCTTGCCTTGTGATCCGGTGGTCGTGGGTTCTATTCCCACAGGAAGCATACTTTGTAAAGTTGTTTCCAGTTTGGCTAGGACATTGCTTAAAAGATGATTCCGTGCTTCGGAAGGCACGTATGAGCCGGTGGTAACGGCCGCCAAATGGTGGTTGTTAAACCATGTCAGAGGCCCTGAGGCGGTTTAGAAACTCTGACATTAGAGTGTGTTCCTACCCATACGATAGTAAGAAGAAGGCGAGTCTCATACAGGAATGATGATAATGTTTTTTTTTTGGTTAATGGTACGGAACCCTCCATGTGAGAGTGTGACTCGTACTTGGCCAGTTATTGAAGTAAGTTAAAAAAGCCGCTGTGTTGTGAAACAAGTCACTTACACAATGTCTTCACTCATACAGAAATCTTATCTTCAAGACTGCGACCCAAACTGTGATCCGATTACTGATACGTATTAATAACTTGAAATGTTTTCAATCTGAAATCATGCGTTACACTTACAAATTACAATGCCATTAGCTTCTGTGCACGATAATCTACAATAGGAGTAGCAGAAACCTAAGTATAGTTATTAATTTAAATACACTTAATGTACTCGACATAAACTGCAGGCGAAACTTTTTTTAATAATTTATCAAAATAATAGCGACAGTAAAAATAAAGAATGCATCCATTAAAATAATAAAATACCCTGTTAATAATGTTTACGTCAATTAACCGAATTGAGAAACTCCTCCTTTTTGGGAAGTCGGTTAAAAATAACTTTAATTTCGGAAGTCAGTGTTTTTGGTTCCTTCATCGAATTCCTGGCAACGCTCGTAAAACCCTATTGGGTCAAAATTGTATTGTCTGAATGTTATTCTCTTAATTTGTGGGCGCTGACACATTACCACCAATTTGGAAGTCGGTCACACGACAGTCGAAAGAAAACCGGCATCAGCTAGTTTCGTTCACAATAGGCTAGTTTCCATCATCCACAAATTGCAAAACTATTTAGTCCGTCAGTTAGAGTATTGAAAAATAATAATGGACACGTCTTTTTTGTTTTTGTAAATCAATGATTATTGACGAGGATAAAACGCATCAAAACTCGGGAGTGGGGGCTCTTTTTTTTTAGGCATGGGAAATCATCAAATGACTTCTCCCGCTCTGGGCGGAGCAAGAGGGAGTGTCAGACTTCTACTGACTAAAACCCATCCATGTTCCTTCAGTGCCCTTTGTGTTTCGGAGCCACGGTATCTCTTTCGAATAGTCCCGCGACTCCGGCAGGCGTCGGCCCTCTGTGTGCTGTGTGGAGTGGGGGCTCGTGACGTCATGACCGGCTAAAAATTATGCTAGGGCGTGATGTATTGAGAAGTTTTAGGGTCCGTTCACACAAACCGGCTCGGAGAGCATCGGCGCGCATTTTTCTTTTCACACAGACCGGATCGTATGCGATTGGAGTTGGTCGGAGCGGAGCCGCCAAATATTTCACATAGACCGGCTGGAAGCGACCTGAAAGCGAATGCGCTCGGAGCCGGTCGGATGCGCTCGCAGCCGGTCGGAATCGCTCGCAGCCGGTCGGATACGCTCGCAGCCCGTCGGATGCGCTCGCAGCCGGTCGGAAGCGCTCGGAGCCGGTCGGATGCACTTGAAGCCGGTCCGATAGCAGCGCGACAGCCGGCTTTCGCTTGGTCGTTGAAAGGATTGTGCTATCAAAATGGCGGTCGGCGTGGAGAAGCGCGGACACAATCGGAACCGATCGGCTGCGCGAGCGAGAAAGAGCACGCAATCGGAGCCGATCGGCTGCGCGAGCGAGAAAGAGCACGCAATCGGAGCCGATCGGCTGCGCGAGCGTGAAAGAGCACGCAATCGGAACCGATCAGCTGCGCGAGCATTAAAGAGCATGCAATCGGAGCCAAACGGCTGCACGATCGAGAAAAATTACGCGATCGGAGCCGGTAAGCTCCTCTTATTATTTCACACCAAGCGCCTTCAAGCATTAATCACAAAAGCAGTGCACATGCAAAAATAAACCTTAATGCGAATACTAAAAACTCTGTTTTCAACGTGATAAGAATCTGCTCTCCTCTCCGAGCCGGTCTGTGTGAACGGACCCTAAAAAGCGTCGTAACTTTGTCAATTTCGGTTCTCGTAACAAAATAAATAATACGGGTCAAATATTTTTTGATTATCTAACTGACGGACTAATTAGATTTTTTCAGGACACAAGCCTATTGAAACTCAGTAGGTTTTTTTTCAATGATGATAAATCTGATGTGAAGCTTAGTGTAGGAGTGTTTACGGATCGGTTTTAGTCTCTTACTGACTAAAACCCATCCGTGTTCAAATGCTCTTTGCGTTTCAGGGCCGCGGTGAATCTTTCGAATAAATTCCGCAACAACTCAGTAGGTACCACGCAAAGCTAAATCATACTGCCTTCTGTATGAACACACTACGTCATAATTTAGTCCGATGTACATAGACACACTTATATCCTTGAAGATTACGGAGAAATTTGACGCGCGAGGTCAGTCACGTTCGGTAGCTCAAAAAGACTCGATCTAATTACTTGGCCTATCATAACTTTGCTTCATTATGTAAGCTCTAAAATGACGTCAGACGCGTGTGTTCAGGATCGACAGCAGATGGTATATAATAGGTCAGTCGACTCACAGCATTACAGTTCAACTTGAGCTTCATCTACATTAGGTTTTGAGTGTTCCGACAACTACTAATTAAAATGAAACTGGTAATCATATTTAATTCCCTAATCTTTCAAAGTTAGAGTGAACAAGCTTCTTCTGGGTAAGCTCGCTCCATCGTAGACTTTGTCTCTGTCATCTCTGACCTAGACAAGTCAAGAGCAAACCCATCTCAGATAAAAAAAAGAAAACATTACTGCAAGTATTTGGCAGCGGTTATTTATGATTTCATTTGTTTTTTTTTTGTGTAGTTAGGCAGATGGTATTTTTAGTGGAAACTCTTGGTTCTAGAAAATAATCAAAATATTGGGGTTTTGCAAACCACCTCATAAATGGTTACTTCTTGTGTTGTCCACGCTGCAATTCTCGGATCTCTAATTTTTTTGAAAATACTATAACCTATGTTTCTTCTTGAAATATAGCATATCATTGAAAAAAAAAAAAAACGGTCCAGTACTTTCGGAGTTGTTTGTGCCGAAAGGGCTCTGAAACTACTGGAGCGCTTTTAACAATTTTTCAAACAAAAAAATCTATTCTCTTAAATAATTAGGTATTATGTGGTTACTACTAATATATTTTACAAGTTTTTCATACTCTACGATAGTGTTATTTGTGTTCACAGTTCGTGATCGCCGCCCTCGTCGCCGTGGCCACTGCAGGTCGTCTTGAACACCTGGAGCGCTCCTACCTTCCCCCTGACTACTCCATCGGCGCTGCCAGGTCCTCCTTCGGCTCCAACGGAGGCTTCGGTTCTCTCAGCTCCCACGGATCCTTCGAAGCTAACTCTGGTGCCTTCGGTGCTGGAGCAGGTCTGCAGGGTCACAACGCTCGCGCCACCTCCAACCAGTACCTGACTCCTGATCACGGATCTTCGGCCAACAATGGTGCGCATCAGTTCGCTGGTTCTCTTTAAGATGACAAACAGTTATATTTTATGGCTATTAGATCTTCTTAGCGTATGTCGTAAGGTCTAACGACCCCTCGCGCTATTCAATTATTAGTTTAGAATATACTATACAATACTAGCTTTTGGCCGTGAGGAGCTCGTGGCTAAATAAAAACAGCCGCACAGGTCGATCTTCAAGGTTAAGCAATGCTTGCCGAGGTTGGTCTGTGGATGGGTGACCATCTTAACATACCGAGTTTCCTCCGTGCTTCAGAAAGCACGTTAAGCTGTTGGTCCCGGCTGTCATTTGGAGATCTTTGGCAGTCGTTACGGATAGTCAGAAGCCAGAAAATCTGACACCAGTCTTGCCAAGGAGTACCGTGTTAACTAGTTAATGGGTTGTGGAGGTCTGGTAGGTAGTCGCTCCACGTAAAATACTCATGGTATTCTGTTGAATCCGGTTTGACTGGAAACCGATCCCAATGTAGTTGGGAAAAGGCTAGGCAGATGAAATGCTTTTGGCAGAAACTTCGGACGCGCATATCCCATTTTTCTCGTTCCTGTAGGAACGCCGGGAAATCCACACACTATCCAAGGAATCTACAAGCCAAATTTCAGCTTCCTACGACTTATAGTTTCGGCTGTGCGTTGTCTGCCAGTCACTCAGTAACGGAAGAGTATTATATAATTGACTAGCTGACCTGCGCAACTTCGTCTGCGTCTATAATCGGTTAAGTGGTTTAGGAGTTAGATTACCATAGCAGCGCCATCTATTGATTACTTACTCAACCCAGTCGAAAGGTATCGACATCTGTTAGAATTATTTGGAGTTAAAAAATAATTGTGACTGTCAAATAATAACAGACAAATAATTAGCAATAAATTAAAATTGCGACTATAATTTGAGATTTAAACTATCCTATCTCTCAAGTTGGATCGAACTGCACATGGTGTGCGAATTTTATTATAATCGGAGTGGTTTAGGAGTCCATTGAGGACAAACATTGTGACACGAGATTTATATATATTAAGAAGAGAAGATAGGTATTAATTGATACCAGATCAAATATTATGGCAGGTTTATGGCTTTCAATGGACATGTTGGTACTTAATATCTAATTATTGGTATGAGATCGGTGCGGGTTGTCAAGAAAAATCGGTTGTGCTGATCTTCAATTTTATATTATTGAAAAACTTAACTTAATTTCTTCCAAGAAAGAAAATTCCCGGCTTGTCCATGTGACTTTTACAAACACTTTTAATACCTTCAGGTTTCGGTGGACAGCAGAGCTTCCGCAGCCAGCAGCACAGCGGTCACCAGGCCGGAGTTGGCCAGCAGTACCTTGCCCCCAGGTCCCAGTTCGGCTCTCCCCAGGCCGGTGGCTCGTTTGGCGCGCCCAGCTACCAGCAGTTTGGCCAGCAGCCCGCCGCGGCCAGCCGTCAGTACCTGGCTCCCCGCGCCGGCTCCCACCAGCGATATCCTCAGCAAGCCTTCGACGAACAAAACGGATACCAATACTAGGAATTTATTCTAGTAGACTAAATAAATGAATCTATCTATCTAAATGTAGCCGAATTACTCTGGCGAATATTTTTTTATGAATAAATAGCTGTGTATAATATTACTTTTGGATTTTATTGAAAGCGACCTTTTACAAAAGATTTGATTGAAACATTCGATACGAAAAAAAAGGCATAGTTTAATTCTTCCAAATCCATGACTTATGATAAAACTAGATGGCAAGAAGAGTCTTTAATCAAGATATTAATGATCACATTATCGTTTTGGCACGTGGTTTAGCAACTAATGAAATCGTAAAACCTTGGTTATGGTAAAAACGTGATAATTGTATGAAAGATTTTAATAAAAAGAATAGTTAATCTGCCAATCATCATGACTACAAAATAGATCTTGGATTTAGATAAAGAGTTCAATCGCCTTAGAATATTTGGATCCGTTTAATTAGTATTTAAAACAGTTTTTAGCTTATTTAAAATGAAAAAGAGTTTAGAGATGTTGCAATAAAATTCTGGCAAAATTTTCATCATTATATCTGCTGAAAGATGTCCACTGCCAGACATAAGCCACCAAGTGTCTCCAAAACAACCGGTCTTGTGAGTCTCACATCCATCGGCTACCTCACCTGGGAGGTTACTCTCTAAGTCCGAAGTCCGTATTTTCGGGCTTAGTTGCGGGCGTATTCTGGGGGGCTACTCTCTAAGTCCGAAGTCCGTATTTTCGGGCTTAGTTGCGAGCGTATTCTGGGGGGCTACTCTCTTAGCCCGAAGTCCGTAGTTTCGGGCTTAGTTGCGAGCGTATTCTACTCCGTATTACCTACTAGCTTCTGCCAGCGGCTTCGCCCGCGTGATCCCTAGGGAACATGTTCCCGGGATTAAAAGTAGCTTATGTGCTATTCCAGACTATAATCTATCTTTGTTCTAAATTTCATTAAGATCCGTTAAGCCGTTCTGGCGTGATTGAGTAACAAACAACCAAACTTTTCTTTTTTTTTTTCATTTTTCTATTGATTGTAGCGTGATGAAAAGTATACTATAACCTGCTCAGGAGTATGAATAATAATTGTACCAAGTTTCGTTAAAATCCGTCGAGTAGTTTTTGTTTCTATAACGGTTATACAGACAGACAGACAGACAGACAGACAGACAGACAGACAAAAATTTTACTGATTGCATTTTTGGCATCAGTTTTGATCCCTAATCACCCCCTGATAGTTATTTTGGAAATATATTTCATGTACAGAATTGACCTCTCTACAGATTTATTATAAGTATAGAAGAAGATAGAAGATAGATAGATAGATAGAAGATGGACTTACGATTAGTCCCGAACCCGAACTAAAAATGAATGACAACACGATTTGACAGTTACTATCGAATTGTGTTGTCATTAATAAATTCTTAGTGGTTAGATAATACGGAGTAGAAACTACGGACGTCGGGCTTGGAGAGTAGCCCCCCTGCTCCGTATCATCTACGGACTTACGATTAGTCTTGAACCCGAACTAAGAATTAATGACAACACGATTTGACATTAACTGTTAATTCGTGTTGTGTGATATGGAACAGCGGGACTACTTTCTAAGCCCGACGTCCGTAGTTTCGGGCTTAGTTAACTGTTAATTAGTGATGTCATTCATTCTTAGTGGTTATGTGCTACGGAGCCGAATACAAACAAAACAAAGCCTGAAACTACGGACTTCGGGCTTAAAGAGTAGCCCCTCAGGTCATCGGTCCACAGTACAGAAGGCCACATACGTACACTATTTAATATCTGCAATCCAATAAGCTTAAAGTCTTACTCTTAAAGATGAGTTGAGAGTTTTGAAAACTAGAATCTACTCTTTAATTTCCTTCGTTCATTGTCTTGCTTACCTTTTTTTAATTTTTTGTATTATTTGTTATTAGTAGTACAAATAATACAAAAAAAAATAAAAAGTATACTATGTATGCTATGAAAAGATAGTTCTTTACATACTATAAAACTATACAGGGTTATTTGTAAAACACCAGAAACCTCTTAGGCAGTGAAAGTACACATGATTGTAAGCAACTTTTGTTTTGGTAAAACTCCGAAATCTCGAAAAAAATATCAGCTGTTTCATACAAAATGCAGTATTTAGCCAATGAAAATGTATGAAACAGCTGATATTTTTTTCGAGATTTCGGAGTTTTACCAAAACAAAAGTTGCTTATAATCATGTGTACTTTCACTGCCTAAGAGGTTTCGGGTATTTTTTCAATTTCCCTGTATAGTATAGTATTCTTGTATCTTTTAAATGCGGTTTTCATCAATAGAAAAAATGATTCCAGATGTTATAAAACTTTATAATTCGTCCTGAAATTCCTACAAGAAAGGGAACAATGGGCAATGCGCGAACGAAGTCGAGGGCAAAAGCTGATTCACTATTATGACAAGGTTTTCATTCAACGCTTCATACCGAACATCATTTTCATCCAAACGGTTTTCAATCATGAAGAATTACTATCACTACATATATTGGTATTATAAAACAAAGTCCTTCGCCGCGTCTGCCTGTCTGCCTGTTCGCGATAAACTCAAAAACTACTGCAGAGATTTTCATGCTGTTTTCACTAATAGATAGAGTGGTTCTAGAGGAAGGTTTTAGTATATAATTTGTCAAGTGGGCGAAGACGCGGGCATTAGCTAATTCCAAATAAAATTTAACGTTTTTCTTAATCAATAAATATACGTTTCTATACAACAGCTTCGTAATACGTTTCTATACAACAGCTTCGTATCATTAATGGCGTGTATTCACGCATCGTTATTAAAATGTTCAAGATCACGACCCAGACACTGAACTCTTGAATGCTTTTCATTCAATGTAATCGATTATAGTTTGGCAATATTGTGTAACTAAGTAGGCCTTCTTGAAGGTCCCTTTGGTGTACTTATAGCTTCAGTAGCTATTCAAGACTATTTCCAGATTTCTTTGATATTTTTAAAGTTCGAGTGAACAGGCTACTTTTTGGTAAGCTCGCTCCATCGTAGAATTTGTCTCTGTCATTTCTGACCTAGACTAGAGTCACGAAATAAAAAAAAATCATCCCATCTCAAATAAAAAAAACTCAATCAAAGGCCGTTCACATTCACATCTCAGTCACAATCTGTCAAAAAAGCCTCATTTTTCATACATTAAGCTGCTTTCAGACTACGCTATTATAATAGCATAGAGTATATAGCTCATAGCACACCAATATCGCGCACCATATATATTGTTATGGACACGTTCACACATCATCATATTCGTTCGTTCGTTCATATATAGTGCACGATATTCTTGTGCTATGAGCTATATACTCTATGCTATATATTATAGCGTAGTCTGAAAGCAGCTTTATTGTCAGATAGCGACTGACATGCGACTACAAACATTTAATGGAGTAACTATTCGGTAATTTGTCAATAGAAGTTTTATTTTCTGCTATGTTAGTGTGCTCCTGGATTAACCCTTAATTGTCTCATTGGCAAATGTTTGCCTTTTCCACAAAATTGGTGTTTATGTCGTATTTTTTATGTCGTTAGTGTAGACTAGTCTTTTTTCGCATCTACACAATGGTAGGTATGCTACGATGTCGGCTAACGTTTAATGGGTTTCATTTGGTGTTTGTTTTCCCTATTTCTCATCTGAAATGCGACAGACATGTTCGGCCCAATTCCAGAACATATTCTGCCATAAACAGAATTCTGTTTATTAAAGCGTTCTGACTTCGGTTTTAGCGCCTAGTTTTATTTACTACTAGCTGATCCACTCACATTCGTCTGCTTCACATTTTCCATTCATACTCGGCTCTTTTTAGTCTTAGCGTGATGATATGTAGCCTTCCCCGATACATGGGCTATCTAATACTGAAAGAATTTTTCAAATTGGACCAGTAGTTCCTGAGATTACCCTCTACATACAAACTTACAAACAAATGTTACCTGTGTATAATATTAGTATAGAATACTAAGGGCGGATTTCAT
This sequence comes from Ceramica pisi, assembly GCA_963859965.1. Taxonomy (NCBI): domain Eukaryota; kingdom Metazoa; phylum Arthropoda; class Insecta; order Lepidoptera; family Noctuidae; genus Ceramica; species Ceramica pisi. The sequence continues at coordinate 19,470,039 of OY982543.1, forward strand.
CAATGAAACTGAACTCGATCAGCATGTGAACCACGTTCAAGGGCTTGTCATTATTTTCTGTGGAATACAGCTCTTGATCGCAGTTTAGATCACGAGCGTTTAGATGTACGCGGTGTATGATCGCGGTGAGATTTAGGTGAAATTTGCTCTAACACAAGAATATTCTAGATGCAGCGTACCATGGCGTGGTGGACCCTATTACGTAAAACTAAAACATAATTGAATTAAATGGTTTCAACTACCTGATGATAATATCGATTTGATCTAACACCGCCATGATGAATAGGCTTTTAATTTTTTCTCCTTTTATATTTTTTGTTCATTCGATGTGTTGCTATGGTCAATTAATTGATATAGATGACGTGTGTTCTTCGTTATGAATGGATTTCTACGCATTTTCTTTTAGCGTAGATGACGCAGGTTAATAAATTTGACAATCAGGGTAAAAATAATGAATGAAAGGAACTGTTAGTTCACCTTTCATAAAAATCTCTCCTAAAATATTTTACATTTTGCACTTCTACAAATGAAAATGAAAATAGGGCATTGTTTACTTTTAATTTCTCGAATGTGTTGGTGTCGATAAAGATCTACTATTATCTATACTTATAATAAATAAATACTTATAATAAATCTGTAGAGAGGTCAATTCTGTACATGAAATATATTTCCAAAATAACTATCAGGGGGTGATTAGGGATCAATACTGATGCCAAAAATGCAATCAGTACAATTTTTGTCTGTCTGTCTGTCGGTCTGTCTGTCTGTCTGTCTGTCTGTCTGTCTGTCTGTATAATCGTTATAGAAACAAAAACTACTCGACGGATTTTAATGAAACTTGGTACAATTATTATTCATACTCTTGAGCAGGTTATAGGATACTTTTCATCACGCTACAATCAATAGGAGCAGAGCAGTGAAGGGAAATGTTTGGAAAACGGGAGAAGTTACTCCATTTTTTAAGCTTCCGTCGCGTGTGCAACCTAAATTGTGAAAGCTACACAGAAATCATGTGTTACGGAAATGTTCTCCTTAAAATTATATAAAAAATATCCAACGACAGCATATGTCTATCTTTTATGATTGACGAACAATAACACGTGTAACTCCCGATAGCTTAGCAGTTCGAAGCTTTCTGATTGTATTTGTCTACTCTTACGTTTATAAAACTCTCATTCGTCCCTAATTAACATGAATAAAAGTTAACTTTATTAACTTTTCCATAAAAAAAGAATCATAGAAATCGGTATAGAAACACCAAAGTTATACATGAAAAACGCTAATAATAAGCCATCGCGCGTGAATACTGAATCATGATATAAGGATTATTTTTGAGGTCGCGAACGCACAGGCAGGCGGCTAGCTTGGCGCCTAGAGGCTAGCGAGTAGCTTCGGAAAACGGCTTACGACAGTTTGCAATATCCTTTAATATACTGTCGAGGGGAAGATGGTTATAATTTCGCTTTACACCAAACGAGTAATATTTTAAAAGTGAAAGTTTGGTTGTTTGCTACTCAATCACGCCAGAACGGCTTAACGGATCTTAATGAAATTTAGAACAAAGATAGATTATAGTCTGGAATAGCATATAAGCTACTTTTCATCCCGGGAATATGTTCCCTAGGGATCACGCGGGCGAAGCCGCTGGCAGAAGCTAGTTCTTTAATAAATGGGTTCTGTATATGTGTTACGTGAGAGCTGGTAGCGTAATTTGACCTAGTAGCTTAAAATGGGCCCTAGGCTCTAGCTCACCCGTTGTTACAAATGCATTTTTTCCCTAGGGCACAAGTTATGCATAGAAATAATGGATGGGAAACACTGGAACTTTTTCTTTCAGTAAGCAGTGTATAACCGTCTCAGCTGTGTACAATGTGAAGCTCTCTTGTGAAAATAAAACCATATAAAAATGAATGTTTTATAATTGATTTTGACACTTTATTTCCATCTCTGTTCTATGAAACATAGGCACGTGATATGAACAGGCATCTTTTAGGCAAGCTCGCTCCATCATAGACCTTATCCATCGCTTTCCATCAGGCGTGATTGTGGTCAAGAGCAAGCCCATTACGTAATAAAAAAATATAGCAAATTATTTTTTTTGTGTTTTTGTTTAATTTTACACAGTGGGTTTTTTATCCGATAATAATTTATGCAAATCGTTTTGTTATGCGTGGCGTGCAATTTAATATAGTTTAATTTAGTCGAATGCAGTTAGTGACTGGGCTTGTTCGATTGTCTTTGTTTTAAAAACTAGATTTAACCTTACAAATGAAAAGAAAACCTTTAATACATTTCGGTGTTACCTTTTTTTAGGGTTGGGAAATTATCGAATGACTTCTCCCACTCTGGGCGGAGCGGGAGGGAGTGTCAGACTTTTACTGACTGAAACCCATCCATGTTCTTTCATTGCCCTTTGTGTTCCGGAGCCGCGGTATCTCTTTCGAATAGTCCCGCAACTCCGGCAGGCGTCGCCCCTTTCGAGCCCGTGTTAGATGACCTGCAGTGCGATTCTGTAAACATGTCGAAGTGAGCACTTAGGCGAAGTGAACGACAAGTGAGCTGTCATGCCACTTTGTTTTTATGGTTTGACAGCTCACTTTTCGATTACAATTGATCACGGTGAGATTTCAACAGAATCGACCGACTGTTTGCGTTAGAGACAACACCCTGTGCTTCATAACATAAGTAGTAGAGGATGTTGGGAAAAACAGCATATCTAAACTGGAAGCGACCTAGCCCTTTCGGACGCGCGCACCCGAAGAGAATTGCGGCAGTCGTCACACACTGGACGCCTCACTTGAGGGAGACCGTAACCGCCAAGGTCAACCGTTGCAAAGTTAGTGAGATGATCTGATCACGTTTGCAGGTCAGAAAAAGGGGCTGTGACATACGGACGGACAGACAGACAGACAGGGATGACGAATCTATAAGGGTTCCGTTTTTTGCCATTTGGCTACGGAACCCTAAAAACCAGAAATCAATAATAAACATTTCTATACAAAATAAAAAAATAAACAAGGTAAAAAATTAATAAAAACGTGTTCAGTGTTATTATGTATTGAATAATTGTAAATAGAGTGGTTTGTGTTAGGTTTTTATAATTGTTATGTTATGTGTAATACATGAATGTGTTTATATCACTTCTTAAAGAATTCCTCCGTGTAACACGTTCAGTTACATTTTTATTAATTTCAACAGTCCGCGTACCTTAGGACCAAAAAGTACTACATAATATATTTTTGCTTTTTAGAACAATACAGTTCTAACTTATGGCCGTAATAGTGGGACCCTGAACTGACACAACTCTGATTTTTGACTGCGCATAAAAAACTGTCATTGTATGCCTGCACAGACTTACAACAAAGTCTGCAATAACAAATTCCAGTGTAATCGAATTTTATTATTAAGAGAACGAGGTCTGGTCAGACGCCTATATCACGTGGACGTTATATAATAATGTGAAATGCCCTGTTATCAGTTGGTACAAAATGGCAATTATTTTCAGATTGAAGTATTTCTAACCATTTTCGTCCATCAGATGGACCAAAATGATTGAACTTACAAAAAACCATTAGCTCTGAGTTTAAGGACCGCATTTATAAATGTAATAATGATCCATTTTTTTGTAGCTTAATGACATAGATCGTTTGCGTTCCATACCATAAAAGGTGTTAAGGTTACTTTGAACTTGACCTTGGCAAATCAGCGGTCATTCATTCACTACCGAGAGATTTATTTGAAGAGTATAATTATATTTTTTTCTAATTCAAGTTAATTTTTAATTTCTGTAATTTCTTATCGATAAACTGTTCGATAACAATTTTATATGGTAAGCGAAATATTATGTTAAAAACTATCTATAAAACAAACTCCTCAGCCGCGTCTGTCTGTTTCTTCGCCATAAACTCAAAAACTACTGCTACAATTTTCATGCTTTTTTTCAAATACAAAATACAAATACAAATACAAAATCCTTTATTTCAAATAGACCAGTTACAGGCACTTTTGAATAGTCAAGTTCTGTCAGTCAAATAAATGAAGCTAATCCTGCCGCGCTAGCGACAAGAGCAGCGGGTTGCTCTGCAACATAACACACCCACTGACCCCATCTCCAGCGCGGCAGTTGCACGTTCCAAAGAGTAGATCCTGTGGAGAAGAACGTGCAAGAAACTCCATGGACACCAATTTCACCAATGGAGTGGTTCTTGCGGAAGGTTTTAGTATATAATTTGTCAAGCGGGCGAAGTTGCGGGCATCATCTAGTAAAAAATACACAAATAAACGAACAGCTGATTCAATGTTTTGGACAAAGCCGCCAAACATTACAAACCACTGCAACTCCTGAAAGCCGTAATCAACAGTGGCGATCACCACAATAGAATCAAGGTGATGATGCTCGACAAGTCCGGCGGAATCCATTCACAGAAGGTTAGATCCTGTGACGCTTAAAGAAAAAAGTGGTAGAATACAGGGATATTTTATAACTTGGCAGTCTATAAGTGAATAATGAACAGGTTACTTCTAGGCAGGCGTGCTCCATATTCGTCTGTATCATCGCTTACCATCAGGTGAGATAGTGGTCAAACATGTGCCTTTCTTCTTTTTATTTATAAAAATGAATAGCTGTTCGTTAGTCTCGCTAAAACTCGAGAACGGCTGGGCCGATTTCGGTCATTCTTTTTTTGTTTAGTTTGCCAGAATACAGGGAAGGTGTAAAAGCAAAAAATAAATTGACGGGAGTGAAGCCGCGGGGGACAGCTAGTCACTGATAAAAATAACTGGGACATGCATAGTTGTTAAGAACAACTGAATGCTCATTGGTTTAATAATCGAAATTATACCCAGTGCACCCCATCACTACCTACGCCGTTCTTAAAAAATGTGGGTGTGATAGTCGTTCAATCGGTTTAATTAAGATCATCTCAAGAAAAAAAAGTAATAATATATACAGCTATTTATTTATACATACAAACAATTCAATTGACTACAACAACTACATTTTATCCACGTCCTTAGTAATGGTATCCGGTTTGTTCATCGAAGGCTTGCTGAGGATATTGCTGTTGGGAGCCGGTGCGGGGAGCCAGGTACTGACGGCTGGCAGCGGCGGGCTGCTGGCCGAACTGCTGGTAGCTGGGCGCGCCGAACGAGCCGCTGGCCTGGGGAGAGCCGAACTGGGACCTGGGGGCTAGGTACTGCTGGCCAACTCCTGCCTGGTGACCGCTGTGCTGCTGGCTGCGGAAGCTCTGCTGTCCACCGAATCCTGTAGGGGAATAAGAGAACAATGAGAATGAAGATGGATAAGAGAGGCTGGGCTTTTCTTTGTTCAAAGAATCCGTATTGACATTCAACGTGGCAATGCTTCCAGTGTTGCGTAATTTCAAATTATGTGTCACTTTGAAGAAGCGGCGAAATCTATTCCACAATTTATATCATTGACAGTAGAATAAATCTTCTCATTGAAAAAAAAAAATGGTTTTTTGCTTGTAAGGCACATATTAGCGTGATTTATCACTCGTAAATCTTGTTAAAACATCCGAATATTTGCTTTTGAAGTCATAATTAATAAAACCACAATATATCATTTTATTAATTGACATTCCGATGCAAATTATTGTATTGCTATTGACTGCGCATAATTTTATCAACATTGGTGTACTTTATTTTGATTTATGTTTTTCTTTTCTTTTTTAGTAACTAGTCCCAATACAAGTTTTTGGTTCAAATTAATTTGTAAGGGCTGAGCTATACGGGTTTTTTTTTAAACGGTTTGTTTAACGGGCTGTTGTAAAACTTACCGTTATGAGAACCACCGAATTGAGAACCTCCGTTGGAAGCAGAGGGTCCATGGTCAGGAGGCAGGTACTGGTTGGAGGTGGCACCAGCGAAGTTACCGCCAGCGTTGTGACCCTGCAGACCAGCTCCAGCAGCGCCAAAGGCACCAGAGTTAGCTCCGAATGATCCGTGGGAACTGGGAGATCCGAAGGATCCATGGGAGCCGGAAGATCCGAAGGATCCATGGGAGCCGGGGGAACCGAAGCCTCCGTTGGAGCCGAAGGAAGACCTGGCAACGCCGATGGAGTTGTCAGGAGGGAGGTAGGAGCGCTCCAGGTGTTCCAGACGACCTGCGGCGGCTACGGCGACGAGAGCGGCGATCACGAACTGTGAAAATAGAGCAGAAAGTGTTAATGGATCGGTGCTAAAATTTTGCTTTCATCGTTTTACACAAAATAAAATAAAAAAACAAAGTCGTTTTTCAAATCTGGCTAAGCCAGCTCTACAAAATTCTACATAAAGACAGGTCCCTAAAACACGGCCGCCCGCCACTTCCTAGTATTTTATCCTAGGTAAAAGAAGTGGGACAACATACTCCTCAGCAACACATATGTGTTAAGTTCAAAAAACTTGAACTTATACAGTAGTTAGTAAACAAAGAATATAGTTTATATTAAGTACATCATCTGCCTAGCCTTTTCCCAAGTACATTAGGGTCGGCTTCCAGTCAAACCGGATTCAGCTGAATACCAGTGTTTTACGTGCAGCGGCTGCCTACCACGCAGCCCTCCTTAACCCATTAAATGGGTAACACGGTATTTCTTGCCAAGTCTGGAGTCAGATTTACTGTCTTCTGGCAATCCGTTACAACTGCCAAATATCTACAAATGACACCCGGGCTTAACGTGCTTTCTGTGTTAAGTTGAGATGGTCACCCATCCACAGACCAATCTTGGCAAGTAATGCTTGACCTTGAAGATCTGCTCTTAAAGGCTGTTATTATTTAGCATATAAGTACATGACAAGCAAAAAAAAAATTTACAGCAAGCAGTGATGAACTTATTAAGTGATTTTTTTAGATTAGTTGTGTTATAAAAAAGTTGAACGACGAAATTTTGTCATTTCCTGAAGATCTACAGTTGTTGAATTTTCAAAGTGTAGTAGTTGAATTAAAAATAATAAAATTAAAAATGCCTCAAAATTTTTACAATTGATTAAACTTTTTAAATGTTAATTAGTTGAAAACCAATAGAAAGTAAAATTAAACGAAATCACATTTTAACAATGCAAAACATTTTGCACTAAACAAAAATTAATTACCAGTTTCATTTTGTATAGTAGTTGTTGGAACACTCAAAACCTAATGTGGATGAAGCTCAAGTTGAACTGTAATGCTGTGAGTCGACTGACCCATTATATACCATCTGCTGTCGATCCTGAACACACGCGTCTGACGTCATTTTAGAGCTAAGATGAAGCAAAGCTATGATAATTCATGTACTTAATTAGTTTGTAGCTTGTTTGAGCTACCGAACGTGATTGACCTCGTCTGTCAATTCTTGGTGGATTTTTTCAAGGATCCCATTAACGTGGGGCAAAGGACCATTAATTGTTCTTTCAGTGCCTTATTCGAGTACCGGTATATTTGGAGAATTTTGTCATTTTGGAATGAGCTTGGTCTGGACCTCAATCCTACTTGATGGAAAGCGATAGATGAGGTCTATGATAGAGCGAGCACACCCAAAATATGCTTGTTAACTCTTGCTTTGAAGACAGGAATACATGTTTTTTTAATGGAGCAAATAAAGTGGTTACTTGTCCTTTTCCAATGCTTGTTTATATACCATGTGTTAAGTTGTTATTGTAACTAAATGCAGCCGGTAACATGTGGCTGTTTTAAACATATGGAATATTTTTCTTAAATTACAGTTAAAACTCAAACATGTATTTTGGGGCAGGAATCTGAAGAACTTATTTAAAGTTCTAATTGTTTTTTATCATATATATACTTAGTGTTTTATTTTTTTGTGTATTGGTCACCAATAAGTGTACAACAACTCCAACCACCAACAAAATACTTAACTAACTATAGGTATTTAAATTTTATGACAAGAACTGTGTGCAACTTTTGTTTCAAATCCTTAATAAATACACAAATATGTACTTTATCTACAAACATCAAGCTTCAACCATCTGTCTTTCTTTAATCGATTTTCAATTTTATCGCAAAAGCGCTAAAGGTTGAAAAATTGACATTTTCGACTAAATAGATTTGCTATTTGATTTGATATGTACAAGAATACTTAAAATGATTGCCCTTCGTTAAACTTATTAGAAAGGATTTAGAATTGTATTTCATTTGCGAAAGTGTAATGATTCTGCAATCACCAAAGTATTCTACTATTGGACACAACAAATAAATATTTTTGTTTTAGAGCAATTTTTATCTATAACTTAAATCGGACTGGTATCAATGTCTATCGTAAATGATATCTACTTTTAAATCAATAATAATTTTGTTTGTCTTAGTTTTTTAATAGAAATTGTTATTATGCGATATTTATACAGAATTGATTATCTGGGACTAATATTATTTTTGTTACTATCCTAACTAATATTATAAATGTGTTTGTTTGTAACGCTTCCACGCTTGTATCGCTGAATCAATTTTGATGAATTTTAATTCAGAGATAGTTGGAAAATGGAAACGGTTATAGGCTACTTCGTTTTTTACAAAAATCTAGTTTCACGTGAGTGATATTTGACAAAGTGAAAACCCAAAGCCAAGGGGTAGCCTCAAAATCAGATAAATACCAGACAAGCTCATGGCACGGTCACGTCATGGAAACCTAATGAACTCATGACAAAGGCAGACACAATCCTGCCAGTTTGCGCGGTAGAGGAGTTTGTTCGAAAGAGTCACCGTGGCCCTGGAACACAAAGGGCATTAAGAGGAATGGGTTTTAGTCAGTAAGAGTCCTACACTCCTACGCTCAGCCCAGAGCGAAAGGAATCATTTGATGATTTCTCATGCTTAAAAAAAGACCCCGATTAACATGAATGTCAATTATTAAGAAAGACCTCGCCAAAGTTTCTTTTGTTTGAAATTGGAACAAATTCGACACACATTCCCAACCACTGCAACTCCTGTAAGCCAGAATCAACAGTGGCGACCACCAGACCAAACGCCGAGCTAATGAAGGTCGACGAGTCCCGGAGAAACGATTCAACTGTCTTGGATTCCGCAAAGAAATTAATCAGAAAAGAACACCGGAGGGGTAGGAAAATAAATATGTACTTTGCCACAGATAGTATATATACGCACAGACGACCCAAAGACGACATCTCTGGAAAAAAACGATTTGGAGAGCCGACTTCAATTAGAAATGGGACAAGACCTGAAGAGCAATACTAACTTAGAGCTTCATTAAAATTTTGCATAAATACTTATGCATAAGTATCATTAATAATTGAAGAACTGCTATCATGCACGTTCCATCATCAAATCAAACGAAAGTCTCCGTCGCTATTGATTCAAATTAGTTCACAGTCTGGGTGATCTTGAATGTTTAATTGCATTGCATGAATCGGTATCATTATTATTTCGTGCTTCTCGTATATTGCACAAGTTCCTTTATCGATGAGCCGCCGTTGAATGTGTAAATTATTTTGTTGTATTATGCTTCTGTATCTCGGCTTCATACGCGAGTATTTTATAATCTCAAGGGAACTTAGTACCAGTATATCTATCATTTGTCGTTGTCCAGATCATGGTCCATCGGTGTGCCAAGTTTCACTAAATGCTGTACAGCGTTCAGGCATAAAAAAACGTAATAGACATACAGACAAATTATTGCATTGATAACATTGATTATCCAATTACTAGGTTTTTTCAGATTTACCTAAAATGGGTTTGCTCTTGACTCTAGTTTAGGTGAGAGATGACCGAGACAAAGTCTACGATGGAGCGAGTTTACCCAGATGTAGCCTGTTCATTCTAACTTATAAGTTACTAACAAATTCGTTGTACTATGTTGCGGCTATACCTCTACATCGAAATGTATAAGTACTTAGACAAGCGATACGTTAGATTGTATTTTCCATCGCCAAAACACCGAAAAAGGTTTCATCCTCTACTCCACTTATTTAGGAATAAAATTCTCACTTACTGAATATTATAAGGAATCTTAAACTAACCTCGCTTTCAGTATATTGTAAGTAATATTAAATTAATCCCATATCTAAAAAAAAAACTAAAATTACACACACACACAAAATACTTAAGTCGTGCCGTGTTGATGGATATTCTCTATGGATATCCATTGTTTGTAATTGTATAATTGCCTGATGACCAACATTTGTCAATCGTCAAAGTCACGTGGTCAGCGGTTAGGTTAATAGCTTAGGTGAAATAAACAAGTGGAAGATCTGAATCATTGACTTTGTAGACAACCTAGCAGATTAAGATTTTAAATAAATACGAAACGGTAACACAACAACGACAAAATTGAAGACATGACGTGGTGCACTATACAGTGAGATAGTAAATGTATCTGTGTTTCCAGATACCTTTTATTTTTTAGGGTTGGGAAATCATCCAATGACTCCTCCCGCTCTGGGTGTAGTGGGAGGGAGTGTCAGACTTTTACTGACTAAAATCCATCCATGTTCCTTCATTGCCCTTTGTGTTCCGGAGCCACGGTATCTCTTTCGAACAGTCCCGCGACTCCGGGTGTTTCCTGATACCTGCAACCAGAATCTTTAAGTTACAAGTGACTAAGTTACTTCTAGACAAGCGTATTTGCATGTTCGCGATTCGGACTTCATCATCACTTTCCAGGTAAGAATGTGGTCAAGAGACTGTCAAAAAAAAAAAGCCGGACTCGCGCACGAAGGGTTCTGTACTATCAATTATCTATAATTCTAAAAGCAGAAACTGACTGACTGATCGATCAACACAAAGCCGAAATTACTGGTCGTAGAAAGCTGTTTGGCATGAAGCTTCCTTAAACTTCCTTAACCATTCTAAGAATAGGGTGCGCCAAAGTTCACCTAAATTTTCAACTCCGATACCTAATTGGAAATCCGAAAATATTATTTCTAACATTTTCCATCCTAACAATCACAATTCCAAACCACTCTGTCTCTATTGTCCATAATTCCAAAGCATTCAACTTCATAATGTCAGTAGCAATAAACAACTATTATACGTTAATTTGTTTTCCTATATTTTCTCAACAAAACCATCTTTTACACTATTATTCAAAGTCATAACTTTTTGTTTAGATTTATTTTTATTTTATTTATAGCGGTGTGTACCTGCAAATATATCCATAGGTTAGGTTAGGTTAGAACTGTGAACAACAAGGCGCGAGCCGAGCGAGCGAAGCGAGCGGTGCCGCGGCAGCGGCCGGCGAGCGCTACCTCGAAATTGGTCGCGAATTTTTTCTTTATTATGGTAATTATGTTTAGGTATAAAAGCGTTATGATAAAAAACAGTAGGAGTTTAAATATATTTACATTAATGATTTTATTAATTACAATTATTAATTACAATTTTCGGAAACATGAGTGTTATGAACATCGCCGGTAGCACTACACATAGTAGAATTACAATCATTAGTTGGAACAATTTCGGGTAAAGAACTTTAGGTGAGCCAATATGGACCCACAAATCGGACTCGCGCACGAAGGGTCAATATCTATAATTCTAAAAGCAGAAACTGACTGACTGATCGATCAATGCACAGCCGAAATTATTGGTCGTAGAAAGCTGTTTGGCATGAAGCTTCCTTATACTTCCTTAACCATTCTAAGAATAAGATACAGATTTCCATAAACTTCTATAGAATTTTGTATATGCAACAAAGCAATGCAGACAAATGTTCGTGTTATAGATTTTTTTATTCAGATTTTACTGTCTGTGCAGACAACAGTCTGTATCACATAGATTAGGTTAAGTGTCGATCCTGTATTGTTCATGTCTACATAAATAAATTTGCTTCGTCTGTACCAGGCCTTAGATACTATCAAATACTGCTAGATCCATTAGCCAAGTATCCATGAATTAGATACGAACAGACAATCTAGATTAGGTGATTGATTTGATTGTTCATAATTCCAAAGCATTCAACTTCATAATGTCAGTAGCAATAAACAACTATTATACGTTAATTTGTTTTCCTATATTTTCTCAACAAAACCATCTTTTACACTATTATTCAAAGTCATAACTTTTTTATTTAGATTTATTTTTATTTTATTTATAGCGGTGTGTACCTGCAAATATATCCATAGGTTAGGTTAGGTTAGAACTGTGAACAACAAGGCGCGAGCCGAGCGAGCGAAGCGAGCGGTGCCGCGGCAGCGGCCGGCGAGCGCTACCTCGAAATTGGTCGCGAATTTTTTCTTTATTATGGTAATTATGTTTAGGTATAAAAGCGTTATGATAAAAAACAGTAGGAGTTTAAATATATTTCTTATATACATTAATGATATTATTCATTACAATTTTCGGAAACATGAGTGTTATGAACATCGCCGGTAGCACTACACATTGTAGGATTACAAATCATTAAGTAGAACAACTTCGGGTAAAGAACTTTAGGTGAGCCAATATGGACCCACAAATCGGACTCGCGCACGAAGGGTCAATAATTATCTATAATTCTAAAAGCAGAAACTGACTGACTGATCGATCAACGCACAGCCGAAATTACTGGACGTAGAAAGCTGTTTGGCATGAAGCTTCCTTAAACTTCCTTAACCATTCTAAGAATAAGATACAGATTTCCATAAACTTCTATAGAAATTTGTATATGCAACAAAGCAATGCAGACAAATGTTCGTGTTATAGATTTTTTTATTCAGATTTTACTGTCTGTGCAGACAACAGTCTGTATCACATAGATTAGGTTAAGTGTCGATCCTGTATTGTTCATGTCTACATAAATAAATTTGCTTCGTCTGTACCAGGCCTTAGATACTTTCAAATACTGCTAGATCCATTAGCCAAGTATCCATGAATTAGATACGAACAGACAATCTAGATTAGGTGATTGATTTGATTGTTTTTAAAGTTCAGACGATGTCATGTAAGACTAATTTTATATCTTTAGAAGGCAGTTACAGCGTTAATGTGGAAAATACAAGTAGCGTCTAGGTCCTGCTCGAAAGTTGCTTTTAGTAACTAAATGTTAACCTTTTGGTTTGTTCGTCTTGATAATTGGGTTTTACCGTCTTGTTGAAAGGATCCGTTTTATGAAATTTGCGTATTTTTTAAATTATTATTAGACTATAGTTGAGTTTCTTGTTGCTTAAGCCTAAAGTTTTAAAAAGGTTTAAATGGATGCACTGTTGGTTATGTTTTCAACATTAATTGGGAAGAAGAGGAAAGCCGATTTTTTATACAATTTTCATGTTTTATCCGGAAATAAAAGGAACTGTTTTCAAGTAGATGAATGCTGTAATTGGCTGTTGTAATTGGCAACCAAACGCAGCATTTTCGTTCGTAGACCATTCGGTTAATTTCCTATTTCAAATAACATCGTTGTTAACTAACATAATACTATGTTGACTGGGTTACATTGATCTCTCATGCTTATTAAAACAGTAGGTGTATGGAAACATTGCAAGAATTGGACCAGTTCACTAGCTCCTGTTGTTTTATAAATGCCTGCCATGTTTAAAATAATTTGAATTAGTTATTTGGAAATCAATCTGTTTTACCATTTCCTAAAATTGGGGTCGGCATTCGGTCTAACTGGATGTACCAGTATTTTGCGTGGAGTGACTGTTTTTTTGGGATTTTCTTCGAATGACAGCTAGGACCAAATGCTTGACATGATTTTCAAGACACGAATCCATCCACAAACCAACCTCGGCAAGCGAAGCTTAACCTCGAAGATCGACCCGCTGTTATTATATAGCCACGATATTTCCGTTTCCAATTTCCTTCTTACTATGTAAGACTTACACAACACTAATAACGTAAACTATGAAAGTAAACTTATAAGCTTTTCCTGATTAAGCACGTTTTTCTCGGCCATTAGGGTTATTAGTACTCTTACTTTGTAGTTTTAAAACCAGAAGTCTAATAAGAGAAATTGTGAGGAAGTAACTAGCTATGAGTCTGAACCATTTATGTATGAGCTTAGTTTTAATTAATGAGTGGATCATGCAGAGATTGGATCTCTATAGATGCAATAATAAACTAATAGGGAAGTATATTGAATTATCTAGCGATGTTACGGAACAGTTTAAAGGAAACCCCTTGTTTTTGGTATGGTCATGTGAAGAGGAGGGATAAAACGCAAGTAACTAAAAGAGTTATGAATATAACATAATGTGTAAGGATGGAGAGAGAGAGGGAGGTCAAAGAAAAGATGGATGGATTGTGTGAGGATAGATATGAAAGAAAAGGGAGTTAATGATAGTGGGACGGCTGAAAAAAACCGTGTTGCGTTTACCCCAAGTAACATGGGAACTATCCCATGTCACTTGGGGTAAACGCAACACGGTTTTTTGCCACTAGGCAAGAATTGGTGTTACGTTTCATCAAACGAAAGCTGCATGGGTTGGTCGATCTTACAAGCAACGGTTGTAGAGATCGGTTCGAAGATGGGTGACCAAATAATTCCCCCGTGCTTCTGAAAACACGTTAAGCAGGTAGTCTTGACTTCTTTGAAGATCTTTGACAGTCGTTACTCAGTAAGATTGAGAAATCCAAAAAATCTGAAAACCGGTCTTCCCCATTATATTTCTACCTGTATGCTCAATAAAGAATAACAAAGAAAGAAACACTTTTCAGAAAGCACCTTGTTACCTAGTGTTACTAAGTGGTCGTGGTCTTCCAGTTAGTCACTATATGTAAACTAAAAGAGACGGCTATAGGCTACTTATTTTTAAGACAATCTTCTTCTTTTTCTTACCTTGTGGGCAGTAAGGTCTACCGATCCCACACACCCTAGTGTCAGAGTCTATACCGTCTCACGGGTCCCTAACATGATTTATTGAAGACTGCAATGTGGCGGCCAAGAACACCGGCTTATACCTACGTGCCTTCCGAAGCACGGAATCATCTTTTTATCAGACAATCAGGTGATTGTAGCACCATGTCGCACTACCACTTGTCTTCTCCTTCGTACTCCACGTCACAGTTCTAGTCGCTATGGTGCCTCCTTCTCTGTTACTGCAGTGCGTCTCTAGAACTCGCTCCTACACTGCATACGCGACAGCCCTTCTCTTGACGTCTTCAAGAGGAAAGTTAAAGAGCATTTCCTTTCGGTTTTGAGATAATATTCGTATTTATACAATACAATACAATACAAATTGTACGTTGTGTATTGTATGTATGTGTATAATAATTATAGTTATGTATGTAGGTTTATTTATTTATTTATAAAATATGTAATAATATATGTGCACTATATTCTACCCTCCATTGTCATCCTTCTCTATCACTCAAAGGTTTGCTGGTAGAAAACTCATTTTTGAGTTAAGCTCGCCTTTGTACATGAAATTTCCGTCGCTGTATATTATACTAGCTGACCCGCGCAACTTCGTCTGCGTCACATTTTTCATTACTGCTCCGCTTCTTTTGGTCTTAGCGTAATGATGTATAGCCTATAGCCTTCCTCGATAAATGGGCTATCTAACACTGAAAGAATTTTTCAAATCAACCAGTAGTTCCTGAGATTAGCGCGTTCAACCAAACAAACAAACAAACTCTTCTGCTTTATAATATTATATAGTATAGATAAGCTGTTTTGGTGTACAATAAAGAATTAAGAATTTAGAATCGAATCCACATCCACCGGGTTACAAGGCAATCGCCTGAATCACTCGACTATGGAGGCAGTATTCTGTATTAACTTAATTACAGTCGCAGGCTAAGCTAGCTTTGAATAAAGACTGAATTAATTTTAGTCAACCCAAAATATCCTCTAATAGTACTCATTAATTTTAATTTCAAACTGATTATTTTCGTGACTAAGTGCATAATTACACTGCAAAGCAGAAGGCACCTTGCCAGAAAAAAACTTATACAGCTTAATAGTTAGTGCTCAAAAATGTACCTAAAAACATAGATTCATTAACTAGACACGATTTTAACACTAGTTTTTGAAGTACTAGGTCTTAATTTAATACCTAACTTTTTCAGTAGCGACAAGGTATCAACAGTGAATTTGTAAGGAATATTTTGTTTATTTTTAGATTGATGATCAACCTTGTCTATTTTATCGGTCAGCCGACATAGTGTTAAGAGGACCAGGATTAGAAATACATTTATACTAATATTATAAAGCAGAAAAGTTTGTTTGTTTGTTTGGTTGAACGCGCTAATCTCAGGAACTACTGGTCTGATTTAAAAAATTCTTTCAGTGTCAGATACCCCATTTATATCATCACGCTAAAACCAATAGAAGCGGAGCAGTAATGAAAAACTCTTTACAAAAAAATACAACCGACTTCCAAAAAAAAAAACACACAGTTTTTTTTTTGGAGGTCGGTTGTATTTTTTTGTAAAGAGTTTTTTATTTTTCACTTTTTAGTGGTACCCCACACCTAACAACACCACTGCAAAATCGCAGAAAAGCAAAATACAAACGCACTAGTTGCCCATACGATTTGGGAAGTATTCCCTTTACAACAAACAAATCATTTTTAAAATCGGTTGGCAAGCGGCGGAGTTATGCCCGAACAAACATAAAAAAAATACAAACATCCGAATTGAGAATTCCTCCTCCTTTTTGGGAAATCGGTTAAAAATGTTACGCAGACGACGTTGCACGGGTCAGCTAGTTAAAAATAAAAGAAACGCTTGACGTCCTGAGCCTTTTCCGCGGACCACCGTACGGTGTCCTATATGCCGTACATCATCAAGATCATTACACCCAAATGCCGTCCACAAGCCTCCCCCAAAGAGCAGCAGTTCGCATCCAGCCGCTGCCAGCCACCTTCTTTAAATCATCGATCCATCGTGCCGCAGAACGTACCACACAACGTTTCACACACACAACACTCTATACACCTTACGCTAGTATTATATTATCTGTGACACCATGCATTCCACAATATAGTTTTTGAGAAGCCTTAGCTCTCACTAAATACAAAATACACAATTCTTTATTTTAAATAGATCAGTTACAGGCACTTTTGAATAGTCAAGTTCTGTCCGTCAAACAGATGAAGCTAATCCTGCCGCGCTAGCGACAAGAGCAGCAGGTTGTTCTGCAAAATAACACACCCGCCCACTGACCCTATTTCCAGCGCGGCAGTTGCACGTTCCAAAGAGTAGATCCTGTGGAGAAGAACGTGCACTTCTATTTCAGTCTATCATTCTCTCCTAAGATTGATTGTATCGGGTATCGGTAAAATTCATTCAAGTCCCCATAAAGTGAAGGTGACATCATCTGCCTAGCTTTTTTCCAACGAATTTGGAGTCGGCTTCCGATTAATTCGGAATCAGCTGAATAACAGTATTTTACGAGGAGCGATTATCAAACTTGCATTCTAGCAACGGGGTAACACGGTACTTCTTGGCAAGAGTTGTGGCAGATTTTCTGATTTCTGACAAACCGGAACAACTGTTCTTGTCTTTTGTTGTGTTTTTGATTGTCTAAAGATCCAAGATCTTCAAATGACAGCTGGGCTGGTACCAGTGACTTAACGTGTTCTACCAGGCAGAGAAAAGTCTCTGTAATTCTGTATGTCAAGATGGCCAACCATCCTCATACCGACAATAACAAGCGTAGATTCACTCGTGCGGCGGTATAATCAACCACAAGCTCTTCCAAAGTGTAGTTACAGATCATGCTTGTCAGCCAATTAACGGTTAAGAGTAAAACTATTATTTGAGACCCTTTAATTAATGGCTCTTGGTAACGGCGAGTCTAAAAAAGCAACTGTAGAATCAGAAAGCACATACGCTACCCGTCACTGTCAAATTTTCCCACCATTTTTGAACCTAATGCATTAGTGCGTTTTTTTTTTTTAAAAATACAACCGACTTCCAAATTAAAAAAAAAAACACTCATCATCTGCCTAGCCTTTTCCCAACTATATTGGGGTCGGCATCCAGTCAAACCGGATTCATCTGAATACCAGTATTTTACGTGGAGCGGCTGCCTACCAGACCTCCACAACCCACTAACTGGGTAACATGGTACTCCTTGGCAAGACTGTTGTCAGATTTTCTGGCTTCTGACAATCCGTAACGACTGCCAAAGACCTCCAAACGACAGCCGGGACCAACAGCTTAACGTGCTTTCCGAGGCACGGAGGAAACACGGTATGTTAAGATGGTCACCCATCCACAGACCAACCTCGGCAAGTTGCTTATCCTTGAAGATTGACCTGTGCGGCTGTTATAATTTAGCCACAAGCTAAAACAAAAACACGACAAAGTAAAAAATAACTTTAATTTCGGAAGTCGGTGTTTTGTTAGTTTCTTCGTATTTCGACGACGAAATTAAAGTAATTTTTTACTTTGTAATATTTTTTATTTTTATGTTGAAGTCGGTTGTATAAGTATTTGTGTAAAAAGTTTTTTATTTTTCACTTTTTAGTGGTACCACACCAAAATCACAGAAAAGCAAAATATGCAATTTCTATTACTTGAATAACAAAAACCATCATCCAAGTAAACGAATTCCAGCTATTTCGATTTAAAATCCAAACTTCGTAACCAATTTTGATAAAATTTTAGTGGGACCAATTGCAAGTTTATCCTTTCAGATAGAACAAGAATTTTTCAAATAGGTTCATAATTGACGAAGTTGTGAGGTAACAACCATAAGAAAAAAAAACATACAACTGAATTTAGAACCTCCTCCTTGACAAATTGTTGTGGGATTAATGTAATGATTCTAATGATTTTACTGAAAAGTCCTTTTAAGACCCGCAGAACATTCATCTCATTGTTGTACCTACCATGCAAGTCTCGGTCTCCTAGGTATCTCCAAGCTTAATAATAGGTATCTACTAAAAGTAAAGTGTTAAGCATTTTTTGTGTCAATTATCTTAAAAAAACTAAAGATGCCAGTGATCTTTGTCTCGAGTCTCGTGCCCAACAACTAAAGGTTAATGAATGTTTTTTGCGAATGTACACCAAGTTACTAATGTATACGTGTTAAATAGATTTTGTAGTACATAGTAGTAAGTACATAGGCACTTAACAAGTAGGCTTTACTTGTATCCGGTCACGATTTTGTGGAGTAACTTTGGCGATGATGTTTCCTGTTTGTTTGTCAAAACAACCCCTTCCTGGCCTTGAAAGGGGCTTTTCTATGTGTTAGCGATGTTGCAGTTGCCAATTGACTTTTTGATATTTATTTATTAAAACTTTATGCACAAGTAAGACACTGTATAAAGGCGGACTTAATGCCATAGGCATGTTCTACCAGTCGACCTTAGGGTGGTGCAGAGACAGCATGGTATGTGCAACATATAGAAAAACAAACCGGGAGGAAGAAAAAAAAATACAATCTATAATAAATACAGACACATAAACATTTTAATGTAATTGATACAAAATAAATAATTGGTTTAAAAAAGGTTGATCAATTCACAATCACTTTTATATCTTATCAAGACGGACTTCTTACGACGACAAAAAAAGGTTTTGAAAGTACATTTAAGTTGATGGTAGTGTACTCCGTAGTAGGCCATATCATTGGTCTCTAATTGGTAAGATAGTGGGCAATACAAAGGAGAGAAAGATAAAATCAATAAAATGCAAATACCAATGAAAATTAGAATAGAAAACAACAACAACACAAAAACTAACAACCAAACAATAAACAAAAACCTAAAAAAAAACATACCAATGAAAATGTCACTGGAAACTGGCAGAATTCGTAAGATTATAATAAATATTGTTTAAATTATATTTTCTCTATAAATAACGAAGAAATCGTTTTGTATATAATAAACCCTACCTAAATTCAGTAGTTTCCAATCTATCCGTATCTTATTTAGAAAAAAAGATTACAATTTCACGCGATATTTAACAATCTTACGCGGCGTTTACCATTTTCCAGGGGAAAAAACACTCAACATTTGGAGCCACTAAATAATTCGTTTCTTATTTAGTAGGTAATTTTATGGATGGCTGCCACTAAACGTTTTATAGAATTTAGTAGATAATCAAAGTAAAGGTTAGAAAACCTCGAGAAAACAATACCTACGAGTAAAGTTGAAAATAATAACTCGTGGAAAAAAAACGTTTCCACGCAATGTGTGCCAGGGAATGGACGCCAACGGTCGGCCCAGAAAACGGTGACGAGATAACACGAAGGCTCGTTTGAGAAAGCACAAGAAAAGAGTGTGTGAAAAGATATGAGGTAAACCCTGTGGGACACCACTGTGGGGCAAAGGCCTACCCCAATTGAGATGAAATGAATGAATGGAATGAATGAAATGAATGATTGAATGAATTGAATTTTTTATAAAGCCTATTTATACTATACTAGCTGTCCCCACGTTTCCCGTTCCCGTTTCCGTGACATTCCGGGATAAATACTATCCTACGTCCTTTTTCGGGTCTCAAACTATCTTTGTACAAAATTTCATCTAAATCAGTTCAGTGGTTTAGGCATGAAGAATTAACAGACATACAGACAGAGTTACTTACGCATTTACAATATTGGTAGGGATATCTATGAAGTTTTATTTAATAATGCAAAAATTTCAAGTTATGCAAAAGCGTGACTATTTTTATTGAAACGGAATCTATGAAAAACTTGATTTAATTTAAGTGCATACAATAATAGACTACTAGATATAGAGAGGGAGCGCAGGGCGTTGTCGGTGAGGAGCAATATGCTTGCCCGCAGGTTCGCTCGTTGTACTACAGACGTCAAAGTTACCCTTTTTAAGGCGTTCTGTCAATCCTTTTACACGAGTGGCCTGTGGGTATCATACACGCGCCGAGCCTACAACGTGCTGCGTGTCCAATTTAATAATGCTTTTAGGATGCTGTTGGGACTGCCATGGCGTTGTAGTGCTTCAGGAATGTTCGCGGAGGCTCGCACAGATAGTTTTCATGCCATCATGCGAAAGAAAGCGGCCTCCTTACTACAGCGCCTGCACGGTAGTGACAACAGCATCCTGAAAATGATAGCTGCCAGACCGGACTGTCCCTTCCAGGGACACTGGGTGGGGACAGTCTTAGGTATAAATAAATAAATATTTCATATAAACTAACAATACTAACCTACTTCGTAAGCGCCATTGTTACTAACACCAAAATACTAACTTAATTATGGACTAAAATAGTCTGAAATAAAGATTTATTTAATTTAATTTAATTTTAATAATGTCTGCCTTGCATATGTTTGTTTTAGTTTTTATGTAAGATCTATTAGTTCTATCTTTGGTTTTGCTACGCATAATATGCGTAGCAAAACCAAAATAATATTATTGTTTTTGCACTCCTGTTTCCTAGGTTTATACAAAGCATTCATAATTTCACGCTTCAAACTATAATTTCAGAAGTTTTCCTTACAACTGCAAGTTTTAAATATCGGCAACTTGTATCTAACTTAAAAATAGTCAATGACAATGTTAGGTTGCGCTACATATTGCGGAATTGTACTACTTAACGGCACGGTTGGCGCAGTAGTTGAGCGATCAGCTGCTGCGTCACGTTTCGTGGGTTCGATTCTCGCACGGAACAAATATTTGTATTGCCTACAGATAGTTGTTCGGGGTCTGGGTGCTTATGTGAGATTTTGTATGTTTGTAAACGCACTCACGATACAGGAGAATTCCCTAGTGTGGGGCAACGATTTAAAAAAAAAATGTTCGAAAGAGTTACCGAGGTCCTAGAACGCAAATGCCATGAGAAACACGTGTGGGTTTTAGTCAGTAAGAGTCTGACACTCCCATCCGCTCCACCATGAGCAGAAGCAGTCATATGACGATTTACCATCCAACAAAAAAAAGTTGTGCTACATCATCACCATTTCAGCCGAAAACAATTCCTATTGAATTTAGACGTGTGTTTCAGAAGACCTGGCGGCCCTGAAACGCAAAGGGTATTAGGAGGAACACGGATGGGTTTCAATCAGTAAGAGTCTGATTCCTCTGCTCACCCAGAGCGGGACAAGTCATATGATGATCTCCCATCCATGAAAAAAAACGCATTAGCATTTTTGGAATTTGTGACTCGCAAGATCAGCTGGCACCATATGAATGTTGCTATTGCTATGAAGCATTATCCTTTTTTTTAAGCATGAGAAAGCATCAAATGTCTCCTTCTGCTCTGTCAGCGTGTTAGACTCTTACTGACTAAAACCCATCCGTGTTTGTATTCCAAGCCGCGGTGACTCTGTCGAATAAATTCCTAGATCCTTTTTTTTAGGGATGGGAAATCATCAAATGACTTCTCCCGCTCCGCCCAGAGCATCCATCCATGTTCCTTCGTTTATTTATTATTTATTTAATTAAACTTTTCGCACAAAAAGGTACAAAGGCGGACTTAATGCCTTAGGCATTCTCTACCAGTCAACCAAGGCTGGTGAAGAGATTAGATGGCAGGTGTTCTTTTTGAGAGGAACAATGCCGTTGCCCTTTGTGTTCCGGAGTCGCGGTATCTCTTTCAAATAGTCCCGCAACTCTGGCAGGCGTTGGCCCTTTCGGTCCCCTCTGTGTGCTGACTCTCTTTGAGGCGCGCGTGGAACACGAACGCGCCGCCGACATGGCTTTTCGTCATAAGACGGACGGACGGCGAGCTAAATGCGCGACCCTATATGGAGCACTATCCTAACGAGATGTTTCGATGCTAGAGAATAAAGGACGACCAGAAAAACTACGGATGGATTGAAATGAGGAGATTATTGTGATTTATTTAACATTTATCTAACAAGTCGCAAATTAGAAATATAAACAAATAAACCGACTGCAAAACTTTTATGAACGAAAACTGTTTCCTAATTGAATTGAAACATATGGTTTGTTCATATTTTTGTAACCTCCATTTAATTTCCGTTATTTTGATACCCTACTCGATAGCTTAGGTTAAAAAAAAATTACGTGTTACAATTTAGCGCTAAAAATCTGCTATACTGCTTTATTTTTTTAAACCTATCTAAGGACATTTGGTTACTGGAAATAAATCTAACGACACATTAATAGTCGAACTTCCATCCCACCGTTTGGAAGATATGAGATAGGTAATGAAGAAATTTACAACCACACATGCAAGATACACGCGATAAACATAACCCTTCTTTGGCAGTCGGGTAAAAAAAAGTCATGCTGCGCTGAACCCAGCGATGCAATAAATTAGAATAAAGACAAAGGTATGATAGATGACGATGATGTAAGGTACTTAATTTAAAATAATTTAACACCATTATGACATCACTAAAAATAAACATGGCGTTATACATTTTTATTCTAAATGGGTATTTATTAAAACCACGATTAGGTACCGATGATCGATACTACTAATAATCGTTCATCAGCAAAAAGTTTATTGAGAAGAAAAATTACGTGATTAATTATCTAATAAATACATTATGATGTTGCAAAATTATATAGATCTTTTTTAAATGATTAATAAAACATCTTCTATTTTATAACTTGTCTGTCAACAGTACCGATTTTTTATTCGATTCTTCATCAAATATCGTAAAACGAATCGATTTCCGCGTACGTAATGATCCCACGGTTTAATTAACAGCTCTTGATGGGATCAATTAATGATTTTTTATCGATCAATCGGTTCATGATCGGTTGTTTATGATGATGTCGTGAATATTTGAAGGCTCTGAAGTCTAAACGGAACTTGTTCGTGTATAAATTCATGAGTCATTGGATTTTGGGATCACTTTGATAGTGGGTTAGGGTGGACCTCGATGTTTACAAGCCCTTTTGTTAGCAAGTTGTTGCTCCTCCACTCTACTTTTTACCCGACTGCACCAGAAGGAGGGTTATATTTTTCGAGAGTATGTATGTATAATTGCTTGGCACGCTCTGCAGCCTGAACGGCTGGATGGATTTCAGCTTGAAAGGTGTCTTTAGATTTGTATTTACTGTGAGAGTGACACTGAGTATATATAAAATAAAAAGTGGCGAATTTTTGGCGCAATATTGTGTATTTAAAAAAAATCCTCAAAACCTATCAAGTGGAGTATCAAAATAAAGGGCTTGCGGAGACCATTCCAAAAATTTAACTCACTTGGGACTTTTAGTCATTTTTAGCGGTCGGGTTTTAAGATAGATTTTTTTTTATTAATTTTAATGTTGTATCCAAGTTTCTCCGGAACTCATCTAGCCTTATTTATGGTTGTTCACATATATATATGGACCCTTTTCGGGAGATCGACAGAACGCGATCAGTGACATCCCGGGCAACGCCTGGACGTAGGTATGTGACGACTTTATATAACATATACGCCACGATTTTTATTTAATTTTCTTGAGCACCTGACTGACCACAATACGTTCAACTCCTGAGCATGGTCCGAATACGTGTAGATTAACCGGCGTTTTTTGTGTAGTAACCACTCTGCAACTCCCAATAAATTATCGCCACAGTTATTGTGTGCCGCCACACTGTTTCCAACCAACAGTGGAGATTTCTCACAAGTTACCGCAAATATCGAATACACCTAAAGATTTCTTAATATTTTAGAGTTCATCCTGCAAAACAAGCAATTTTTTTATTTTTTTTACTATTGTTAGGCATACGTTTGACCGCTATCTCACCTGATATTAAGCAATGATGCGGTCTAAGGTGGAGCACGCTTGCCTAGAAGTAACCTATTCACTCTTTTTTTTTAGTGATGGGAAATCATCCAATGACTCCTCCCGCTCTGGGTGTAGCGGGAGGGAGTGTCAAACTTCTACTGACTAAAACCCATCCATGTTCCTTCATTGCCCTTTGTGTTCCGGAGTCACGGTGTCTCTTGCGAATAATCCCGCGACTCCGGCAGGCGATTCACTCTTGACTTAAAGACTCCCATGTTGTAGCTATCAGGAAACACAGACTCAGGCAGAGAATTCCACTCGTTGCAAATCATCTGTAAAGATTTACTATCACTGCTGGGCATAGGCCTCCCCCAAGCGTCACCACCACAACCGATCCTGTGCGTCTCGCATCCATGAACGTCCACCCGTGAACTTCACCAGGTCATCAGTCCACCTTGTGGGAGGCCTTCCAACGTTGCGTCTTCCGGTACAAGGTCGTGACTCCAGAACTTCTTGGCTCCATCGACCATCTGTTCTGCAAGCAATGTGCCCTGCCCACTGCCGCTTTAGTTTGGCGATCTTCCGGGCTATGTCGGTAACCTTGGTTCTCTTGCGGATATTATCATTCCTGATTCGATGACGCAAGGAAACTCCAGGCGTTACAAGATTTATTAATTAGATCCTATATACCTAACTTCACTGTTAATGGGTTTTGGAGGTCTAGTAGGCAGCCGCTCCACGTAAAACACTGGTATTCAGCTGAATCCGGTTTGACTAGAAGCCGACCCCAATATAGTTGGGAAGAGGCTAGGCAGATGATACCTAAATTCACTGGTAAGTTTTGTTGTTAGAAAACCCCATTCTAGGTTAACTAAGCTTTCGTTTGAATACAAGCTGTCCTGTTGTGTTCATGTTTGTATGTCTTTGAGTATGCAATAAAGAATATGGTTCTTTGCTAACGAACCACAAACGCACTACACTAGTACTTGTATTGCACTGAGGCCGCGGACACAAAGTCAGCGGCGGCGGCGCGGACAGTTCCATATTTAAATCTATACGTTTGACGTGACCAGACTTTTATTGAACTGGCCCGAGCCGCCGCCTCCACCACTCCTGGGGCCAATTCTACAAATTTTTAAACAACTTTCGCATTTGCATGTCAATCGCAAACTGTCAAAAAGGCCTTAATTTTCATACATTTTTGACAGATTGCGATTGAGATGCGAATGTGAAAATTAGTAGAATTGGAGTTCGTGTCCGTGGCCTTAAACTTATTCCCAAAACATTGTTCAGACGAGACGTGAAAATGAGTCAACGATGTGACCACAAGTTTACATAACACACACGGTGCCATTTTAGTTAGAAAGAAAATCGCATTTATTGGCACATCAAAAGTATTTTCTGTCTTACAGCTTTTCTAAAGATAATGCAGTTTCTATGAAAACGCTTGATAACAGCGCCGCGTCTCTCAGAAGGCGATTTTGCGCAAATTGAGTCTATCAGTTGATGTTTTTTCAGTACAACGTGTTTTCAGAAATTTATAAAGTTCATGAATTCAGGAGGAGCTCGTATAACAACAGCCGCAATGTTCGATCTTCAAGGTTAAGCAACGCTTTCCAAGGTTGGTCTGTGGATGGGTGACCATCTTAACATATCGAGTTTACTCCGTGCCTTGGAAAGTACGTTATGATTAAGATATTGTTCCCGGCTGTCATTTGTAGATCTTTGGCAGTCGTCACGGATTGTCAGAAGCCAGTCAATCTGACTCGAGGCTTGCTATGAAAATGTGTTACCCAGCTAATGGGTTGTAGAGGTCTGGTAGACAGCCGCTTCACGTAAAATACTGGTATTCATATAATTATTGATCCTCTTGTATCGTTGATTACAAATTGGCAAAACGGTTTGTTTCATCTTTTATTTAAAATCAGTATGTATTAGTTAATTACAGAGGCCTACAGTTAAATGGGTAACCCATAAAACTCAATCCTCAGTTGGTTTTATCGCTTCTCATGATTGGCAGTTAAGATCAATCCGTTTTTAACCGACTTCCCAAAAAGGAGGAGGTTATCAATTCGGTTGTATGTTTTTTTTATTTTTTTATATATGTTTGTTACCTCATAACTCCGACAATTATGAACCGATTTGAAAAATTCTTGTTTTATCAGAAAGGATATACTTGCAGATTGGTCCCATTTAAATCATATCAAAATCGGTTACGAACTTTGTATTTTAAATCGAAATAACTGGAATTTGACTATTTAGATGATTCTTTGATAATCGAAATTGCGTATTTTGCTTTTCTGCGATTTTGCAGTGGTGTTGTTAGGTGTGGGGCACCACTAAAAAGTGAAAAATAAAAAACTTTTTACAAAAAAATACAACCGACTTCCAAAAAAAAAACACTACAAAGTAAAAAATAACTTTAATTTCGGAAGTCGGTGTCAAAATACGAAGAAACTAACAAAAACACCGACTTCCGAAATTAAAGTTATTTTTTACTTTGTAGTGTTTTTTTTTTTGGAAGTCGGTTGTATTTTTTTTAATCGATAATATCCCTTCAAAAATGTCATCCTTTCTAGTGTCAGACGGTTACTTTTTTTAATTTTAGATGGGTTTGCTCTTGACTATAGTCTAGGTTAGGGATGACAGAGACAAACAAGAAATGACTGACAGCGAATAACACGATAAAAAACAAAGAAAAGAGAAAAGAAAGAGACTTAACTGCAAATCTTTGTTTTGATTAATAAGGATAGCTCATATTTACGGGAGATTTGGGTCGTAGAAATAAAAAAAATGCCACCATTATATTTAATTTTTATAAAAAAAAACATTGTCCCAAACTACGAATTTCTCCGTTATAGTGGTGGGTGCTTTTACAAGCATACATTCACACACATAAACAAACAGACCCGGACCTACTATCTGTAGGCCATACAAACATTTGTTCCGTGCGGGAATCGAACCCACGACACTCATCGCTCAACCGCTGCGTCAACCGTGAAATGTGGTATTCATTGAAATGTTTTAAGTGCTCCCTCTGAAAATGACATAACTATCTTGAAGTACCACAAACCAACATAAAGTCCTATGAGGCAGAGGTGCTATAGATTGATGAGATGAAATGAAATGGTTTAAAGAGTGTAAGAAAATAGTACAACAATACTTTCAATGTACCATTGTATAATTATATGCCATTTGATTGTCAAAACATCATTCATTCAATTCATTTCATTTTTTTATAACGTTGCCCTACTCTAGTGATTTCTCCTGTACATACCTTGGTTAATAAACATACAAATTCACATACACAAATTACTAGTTACTATTTTCTTAGCGCTGATTTTTCAATTTATAGTCTGAAAGCAGCTTGAGTCGTGTAAAGTTTTTATCTAGTGGATTTAAGCCCTTTTCGAAATTATGCGCTCGATGGAATAAAGTAGAAATAAGATGAAGGACAGATGTGAGCGTCCTAATCTCCAAAGGTTGGGTCCAATTAAGGTTGCTGCAACTTGATAATAGAACCAGCAACTCGAAGCACCGAATCAATGATGACACTTTGATCCACCTGGGAATCAAGCCCGTGACTTTACGCTTAGCAGTCGCAACGGTGACTAAGAGACCAAAAGTGACTAAGAGACTAACAGTGACTAAGAGACCAACAGTGACTAAGAGACCAACAGTGACTAAGGGACCAACAGTGACTAAGAGATCAACAGTGACTAAGAGACCAACAGTGACTAAGAGACCAATAGAGACTAAGAGACCAACAGTGACTAAGAGACCAACAGTGACTAAGAGACCAACAGTGACTAAGAGACCAACAGTGACTAAGAGACCAACAGTGACTAAGAGACCAACCGTGACTAATAGACCAATAGAGACTAAGAGACCAACAGTGACTAAGAGACCAACAGTGACTAAGAGACCAATAGTGACTAAGAGACCAACAGTAATTAGGAGACCAACAGTGACTAAGAGACCAATAGAGACTAAGAGACCAACAGTGACTAAGAGACCAACAGTGACGAAGAGACCAACAGTGACTAAGAGACCAACAGTAACTAAGAGATCAACAGTGACTAAGAGACCAACAGTAATAAGAGACCAACAGTGACTAAGAGACCAACAGTGACTAAGAGACCAACAGTGACTAAGAGACCAACAGTAACTAAGAGACCAACAGTGACTGAGAGACCAACAGTGACTAAGATACCAACAGTGACTAAGAGATCAACAGTGACTAAGAGACCAACAGTGACTAAGAGACCAACA
Source organism: Ceramica pisi (assembly GCA_963859965.1). NCBI lineage: Eukaryota > Metazoa > Arthropoda > Insecta > Lepidoptera > Noctuidae > Ceramica > Ceramica pisi. The sequence continues at coordinate 19,498,785 of OY982543.1, forward strand.
GGCAGTCTATCACATCAGCCGAAAGACGTCCACTGCTGGAAATAGGCTTCCCCTAAGCGTCGTCGCCACAACAACCGGCCCTATGCGTCTCGCAACCGTCAGCTACCCGCGACCCTTATACCAGGTCATTGATCTACCTTGTGCGAGGCCTTCCAACGCTGCGTCTTCGAGTGCGCAGTCACCACTCCAGAACTTTTTGGCCTCATCAACCATCTGATTTGCAAGCATATCTGCCTTACCTCAGTTTGGCGATCCTTCGGACGTCATTTAACCTTGGTTCTCTTGCGGATATTATCATACCTGATTCGATCACGCAAAGAAACTCCAAGCATTGCCCTCTCCATTGCCAGTTACTTTAAGCTTTCGGATAAGGCCCATTGTTTGCGACCACGACTCGGGCAGTTCGAAAACCAAAAATGTCACAAATTTATCTAATTTGCCAGTTACGCTACATGCAAACATCAGACCTTCGTGCAAATCTCAAGGGAACAGACCTCAAGCCTTGACAGCAGACGTGAGGCTATAAAAGGAATAGTTAAATTAGCAATAATATGAGACCGATGAGCACTAACAGTTATCTGATTCTCAGTAAATGATGTCAGTAGTTCGTGAAATGATACGTGATTGTAATAGGATTTGGCCTAGATTTGTTTTTATTATGAGTTCAAATATAGCTATCTGATGATAGATGGAAATTATAATTGTTTTTAGGTGCATTGCTTACCGGAAGTCAAAGCGTTGTAAGGCCCACAAAGTGGACCGAAGTCCTTTTGAGGGCTGCGTAAATCTCCTGGATCCGAAACGTACGGGAACGAAAGTGTGACGTCAGGTTGGGGCGGCCTCGCGGGCCTGTGGACGGCGAGCTATGGGTGGCTCGCCGTCCGTCCGTCTAGTGACGACAGGCCGTGTCGACGGCGCGTTAGTGTTCCACGCGCGCCTCAAAGAGAGTCAGCAACACAGAGGGGCCCGAAAGGGCCGACGCCTACCGGAGTCGCGGGATTATTCGCAAGAGACACCGTGGCTCCGGAACACAAAGGGCAATGAAGGAACATGGATGGGTTTTAGTCAGTAGAAGTCTGACACTCCGTCCCGCTACACCCAGAGCGGGAGGAGTCATTGGATGATTTCCCATCCCTAAAAAAAAAAAAAAAAAAGGTTGGGGCGGCCTATGTACTATGTACAGCAGTAGACGTCTGTGGGCAAGAAGTATTGTTGATGAGGAGAAGCGAAACCAGAAGTTGGCATACTAATACCCAATAGGCTGGACTGGGACTAGCACTACATTATTATAAAGCAAAGTCCTGCACTGCGTCTATTTGTCTGTCTGTTCGAAATAAACTGAAAAACTACTGCACCGATTTTCATGCTGTTTTCTCCAATAGATAGAGTGATTCTCGAGAAAGGCTTTAGTATATTATAACCGACAAAAACGCGGGTGAAGCCGCGGGCATCCGCTTGTTTATTGTATTGGGTGTTTTTGTACTTTCCTCGCTGCGGTTGTTCCGGAAACAATCCTAAGTTGGAACCTGTTGTCAACCATATTTAAAAAAAAATTATGTTCAATTAATGTTGTTTTCTTTTGTTAAAATAGTAGCTAATTTACAATATCATTGACCGAAACAACCTTAGTCCAAGTCCTTGATAAAGAATTCAAATTAAATCTAAATAGCTTACTGAAAGTCAAAGCGTGATGCTACCAATAGAGAATCTAATTGGTTCTCACAAAATGAGATCACAACATTAGACAGATTACAAAATCGTGAACACGCGGTATCTGATAAAAACTAATGAAGTCAGATACATATTCTCCGTTTGCCAAATTGATATCATACATAGACCTTCATTGATGACCTAGTTTGCAACAAAGATGCGGACCAATTTAGTTATGATCACGATAATTGTGATCGCACTGTTGGTACATATTTGATTATAAATAATCTTGGAAGAGGTTGCTTGTCAAATAGGGTTTAGAAAATAGTGGTGCAAAATTTATCTTATCACAAAGAAAGGAGGTAGATTTTAATTTATTCTCTATTGATTGGAAAAATAAGTAAGCATTGGGGAAGAGTTTGGTTGAATATGTTTCACCCAACTCTTCCCTACCTCCCATTTAGTCTCATTTAGTGGCAATGTTTTGAGCAACTCAAATTTAAAATACTATCGTGCCAGTGCCACGAAGAAAAAAATTCTCTTCGTAGGAAGGTCTCTTGGGCAAGAATATTTTTTTACCTTAGGGTAAATTATTAATGTAAATTTACAATAGGTTTGTTGTTTAAAAGTTAACATAAAGCTAGTTAAATATTTCCATTCGTAAGAAAACCAACCCGTGAAGTTTTTTAAAGTGACCACCAAGTCAACCTATATGTTGTCATCTACATACTTACCCGGACTTACTTATAGGAAAATTAAAGCCTTCAGCCAGGGCTACTATAAAAAATAAAACTAATTGACTACACACTTTTTTTTTTTTTTTAGGGATGGGAAATCTTCCAATGACTCCTCCCGCTCTGGGTGTAGCGGGAGGGAGTGTCAGACTTCTACTGACTAAAACCCATCCATGTTCCTTCATTGCCCTTTGTGTTCCGGAGCCACGGTGTCTCTTGCGAATAATCCCGCTACTCCGGCAGGCGTCGGCCCTTTCGGGCCCCTCTGTGTGCTGACTCCCTTTGAGGCGCGCGTGGAACACTAACGCGCCGTCGGCGTCGACACGGCAATTGACTACACACTAAAGGCACCTGTAGGGAACAGACCTTGATTTATCAAGGGAAGGACAGCAAAGAACGTGCTGGATCGAACTTTGACCAGTGAAGTATTGCAACCCTTAACTTAAACAGATATAAAGTCTAGACCGTTTGTGTATGGGAAACGGTCACCTCTTTCTGCGAAGCAGTTATGCTAGTGAAAGAGGAGGCCGAACGCGTGAGAGAGAGCGAAACCTCAAGCCCCAGCTACCGCAACAGAAGAAGACGCCCCGGGCATCGGGAGTCGCAGGCAATTCCCGGCCACTGTAGGCGCGGGCCTACGAATCACGTGCATTGGGTAGATCGGCATTCGATCAGAATAAGGTCCGGGTCGACATCGCGTTGTGTTCCACGCGCGCCTCAGAGAGATCATTGACGACAGGTTCGGTTGGAAAAAGCAGATTGCTCAAGTTAGCCAGAGAGTAACATTCACTTTGCGATCTCTCTATAGATTCAAGCATTTTCTTCCTTCTAGCACTAAAACCACGTTGGTACAATCACTTTTGCTTCCTTTAATCGATTATGCTGATGTTTGCTACTCCGATCTATCCCAAGAACTCCTTAACATACTGGATCGACTTCTTAACAACATTGTATACGTTTCATTTTTGTCTTCGTAAATACGACTACATTTCTTCTTTCCGTTCTCAGCTTCAATGGTTACTTATCCGTCAAAGGAGATCCATCAGATCCCTCTGCATGCTTTTCAGTATTTTGAATGATCCTTGTGCTCCTGATTATCTAAAATAATATTTTAAAGTGTTGGGCAGTTCTCACAATCTTAAACTCCGAGCGTCCAAGAACTTAATTCTTTATATTCCTCCTCACCGCACCGGGTCCTTGTCTAACTCCTACGTTATTTCCACCATTAAACTCTGGAATATGCTACCCCATGACATCAAGAAGGCTGAGTCAAAATTTTATATCTATAAGCGTAAACTCCGTAAACACTACTTAAAGGCATGTCATTCGTAGGTAGTTTGGTCTCGTCATAATTATTGTAAGTTCTCTTAATCAGAAATTATTATAAATCATCATATTTATTAGTATATTTTTTTAGCAAATATATATGTAATTTATATTATATATATATATATATATATTATATATTATTTGTATACTGTGTTGTATCGATAAGACTCAAGTTTATTTTATTTTTATTTGTTTGTTGTACACCTACCACAGTGTAGTCTTTTTAACCCAAAGGTTGACTGGTAGAGAATGCTTTGTTGCATTAAGTCCGCCCATGTAGGTACCACTATTGTGCATAAAGTCTAAATAAATAAAAAAAGATCAAATCAAATCAAAAACATTTATTTCTTCAGCAAAAGTAACATGAACAGAATTAGTGATTGGAGCCTCCCTTTAAGCAAAGTAATGCCTGAACTGTAGATGTTATAATAGACGGGCCCGCTAGGGTCAATGCCTGCCAGGGTTGCACCGCGGCCCTGGAATGGTTGCATGGCAATGGCAAATGGCAAATGGCACGGATGGGTTTTAGTCAGTAAGAGTCTGACACTCCCTTCTGCTTTGCCCAAGTCAGTGGATGAAGGAGTCATTTGATGATTTTCCCTCCATAAAAAGAAGACCATTTATGTACAATTAGGTATCCACGTACTACAGCAAAATCAAAATATAACTATCGACAGAAGCGCCACTGTACTACTAGAATAGTTTAAAACCATTGTAACTATCACAGTGTATAAACCATCTTGATAGCGCTTACGCAGGGCGATGTGAGCTTACTAAGCTCGAATCGTTTGTAGTTTACGCTTGAAACAGTAGATGGCGTTAAAATTAATCAATAAGTCTGCCATACATTTTTTTCCTATTGTGTTGGGATTGGCATCCAGTCTTACCTGATGGAGCTGAGTACCAGTATTTAACTTGGCCTATACCTACCTGACCTCCACAACCTAGTATCTGGGTAACATGAACTATCATAATTGATATTTACGAAAATGATTTGACGGGGGTGGGATGAAGCCAGGGTTATGGAATTTGTGCCAGGCTTGCGGAATTCGTTTGAAAGAGTCACCGCGGCCCTGCAACGCAAAGGGTCTGCCTTTAAAAGCTTGTGATGTTGTCCGATTTGTTCATTATTTATTCAATTGATTTAAGAAAATGAGGAGCTACTTTTAATATTCATGAAGTGACCATTCACTTATAAATTATCAAATCCAAGCCAGATCCATTTCTGGTTTGGATACTACTACGCCTCTGCTGACCGTGACTTGTGATGAACAACAAATAATAAAAAACGATGGTACGGAACCCTTCATGCGCAAGTCCGACTCGCACTCGGTTAGATTTTATGTTTAAATTTTATTATTTTTGCTACTGCTTCAAGTAGTCTTAAATCATAAGCCCAAGCGGGAATCCTAATTAGAATACCTACTTTAGGTTTTGATTTATTAAAAACTTGGATCATTTGTTTTCCTGTCCTGACTCCCTAGCCTCAACGTTTCTCTGTCCAAAGGTTGTGATTTCTTGCAGTTTTCTATTGCAGGATGATTCTACGTCTATTTCGATATAGTTTGGCACGTCGCGCGGCGTTCCAAGTTTTTATCCTAAACCAAGTCTGGCTATACATAATATTCGTTGGTTCCATTAATAGGAAAATGGATTAAGTCCTAATCAGCCAGTGGTCCAACTTAAATCGAGAGCTAAAAGAAAAAATAAAATGAAAACCAAATTGAGAATCAAATATTTTTGTTTTGAGATGGGTTTGCTCTTGACTGTAGTTTAGATCAGAGATGATAGAGACAAAGTCTACAATGGAGCGAGCTTACCCTGTTCACTCTAACCTCCTCCCGGAGAGACCGGATCTGCGACCCACCCGCTCGTACGTCGGACACGTATCTCCCAGAAACAGTGCTGTCGTCTGTATACCAAAAGGTACCGGTTTTAAGCAGATCATTAACATGCAACAAGAATAGTGTTGCCGAAAGTACTGACCCTTGAGGAACCCCGGCATTAAGATCCAGCAGTTCAGACGCGCAGCCGTCAATGAAGATCGATGAATCAAAAGACCGATCCCTCAGAAAATCTACATTCCAATCACACAATCCGGCGGGCAGACCGGAAGAAGGACGCTTACTAATAAGGCTATCGTGCCAGACCCTGTCGAAGGCCTTAGAGATGTCAAGGGAGACCGCAAGTACGTCTGTACGTCTCTATGGCCTCACTACAGATGTGAATGGCATACGCTAGAAGATCCCCAGTTGATCGATTTCGGCGGAAGCCGTATTGTCGGTCACTAAGGATATTTCGTTCGCTTCTAGGTATGCCAAGGGCTTATGATTCAGCACCCGTTCCATACTCTTATTGAGTACTAGCTGACCCACGCAACTTCGTCTGTGTCACACTTTCCATTAATGCTCGGCTCCTTTAGTCTTAGCGTGATGTTATGTACATCCTTCCTCGATACATGAGCTGTCTAATACTGAAAGAATTTTTCAAATCGGACCAGTAGTTCCTGAGATTGTCCCCTACATACAAACTTACAAACAAATGTTACCTCTTTATAATGTTATATTATATATTATTATAGTGTAGATGGACGTTACCGAGATGGGTCTATAATAAATTCAACGGGTCAGCTCGACTACCCTTCTTGGGCACGGGCTGTTCGTTAGCTTGCTTCCAAGCTATCGGCACTTTTCCAGTCTCAAACGAAAGGCGAAATAGGCGTGTCCAGATCTGAGGAAACTCAGGCGCACAAGTCTTTAGAACAATTGCCGGTATTATGTCGAGGCCACTAGCCTTGTTCACGTCTAGATTTTGCAGTACCCTACGGACGTCCTTTTGATAAATGCGAATGTTCGACGTACTCGACTCGCATCCATCAGGAGAAGAGAGAGGCTTCGCGTCACCAGGGTGCAGACGTGAAGACTCCGCAAACAAGTTCGCTTTCTCCTCAGCAGAGTGGGCCAGCAACCCGTCGGGTCTCAGCAGTGGTGGTAGTATTTATTTATTGTCTAGCCGTTATATTGTTCCACCGTTTTGGGCAAAAGCTTCCCTCAAGTTCTTCCAGAAGCACGTTCACTACGCCGCCGCCGCGCCGTCTTTAACTAGTCCATGTCATATCCTCGCAATCATGATGATGTTTGGGAAAACTAGGCCAGAGATCGTCCAAGACAGAGAAAGGGGATACCTTTGCCCAGCAGTGGGACACAATAATTGCTTTACTCGACCAAAACCAATATCCACTAACTAGCTGATGCCCGTGGCTTTGCCCGCTTGACAAATTTTATACTAAAACCTTCCTCGAGAACCACTCTATCCATTGGTGAAAACATGAAATCGGTGCAGAAGCTTTTGAGTTTATTGCAAACAGACACACAGACGCAGCGAAGGACTTTGTTTTACGCAGTGATAAGTGATATCGCCTTATACCTTGTTGAGGTTGGCATCGACGGGTATTGTGATAAGTTAAGCTACTTAATAATTTGTAATAAGTAAGCTACTTGTTACAAATTTTATCGTCTACTCAGTAAAACAATATAATTGACCCCTATAAGATAATCTTTTTCTCTTCTCACAATACGTACCTTCGAACATGATTCAGAAAAAACGGGATGAATCGAAAGCGGAATAGAAAGAAAACTAACAGCTGGTAACTGTGTAACTATGTCTGCGATTCTTATCCCACCCTTCTGTTACAGGTCTGCTGAAAGTAATTTCTTAAATAAGCAGTACCTTTGTGCTTTTTTGTCTGTACGAAATTATCTTTTTAAGTTTATTGTGGGCACATAAATAAATAAAATAATATTATTAAAGTTTCACAGTCCAAGTTTTTTTTTTATTCACCCCCATTATTTCTATTAACCACGTTTTATGGTTTTTACTTCTTCTCATAACTTTTTTGTCTTCTGTTTTAAAATTACGGACAATATTACCAATTGACTGATTTGTAGAGCATTATTCTTGTTAGGCATTAAATAGGTAACTTTTTGTTACAAATTAATGGAAATATTATCATCACTTGTTTTAGTACTCGAATTTGGAAGGACATTTTCTTCTTGTTCACCTCGAATTATTTATTCAATAGCTGGTGCCTGCTCCTTTATCAGTTTGTCCCATTTGGAGTAAAAGCAGTATGAAATATTGTGGAGTCATTTTATTTTAACGTTTTGGACAGTATTTCTAAAGCTTTGTGGTCATTCAGACCAATACCTATTGTGTGTATGTACTTATGTTTATTAAATGTGTTATTTTTAAAGCTAAAGGAGACCTGTTATTTTATAGGAAACGAAATAAAATTTATGTTTGCATTAAGTCGTATATTCGTTGCTTCATTTCATATTTACAATTCTTAATAACTAAATGTAACTTTTTTTATACATTTTCCATCTTATTCTATACTGTCCTTGCATTGCTGTTTAAAAACTTATAACTATCATTTTTAACAGGAAGAATTTAATTTCAAAATAGAAAAATAAAAGAGTTTTATACAAAGATTTGAGATCACATCGTAAAGAGAAAGAGAGACAGTATTATATCTATATAAACAAAATAATAACAATATCATTAAAAATATTCATCACAAGTATCGGTTCACAGCAAAATATTCGTTATTTATACATCACATAGGTACCAGTGAATGATGGCGGAGGGTGGTTCGATAAAGAAAATGCGAAAAACAAAATGTAAAATAATAAATACGATGTTCAATAACAAAGATTAACGAAAATTGTCTTAACGACTGTGCAAATCAAAACATTTTATCTCTACAATTTAGTAGTCACGAAATAAAAAAATTAAAACAGTTACATTAATTTTTATAAAAAATCAACGCAATTATTTGATTTTTTTTCTGTGACAAAATTTTCGTTTACACTTTTAACAATTTGCTTTCTTAATTTCTGTTTCTCATTTGCACAGTCATCACCTCCATGCATCACCACAGCAGTTTCCATCTTAGTAGCGGTATCCAGTCTGGGAGTTGAAGTTTCCAGATCCAGATCCCCTGCCTCCAGCGTTGGGGGCGAGGTACTGACGAGAAGCGGCACCTCCAAAGCCACCAGCGCCTGCACCACCACGGCCAGCGCCGGCTACACCGAAACCTGATCCAGCGCCTCCGAAGCCTGATCCGGCGCCACCGGCACCAGCTCCGCCGAATCCACCGGCACCAGAGTAACCACCGGCGGGTCCAGATCCGTAGCCGCTGCCTCCGGCACCAGCACCCTCACCGCGGTAGGTACCTGGAAATGAGGAAAAATCTGGTTGAGTCACTGTCGTTTAGGAAATCAAATTCACAGTCATAAGTTAGGGTCGTAGAAATGTTTCTAAGACTGGCAATGAAACTACATAATATGTTAGCTGCAAGATTATTGAGAGTCTTCTTCACTATCATTCGTATATAAGTAATGTTGCTTTTAGTGAGAGGACTTTGAAAGATGTCGTCAACATCAACCATACAACAAAATCCTGTTATAATATCAAAGGTGTTTCTCATAACAGTGAATGCTCTCAATATAACAGCATCAAACAACGTAATTTATGTGCAACCTGTCGTTCTCAGGGCATTACACGCGACGGGTTCACAAGCCTAATGTCTAACAGATTGGCTGCCAACATTCCGCTATCCAACGTGTTCATTAGAAATAGAGCGTTGGATGTTGGCTTTGGCTGGGAGAGGCCGAATGTTGGCCATGTATAGGGCATGCGGGTTAATGATATTCAAATCTTATTCGTCTGACTTATTGCTTCCTAAACTGTGTGAATTAACAAAGGTGCAGTCTTAGTTCTAACTATCTTCAGGATTCCTTTTTTTTAATGTTGGAAGAGAATAAAAAAGATACTTCCCATTCATTTGGAATACCAACATAATTTGCTGTTCTTCTCGTTTTACAGAAACATAGAATAAGTACAATTATTTTAGACTCAGCAGAGTGGATATTACAAAAATCGTCTTGTAAGCTATCTCGTAAACTATGTATAAATGATGATTAAAATGATGTGTATTTCAAATGACCTTTTGTATTATAGTAACAAGTGGGCCATATAATTTGAGTTAATTTTCAATTACGAAATAATTCTGTAGTTTCGATCACGCACAGAATATTGTATTGTTTACTTTGGAGGCCGTAAAGTAAGCGTTGTGTGCAAATATTGTAATTATGTGGACGTTTATTTTAAATTGTTGTTGTTTAGTGTGTTTCTCATTGCTTTGAGGCTTTTGTTGCCATTACTTAAATCTGCCTCTTTAATTTTTCTTTTATTTTCTGCATTGAAATTTCAATACAAGTATTCCTATTTCGTTTCTTTGAAATTTAATGCTTCGAGAATTGAAGATGATAAACAAACTTTTCTTTGTACGGAATTAAGAGCATCTATCAATGAACGGGAGCAGCCAGATTTATTCCTAGTATAGACTTTACTTAATTTTTCAGCCTTACTATAAAGCTCAGTAACTCACTCGCCTACTTCTTGGCTGCGATCGACTCATCGAAAGCTCCAAGGCTAGCAATGAACGCTCTCGTTAACGTTCGCTCGAATTATTTAAATTGTATCGAGCTATTTAGAATGCGAAGATGACCGCACTACATGGGTATGCTGGTTCTAGGTTAAACGCAGGTTTAGTTAATGACTGATTGGATACACCTGAGACTTTTAAGACACCTGTATCTGTAGACGATATGGAATGCCAGACATGTTAGAGTTATAAATTGTATGACAAGCTTGTTTTGATTTTAAGTTTTAGAGTAGGTAACACATGAAACTCAATTGTATTTTTCTTTTTGTAACTTCAATCTTTCACTCCTTAATAAAATTTATTTGCGATTTCTAAAGTTGTACCGACATGTTCATGAAGTAAAAAAAAATCTATGCCTTCGAAATTTCAAATATTCAAACACACGCCCATAGCTTGCCAACTCAAAATCTCCAATTAAAATCACATTACCATGACGCAATTACAACCTGGCCATCTCAGAAATTGCATTAACTTCATTATCAGTAACTATCTCTCCTCTAACTAGCTCATCATTGACCTGTTATGTAAGTAATTCAGCTTTAGTAAGACCGCTAATCTGTCTGTCAGTTTGACAAGTTACGAAAAGATTTTCAAACGTTTTTTGTGCGCATACTCTTTGCGTAAATATAATGATGCATCTTACATTAGATGCTGGTAATAGTTATTATGGACGTGTTCGATTTTGATGAGACAAATGACATAAATCTGATAATACAGAGTAATGATTATTAGATATTCTTCATTTTTAGAGAGGCAAATCTCACTTAAAGGCTGAGAATGATTTCATTTTTCATCGTTTTCCAGATTTTGACCTAGATAATAAATGATGGTGTGTTTTGCTCTGAATTTGAAGCTAACCGAGAACTATAGTTAATGAGACAAAAGTATGAGAAGTTAGAACCCATCGCAATATTAATGATAAAGAAACACCAGTCAGCACAATAATTAACATTCTTATCCAAGCAACAAAATTAAATCATTATAAAGCTCCAGATAACAATCAAACACATTACAAAATCTTCACGCTCTTTAACCGCTGTAAGATCTAAGATCTAATTTCATTCTAGTTTCCCAACACGTTGTAAATTTTAAGGTAATTAATATAGTGCGAAATATCTTTGCATCTAATGTTCCCACATTTTGTAACTATGAGAATGGCGAACAAAGCGCCATAACTGCTAACATACATGTAAAGTTCTAAGAAAATATTCTTTATTCCGTTTTGATATGTGTTGATAATATTAATATTCGTGACTTTAGACCTCTTTTGTATAGAGTGGGAGAAAAAGTGCATGATGCGGTTTGTTTTTCAAATGTGTATTTTAATTCTATGATATTGTGTTTGATACTTATGAGGAACTGCTGTGGACTTTATATAATGTGCCTAGCGTTGTATTATAAAACGATTATGTAGGGAGATTTAGATCAGATGAAAATTGAAACATGATTTGAGAAGAGTCGATTTCTAAAACCCCTTTGCAAAAACGAAGTGAATTATTTCAAAAATCAAGCCCTTTAGGTAAGCTCTAGTTGGCAAAGAGGAATCGATATTTCAGTCGATATTATTTAACAGGTTGCGAATATTCTAAATATTACTTTCATTCCCTTTCCAACTTAAAGATCCCACCAACACTTTCGCTAAACTTAGCTAAAGTTACAAAATGTAAAGCTCAGTGCACATCGGTGTTGCAACGCGTCATTATCTAGATGAAACCTTTATTACTGTAGCAGGAGTCATTAATATTCGCGATTACTGCTCATCTCTCGTAAATGCACTCATTATGGTACGTTTGCTTTTTTGAGTAATTTGGTAAGGCGTGTGTTTTGTTGCTGTGTTTCTGGTAACTAGGTGATTTGGCTAATCAATTTGATGTCTGCATCGACAGGTTGATCTAGTAAATTGTTCTGTCATTGCAGATAGTTATTGTTTGAATTTATTATTTTTAAATTGTAGCAACTTTCATAGTACTAGTATTATCACTAATTTTCTTAATAGTGACCAAATATTTGCGGTATAGTTTTGTGTTATCAAAATTTTCAAACCAAAACTTTTCAACTAACAAAACATAGCCTTGTCTAAGGATGCAAGTCCCCTCAAATTCAATAACAAAAAATCACGGATACTAGATGTCATTCTGCAGACTGCACATGTCTGACCTTTCGTTTATCGTTAGTCTGGATCATGAGCTCCACGCCTTACGGTGAGTGGTGCGGTCACGTCGTGACCCAATGCAAGAAGGCGAAGCATTCGTATCGTTCTATATTGTTGAGAAATTGGTCATTCCAAGAAGTCTGTGTCATCATCTGCCTAGCCTTTTCCCAACTGTATTGGGGTCAACTTCCAGTCAAACTGGATTTAGCTGAATATATTTTACGTAGAGCGGCTACCTATCTGACCTCCACAACCCGTTAACTGGGTAACACGGTACTTCTTGGCAAGACTGAAGTCAGATTTACTGGCTTCTGACTATCCGTAACGACTGCCAAAGATCTACAAATGGCAGCCGGGACCAACGGCTTAACGTGCTTTCCGAGGCACGGAGGAAACTCGGTATTTTAAGATGGTCAACCATCTACAGACCAACCCTGGCAAGCGTTGCTTAACCTGGTAGATCAACCTGTGTGGCTGTTAATGTTTAGCCACGAGCTCCTCCCAAGAAGTCTGTGTGAATCGCGATAGTTGGTACCAACTCTTGGAGTTTAGTTTATTGAATTCAAATATTTTATTTTGCTTTCCGATTATAGTCAAGAATTGTATCGCATTGTCATTTTTTTTTGTTTTTTATTTTTGGTTTACTTTATATCTTTTTCTGAATGCATTGAATGAATTCTGACGTGAATTCAGTTCACACGTTCTTGCCTTGGATCTTTAACTTACGCTTTCACACACACACCACAGGATGGTGCTAATCTAGTGCCTTGTTTTGACATTATTAAGAATCGGTTATTTTCCGAAGAAATCGACTGTGAACCGGGTTAATTGAAGCAAGAATAACCTTTAAAGTACTATAGTTCATGTAAGCCAAGACATAAATATTACCGTCCTGAGCTATTGAGGAATTGGTCATTTGGCGAACTAGCTTGGTGTGAATTACAATGATTTGACGATAATGTGATGTTTCGAATGCCTTAGCTTATGCGTTATTTGTTTTTGATGATGCAAGTTTCTTACCAAGTTTGTATTATGATATAAGTATTTGCATTTGTGTTATAATTGTAAAATATTTTTATATGTACAAAATCTATTTCAGAAACATGAAAATAGTTCCAGATAACATTTAAAGAAGTACTTTTTAAATCATGAAGGGCCTAACTTAACCAAACAACACCGAGAAGCGGTGAACCATTTACAAACACATGAATCTATTCATTAAAGCAATCATCTCTTCAAGATAAAACAGAATGATTATAACATCGCGAACGCTATCAGATTCATCTGTGCGTTTATTAATCAATCTCCAAACTCGTCGCATTGGTAACAACATAGATAAATCTGAAATTATTATCTTGACTTTTGGTTTAGAATTTGGTATTAGTTTTGAATTCAACTGTATTAACGATCTTTTAATTCTTGAGCTTCTGGAGATGTTGAAAGGTTTCGTTAAAAGAGGAATTTGAAAAAAGGGATTTGCAGTTTTGTATCTTTAAAATAGACACAAAAGATAGAATGAAACATGATTTTTTTGTGCACCGAAAATGGTTCCTTGAAGCAGTCTTAAGAAAAGGCGATATTTAACAGTAAGATGACTGTAAAAGATTAATTGTTGAATTGAATACAATAACTGGTATTTCTAGAGTATGATTCACAATGATGAAAACAAAAATTTATAGAGAAGGACTATTTTAAATAAAAAATAGATTTAAGAAAGAGTCAGCTTGAAGGATTGCCACACTAAATGTGACATATTTCTCACAGAATAATTAAAGAGAATAACATGACTTAGTTACCTACACGATATATTGTATTATCTCTATGAATCTGTCATTAATCTCATCTAGGCTTCAATTACGATCAAGTAATTTCCGTCTTTAAATATTACACACCGAAATTTTATTAATGATTACTCAAGATAGATGATGATGCTTGGGTGACCAGATTAAGTACGAACGTTGGGAACATGATCAATTTGCTTTGAAACGTCTGCTCGATCGCTTGTTAAACATCGATAAAGTTTGATAGAACACACAATAGTGACAGAGCTGTCAATAACAAATGAAGTACAAGAAAAAGTGATGCAATGAATTGTTCTAGATTGTCGTCTGAAGCCCTTACTATCACTGAAAGTCACTTTGAAACAATAGAACGTTTCGTTATAAAGATTGAGTCTAGCTGTAGTAGGTAACACACGCCTACGGATACCAATTACTTGAGAATTCACACGCCTTGATAAAACATCTTATTTGTAACTCCATATTTCTCGAAAACTTGTGGAAATAACAAATGATTTACTACCGAATTATAAATGAAAATCCTATTAATATTTATTGAACTGACCATTTAAATAAAGTATGCAATGTGGGATAGCCAAGAATCTTCATTTCGCAAGGCTAAAAAGATCTGCCTTCGAATATGGCTGCACACTTTATGACTGCGTTCTGACCCATAATTTACATTTTAAAGCCTATTTATGGTCAATCAAAGGTAAATAGTTTGATTTAATTAGTGCATCTGCTTTTAATTTGTAGGATCTTGACTCCGCAGGGTCGACAAGGCTCTTGCTTTACGTAATGGTAATTGAGAGGATTTCAAAAGAAATATAGCGTGGTTTTAAGTTAATGGTTTTCTTTTTGGGGTTTGTATTTTCTAACTTATAAAAGATCGTTCAAACTTTTTGCTGTTATTTGAAGCCTTGCCTATTTTAAGCTTGGCTTTTTGTTGGCTAAAGAAAGCCATTACAATAATTAAGAGTGAGCAAAAATTTGAATTAATTCGCGGCCATGTCTCAAAATTTTTAGAACCATTTATTTCCCTCCTAATCTGTTCATCTGCAATGCTCAACCAGAATAGCTGTGAAATCAATTAAAATCCGACCTATGCAGTGCCTTACTTCGCTTCAAGCTAGATCACGATGCATGATGCAACGATCCCACGTCATTTTGTAACTCATCAGTACTAAGGTACTCAGGGAGCAAATTACACGGTGCACAGAATATTCTCACCTCTATACACGCACACATACACAACAGTCGTTAACACAAAATTTTGCGGGGATGCAAGTGACGGTTGCACGTGGTGTCTTCGCAACTTTTTGTACTGTATCTATGTGTGCAGGGCGTAGTATGAAATGAGTCAAGTGCTTGCTCAGTGAGTTATCTCTGATTCAAGTTACTGAGGTAATGTTGGAACTAGACAAGATTAAGTACATGTCTAGTGTTGCTCAGTGTTTTGTTAGTAAATTGTAATTTATTTGTAAATGGAAGGCTTTCTAATGGCAGGGCTTGAATTATTACGATTGGTTCTGGACGTTTTTTGGTCTTATATTCATGAAGATGTTTTGACGTATTGACTTTTGCCGTATAAATAGTAGAAGTTTATGATTCAAAGCGTTTATGAGACAAATTTATGCTTTTAAGATAAGTTCACTCTATATCGTTAACTACAAAATATGAACAGTTTGTGCTTTAGTACAGTTTACATTTAAGTTTTGGGTCATTCTAAATTTAATAGCTATATTCTTTGAAACATTACTGTTTCTATATTTATGCTATTTAAACGATGTCCATTTAGTTATAAAATTATCTACAAGGTTAATCGTTTTCCCTCACTTTTAGAACTTGCGGTCACTTTAAAGATTAGCTCTACATTTTTTCAAAGCATCATTATAAAATATTGTACAGTCATTTTTAATCCTAATGATTGCAATTTAGCGTAATCCTTCATAACTTTTTTGACCACGGTTCAAATGTTTTGTACCACTGAAGTTAATAAACGCGATTAGGATAAGTTTTTGCGGTTAGCATATTTTTTCTGGGGAATAACAATATTTGTTTACAGTCAAAGTGAACAAATTAACGTAAAAAATGGACTTTAGATTTTTAAATTAAATTATTTATTATTGGAAAGACTAATATGACTTTGAAAAAGTTTAAAGCTAATATACCGAAACCGCACGTTATTGATTTATTAAAAGATCTTTAAGCCTTTCTATTAACGTTATACTTTATATGCGTTACAATACTGAAATAGTTACGGTTTTATCTTTTTTTAGTTTGAAGAGTTGTTTGTTATATTCACTTGACAAAGAAATAGTAAAAATGTATCACTCACCATCATCAACGATGCCAGCAGCCTCATCACGGGCGTTCTGTTCCAGAGACTTCAAGATCTCTTCGGGGATCGGAGGGGGAGTGGGCAGATGAGCGCCCCTGGGCACGAAACCATTCTCGTCAGCGGTGTAACTGATGCTGTAGTCCTGACCATCATCTCCCTTGTATGCGAAGCTTCCCTGGGACTGGACTCCGTTGGTGGCAACACCTTGAGCGTCAGCACGGATGCCGTTTGAGGTTTCGAAGTCGTAAGCGAATCCATCAGCGGTAACTTCGCTGTTCAGTTTTAGGATTTGAGCGTTGGCGTCAGCAGAGGAACCGCCACGAGCACTGTATGCTCCACCGGCGGGGGCGTTGTATGCGTTTCCTGAGTACGCGGCACCACCACCGAAACCAGATCCGGCGCCACCTGCGCCAGCGCCGCCATAACCTCCAGCTCCGCGGCCTCCAGCACCACCGCCAAATCCTCCGGCACCACCAGCGCCGAAACCACCAGCTCCACCGAAGCCTGGGGCACCGGCAGCGCCGAAGCCAGGGCCGAAACCACCAGCACCAGAGTTACCTCTGGGGGGGAGGTATTTGTTGTCAAGGCGGTCTGCTAAGCAGACACCGAGGATAGCGGCTACCACGAACTGGAAAGAGGACAGAACACTTGATTAATCAATGGACTCTTCAAACTACATGAGAAGGCGAAGTAGAAAAACTTTTCAACAAGTTTCCTTGTTTAGCAAATGTCAAGATTCACCGCCTCAAACAAGTGACTTAGAAAAAAGTTTATTTCAACCCTGCCCCGATTCTGCTTAACCCAGTTTTTTTTTCCTCAAATGGCCACAACCTCATTGAAATTCAAATCAATGATGAGCATGTTTTAATTATAGACATTTTGTCTAATTGCCCTCATAAGTTTATGTGTATGTTCGTAATTATACGTCGAAATGTCGATTTCACGTTGCGAATGATAGATGCATTCTAACGTGGATTTCAAGTACCGTTAATTCCTTTTCTACGTGATTTTATGTTTGCAACTGTATGCAATGGGTTTTGGTAACTTTTTTAAATCACTATTTTGCAAAGGGTTACATGATGGAGCCACTTGCTACATTAATGAGCAAAAACGTGATAATATTTAGGTATAAGCAGTTTACTCAGTGACTGTAATTAACCACGCTGTATCGCTGAAAGAGCTTTCGTAGTGGTTATGGATATATGACTCTAATTTAACGGCTTTATGCTTAATTGATGTTACAGCATAATAATATACAATTGACTTTACAAATTAGGAATTAAGCGGTTATAAATGTAAAATAATATTGAAGCAAACTTCATGAAGATAACTTTTTTTGTAAAAAATCACAAGTTTAAATGGATAAGCTTAAGGATTTTCAGGGCAATTAGACCATTTATCAAGCTGGACTGTCAGGACTGATAAATCAGCTATCAAGACTGACAAATCAGACTGACATGCCACTGCTCTTGTCCGTCAATCGCAAGGGACGCTTGCACCGGCTTAACTCCAAACTGCACATGATTCCAGATAGACAAAACCGACTTACCAATTTCATTATTTTATATTAAAATATAATTTCTAAGGAAGACGACTTGTGTCTTGAGCGATGGAGCGCTGACTGTGATGTGCCCTGGCGTTCCGACCAATATATACCTCTCGAGACGAGTGAGAATCATTCTGAAAATGATATCAGGGCCGCTGTAGCGTCGTAAGAAGGTTGGTCTTCCTTTATTGAGAGAATGTGATCGAGAGCTGATATACATTTTTTTTTGTGTCGACATCCGTGTTTGGTACAGGGTTGGTTTTGAGATGTTGCTTAGTACTAACAGGTGTATTCAAAGGTTATAGGTAAAGGCGATAACTGCTGTTTTCTAGCTCTGCTATAGTAACTTTTTTTTTGTTTTATATTAACAAAAAATCAAGCTGTCTCTTTCCATTCCTGGTTGCCTGGAAGAGCTCGCAAAATGCGATAAGGCCGCCATTTTTATATGTTTTTAGTTTAAGGTTTTCTTTATACTTTTTATATTTTGGTGTACAGTAAAGCATATTATACATAAATAAATAAAAAAGTTGCGAACTATTAAGACAATTCCATACGTTTTTTTATACATATTAATAACAGTCACATATTTTTTGACATTGTAGAAAATTTAAAATGAGTGTACTTTTCATTAAACCTTGACCTCTGTGTTTCCATCGATGCGCACTCGAATGTACTTTGACAAATGAAACCATTTTATTTAGTGCATATATGTTTGAGGCCTTATTGTATGTGGAAAATGTTGTTACTTAAACATTTTATACGTGAATCCTGTTGTTTTTCTTGCATTGTGTTGTTGATGCCTTTATACGATTATGTTTTCTTATGTTACTGGAATCGTATTGGTGATTTTTAAACTTAAACTGCTTTCAGACTACGCTAAACTATAATAGCATATAGTAGAGAGCTCATAGCAAGGCAATATCGCACACCATACATTGTTATGGAACCGTTCAGACTGTACTACTATACTATATATTATTGACAATGTATGGAGCGCGATAATATTACAGCGTAGTCTGAAACCAGCTTTAGTAAATTTCACCAATTTAACCCATCTCACTCTTCATTGGAATAGTAGGAAGGTTCATTAAGTTCAATTCTCAGTAACATATTTTAGATTTTTGTTATTAGAAATTTCTCAGTGTATTATTAGCAGGTAGCCGATGCGAGACGCACAGGACACTATTGGCGGAGGACTTTGTCGAGCAGATTACGCCTTTCGGCTGATTTTATGTTGATGACAGGAATGGGTCTTACCCCCTGGTAGATAGGACTTAACAATAACATTTCAGCAATGGATTTAATATGACAACATCTTTGTCTTTGGATAAAGCAGGTGTAATGTAGTAGTTTTTCTCAAAGATGTCTTTTTACTTTTCTAGAAATATAAATCCACTAGATTCTCGTCTAAAATCAAATACATAATACACAACTATATATATCTCAGCCTAACCCTTTTAATAAAGCAGGTGTAATGTAGTAGTTTTTCTCAAAGATGTTTTTTTACTTTTCTATATAAATCCACTAGATTCTCGTCTAGTAAGCTAATCAAATACATTAGTCACAACTTCAAACCTTCTGCAATAAAATAAAGCCCGGATTGTAATTTAAATGGTAGCAAAGCGTTTAACTATATAAGTGTGACATTTATACACCTAATAAACATAAAGATGTTTATTTATTCATAGAATAGTTTGAAATCCAGTTGGTTATTCTATGTAGTTGAAAGTTTGCTGGGTTGCTGAGATGCAATCAGATGATACGGTTGGCGCAAGCTGTTGGTAGTAAGTTTGAATTCCCGGGGGCCGTAATGATCTTTGTTCCACTCTAAAAGAACCGGCCAAGTACGAGTCGAACTTGCGCTTGAAGGGTTCTGTATCATGGTATTTTTATTATCTACTTACGGTTCATGAGATATAGACCGCTGACAAACAGACGGATGGATGGACGGACGGTAGGACTGGAGACAGCAGAGGCTTAGTAACAGGGTTCCCTTTGGGTACGGAATCCTAAAAAGAAATAGTCCCATCGGTATAGCTCCGTCGGATGAGTATTGAAATTCAAGATGAATTTCACGTATTTCTTTTTAGGGTTCCGTACCCAAAGGGTAAAAACGGGACCCTATTACTAAGACTTCGCTGTCTGTCTGTCTGTCTGTCACTAGGCAGTCTAAAGAATCGCGATAGCTAGACAGTTGAAATTTTCACAGATGGTGTATTTGTGTTGCGGCTATAAAACAGAATAAAATAAAGGAGGCTCCCATACAACAAACTTGATTTTTTTGCCGTTTTTATAGATAATGGTACGAAACTCTTCGTGCGCGAGTCCGACTCGCTCTTGGCCGCTATTTTATGTTAATTTGGGTAAAAAAATATTTACTATATAGTAGTAAATGTGGGTGGTCTCCTACATTTACTTGTTTTGTAAATATTTTAGAAAGAAGTCTTTCATACAACTTAGACAACCTATACAGGGGTCATTTTTAAAGTGTGCCTTCAGAGCCAAATCCGAAACTATGAGTAATATCTACAAACACTGAAAGGAGTCTCGAGCCCAATTTTGATGAAAAGTAAAACCGCAACAATGAAGTTTTGAAACATCGTTGTTCCTACCCAGCAGTGCTATTCTGTAACAACATTTTCGTGTCTCGACAGCGGAATCCGAGGTGAGTTTCAAATTCGTATAAATATAAGACCTTATGATGTGTGAAATAAAGTTCACTTTGTAAGATTAGACACTCAGGTGAAGTCGATATCGAAATGGTTATTTACAGAATAGACTAGCAGGAATCGAGCCCGAGTCTGCTATTTTTATAAATTTGTCATTCCCACACGATCCCATTGTCATGCCATTGTCATTTTGCTAAAAGTTCGTAATCTGGTAAATATTCATAATGGTCGATCATTGGTCGGTCAATGGCACGTCAATGGTCTCGTAATACAATTGCGGTTGCGGTAGAATGACATTGCCGTATTGCCATTATTATAAAACCGTTGTGGTAGAAATGATTTTCGAAAATCTACTACAAAATTTGAACATTTATTCAAGCCAGATTTTATTCATATTTATATTTCATATTATTTATTAGTGTTATAAGCAATCTTGAAGTAGTGAGAAGTTCGTAAATACCAAAAAACATAAAATATACGTGAAATATTATTTTGTTTAGCTGTCAAAGTCAAACGTGACATTATTGCTTACCGACGTTTAACTATTATGTTTCTTTTCATTCATTTGTCATTATGTTCGAGATTACCATTCTATGCCATTTCTTTCAATGGAGTGTCAGTGGTTGACCATTGGAAAGTAATAATGACGCCATTATATTAGTAGATTACCAAACTTGTCAAAATCAACCATTTTGAAATTAATGATAGACCATTCTGACACTATTGTAATAGCAGACTCGGGCCCCTGGTTGATTTTGAAAAAAAACTCGCTCTGTATTATTACATCATCCGAAAATGTAGCTAATAAGGATCAAATTCTGGGAAGTATTAACACATGGCAAACTAAAGGAAAGTATATGTTTGCTTACACTTACCTAACACTACTTTAATATTTTTTATTTACTGGTCATGATAACGTAAGTATTTTAAGTTATTTTATAGATAGATAAGTTTTTTTTTCTAGGTTAATCATATTTTAATAGGCTTTAAACATGAACTATGAAGATCAAAATACAGTAACTATATTATGTACAAACGCGTATAAAACAAAATAAACCATTGGGCATCAAAAAAATTATCCAGATCGCTGTCAATGGCAAATTGCCCAGAACACTGGCAGCCACGATGAATGGCAATGCTGATTCTTTGGCTGAAGAAAAGCCCAGCCCTCTGGACACGTAAACCGTCGACAAGTTGATTGAAATAAACAATGAATCAATCCATCTCCAAATGTAGATGGATTGTATATCTTAGATTTTTATAAGTGTATCGGACAAGAAGACTATCCTAAGTACTTATATGTACATAATATGTTTATATATTTACTTACGCTAAGCAATATGACGCAGATACTTAGTAAAATATTATTACTATTTAGAAGCTACGGCTGATCACGTTTTGTTTCGCTCAGGCTAAATAGAGTTCGAAGTCATATTTTAGCAAGATGGCGTAACTTTGCTTATGGCAATAGTTTAAGAGT
The DNA here is from genome assembly GCA_963859965.1 of Ceramica pisi. NCBI lineage: Eukaryota > Metazoa > Arthropoda > Insecta > Lepidoptera > Noctuidae > Ceramica > Ceramica pisi. The sequence continues at coordinate 19,520,972 of OY982543.1, forward strand.
TTATTAGGTTAGAGTACATTTAGAAGACTACTACATTTAAATGGTAATACTTATGCAAAGTTAATTAAGGCTAATAGCGTGAGAGTGGTGCCCCCATCCAATGACCAGTTGTTGGAATGTTCCAAGTGCCCTTAAACCTGCACCATTGAGGTCCAGAGTTCCAATCCAATTATTAGATTTGGCACTCAGGATGTCAATGATATTTCATTTTTGTGCGCTTTTTTTCCTCCACGAGCCGGGAAGAATTGATGACACGGACCTTAGCCAAGTTCATCAATATTGGGGTAAGAGTAGATACCTTAGTTCGTATGATAGAAGGGAGAGTATTGGTGTGCCGGTCTATTCTGTCGACATCTCACCGTGTTCACTTAGGTGGAGTGAACGACAAGTGAGCTGTCATTCCATCTTGTTTGTATGGTTTGACAACTCACTTCGTTATCACTTCACCCACGCCTTCACTTCGACAGTTCGACGTTAGTTAACAGAATCGCACAGCTGTTTTTTTTTATACGAAACGTGGAAACTCTTGGCCCAAATCACACCTGATGGAAAGTGAGTGTTGCGGGTTATCGGGTTTGCATTGCAAGAACTTTCTTACTGGCCTGCACGTGTTTAATATCAATGCTTTTTGCAGTAGCTGGAAAGTGTTTGAAAGAAGGTTTAAAGAATTAAGGGATTGATGAAGTTGTTTGGGTATTACTCCAGTTATAAATAACACTATAGGGACTATTATAACCTTAGAATAGTTCATATCAGGATTGCTACCATGTATATTTTTATACGAAAGACTACGAAAGAGGGTAGACCGATATGTCTCCCAATAACATCCCACCCGCAAGATCTTCAGTTACTCCGTGATCATGGCGCTTGCAACAGTGCCGAAATATCGGAAACTCGCAAATAAAAAGGTACATGGTAGCAATCTCGATATGAACTATTCTAATGTTAGTGACCATGAAAGTTTAAAACAATATATTGTAACCTTTTTTAGAAGCCAAAGTCGAATTATTTCGTCTTTTAGTTCAATGTATTTAGATCGTTTTTTTTGCGTTATTATTATTATGCTGCTGTGAACGTAGCCAACCTACTGGGCACAAAATATTTCAGGGTAAACATTGACTCAAAAAACAGAAGAAAGCCAATAGCTCTCTTCCTCCTTCACTGTTCCCAGTCTTCTGTTATTTTGGAACTAATTCTTTGAGAATCAGCCCAGCTTATCCCACCATCTTTTTCTGTTTCTGTGAGGCCTTCTTCTTATCGTGTGGGTTACTCTCGTACTACGTCTTACTCTGACACAGTAGGGTGTGTGGGTCCAACGACCCCACACACCCTACTGTGTCAGAGTTTCTAAACCGCCTCAAGGGTGTTTGACATGGTCATTTGGCGGTCGGGACTATCGGCTTATACGTGCCTTCCGAAGCATTAATCATTTCTTTATCCGACAATCAGGTAACTCAATCCTGCAATCTGCTAGCCAAAATGGAAACAACTTTACAAAGTATGATTCTCGTTGTGGTTCTGTTGCTGTCCCCCGCGTCTTCGCTCCCGTAAACTTTTTTATTTTTTTCTTTCATAAGAATTTTTTACTCATGATCACAAACACTACAAAAAAAGAATTAGCAAAATCGGTCCAGCCGTTCACGCGTGATGCTTGGACCAAGGGAAAAAGGGATTCATTTTTATATATAAGAAGAGGATATACATATATTATGTATATAGATCTATTGAGTGACAACTGAATCTACAATTACAACTTATCGGTTGGCGAATTATAAATAATAACATCATTCAATGATCGCAGAGCAAAAAATCAAGAGTTTGAGCAAAATTGACAATATGGAGGGCTGCGTTTGTTACGCTTTCACATCTTATTGTACGTACCGTTTTAGGGGTCCGTACCCAAAGGTCACAGAAACCTGTTACTAAACCTCCGCTGTCAACCCGTCCGTCTGTCCGTCCATCTGTCTGCCAGCGGGCTGTATCTCAAGAACCGTAATTGAAATAGACAGTTGAAATTTTCATAGATTGTTTGGATTTTTATTGCCGCTATAACAACAAATAATAAAAAATAACGTTTATGGTACGTATTCCTGCGTGTGTGAGTACGACTCGCACTTGTCCAGTTTTTTTTATGAGTCAAAAATCAAGTACAGAATTCGGGGCATTTTCCATAATTTTATATTAGTGCGAGCGAAGCCGCGTGCCAATTTTATTCTATTTAAAAATAAAGAACTATAACCCCTCCATCAAAATTAGAGCGTAATGTTCTGTAACTCGTACTTATGTGAACCCTTGAACAAAAGATGAAGAATAAGGTCACTGCATACCACGCCTTGTTATGAATCCTTCAAGTCTATAAAGCGATGCTTACGCCGATAACGCATGGCTTTTCTGAACTTATAGCCTTGACAACTAAACAATGCTAAGTATAACTTCAAATGAAAAGCCGCATGGTGCATTACCTTAGTAAGGAGATGATTCACAATGAACCCGGCTCTTTCGCTAAAGATCTTTATTTCAGACTAGCTGTGCCCCACAGCTTCGCTCCCGTCAACCTATCCATCTTTTTTTTGCATTTAAACCTTCCCTGTATTTAGGCGAACTAAACAAAAAAGAATTATCGAAATCGGCACAGCCGTTCTCGAGTTTTAGCGAGACTAACGAACAGCAATTCATTTTTAGTTCGCCGGGTCAGCTAGTCTTACCAGGCGAACTTCGTTCCGCCTAACAGTCGATTCTTGATTTTTTTAAGTTACTCCTTATCACATCAGCTACCTACCAATAAAAGTCCAGTCAAAATCGCTCCAGCCTTATCAGAGATTAGCCGGAACAAATAGACAGATAGACAGACAAAAATTGTAAAAAATGTTATTTTGGTGTATGTACCGTATACATGTAGTAAAACAGACACTCCAATTTTATATATAAGTATAGATGTAAGATAGCAGAGCACGAAGAGTGATAATAGAGTTTTTGATTACCATTGCCCTGTCAGGGGAAAAACCGAAGATTCCTGGGTGTTTATCACTAAAAAACAACAAATTTTCGTGTATGCCTAGTTTTCACCTCGGACAGAATCCTCTGTCCTAGGTAAAAACCAAAGGGCTGATTGCCATTCAACATTCCACCAGTCTTTTGAGCTCGACAGCGATGCTGACGAATTTATTGACGTTACATTACAGTTAGGAGTTTTATTTTCTATTTTAAGTGTATATAGGTTAATATATTAAATATTTTCGTGATTTTATGATAAATTGATATAAATACTAATTAATAATATTATTTTACGTATCCCAAATTAACGGTCTTATTGCCTAGGCGCAATTATCATGATTAATATAATATAATATAATAATTTATTTTCTTACCACAAATTACAGAAAAAGTTATCAAATAGTCTACAGACACAATTTGATAATTAATTTGTGGAAGACTGGTGCCTAAACTAAGTTTTTTAACAAATAACATATTACACTTCTTGGACTGGAGACGTTGAGATTCGCATAATATAATTTAGATAAAATTCTTACAAATTAATTACTTCATAAAATACGAATTACAAAATAAAATTAAAAACAGTGAAACAAAAATTATTTACTAAGAAAGCATGCAAGGGAGGATGTTTGTGAATGTGAGTGGTGTTGAGGTGAGTGTGTGTCATGTGGAGTGATGTGTGGTGTGGGGGAATTGTGTGTGCGTTGCAAAGGGATCATTTAGTTAGGATATGATTTTGAAAAGATCTTCAATTTGGGTATAATTTAAAGAAATAAGCCAGTCAGTTATTTTTCTTTTAAAAGTTGTTTTGTTTAGGGTATGGATTGAGAGTAAATTATTTAGTTTATTATATAGAAATGGGCCAAGAAATGAAAAGAAATTTCGGGCAAATTTGGTTCTTACTGATTTAGGTTGATATACATTCCTTCTTCTGCTTCTTGTGTCAGAATTATGATGGGTATTTATAAAAGGAATAAGAGATCGTTGCTTCAAAGCAACATGGAGAATAAAAAGCTGCCGAATGGAGAGGACTTTGGAGGTCTTATAAACTTCTACAGTGGGATGGCGGAAAGGAAGGAATAGTGCAACTTTAAGGACAGCCCTTTGAGCCTTTCAAGTGCTAAAAGGTTAGTTTGGAACGTTCCACCCCATGAGGTGATACAATATGTCAGAAGCGATTGGCATAAGGCACAATAAACAGATAGTAGTTGCTTGAAGTTAAGGATAGATCGAAGATTTTTAACCACAAAGATAAATTTCCGTATTCTGCTAGTGAGGCAATCTATATGTGCGGCAAAGCTTAGTTTAGAATCTAAGGTCACCCCCAAGTACTTAATATTGTCAACTCTCTGCAATTCGTAACAAAAACAATCACCGTTAACAGGGAATAAGCACGTGTGAGCGATAATGGAGAACGGTTGGAGAGACGACTGAGGGCTGTTCCTTAAATTAAAAGCTATATACTTAGTTTTGCTGGAATTTAGGGTGAGTAAGTTAGTTTTCAGCCAGCCATTTACAGCGTCAAACCCGACTTGAGCATAGTTATATACCTCTTCCCATGAGTCTGCCCCAAAAAGAACCACAGTGTCATCCGCAAAGGTCGTTAATGTAGACCAGAAATAATGTAGGCCCAAGGATGCTTCCTTGAGGAACTCCGAAAACTATGGGAAGATTCTCACTAGAGTGATTACCAATTTTAACAAATTGTGTGCGGTCAGTTAGATAATCTTTGAAGAGTGCCAACTGATTTCCACGTATTCCGAGGTGTTCAAGCTTGCGTAGCAAGATTGGAACCGACACTGTATCAAAGGCCTTAGCTAAGTCTAAAGAGATAGCCAAGCACTTCTTTTTATCGTCAATGTTAGACACAATAACATTTGTCAGCTCGTGTACCGCCATGGCCGTGGATTTCTTTGCACGAAAACCGAACTGATTCTGGGACAATAGGTTATTTGATTCTAGATATTTAACTAATCTGTTGTTTAATAGCCGTTCCAGAATTTTTGATAGGGCGGGCAGAATTGCTATTGGTCTATAATTATTAATACAATGTCGGTCCCCACTCTTGTGAATGGGATGGATAGGTGCCTTTTTAAACGCTAGTGGAAAGGCACCAGATTCTATCGCCAAGTTGCAGACATGAGTAATGGACGGTACTAAAAGATTTTTATGTGTAATAAGAAGGTTTGAAGAAATATTGTCCCAGCCCATGGCACAGTCGCGCTTTAGAGAGGAAATAATAGAAGCAACCTCGTCCTCATCAGTGGGCAGGATAACCATGGAATGGGGAAAGGATTTACCTTCCACTAAGCTTGCGGTCGCCAGTCTATATCATCAAATGACGATCAGCTGCCACGAAGAGCTCATGGCTAAATAATAAAAAGCCACACGGGTGATCTTCAAGGTTGCCAAGGTTGGTCTGTGGAGTGGACCATCTTAAAATTTCGAGTTTCCTCCGTGCCTCGGAAAGCACGTTAGGCCGTTGGTCCCGGTTGTCATTTGTAGATCTTTTGCAGTCGTTACGGAATATCATAAGCCAGTAAATCGGACCCCAATCTTGCTAAGAAGTTCCCTGTTACCTGGTTAATGGGTTGTGGAGGTCTGGTAGGCAGCCGCTCTACGCAAAATACTGGTATCCAGCTGAATTCGGTTTGACTGGAAGCCGACCCCAATATAGTTGGGAAAAGGCTATGCAGATGACGATGATGAGCTGCCAAATCGAGTTCCACTTTATTTGATGAACTTGATGATGTCTGAACAGTAGATTTTTGAGCTTTCATTGGACTTGCATTGCAAAATCATCATTGTTAAAAGTCCGTTAATAATTAACTACTCCAACAATAACACACGTTTTTACTAGACTCACCTCTATAACACAAACAGACTAATAAATCAAGTCTAATATTTTGAAGAATGCTGTCTAAACTGCTTAGTGCTGCCATCAATCATACGAGTTATTAAAAAACAAATACATGAGAATTAAATAACAATGCGTTTTAGTTTCGGTTTGTTTATTAATAGGTAGTTTAGTATTTTTGTGAATCATAATGTCATAATGAATAATTGGATGCAGTAGAGTTGCAAAGTGCAAATAATCTTTAAGATAGGTTGATTTAGAAAACGACTGAATTTCTCATTTATTTACCATTTATTCATTTTATACACATATATTTTACATTTTTAAATATTTCTATCAAACTAATAAAAAAACATTTAAAAATATAAAAATAGTAGCCCACCGGCATCGGGAATAGGGTCCAAGCTACCGGTGGTCAGGGCTCCCGAGAGAGGAACCTCCTCACAATACGCGCCGTGTCCAGAAGTACTGCTTTCTGGATCAAGCCCTTGATCCAGCTGCCCAACGAGAGCCTCTTGAGGTGTTGGTCGAGGCTCTTGGCATTTATGCCATTGGCCGTTACGACTATCGGCACAATGAGTGCTGTGTTCACATCCCACATGTAGACATCCTCGCGAGCCAAGTCAAGATACTTACTTTGTTTCTCTTTCTCAGACTTCACGAGGTTCTCGTCATGAGGGACTGCTATATCAACAATCATTGCGCGATGCTCTAGTTGGTCTATCACCACTATGTCAGGCTTATTGGCAACAATAGTTCTGTCAGTGATCATAGACCGATCCCAGTACAACGTGCAATTGCCATTTTCGAGAACTGGGTCGGGCACATACCTATAGTACGGTACTTCCGATTCCACAAGATTGTATCTCAGAGCAAGTTGCTGGTGGATGATCCTGGCTACAAGGTTGTGCCTGTGCAAATAGTCTCCGTTAGCCAGACTAGAACAACCGGAAATAATGTGGCGGATGGATTCCCCGGGTCGGTGACATGCCCGACATATGTCAACCGTACCGTCCTTCACAATGTATTTCCGGTATATATATTTTATTTTATTATTTATTTTATTATTTTAGTGAAACAAAACAGCGTGTCATGATTTTTTAACCGACTTCCCAAAAAGGAGGAGGTTCTCAATTCGGTTGAATTTTCTATTGTTTTTTTTTCTTTTATCTTATGTTTGTTACCTCATAACTCCGTCAATTATGAACCGATTTGAAAAATTCTTGTTTTATCTGAAAGGATATACTTACAGATTGGTCTCATTTAAGTTTCAACAGAATCGATTACGAAGTTTGGATTTTAAATTGAAATAGCTGGAATTCGTTTACTCGGATGATAGTTTTAAGTCATCCAAGTAATCGAAATTGCGTATTTTGCTTTTCTGCGATTTTGCAGTTGTGTTAGGTGTAGGGTACCACTAAAAAGTGAAAAATAAAAAACTTTTTACAAAAAAATACAACCGCTTTTTTTAACAAAAATATTGACTGATCAATCACTCCTTTCAATAGCTCAAATCAGATTGGAACCCAAAATTAAAACCCATTTGTGCTCCTCCTAATGCCCTTTACGTTCCAGGGCCGCAGTGCCTCTTACGAACACATTCCGCAACCCTGGCATGGCTTTTTTTTTTAGGGATTGGGAATCATCCAATGACTCCTCCCGCTCTAGGTGTAGCGGGAGGGAGTGTTAGACTTCTACTGACTAAAACCCATCCATGTTCCTTCATTGCCCTTTGTGTTCCGGAGCCACGGTGTCTCTTGCGAATAATCCCTCGACTCCGGCAGGCGTCGGCCCTTTCGGGCCCCTATGTGTGCTGACTCTCTTTGAGGCGCGCGTGGAACACTAAAGCGCGGAGGACACGGCGGTGCCCCGCCCAAGCGGGGCACACCTGCACAGTGTGCTCCACCGTGTCCTCCGGACGATCCCCGCAGTGGTGACACCCGGGCGTTTCCTCCCGCCTGATTCGGTGCAGGAACCTCCCGAAACATCCATGTCCGGTGAGGACCTACGTCCGGTGGAAGGTGAGGACGCCGTGGCGCCTCTCAAGCCACTCCTCAAAGAGGGGACTTATCGCCACTATCGTGGCGTGCCCTGCGCTGGGTTGCGATATAAGTCTCCGTCTCCATGACGCCATGAGATCGCGCCGGAAGTCTGTCCGCTGCGCGACAATTTGCTGCGTCAGCGGAGTTTCACCTCGGCTTAGTACCTCCGCGCGGACCCTGACAGAGCTACCATAAACTTTTACTTTCCTACTTAACGTAAATTAATGAAACTAAAGAAGCTTTAATTTTTATTCTTTTACTTAACGAAGAAGTACAGGCATTCTTTAGTTATAGCACTATTTTCTAGGGAGCAGATTTTCTTAGAACATTACCAGCAGAGTCTTTTACAACAACTCACCAATGACACAGACACTATACTTATCTTAGGACTTATCAGCCGTCCTAAGATAATAAAGTACTCATATAGGTAGTCGTATAGGTACGTCTCCCTTTCACAACGGAATCTGATCTAGACCTAGAAAACCTCAAAATATTGAATATCAAACCCATTGCCTTTGACCCTTGGCCAAGCGAACGCATAGGTAACAGTCTGACAATCTGTTAAGTTCGTGCCCATTTTGAATTATGATAACGTTATTATTACTTTGTCTCTGTAATCTCTGACCTAGACTAGAGTAAAGAATAAACCCATAACAAATAAAAAAATAATGTGTTAATGTCACCATTGTGAATGTGTTAAATTGCGTGTAATTCAAAACAATTTAATACATAATCCCTTAATCTGGGGGGATTAAGGGATTATGTATTAAGATTACGTAGCGGAAGATTTATAAGGCTATTCTGGATGTTTTTTAACAATTTATAAAGCAACCTGGGAATCGTCCTTCATCAGATCCTACACTCTACGTTGGACTCATCTGCTCTGCTGTCCTCAATTAATATAAATATTAGGTATAACTCCAGAAAGCCAAGAACTTTCTCACTTCTAGTCTATACAAACAACACCTCATATTACAACCCTATCGTTAGAATGTATCGCCTTTACAATGAGATATCAAAAGACGTCAATAATAGTATAGACATCTTCTACGCTCGTGCCGTTGCTTTTAAGAGACTTGTATGTGCCCTTTCTCTCTGTTAGCGTTAAACACTGTTTCTGTGACAAACTTAACATTAATTATGTCATAGTGTATGATTTCCGAATTTTTTACTTATGAAGTTGCTATTTGTTGTACTTTAACTTTTATTATTATTAATGTTTTTGTTGTTGTTTGCCATGTTGTGCGATAACGCTTTGGGTCATAATCAGGCCAAAACCAGTGATGTGTATTTGTTATTATTTTTTATAATTATTGTTACCTGTTGTAATTGCCTTGTGAATAAATAAATAAATAAATCGAAACCAAGACCCCACGCGCCGTAGACGTGTTTGTAACCAACAGAACAGCGAGTACATTAATATCTAAAAACCTTTGCTAGAAATCATTGAATATCATCCTAATATCTTTGACCGCTGACCCGACGCGAGCGCAAACAATTGGACATTCTCCGCCACTGCACTGCTCCTATTAAATCCAAATTTATCAGTGTAAAATTATTTTGAACTAGCTGTCCCCCGCGACTTCGCTCCCGTCAACTGCATTTTTTTTTGCTTTTAAACCTTCCCTGTATTCTGGCGAACTAAACACAAAAAGAATTACTGAAATCGGCCCAACCGTTCTCGAGTTTTAGCGAGACTAACGAACAGCAATTCATTTTTATTATTTTGAATGAAAGTTTGCAATAGAAGAACTTGGTAGTAATCTGGAATTATTCGCATCAATTTATAAGGCAACTCAGGCGTCGAACCCAAGGCTCCATGTTCAACATTCGCGCTCGTAACCAACATACCAACGAGCTAAAATATATACATGCCCTGATTGATAGAAGATATGAGGATAAAATGTGTGAAAAAAGTATATAATATAAATAGCTTTTGCCCGCAAAAACAGGAAACACTGCTCCATACTCCACAAAGTACTTTCTACGACCAGTAGTTTCGGCTATGTGATGAAAAAATTATTAGGATATTATTTTAAAAAAGAAACAATAATCTTAAAGCCTTTCCTAGAATCATTGAATATCATCGTAATGCCTTTGACCGTCGACCCGGCGCAGGCGCAAACAATTGGACATTCTCCGCCACTGCACTGCTCGTATTGAATTATGTGTTAAGCTTCGAGATTGGATCGCTGAGAACTGACGATTGTTATCTAGGTTTACAATGAGATATACTGTGTAACTCTATATTTTTACATGCACTAAGTATTTCTGGTTTTGAAGAGAGAGGTTTTAGTTTTGAAACGCGTCTGCTGAAAGACGTCCACTGCGGACATAGGCCCCGTATGCTATGCTGACATCTTTTTGAGGCGCGCGTGGAACACACGCGTGGCATTGTCAACCCGGGCCTGGTTCTGATCGGACAGCGAGCCACCCATCGCTCGCCCCCGCAGGCCGCGCCTACGGTGGCCGGGAATTGCTCTGCGACTCCCGACGCCCGGGGCGTCTTCTTCTGTTGCGGCGGCTGGGGCATGAGGTCTCCCTCTCTCTCACGAGTTCAGCCTCCTCCTTCGCTAGCATTACTGCTTCACAGAAAGAGGTGATCGCTTCCCATGCCTCTTCGCTCTGGACCATGGGTTGGACCAGGGCCGGACGCGAGAGGTCGCCCCGCCGATCTTATAAACGGCCCTACATTCCCAAATTAAACATTTACGTTCTGCTTTGCCTACGTTGTCGGAATTCCCAAGTAATTCTATCAGGGTTCCAAACATTCGTGAAAAACGGAACCCTAATAGAATAACTCGGGTGTCAGCTCGTCTGTCTGTCTGTCTGTCCGTACGTCTGTTGTCTGTATAAATTTTCGTTGAATAAATTTTGAGTATGGGGGTCAAACTAGAAAATTAAAAAACAAGTTTTTTTAACTGTATTGTTTTACATAGCAAATGAAGGGCTTACTGTGAGGGTTTTAATGATATATATTTTTCTAAAATTTTAAATAATTATTCAAGAAATTAGACCAAAAATGACCATCTCCAAAACGACTGAGCCAAAAATTTAGAAAAAAATGCAGATAGGTATCTAATGTTTTACAACTCAAAATTACATGAAAACCTTTAAGAAATCTGTTATGTTACAAAATCGTTTAAAAAAAATAAAGGGTAGTATATAATCCAATTTTTTCTATTCAAATATTCGAAGTCACCACCAAAAATTCTGAATTGCACACTAAATTTGCTCATCAAATAAATCTATTATACTGTTTGATCTTTAAAGCTGAACTGTTTTACTGAATGACTATCTGTTAACTAAATATGATCTAACTCCCCGTGACGTCGACCGTCTAGGGTTACAATTCCGTCAGCAGGTCGACGGAGCCCCGCTATTTCTGTCTGCAGGGTTTAAAGAACCTAACTAACCGAACCTTGGGGTGCCCCTGACGTTGACCGTCATTATTTAGTGTCTTCGTAATTTAGTGTGCAAATCAGTATTTTTGTTATACAGAGGGTAATTATTTGGGAGATTTAGTTTGCTTGAATTTTAAATAGATGTGCAATTAAAAATTCCCCAAAATTAAAAAGGTTCGGAATCCCACGCGAGTCCAACTCGCACTGGGCTAGTTTTTAAATTGAAAGAGTTTGACACGTCTCATATCACTTTTCGTTCCGGTCCCAAATCACTGGACCTTGACATCTGCGACATTAAATGACACAGCCAAGGTCATTTTCCTCTTAAACTCAACCCTGAAAACCGTCTCATTTACTCATGGGAACAAAACACACAGCCTGTTCTCATCTTAACCACCTTAAATTGCCAAACACCAGACCTACCATAAACCGAAACATTACAAAATCCTAGAAACACATGCCGATCTGAATCACTGGGCCAGTAGCTGACCTGTAGCTTAATATTGCTTATTTTTTTGCGAACTGTCCATCATTCCGCAAACTGCTTATTATGTCAGATTATAGAAGAGGTATATTGTGTTGTTAAATGTTCTTGGAGGGTTCCGCAGTGAAATAGTTTTTATTTTCTTTGTCATTGACTAGTTTTTTCCTGTGGACTATCTTAAACTGTGATATGCTGGAAATCTCACACACACGCACAAAATGTTTGAGGAATACATTCATAGTGCGTAGAGCAAAGGTGTAGAATTCCCTGCCGGAGTCTGTGTTTCCTGGTAGCTACAACCTGGGACTCTTTAAGAGGGCCCTTCCCGATCGGTCTATCGTCAACGCGAGCATTGTTAAAAAGCTTATTGTTTCATCTAGCGCAGTGTATGAAAACTAACAAGCAAGTGAGAACGCGATAGCATTGAACAAAAAATAGTATTCGAAAATTTCATAAAACTTTATTTTGGATAAGCTTCACAAGTTTGTGAAATAAATATTAGTCATGTAGAATCTCCATTACATTTGCAATGTTTCTATCATGATTTTTTCTGTACTTTTACAATTAATAAGTATATTATGAGCGGCCAAAGTTCAGGTAAAATTTGTGCAAAATAGCCGATTTTCGGAGACTTATACTGAACTTGTTTCTCCGAATTTTTAATTTTTGCTTTAATAGAAACCTACATATTATAGTGCACAAGATACGTATTTACCTAAAAAAATAAATTATAGATAATGTTTCAACGGCATAATCACGTACGAGCGTTTGTATGAAAGGTATTATGCGTACGTGCGGGTTGGCCGCTCTTAAGTCAAGAGTGCATAGGTGATTTCTAGGCAAGCATGCTCCATCTAAGACCGCATCATCGCTTACCATCAGATGAGACAGTGGTCAAACGCGTGCCCATCAAAAGTAAAAAAATACACTTTTTAGCGTGTTTGTATTTGTGTTGGCGGTGAATTATTTTTTTTGTTTCTTCAAGTTAGCCTAGCCTTTTTATAATTAAATTGTGCTTTTATTTATTATATTGTTGTTGTGTTCTATCAAATAAATATTTTAAATGTCTAGTCTATGATAATATCTGTTAGTTTAGTGTAGGTGAAGTTAAACATCGCTACGTGTAAAAGACTTTCAGTGTTCTCAGCATGATATTATTATTTATTTATTTATTTCTTTATTTTACAATTTATGTACACACAGAGAAACGGTACAGATCACCGGACAGCTTCTGAAAATTATGAGGTTGTAACAGTCTCTAGGGTCAGTAACAGTCTCTACTCTGAGTTACATTTGAAACATCCAAACACAACATTTATCCTGAAGTGTTATTTACACTTAATTTACCAATAACACCATGTTGTCTTGTAGATTTTAGCTTGATAACAAATAAGTGCCATAAATCTCCTGTTTTCCAAATAGCTAACAATTGTTAATACTTAGTTAAACTTACATTTAAGCTAAGATTGGGATCGCAACATAAGTTACCAAGTTGTCCGTATGTTTCGTTATGTAACTTCGATTTGTACTTGTGACCTTTCGATAGCCGGTCAACCGTGGCCGGTGTGCTATTGTCGATTCAAATCAATATTTGCATTAAAACTTAATACAAATACAAAAATACAAATACAAATACAAAATATTTTTATTGGGAAAACAGAAAGTTACATTACATAACGTGTTTGGAGTCTCCTTTTAAGCAAACAATGCCTGTATTAGAAGGCTCCGCTCTTTCACATCACTGTCGTACACTTATACTGACAGAAATCAATATAGTGTACTTTGACCTTAAGGGGAAGTATGCAACGTAAGTACATTTTCCAGAATATAAATTTTATATGAGAATAATAGTGCATGCGTTGTAGTGTTTAGTGTGTTATGGTAAGTAGTGTTAAGTGTGGTATGTGATGTGGTGTGTGGTTTAGTGTGGTGTGGTGTAATGTGATGTGGTATAGTGTGGTGTGGTGTGGTATATGATGTGGTGTGTGATGTGGTGTGTGATGTGGTGTGTGGTGTGGTGTGTGGTGTGGTGTGGTGTGTAGTGTGGTGTGTGATGTGGTGTGTGATGTGGTGTGTTGTGGTATGGAGTGGTCTAGTGTGTGGTGTTTTAAGTATATAAACATACAAAATAGATTTATTTCAGCTACTCAACGTGTTCCAAGAGTGCCTCGGTTTCGTCATAGGTAAGTCGTTTTATCCAATCCAAAAATTAAATTAAATTAATACTAAATAGTAATCGAGGAGCTCTTGGCTAAATAATAACAGCCGCACGGGTCGATCTTTACGGTTAAGCAACGCTTGGCAAGGTTGGTCTGTGGATGGGTGACCATTTTAATACACCAAGTTTCTTCCGTACCTCAGAAAGCGCGTTAAGCCGTTGGTCCCGGCTGTCATTTGTAAATCTTTGGCAGTCGTTACGGATTGTCAGAAGCCAGTAAATCTGACTCCAGCCTTGCCAAGAAGTATCGTGTTACCCAGTTAATGGGTTTTGGAGGTCTGGTAGGCTATCAGAAAACACAAACTCTGGCAGGGAATTCCATTCCTTAGCTGTACGCACAATGAATGTATTCCCAAAACGTTTAAACGTTTAAACTGACCATCCATAGATTTATTTATGTATTTAACCATTTATGTACACACATAAGATCATGGAGAAAAAGGAAACAGAAAAATAGGTACAAAGGTGATGCTTATTTCTTAAGGATTCTCTTCCAGCCAGATTTATTGGCTTTCCCCTAGCATAGTCATGCAGTTTCAGTTTCAAATCTGTCCTTATGAATTTTTCTGACTTCATCACAAACTCATACAATACAAGCTTTATTTTATACTTATCAGTCACTGGTGACATGTTTTCTATAAACTTCAGTAAATGTTATGTTGCGGCAGTCCCACGCCAGCTTATCGTCGCAGATGGTTTAAACGCTCACCATCGCAGCTTTGGCTTGCTGAGCTGGCTGACGCTGGCATTAAACCACCTCCGCCACCACCACCATTACACTCTAGGGGTAGGGCAGATAAGACCGATAGAGGCGGAAACGATTTTACAGCGATTCTCTCTGTCACTAAGTTTTTAAGCACAAAAAGATTTATATTTTATGGCATGTTATCTAATGTGATATTAAGTTCGGGAAAATTATCATTCGGAAAAATTATCACAAGGACAAAAAAATTAGGCACTTTAGATTTTAGATAAAAAAGTTAGGACACACAAGAGAACCCTAATCATCGCTGTTTTGCATTATTCCATACTTATTGCTCACGTCACTCTGCCTGTCTGTTAGTACCTTTAAGGGCTTAACGGATTTGAATGATCTTGGTTCCCAGTTAGATGTTCTTTTTGCAATAATTTCTAGCTTGAACGCGGGCGAATCAGTCGGCTGCAAAGTAGAATACCATATAAACATTTTAAATTATTCGCGTTTATGATCCACTCAAAACATAACAATGGTTTTGAAAGTGACAGCTTGGGACTCAAAATTAGTTTACTTACGATAAACTCGGAGCGTTTTGATTGCGGCCGCACGGAACCCAATAAATAAGCGCTCATTACAGTCACGTTAGGAAACTTCACAGACGCGAACTTGTGTTATCTATTAAGTTATTGTGACGACAATAATTATGCTTGCTTTTAAGAGGAATATACGGGATCGTTTTTTGTACTGCCAAACTGTTGGCGGACCAAAACGGATCACTCTTTTTTTCGTCAAAGGTGTCCGTCATAGGTTAGCAGTGAAGCATAGACATAGTGATAGTGGTTAGGCATAGTGAGCATGGGTTATGGGAATCCGCTGAGAATGTGATTGGAAACTTTCGTGCTGATTTTTGCATGGCCCAATCCGAATCGGGCTTAGTTGCGGGCGTATTCTACTCCGTATCACCTACGGACTTACGATTAGTGTCCCGAACCCGAACTAAAAATGAATGACAACACGATTTGACAGTAACTTACGAATTTTGTTAGATAATACGAAGTAGAATACGCCCGCAACTACGGATGACGGGCTTAGAGAGTAGCCCTCCTGGTCAGGGGGGTTACTCTCAAAGCCCGAAGTCCGTAGTTTCGGGCTTAGTTGCGGGCGTATTCTACTCCGTGTCACCTACTGACTTACGATTAGTTTCGAATCCGAACTAAGAATTAAAGACAACACGATTTAACAGTAACTGACAAATCTTGTTGTCATTAACTCTTAGTGGTTAGGTGATACAAAATAGAATACGCCCGCAACTAAGCCCGAAACTACGGATATCGAACTTAGAGAGTAGCCCCCCAGCAGTGCGATTCTGTTAACATGTCGAAGTGAAGGCTTGATGAATGACGAAGTGAGCTGTCATTCCATATTGATTACTTGAATTGACTGCTAACTTCGTGATCACTTCACCCACGCCTTCACTTTGACTTTTTTACAGAATCGCACTGCAGTAGTTTTTGAGAAATACAGAACCATCTTTATATTGTTTTAAACTTTCATAGTCACTAACATTAGAGATCCACCCGCACCACCCGCAAGATCTTCAGTACTCCATGATCATGGCGTTTGCCACAGTGCCGAAATATCGGAAACTCGCAAATAAAAAGGTACATGGTAGCAATCCCGATATTAACTATTCTAATGTTAGAACCTAGTATTTAGTTAAAATTACTGGAAAATGTCCAGAAAAACGGACTGTAAGATACCAACTTTAAGGGTTCAAAGTCGTGTGCCTACGGAACTTTAAATAAGTTCCGTAGGCACACGACTTTGAACCCTTACTGAATGAGTTTAATAATAAACAAATTACATAAGCTAGGAAAACAATCTCTAACATCAAAGATAAACGTGCTCGCACAAAGTAGGATGCAAAACAGCTTACAGCTAACATGCCTCAGTTTGCAAATCATCATTACATTTAAATTTACCCTCTACATTTTAATATTACATCATTTCAATCAAATACGCTTTCAGAGTCAACAGTAACAATATATTCTAAGAACTCAAAAATATTCTAGATTAAGATCTAAGTTGGCCTTGCCATGAGATCATGTCTATGATCTCAGATGAGCTTATTATTCATGTCAAGATATCCGTTAACGATCAAAGCCCTTTTTTATTAATTACCTAGCAACTTGCAGTGGTTTTGGATGGTTTTTGCGACATTTTTAACAATCATTGGCATATTTTGGCTAATTTATACAAAACCTGCATCAATCTATACAAAATTCTTTCGTTATGTAACGCACAGCCGAAACTACTGGTCGTACAAAGCTGAAATTTGGCATGTAGGTTCCTTGGGTAGTGTATTGTGACTGTTGTGTCCTGGGCTTAAGATACTTGTATGTTCAAGGCTTTATGAGAATTGGCATTGGCCATTTGTAAAGCTGTAGAGCGGTCAGATAAAAAGTATAGCATGGTTTTTATATTTGAAGGATAAAAAAAATAATTGTTTTTATGACATTCCTTGTATCGATGTGATTTCAGGCGGTTCTCTTTAATTTATTGTAGCCCCTGACTTTCCCTCTGACACTATTTACTGAGAGGATTTCCCGAAATTCCTACGAGACTGGGAAAAAACGGGATATGCGCGTTCCAAGTTGCCGGCAAAAGCAAGTTATCATAAACACAGGACAAATATTTATAAAATAAACATTACATACAATGGCGGCACAGAACAAGTTCTTATAGCACACGTTTGGAGTAACTGGAAGAAATTATTATGGGAGACTATTCATCTAAATTAGGGAAGAGGAGCTCATGGCTAAATCATAACAGCCGCACAGGTCGATCTTCAAGGTTAAGCAACGATCGCAGAGGTTGGTCTGTGGATGGGTGACCATCTTAACAAACCAAGTTTCCGCCGTGTCTCGGAAAGCACGTTAAGCTGTTGGTACCGGCTGTCACTTGAAGATCTCTGGTCAGTCAGAAGCTAGGAAATCTGACACCAGTCTTGCCAAGGCGTACCGTGTTACCCAGTTAATGGGTTGTGGAGGTCTGGTAGGCAGCCGCTCTACGTAAAATACTGGTATTCAGCTGAATCCGGTTTGACCAGAAGCCGACCCAACCCCGCCCAATATTGTTGGGAAAAGGCTAGGCAGGTGATGACTAATTCATCTAAATTCTGATGGGAATGGGGTAAAAATGGGATATTCGCGCACGAAGTTGTGGGCAAAAGCTAGAGAATTATAAAGCTTATAAATCACTCCGTTTATTGATGAAGTTCGTATGAAAATCAGTTCGGTAGTTTTGAGTATAATAGACTAGTTTCCATCAACCAAAAATTGCAAAACTATTTAGTCCGTCAGTTAGAGTATTGAAAAATAATGGACACGTATATTATGTTTTTGTAAATCAATGAATATTGACAAAGATAAAACGCATCAAAACTCGAGAGTGGGGGCTCGTGACGTCACGACCCGCTTAAAAATTATGACAGGGCGTGACGTATTGAGAATTTTAAAAGCGTCGTAACTTCGTCAGTTTTGATTCCCGTAACAAAAGAAAAAATACGGGTAAAATATTTTTTGATAACTGACGGACTAATTAGATTTTTTCAGGACACAAGCCTACTATCGCTTACAGACATACAGACAGACGTGGCGTGATGACTGTTCTGTATAGTGATGATAAAACATATTTTAATCATTAAGGTTTCTTCCCTTTTCGGGGTCGCCAGGTGGCTACTGCGTAGATGGAGCCGTACTCAGTCATCTGGTATCTTAATAATTTCAATTAGATTTTACGATGATGTTCCACGAAGAATACCTGATACTGACACGTGTTGATCATTCCTTTGCAAATGTCAGGAAAGTTATACAAGTGCGAAGGTGTTAAAACTTAATTGTAAATCAAGAAAAACAAGGCGTGTACTGTACCTACATGTGATGAGATACAAGCTGTGGACAAAACGTTATACAGAGTTATTTGTAAAACACTGAGAACTTCTCAGGACTATCTTACTGACATCATTATCGACAACTTTTGTTCTATGACTTTTGACTATAATATTATTATAGTTCATCAGGTTTTCATACAAAAAAAAAAAAAAAAAATTGAACGCTCTAAATGCTACGAAGTCTATGCGAAGCAAAAGAAAGCGAAAAGAAAGAGCTTTCTTTTGCTACAAATAACCCTGTATAGTGACAGCTTTGAATAGATACGGGTGTCTGGTTTTAGGAATTTCCTGGTGTTTAATGATCAAAGCCAGCTGGATTGTATTAAAAAAAAAAAAAAACAAAACAAAAATTCAGGTAAAATACCCATACTTGGTTAGTATTGACAAATTAACTTTTTATTAGTATATTAACAATTGTATATCTTAAACAATCATAAAAATCTTCTAGACACATCTAATATGAATAAGTGCCTCCTACACAAGTGTTCCATAAGGTAATAAAGGCGTCCGTCAGTCATTCTTGGAGTTTGTGATGGGTTTGCTCTTGATTTTAATCTAGGTCAGAGATGACAGAGACAAAGTCTACGATGGAGCGAGCTTACCCAGAAGTAGCTTGTTCACTCTAACATTGAAAAGATTAGCGATTATTAGCGTTCGGAAACACATACGCAGGCAGACGTCTGTCTGTCAGCGGGCTGTATCTCAAGAACCGTTATTGTAGACAGTTGGACTTGCACAAAAAGGGTTCCGTACCATAAACCTTAAAATTTATTATTTGTTGTTACAGCGTGAAATTCACAATCTGTGGAAATTTCAAGTGTCAAACTATTACGGTTCAGTTGGTTACCATTTGGTACGGAACCCTAAAAACAGTTATTCACACTATTAGAACAATAAGAATTTATGCGATTGACTTATTTGGACTTTTGAAGAGAAGAACATTACTTACGTTCCATAATATTTAATACGAGTAAACAAACATATCATAAAGATAATATCCGCTCGACACAATGACTTCCCGTATGTTTCCAAGCAAACGTGAGAACACGAAACATTTTGAAACATTCTTTCAATACTCATCTTCTCAGTAATGACTTCTCAGTAGCCATTGTAGATAATGTAGTACAATTGATTGGCTGTATGAATGGCAATCATTGGCCCAAAGTCCAGACTTTTTGCCGACATCAATCATTCGAAGTTAGAACAGCTCCAGTTTTCTAGGCTTTTTTGTATTATTCACATATTAACATATTATTTTCCTTTAATTTACTTTTTTTACTTTTACTTTTTTTAATTTACAAAAATCAAGAAGAAAACCAGTCATCTAACTGACATCTCCACACATATTTTATCCTAACACTAGCTGACCCGCGCAACTTCGTCTGCGTCATATTTTCCTTTAATGCTCCGCTCCTATTTGTCTCAGCGTGCTGACATTATACCCTTCCTATAACCTTCCTCGATAAATGGGCTATCTAACACTGAAAGAATTTTTCAAATCGGACCAGTAGTTCCTGAGATTAGCGCGTTCAACCAAACAAACAAACAAACAAACTCTTCTGCTTTATAATATTAGTATAGATAGTATAGATAAATACAAATGACCGCGTCACCACAAACTAAATTTTGAGTGCAACATTCCATACCAAATTGTTATCGTATGTTAAGCATGTGATGTTATATGCCTTTCTTAATCTTTTTCTTATAGTCTGGTTAAGTTAGAGTAGGAAAGGATCCAACCCGAGCTACGAAATCTTCAGGAGAGTGCGACCCGACGCGCGTTTTTTGACGCGCATCTCCAGGAGATGAAGTAACGGCTGAGGGGATAGCTGGTATTCTCCTTTGATCAGGCCCCATAACTACATGATAATAGCAGCATAGGTCAATCTTCAAGGTTAAGCAACGCTTGCCACTGTCAATTCACGGATGGGTACCCTCGTATTCTATTCTATTGTATTCTATTAGGGGGTTTTGGTTTCCGCACTTAGTCCTAATGTTGGACCATTGTACGTGAGCCACGGCGTCCGTCATTCCAAACACCCAGTGATATTTATTATGTTTTGAGAGTTATGTTTTGTACTTTAGAACATAAAGAGTTGCCAAAGTCGATATTTTTGCTAAAAGTGGCCACTTTTAGCAATAATTGCCGTTTTGGCTATTTAGCCATGAGTTATGTATTAAAAATAGCTGTCAAAAAATAATAGATACATTTCTTCAGTGCACTACAGAGCGGTTTTTTATCTACGTGTCTTAAATTTACCACAATTAATAAAAAACGATTGGCGGCGCTAGTGGACGGAATACACACTCTTCTTTGATCATCAGGTTATCAACCTCTTCAAACGCTAGGTAATTGAAATAAAATTAATCAAACATGTTAGGTGCATGTTCTGTTGATCATTAAATCGAATGTTTATAACATCAATGCTTGTAATACTTACATTTGTCGTCAATTTCAAAGTTATACGGATAAAATTACGAAAGATAGAATTTAGGTTACATCTGGATTTGTTTACACGTTTCTTGCAGAAACTAGAAAAGGTTTCGTGAGTTCAAGCGTTTTTGCTGTACCAATTATTGGTAAGAAATGTAACAGCTCACATTTAGGACTTATTCATTTATGTGTTAGACTAAGATAGAATAGAAAAAAAAGAGGAGAAAAAAATATACCAGCCGAATTGACAACCGCCGAAAAGAGTTTCTTAAATTATATTTTTTTTAATATCCGTATTTATTATCCTCTGCTATGTACTACATTTGCATGCTATACTAAGTTTTACTTTGTAGCGTTTTTTTTATTTTAAATTTGGTTTATTTTATTTTTTTGGAAAACGGTTTTTGTAAAAAAGTTTTTATTATTTTTCACTTTTAAGTGCTGAAACTTGGGCGACGTTATCGTCTGCGCAGAAAGTGAAATAAGCAAAAATGCTCATAAAATAAAAACAACTGAGCCAAACCAAATCAAATTCAAGGGACCCAAACGGCAAGTATGCTGCATCGACCTAAAAAATAATCACAGAAATTGGATCAGAAACCTCAGAATAATCGGTGTAAATACATAAAAAAAAAGAAAATATTCATCCGAATTGAGAACCACCTTCTCTTTGAAAATAGGTTTAAAAAAAGAAAAATTCCAACTGAATTGAGAACCTCCTCTTTTAGCAAACAGCAGAATATAACCAAATTCGTACTGCCTAGGAGGCTGAATATTATGGAGATCCTATTTTTTCCTCTACGCATATAATAATATCAATAGCTTCATAAAGAATAATGCAATAAATCATTGAGTATTGATTGAATTATTATGTCAGCAATGATTTCATTCACGATGAGCAGCTTAGGGCTCGACTAACAGTTAAAGTTGTCTATAATTAAGTTAGTTCCATTTAATTACGTAATGGAGGAGGCATCTTAATTTGACATGGCGATCTGTCCCACTCCCTTGTCTATAAATAGTGATGCTAGGCTTATGATGTGTATTCTCAGAGCCTGTGTGTCTGGCTGTCTGCCCTGTTTTGTGGATGGGAAATCATCAAATGACTCCTTCCGTTCTGGGTGGAGCAGAAAAGAGTGTCTGACTCTTATTGACTAGAACCTATTCGTGTCCTCATGCCCTTTGCGTTTCAGGGTCCCATGTTACTCTTTCGACCAAAACCCACACATGGCTGTCTGCCCTGGTCTTATATAATGCGCACAGCATAGGAGTGGAACTCTCTGCCTGCGTCTGTGTTTCCGAACGCTTACAACCCTAATCTCTTAAACGTTAGAGTGAACTGGCTCCTTCTGGGTAAGCTCGCTCCATCGTAGACTTTGTCTCTGTCATTTCTGACCAAGACTTGAGTCAGGAGCAAACCCATCACAAAAAAAATATGTTTTTTAATAATTTGACCATAAATCATGTTCACGTCAAAAAAGCAATAATTTATACGACAAACAATAAAACTAACAAAGAATCACTGAAATAATAGCACAGATTTTATTATAGGCAATTAAGGTGCGAGTCAGTAAATTAATTTTGCAAAGTAAGGAGATTGTTCTAAGATGCAGCCCGAAATACAGGTATTAAAACATGTATCGTTGGCAAAGATTACAAAATTTATGACCACTTAAAATGTCTAATGATAGTGAAATGGTGAACTAACCTATTGAACTTCGTTGATTAATCTAGTCTCTGGCCTGCGGTTTTACTCGAGATAAAGTTATGGTTTATGCGCAGCTGGGTGCCTGGCTTGGGAACTTGGGTTACTGAATATTATTTTTGTGTGTGTAGCTTACACACACAATAATAATAAAAAAACTATATTTTCCGGTTTATTTAATCAGTAGGACTAAAATTGTCAACAGCTAGAAATCTCAAATCAAATCTCAAATAGTTTATTGCAATCCTTAATTTATACATACAGGTGGTAAAATTAATAAATAGAAACAATTTTGGACC
Source organism: Ceramica pisi (assembly GCA_963859965.1). Lineage (NCBI taxonomy): Eukaryota > Metazoa > Arthropoda > Insecta > Lepidoptera > Noctuidae > Ceramica > Ceramica pisi. Next base: position 19,544,058 of record OY982543.1, read on the forward strand.
CTGTCGGGCACATCAAAACTTTAAATAATTAGAAGAGTGGAAGAGCGCTTTTATTATTTTTTTGTAAAATAAATGTTTAGTATTTCCTGTCCAAATACTAACTGTTATTAAATATTATTATTATACCATTTTCTTATTTTAATATACATAAATCATTTACATTTTATATTTCTGTAAAAAAAACCGAGCCAAGTCAAGATACTTACTTTGTTTCTCTTTCTCCACGAGGTTCTCGTCATGAAGGACTGTTATATTATCAACAATCATTGCGCGACGCTCTAGTCGGTCTATCACCACTATGTCAGGCTTATTATTATTAACTTCACATTTATTTTTGGATAATAACTAACATTTTTTGTTGTTGTTGTGAGAATGTTAAATTTTAATAGGAACTGTGATATTTCTTTTATAATTAACACAAATCAATAATTTCAAAGATTCATTAGGATTTGATAAATGATGTTTTTTTTGCATTTTATTTGGAAACTATTTGCAACCAGAAAAAAAAAATAAAAATCATAACTAACGACAAAAACAACGTAATAATAATTGCTAACAACACAAAAATACAAGTGCGAGGAGAAAAAGGTACATTACTTATTAAAGAATATCCTGCGATAATTATGTAAAAATTAAAAAAAAATCTTCGGATAAAACAGAACTTACAAACTGACAATCAACATTTTTTCCATATTTCTGTTATTAAGTAATTGGTTTAAAGATCTAGCTTCACACTTAATGGATACATACCTGGCAATTATTTAATTTATATTTCATCAGTTCACAGTGTAATGTAGTGACGACATGTGAGGCACATTAATTAAATTATGAGCTGACCTACGAGATGGATTGGTGAGTACATTCTTGTTGCTAAATTTGTATACCAACTATAAGCCTGGTGGCTTAGTTCATAATAGGTATTTCCAAAAAGAAACTAAAAATAATTGTAATTAATTAGGAAGAACGTAAGCTTTAAAAAAAATTTTGACACGTATTTTTCTCTTTTTCAAAATTTATAAAGACCTTAGACCGCATTATCGCTTAAGAGCGTGTATTCCGTCCACTAGCGCCGCCAATCGTTTTTTATTATTTGTGGTAAATTTAAGATACGTAGATAAAAAACTGCTCTGTAGTGCACTGAAGAAATGTATTTATTATGTTTTGAGAGTTATGTTTTGTACTTTAGAACATAAAGAGTTGCCAAAGTCGATATTTTTGCTAAAAGTGCCACTTTTAGCAATAATTGCCGTTTTGGCTATTTAGCCATGAGTAATGTATTAAAAATAGCTGTCAAAAAATAATAGATACATTTCTTCAGTGCACTACAGAGCGGTTTTTTATCTACGTGTCTTAAATTTACCACAATTAATTAAAAACGATTGGCGGCGCTAGTGGACGGAATACACACTCTTAAGGATCTTTCGATCTTCTTTGATCTTCAGGTTATCAACCTCTTCAAACGCTAGGTAATTGAAATAAAATTAATCAAACATGTTAGGTGCATATTCTGTTGATCATTAAATTGAATGTTTATAACATCAATGCTTGTAATACTTACATTTGTCGTCAATTTCAAAGTTATACGGATAAAATTACGAAAGATAGAATTTAGGTTACATCTGGATTTGTTTACATGTTTCTTGCAGAAACTAGAAAAGGTTTCGTGATTTCAAGCGTTTTTGCTGTACCAATTGTGTCTTAAATTTACCACAATTAATAAAAAACGATTGGCGGCGCTAGTGGACGGAATACACACTCTTAAGATCAGGTGAGATAGTGGGCAAACGTATGCCTATCAATAGTAAAATCATGAAAAGTTCTGTACCATAAACCTTATATTTTGTTTTTATTTGCTGTTATAGCGACAATAGAAATACACAATGTGTGTTTTCAACTGTCTACATATTACGGTTCTTGTGATACAGCCCGCTGACAGACAGACGGACGAACGGACGTACAGACAGCGGAGGCTTAGGAATAGGGTTCCGTTTATCAAAATCTCAGGAGAGGGGCTGGTGACGTCACTTATTGGTATGAAAGTACTAACGCATGACGTAACTATAGTTTTGAACGCACTGTATCGTTTTCAATTTTAGTTCGATAAAGAAGCAAACGTACGAGTGAAATATTTTTAACTTCTAAGAGTTATAAGTACTAAGATTTTCAGGAAAATGCCTTTAAAGGGAGGACTTTAAAGGAAATTTTAGCCTATATCGTTCCCAGTATTGAGACACAAATGTAATCTCTGTAAGAGGGACTGTCCTGAAATTTAAGAACCCACGCGGGATGGTTAGGTGTCACAAGTCATTGCATTATGGTTTCCAGGAATAATAGTCCCTGTCCATTTGCGCGGAGATAAGCAGCGGCGCAGAGAAACGGAGAAATATTTTGACTGCCATTATTTGTTAATATTTCTCCGTTTCTCCGCTCCACTACCTCGCTTCGCACAAATGTACTGGCACCCTAAGCCTAAATCCCATCGCGATCGTCATATAGAGTGCACTGATTATGATAGATTGCACAAAACTAGGTGACTGCCCGGTTATGAACTCACGAATTAAAACTCTTGTCACGAGCCGTTAGCACAGTGCTAACACTGCCACCTACATCATCATCAGCCTAGCCTTTTCCCAACTATATTGGGGTCGGCTTCAGTTCAAACCGGATTAAGCTGAATACCAGTATTTTACGTGGAGCGGCTGCCAAGTAGACCTCCACAACCCATTAGCTGGGTAACGGCTTACCGTGCTTTTTAATGGTCACCCATCCACAGACCAACTGTGGCAAGCGTTGCTTAACCTTGATCGACCCGTACGGCTGTAATTATCTTGCCAAGAGCTTTTCTTACACTGCCCCGACATGACATCTGCAAAAGATAATCGAATAGAGCAACTTGTATTTAATAGATTAAAAAATCCTATAATGCCGCTGACTACCTTGTTGATCTAGTGGTTGCAAGCGCCATTGAAATTTGGGGTTCAGTTCTCGGCTCGTGCAAAGTGTTCAACTTAATTTTTTCAGTAGGAACCCGTAGTCTCGTTTTATGCACGGTTGATGGAAATAGGTTGGCCCTTTATTTTTTCCTACTCATCCGCTGTACTCTTCTGATTAATTTCGTTGCGGGATCCAAGACAGTTGAATCGTTTTTCCGGGACTCGTTGGGCTTCATGAGCTTGGCGTTTTTCTGGTGATCGCCACTGTTGATTCTGGCTTTCAGGAGTTGCAGTGGTTGGGAATGCGTGGCGGGCTTGTCCCAATAGAAAAATAGATTCGAGCATAACGTGAAAAATCTGAGGCTTTAAGTCTAGAGTGCATAGGTAACTTCTAGGCAAGCTTGCGCCATCGTCGAGCACATCATTGTTTTCACCAATGTATAGAGTGATTCTCGAGAAAGGTATAATATGTCAAGCAGGCGACAGTTATATAGTTAAAAACGGCAAAAAAATCACGTTTTTTGTATGTGAGCCCCCTTTTTTTTTAGGGATGGGAAATCATCAATTGAGTGTCAGATAGGCCTGTCGTCATAAGACGGACGGACGGCGAGCTGCCCATAGCTCACCGTCCACAGGCCCGCGCCTACGGTGGCCGGAGGTCACCAGGTGGCCTCCGACGCCCGCGGCGTCTACCACGGCGGCCGGGACGAGAGGTTCTCTCCTTCTCCCACTCCACCACCTCCTCGGCTAGCATGATTGCTTCGCAGAAGGAGGTGACGGCGTCCCATTGCGTCTCGCTCCGGACCATGGCTTGGACCAGGGCCGGACGCGAGAGGTCGCCGCCAATCGCCGCTTCGAGGACACGGCGGTGCTCCGCCCAAGCGGGGCACACCTGCACAGTGGGCTCCACCGTGTCCTCCGGTCGATCCTCACAGTGGTGACACCTGGGCATTTCCTCCTGCCCGATTTGGTGCAGGTACCTCCCGAAACATCCGTGTCCAGTGAGGACCTGCGTTAGGTGGAAGGTGAGGACGTCGTGGCGCCTCTCAAGCCAGTCCTCAAAGAGGGGACTATCGTGGCGTGCCCTGCGCTGGGTTGCGATAGTCGTCGTCTCCATGTATGAGAGCCCCCTTTACATTTTATTTAGTTTGTGTTATTAAGAAATACGTCATCTGTGAAAATTTCAACTGTCTATCACGGTTCATGAGATACAGCCTGGTGACAGACGGATAGACAGACAGACGGACAGCGGAGTCTTAGTAATAGGGTCCTACTCTATCCTATAATCCTATAATTATAGGTACCTACTCCTCTGCCATAATAGTAAAATACCAAGCGTAATGTCAATGGTGGAGCTCGTGGCTAAATATTAACAGCCGCACAGGTCGATCTTCAAGGTTAAGCAACGCTTGCCGAGGTTGGTCTGTGGATGGGTGACCATCGTAACATACCGAGTTTCCTCCGTGGTCCGTTGGTCCAGGCTGTCATTTGGAGATATTTGGCAGTCGTTACAGATAGTCAGAAGCCAGAAAAGCTGACACCTGTCTTTCCAAGGAGTAGGTACCGTGTTACCCAGTTAATGGGTTGTGGAGGTCTGGTAGGCAGCCGCTCCAGGTGAAATACTGGTATTCAGCTTAATCCGGTTTGACTGGAAGCCGACCCCAATGTAGTTGGGAAAAGGCTAGGCAGATGATGACCAAGCGTAATATTGTCTAGTTATTTATACCTTTGATATAAATAGTTATTACAAACTACCAATTGTACATAAGTGGACGACCTTTGACTATCCTTTCGTCTTTAATATTTTAGCAATCAGTTCGAGAAGGTATGCGCTACATTGCATCTAGACTGCTAATACTTTTTAATTAGCCCATCCAGTTGATGAGGCTCCGTTTTGTATAAATTACTTCTGGAGAGGCTATAAAATATAGAATCGTCTTAGACTACTTAAACATTTAGCAAGACCTTAATAATTAGTGGGTAGTTAGGGCCCCACAAGATGGGCTGACAAACTGGTAAGGATTTGAGTTGGGAGTCTCTTGAATGGCAAACCGGTCATTGTGTAGCTTTATCAACAAAGGAAGTAGTACTTAAAAAGGCTTCATTACGAAGATATTTGTAATTTCATATAATTGAGTTACGCAGTATGAAAGGTTCTTCATGTAGTCTATGTTGCTCCTTAGTGCAATTAAATTAAAAATCTATCATAGCTCGCTCCATCGTAGACTTTGTCTCTGTCATCTCTGACATAGACTAGAGTCAAGAGCAAACCGATTTAAATAAAAAAAATTGTTAGGTATTTTACTTTCATTTGTTTTTTCCTTGCCAATTCGGATAAAAGGCATGCATATTGGATGATTTACGTCAAGGTCGAATTAGTTTTAGAAGAATTGATAAATGTGTCTGTAACCGGAAAATGGTTAAGATATCTCTAATTGTAATTATGTATCCAAGTCTAGCTATTGTCTATGATTCTGCTATTGCGTTGTCGTTATTTAACGCTTGGGGTATTTTCATACAAAGAGGTGCCCGAAAACAAAGAGGGGCCGACCCCGGAGTTGCGGGACTATTCGAAAGAGATACCGCGGCTCCGGAACACAAAGGGCAATGAAGGAACATGGATGGGTTTTAGTCAGTAAAAGTCTGACACTCCCTAAGCGGGAGAAGTCATTTGATGATTTCCCATCCCTAAAAAAGGGGTATTTTCACACGCATTCTTATTAGGTTTACGATGCATTTGTCTTTTTATTTTTTTATTGATGGGAAATCATCAAATGTCTCCTCCCGTTCTAAGCAGAGCAGCAGGGAGTGCCAGACTCTAACAGACTAAAACCCATCCATGTTCCTCCTGGTGCTCCTTGCGTTCCAGGGCCGCGGTGACTCTTTCTTGCAAATTACACTGGTACTAGTTCTAGCGAGCCCCGACCTATGCTGACATATCTTTGAGATGCGCATGGAACACAACGTGCCGTCGACCCGGGCCTGGTTCTGATTGGATGGGAAAAATAATTTTGCCTCCTTAACCTATAAGTCCAGCATATTTTAAGAAGTCAAGTCTCTCTCAATCTGTCAAAAATGTACGAAAAATAAGGCTTTTATGACAGTTTGCGATTGGCCATCTGTTGTTCTTTTTTAACCAACTTCCCAAAAAGGAGGAGGTTATCAATTCAGTTGTATTTTTCTTTTTTATGTTTGTTACCTCATAACTCCGTCAATTATAAACCGATTTGAAAAAATCATATTTTATCTGAAAGGATATACTTGCAAATGGGTCCACCATTTCAATTTTATCGATTACGAAGTTTGAATTTTGAATCGAAATAGCTGGAATTAGTTGGATGATAGTTTTTTGTCATCGAAGTAGGTAATCGAAATTGCGTATTTTGCTTTTCTGCGATATTGCAGTGGTGTTGTTAGGTGTGGGGTACCGCTAAAAAAACGTTATTTTTTACTTTGTAGTTTTTTTTTTTTTTGGAAGTCCGTTTGTATTTTTTGTAAAAGTTTTTTGCATAATATTTTTTTATGCAAACGCATTCTAACATAGTTTATTAATTGTTATCGCTTTGCGCCTGTGCCCGAGAGCTTCGACAGTGAAATCTTTTTAATTACAAATAACAACTAATTTATTTCACACAGTAATTAGGAGTATAAAACCTTTTGACCATATAAGTTACTTAACGCTTTACGAGGAGGTAGAAAACAGGTCGTTTCTGCCCATAGGTTACGGACCGGTGACCTATTAGTTATGTTCTACAGCTTCTGTTACATAAATAACTAATGGTTATAATTTAAAGGCGAGCGAGAACTAGGATTTATGATTTATTTGGATAAGTAGCTGTAGATGTACTTGTTCTTGTTTTATTGAATGTACTATCCTAACCTACTAAATTCAGTAGTTTCTTTTCTAAAACCTTTTTGAAAAATCATAGGTGTAAATTATCTCAGAATAATATGACTCAGTCCAACGCTATTTTATTAAATTAAAAAAAAGTAAAAATAAAACTTTTATTTCAGACCACAAGTCCATTTGGTTAGTATAACACACAACTTACAGACTAGTGTTATTACTTAAATCTACCGGAAAAACAAAAGCAAATATTTACTGAACGCCACAGTGGCATGTTGGCGTACCCAATGCCCCAGTATGGGACTGTCCCACCTGTCCGCTACAGTGCTCAGGATGCTGTTGGGGCTGACGCGTACCCTGTGCATGCTGCAGGCGCATCGCTTGCATGATGGCGTGAAAACCATCTATGCCCGCTTCTGTGAACATGCCGGAAGCCCTGCAGTAGCGCGGCAACCCTATCAACACCCTGAATGCATTGTTGTAAAGAATAATTTATCAACTGCGAATTGAATTGTAAATTTATCGATCGGTAAGTCAAACCTAACTCTTCAATATCATTAGTTTTTTATCGAAAAACGCCTTTTGCTAGATTAAGGCTGCGTTTCCACCAGAGATGTGCGAGGATACGTAGCGAGGGATGTGTTTGTTAAGGACCAATAGAATCGCGTCATTTACCTAGCCTCGCTCAGCGTAAGCGATTCTATTGGTTCTTAACATACACATCCCTCGCTACGCATCCTCGCACATCTCTGGTGGAAACGCAGCCAAAGGCCTCTCGCCACATCGAGCGGTTCTGTGCATCTCCAACTGTGTAGCGCGGTTTTCATCAAGTCATCGGTCCACGTTACGGGAAGCCTTTCAAAGCTGCTTTTCTGGTATGCGATTGCCAGATTCTCGCCCTTTCAGACTTTCGAGAAATTATCACTTAATTGTATCAAGTCGTATCTAGTACTCAATTGTATGTCTGCATTTCTAATCACCTTACCGATTAGATGTTTATTCATTTTTAATCTTACAAATCACGTTAAAATCCTAGCGTTCTATTCGCCCCATGCGAACGCACCCTAAACCGCAAAAAGTTCTTTGTGCGTCCATGTCACCTTCACTCTCAGATCGTAACAGTAAATGTCAAACAGCCATCATTCTCCTATACATACCGTATTACCATATTAGAGGCAGGTTTATCGTAGCAAAACACTTCTTCAGATAATCACTTATATGGCGAGCAGACTACATTTGTTATGGGCATGTACTAGAAAGATTATCTCGGCTTGCGCAGTCTTCATGCAGCCTAATTGTATGAGCTGTGTTGAAAGAGGTTAGATTATAAGTTTGCTTAGTTGTAACATGTTATTTGCACTCATTTTGTCAAGGATGAATGTATGAGGTCCAATGAAATTGGAGTGAGATTATGTTTGTATTTACATAATTTTGGAATTTTGTCCGATTATGAGCTCACTAAAATTAACTAGATAGGCCATAATAACTGCCACACAGATCGAATCAGGAGTGAGGGTATACGCAAGAAAACCAAGGTTACCGACAGAGCCCGAAGAATCGCCAAACTAAAGTGGCAGTGGGCAGGGCACATTGCTCGCAGAACGGATGGTGGCAGAAGTTCTGGAGTGGCGAACGCGTATCGGAAGACGCAACGTTGGAAGGCCTCTCACAAAGTAGACCGACGACCTGGTGAAGGTCACGGGTAACCGATGGATGTGAGACGCACAGGACTGGTTGTTGACCCTATCACAAGCAGTAGACGGCTTTCAGCTGACATGATGATGATAATGATGAGATCGATCTTCGATGAAACCAATGCTTGTCGAGGTCGGTCTGTTAGCAGGGTACCATTCATTTTATGTAAACATGAGATTCTTCGTCGGAAAGTACATACGTTAAGCCCATGGTCCCAGTAAAATATATAGTCTATACTAATATTATAAAGCAGAAGAGTTTGTTTGTTTGGTTGAACGCGCTAATCTCAGGAACTACTGGTCCGATTTGAAAAATTCTTAGAGTTTTAGATAGCCCATTTATTGAGAAAGGCTATACGCTATATATCATCACGCTAAGACCAATAGGAGCGGAACAGTAATTAAAAATGTTACGCAGACGACGTTGTACGGGTCAGCTAGTATATAAATAATAATGGCATTTCTCAGTAGTAGTTCAGAGTCTGGATTTGCGTCTCATTTAACCCACCTAGGAAAAGTTGGAAATTATGTGCATTTTCTACAAGTAAATTATATAAAACTATTGTCTGGAATACGATACGACTGGATACGTGGTCAGCATGCTGAAGTGGAAGTTGGCCCGACCTGTCTGCAGACGGACAGACGGACGAGGGAGCAGTCATGTGTTAGAGTGGAGACCGCATGTGCAAACGTGTTGTGGGACGCCCTATGGCACGATGGATCGGTGATTTAAAGAAGGAGGCTGGCAGTGGATGGATGCGGACTCCTCAGGACCGGGATGGTTGACGCTCTTTGGAGAGGCTTACGTTCTGCAGTGACGTTTATTACATTTTATTACGCTGACACTGTGTATGGGGCGTGCATACTTGGGAGGAGTGAGAGGCTGATCCAGCGGGTACAGAATGCTTGTGCAAGATTTTGTTTTAATGTCCCTCCTAGATCTCACGTAACACCATTTTTAAATAAGGGTAATTTGATGAGAATGTCAGACCGGAGAAAGCTTCATCTGGCTACCCTATTATTTGGCATTATTCTCACAAAAAAACCAGGCTATCTGTACGGTAAATTAACCTGGTCGCGAGATGTGAACAAGGTCAAAACAAGAGCATCTGCTTACCTCCTATTGACCTTGCCCCATAGAACTGCTGCCTTCCGTGGAAGTTTTAAGTTTGCGGCTTCTCGTTGCTGGAATGACCTGCCGCCACCGTTTCGTGCTATTAAAACAGTTGGTACTTTTAGCACAAATTTCAAGCAACACTTATTAAAGATCCAAAAGGAGACTACATAAACATATAAGCAACTTACCCAGGGTCTGCACGCAGATAGCATTGATGAATTTGTCCGTGTCTTCAGTACAACGCTTTCTTGCGACAAAGCCACAGAAATCAAACAATAACCTAGCGGGACAAAGCTCTACCGACAACACCACACACAAAATTTATTTTATTTATACTTTTTGGAAGCTAAACTCGAGAAGTAGAACTCTTTTTTGTTTTTTGTTTCTTTTTTTTTTTTTTGGCAACTGAGCCGGTTCCGACTATTCTGCCAGTGTCACGTTGTTATTACTTTGTTATTATCTGGTATTATAATCTTTGACAACCGACCATAGCCTCCCACAGTGCGCCCGCGCGTTCCGTCATTTGTCTATGACAGAGACAAATGTAACTGGAGCACTGGGCCATTGAGCTTAATTTTACTCTGTGATTTTACTAATCATTATTTTATTTTGTAGTTACATTTAATTATTATTTATATCTTATTCTATCTCCCATTTGTTATATTTATATCATAGTTATGTGTTCCGTATGTGTATCCGTGACATCACTTTCAGGCCCTGTCATAATACCAGCGCTGTGATATATTTATTTCACTGAATACGTCAGTGATTTATTTAAATATCGCAGCATACGCTGAGACAGGGACCTTTTTGGCCTCGCACAGAATAATTAGTGTTAGCGTTTAGGATTTTTCTATCTGTCTCTGTATATTTTTTTTTTTTTTTATAGTTAGTTTTTGTACATAATGTACTTTATGTGTATTGTGCGAGTCCCAAATAAAAACATTTCTTTCTTTTCTTTCTTTCTTTCTTTCAGTGGAAGGAAATTGCCTGAAATGTTGATGAATGATGATTGGCTGGAATAGATAATGCTATAACAAAAACGAATGCTGGAGAATTTGCGATGGGCCTACCTTATGTAACAATAAGAAAGCATGCATTGTCATCTTGAGCTATGATCTATAAGTTTTCCAAACCCAATAAAATAAATTTCTGCCTAACCCCTAAAGAAACGTTAGCTTGATGATTTACATTGAAGACGGCTAACATACTTACCCGATACGGATGCAGACTATTATAATGATGATAAACGAAGCTGTCATCTGATCTCAGTAAATAATTATTAAAATCAATTATGAAGTAGAAACAACATTACTCATCAGGGTGCGTATAAGTAGCCCTATAATATCCGTTTAGACGTCATGTAGGTGTTAACGTTGGAATTATAATAATTTATTGCTTTGTGGGTAAGGTGCATGTCAACGTTTAGTCAGGCACAGGTCTGTTTGTACTTTGTCGGCTTGTATGGCTAATTTGACGCAGAATGATTGGCTTCTGACCTCTGCGATCATATGTTATAAGCCACTAAAGGCAACATACATTAATGAAATGCGAGATGGATGGATGACTAATTTTCACGGATTTTTTTAAATATTATCTGTTGACACAATTTTTTTTTGTGGTTAAAACGTATTGTCACGTTTTGTCAGTGGGTGCCTTAAAGCAGGAACTAATGAGAACACACATCAGGCCTATTAAAAAAAAACGGATTATTTTCCATAGCAGTTTAAAAATCTAAGTTATCAAAGCAATTATGTCCTTCGATCTATTTAAAAAAATTTAGCATGTAATAATTCAGCAATTATTTAGCAATTCATACATTGCTAAATATAGAATCTTCTAAGCTCACAATCTGTGTAGGTACAACACGTAAATAAGACAGTCGAGATGTCGAAGATGTCGGTCAAAGGCTAAAAGCTTCCTTAAACTGATTAATCGTTACAACAGACAAAAGAATTCACAGAATAACTAAAATTGACGGCTCGGCAAATATTTAACGACTAAAAAATATAACCTTTCTGCATGTCATCTTTACTAACTGCACATGCCAATCCTGCCTGCCATTTATTTACAAAAACCAGCCAAATGCGAGTCTGATTCTCATATGAAGAGTTCCGCACCATAAACTGAAAAAAAAAAAAAACATTTCTTGTACGGGGCTCCCGTAAAAGAAATGTGTTTATTTAACCGACTGCCAAAAAAGGAAGAGGTTCTCAATTCGGCATGTTTTTTTTTTATGTATGTACATTGTACACCGATTACTCCATTCTTTTTAGTTCGAAAAAGCATACTCGCCATTTGGTCTTTTTAAAATGTAATTGTAGTTTTAATTTTTAACTGAATTTAATTTTTATTAATGTTTGTTATAGTGGCAATACATTTAAAAAATATATAAAATTTTACAGAGTACGTATTTACATGCTCTGTAAAATTTTCAACTGTCTAGGTATCTATTACGGGTCTTGAGATACAGTCCGCTGACTGACAGCGGACGGGTGGACGTACGGATGGAGAGCAGAGGCTTAGAAATAGGGTTCCGTTGTTTACCCTTCGGGTACGGAACCCTATAAACGGCATCTTCATCTTGAATCTCAAAGGTCCGGAATACTCAAGGATCTATAAACACCTTTGCATCAATGAAGGTCACTGAATAAGATCACTTCCTAATGGAAATGTCAAAGGTCTAAAGAGCATTAACACACTGTATCTTGGCTAAATCCGGTCAGAATAAAAAAAAAAACATTTTATTTGCATAAGTAACGTACAAAAAGTTGGTAAAATGTATATATATGTCTCCGGTAAATTGTACACCGTAAGATTGTAATAAATCGATCATGATTAGATTATAATTTCCCCATAAATTATGAAAAAAAAAACGTTTTGTTTACAAGAAATCCCATCCAAATTTAATACTTTCCAATGTCTCATTAAGGAAAAAAAGTTTACAATTTGAACGCGATATTTTACAATGTTACGGAGTTTGTCACTTTCCGGTGAAATATATAATATAATGTGGTGTGGTGTGTGTGATAATGTGTATATAACTCTTTATAAGAGTAGTTGCATACTGACCCCAAGTTGTATCCAGCTGTGGAGTAGCGTAGAATTCTCTGTTCTACGCTTCGTCATCCTCACCTTAACTCTCATTCGCTTTTTTAGGCGCGTGAGTCCTGGCTAACATAGCCAGCCTAGATCAGCCTAAAAGCACAGAAGCTTCCTGGGGGCTTCTCAGGCTCTGAGTGACCTTTTCATACCAGGATGACGTGAGCGGCTGATTCTTTTGCACCAAAGCAGTTTTCCGCAGAGCGGACTCTCCTTAAAACCATTTGGTGACGTTCTAATAAGTCCGTTGAATATACAATATTGTTTATAGGTAGTTTGATTTTTTTAATATCTAGAAAGCAACACTATTACTGAGTTCCTTAGCTTACTATATGTAACTTAAAGGTGCGGTTACTGCAGCATAAATGCTAGTGAGCGAATTTATAGCAAAAATCTACATGAGTCTGAAATCACCAAGCCGCCATGATGTGGTGATTATTTAGAGGCTTTTGCCCTGCATTGGACTTTTTCCAATCTGGTTTCATTGTTCAGTCCGTTATATCTCAGATTTGGACGGAACAGATTCTGTATGCAAACACTCTAAGTTTACGTGCGCACTAGCGCAAGCGGTCAGCCGTGGGGGCGGGCGGTTCCAGGGGGGCTACTCTATAAGCCCGACGTCCGTTGTTTCGGACTTAGTTGCAGAAGTATTCTACTCCGTATCACCTACGAATTTACGATTAGTTTCAAACCTGAACTAAGAATGAACGACAATACGATTTGATAGTACCTGTCAAATCGTGTTGTCATTAATTCTTAGTGGTTAGGTGAACTACGGACTACGGGCGTAGAGAGTAAGTAGCCTCCCAGTTTAATATGCAACCGCTTGTCATTTATGGCGGTTCAGTGCTTGCATTTAAAAACTGAAAATACGGATAGCCGCGCGTTCAACTGTTAGGTGGTTCAACCGCTAGTGCGCACGTAGGTTGAGTCATCAGTAAAAACCTAAAGGTCCTGCTAACATAAATCCTCGACTAATTGAGAAAACGTAGACTAATACATTATCGGTCTGCGTTTATTTATTGATTTATTACGATTGCTGTGACCTGTGAGTTCAACTGTGGCGAAAGAGGGCTGAGAAGTTAGGTTGATGTTTAGTGCTGTTACGTCTGTCTTAGGAAAGCTAATGCATATATGCTTTTTGTGCGGTAACCTTTTTATTGTGGTCATCATGAAAAAATTAAGCTGGGATCACAAAGTTGCATTATTTGATGATGATGATGTAGCCTTTTGTTCCGAGCTAGTTCCTCTTTGTATGGTCTTGTGGTTTAAAATATGTCTCTTAGCTCGGTGTGTCGCTTGACATAGGCTTCCTCCAACAGCTTCCATTCCTCTCTGTCTGCCGGGACTCTTGTCCAGTACGGTTCCAGGGCCAGGCGAAGGTCATCTTCCCATGTTCTTAGTGGACGTTTCCGTTCTCTTGCACCATCCCTTGGATACCATAACGTGACCTGTTGGCTCCACTTGTTTGCTCTGCGCCTTAACATGTTTCCTGTCTAGCCCCATTTTAGAAGGAAGTTTGGATTTCTGTGGTATCTCTGTTCAGGTGATTTTGTCGCTGAGCTTTATTCCCAACAAACTCCTTTCCATCGAACGTTGGCACTTGGCAAGTTTTTCAAGTTGGCTTTAGGTGAGCGACCAAGTTTCGCATCCATATGTGAAACATGGGAGGATGCAAGTGTTGAAAGCTTTTCGTTTAGTGGATATACTCAAGTTTTTGCTTTTCATTATTTCTTGGAGAGACCAGTACTCTTTCCAACCACAAGCAATTCTTTTGATAACTTTGTTTTCCATCTGGTTCCTGGGTGATATCTTAAATATACATACTCATTGACATATTTGAGCCTTTTTCCTTACTGTTTAATGTCCATTACTGTGGAGTTAGGCATTATTATAGATATAAAACACAATTGAACTTATTTTTAAACAACATTCGCATTCGCATCTCAGTCACAAACTGTCACAAAAATGTGTGAAAATTAAAGTTTTTTTGGCAGTTTGCGATTGAAATGCGGAAATAGTTTTAAAATTAGTAGAATTGACCCTCAGAGTACGATTTTCTTTAATTACTAGACCTTGTTCAATAAATCTGACAACGCCGCATATTTTCAAATGGACAGATTTTCGTATTTTGACCGCTAAGGTAGTGAGTCAAATAGCAATGTTCAAATTTACACGACATGTGCAGTCGTTTAATGTGGACATTTTGAATTTTCGACGATATCGATGTCCGATTCATACAGTGTGGAACCTGAGGTATCCCCTCCATACTGTACTGAGCAATTGAATGGGTTTATTATTTATTATGTACTTTATTGTAAACCTCGTAACAAGTACAGGACACAAGGTACAAGTATTTAACAAATAAAAGATTAACATATCACATTTCGTAACCTACTAAGCTAATAAAGCTATGAGCTTAGAATGTATAACTTAACGTCCATACCAATCCCATACGTTAAACATTAGGAATCCGGGCAGTATACTAAGATGCCAGAAGCACAGAGTAGATAGTCATCAGAGCCCATGCCTCATACACAATTTATGGCCGCAACGTTCATGTTGTTAACTTTTATTTTGTGAAACATAACAATTCTAACATAAAATGACAAACTATATACACTTAAAATTGAAAATAAAACTCCTAAATAAAATATGGCGTTAAAAAATTCGTCCCCATCGCTATCGACTGGAAGTGAGCCCAAAAGACTGGCTGCATTGCCACGTTGTATGGCAATGCTTATCCTCTGTCCAAGGGAAAAGGCAGCTCTTGGGTAACGTGAAGCGTCGACTAAGCATTTTGGCTAGATCTTTAAATAGGACATGAGCACTTGGACCCCACGGTCCAAGAGTTACAACCCCAAACGCCTCAAAAATGTAGTAGCCAGTAAGGCTACTATATTGCCGCCGTTTGAGGTTTTCAGCAGCCGAAGCCGCAGAACCAGCACAGCACGACGAGCTAGGAAGATGGGATGGCACAAGAGTATCGACACAAGTAGCGTCTGACGCTAAAGAACTGCACTTTTGAAGAGTTGAAAACTTCAATGGCACTTTCCAATCGGTAAAATTGTTGTTGCAAAAGCTAGTACTCATACTCATATATGAGTACTAGTTTTTTGCACACGACTTCGAACGCACATATCCCGTTTTTTCTCGTTCCCGTAACAATTGCGGGAAATCCTCTCTTATTGCTCCCCAAAGAATGTACGATCAGTAGTTTCGGCTGTGCGTTGTCTGTCAGTCACTAAGTAATGGAAGAATTTTATTTAATAACATAGAGAAGGAAGGAGTTTTTACTAGACTCACCTCAAAGACTAATAAATCAAATCTTATATTTTGAAGAATGCTATCCAAACTGCTTAGTGCTGCCATCAATCATAGGAGTTAAAAACAAATACATGAGAATTAAACAACATTGGCTTTTAGTTTCGGTTTGTTTATTCATAGGTAGTTTAGTATTTTTGTGTCATGATGAGTAATTGGATGCAGTAAAGTTGCAAAGTGCAAATAATCTAGGTTGATTTAGAAATCGACTGAATTTCTTATTTATTTTATTAATTTAACGAAACAACACAGCGGGTCGTGATTTTTTAATCGACTTCCCAAAAAGGAGGAGGTTCTCAATTCAGTTGTAATTTTTTTATTATTTTTGTTACTACCTCATAACTCCGTCATTTATGAACCGATTTGAAAAATTATTGTTTTATCCGAATGGATAATTATACTTGTCGATTCATATTTGATTTTTCTAAAAATCGGTTAGGAAGTTTGGATTAACCGAATTAGCTGGAATTCGTTTACGTGGATGATGGTTTTTTGTCATCCAAGTAAACGAAATTGCGTATTTTGATTTTGCAGTGGTGTTTTTAGTAGTGAAATAAATACCACTAAAAAGTGAAAAAAAAACTTCTTACTAAAAAAATACAACCAAACCAAATAAAAAAAAAACACTACAAAGTAAAAAATAACTTTAATTTCGGGATTCGGTGTCATAATAGGTACGAAGAAAGTAAGAAAAACACATCGGATCACTTGACTTGCGTTTAATTAGTGACCGTTTTATAATTTCTTTACAGATGCTAAATTATTATTTTTTGGCCTGTTCATCTCTGTATTTGGAATATCGAGAAGCGCTGTGGCTTGGTCTTGCACACGAGTTCCAGCATTATGCTGAGCGATGGCCGTTTTGCGCAGATGTGACCCAAACTTTCCAAGTAGTATACTTCATCATCGTCATATCAGGCGAATGACGTCCACTGATAGATAGATATAGGCCTCCCCCAAGCGTCGGCGCAACGACCAGTCCTGTGCATCTCGCATCCATCGGCTACCTGCAACTTACATCAGGTCGACGTTGTAGAAGTCCTTCCAACGTTGCATCTTCGGCGGCGACCTCACGCGTCCGTCCCTGGTCCAAGCCATGGTCCGGAGCGAGACGGAATGGGACGCCGTTGCCTCCTACTGCGAAGCAGTCATGCTAGCGAAGGAGGTGGTGGGGAGAGAGAGGAGACCCTCTCGTCCCGGCCGCCGTGGTGGACGCCGCGGGCGTCGGGGGCCACCCTGGTGACCTCCGGCCACCGTAGGCGCGGGCCTGTGGACGACGAGCTATGGGTGGCTCGCCGTCCGTCCGTCTAGTGACGACAGGCCGTGTCGCGTTAGTGTTCCACGCGCAGCTCAAAGAGAGTCAGCACACAGAAGGGCCCGAAAGGGCCAACGCCTGCCGGAGTCGCGGGATTATTCGCAAGAGACACCGTGGCTCCGGAACACAAAGGGCATTGAAGGAACATGGATGGGTTTTAGTCAGTAGAAGTCTGACACTCCCTCCCGATACACCCAGAGCGGGAGGAGTCATTGGATGATTTCCCATCCCTAAAAAAAAAAAAAAAAACGTTGCATCTACCGGTACGTGGTCGCCACTGCAGAACCTTTTGGCTTCATTGACCATCCGCTCTGCGAGCAATATGCCCTGCCCACTACCATTTTGCGGTAATCTTGGTTCTCTTGCGGATATCATCATTTCTGATTCGATCACGCAAGGACACTCCAAGCTAGGTATTTATAAGTTGTATACATTTTGTGTTTCTTATAGTTTGCATCTTTTTGGCAAGAAGCAAATTCTTTAGGACCTTTGAAATCATCATGTTACAATATTGCAAACCTCACCGCAAAATCTCATCGCGTTTGGAAATAGTTATTATTTGTGATTGCTTAGGGCTCCACTTTATATTTATTCCTGTACTCAAAGCTTAATAATCAACCTTAACCAATCGTAACGAAGTTGTATAGGTGTAAACAGAGTATGTAAAGTTTAGTTCAGACATGCAATGTACACCAAGTTATTGGACCGTATAATTTTATGTGGAGCTTTGAATTCATGATACCAATAAACTTGAGGTCAAAAGATCGAGTTAAGCAGATTCGGTGTTGCAAGTTCCTGTTGGGTTATTGTGGTTTTATAACTTACTAGCTGACCCGCGCAACTTCGTCTGCGTTACAATTTCCATTAATGCTCCGCTCCTATTTGTCTTAGCGTGATAATCTATAGCCTTCCTCGATAAATGGGCTATCTAAGAAATAATTTTTCAAATCGGACCAGTAGTTCTGGAGATTAGCGCGTTCAAGCAAACAAACACAATCAAACAAATTCTTCAGCTTTATAACATTCGTATAGATAAATGCATACTAAAAGTTACAAAATCACACAAAATCATCAAGTCTCGCCTGTATTCCCTGAAGTAGAACTGCACCTACCTTTGGCTATTTTATACTAAAGCATTTTTTTATTTCGATGGAAGCTGGCTCATATACTTACGACTCTATCGCTAAGACTATTGAAAAGAATCCTTCATCCGCCCTCACACACAATCTATGACATTCAATTTATTTCAGCCTAGTTATGTGATTTAGAATATAAATTAAATAAATAAAATCACACAGAGTCCACTATACTAAATTATGACTACCAGATAAATGACAGTTTCTATTTTTCTGATGTCCTCGTAAAGGGATATAACTGGGCCGCGTACCTTGAGCACAATGGAGGTGCATCGCTAGCTCATGATGTCATGAAAGTTTCATAATCAACCACAAACCCAGACGGGCTGCTACTGATATATTTCAGATAGAAAAATCGAATAACCCCAACCTGGGAGTCGACCAGGACATTTTCGTAGATTAATTTATTAATTTAAATAATATGTGCAAAAATGGTTTATGGGCAGACTATTGCTTTAAAGTATTCTCTACCAGTATGCAGTAAATGCTGTCGTAGAGCTATTGCTTAGCAACAAGTATATAAATAAAGTCGTCGTTTACCATTATAATAAATTCGAGAGGCCCCAAATTGCTGCCCTGGCTTACTCCAGACCTTGTGTAGTAAAGATTGGACTCACACCCATTGTAGTCCACAAACTGCTGCCTATCTTTCATGTAACTCACGAAAAACTGCAATAAGTGTGGTGTACAGCCGATCTGTGCAAGTTTTCTTAAAAGGACATCATTGTCGACGGTGTCAAATCTATGCTGCGCATCCGACAGCTGCGCGCATACCTGCCCCTGCACACTGCGCTGGATGGTGGACTCAAAAACTTTTGCGGGCGTAGACAGCACAGCCACTGATCTATAACCACTGACATCTGGACCCGCCTTACCTTTAGGAACTGGAATAACCCGCGTGATCTTCCACCGAGGCGGAAACGTCGCTTTATTTAAACAGGTGTTAAAGATATGATGCAGCGGTTCTGCTATCACCCTGCCACAGTCTCTGAACAGAAACGCTGGTACACCATCAGGGCCAGATGATCGTTTCGGCTTAAGATTCCCAAGCGCCTCCTGTACGTCTTGAAGACTTAAAGTCCCTACATGGACCCGTGCACTGGTCGCGCTGACCCCCGCCGCCGCCGCCTGCGCGTCCAGTCTAGGCCGTTCCTTACTGTAGACAGATTAAAAAAAATTCGCAAATTGCCTCGCACATTCATCATCAGCAAGATGCTGACCATCCTTTACGATAATCTGCCTATTAAATCTACTTCGCTTTGACCTGATATATTGCCAGAATGACTTTGTTTGCGCCAGTTTGCGGTTTTTAATGAGTAAGAGTCTGACACTCCGTGTCACGGACGGAGTGTTCTGACACTCCGTCCGTGATTCGTTCTCCGTGTGTGTCATTTGATGAGTTTCCATCCGTAAAAAAGGGTGGTCCCGTTTTCTGCTCTTACAACGTATTTCGGTCTACACTCTAAAGGATTTATGGTAAAACTATATTCTACATTATAGTCCACAATATGTACACCTGTCTGCCCGAAGAGATAAGGTCTACTTTATCCATGCAAAACAGTTTTATATGCTGTGGGTTATGTAGTGTTTCTTCATTTAGTAATACTCCCATAAAGTCCCATAGAATAACTTCCGGCTTAATTCAATGGCACACAAAAATGGACGCCCGGCTGCATTTTTAACCGACTTCCCAAAAAGGAGGAGGTTATCAATTCGGTTGTATTTTTTTTTTTAATGTTTGTTACCTCATAACTCCGACAATTATGAACCGATTTGAAAATTTTTTGTTTTATCTGAAAGGATAATACTTGCAGATTGGTCCCATTTAAATTTTATGAAAATCAGTTACGAACTTTGGATTTTAAATCGAAATAGTTGTGAATTCGTCTACTTAGATGATAGTTTTATGTCATCCAAGTAATCGAAATTGCGTATTTTGCTTATCTGCGATTTTGCAGTGGTGTTGTTAGGTGTGGGGGGTACCACTAAAAAGTGAAAAATAAAAAACTTTTTACGTGGTTTTTGTTAGTTTCTTCGTATTTTGACACCGACTTCCGAAATTAAAGTTATTTTTTACTTTGTAGTGATTTTTTTTTGGAAGTCGGTTTTATTTTTTTTGGAAATTCTTATCAAGGAAATGTAATTAAACTTTTCTAAACCTGGAAATCCAACTCGGGAACTCATGTGCAGCAATATCCCCTATTTCACGGCTGGCTTGAAACAGTTATTTTATAAACTAGTCTTTGGTATCCATAGATGTTATAGCTAGAAGGGAAATCCGGCCTTCACTGAACAATCGGTTCTACGTCCATACTGCATCATGCCAGCATTCAATAATTTCAGGCTAAAAGATTGCCAAATAAACTTTTTTAGCGACCTCTAACCCAAAGCATTACTGTACAACAATGATTTTAAGCCTAAAGAGCAAATTGCGTGATTCAATTGTGTTAGTCCATGTAAGGAAACAATGAATTGTAATGATGACTTGTAAGTTTATAATTAATAATAATAATAATAATAATAATAATAATATCCTTGGACATTTCACACAACGCCATATAGTCCCAAGCTAAGCAACTTAATGCTTGTGTTATGGTAACGAGATGGCTGATAAACTACTTATATACATTTTTTTTGTAAATACATACATATCATAGATAGAAAACACCCAGACTCGGAACAAATACATGTAGGCCGTACAAATATTTGTTCCGTGCGGGAATCGAACCCGCGACATGCTGCGCAGCAGTCAATCGCTCAACCACTGCGCCAACCGTGTCGTCAATTCATGTGAATCGTAATCGTTCATTCAAGTAAATCGATTCTTATCAATGATTTTATCGAAATGTGGTTATGATGTAAAACGTGATTCTTTGTATTCACATCGAAATGTATGAGCACCAACATAGAATCAATTCTAAAAGAAGATTTTGGTACTATTAACTTCGATCAAATAATTCTTAGGTCTCCAATTCTGTCCAGATCGTTTTTGCGAGGCTTTCTTTGCAAACCTCGCTACCCTAGTTTTAGGGTGCCTGTCCATAGCACTCAGCGAGGTCCGTAACTCCATTCCGCTGCCTCGCTGTAATCAGCGAGGCAGCGGAATGGAGTTACGGAGAAATTTTAACCAATGGAATTGCGTAAATCTCCACACCACGTGAATAAGTGACATTTTGACTGACACTGTTGGTTAAAATCTCTCCGTTTCTGTGCTACGCTGCCTCGCTTTAATGTTGTGGACAGGTAGGTACCTTAATTCTAATTAATTATTTTATTTACACTTTTCGAAAAAAAAGTACAAAGGCGGATTTAATGCCTGAGACATTCTCTACCCCTCAACCAAGGGTGGTGAGGAGACTAGATGGCAGGTGCTCTCTTTGAGGGGAACAATGATAAAAAAATATTTTAAAAATGATAAATAGAATGGACCGATGGACCTTAGGTCATACCTAGGGTGAGGGGCCAGACAAAGAGAGATACAATCCGCAAGGCAGTTTTGTGGCGAACTGTTGGGCAGTAGCATCTATGAATGCTGATCTCTATGGTTCATATTTCCCTACATCGCGTGACTTTAAATGAGATGAGCAATGAGATGAGCAATCAAGTTCTAGACAAAGTGCCAGTCTATCGACGAAGCTACTTTCGAAAGGAGCATGTAAGTGATAAACATGAAAATGAGATAGATTGTCTATCAAATTTCATTTTCATCTTTATCGCTAACAGGTTAGGTTCAAAGTTGATTGGGAAAATTTGACAGTGACGGGTAGCGTGCTTTCAGATTCTGCTAAAGTGGCTTTATTGAACCCGCAGAACGTAAATATCGCATAATGTAAGACCGAGACGCCCAGGACCGGTTTTTCTGGCGAGATTTGAAAGAAAAAGAAGAAAGAAAGAATACATTTTATTTAGCACATACATAAAACACGCACGGTACATGGTAAAACTTAATAATAAAATGGTAGGTATGCTAAACTAAGTGCGTGTCTCAGGGCTGCACTAAAAAGGTCCATTTCAGCGATATGTCAGACAGACTGATGCTGTCACGTCTGTGGTGTCTGTCTGACGCTGGTTTTCTAATGAACCTTCAAAGGACGTGTAGCTGTTCATTTGAATAAATAAACATAATAGAATATGATATATAATAGATTTGGGGGACTCTGTCGTCAGTGGACGTTTTTCGGCTGATATGATGATGATCAGCCCCATTAAAAGACAACATTTCATTAACATGACTGAGAAATGTTAAAATATGCCACTCCTAACCTTACATCACAAATAAAAATCGATCACACATTCTTTCCTTGGCCTCTAACCCCATAAATGAAGAGCAAATCAACACATACGATTACATATACCATTCATAGCCTACAGCTGTTCTCCTATGAAATTTTCAAAAGACGCTTCATTTAATCATCATTATTATACAAACGTCGATCCTCATTTTGCTGGAGGCAATATTGCCTAAGTAGGTATTATAATATGAACTAGGTACGGTGTGATTAGCATTCTCTTGTGGCTAGTCATCTGGTGGTATGATGTGTGGTCGTGCAGATTGGTGTTGCCAAGGCTCTTCTGGTGTGGGATGGGCACGATTTCTAGGAGTGTTGCCATAACAGCAAGACTGAGGTAAACAAGATTATGTTTAGAAAAATCTATAAGCGCAGCTATAGATAATGCACCTGCAATTATAAGTACTGGTAATTTACTGCTTTAGAGCATAAATTATGTGCTTTAACTAATGACAAAAAATGATTTAACATGAAAAGAACAGGCAGGCAGTCATGAGAAAGTCATTTGCCACCCCTGTATAAACTCGAACACAACTTGGAGATTTAAGTTTTCCTATAAATTCAAAGGATCATCGGCAATGATAGGCTCGTCGCGTTGAAGCTCCAAAGTCTTGGGCACCGACGCTAAGTTGCTGGCCTGTCGGTTTTCTGTCGGTTACATTTTGGGGAGCGTGCGACGGTATTACGCATACCTTCTTTAATCTAAGCCATCATCAGACCACAATACGTACGACGATGTGCAACGAGTACATGGTGGACATCAACATCTTGACTGTTTATTTAAGCATAAATAAAGACAAAAATGTGCAACATGGTACCCTCAAGTGTCACGTTGCCGAGTCATGATGCGCTAAAGAGTCGCCAAGTGAGAAAAATGACAACATTGAAGCTTGCAAAACTAAAGAGGTTCCGCAAGATTATTGACGCCTTGCATGACAACCGAACAAAAAAGAGGACCCTGTTCATTGGCCTAGACCGCAAAGAACATAAAATTCTGTTTACCCAGCCGAAATATCGCTAGATTATCAATATGCTCTAACCTTTATCCCAAATAAGAAGGGAGACCTCAACTCAAGGATATAGACTGTCGAACATAATTTCAATCTCCACTAACTACTATTGACCGTTAAGTAGTGTGTGGTAAGATGCAGAAATTAATTTTACTGGTTTATATATCTACGACATTTTACCCATTTGTTAAAACTAAAATTGTTTAGAGGTACTGTTTGTTTGTGAGTTGAAACAATGAACTATGTAAGAAAATCAAAAAAAATAGAATGATGGTCACAATTAATTTTTTTTAAGATGAAAAACACTATTTTTCCAAAAAACTCTTTGGACAAAAATAATTTTAACTTATAGGTCCACGCGTCACTACTGTGGGTTTTAAAATGGCAACTTTAGCAGAATCATAATATTAAACACACAACAATCTGTCAGATTTCATTTTCATCTTTAACACTAACGCATAAGGTTCAAGTTTAATTGGGAAAATTTTACAATGACTGATAGCGGGATGTCTTTTTGATTCTGCTCAGCCTTTTTAGACCAGAAGGCCAATTCTACTATTTTTAAACAACTTTTGCATTCGCATGTCAATCGCAAACTGTCAAAAAAGCCTTAATTTTCATACACTTTTGACAGTTCGCAATTGAGATATCGCATCTCAAAATGTGAAAATTAGTAGAATTGGCACATTTTCTATGTATTTCTATGAAATACCTTTCCCTGCCGCTATTTCATAGAAATACAAAGAATTCAGTGCTGTGCGGTGACACGTTGCCTGCTGCCGCTGCCAGTCGGCTATGAACTTTTACTATTACTCGAAAAAACGTAGGGAATAGCTGTTTGTTTTATTTTTCTATTGTAACAGTTGATTTTTGCATGAATCCCCGGAAAAATTGCTAGATAGTGGTAGTGAAAAACTTTTTGTAAAGAAAATGAGACACTCGTGTTGAAGTTCAAATGCGATAGGATTTTTTTTTCACATTTAGAAAGCTGCATTTTTACTGAGTTTCATAGGCTTATTTTTGCCCCGGAAAAAATGCACTGTCTTCGTGGCATATATCAATAGTGAGCGCAAACTCGGCAGCAATCTAATGTTTGTAGCAATTATATGTTAAATAGTTTGTTTGTACGGGTGTGTAGTGATGAGCTGGTTTGATGTTACTTAGGTCATTTGCTTCCTGTAGTTGACAGTCAATATAACTAATATACAACAGTTAAATTAAATAGTAGATTAAAAATACAAATTTTAATCTTTCATAGAAATATTTTTTTAAGAATCAAAGCGGAAGCTATAGATTGAATTATTTCAATTTTCATTCGATGTAGGTCTAAGTTAATTCCAATAAAAAATTTAGCTTGGTAGTTTTGGTAATATTCCAGGCTTTTGATGATTTTTAATGAAGAAATTCTGTAATCCTCATAATCATCATCATATCAGCCAATTACTGTCCACTGCTGAACGTGATCCTCCCCCAAAGAGCGTCAACCATCCCGGTCTTGAGCAGTCCGCATCCATCCGCTACCTGCCACCTTCTTTAAATCATCGATACATCGGTTCGTCGGTCTTTTTTAACCGACTTCCCAAAAAGGAGGAGGTTCTCAATTCGGTTGTATTTTTTATGTTTGTTACCTCATAACTCCGAAAATTATGAACCGATTTGAAAAGTTCTTGTTATATCTGAAAGGATATACTTGCAGATTGGTCCCATTAAAATGTTATCAAAATCGATTACGATCTTTGGATTTTAAATCGAAATAGCTGGAATTCGTCTACTTGGGTGATGGTTTTATGCCATCCAAGTAATCGAAATTGCGTATTTTGCTTTTCTGCGATTTTAAAGTGGTGCTGTTAGGTGTTTTTTATTTTTCACTTTTTAGTGGCACCTCACCACTAAAAAGTGAAAAATAAAAATCTTTACAAAAAAATACAACCGACTTCCAAAAAAAAAACACTGCAATGTAAAAAATAACTTTAATTTCGGAAGTCGGTTGAAGAAACTAACAAAAACACCGACTTCCGATATTAAAGTTATTTTTTACTTAGTAGTATTTTTTTTTTTGGAAGTCGGTTGTATTTTTTTAAATTCTGTAATAGATTTGCCAGAAAAATAATACTTATCTAAATACTTTAAAGGATCTATTCGCGATAGTATCTAATATGACATTTTTATGCCAAATATTCGCTAATACGGAATTATTGGCCCGAGACCACCTCAAACGTAGAGTTATTAGAGACATGCTTCTAGAGCCCGATCGACCACCAGATCAAGCGCCGTAAGTGGAGGTGGATTGGTCATACGCTCCGGAGGGATCCCGACCATATTTCCAAACTGGCTATGGACTGGATTCCTCAAGGGAAAAGGAAACGTGGCCGTCTCCGTAAAACCTGGCGACGCACCATTTTGGCAGAAGCGACGAGCATCGGTATGTCGTGGAGCGAGGTGAAACGTAAAGCTCAAGACCGCGATGGAAGGCTACCGTGGACGCCCTCTGCCCCAGCTACGGTATATAGAATCTTAAGGCGGGGTTGCAGTACTTTTTAAGATTTTTGAACGTCTGAAAATCTAATTAATTATGAGTTTTTTAATAAATAAAAACATTACATAAATTATTGAACATACCCTCAAGTAAATCGTAAAGATAGAAACGCGATAGCGGAGAAAGGAGTGCATCTGAGGTTGCAGTGGGTTCCTTCGCACATTGGGATACGTGGTAATGAGGAGGCGGATAGATTGGCGAAAATTGGAAGTACAGAAGGACAAGAAATTTATGTGAAACCATATTATTCAGAAATTTTAACGAAATTTAATGGACAGTGTTATGATTTATGGAAGGAGTATTTCGATCAGAGATCATTGGAAAAAGGTTTATGGTATAAAACTATCCAATGTCAACCTCCTCATATACCTTGGTGTACATATAGTCGACTAAGTAGGAAACTGATTATTATAGCGCACAGAATCAGGACCGGGCATATTCCATCAAACAAATTTGCCTTTTTAATGGGGAAGGCTCCTTCCCCTAACTGTGACCATTGTGGCGTAATGGATGATGTATACCATTTGTTGATGGAATGTGTTCAGTTCCATGAGGAGAGAAAGGAATTATTGGAAAAATTAGGTCTGGATATATTGCAAGTCGGGATCATGAATTCCTTACTGTCAAAACCTAACAGTGAAGAAGCTTGTCTTTTGTTTAATCTATTGGCCTCTTAAGTTAAGCTAGTTAGTGATATCTAATGATAAGTAATAAATATGATTAATCGGACTGACATATACATGAAGTATAAAAGTCCAAAAAAAAAAGAATAAAAAAAGAAAAAAAAAGAAATGCGATTTAGAATGATTGGCTCGATACTTTTTTTTTTTTCAAACATGACACTAAATTACAATTTTATACGTGTACTGCTAAGAGATTTCAACACGAATATATATAAAAGTTATATCAATAGATAGAGCTTGTTATTTTGAAGTCCATGTTGAAACCATATTGTATAATTTTTTTGTCAGTTTTCGTCAAGAAGAAAAGCAATCAAAATTTTGGCATTATTTCGCTCGCTGGACAGTCGCTGTTGTTCGTCAAAACACACAGTACTGCAAACTCGCCTTAAGTAAAGTAGAAGCTGTAGATAAGAGTTATTTTTAATCAAAATTAAACCAAAGTTTGCCAAACAGGCAATACCACTGGCGCTTTAAGCAACTTAATTACAAGTACACACAAGTGCCTCCATAAATAAAATAATTAACAGTTTTAGGATCTAATTCCACTAATTAAACATCTTTTAATACATCATTTATAAGCCGAACAAGTTGAATTTAATGTTACTTGAAGTTCATGACATTTAATCGAACATGAATTACAACCGTGGGTGCTAAACTGAAATAATTTATTCAGAGCAGCAATTTATAATTGTAATAACCCACGAATACTTGCAATTCAATTGATGTATCTTCTTTTATCCTTGAAAAAATAGATTGATTGGTTTAATTTTAAAATAAAGTTTAATGGCATCATTAAGTGACTTCGTCTGCAAATCTTAGTTTCTAAAACAAGATTTTTTGCAAATGCATTTGTAATAGAAACACTCTATTAAATGTAATAATATACACGCGCTAAAAACAACTGCTGATATAAAAAAATAAATAAACTGAAGACATTATCATTAAAATGGTCTACAAATAATTTTAATCGAAAACATTCTAGTCTATACATGTACATGTAGCCTATAAGATATAGATACATTTATGTTATTATATACGTTGTTCTTGAGATTGTTGTTGTATATTTTTATGTTATTTGTGTTTAGGTATTTATGTTGTTATGTGTGTTGTGTTTATTTATGTTTATTTTTATAAAAAAATTACATGCCTATCCTACCTATCTGCCCTTTTGGACAAATAGCGTATTAAAAAAAAAACTTTAATTTACGTTTTTAAAAAATCTACCTTTTTCGTCCAATTTAACTCAAACAAAAGATTTTACAAGCTGATCCTAGTCCGTAGGATTGCAAACTGAAGTGGCGGTGGATTACTCGCAGAATGGTCGATGGGTCGAAAAGTTCTGAAGAGATAACCACGTATTGGAAGACGCAGCGGTGGAAGGCTTCCCACAATGTGGACCAATGACCTGGTGAAGGTCGCGGCCCCGATGGATGCGAGACGCACAGAACTGGTTGTTGTGGCGCATTTGGGGGAGGCCAATATCCAAAACTGTTGTCCAATATGATGGTGATGACGTCAGTTCCACTAAGCTAAAAGACCCATAGCAACAAACAAAACCATACCAAAGAAAATCAAGCATATTAAGACTAAATTTCCCAAATTCTAAAAGTAAATCCACATAGGTCAAAGTTCTACAACCTGAACAAGGTTCTTCAATAAACCCAATAAGGAAAATAATTAGCTGCAAATATCTAGTTAATTGTAACAATTTAAAATTAATACAAGCGCTTAACCTTTACATACAAACATCGATAATTATCGGCAGGACGTGTTTAATTAAAGTTGCTTTAATTTTATGTTAATTAGGTATAAAAGTTTATGCACGGAAAATTGAAAAAAGACATGGACAATTGAATCAAGCGACTTAGCCTACTCCCGAATAGTTTTTACCCGACTGCGCGACGCAAAGGAGTGGTAATGTGTTTATCAACCTATGTATGTTTGTACATATGTATGTTTATATGTTCCTTTAGAGCACTAAACAGACCAATCGCTGAGGCCGATTTTTATGATTTACACGTCAATCGATTCCTCTTAGTCGAGTGAGTGTCACTAAAGACATGACGTTAGTAAAAATTCAACATGGCGACTACTGGACGCCATATTGTGAAAATGAAAGTCAACAAACTATGTCATGTGGGGTATCGTTGAGTACATAGCAATTTTGAAATCATTGTGAAATAATATTTTAGGATAATACAGCGATTTAAAGTTTATTAATTGGGGTTATCACTAATATTCATATTTGTTACTAACTAAAATTATTAATATTAAAACAAAAAACCCGACTTAAAGTGAATGAACTGAAAAGGAAAAAATAAGTTAAAACTGCAAGTTACTGAGGAGGCAATGTTTTGGTGATCAAAGATACAAACTACCATTGCCTCCGACTGCGTGTAATATGTATGTATAGTAACTTGCAATTTTAACTTGTTTTTTTCTTTTCAGTGTGGACCAACCGCTTAACGTGCTTTCTCCTCGGTAGTTTAAGATGGTCACCCATCCACAGACCAACCTCGGCAAGCGTTGCTTAACCTTGAAGATCGACCTGTGCGGCTGTTATTATTTAGACACGAGCTCCTCCAATTGTAAGCTCAGGCACATGAAAAAATGCGTAACTATCCAATGTTTTTTTTTTTGAAAACTTATCCGTCGATATTATGATTTAAAAAAAAATCAGTAAGGTGTAACGATCTCACACACCTTAAAGTCAAAGTTTCTAAGCCGAATAATGCTTCTGACATGGTTTATTTGACGACCCGACATTTGGCAGCCGGGACCACCGGCTTATTTGTGCGACTAGTAAAATACCCTATTAAGACAATTAGGAGCAATGCCTCTATGAACTTCCCGAGTCACGTAAGGATCTCGGTTTAAATTAGACGGCCACCCATCCACTGACCAACCTCAACAAGCGTTGCTTATCCCCAAAGATCGGTCCAAATGGCCGTTAATATTTGGCCACAAACCTATTAACCAAAGCTATTAATTGCTCGGCGACAATCTCTTTGAGTTGAGCGAAGCAATTAGTTGAAATAAGTGGCCGTACCCAATATTGACTGCTGAGCTATGTTGCTTATGTGACCATGTAGCAATTTAGATAGCTTATATTAGTAACCCATTAGACAGTTCTCATACAGTTTAGTGCCCTGATGAAGTTTGAAAAGCTCGACAAAACTATTTGTGAAGTAACCAATGAGCGTATAAGTATTTACAGTCGTAGCCTTTTCCCGTGATTTCGCGTAAATTAATTTTTCCATATACACAGTGCATTTTTTCTGGAAACATCAAGTCCAAAAAAAAGTATAAGGCGCCACAAACACCATCCGAAAGGGTAGCTAATAAGGATCAAATTCTGGGAAGTAATACATGGCAAACCAAAGACAAGAGCTCATTTTCAATTTATTTTCTTTTAATGTTTATGTTCTTGTGTGTTCTAGCGGAATAAATGCATTTTCTTTTTTTTTAACAAAAACATTTTTAATAATTTTCATAGAAAAAGATATGGACACAATCATAGATCATCGGACCACCTTGTGGAAGGCCTTCCAACGGTTCGTCTTCTGGTTCGCAGTTGCAATCCAGAACTTTTCAGCCCCATCGATCATCTGCGAATAATATGCTCTGCTTAGTGACCAGGGTACTTCAGTAAAATCTTCTATAAAAAATATTACTCTATATAGTATCAATTTAGGTCAGGTGAAGCTTAAAACTGAAAGCGAAAACGACTAATAACTATGGTATGCACAAGGATATAACGAGAGCATCCTAGTGGATCATGCAATAGAAACAGTCAATATTATCGCGTTTGTATCAAGAGCAGCCTGTTAATAGCTCATAATGCGACCGCTCACCGCCATACGCAGCGTGGAGCAGTGCAAGCTAAGCGAGCAGAGCGAAGCGAACAACTATACAAACAGTGAATAGCAAAGTTTTGAATTTAGAAGAGCCTGTTAATAGCTCATAATGTGACCGCTCTTCACCATAAGCAGCGTGGAGCAGGGCAAGCTAAGCGAGCAGAGCGAAGCGAACGTCAGTAGAAAAAAATAATAACAATGCCTTGGATCAAGAGCTGCCTCTTATTAGCTCATAATGTCACATAACGTGAAGATTTATAACAAGATATTGAGCAAGCAATAACAGTCGCAAAATATTAGTCAAAATCTTTTTAATTTTTTTGTATGTAGCGTTCCTATTTGTTGCTGAATAGTGCGAAATATTAGGTATGTGATTAAGTATTCTTATAAAAAAACATAAGTTAAACATACAAGCACAAGAATTTCCCTGGCGTTTGCAAGGGGCAAGAACGTATAATTATCAAATTGTAGGTTTTTACTATTAAGCAGTAAAGTAATAGGGATGATTCCTAAGTAAAAAAATATGATTATATTTAGTCCGTCAGTAAACTCATACAAGAATGCCACAATGCACTCGAACACGTCACGGTGGCCAACCGCAACACCGTGACGCTGCAGTGGATAAAAGGACACAGCGGATCACTGGGAAATGACGCGGCCGATGAACTGGCCAGGAGGGGATCTGGTGCCATGGCTGTTGGACCAGAATCCATAGTACCACTCCCCTTCGTCCAACTGCGCACATGGCTGCGTGAACACACCCACAAACAAGCGGAACGCTGGTGGGCCTTGGCACCAGGCTGCAGGCAGTCCAAGGAAGCCATGCCAAACCTGGACCGAAAACTAACCAGGCGCCTTCTGCGACTGGATAGGCGGAGCCTGCGAATGGTGACGGGGACCATCACCGGTCACTGCTCATTAAATAAACACTTGCACACGATATGCATAACGGACAGCCCTCTATGCAGAGCATGCATGGAGGGGGAAGAAACGGTACCGCACGTACTCCTTGATTGTGAGGGCGTCGCCGAAATACGGAAGCAAACTATAGGGTCACCAAACTTGCTCACAGATATCCTGAACACGCCGAGAAAACTTATTTGTTTCTGGAGGGAGGTTGGATGGTTGGAGTGACGGCCACCATGGCTCACGTACAATGGTCCAACGTCAGGACTAAGTGCGGAAACCAAAACCCCCTAATAGAATAGAAATAGAATAGTCCGTCAGTTAGAATATAATTATCTGAAAATATAGAACACGTATTTTTGCTTTATCAAATAAATACAATTTAACGGAGATAAAACGCATCAAAGATCAGTACCTCCACCATGAGATGTCATCGAAAACTCGTACTAACGTGGATCGAATAGTGGATTGGGGGCTCGTGACGTAAAAATGTACTCACAAGTGATGTCACACGAGTTTTGAATATGTATTGTACGTGAAAAATATACCTACGTGTCCAGTATTTTTGAGAAATCTTTCTGACGAACTAATTAGATTATTTTAGTCTTCCCTATTGATGTCGGTATTTGGAGGAATAGTAAATTGATTTATACTGTCAGTGAAGTATAATCACGAGGATCTTGTGGCTAAATAAAAGAAGACACACGGGTCGATCTTAAAGGTCAAGCAACGCTTGCCAAGGTTGGTCTGAGGATGGGTGACCATCTTCACATACTGAGTTTCCTCCATGCCTCGGAAAGCACTTTAAGCCGTTGGTCCCGGCTGTCATTTGTAAATCTTTGGCAGTCGTTACGAATTGTCAGAAAACAGTAAACCTGACTCCAATCTTACCAAGACGTACCGTGTTACCCAGTTAATGAGTTATGAAGTAGGTAAGCAGCCGCTCCACGTAAAACCGGTTGAATCCGGTTTCACTGGAAGCCGACCCTAATATAGTTGGAAAAAGGCTAGGCAGATAATGATGGCTGTCAGTGATGTATTTCAAGATGAACTCCGGATGGGCCCGGAGTGGAACTATTTGTTCCACTTGACGGCACTGATACAAATCGTATATAAGTATAAAATCAATTGCGTCCAAATGGTTCCACCGCCGTATCTAACCGGTTAAACTGTCACACCTACTAATTTCAGGCACCAAGAAAATCTTACAATATTCTATAGCTTTCATTGGACCACGATCTCTAGTCAACCGTAATAAGTAATCTTCGCAACCTTGGCGCATATTGCCGGAACACATCACCTGCGTGCGATACACTCATAATAATATCGTTGATGTTACGCGGATCTTCGGCCGTGCTACATTTAAATTATTTATAATACTATACAGCCTCGGGGTTTTTAAACAGCTTAAGAAAATTATTACTTCGTTGTGTAAATCTGGAAATTAATTTTGCTGGATTGTTTTTAGTTTTATATGTGGGTTTAGTAAAGAATTCGATCCTGGATTTTATGGATCGATCATAATAATTCGAAGTTAAAATCATAAAGGCTCATGAAGCTTCGTAGAGCCAGAGGTTTTTAACTTTCTTTCCAGCATTGCATAAGTTGATATTGATTGGTCACATGCTCCTGAGGGATTCCGATCATATTTCCAAACAAACGATACATTATTTCATTACCAACGATTAATTGAAATCCTCAAGGAAAAAGGAAGCGTGGCCGTCCCCGAAGAATCATCGTGTGGCGCCGTTTTGGTAGAAGCGACGAGTATTGGAATGGTGTGGAATTAATGTGCAACATATTTTCTAATCTACACTAATATTGTAAAGAGGAAAGATTTGTTTGAATTGAATTGAATAGGCTCCGAAACCACTGGACTGATTTGAAAAATTCTTTCAGTGTTAGATAGCCCGTTTATCGAGGAAGTTTATAGGCTATATATCATCACGCTATGACAAATAGGAGCGGAGCAGTAATGAAAAATGTGACGCAGACGAAGTTGCGCGAGTCAGCTAGTCTCAAATAAAAAAACTAAATTTTTGAAATTGCATTAGAAACTATTTTCATCAATCCTGTGTTTACACAGATGTTCGCATCTTCAAGTCGAATCATACCGAAATAGTAATAACCATTAATTTGAACGACAGACATTAAATAAAGACATAACTTCTTGGGCACACAAGTGTGAAGATGAGTCTTCATTGTTATGGTAAACTAGCTGTCCCCCGCGGCTTCGCTCCCGTTTAACCAGCATAGTTCCCGTTCCCGTAGGATTTTCCCGTTCACGTGGGATTTCCGGGATAAAAACTATCCTATGTCCGTCTCCTGGTTCTAAGCTACCTCCCCACCAATTTTCAGCTAAATCAATTCAGCTGTTCTTGAGTTATAAATAGTGTAACTAACACGACTTTCTTTTATATATATAGATTAGTAAATAGAGACATTATTGACAGCTGTTTATGTCACTTGCAATGGAATTACCATATTAATATGGAGAGTACAAATAATGATCTTCATTAGTGTCTATAGAAGCATCATCGTCTGCCTAGCCTTTTCCCAAATATATTGGGGTCGGCTTCCAGTCAAACCAGATTCAGCTGAATACCAGTATTTTACGTGGAGCGGCTGCCTACCAGGCCTCCACAACCCGTTAACTTCTTTAACGCGTTACTTCTTTGGCAAGACTGCAGTCAGACTTTACCGGCTTCTTACTATCCGTAACGACTGCCAAAGATCTACAAATGACTGCCGGGACCAACGGCTTAACGTGCATTCCGAGGCATGGAGTTAACTCTATATGTAATGATGGTCACCCATCCACAGACTAACCTTGGCAACCATTGCTTAACCTGGAAGATCGACCTGTGCGGCTGTTAATGTTTAGCCACGTGATCCTCAGTGTAGATACCTAGTGTCTATAGAAGTATAGTCACTACATATTATAAAGCAAAGTACTCCGCCGCGTCTGTCTGTCTGCTCGCGATAAACTCAAAAACTACTGCACCGATTTTCATGTTCTCGGTAGGAAGGTTGTAGTATTTAATTTGTCAAGCGGGCGAAGCCGCGAGCATCAGCTGGTTAATTATGAAATAAAATTAGGCATGATATAGGTGGACTTCCCTAATGCGCACGCGCAGTGAGGTTGTGCACGACGGGCAACAAAGGATGTGAAGTATGATTGTCTTGGCACTGCATTTGAGATGAGCCGAGGATGCTCCATTTGGACAAAATATGTTTACAGTGATCCTGGAACGCAAAGGCCATTTGGAAGAACACGGAACAGGGTTTTAGTCAGCAAGAGTCTGACACTCCCTCGATCCGCCCAGAGCTGAAGGAGTCATTTGATGATTTTTCATCCACGGTATTCGAATGATATGACCTAATGGTTATTAGTTTATATTACACAGTTTAATTATAACCTTAAGTGCGCTTCATTGAAAAGCGGTAGCTATTAAGTATTTCGATAAGAAGTTAATTGCACTGTTTTGTAATTATTGCTATTTATTTTACGCCTACGATTGTAATTTGATCTATGCAATAGACTGTGTGGATGTCTAGTGTTACTAGTTACTGATATAGCTGGTATTTATTTCATATTTTTAACGGTTTTTGTTAGAATATCGAATTTTAATAAAATGATTGACAAGAACATTTTTTACAAAAATCTTAAACTGTCGTTTGCCGAATGGTAAATAATGTTTGCATTCGCCTTTATAGTGGTTATAAAAATGTTTTAGTGGGATTTAGGTGGACCGATCACCTGGTGAAGGTCACAGGTAGCCGACGGATGCGAGACGCACAGGAACGGTTGTTGTGGCGACACTTTGGCGAGCCCTATATCCAGCAGTGGACGTCTTTCAGCTGATATTATCATAATTCGATTTAGCCTCATAGTTGCGGATTTATTCGCTTTTTTAAATGTGCCAGCCAGAATACCCATGGTAGGTATTACCTGCCATAAAAGTTACAGGGTAGTTCAAATAAATACTACACCGTAGAGTAGTATGGTATAGAACGGTTTCATTAGTTATTTTTAATGCTTAAAAAAAATCAACTGCGTCACATCGTCTCGGACGAAGAATATAATAGAATAGAATACTCTTTATTATGTACACAATATCAGTTACAAAAAAAATAGACGAAGAAAACATTACATAGGGTGACACAATGGGCGGCCTTATCGTTAAGAGCGATCTTTTCAAGACAACCTTTAACCCTTATGTAATTAGAAAGATTTAAAACACATAGTTTTTAATGCCCGTTTTCACCAGTAGCACCTAAACAGTAACCTAAGTAAGGTTCCCTTATCTTAGGGGACCCTTTAAATCATCCCCTTACCTAAATTCTGTTTCACCATCCTAAGGGCTACTTAAGTAAGAGTCCCCTAGTTAGGTGACGTATAGTGCGAAGGTACTGCGGAAACGTTTATCGATAAATTATTCGAGTAAATGATTTCATGACATTTAGCCTAAAAAACAAGATAAAACACGTAATTTCACTCAGTTTATTTGGAAAAAGTAGGGTCTGCACCTTTTAAATATTAGATAAATAAAAAAGTTAAAAATTTACTTTTTTTGGCTGTATGGCGAATGCCATTGCCTAATAAAGTCGCAGTGACATTTTGAAGTCAACTGAGTTGAGTGACATTTTGTTGCGTGATTGCGTGTTCTTTTTCTTTGGTGTAAGCATTTTTAACCGACTTCCCAAAAAAGAGGAGGTTATCAATTCGATTGTACGTTTCATTTTTTTTTTTTTTTGTTTGTTACCTCATAACTCCGACAATTATGAACCGACATGAAAAATTCTGAAAGGATATACTTGCAGATTGGTCCCATTTAAATTTTATGAAAATCGGTTACGAACTTTGGATTTTAAATCGAAATAGCTGGAATTCGTCTACTTAGATGATAGTTTTATGTCATCCAAGTAATCGAAATTGCGTATTTTGCTTTTCTGCGATTTTGCAGTGGTGTTGTAAGGTGTGGGGTACCACTAAAAAGTGAAAAATAAACAACTTTTTACAAAAAAATACAACCGACTTCCAAAAAAAAAACACTACAAAGTAAAAAATAACTTAAATTTCGGAAGTCGGTGTCAAAATACGAAGAAAATAACAAACACACCGACTACCGAAATTAAAGGAAACGTGGACAAAATTTTTCACTCGAAGATAAAGATAAGTTGATTAAGTTACTGCTCCATCACAAAGAAACTATTCTTAAGGCCGTACCTTGACCAAATAACCTTGAGCATTTTTTCCCTCAATAACAGCGCAAGAGAAACAGTAGCGAATACGCTCAGAATGTTGAATAAAATCGTTGTAAAATCTAATTTTGGTCGATTGAAAAAAATATTTCTACCAAAATGTTCAAGCATTTATTTCAATTCCATTTACAGGCACTTTTGAATTGTCAAGGTCGGTCGGTCCAAAAAATTGAAGCTATTTGCACGTTCCAAAGCGTAGATCTCTATGGAGAAGAACGCGCAAGAAACTCCACGGACACTCTTTTAAAAATTATAATTTTTTACAAAGATTTATTTACATCGGGTTGAAATTATACATACATGTGAGAACGATGTAAAAGACGATCAGGATAAAAGCGTCCGGAATAAAAGAGGAACAATTCAAATAAATAATTAAAATCAACCATGGCAGCTGAGAATTAAATTGCCTATCCATTAGTGTAAGTACAAAATCAAAATAATGGTTAGTTTTCGAGAAGATGCATGTTTTCTGTAATTATAAATCATTTCTGTAGTTTCGTTGTGAGGAGATTACTTAAACATTAAACTTAGTACAAAAAAATAAAAATCTACCATTTTGAAGCCAAGATTATGTAGAAATTTAATGTAGTTTTTATAAGTTGATATTTCTTTTGGTTAAAGAGTATATAGCTCCAAAAATCTGCACAAAAAACGGCTAGCGCTACGTTTTGCTCGGGGACGCGCCTTAATAAAAAGACAGATGGGACCACAAATGAGGCGAAAAACAGTGCGTAGATAGCCATCACAAATTCTTTTAATTCTACATCATACTTGTTAAAATCTTTCGATCTTTCACGTATCAATCGTTCGAGTTTCACGGTAAATACGAGGTCGCCTTTTTAAGGCGACCTCGTATTTACCGTGAAACTTCAAACTTCAGTTACATAATAATTCTATATCTTCAATTGCTTCCAAAGCTTCATAAACATCGTGGTCACTATCCATTTTTTCTCGTTAACTAAGAGTAATCTTCACAAAATAACCTTAAAATATGTGTCACTTAAGTGTTACGGGGTCGTCAATTCATCCCCTAAATTATAAGGCCCCCTTAATGCTTTAGGTGTCACTTAACCGTTGGTGAAATCAAAACTTGCGTTAGGAGTCCCTTAAATTTGTTTAGGAGACACTTAAATTTTAGGGGCTATTGGTGAAAACGGGCATAAGGCTTTTAGCACTATTACGCGATTTAAAAAGCCTTTGCAACAGTTTAAACCATACTTGCAATCACCAAACGATTACTTATCTAATATATAATAAAGTACAGGTAGGTACATAGGTCGTGGGATGGTCGAGTTTTTGAAAGTATTGAGAAATATCAAATTGCATAAAATTTCATCACCCATACTTACCGGTAGAGATCAGAGAAAAAAATGTAATACTTACGTCGTGAGTGAATAATTAGGTGGCAAGATCCTAACGCGATGCAATCTAATTAGACTTTCACAGTGCAATGCTAGGTGAGCAATAAACGATCATCGAGAAATTTGAGATTGAAGTTCTTCAGAAATTGCTTTGTGCAATCGATTTGCAAATGGACCGTCTTCTTGCATCTGCCGGACGAAGGGGTCATCAAAGAATTGCTCCCTAAGAAACGAAAATCAAATGCGTGATTTCCCAAAGATTACAGTCATGTTCTAAATAAATATCTGTGTCATCATGATATCAGCCGAAAGACGCTTTGTCCCAAGTGTCGCTTCAGGATCTGTGTAATTCTACTAATTTTCACATTCGCATTTGCATCTCAATCGCAAACTGTCAAAAATTTATGAAAATTAAGGCTTTTTTGACAGTTTGCAATTGACATGCTAATGCGAAAGTTGTTTAAAAATTAGTTTAATTGGCCCTCTGGTCATGTGCGTCTTGCATTTATTGGCTACTCACGACCCTCGCTAGATCATTGGTCCACCTTATGACCTCCCACACCAGACCTTCCAACGCTGAAAGAAAAAAGGAAGAAAGAAAATTGTGTTTATTGGCATAATATACAAAAAACTTCTTAAAATTAAACAAAACGGATAATTAAAACTATTAATGCCAAAAGGGCCTCAGCTCAGCATAATGCCAGCTGGCAACACGAGGTATACGCGCTGCGTCTATAGATATTTGTGCTTCAATAAAGAACACCGGGTTCTTCATCTTCTGCATAAAGTTGCTTTTTAAAGTCGCCAGCCCATTAAACCAGGGAGCATCTCCGTCTATGTAGGTCGATTCGGAGTCCTGGATGGCCTGACTGTCATTTCAGGAAGCTTATTCTGCAACGTATTTTACTATATAAGCAGTCAGCTTGTCTTGGTATGGTCATGTGAAGAGGAGGGAGGAAACGCATTTAACTAAAAGAGTAATAACATAAATGTGGATGGATAGAGAGGGAGAGAAAGCTCAAGGAAAAGATGGATGGATTGTGTGAGGAGCGATATGAAAGAAAAGGGAGTTAGTGATAGTTTGACGGCTGATAGGGTAAAGGGGAAGAAAAAAACGTGTTGCGCCGATCCCAAGTAACATGGGATAAGGGCAGGAAGATGATGAAGCAGTCAGAATCATCAGTGGCTTACTTTCTGGAGGATGTTTATGTAGATAAACTTAGCGGTTACTCCAGATATTTTCTACATAGAATTTCTAAAGATCTATTAGTACCTAGGTATATACTAAACATTAATTCTACCTAAGAGTGCTTACAGCAATTAATCGAAATTAACTCTTTATAGTTGTACCATAAACGGTTGTCATGCTGTAATAATCCGTATTAAATAATATTGTAACACTTCGTGATTAAATAATTACACAGTAAAGTGTAAATAGTTAACACATTCATTAGGTCCTGACCGACGATGATGTTATTAGACATAACCAACTTCATTTTTAAGACAACGTAATTTTGAAAGTGCAGACAGGTCACAAGAGAGGAGTTTACAGAATTTCAATATTTTTTCGCTTTAGCAGGCGCTTTTTTTTATGGGACATGCCCGCCACACATTCCCAGCCACTGCAACTCCTGAAAGCCAGAATCAACAGGGGTGACCACCAGAAAAACGCCGAGCTAATGAAGCCCGACGAGTCCCGGAGAAACGATTCAACTGTCTTGGATCCCGGAACGAAATTAATCAGAAGAGTACAGTAGAGGAGTAGGAAAAAATAGGCGCTTGTTAATGTGCAATAACGGATATGCGCGTACAAAGTCGCAGGAAAAAGCTAATCGTTCGTATATTATAATTATGAACAGTTAGTTTTCTGATCACCAAATTTTTTGTAACCTAAAGCACCCTCAGTTTAGTAATCTTCTTATTATAATTTTGTTGGAGCAATCATGGAAAACCTTTCTCGCTATTTGTTCAAAAACTCGGATACTGCTTCCAATCTCCTTCATCGCGAATTATTATTTAAAATCAATGAGTGTTAAGTGCATGACCAATAAAATGTCTCCATACATAAATATTCAAGTTAATTTAATTCTAGAATAAACTCAACACATACATGATCGCTCTCAATGGATACTAAATCGAAATTGATCTAAATACAAGTGATCATACCATAAACGGACCACGATGAGTCGTCGGTGACAGAATGGATGTGTTATAATTAATCAAGTGGTTTGATGACTCGTGTGACGCGAACTAGAAGTTACATAGGTCGGGTTAGATCGGTCAAGCTCGTTGGGTCGTGACTGATGATGCGTTTTGATTGATAGTGCAGTCAACAAAGCTATTTGAAATGCAGGCATCTAACTTGCAACTACTTTAATAACATTGTGAGTGTGCTGAGTAGAAAATAATTGTAGAACACACTTGTAAGAATCGTAAGCTAAAAAATAAATTTATACTGGCAGTTGATTTTACCTATATTTTTTGGTTGTTTTATCAATTGATTTGAGTTACTATAATTTTTCTGTACCTCCTTTAAGGTTGAATGTCGTTTGTACGTCACAAAACGGCAAGGATTATTAATCTGTCAGGAAGAAATTTTCAGCGGTACTGAACATTTAATTTACTGTATTACTTTTGAGATATAATAATAAGATTAACAATGATGTATTATCCAGAGAGATTTATGTTCTTCTCAGTTTTATATTTGTGAATTGTCTCCGGTTTGGCAAAGTAATAAATATTGAATTTCCTTAACATCTCAAGGCCCGCATTTTTGTATTCTATAATTGGAAAGCGTTTACTATAATTATAGGCATAAAGAATATCGCCTTAGTAATGATGGTACACGAAGATGTTTAAGATAAATGCCATATTATCGCCATTCATTTAAATATTCACAACTTCCTTAAAATATTAACTACCTACGTGTAGGTGGAATGTAGGCAGCTATAAGTATAAAATTTAAACGAAATTAATTCATTTCGATGATTAAATTCACCAGTACTAAATTAGTATGGAACACCAATTACCGTGGATGAACTTATAATTTCACTAGGAAATTTTTACCTACATACTTTGGAAGTCAAACAATACAGTACA
The DNA here is from genome assembly GCA_963859965.1 of Ceramica pisi. Taxonomy (NCBI): domain Eukaryota; kingdom Metazoa; phylum Arthropoda; class Insecta; order Lepidoptera; family Noctuidae; genus Ceramica; species Ceramica pisi. The sequence goes on from OY982543.1 coordinate 19,585,532, forward strand.
ATAATGTTTTATTGACATAAAAAAAAAGGTTGTACATTTTCGTTTGAGACCCTGACTCCTGAACTAGGTGAGACCTGTGTTACAGTAGTCAGTGTCTTCACCCGTACTTTAGAATTAACAATTTATGCAATAAATCGAACAAATAAATCACTTAAAGCTAAATTTAATGCAAGCTCGCTATTTCGTGGTGTGTGTTCTGCGTGTGTGTGTGTGTGTGTGCGTATGTCTGTTTAGGTGTGTATGTGGGGTTGGGTGTGTGTGTGGGTCTGTGTGTGAGGGTGTGTATTATGTTTGGGTTCTACATACATAGACATAAGACAGTTACATTTTATATGTATTGTTCAATCATCAGTACTGTTCTTTATTAAGTTTTCTGTCTGCAGTCAAAGCCGATGCGACCTCTATCGTGTGTCGTACTACAGATATAGTGAAACAGAACAGACACAAGGCTGTCTGCGGAATCGCACCTGTGACCTTTGGTGGCAGATGTGAGAGTATATCAATTGGAATAACTAATGGTTGGAAAAGATTATTAGATACTAGTTCCCGTAGGAATTTTGGGAAATCCTCTCTTATTGCAACCTTTAGGGCACTCCATAGGGGTGTACCAAGAGAGAATTTCCAAAGAAAGGGTAAGGACGTAAAAAAAAATCCGCTTTGTAGGACTATAAGTTTTGGCTTTGCATTGATTGATAAGTCAGTCAGGTTCTGCTTTTATATATATAGATAAAAGATAAAAAATAGATGGATTGGAGACTCGGAGAGTGATTTGAAAGATGGCAGTTTGTTGCCTTAATATTTATGTATCAGCCGAACTATTGACGCTAGTTACATGCCAGAATAAACTTATGATTTATATTTGAGGAGAAAACAATACACAACCTTCCTGTGTTGCTTTGGTTTGAAAGCAATTGAAACAAAACATTTTTTTTAACTAAACGTTTTGTTAAAAGAAACGGTTGCACAAATTTTCATCTTGGCATATTATGTTTGGGGATGTTATGATCCCCTACAGGCTGTGTAAATATTACAATACTTTTCGCAGTAAATTATTATTTGTGAAATCCTCCTTATATTTTTGGGAGATTTTCATTCTGTAAATTGTGAAAAGCAAATAACATTAACAAGAAACTCGTCATTATACAAGATTATCAACATTAATAAAATAATATGTAAATTATGCACAAGAACATTCAAAAATTTCCTTACATATCCACGTTTATACGATCTAAACTAAACCACATAGTAACATGCACGATCAAAGAAATTTATTGCCTTTCTGCACTTGTTGATTAAGGTTAATTCTAAAAGTTTAGCCACCATGCAAATATATACAGAAGACTTGTTGATGAACTACTAAAAACTATTGATAATTATAATCTAATCTAACTTAAATTAAAAATGGGAAAGTTTGGGTGTTTGTCACTCAATCACGCCAGAACGGCTAAACGGATCTTGATGAACAAAGATAGATTTTAGTCTGGAATAGCACATCTACTTTTCAGGTTACTTTTAATGCCAAGAATATGATCCCTAGTAATCACGCGGGCAATGCCGCTGGCAGAAGCTAGTATTTGAATAGTGAAAAAATGATACATGTCTATAATTTTGTTTTTTTTTCATAATTTCAAAAATAATAAATTCAATATTCGAACGTTATGGTCTTCCACTGCATTCCACTCTGTCAATCCTCCTTGTGGCATTATTATATTATTATTTTTTTATGTTACATCTCGCTTCCTGCTAGTTCATGAAATATCCCAGCACTTGTTCACGAAAACATTTAACTGAGTGCAAATTCTACTATTTAAACAACGTTCGCTTTCGCATCTCATTTACAATCCATCAAAAATGCATGTAAAATGAGGCTTTTTTGACAGATGTGAATACGAATATTATTTAAAAGTTAGTAGAATGGCGATAAGGTGCTTATAAGAATCAGTCACATCGCTTAAAGTGACTGTTTATGCGATGATTGGATTCTTAGATACGCCTCTTGTACTTTTGTGAAAACACAGGTTACGGAATCACTAAAATACTGAACTCATATGTACCTAAGTATCTTGTCCCAAATTTTCTTGCCCAAGGGATTTCTGCCTGTTTGTTGTCTGTACCTGTAGGGTAAGTAAATTAATCCTTGTTATGTTAGTCGGTTTTCTGTAGACTTTTGTAATGAATTGAACTTCTGCATCTCAATTTCCGAATAATTATAATTCACATATACATTACCAAATACACTGATTAAAATGCTCAATATGAGTTTAAGATGAACTTTATATACTGCATTGAAATGTAATTGATGTGTAAGCATTATTTATGTTCCAATTCACTGACAAGGTCAGTTTATTTAATGATAACTTCTAAATTGTTACATAAAGAACTTGTTAATATTCAGTGATGTGTATTACCTCGATATTGAATGGTACTATTAAATGAAATACATTCAGGGATGCTACACCAAGTACCTAATTATCATTAGTGGGAAGGTGAATTATTTTCTGTTATGGTTGGAAGATATCGAGAAGCTCGTGGCTTAATAACAACAGCCGCACGGGTCGATCTTATAGGTTAAGCAACTCTTACGAAGGTTGGTCTGTGGATGGGTGACCATCTTAATATATCGAGTTTCCTCGGTGCCTCGGAAATCACGTTAATCCGTTGGTCCCGGCTGTCATTTGTAGATCTTTGGCAGTCGTTATGGATTGTCAGAAGCCAGTAAATCTGACTTCTTGCCAAGAAATACCGTGTCACCCAGTTAATGGGTTGTGGAGGTCTGGTAGGCAGTCGCTCCACGTAAAAATACTGGTATTCAGCAGAATCCAGTTTGACTGGAAGCCGATCCCAATGTAGTTGGGAAAAAGCTTGGCAGATGATGGTTGGATGATCTTGTATCATCGTTTTTGTCAAGTAATTTTGCCAAAAAAAACTAAAAAAGATTCTAGCTTTCGTTGGCTAAATTATCTACATGCCTTTAATTAATTGCTTCTTTAAGAGATTTTACGTTCCAGAGTTTCAGTCTCGAAAAATCCTTTTGAATGGTACAGTTAAGTGAAATACCTTCAGGGATGATGCTGTAAGTGAATTATTTTTCCGTTTTGCTTGGATGATGACATGTTATGCCATCGTTTTTTAAATGTAATTTCACCAAAAAAGTCTTAATTAGATACATTCTATGTCCAAAACAATGGTCTATTAAATATTCTAGCTTTCTTTGGCTAAATTCCATGTCAAAAATGAAGCTCTTCTTTTGGAGATTCCACGCTCCAGTGTTTCAATCTCGATCGATCCGTTTTCATTTTATTTAGCATGAAATATTTTATGGAACACTTGAAATTCCATCAAGTCCCAAATGAAACTCTCTAATAAAATTTATTATTCACAAAGCTGCTAAACAATTCTATAAACACAAACAATTCACAATTTTGAAATAGTTGTGATATATAATACGGGATGAAGCCGGATGATTGACAACACTAGCGTCGCAATAACAGTTCGTGTTTCGATTATTGAGTGTGGGTTGTAGTAGTGATGTGACACCCATGTCTTTAGCAGTTAGAATAATTAAATTATCAAAATAATATTTGAGTAAGACTAACTACAAGTTTTCTTATTAAATACCCATAACTTAAATAAAAACAGATTTAAACAAAGTTGCACATCAATATTTATGTCCGACTTCATTTTGTAGACCTAACTTGTATGTTAAAATATAGCGTGCACTCTCTTATCATATGCCTAGCCATTCCCCATTTATATTGGTGTCGGCTTCCAATCAAACCGGATTTAACGGAATAAAACTTTTTTAACGTGGAGCAGCTGCCAATTAGACTTCCACAATCCATTAACTGGGCAAGACTGGAGTTACATTTATTGGCTTCTGACAATTCGTAATGACTACCAAAGATCTGCAAATGGCATCTGGAACCAATGGCTTAACTTGCTTTCCGAAGAACGGAGGAAACGCACTATTTTAAGATGGTTACCCATCCACAGGTACCAACCTTGGCAAGCGTTGCTTAACCTTGAAGATCGACCTGTTATTCTACACAGGCTCTTCATTATAGCTTGCACTCTCTAAACCAAAAAAATCTGAAGCATGAAAATGACCCAATAACCTTTCCTTCCAATTTATTGGTTCCTTATGTGGCTTTAACTAAGTAAAGTAGCACACCTCGTGTTCTTCTCACCCTTTTACCAACACGGCGTGATAATACCTAAATAAATCCGAAAATCTTCGCAATCGAAGGTAACAATGAGAATCCCACTATCGCCTATGGCAAGAAATACCGAAACAATTGTTCTATTATAGTTCAAAATAATAAAATAATAGCTATTCATTCTATAGCCAGAGGCGGTTTGGTAATGTATGTACAAATTTTTAGTTTAATATCCAGTATTAAGAAGACAATAATTCCATTTTACATCATTTTAACTTTCAAGTACGAATGGTTGAAATTTCAAACTCTCAATGCTGCAAGTGTTTCATCGATGTATTGTGTTTTCAATTGTGAAATATTGTATAGATCACGTATAATATTTTAGTGAAATATTTGGATATTTGATATCTGTAGACAACATGTAATTTGAACTTAGTCTATTATTATCGGCCGGTAACATTTTACTTAACTGTAAAAGGCTCCCACATACAGGTATGGCCGCAATGTGACATCGATCCGACAATCGTTTTTCCGAAAATTCAATTACAAGAATTTCTATGAAATATAATCGACGCACCAGAGTTGTGACCTTTGCGTAACATTTGCCTGCAGGATTTTGGGTTTAACATTTAAACTCTGTTAACAAAAACGATTTATTGATATATAATATACATTAAAACAAAATCTGTTATCCTAAATTGGGAGTAATAAAAATTGGCAATCTTTAAAATTATTGATAGCAACACTAGTCAGGTATTAAATAAAAAACCTTTTTCCAGTACACACAATGATGACGAATAAAGATTCAAACAAATTACATTTCAGTAACATATTTTCTACTGTCTCATCCCTAAAGATTCCACAAAACACAAAACATAACGCCTCCCACACGTTTTACACGTTTTAACTAAAACTAAATTTAGTCTACAATTATAATAGTTGAACTATTTGCAGGCATTTAGTTTGGACACTAAGTTATGGTTTATTCGTTGAGATTTACGATGTAGCTTCTGCTGAATAATTGGAGTTTATTAGTTATGCCACTCCCAAAATATTATGATGGGACCTTGGATTACATTTGACTAATTTCGAAAGGAATTTAAATAGCTATACACTTCATTTACTTATTAATATTATTTATTTATTAAATACTTAATTGTACACCGATAAAAACACTAAAGAAAACTACAAACTAAAACACATATAATCTATACTTCTATACTATATATCTATACTAATATTATAAAGCAGAAGAGTTTGTTTGTTTGGTTGAACGCGCTAATCTCAGGAACTACGGGTCCGATTTGAAAAATTATTTCAGTGTTAGATAGCCCATTTATCGAGGAAGGCTATAGGCCATAATATATATCATCACGCTAAGACCAACAGGAGCGGAGCAGTAATAAAAATGTTACGCAGACGACGTTGCACGGGTCAGCTAGTTATGTATATCTTATGTGTTACTTGCTATTTTTAATAAACACAACAAAAAAAGAATTAGCGAAATCGGCCCAGCAACGCGTAATGCGATGACGAAAATCGTTATAAAATCTAATTTTGGTCGTTTGAAAAAAATACTTCTACCAAAATGTTCATAATTAAATTGCCTATCCATTAGTGCAAAATCAAAATAATCGTTAGTTTTCGAGAAGATGCATGTTTTCAGTAATTTTTTCTCATTTCTTGTTTTCAGGTTTCGTTGTGAGGAGACTACTTAAACATTATACTTAGTAATAAAAAATAAAATCTACCATTTTGAAGCCAAGATTATGTAGAAATTTAATGTATTTTTCATTAGTTGCTATTTCTTATGGATAAAAAGTAGATAGCTCCAAAAAACTGCACAAAAAACAGCTAGCACTGCGTTTTGCTCGGGGACGCGCCTTAAGAAAGAGAAACTGTTCAAACTGCGGTCTACCAGCGTCTGTGTTTCCGAACGGTTACAACCCTAATCTCTTCAAAGTTAGAGTAAACAGGCTCCTTCTGGTTAAGCTTGCTCCATTGTAGACTTTGTCTCTGTCATCTCTGACAAAGACGAAAGTCAAGAGCAAACCCATCTCAAATAAAAAATAAAACAAATCAAATCGATATATCCCAATCATAAAAAAACAACATAAAAATATACACCAATTCTTAAGATTTAGTGACAGCTTAAATAAAAAGAAAATTCCCTTCAGGCGTAGCTTGAAAGTTTATTAAATTTTTTCGTAAAATTTCATTATTGAAAATCATGGAACTACTCCATAAGCTAACTGTATATGGAAAAAAATTATATAACATTTATAAAGTTTAAACTGGCACCGTGGTCGACCGGTTTAAGCGCTAGCCTTGTGACCCGGTGATCGTGGATTCAATTCCCACGGGTATATTTTGTATAGTTGTTTCCAGTTTGGCTAGGACTCACCTGATTGTCTGATAAAAGAAACCTTAAGGCGGTTTAGAAAATCTGACACTAAGATGTGTGGGGTCGAATTAGACCTTACTGCCCACACAATAAGAAGAGGACAAAGTTCTTATCGTACGTTTTCTAATTATAATCTTGGAAAATACTAGTTTTTGGGATATACGAATATATGTAATCCGTCCATTACTCTTTTTGTATTTTATTGATCAAAACAGATCAATCGGCATGTTTTATTTCAAGTTTGAGCGATTGACGACTGCGCTGTTGTTGCGGGTTCGATGCACTGAAAAAAACGTTAATTTGTATAATCTACACGTAATTTTTCTGTTTAAATATTTTAAACGCACCCACGATGCAGGAAAAAATTCTAGTGGAGCAATTATTAAAAAAAAAAAAAACTTTTCAAAACACGAACAAACTAACAAAAACACCGACTTCCGAAATTAAAGTTATTTTTTACTTTGTAGTGTTTTTTTTATTTGGAAGTCGGTTGTATTTTTCTGTAAAAAGTTTTTTATTTTTCACTTTTTAATGGTAGCCCACACCTAACAACACCATTGCAAAATCTCAGAAAAGCAAAATACGCAATTTCGAATACTTGGATAACAAAACACCATCATCCAAGTAAACGAATTCCAGCTATTTCGATTTAAAATCCAAACTTCTTAACCGAATTTGATAAAATTTAAATGGGACAAATTTTTTCAGAATTTTTCAAATCGGTTCATAATTGTCGGAGTTATGAGGTAACAAACATAAGAAAAAAAAACATATTACTGAATTGAGGACCTCCTCCTTTTTGGGAAGTCGGTTAAAAAACATATTTTCATCAGGATAGTATTTCATGATTTTATTTTTTTGCCACATCGCTTCCCTAATACTCAGTTCTATTCGTACCTATCTGTACTTATCACCTATTAATTATAGTCTTAATTAATGAGATGAGACCATTTGTCTGACCTTACGAGATCAACTAATACGGCGTGAATTGTTGGTCCTTGCCTATAGAGGTACAGTGTTAATGTATACAATTGGGCCACAAGATGTCTATAATTCTTACATTTTAATGGAGACATCTCCTTCGAAGGGAATGGAAAAAATCTGCCTTGTAAGTTGAAAGGTTGGGTCAAGTTGTATTAGTTTTTTAAAACGTTCTTTACTATGGATAAAAGTATTTTATTTTCTTTTAAATCCACTTCAAACAAGTTTTCTGTTCGACAGATTTTGGTTGTTAAGTTTTTTTTTTTTTTTTTTGCCTTCATGATGAAGAAAATTGCTTCGCCTAATTGTGAGGAATGTGGAGTTGTCGAGGACATACAGCATTTATTGATGGAATGTGTCCAATATGAGTCTGATAGAAATAATTTAGTAAGGTCCTTGAATTTGAACAGAACTGAACTGTTCCACACAATTCTATCTCAACCAAATGGCGACGATGCGAAAGGTCTGTTCAACTGATGTAGGCATGTTCCACACAATTCTATCTCAACCAAATGGCGACGATGCGAAAGGTCTGTTCAACTTCATGGCTCACGTCTTTTGAAAATACAACAATGTTTAGGATACGATGGGACTGACATACGCTATGCGTAAAAGCCCCTTTAAATAAATAAAGAAAAAAGAAAAAAGAGAGCTTTTTTTAATTAATGAAATTATTATACAGAGGTATTACTTAATTTTTAATTCGCCAAAAGTTTACGTTAGATGACGATTTTACTAGAAAACTATAATTTGTTTAAAAAATGGTAGACATGTCGATTTGTAAACAACTATAAACTGATATTCCACTAGTTTCAAGTCCCTTTTATTCCTTTATTGAACTTGCTTAGCCTCATACAGTTCAAAATAATGCATTCATTCCTTTAGTAATACCAAACAAAGGCAATGCCTACTTGCCTACTTCACGTGTTAGCAAAAATTAAATAGACCCAATTAAGCCAACCTGTCAGAAGCCGACCATGGTACTGACATGACGCAGGCTGATGGCACCGATGGGCATTGAGCATTGACCACAATCAGTAATTACTGATGCTACCCTCCGGCAGCGAACCTTGACCTACAGAACCGGATTTGAGGTAATTAAGAGCAGATGTACTTGCTCTATTTTTAAACGATTTGAAAAGTTCGTCTGTTTTTTTTTTCGATGTACCTGTTTGAGTTCATGTACAGTGTTTATAAAGGTTAAGTGTTCGATTTTTTTAATAAACTTGCGACTTGATTTTAGATAGGTATGAGAGTGATTCTTTATAATTCTTTAAGCTAAGCATCGCATCGCGTTGCATTTTTTGTAAAAAGTTTTTAATTTTTTCGGAAGTCGGTATTTTTGTTAGTTTCTTCGTATTGACACCGACTTATTTTTACCGACGAATAATACCGAAATTAAAGTATTTTTTTTACTTTGTAATGTTTTTTTTTCATTTGGAAGTCGGTTGTACTTTTTTTTTTTTGGTTTTCGACAGACATCGCATATTTCTTAAATTAGTGACATTTTCTTTGTTAAGGTGTGTGTGCAAGCAAACAGCAGAAATTTTATGCTTAACACTGATTTGGCTTCCAGTCAAACCGGAATAATCTGAATAAAAGTCTTTGAAAAGGGTTCGATATATCGGAGAAAATAATAACGAAAATAAGAGTGAGTAACATAATATTGGGTTTTTCTACTCAAAAACAGTGATTATTTTCTAAGATTGTGTTAATTTTGTCGTTGAAATCTTTTGTTAGCGCCAGCCAAGCCACTACAAAAGACTTCAACGCGCACTCACTACCATCATCTGCCTAGCCTTTTCCCAACTATTTTGGGTCGGCTTCCATTCAAACCAGATTTAGCTGAGTACTAGTATTTTACGTGGAGCGGCTGCCTACCAGACCTCCACAACCCATTCACTGGGTAACATTACACTTCATGGCAAGACTTGAGTCAGATTAACTGGCTTCTGACAGTTCGTAACGACTGCCAAAGATCTCCAAATGACAGCCGGGACCAACGGCTTAACGTGTTTTCCAAGGCATGAGTGTCAATTCTACAAATTTTCACATTCGCATCTGTCAAAAATGTATGGAAAGTAAGACTTTCTTGACAGTTTGCGATTTTGCGAATGCGAAAGTTGTTTAAAAATTAGTAGAATTGACCCTATGGAGGAAACTCGGTATGTTAAGTTGGTCGTCCACAGATCAACCTTAGCAAGCGTTGCTTAACCTGGAAGATCGACCCGTGTGACTGTTATTATTTAGCCTCTCACTATCGTTTCTACTACCGCTAACTCGCACTAAGAAAGAGAAGAAAGAAAGAAAAAGAGTTTATTTGCGGCCAATATGACGCATACCAAAAATACTCCCTCACCGTTATTTTTTCCTGGTCCGATTAAAAATCGAATACTTATAAAACAAAGGTCAAAGCTCGTCGGCCCTACATTCGGGCAGTTGCAGCAACTCATAATGCGGTGTGTATCACTTCGTAATAGTTCGTGCTGCGGCGTTTAGCCTGCGGTTGAGCGCATGCGTCGTATGGGACAGACGGCCGACTAGTATAGCTGTTTTATTTACAAATCAATATATTGACTAAGTAGATACTATTATTTGTAATATTCGAATAGTCTACTGTAGAAATTGCCTGCTTTTCTGAATGCATTGGCCATTTCTCAAAAATAATGAACATCACTGCTTTGCAATGAAGGTATTACTTTCTCTTTGGGATATGCAATGCACTCCTTGAAGCAGCAGCAGTCCCTGAAAGAATTTCTTGAAGAGCCAGCGTACTATGTTAATTAGAATTTATTGTTAGACATCAGGTTATTTTTAACCGACTTCCAAAAAGGAGGAGGTTCTCAATTTTTCGGGTATTAATATATTTTTTTTTTTTTATGTTTTTAAACCGAATACTCCAAGCTCCGATTTGTGTGATCTTTTTTATTTCGATGCGACGTACTTGCCATTTAGTTCCGTAAAAATTTCATTCATTTTATTTAGGAGTTTTTATTTTATGAGCATTTTTGTTTATTTCAATTTTAATGTTTTAATTAGTTTTTATATCATCATCCGCAAATACCAGCTCATTGCAGGACAAAGGTATTCCTGTAGCACATTATTTCATTCGATCTTGGCCTTTAATTCAGCTGCTTCTACAGGCCACGTTATTCATAGGTAAATAATATGAATAAAGAAAAAAAAATCATGACAGAAACTGCCTTTTTTGTCCCACCAATGAGCGGTAAAGCTGCTTTGGTGTACGGGCGATAAAATCAGAGGATATTATAAGATGATAAGTATTCAGCATAAATCGGTAAGCAATCGATAAAACAGACACGCAAACATATTGCAAGCGATCGGTAGCGCTGACAAATGGTACAGCTAAGTTACTACGTCGATACATAATCAACCAGCTGAGCCCGTGGCTGCGCCTGGACTGGTTGATCTTAAGTATGAGAAATGAAAGTAAAGTTATGCGTGAATCCAGTGTAGGGACAGTGTTGACTTATTGACTTAGATACGTAATCGAGTGACCAATCGAGCATATCGAAAGGTCCAACACTTCAAATAATTGGTGAATAGTAACCCAACTAGCACACTAGTGGAAATAGCAGCCTATTTTGCAACTTTTATCTGTACAGTAGCGCTTTAGGGGTTCAGAAAGTGGTTTTAAGTTCTACTATTGCTTCCGTAACTGCTCATAGCTGTAAATATCACTAGGGGTAGCAGAAACTGAACCAAATGCCACCCTAGGCTTTATAAGTGTTCCTTTTACAACCCATTTGCCGTCTATAGCAATAAAAAAGAGTTAAAACATGTGTGTTAAAGCTTAAAGCTGCAAAAAAGCTTCTATTGCCGCTGTTGTACGCTTCAGAACTGCATAAAGACATTAAGGGCAGACTGTTAAACGGAACTGTATAAAAGATATATTTATCACTGTTCTGCCACTGATAGTTACATTGCAGAAGTGATTTGTACTTTTGCGCAGACTTAAGTAAGAATTTGATCGACTGTTTTACTAATAGCGACAGTAAGGCTTCACAATAGAAGCAGGAGAGTAATGGACATTGCCTACTCATTTGGATACATTCTGTTATTTTTATTGGAGAAATCATATTTTATAAAATATTTGAGCTAGCTTAAATGAAATATGGATCTGAAAGCATGGAAGTTCAAACAAAGAACTGGTGGATATCGCAAGAAAGTACGGAGAGTTTATCAGAATAATTACAAAAGGCAACTGTGTGTGAGAATTCTGTAATTGAAATATTAAATAACACGTAAGTTTTTTTACTCAAATACGTGAGAGTAATTTAGCTTTTATTTATAAAACTCTATTCATTTAATTTATTCTTTAAGGGATTCATTGGAAACAAACAAAAATAATGCGCCAAGTTTGAGTTCAACAAACACAAGCGAGGGTCCCGTAGATTTTGTTTTCTCAATTGCTGATAACGGACCAGTTATAGAGGAAAAGTAAGTTATAGCTTGGTGTGGCATATTATAAAAATAAAGTAAAATAACCTTCCTTGTGTAATTTTCTTCTAGACTGGACTCGGACAGCGATACTGAATAGTAACTAGAGTATGTCGAATGTGAAAGAAAATGGAGCTATCGCGAGCAAATACGAATTTGGGCGCTGAAACACAAAACTAGTCATGTAGCTTTAAAAGACTTATTTCAAATTTTAAACCAAATTACTCCTAACGCTATGCCTAGAGATCCACGCTCACTACTTGGTACACCAAGAGAAATTACAATAAACTTCGTCGATCCAGGTGAATACTAGCACAATAACTTGAAAAATAGTATTATAAAAAGTTTAGAAAATTCTAAAGTTATTCTGGAACATATATCGATTTTAGTAAACATAGACGGATTACCTATTTACAAAAGCTCCAAACAACAATTTTGGCCTATATTGTGCAGCATTTTTGAAATGCCTAACTTAAGTCCTATTATTTGTGGAATTTATCTAGGTTCAGCTAAACCAAAAGATTTGCATGAATTTTTAAAAGTTTTTTTTGATGAAATGGGCAGTATGCTTCACGATGGCATTAAAATACGAAATAGAAAAACATCAGTATCATTGAGATGCTTTGTATGCGATTCTCACGCCAGAGCTATGATAAAAGGTAGGTATACACCTGTATCTACTTGCTATCTGCCATAATGTGTTGCCATGTTGTGTAGGGAGAAGATTTCGTTATTATTTCCCAACTGTCTCTCATCAGTCTAATGATTGTCATTGTAACTGCCGTGTTTATCCAAGATTATGTCATTATATACTAGTATTTATAGTTAAAGATCTAGTCTCTCTTGTATGTTTTTTTCCAGGTGTGTGTAATTATAATGGAAAACACGGTTGCCTTAAGTGTACAGTTGTGGGAGAATATTCGCATGTTTCGCACACTGTGATATTTCCTGACACCAACTGTCCATTACGGAATGACAAGGATTTTAGAGAAAAGAAGTATGGAAACCATCACAAATTCGACTCACCTTTATTAAAATTACCGATTGACATGATAGAAGCATTTCCTGTTTCCGATTCCCTGCATTTGATTGACTTGGGTATAGTAAAAAGGTTGCTCGTTGGATGGCGAGATGGCAATTTCGGTAAAAAGGTTACTAAATGGTGTTCGAGTGATATTCACGCAGTCAATATTTTCTTAAACTCCTGCAAAACTCCAACTGAGATCCATAGAACTGTTCGAGGTTTAGACAGTTTAAGTCATTGGAAAGGATCAGAGTTTAGAACCTTCTTTCATTATTTAAGTGTGGCGATATTACAAAAAGTGTTAATAAAAGATGCTATGCAACATTTTCTCACATTATTTTGTGCAATAACAATATGTTCTAGTGAGGAATACTCTCCATTGCTACCTTTGGCAGAGGAACTTTTGGAATACTTTACGAAACATTATAAGGATTTTTACAATATTGACTATGTAACTAGCAATGTTCACAACTTAACTCATGTTGTTGCTGAAGTTCGACGTTTCGGAATATTACAAACATACAATGCATATAAATTTGAAAATAAATTATACTTAATAAAAAATTTGTTAAGACAAGGTAATAAACCACTATCTCAAATTGCTAAAAGACTTAAAAGAGTACGAAATTTTGGATCATGAGCAATTTATTGACCAGACACATTTTAATTACCCGTATGTAAAAAAAAGCGCAAAGAATTTAATTTTACATTTCAATGATTTTATTTTATCTAATCAAAGGGCAGATAAATATTTTTTAACTATTAAAAAAGAAGTGATGGAGGTAATATGTATCAAAGTTGAAGAAAATCAAATATATATTTATTGTAAGAAATTTGATAATTTAGTAAATGCTTTTGACCTTCCAATCTTCTCCTCTTATCTAAATATTTTCAAAAGCAACTATACATCAGTTTTAAATTCAGAATACGTGTGTTCGCCGTGTGATGTTAAATGTAAACTCGTGGTCACTCGATATGAATCGGATTTATATTTTGTTCCTTTACTACACACATTATAACGAGTACAATCGAAGCGCCTCTTGTATAATTGTATTGGTAAATTGAAATAAAAAATAATTGAGATAAAATCAACTTGTTTTATTGGCAAATTGGCCCATAATTGACATTATTAAAATAATTAAACTAGGTAAATTCTAAAATAACAACAGTATAAACAATATTTGCACAACATTGTGTCTTTTCATGTGTCTGACATGGTGAATCGAAATAGACCAAATATTTGAATCAAAATCAACATGTTTCTTTGGAAAATTGGCCCTTACTTACATAATAGACATAGTCAACACGTTTATTAATAATAAAAATAAATATTCGGGACATTTCACACACACAGACACACTACCAACTACGCCAACAGGCCTGTCAAACTAGGATAAGTCTAAAGTAGCAATATAGGTAAATAAATCTACGTATGGCAATAAATTTCAGTCTTATTAGTTGTACCACCTTAATACAATCAGTGTGTAATTCTGCATGTAGTCTCATTCTAGTTGAATGAGACTATATGCAGACTTACTTCTACAGTAAATTATACTTTCTAAATTAAACATTCTAAGTTACCTAAAACTATGTAGTTACGAATAAATAAACAGTCATAAGAGACCCGAATCGGTGGTGCTAGTTGCTAGAACGCCAAAACAATGCTTACTAGTTTTTAATTAGTGTGTGTGTGTGTGTCGTGTCGAGTTATTGAGTACACGTGTCTTGAACAACTAAAAAATATTAAAAGTAGTAGAAGTATCTTAAAAGGAATGATATCACTCACAAATATCAATAACCATACACATGTAAACAAAATTTAAAAAAAATCTTTGAAAGAATAATTAACAAAAGAAAGTTATACAAACGATAACTCTCTGTATACACCTTTGTATTTAAACCTTTGTACTTACTTAAAACTTAATAGTATAAATTAAAATACAAACCCATGGTGATTATTAAACTGTGTCTTTTTACTCATTTTCTTGTCCGGAAACGATCTGTTGTTCTGGGACATGGTTGTCCTGAGATACATTATCTTCAATTACAACACTGCCCATATGCGCATTTTCTTCTTGGGAAGTTTTTTCTTCTTGAGGAATATTGTCTCGGTTTTCTTCATTGGCTTCATTTACAAGATTTTGGACCTCGTTGGAAGTTCCTTCTTCTGACGATTCATTATTATTTACAGAATTTTCACTCAGTTTCTGTCTTTTGTGGCTATTTCTGCAAGTCGAAGATCTTTGTAATTTAGAGTTTTTACGCTTTGTAGCGTTTTTTAGAACAGATTTAAAAAACTTCTCATTGCCAGCAATAGTATATGTATGGTCACATTCGTAAATCAGTTCAAAAAACAGTTGTAAAATATTTTTATACTGTTTTAAACATATTTTTGTGCCTTCACCTCTTGCGCTACCAGACCAAGAGCATTTGGTTAGAAATTCTCTGGTAAAAAACACATCAACTAGTTGATATGCGCAGTTTTCAGCTTTGCCTGGTTGGCACACGATACCATATTTAATTTTATAGTCCTCTTTCATCTTGCCTTCGTTTAATATTGCCTCTAAATTGGATAGTTCTTCGATATTTCGTATAGGTTTTAAACAAAATCGGTTATTATCAGGTGTGTTCTTCATAGCATCATTTAATTTAGTAACTTGTGGTTCATATTTTCCGGTTATAAAAGTGTCCAATTTCACCGATATAATTATGAGCAATGGCCATCAATATGCTTTGCTGGCTTTCCAATACTTTTTTATAATTATCTTTCAGTAATATCAGATCATTCAAAATTGCTTCCTGATTTTTGTAGATCTCAACTTGGTTGCTTGTAATTTTCTCCAAATCTGAAGGGTCAATAGCTACTACGGGAACAGAAGTAGTTTCATTGTTAACAGTAACTACAGATGTAGGTTCATTTACAGCAACAGCATATAAGGGTTCCTGAATTTGAATTTGTTCTGGCAGATTAGATACTGTAGCAGCACCATGATTTAAGGCCTAAAAATTGGGAAAACATTTTCACTTTAGTCAAAAGAAAAAAGAAAAAATAAGTAAGCCTTAACTTCAAAAGTGACATAAAACGTACCATTGCCATATGCAATAAAATTGCTATTTTAATATAATAAAACAGAGAACATGTGGAACAATACTAACAATAACTCGAGAGACGTGTGAAAAGGGCAAAATGTTTACAGATACTGACTAAAATAAGATAAGACGTTACATTCGCAGCAACAGTTTTGTTGTAGTTTTAAAAATCGTAACGTGATCCGTGACTTATTAAACAAACTATCAATTACAAGCACGGCATTTGTTCTTGTCTCGGGCACATGTGTAAAATAATTAAGATAAGGCATAAAGCGCTAATAAGGCTGAATCTGTTGTCTAAAATTAATACAAATAATCCCCAACTGCGTAAAAAGGAGGGTAGGTAATGTTTTTATCGAGATTATTGGCTTAAAGAAATTTAAATTTATTTCAAGTTTGTACCTGTTGGGCTATAATGTTGAAATTTTCAAATTGGTTGTTTGGTCCAATAAGGTCTGGCGAGAGCGCTGTTAAGAGTTCTGTGGCTTCTTGTTCTGTTGTCGAACAATCTAACATTTCTGTTAACTGCATGTCAGCAATTTCGTACGACATAATATTGTTCCTTTTAACAATGCAGTTTATTTTAGTCCAGTTTGGTTGTGGAGTTGAATCTTCTATTTTACATAATTTTTTACTTTTTTTGTTCGGCCAGTGTAACACTCCATGTTTTTCCCACTTAGATGGACAGATGCAAAGTTCTTGTTTATTTTGTTGTTCATTATAAGTTTGAATTATTTTGAAAGGCATTCTGAAAACATGGTAAGACATAGTAAGTGGTAAACAATTGAAAGAGCAAAAAGAGCAGCAACAAACGATCATCGTATTTGAGGGTTTTCAACGAGTTCTACGGATCTCTAAACAAATAACCATTGGTATGGTTTGATATCTGCAGTAAGTACGAAATAAAAGTGATTGTAAAGACTTGAACTGCATTAGTGATACAGGTATTACTTGGACCTTCAGAAGAGTGAAACTTAACGCTTTGACGCGCAGAGAGGAAGTATTAAGGTTGAAGTTGCAAGTTAAAGCTGCTTCTCATAGACGCCATGTTTACAAGACAATTATTTATCATTACTTGAGAAGTTTATAGGTTTTTAACACAATTTGTAGTAAAATATAACTAAATATAGAACCAGCAACTTACTAAATACAAATGTAGTTCAAGTATGTAATTTCAATATCGTGTAGGTATGTGATATAATAAAATAATACTTATATGTATAATAATATTTTACATATTTTACGATATTCTGAGGTAATTATTGAGGCGCGTTAAAAATACTCCAATAATATCAACTATATGCACGATAAACTGATCTGCGTTTTTAGCCACTTGCATATAACACAAAATATAGCTCAAAAACACTTACCTTCACTTCACTTATTATTTATTTGTATTCATTAATGTCTGACTCAGGAACAACAGATGTATTTAATAAATGAGAGACAAGGTGAATGATCAGTGATCCTTTATTCGTTCAGTTAAACCTGTCATTCATTCAGTAAGCGTCACAAGAGCTTTAGTGTGGTGTTAATTATTTGTTGCAGCTCCTGTAGCGCTTTTATGCCACTATTATGAAGTTCTAATGGAACTGTAGATTGCAAAAAGTTGTGCCCCTTTGGCTGCAAAGCGGCTGCATAAGGTCTGCAGTGCACGCTCTGGCGCTTGAGCTTGGCGCCTTTGGGAATAATCGGATTAGCTCCAAAGCTCTTAAGCAACAGTTTGTGCTAGTTGGGAAAAAGCTGGTGCTAAAATATAAGCTAAAAAAAATAATATAAAAAAAGAAACAAAAGAATAAATTAAAGAATTAAATGTATATTAATATAAAGATGTCTCAAGTGTCGAGACTGTATCTCTTACAACAACTGACCAAGACAAAAAATTATTGATTAAAAAAATAGCACATGTTTTGTGGATAATCTCAATCGTCAAACGTCATCCTTTCCAAACTGATATCACACAAGAAAAAACTTACAGAAAAAAATGTTTTCGTAATTTTTATTTTCCGGGATATTTTAAAACATAATTTTCAGCATTGAAATCTTTGTTACATCTTTAGCACATTTCAAAATTATTTCAGTAACAAATTCGAACCAAATCGACTTCGATCCAGTAATATCACTAAAGATCAAAGTGTCCAATCATTCAAACTATTGCATTTATAACATTAGTAAGATAACACGAAACAAGATGCCATCATCGAAATAAATGCTTAGAATTCCATCTAAAGCCGTCCTTCTTACGAAACGCAAATTGTAGCTGACCCATTACATATTGGCTTTGCCTATCTTGATGTCAAAACATTAACATTAGCAATCGCTCGTCCAAGATTAAAAATAAAAAAAAATAAGACGTTTAACAAAAATTTGTTGTGGGCGAGTGAATTTTCAAGACTCTGCTAAAATCTGCACTTAATTTGCCTAGCCTTCTTGACTTCCAGTCTAAACGGACACATCTAAGAATCAATATTTTACATGGCCTGCTCATCATCTGCCTAGCGTTTTCCCGACTGCATTGGGGTCGGCTTCCAGTCAAACCGGTTCAGCTGAATACCAGTATTTTACGTAGATCGGCTACCTACCAGACCTTCACAGCCCGTTAACTGGGTAGCACGGTACTTCTTGGCAAGACTGGAGTCAGAGTTACTGGCTTCTGACAATCCGTAACGACTGCTTAACGTGCTTTCCGAGGCACGGAGGAAACTCGGTATGGTCACCCATCCACAGACCAACCTTGACAAGCGTTGCTTAACCTGGAAGATCGACCTGTGCCGCTGTTAATGTATAGCCACGAGCTCCTCTTACATGGCCTGCCAAATCTTTAAAATCGTAAATAACTATAAAATATTAAAATAACATCAGAATCACTTCAAAATTCAAACACATTTGCGTTACATCACAAAAAAAGCGAGAATTATATTCCAAATAGTACGCCACTCACTTAAGTTTGTAATATCTTCATAAATGTTCCAAATTAACTTCAAATATTAAAATGGGAGCATAAAACCTTATTACCATAAAAAGTCGCTCGTCTACTCCATGATCGGACCGATTACGGGATCGAGGAATCTTTAGTGAAGTTGCGACATGGATGTAGATCATCGTTGTTCTGTGCATCATTATAGTCGGCATGTGCCTTGATTGGTAGTAGGTGTTGCTCGGAATGTTGGCAACACTGCATTTGATAGATGGTTTCGGGTCTTTGTCTTTTTAGGAGATTGCATTGGGTTTCCCTAAAAGCCTAAACCTATCACCACGTTTTTGTTCTTATCTCAATTAATTGGGATTGTGTAGTATCAATTACGATATTTTTATGCCATCTTATTTGATCTTAAAGTACAAATTAAAATTAAATAATTAACAATGTGTGACAAAAAAAGATTTGAAATTTACGTCTTGAGATTTACATGGCAGACTCATGGATTTTTTATGAGGTTTATAGTGTTTATTGTGGCTTTATTCTAAAACTGAGTGACTAGCAAAAAATGTAATGGTGTCGCAAAACTCATAACTTTGTTATCTAGAAAAAGCATCAAATATAAAGTCTTCTTTTGTTAGTAAGCATTTCACGATACTTATCTACTAAATAAATTGAAGATCGGTAACCTAACTGATGTAACTGCAATGAATTGAGACATTAAAACACCATTAAAAATTACTATAAATAACACAAAGAAGTAGGTATTAACTTTAAAAACAAATGCGCATCTATTGTTTAGAAAAACAATCGCTTCAAGAATCATGATTTACACAGAGCAGCGAAACGCTTCGTCGGACACTACTAGACGAACATTTCAAAACTTTTTCAACAAACCGAGCGTGTTAGTGTGTGTACTCATAAAAGTTGACCCCCTGTGATAATAGGGTACACTTTTATGTGGATGACAAAAAAAATCGATGGATTTCCAAAAACTATTGGACACGTATATTTAATGTATTTTACCTAATCAAAAAATGAAGACGATACACTTGAGTTGAAAACTCGTGTGATGTTACATTTTAGTAGGTACACTTTTTACTCAAATATAATTGAAACCTCTTTATAAAGACGAAAAAATATCCCAATTGAAAATACCCTCGTGATAAAACATGCTTTACTCGTGTGCCAAGTCTCTTCCACAGCTGCTATTTGAACATAAAAGGGTTACAAACACTTTATTTTTAAAGCAATTTTTTTATTTATTTATTTAGACTTTATGCACAATAGTGGTACATGGGCGGACTTAATGCAACAAGGCATTCTCTACCAGTCAACCTTTGGGTTAAAAAGACTACACTGTGGTAGGTGTACAACAAACAAATGAAAATAAAATATAATTGAGTCATATCGACACAACAAAGTATACAAATAATATATAACGGGTGTAAGGGACAGCCCTCCTCAAACTGATAGGGTGATTTCAGTATATCGTACTAAGTTGACCGGTACATGAAATTATTTCAGGAACTTTATGGGAATCCAATAAAACTGATTTGTTTAATTACCTCACTCGCAATGTATCGCTAAGTCTGCAAAACGCACGCAGCGAACGGCAGCGCAGCGAGCTTTCGAAAGGATAGCTGCGCCTGCGCTACGTTTTAACAGCTGATTTCATGCGTCGTTCATGAGATTTTTTATATTTTTTTTATTTTTTCATTTTAGCTGTGTTATATACATTAATGGAGTTCTGCATACAGATAATGTAACTTTACATTGAAATAAAGCAAAAAAAATGAAAAATAGAAAAAAAAATTAAAAAAATCCTGAGGAAATTTCCACTGGAATATGATTCAAAATAAGGAGCTGATTGCACCCTGTTAAGCTGTGAAAGGCTGTCCCTTACACCCTGTATATACATATACTATAAAATACATATATATTGCTATTTTTTTTGTATACATTATTTAGTTGACATCTCTACTAGCGACTGAACTGGAGTGAATTACCGCTTGGGCACTGGCCCAAGCGGTAATTCCGTACTCTATGGCAATTTCGTTACCGATACGGCCATCGGAATCAGCAGACGATAATCCGATCTACATCCATACATCCAGTGTAAGGTTGCCTCTCAGGGGTCAAGTCCCAACGAAATGAACTTGCCACAAAGAGACCTGATTGCGCAAATCTTTTGTTGTGGCAACCTTGATATTTTGTACAGTATGTTATGAAGGTTTGACAGATATTGGCAAGTTTGGTTTGTTCTTGGATTTGAATGAATCATAGGTTGTGGTTTATGGTTCTCACGATTGTCGTAGAAATGTTTGGTTGATATACTGGAAGTATGTACTGTGAAGCGTACTGGCAGTCAACAAAGCTTTGT
Source organism: Ceramica pisi (assembly GCA_963859965.1). Lineage (NCBI taxonomy): Eukaryota > Metazoa > Arthropoda > Insecta > Lepidoptera > Noctuidae > Ceramica > Ceramica pisi. Next base: position 19,606,949 of record OY982543.1, read on the forward strand.
AAGGATTAATGAAAAAGTTGAGATTAGGATTCAAATAAAATAGTAGATTGTTTTATATAGAGTCATAATAGCTTTGATCTGAGCAAGTGTTCTAATTATGACTTAAGCAAAGTCGTTATTTGGTTTCTAGTAGATTATAGATGATACCTTAGCGTTAATAGCTGGGGTATCACAGTACTTACAGCTTGTAAATTCTTGATTTTCTTAAAAAAACTCTATACTGATATTATAAACCTGAAGAGTTTATTTGTTTGTTTGTTTGTTTGAACGCGCTAATCTCAGGAACTACTGGACCGATTTGAAAAATTCAGTGTTAGATAGTCCATTTACCGAGGAAGACTATGGGCGTATAGGTATATATCATCACGCTAAGACAAAAAAAGCGGAGCATTAATGGAAAATGTGACGCAACTGAAGTTGCGCGGGTCGGCTAGTGTCGAAATATTATGGATCCCAATAGCATGGATATCATTTAAATGCGGCCCTATTCGAGTTAACATTTCTGTTATTTCGCTTCTAGATCATCAAAATAGACCCAGTTTAAATAATTTCGAGATTTTCGATGACACGGTAGGTATCCATTCAGAAAATCTTTTTTCAACTCTTATTTATACACTCTCTTTCAGTTTTTAAACAAATCTAATTAGGCGGTAAAATTATTGTAATACCCAAGTAAGTATTAATTAAAGAATACTACTATTAAGTTACGAAATGTAATAGTATTCAACACAATTCGGTTTGACTGGAAGCCGATCCCAATATACATAGTTGGGAAAAGGCTTGGCAGATGATAGTATTGATAAAAAAAACTGTTGATCACTGAGTGTAGTATACCATCTAAACGTTTTATTCCGAAAAAATGTACTGTTTCTGTAAAATGAGTCACGGGGGTGAAGCCGCTGGAAAGAAGCCAGGGGCTAATTCAACTAATTTTTAGACAACTTTTGCATTCGCATGTCAATCGAAAACTGTCAAAAAAGCCTTAATTTTCATGGATTTTTTACAGTTTGCGATTGAGATGCGCATGCGATATGAATGTTAAAATTAGTAGAAATGGTTCTCTGCAATAACTTATGACATTGCACACAGCCAGTCATGTACACACTTTAAAACGGTCTATGTTAGGAGCCACCCTCACCTTGGCGGCGGCCCTTTCGTCTGCAGTTCTAGACTGTACCAATGCTAGTCACGTCGCCAAAAGATGAACGTCTTGCTCAGAACTAAATTCCGCAGTCATGTTGCCGCTCCTATGTAGTTTTAAACGAATGCCAATCTTTACAACATACTACGATGGTTGTATTGGTCAATCGATGTCCATTAAAATATGAACATGAAAATTGTAGATTCTTTGCCGACGATATATCGTCACTGTTTTGTGAATTCTGTTTATTATTTTCATTTATTAATTTTATATACATATCCTTTATATTTTTTAATATTTATATAAAATTAATAAAAAAATACATTAAAAATATAAAAAATAGTAGACCACCGGTATCGGGAACAGGGTCCAAGCTACCGGTGGTCAGGGCTGCCGAGAGAGGAACCTCCTCACAATACGCGCCTTGTCCAGGAGTACTGCTTTCTGGATCAAGTCATTGATCCAGCTGCCCAACGAGAGCCTCTTAAGGTGTTGGTCGAGGCTCTTGGCAATAATGCCATTGGCCGTCACAAATATCGGCACAATGACTGTTGTGTTCACAATCCACATGTCGACAACCTCGCGAGCCAAGTCAAGATACTTACTTATCTATACTAATATTATAAAGCAGAAGAGTTTGTTTGTTTGGTTGAACGCGATAATCTCAGGAACTGCTGGCCCGATTTGAAAAATTCTTTCAGTGTTAGATAGCTCATTTATCGAGGAAGTCTATAGTCTATATATCGTCACGCTAAGACCAATAGGAGCGGAACAGTAATAAAAAATGTTACGCAGACGACGTTGCACGGGTCAGCTAGTTATTATTATAAAGTCATCCGAAAAGCGTTCGCTGCTGAACATATGCCTCCCCAAGCGTCGCCACAACGACAGAGTCTGGGCGTCTCGCATCTATCGGCTACCTGCGACCCACCACCAGGTCATCGGTCTACCTTGTAGGAGGCTTTCCAACGCGGTCGCCACTCCAGATGTTTTCGGCCGCATCTACCATCTGATTTGCAAGAATGTGACGCACAAGGGGTTTAAAAAGGCCAGTTTAGCAGAATCAGAAAGCACACCACGCTACCTGTCACCGTCAAATTTTCCCAATCAACCTTGAACGCTAATTCGTTAGCGATAAAGATTAAATTAAAATTGTACAGATTGTTGTGTGGATAATAATTTGATCCTAATTTATAGTGTCTAAAGTGTCCTTTTTAGACCTGCTGGACCGGTTGTTGTGGCGACACTTGGGGACGACTCTGTCCAGCAGTGGAAGCTTTGTGATCGATATAATGCCTACCTACTTATTTGTATGCCCTCTAACTAGCCCACAACTCTAGAGGTCACAAGTTCAAGGAGGGTCAACCTGTTCCTACGTGCAGGGTCCAAATATTCCTGTTAATCTTTGATCTAAGTTTTTAGGGTTCCGTAGCCAAATGGCAAAACGGAACCCCTAAAGATTCGTCATGTCTTTCTGTCTGTCCGTCCATATGTCACAGCAACTTTTCTCCGAAACTATAAGAACTATGCTGTTGAAACTTGGTAAGTAGATGTATTCTGTAAACCGCATTAAAATTTTCATACAAAAATAGAAAAAAAAAACAATAAATTTTGGGGGTCCCCATACTTAGAACTGAAACTTAATTTTTTTTTTCATCAAACCCATAAGTGTGGGGTATCTATTGTCTTTGAAAATTATATTGAGGTTTCTAATATCATTTTTTTCTAAACCGAATAGTTTGCGCGAGAGACACTTCCAAAGTCGTAAAATGTGTCTCCCCTGTAACTTCTAAAATAAGAGAATGATAAAACTAAAAAAAAAAAAATATGATGTATATTGTTTGTATGTTCTTTTTTGTGTTGTTTGATGTTTATTTGTATTATTAGTCGTGGCTGAGGACCCGAAAGCTCCTGTGCTGAGGCATTTCATGAGAAGTAATTGTCCGCAAGAAGTACATGACTCATTAGTTATTTTTAAACTTGTTTTACTAACCTTAGTGTGTAAGTTGTACTAACAGAATGGGTTCCTTATGTTGTTCCCAATAAAAACAATTTGTATTGTATATTACCATGTAAACTACCAGCGGAAATTAGTTTGAACGAGATCTAGTAAGTAGTTTATTTTTTAATACGTCATAAATAGTAAATCGCAACTTTTGCTTATAATACCTACCTACCTACCGGTTTATACGGAACCCTCGGTGCGCGAGTCCAACTCGCACTTGACCGGTTTTTTTAACTCTGTATCATCATGATTATCTCAAGGATATCCTTCACTTTTGTTTGAGTGACTGATAAACAGTCTTCTACGAGTTATGGATAGAATACTCCGCTTAGCAACTCGCTGAACTATTCATAAAAACATGAGCTATTTTCGAACCAATACAGCTCGTGCCGAATGAAGATTCGTATACAACATTCCGCAGTTACCAAATAAGTACCAGTAAGGCTAGCTACACATACATTTAGAGATAAATATTATGCACTATTTTAGCATCGCTGCCCTCCTCACCTTGGCGGCCCTTTCATCTCAGATGTTGCATGTCACGTGCGACAAGCGTGATGTAGAAGATTTGATTCCATATCATGTGGCCGCACCCTATATTAAACTACTCGTCATATTGACATGTCTATGTAATTTTGATGATATAAAGATGCAGTGGGGTTTAAATATTGACACATCATGTTGATGGTGAAGCTTCTTTAGATTTTGAGAAGATTGTGTCAATCAATTGATAAAAAAAAAAACCGGACAAGTGCGAGTCAGACTGTCACAGAAAGGGTTCCGTACCAAAAACACGTTTCTTGTATGGGAGCTCCTTTTAATTTTTAATTTAATTTAGTATTTATTACTTGCTGTTATAGCTGCAATACAAATACATACTCTGTAGAAATTTCAACTAATATCTGAAATGACAACTACCTGTTACGATTCTTGAGATGCAGCTCGCTCACAGAGAGACGGTCAGATGGATGAACGGACATCGGAGACTTAGTATAGGTTTCCGTCGGTTACCCTTTGGGCACGGAACCCAAAATAAATCTGGTTGGTATTCTTCAAAGAGTTGTCAACCAAAATTTCCATAAAATACCTCAATTATTGTTTACTCCATATGGTAAACGATGCCTAGACTTCTGTGAAATTCTTTGAGAGTTGCCTCTTAACTATAATAACAGATATAGGCAATTAAAAATACAACTTACTTTATTCCTTATTGACCATTTATTATTATAAACAAAGGAAGCTAAACTTTATTATATACCATTAAAGATGCTTTATACACTTAGCATTCTTAGCAGTTCAATGCATTTTACTAATAACAAGTCAACCTTCTCTTAAAATAAAATGACCAAATTACGAGATCCGTGAAAAGATCGGTCTGGCCTACTCTTTGTCGTTAAAATATGGAGGCTAAATGATCGTGAATGCAAGGAGCATTCACATTCAATGATATAAATATGAACTTTAGCTAGTACGGTCACCACCGCAAGTTGTTTTTTAAAACATTTATAGAGCAGTACTTTTATTTCTGCGAATTCTTTGAAATCCAAAAAGAATATTTTTTATTCATCTTAAGTTGGCTTCTTCCAACATTGCCAAGCAGTTTGTGAAACGCTTGACCAAAATCTATAATTTGTAAAACCTGTCAAAAGCGAGTCAGATTCGCGCACCAAGGGTTCCGTATGATTCCGTTTTAACCCTACAGTGGTCGCGTACCTAAAAGTGACGTGTTTGGTCGCGTGGTCTACATGGGTATACCAAATTTAAAACAAAAAAAAATAGACAATAAATTCAAAATACCTGTTGATTTGTTTCTAAATCTTAATATCTAAGTGTTTTCTATTAAAAATAATCAACAAAACATAATTACATATGTTCTATGCTCAAAAAATCAACTAGAACATAAAATGCCTCTTTTTTTAACAAAATACCACAAAGTTTACATTAGATGAGATAAAAAGAAAACTATATATTATTAATGTAATCTAATTGCTATTTTGTGAACAAGACAAGCACACAATCTTGGAATGGTCAGGACATATAAACTTTCTGCACGTATTGCACATCTTTCGAGTGCTTCTATTACGAGCTCTACCGCAGTCATGGCAACGACCAACGTAATTCGTCCGTATCGGTCCTGGTGTCGATGGCTGATTTTCTTGTTGCGAAAGACCCAGAAGATCTTTTATTTTGAAGAACAGGCTTCGTGGGAACGTTTTTTTTGTCCAGTCTTTGCTTAGCCAGAGATTTCATACAAGTCAATGAGGAAATCACGGTGTCGAACAAATTCAAAGTTTTTATTTGCCGAATGTATGCATAGTGCGTATCACTTGTCTCGACATCAATTGCTGCGTCGTTTTGCATTGCTGACATCAATATTACCACTTGGTTTTGCCTTGTAAGACCAATGATGATGTACATCATTGGTGTCTCGTACATGGTGGGTGGAAACCAAATTTTGATGAATATATTGGATTTCCTCTCGTCTCTCGAAATAGCCGCGGTACTTCTCTTTTGTCCTTCCGTAAAGTTCCAACCATGGTGGTGAGAAAATGATCTCAAGATGGTCCTCTGAACTTGAGAAATCGTCATGAAGATCGTCTCGGCTATCATCTTCACCCAGCCATGCCTCAATCTGAACAACTTGTCTATCCATCATTTTCTTCTAAAACTGTAAAAATTACCTGCAAAATAAACGAAAACATTAATATATACACAATGCAATAAATAATAAATAAACTGATTAATTTTACAATAAAATCTAAATGTAATACTTGCATAAAATAAAAGTAACAAGTATAGCAAAAATACTTACGTAATTGGTCGCGCGGCATACACTCGTAGACCGCGGACTTTGCGCTGCTCCTGTTTCACAACCACGAGCAACCAACGCGTGCGCAGCACTGAGCGGGTGCGTCAACTATTCAACTTAAAGTACCCGAAGGATAAAATAAGTGGCGTAAACCGATTTTTGGAAATTTGAAATTTTGTATGATTGTATTACATACGTAGACCACGCGACTACTGCAGGGTATTTTCATTGGAGAGGTCTATAATATGCGTCAGATAATTTTTAACACTGCGGTGTATATTGCAGTTTTAGGTCCGTGCCATCTCTTGACCGATAGTGAAACTAATGTAATTTTTGTTGATGATTTCTGAAAGAATGCTATTTAGAGACATTGTTTTATTTTTCATGTAATCTTTAAATAAATTTCTATCACATAGAATAATTTCAGATTTTTTGTTTATGCAAACTTCGAAGATATGGGGAGGGAAAACATAAAAAAAAAAATCGTCAAAAGTCGAAAACTATGCGGTCTAAACATATGATACCTACCCCACATGTCCTAGTGATATGCCCTACAATTCAAAGTGGGGCTCACTTTGAATTTTCGAGAATCCTTTTCAGTCCCTGTTGTGAAAAAAGATAAAATAATTTTATTATTTCTTGCCTATTTGAAAAATGATTGAGCAAATTGCATCTAAGTCTATTCCAATTTTCAAGTTGATGGCATTAGTGTCTTTAGATGTCTAGCTGTGACAGACAGACAGATTTAGTCACACTATAAAAGTTTTTTTTTTAACAATCTAGTACGGAACCCTAAAAAAGAAAGAAAAAAGTTTACCATAAAACTAAATAAAAATAAACAAAATTACAATTTGAAAGGTGAAGAAGATATTATGCTTTATTTTCGTGCAAAACGGCCATCGCTCAGCAAAATGCTGGAACTCGTGTGCGAGATTGACACCCGGCGTTTATCTGTCAATCAATTTCTGCTATCAATTACTGTGGGTACATTTTACGCAAAGATCGCACAGTGCCCTTTGCGTACAGTATAACAATGCTTTCAGGGTGTTGATGGGGCTGCCTCGCTTCTGTAGCGCATCAGGGTTGTTTGCGAAAATGCGTATTGATTGCTTTTATGCATTAATGCGTAAAAGTTGTGCGTCCTTGGTGCGCAGGGTGCGAGCCAGTTCCAACAGCATCCTGGGCATGATTGCGGAGAGGCTGGACTGCTGTATTGTGAGTCGTTGCTCCAGCATCTCAGCTGGGATGCTGCAGGAGTGATTATTTTGATGTGTGTGTTTATTTAGTTGTTTTAATTGTGTCACTAACATAGTTTTAAGTTTATTTATTGTTACTAACACTATATAAGTCATTGTTACTTGAAATAAATAATTTAATAATAATAATTATGGGATGTGCGTCTTTGAACTTACTACCGGTCTTTTAGGTTTCAGTACCTCCTTTGTCAACCGCATAATCATCGTTACCTGAGGTCAAGCTACCAAACCAAAAACTCATTGAACTATCTAACCGTACCTCCGTTCTAAAACTAAACTCAGTCATAATAAACGCCTCAACTATTACCTATTACAATTAGAATAATAACGAAGTTTATTCAGGATAACTTTATGACTAGAATTATTCAGAATCCTATTATTTATTGGTAACATCCTCTGTTTAACCCACGCGATGCAACGCCGAGAATTATGCACTAATTGCGTACGTGGGTGGTTTTGCTACCAACCTGTCACTGCTTTTGTGACCTTTGAGCTCAATATTATTTTGCTTTATGTTTTATTTGTGAGTAATTGGTTTAGAAGGAGTAGCTTGTTTGTTTAGAATTTTGTTTCGTGCTTGTTCATTATTATTTTGTGTTGCAATAGTTTCCTTCAGCATTAGTAAAGGTACGACCTTTAGACATTTGGAGTATGACAGTTTTAACTACCGTTTTGTTTAAATTACTACTAAAAAGCTCCAACCAAATGGTTGCTCAATCAACCTACAGTGTCGAGTCGTCATATTTGACTGTTTTATTAATTGCTTGCATACCTATCCTGAAAATCTTGTCTTGTCGAATCATTTTACATCCATTTGCAAAGAAATATAGAACAGGGAAAGTATCGGTTCTTTTTAGTCTTATGTTTATAGCGTGTTAAGTGCATCAGCTATGAGTATGAAACTGAGAAAATTTTCCAAACGTCATTTATAATGAGCACAGCAAAGGAGTGGAACTCTTTACCTGTGTCTATGTTTCTGAACGCATTCAACCCTAATTTCTTAAATATTAGAGTGAACAGGCTTTTTCTAGGTAAGTTCACTCCATTGTCGACTTTGTCTCTGTCACCTTTGACCTAGACTAGAGTCAAGAGCAAAAAAAACGACCCTTTTTGCCTCTTTGAAAAAACTATCATCAACAAAATGGCATTTGCTCTGCAACACCTCAACACCCATAAAGAAAACCAAAATGAGAAGACCCTTCCACAAAAAATATCCCAGCCCACCTTGAGTTCAAAATTAAATGGAACCGGATCTTAACTGACCCGAAGCCATTAACGTCCAACAAAAACTCGAGACCGACAAAAAAATATAACATACAATTGTAAACTATGATTTGTTCAAATTAAAAGATGCGTGCTCGTTAAATAATACAATTTGAACGTTATTAGTTATTAGGTAATCATTATTTTAATAGCCTTCTATTTCTTTATCGGTTCTTAAGAAATTGTTATTATTAAGATTAGCAGCATCTTCTGCGTAATCCGGTTGTCATGTATAATGCTGTTATTGTTATCGTGAAGAGGATGATGAGATCTAAGGTAACTGATGCAACCCAATGTATTGTCAATCTACAGTAGTGGCACTACGCAGGGTATATTATTTGCAGAACTGATGGCAGATGGGGCTGATCCTGACTGTTCAGCGGGAGACTCAGCATGGGAAGGTCTCCCATAAGATGGACTGAACAGATGATCTGTTGAGGGTCGTGGGAGTCTGCTGGATACGAAAAGCACTGAACTACTTTATATAACACCACTTGAAGGAGACTTACGCCCAGTGGTGGAAGTATCTTTGCTAAATTAAATTATGATGAAGATATAAATTACGGGGATGCCCGTGACGAGCTGGACTCCTACCAAAAGTACTGGTCCGACAGCGTAAGACAGGGTTGTGTGGAAAAGGAGCTTTGCCTAGCAGTGGAATAAAATAGGCCAAATAGACAGCCAATGCGTTATTTCCACCAAGAATTACAAATAAAGTGGAAAGAATATAATTTTAAAATATCAATAAACACTCGCAACAACGTTGTTCTTTAAGTACCAGGATTTATCCTACATCTTGGTATCGTGGGTGTGTTAATAGATATCAATTTCACATGCACGAACACTCGACAGACCCGGAAATTATTTATCGGCAATTGAATACTTGTAACATGAGAAAATCATATCGTGAGTTTGAAACTGCTTTGTTCAGACCCTAGCAAAACATAATTCCGCTGTCTTTTGTGATACGATGATTGCACTTATAAGAAATCGATCTACTTTTTCAAAATCACTTTCAATTGTGTTTTACTGCCACTATAGCCTCAAAAAATATTGATGACTTATAGCAAAACATCCCTATAAGTCAGGAAAGGTAATTTAGACTGTCAGCCAATTACAAGTCCCCATTTAAAAAATACGGAAATAAGATCAATGGACATTCAAACCAAGTTACTGAGTAACTAAAAGTTATGCTACAAGCAGGCGTAGGTATGTTGTCGAATATAATAGGCACGCAAATTATGTCAATTTGAATCTTCCTAAACACTTATCTGCGTGGAGACCCCCAAAGCCTTTGAAGATACACAAACACGCTCTCAAAGGATCCCAGCGAAACCAGTGAAAGGCTACCCAGACGTGGGACAGCATTACAGCAACACTGAACTATCTCAAGCTGCGCCGGCGCCGGTAAGTCACGCCCTGTCCCACAGGTGGCGCTGGCGTCACTCTCACACACGACCACCATTTATTACAAACGTGTAGGTTTTCTCACGATATCACATCAGTAATGCTGATGATCAATTTATTGTGTGGTATATATAGAACAATAGTTTTGTTGCTAAATATAATTTGATGGATCGTTTTGTAGCAATTTATGATAGTGTCTGGTGTTTTTTTATAGTGTCGGTAAGTCACAACGATAATTGTAGACCTAACCTAATGCAGACTTGTAAACCTAATGGGAACTAGGTTTTCTGTCGTTCGCCTATTTCACAGATATTAAGGATGGAATCTAGAGCTCGCAGCTCACAGATGGTAACAACATTAATGATCTTCCTGTCCTTACGGCCAATTCTACTAATTTTTAAACAACTTTCGCATTCGCTGTCAATCTGAAACTGTCAAAGACAAGACAAGACAAGACAAGACGTTTATTTGTAGAGACATGGATAAACATAAAATGAATGCAAGTAATTCATAAAAAAAAGATCAGTCATGCTCGGCCTTGTGGCATACAAATATAGGTAAGTAGTCATCTAAATAACTCAAAATTATTATTATACACACGCTAAAAAATATTTTTTAAATAATAAATTATATTAAATTATTCTAGTCAATATTCTAAATTATAAAATGTCACAAAATAAATTTAAATCAATAAAATGTCTGCTAATGGCAATAGTGGCTAATTATAAATAATCTAATTTTAATTTCGATAATTTTTTTACAGATTGCAATTGAGATGCGCATGCGATGCGAATGTGAAACTTAGTAGAATTGACACTCTTATCTTTCGTTTCTCAGAGTCGGCATATTAGTAAGTATTACGTTTTTCTCCTCCATCATGCTATCACTGACTCCTTTTTCTTTCATATCACTCTTTACACAATCCATCCATCTTTACTTTGCCCTTCTTCTCCCTGTCCATCCATAATCATTTATATTAATAATCCTTTGATTAAAAATCGTTTTAACGATTTATATAGTTATGTAACGTGAAACCCTTATTCAAATAATCCCATTTAACGATGGTTACGTCATGTGCAAGAACTAAACGCCCACATTTTGACAGTCATTGTGTTAAAGCTCAAAAATGTATAGACTCTGAACTGAGGCTGATAGCGAGTTTACCGACCATAAATCCGTGAGAAATTTATTTTATAAGAGCAAGCGTTGTAAAAAGAGCTAGTTAATAGGAATTGGGTCCATCCCTTGATGGGATTTAAAGACAATTGGTAAATGTGACTGTACTAAAAAAATCTTCTTAACCTTCGGTCTAATGCTTTCAAATGTATGGTTTTGTAATGAGATCCTCTAAAGACTTTGTGCGACCCTCTACTTTTTTGGTATTATATAAAACTTTAATAAGGTCTCAATTAGAATACGCAATTCCTATCTGGAAACCGTTCTACCTAAAATATGACACCAAGATAGAATTAGTGCAAAAAAAGTTTCTACGTACAATCAACTATAAATGTTATCGTTCAAAGATTCCGTACAAACAATTATTGCAGCAGTATAATGTTTTAAGTTTAGAATCTCGACGCTTACTTCTGGTAGCCATGATGCTACATGGTCTGTGTAACAATAGATTTGATTGTATTGAAATCACAAACAAGTTACGCTACACAGTACCCCGAAATGTTATAAGACGGGCGGCCCGCGTGCCCCGGTTGTTCCATGTGGATTCATGTCGGACCAACGCCGGGGCGCGAGTGCCTCTTCGACAGCTTGTGGAAACCTATAACACACACTTCATGAATTTAGATATCTTCTCTCTCTCTAGTAGAAAATTTAAATATCTAGCTATAGAAACTATATCACAATTATCAAAGAACTAGTAACGCGATGAACAATCTCGTCAACTCTTCCGTTTCCTATTTTTCATTTAATAATCCGTGGACATTGGTGTGGGTTATATGTTTACCAATTCATTATTTTACTGATAGTTTCTTTTTTTTTTAGCCTTAACATGTAACTGTTTTCTTGTCCCTTAAATAAATAAATAAATAAATAAATAAATAATGCGTTATTTTATATCGTCTATTTACAACACTTACAATAACGCCATCTACATTCTGTCAACGACAATTCTATGCTAATTTACATGTGTGCGTGCAATGCGTGTGAGCAGAGCAATCATAGATCACTGGCTAGCTTCCAAAGTTCGTGTGTAGATGGAGCTTTACCTCTTTGGATAAATATCATGCTATAACTTAAGCAGGAGAAGCTGATACCTAGGCTCTAAACAATTTGAATGTTTGATTATTTGAACTATTCTTGAGGGCCCTGGCATGCATTCCTTATTAAGTTTTAGTTGATAGCTGGAAGCTTTTATTATCATAATAAATTTCGATTCCCTTTCGATCACTATAAAAAATAGCAGTTTTAAGCTAAGTAAAATATGTTCTTCAGTTTATTCATTAAACGTGACTAACTTTTAGATTGAAAATGATAAATTATGTAATTTTAATTTCATGTTTATGTTAATTAAATTCACTTTTAATGTTTGCAGTTTTATCGTTTTGTATAATTGATTAGTAGTCGTACGTGCGTGGGTAAAAACTGATCCAGATGTTTTTGCTCTTGACATTTACATTGGAGTAATTAGTACGTATGTGTGAACTAATCGTAATAATATAGGAAGCTACATAGACGTCGCTTCCTTTGAATAGATGCTCTTGTGTGATTGATGGCATAATTTAAAACGTAATTAGGGTAATTTTGGATCAGTGGAGTGTATTATTTTGATGGGCATAGTTCAGGATGAAATACAATTTTGATAATAGTGACATTGAGGGATTGATGTAGGAAATGATAAGGCAATTCGTAATTATAAGTGTCTGAACAAGTAGCTCTTAAATGCCAGAGGACATAAATAATAAAAACAACATGTAAATATAAAACTTTTTATTAATTTTCAATGTATGCTCACAATAAATTATTAAAATCTCGAAATAAATATCTTCAGGATACATTAATAATGATAACCGGTTTTGGGGTCGAACTTTTGAGGTTGCTTAGGGCCACTGAAGTCTTCACCAACAATCCTGGTCTGATCATAGGAACCAGGATATTTATTAGACAAGTCAGTTCCACCAAAGTTCAGTTCTGGATCGTTTACAGGTCTTGAAGTTCCCTGTGTAGGATGACTGTATACAGGATGGGGACCACCCTGTTCAGTGATTATAGGCCTTCCAAATCCGTCAACGGGCCCATCTACAAAAGTGTTTTTGGTAGTCTGGAAACTAGGTCGATAAGTGGTGGAATAACCTTGAGAAAGACCAGTGGTTCCAGGTGGTATGAAAGACCCCGGAGTTGTGCCTAAGGTTGAAGGGGAGTCAGTAGTTGAGTAAGTAGGTTGTGAAGGGCCGTATTCGTATCCAGTAGCTTCTTGAGCTCCAGATGATCCTGGATATTGAAAGACAGGTTTACCAACTGGAGTTGAAGATAAAATTGTAGTAGCATAGTCAGGTGTAGAGGGTCCGTTTTGATAATTTCCTTGATAAGTACCAAACGGTGAAGGCTCCGGAGCAACAGTTCCAGGTTGGGATGGAATTAATGTGCCTTGTTTTCCAGATGTCACAGGGCCTAAAGTAGTAGAAGGGAAACCAATGGGGCCTTGCTGGTATGTGGTCTGGTAAGTTCCAGTTGGTGAAGTTGGATAAATTCCGGATTTTGTAGTTGATGTGAAAAAACCAGGACCATCAAGATTAATTGGACCAGACTTGGGAGGTCCGTAATGATAACCAGTTTGGAAAGTTTTATCCTGTGAAAGTTGGAATGAATCAGGAGTCTCAGATGGAACTTGAAAACCAAAACCTTGTGTGTATTCGTATGTTGATGGTACAGACGTAGTGCTAGGGTAACCCTGGGTAGGTCCGTAAGTAGAAGTATAATAATCCAGAGGAGATACTCCTGGAGTTGTTAACATGGAGTCTGATCCAGTGAAAGTACCAGCAGTTGGATAACCAGACCCTACATTTGTGCCAGAATATTTTGAGTTAGGTTCCGTGGTCTGATATTTATAGTCTGTTGGTCTCGTTTCTAAGGGAGATTGAGTTGTAACAAGACTACCTACTGCTGTCGTAGAATCAAGAATTGTAGCTGATGGCTTAAGCTGTTGGGGTTTCATTCTTCGAGGAAATTCAGTACTTCCAAATCTCGAAATATGGGCTGGCATCGGAGTAGTCGGGCCGTAAGTATATCCTGGTGAAACAGTTCGCCCTGGATTTACGGTTCCTTTTTGATTGACACGAGTTCTCTGACCACCTGGAACATTTTGAGGTCTTGAAGGTCTATAGATTAAACCGCCTTTTTCAGCAAGGTATCGGTTGGAATTGATTTTATCGTCACCAATACCCTGCCCAGTTGCAGCATAATCGTCACCGTCATCATAGTCAGTGTAAGAATTATCTGTAGGTGAAGTTACTCCAATAGTAGTGAAAGGCCTTCGGGTTGTCGATTGGCTATTAATATTATTTGCTTTGTATCCGTTTGGACTTGTTTGACTGTTCCTATCATTTTTATTGTAGACGTTCGGAGTCATAAAAGGCCTTAGTGTTGTGCCTTCTACGTATTCAGTTCTACGTTGATCCGGTGTCGCAGTTGAAGATATTTCTTGGGGATTGAATCGTGTCGGGAAAGTATTCTGTACAAACTTATTATTTGGTTGCTGATAGTGGTACCCAGTTTCATCTTGTTTAGTTGATTGTTGGTTTGCGATTGTATTTTTGAAAGTTTCTCCAAATGAAGTCTCAGTTATGTCTTGAGAGTCGGTTTCACCTTGAGGCCTGCCATTTTTATTTTGGCTGTGTACGTTATTCGTAGAGCCTGGGCGTCGATTTCCTTTGATTCTTTGCCTCAACATTTGCTTCTTATTTCCAGTGATTGGAGCTCCTGTAACGCTATCAAAGGTTTCACCGGATCCACCAGATATGTCTGGGCTACCAGCAATGATATTTAGATCTTCGCCGTTTTCTAATCCATGTTTTTCAGTTTCTAAAAAGTCACCAGCAAGTACATCTACGTTAGATCCAGGATACTTTTCCTTTGCATCTTTTGTTCCTCCAGATAATGGACGGCTGGCAGAAGGCGCACGGTTATTTGATCCAGCTTGATTAATATCTTTAGCCTCATTGAAAGGCAAATTATTTTCACTTGACAGTATAGGACGACCACGTGAAGATCCTTGTTTCTTGGTACCGTAGTCGTTTTGCTGATTAATTACTTCTTCAATTATAGGCATACTATTTCCATCAAAAGTTCCTTTTGGTGAATCAAAGTCACCTGAAACTCTCCTGTTTTCTTCAGAAACATCTTGAACATTATTTTTGCCATTTATTTGATTCGAAGGGCGTTGTGTTGGTAATTTTGTGATGTCATTCCTCGTACCTGTAACTGGAAGATTATTTTTGAAATTATCGTTCTTAATATTTTCATCATATTCAACATCCTTTATTCCAACAATAGGTTTAATAAGATCATCTTTTGCTCCGTTAAGCTGGTCACTGTCCAATTGATTTGCATCTTGGTTTTGCGGGCGACGATGATTGGCAGCTTCTTGGTATTGCTTATCACCATATTTAGCTTCATCGTAAGAACCTGAAACAAAATGAATGAAAACGATTAATGTTGTTTTATTTGGTGAGAACGGCTTTTATAGTAAAATCACAGGGAAGTTGTAATAAACACGACTACTATCATGCAATATAATTATACTCCTAGACATAATGCATTAGTATGATTGAATAATTTACAAGCTATGAGATCTACGTTGAAATAATTTATAACATTTCTTTGATTTCATTCTGAATTCCTATGAGAAAAAAAAGTGTTTTGTAAGTTTATTGAAACAAATGTAATCAATTGAATTAACTTACCATCGTGTACAATTCCTGCGGCTTTATCTCTTGCAGCTTGTTCAATAACCCTCTGGATTGCTTCAGGAATTGGCGGTGGTGTGGGCAAATGAGCACCGCGAGGTTGAAAACCGTTCTCATCAGCAGTGTAAATAACACTATATACTTTTCCATCATCACCGATATAAGAATAAGATCCTTGAGCTTTGGTTCCATTGTCTACGATGCCGTTTTCATCGGCATGAATTCCATTTGAGGTATCAAAGCTGTAAGAATAGCTATTTGGTGTACGAACGTTTTCATAGCTGAGGATAACAGCGTTCCTATCAGCTGCTGTTTGGGGCCTTTCTGGGCGATAAACTGGTGCAACTGAGGAGTATGATGAGGTTGTTGGTGAAACACCAGGAAAAGGAGTTGTATCAGAAACGCCATTGTTATATGCTGAAGGAATAGTTGAAGGTGTAGAACCGGACTGATAAACATTTTGAGATCCTGTTGGTACAACTGATCCATAGTTTTGGTTCACAGTGGTGAACTGAGATGGACTCCCTCCAAAATTGACAGGTACCTGGTTTTGATAGGTTATCTGGGTCGGTTGAGTTCCATTCAGGTTCTGCACATTGATCGGCTGTGCAGTGTACGTTCCTTGAGGAAGGAATCCTTGAGAGCTATCATCGTTCACTCCATATTGGTTCCTACTTGGCTGTAGACTTATCGGGGATCCATTTGATGGTACGAATCCTTGCTGACCTGTTATTGTCTGACCACCAGGATAATGTACTGAGCCTTGTTTACCGTTAGGAATTTGAACCACACCTCCAGGATTAACGAAGTTTTGTCCTGGATATTGATCCAAACGCTGACTGTTAGTAGCACCAGTGGGTAAAAATCCTTGCTGTTGTCCATTAGCCTGCACATTAGGATACTGCAGTTGTTTTTGAGTTTGACCAGGATAATCTGATCCAGGAATTTGAGCAACACCGGGTGGAACCACGTTTAGTCCAGGATATTGATCCAAAGGTCGGTTTGGGAATTGGTTGTAACCTACATTGCCAGTGTTTGTGGGCGCATATGTTGGTCCTTGAGGACCAAATCCTGATTGAAGATCAGTTCCAAAAGCTGGTGCTTGAGTTGGCAAATTGAAAATATTTTGCTGCCCTTGAGCAGATCCAATTGGGAAGTTTTCTTGCCCTAATTGAATTGGCAGTCCAGTTATAGGATTTATTGGTAGAGCTGTAGTTTCAAAGCCTTCTCCAGGTGGATAAGTTGTTGTCTGAGAAAACGCGTAAGAGGTGGTCGTAACAGGAACCTTGGGTATTTTATCACCGAAGTTCAACTGTTC
This sequence comes from Ceramica pisi, assembly GCA_963859965.1. Taxonomy (NCBI): domain Eukaryota; kingdom Metazoa; phylum Arthropoda; class Insecta; order Lepidoptera; family Noctuidae; genus Ceramica; species Ceramica pisi. The sequence goes on from OY982543.1 coordinate 19,624,066, forward strand.
TCTATTTATCCCAAAATTGGGTTGGGATCCTTCATGACCTCCAATCACGAGTCCTGTTCCTGAATCGGTATGCTGAGGATGTTCCAAGGGAGTATCATGGTGCCCAAGGATTCCGCCAGAAAATTGCGCACCAGGTGGTGGAAGGTAGGTGCGGTCCAGTTTATCGGAAGCTGCTAGGCCTATGGCCAGGGAAATCTGGAAGACCAAATAAAATGTTATCAATGTATGGAATCACTTAATCAAATCAAATCAAGTGATCTGAACGTAGTAACTGAAAATCGCTTTTTTATATTAATCTGAAAATGGCAATGTAAAACATAATTTGATTATGAATATATTTTTAGTTGTAGATATCACGTAAGACCCGGAAATCCAACCCAATCCCAAAAAGTCAATGCCCTTAAATACACCATTCAGAACGAATGAAGTATTCAAATGATACCATATTGTGTTAGTCAGAACCACAATAGAAGAACATTACTGGATCTATCTCTAATGAGAACACATTGTCGTTTAATATTGTCACCGGCAGAGTTATAGAACTTTCTTTTACGTTTAATTTTACGACATACACTACGGGACGCCGAAAAGTATAACACGCCAAATTATTCATGTAAATTTTACTGAAACAAAACTACAAACTGTTTAAGAGCCTTGTGAACGTAGTAATTAAGTATAAATATTTATTTATTTTCTCACCACAATATAACATTAATATTAAATTGTAAAATTATCACAATGTAGGTAAGTAATTGTAAGAATTGAAGAAGTTTGTAAGAATATTTTTCCGAAGGCTTCTTTAATTATAATAATAAATATTTAACAAATCGTTTGCTTTGTCAGTAATCAATAGTTGATGGTTACTAATAATATTGATTGTGTTACTTAATTGTTTTAATTTTTAACAAGATAAATTATAATTGAAAACCCACCAAGAACCACTTCATCTCTGCTGTTGTATCCTCACCAGGATTCACTTGAGATGTGTGATGATCCCAAAAAAACAAATGATATTTATACCACCCATAAACCCATAATGACCATTTAGATATTCGTGGGTACGTGACAGACGGACAGCGTGACAATCCCCTAATTGTTGCTGTCACTACACACAACGTATTAAGCGTATTTATTTTATTATTACATCACTTGGTAAAATTATAGGGCCTTGGCATTTTTATGGCCTACACTGTAATTTGTTGGTGACAAACGTTTGCCCCACGATTTGAAAGTGACATAATGTGATTGTTAAAGCTTTTGAATTAAAAGCCTTTTTGTGATAGCCTAAGAACTAAATTAGAACAATGGATATTTTTCTGTTTTGACAGATATGCCATACTTGTATCTGTTGCTAATCAAGCACTGTGTTCCAGTTCTAAAGGAAATTGTAGGTCCTGTACAAATTTACTAGTAAGTTTCTAGGATGACAATGCACCTGTGATGATCCTGGTATTGTCTGAAGTGGCTATTATCAACAGATAAATCATTCGCTTGCTGTAAGTCACCACAATACTACTAGCCTATAGTTTATTTTATTTATTAATTACATTATTTCATTAATTATTATTATTTTTATCCAATTCTGTTAACTGTGGTTTTTTTTTAATACATAACGGGAAAACTCATGGCCCAAATCTCACCTGATAGAAAGTGATGATTAGGCCGAAGATGGAAGCGAGCTTTACCCGGAATCCTCTAGCACAGAGAAACTGGTTATCATACCTCTAACTGCCAGAACACAACAATGCTGTTAACATTGTTGTTATGGCGACAGACTTAGACATGATGGTGGTAGCTTGCCAGGCGGACTTAGAACAAGTCCTACCACCAAACAAAACGAACAAAAAATTTGCCCTCGCTGGGAATCGAACCCGGGACCTCTGGGTCTGAATCTAGTGGTATAACCACTAGACTACGAAGGCGGTTAGTGTCACCTGTTTAGCACCACCCGAGGACCACGTGTAGGGATTCGCTGAAGGGTATTCTCCTACGGACGCTGGTGACTCGACCCCGAAAGTTTAAGTTTTAATATTCTTAAGTCAAATGCGCTACTAAATTCATTATGATCTCTGTGGAATGAAATAAATGATTATTTAATTTAATTTAATAAAGCTCCAAAAGTCTGGACGGGTCTGGCTGGGTAAAAGTCTCCACATATCTTTCCAGATACTCTATTGAAACTCCCAGCTGTTGTTTTTTGGCAGTCGTTTCTGATGAGTCGAAGTCAGAAATAACAGTCAAGCCTCGTTAACTCGTAACTGGCTTGTGGAGATCTGGTCTGGTGGGTAGTGGGTCTAGGTGCTCCTTAAAAACATCATCATATCAGCTCAAAGACGTCTACTGCTTCTGAAAGGCCTCCCCAAGCGTCGCCACAACGACTGGTCCTGTGCGTCTTGCATCCATCGGCTACACACAACATTCACCAGGTCAGTCCACCTTCTGGAAGGCCTTCCAAGCAAAGCATGATAGTTGAAAACTATTCTATTAGTTTTCTAGCTCCTTTTTAGGGTTCCGTAGCCAAATGACAAAAACGGAACCCTTATAGATTCGTCATGTCTGTCTGTCTGTCTGTCCGTCCGTATGTCATAGCCACTTTTCTCCGAAACCATAAGAACTATGCTGTTAAAATTTGGTTAATAGATGTATTCCGTGAACCGCATAAAGATTTTCACACAAAAATAGAATAAAAACAATAAATTTTGGGGGTCCCCCATACTTAGAACTGAAACTCAAAATTTTTTTTCATCGAACCCATACGTGTGGGGTTTCTGTGGATAGGTCTTTAAAAATAATATTGAGGTTTCTAAGACCATTTTTTTCTAAACTGAACAGTTTGCGCGAGAGACACTTCTAAAGTGGTAAAATGTCCCCCCCCCCCCTTACCTTCTAAAATAAGAGAATGATAAAATTAAAAACAATATATGATGTACATTACCACGTAAACTAACAGCGAAAATTGGTTTAAACGAGATCTAGTTAGTAGTTTTTTTTTAATACGTCAGAAATCGTAAATCGCAACTTCTGCTTATAATATGTATAATACCTACTGGTTTGTACGGAACCCTCAGTGCGCGAGTCCGACTCGCACTTGGCCGGTTTTTTATGTACAGTCTTGCTTATGTCAGTATTTCACTATCATCTGCCTAGCCTTTTTCCAACTATAACGGGCTCGGCTTCTAGTCAAATCAGCTTTAGCTGAATACCAGTATTTTACGTGGAGCGGCTGCCTACCAGACCTCCACAACCCATTGACTGGTTACCTTTTTTTTTTTTTTAGGGATGGGATATCATCCAATGACTCCTCCCGCTTGGGTGTAGCGGGAGGGAGTGTCAGACTTCTACTGACTAAAACCCATCCATGTTCCTTCATTGCCCTTTGTGTTCCGGAGCCACGGTGTCTCTTGCGAATAATCCCGCGACTCCGGCAGGCGTCGGCCCTTTCGGGCCCCTCTGTGTGCTGACTCTCTTTGAGGCGCGCGTGGAACACTAACGCGCCGTCGACACGGCCTGTCGTCACTAGACGGACGGACGGCGAGCCACCGGTTACCTAACACAGTAATTCTTGGCGAGACTGCAATCAGATTTACAGGCTTCTGAAAATCCGTAACGCCTGCCAAAGATCTACAAATGACAACCAGAACCAAATATGGCATTACGTGCATTCCAAGGCACGGAGGAAACTCGATATGTTAAGATGGTAACCCATCCACAGACCAACCTTTGCAAGCGTTGCTTAACCTTGAAGATCGACCCGTGCGGCTTTTCTTATTCAGCCACGAGCTCATCGTGTCAGTATTTCATAATGCTACTAAATTAACACTTTGATAAGAACCTCGTCATTCACATAGAACAAGATGAATCATTAGCAGAAACATATAGCACATCTAATTAATCATATGTATAAGTGTAATTACCTATTGTTTGAAAGGTGTGTAAAGTAAATAGTAATAAATCATAGCTGAATAGCATGGCTGGTCTAGTGATTCCATAATGGTGCATTGTCAAAAGATGAATTACAAAAGTTATGCATTGGAGTGGAAGATAGTGTGTGAATAAGTTGGTATGCTAATGATTTTTACAGTCATTAACGGCATTTATAAAGCCAGATGTGAACCGATACCTTGATGATCATCTCTCATTTCAGAATCATCATTCATAATCCCATGTAACTGTACTAATTTATTAGTAACCATGATTTACTTTTAGAAGATCGAAGGTATGCTCAGTTGAGACGGACAGAGCAGGGCAGTACGCAGCATGACAAAGTTCCAGTATATTTTCAAATCCTAGACATAAATGTTGTTTCAGTAAAACTATAGATACGTTGTCCGCACTCTAAAATGACAACATGAAATGAAGACAATTGGACACATCGCTCTTAGTTACGCACCAACCTGTCGCGCGACACTACGTTTGTTTTGATGTCAATTTGACTATTAATTATCCTGTGACGTAACTGAAGATATATATTAATCTCCCTCTAGCAACAGGCATCCCGCCGTACGGTGACATATTTTCTTTCCCTTTCTTCATGCGTATTAGTAGCTATCCAGTATTTTCGCCGTTTTTAAGCGCCGCGATGTTGGTTTATGACGTGTCTATATATATAATACGTCATTGATTTCAGTAGTGCTCTTCTGCAACTATGTCACCGTGATAACTTAGGTGAAGTGAGCGATGCAAGTGTGTTGCCCTGAAGAACTACACTTTTGTATTACGAATGGGTTGTTGAAACCCATGTTTAGTAACAAGTATGACGAAAAGTAGACAGGGCCGCGGGACCGCGGCTCTGGGAACACGGATGAGTTTTAGTCAGTAAAGCCCGGTTTCCACCGCAAGCGGAACGGACCCATTAATGACTTCGTTATATATTCAGAACAAAAATTTAATATTCAGAACAATTTCAGTCACGAATAAATGTTGAACTGACTTTCATAAGATGAATAGATTTCATGATACTTCAGGTGGTGGATGATAAAGAGCATTTATGTATGCAGTTTGCGCTTGCGAGTTTAACGAAGTCATTAATGGGTCCGTTCCGCTCGCGGTGGAAACCGGGCTTAAGAGTCTGACACTATCTTCCGCTACGCTCAGAGCGGAAAGAGTAATTTAATGCCTTTTTTTACCCGTACCTGCCAGGGTAAAACTCAATTTTATCTCACTTCATCTGAAGTGAGTTTTCAATTTTTAGCATCAATTGGAATGACAGCTGACTTATAACCCCTTTACCTATATTTTCACATATTTTTTTATAAATATTTTAAAAAAATCTGGGGCTCAAAAGCTTAAAAATACTAGTATACCTACCTACTTCTGTTGCCTGTTATAGACTCCGCGATCTACATTTTCTCCTATTTCAAAAAGAATAAACAGCTCAAACCTGGATTGAGACATGGGATACCATTGATGAATTTACTATTGTATTCATTGTCTATGTAAAACCTTTCCTTAGGATGATTTTCGATTTAAACACAGCCGAAGCCGCACATAAAAGCTACATAGTGTACCCATAAAACGTTGCCATCACATCAGAACGCTTGTCATACCATCGTCCGGCTCACAAGACAAATACCTACAGAGAAAGGTCGTCGGACACACGATCGCACATTGTGAGATAATCGTTATTGTCTTTATAATTACTTGCTCGACCCTGAACTGTGAACTTGCTTATAAAGCGTATTTTTAGTTTAATACATCGTTAATTGCTTTAGGGCCAGATGTAGGTATTTATTTAAGTTATTTAGGGTCTTGATTGATACTATTATTTAAGAATCCATGAAATGAGGGACGAGGTTTTAACATTGGATTAAATTATGGCATATAATTTAAATTAATATAATTATGAGATAAATTGTTTTTCTTCCCTAACCCCTATACCATAACACCCTATACATAACCTACCATATCATTTTACGGTATCATAGACTTTTTTCTAAAAGGATGGTAAAAAAGACAATTATATTTAGACATTTCTATTTTGTTTTGTGGTTATTCAAAGAGACAGGAAACTTAATGGGCACAATAACTTAAATATATCACTTTCAATTATTTATCCATTTCTTTAATATATTTTTTTTTACCGCAACTTCATTAATGAGCCGTCTGTTATAAAACTGTACGGTCAGTGACGCAATGAGTCATTTTTTTTTTTTTTTTTTTTTAGGGATGGGAAATCATCCAATGACTCCTCCCGCTCTGGGTGTAGCGGGAGGGAGTGTCAGACTTCTACTGACTAAAACCCATCCATGTTCCTTCATTGCCCTTTGTGTTCCGGAGCCACGGTGTCTCTTGCGAATAATCCCGCGACTCCGGCAGGCGTCGGCCCTTTCGGGCCCCTCTGTGAATGAGTCATTCGGATCAAATATCAAGCGATGTCATAATACAGAGGAAATTCCACTATAGATCTGTGGGCCAACTTCAAAACGCCTTTTTTTTAAGGATGGGAAATCATCAAATGACTCCTCCCGCTCTGGGCGGAGTAGAAGGTAGTGTCAGACTCTTACTGACTAAAACTCATCCGTGTTCCTCCTAGTACTCTTTGCGTTCCAGAGCCGCGGTGACTCTTTCGAACAAATTCCGCAACCCCGGCAGGCACTGACCCTAGCGGGCACCATCTACTATGCTGACATCTCTTTGAGGTGCACGTGAAATACAACGCGCCATCGACCCGGGCCTAGTTTCGATTGAATGGCGAGCTACCCAATGCTCGCAATCCGCAGGCCCGCGCCTTCGGTGGCCGGGAATCGCCCTGCAAAATTCAAAATTCAAAAAATTCAAAATTCAAAAGTCATTTATTCAAATTACGCTGAGGGCCAGCACTTTTTGAACGTCATGTTTTACAAAAGACAGTCCCCCAAAACGCCCGCCCGTCACCACTTCCTAGTGTTTTAGCTGTGGAGAAGAAGTGGCCAACAAATTCCCCAGCAACACAACTGTCTGTTACGTTTTAGGAACTAGAATTTTACACTAATTAATATGCAAAGTAATCCAAAAATTCAAAATTCCTTCTAAAATTTACATGACACAAAAATAATGCGACTCCCGACGCCCGGGGCGTCTTCTTCTATTGCGGCAGCTGGGGCATGAGGTTTCCCTCTCTCTCGCGCATATGGCCTCCTCTTTCGCTAGCATTACTGCTTCGCAGAAAGAGGTGACCGCTTCCCATGCCTCTTCGCTCCGTACCAAGGATTTGAACAAAGGCGGACGCGAGAGGTTGCCGCTGCCAATCACCTCGACGAGGTCATGGCGGTGCTCCGCCCAACCAGGGCAGACATTCACCGTAGGCTCCACCGTGTCCACCGGGAACTTCAAAATGCCTCCAAAAAAGTTTTGTTTAAAATCAAACAAAATTTATCATCGTCTTGCCCTGACAATTCCATGTTAATTACAGTCGCCGCAACACGTTTTTAGGGTTCCGTATTTAAAGGGTAAAACGGGACCCTATTACTAAGTCTCCACTGTCCGTCCGTCTGCTGTCCGCCTGTCACCGGGCTGTATCTCATGAACCGTGAAACTTAGACAGTTGAAGTTTTCAGAGATAATTCCTTTATTTTTCTTCTGCTTTTATTTAAATGAGATGGGTTTGCACTTGACTCTAGTCTAGGTCAAAAATGACAAACAAAGTCTACGATGGAGCGAGCTTACCCAAAAAAAGTTTGTAGATGAACCTTCGGTTCCTTTTCCTTTAAGGGTTGTAACCCTCAAGGGAAAAGGAACCGTAGCCCCTTCGTAGCATGTTATCAATCCTTACAACTCTTGACTTGGCATCATAAAAGGATGTTGCAAAGATAGATCTATTTCACAACCAGATCGATCGATAATGTCTTCTTTGTCAGATTGAGATGAGCAATAAAAGGATTGTTAGTCAATATAATTCAATGATACGAATCTAGGTATTTGTTTCTGAATTATAGAAGGTCGAAACATGGTCCAATCACAATTACTGTATGGATATAGTTTTATTTGTATAGCTACAGAAATTATATGAATTACATGTAATTTCTGTATAATTGACGCACCGAGACATACCCAAATTTTCTTTCTTAGAGAATTTTATCTCTTATTATATCCGGTATGTGACATTAAATGTTTACAGAAAATAAATAGAAACCTATTTATTTTCTGTAAACATTTAATGTCACATTCTTGATTTTGATTTATATTTCAAGAATAATAATAATAATAATATCCTTGGACATTTCACACAACGCCATATAGTCCCAAGCTAAGCAACTTAATGCTTGTGTTATGGTAACGAGATGGCTGATAAACTACTTATATACATTTTTTTTTTGTAAATACATTCATATTATAGATAGAAAACACCCAGACTCGGAACAAATACATGTAGGCCGTACAAATATTTGTTCCGTGCGGGAATCGAACCCGCGACATGCTGCGCAGCTGTCAATCGCTCAACCACTGCGCCAACCGTGTCGTCAAAGAATGTGACTGTAAATGTTTAACTGGAGTACCTAACCAATACAGTTATTACGCGACTTCGTTCGCGCATACCCCGTTCCCGTAACAATTTCGGGAATTTTCTCTCTTAGTGCTCTGCTACAGAGTGTAGAGATGCTACAAGCCAAATTTCAACTTTCTACGGCCAGTCGTTTTGGCTGTGCGTTTTCTGTCAGTCACACAGTATCGAAAGAATTATGTTTATAAATGAACATATTGTATTTAAAGAACAAACTATATACACTTAAAATAGAAAAAAAAAAACTCCTAACTAAAAAATGCCATCGTCCCCATCGCTATCGACTGGAAGTTAGCCCAAAAGACTGGCTGCATTGCCACGTTGTATGGCAATGCTTATCCTCTGTCCAAGGTAAAAGCCAGCTCTTGGGTCACGCGAAGCGTCAACTAAGCGTTTTGCAAGATCTTTAAATAGGACGTGAGCACTCGGACCCCACGGTCCAAGAGTTTCAACCCCAAACGGCTCAACAATGTAGTTGCCAATAAGGCTACTATATTTCCGCCGTTTGAGGTTTTCAGCAGCCGAAGCCGCAGAACCAGCACAGCACGACGAGCTAGGAAGATGGGATGGCGCAAGAGTATCGACACAAGTAGCATCCCACACTAAAGGCCTACCCATCTTCCATGGAAATAAAGACATACCGTCCGGTCTTTTGCCATCGTCGCGTGCCAGGCCAATGGGTTCTAATACGGCTGGCACGCCGACGGCGACAAGAGCACGTCGGATAATGTCGTTGATATTTGCGTGCCGTGCTATGTGACCCGCACTTCGACTGCATGACAGGCCGTGGTGCCCGAGGCTGTTGACAGCTTCGCCACAGTGGCAGCGATGAGGAGAACAACAGGATGCGCCTAAGCGAAGGGAAGCAGCGAGGCGGAAAGTAGTATCGTCGAACAAGGTGCCTATGTTCGACGACGGTAGTGCGTGAAGCCAGAGGCCCGACTCCCACTCACCCACAGCCAGCAGGCGTGCACGCTCCGCAGAAGTGGCATCAGAGGCAATTAGGTTATTCTGAACTCCTCTGCAGAGTGGCTCATCCCACCGTCTCTGGTATGATGGGTTGTCGGGTAAATTTTGATTCGGGCAAGCGAGTCTCCAGGCATTTATAGCCTCGGTAAAGTACGGCACATCAAAATCAGTCAGTGTAGAAGCTAGGATATTCCTGACAAATTTTTCAGTGCCGTGAACCGAGGATATAAAAGCCGGTAAACTAATACTGGTAATTTTGCGGACGCCAAGGCCTCCCATGCGGATGGGTAGAGTGGCTTGAGCCCAAACTCGGTCGTCCATGGCCACATTTAAAATTGATGACAGCGTTTGCTTTATAATTTCGTCCATTTTTTCCAGAAGGTGAGGGTGCTTCCATAGATGGGAAGCACGAAGAAAATATGATAATTTAGGGCCGAAATAGCAGTAGCGAATTATGGTGATGGCCGAATGCATGTTAATTTTTGTCAATCTTTCCGAAACATCATTGAAATTTTGAATTTTTTCATCAACAAAATTAGGAAAAGAATTCTCAAAGATTGGCGACCCAAGGAGGCGAAGAGAGCTTTTATCCATTATTTTGATTTCAGGGGCTATTGCGTTGAATTTTGAAAGAATGAGTTGTCGGTCAGAACCGTCAGAACTGTCAGATAAAAATAATTCACATTTAGAAAAATTCAGATCAAGTCCTATGGAATGAAACTGAGTTTTTAAAAATTGTAGATCATCTAATACCGAAATTACATCGCCACCAAGGGTTCCATCATCGAGATACCAAACATTAAATTTTGAATTTAGCTGTCGAATAATTGGATGAATAGCTAAACTAAAGATCACTGGCCCGAGGGGATCACCTTGTTGACAGCCAACAGCGGATTCCAAAAGGTTGTCCTGGTAAAGTAATTTAGATGGTTGTCTATAACATTGCCAAAGAAAACTGAAAATTTGAGGTATTTCTTTTTTAGATTCTGCCAGCAAGGTGTCCCTATTAACAGAATTAAAAGCATTTTTGATGTCAACCTTCAGAATGACCTCTCCTTTGCCAGAATTTACGTAGGTCGACAATGCGTGTACGGCAGCCTCACAGCGTTTATAAATTGATTCATTGATCTGACTCCAGTCTTGCCAATAAGTGCCGTGTTACCCAGTTAACGGGTTGTGGAAATACTGGTATTCAGCTGAATCCGGTTTGACTGGAAGCCGACCCAAATACAGTTGGGAAAAGGCTAGGCAGATGAGTATTGATTGATGATTTTTCAATTTTCTATAACAGTCGACGTTACAGAAAGCTACAATATTTTAGTATCAGTAACCTAATAAATGTTACAGTTTAAGGCTAAATAGTTGAAAGCTATAGAAAACCTTTAGGCTACAAAAAAATCAATAAAAGAAAACTTTAAATGAAATCCGAATAAAAAAAACACTACAAAAAGTTTTTTATTTTTCACTTTTTATTGGTACCTACCCCACACCTGCAAAATCGCAGAAAAGCAAAATATACTTGGATGACAAAAAACTATCATCCAAATAAACGAATTCCAGCTATTTCGATTAAAAATCCAAACTTCGTAACCGATTTTGATAAAATTTAAATGGGACCAATTTGCAAGTATATCCTTTCAGATAAAAGAAGAAGTTTTCAAATCGGGTCATAATTGACGGAGTTATGAGGTAAAAAACATAAGAAAGAAAAAATACAAATGAATTGAGAACCCCCTCCTTTTTAGGAAGTCGGTTAAAAAGAAATCAAGAAGCTCTACAAAAGCTTAACACAACATCGATAGCGCACGCCATCTATCAAACTATTCAAGAACGAACATAACAAACGACCTTCACCCCGTTGCCTTACTTTGCTTACCTGAATTAACGCTCTTGGCGCACAACGTATAATGTGCTCATCTTTGTTTCGCATTAAAAAGTTCGACTCACAGTTGATCCAATTTGCAAAACGAGTTTTTATTTTAAGTGAATATTGCTAGATAAGTATTTAAGATATTATCTTAAACTAGCTGACCCGCGCAACTTCGTCTGCGTCACATTTTCCCTTAATGCTCCGCTCCTATTTGCCTTAGCGTGATGATACATAGCCTATAGCCTTCCTCGATAAATGGGCTATCTAACACTGAAATAATTTTTCAAATCGGACCAGAAGTTCCTGAGATTAGCGCGTTCAACCAAACAAACAAACAAACAAACTCTTCTGCTTTATAATATTAGTATAGAAGATAGGAATCGATGCGTATGCTAACCTCAAAAGGCATGGGGATGCAATTTTAGGTCAAATAGTTTCATGAACTTAAAAAATGTAAATTAATAAAATAAGTATTTAAATAAGAATAACTGTATGTATTATTTTTTTAACTAAACCTATTTATCACGCTTATGAAATTGTTTTAATTAAATTATTAACTAACATTCGTAACATTCCCAAAAAAACAGGTTTTACAAAATATTTGGTTTTATTTCATTGATTTTTTAACAACGTAAAAAAATTATAATGCACATTTTTGTTTGTATGTCTTTATAGTTTTCTAATTTCAAGACGGATATGTATCGATATCATTCGTCCAGTATCTATTGCTTTTGCTTTGCGTGAGTTTCGAAATTGGGGACACCTGAACTTGAACAAACAAAGAGTGAAAGCATATCCCTTAGATATCAATGATAGGATAAGATTACATGTTATTTAATAGTGTTTTAAATATTACACATCAGTATTTTATTAGTCGCTAGCTGCCGCCAGCGGCTCCGCCCTCTTGAATGTTTAAAATTATCCTAAAGAAACATATTCCCGGGATGAAGAGTATGCTACCTCCTATTCCGAAATACGGTCTACCCGCTTTACAAGTTTCATACAAATCTGATCCACCGTTACTACGTGAAGAGATAATAAACAAGAAAACTCTTTCTCGAATTTTAAAAATTAGTTAGTATAGACGTTTGCAGTTCGATCGCTTTGCACCAAGACCGTAGAAACGCGTGATGATACCGCAATAATAAATGATTACGATTGCTCTCAAAAGCTGAATGGTGCAATACTTCAATAGTTTCAGTAAAAGTAATGCTCAAATAATGATTGTGTATTAAGACTGATATTAGGCTTGAAAGAGATGGATATGCTTGTGAATGATGAAACTGAAATGGGTTCACGATCTGTCTGTAGAGTATCCTTGATGATCATTCAAATGAATGATGTGAAAATGTAAACAAACTTCAATTTACTAACAATGAACATAATGTCCAATGGCATTGATAAATGATATTAATTTTGCAAATATGTTAAGAAAAACTCCCTAACACATCAATATTTTTCTGTTTTTCGAGTGTATGTTTGTATGTATGTAAGTATATTTCTTTGACACGCCCTAGAGCCTAAACGGCTTTTCGTATTTTTATATGAGTGATGTCAATAGATTCGTCTTAGTCGTGAGAGTGACACCGGGTATGGTACAACAAATTACAAAAAAATAAAATAAACAAATTAAGGATTAATCGGTAAGTGTGCGTGATGATACATAGCCTATAGCCTTCCTCGATAAATGGGCTATCTAACACTGAAATAATTTTTCAAATCGGACCAGAAGTTCCTGAGATTAGCGCGTTCAACCAAACAAACAAACAAACAAACTCTTCTGCTTTATAATATTAGTATAGAAGATAGGAATCGATGCGTATGCTAACCTCAAAAGGCATGGGGATGCAATTTTAGGTCAAATAGTTTCATGAACTTAAAAAATGTAAATTAATAAAATAAGTATTTAAATAAGAATAACTGTATGTATTATTTTTTTAACTAAACCTATTTATCACGCTTATGAAATTGTTTTAATTAAATTATTAACTAACATTCGTAACATTCCCAAAAAAACAGGTTTTACAAAATATTTGGTTTTATTTCATTGATTTTTTAACAACGTAAAAAAATTATAATGCACATTTTTGTTTGTATGTCTTTATAGTTTTCTAATTTCAAGACGGATATGTATCGATATCATTCGTCCAGTATCTATTGCTTTTGCTTTGCGTGAGTTTCGAAATTGGGGACACCTGAACTTGAACAAACAAAGAGTGAAAGCATATCCCTTAGATATCAATGATAGGATAAGATTACATGTTATTTAATAGTGTTTTAAATATTACACATCAGTATTTTATTAGTCGCTAGCTGCCGCCAGCGGCTCCGCCCTCTTGAATGTTTAAAATTATCCTAAAGAAACATATTCCCGGGATGAAGAGTATGCTACCTCCTATTCCGAAATACGGTCTACCCGCTTTACAAGTTTCATACAAATCTGATCCACCGTTACTACGTGAAGAGATAATAAACAAGAAAACTCTTTCTCGAATTTTAAAAATTAGTTAGTATAGACGTTTGCAGTTCGATCGCTTTGCACCAAGACCGTAGAAACGCGTGATGATACCGCAATAATAAATGATTACGATTGCTCTCAAAAGCTGAATGGTGCAATACTTCAATAGTTTCAGTAAAAGTAATGCTCAAATAATGATTGTGTATTAAGACTGATATTAGGCTTGAAAGAGATGGATATGCTTGTGAATGATGAAACTGAAATGGGTTCACGATCTGTCTGTAGAGTATCCTTGATGATCATTCAAATGAATGATGTGAAAATGTAAACAAACTTCAATTTACTAACAATGAACATAATGTCCAATGGCATTGATAAATGATATTAATTTTGCAAATATGTTAAGAAAAACTCCCTAACACATCAATATTTTTCTGTTTTTCGAGTGTATGTTTGTATGTATGTAAGTATATTTCTTTGACACGCCCTAGAGCCTAAACGGCTTTTCGTATTTTTATATGAGTGATGTCAATAGATTCGTCTTAGTCGTGAGAGTGACACCGGGTATGGTACAACAAATTACAAAAAAATAAAATAAACAAATTAAGGATTAATCGGTAAGTGTGCCCAAGTGCCCCCTTCTACCATCGGACATCCAGACGCACTGCAACTTACCATCTCTACTTTGTTGCTATTCCACGAATTCACACTAAGCGATTCCATACGTCTTTTATAATGCGGACAGCAAAGGAGCGGAATTCTCTGCCTGCGTCTGTATTTCCGAACGCTTACAACCCTAATCTCTTCAAAGTTAGAGTAAACAGGCTCTCTCTGGGTAAGCTCGCTCCATCGTAGACTTTGTCTCTGTCATTTCTGACCAAGACTAAGGTCAATAGCAAACACATCTCAAATAAAAAAAAACAGAGTGCAATTTCCTTAGCTCAATTTAGACTGAAATAATGCCCGTTAATCATGAATTATTATTATCATATTATAAGCCGAAAAGCGTTTACAGATAGACATAGGCCAAGCGTCGCCACGACCGGTCCTGTGCGTTTCGCATCCATCGGCTACCCGTGACCTTCATCAGGTCTAGGTCCATCTTGTGGGAGGCCTTACAACGTTGTATCTTCCGGTACGCGGTCACCATTCTAGATCTTTTCGGCCCATCGACCATATGTTCTGTGAGCAATGCCCATTGACACTTTAGTAGGGTGATCTTTCGGGTTACGGATATCATCATTCCTGATTTGATCACGCAAGGAAACTCCAAGCATTGCCCTCTGCATTAACCTTTGAGTGAATTTAAGCCTTCTGATGAGGCCCGTTGTGAGCTACCATATTTCAGTTCCATAAGTCGACACTGAATCATGACACCTTCAACTATCTTTCAAAATAATGAATTATATCTTCAATTATCTTTTGAAGTATCTTCCTTCTGACCTCCACCACCTACAAGGAAACCAGATCATTATACAGTTTAATGTTATCATTACGCCTCTTTACACCGAAACTATCTCAACTTGCTCCACTAAGGTCATCTAGCACTAGCCCATCCCCGAGCCTCGATGACGCAACATTCGCTGCTACTTACAATCAAACGTATTGAACTACACCTAAGTATATATACTGTACTGATACTACAACGTTATCAGTTGCATCCACAGCTTCTGGGTAGCAAGTTCAATTCAAGCAATAAATATGAAATTGGTAAGCTACTGGGATTTAAAATGACAATGATATGACACAAATTCAAATGTAAACCTTAAATAAAATAAGAAATATAGTAGTAGTAGTGCCCGGATGAAATTGCGAAAAACATTTTCCAGTATTGGGGTAGTGGAAACAAACAAAAAATAAATTACGACAGAAAAAAGTCAGAAGAAAAGTCTAAGTATTTCATTGCTTTTATTGCTTCAGAAAAGTTATCATATTAGGTTGTAACCAATTAACATAACAATTCTCTTTTCCAGTTCATCGTTTTAGCAACCATCGCTCTGGCTCAAGCCGGGAAACTCGACAGGACCTACCTCCCACCCAACGCTCAATCCTCAGCTGGATCTGGCTTCCTCCAGACTCCTCATCAATACAACGGATTCAAGGATCAGACCGGTGCTTACTCCAACAATGGATTCTCCAGCCAGAATGGCTACAGCCAGAACGGAGCTTACTCCGGCTTTGAAGCTCGTCCCGAGCGCGCTCAGGCTGCCTTCGAGAGGAACGCTGCTATCCTTCGTCAGGACAACTCCAATGATGGAGAGACTTACGCATATGCTTATGAGACTGAGAACGGCATCTACGGCGAGGAGAACGGAGTGGCGACCAATGGAGTCCAGGCTCAGGGCGGATATTCCTACACCGGTGATGATGGCAAGGTTTACTCTGTGAGGTGAGGATCTAATTTTCTTATTACGTGATACATCTTCTGATATTTTATTTATGGCTTTATTTTGTGTGTTTCTTTGAATTTTGATAAGATCACAATAATACCATCTACTGAAATCCTTCACAGGTACACAGCTGATGAGAACGGTTTCCAGCCCCAGGGTGACCACCTTCCCACTCCTCCCCCCATCCCCGAAGAGATCCTGAAATCTTTGGAGCAGAACGCCCGCGACGAGGCTGCTGGCATCTTTGACGATGGTAAGCATTTAATCAGAAATGATAATGTTCGATTGGAAAAACTTTTTGAAATTATTTCTATTCAGGACGTGTTTGTAACCTAGATGGCAAGACTATACAGTGCAATATTCAATCAACAATTAATTAGTGAGCCCACTTAGATTTCACACTCGTCTGCACTATGATCAAATGAATTCCAATACACCATATTTGCTATTTCAAGATTACCCATAGTAATAATAAATTTGTTTTTATGTAGGAAACTACCGTGATGCCTCTAACATCCAACAACAGTACTACAACAACGCTCAAAGCGGAAGCTCCGCAGCTGGAGTTCAGAAGGCGTACCTCCCTCCCTTCGCTCAACGCAGCAACCAAGGCGTGGCCAGACAACCCACCTTCAACAACAACGCTTTCGCTCGCAACGACGCTTCAGGAAGCGGTAGTTCCGTAGCTGGAGTCCAAAAGGCGTACCTCCCTCCCTTCGCCCAGCGCAACAATCAAGTTGTTGCCCGACGACCTACTATCAACAGCAACAACAACGCTTTCGCTCGCAACGACGCCTCTGGAAGCGGTAGTTCCGTCGCTGGAATCCAGAAAGCGTACCTCCCTCCCTTCGCTCAGCGCAACAACCAGGGTGCCAAGCGACCTGCCTTCAACAACAACGCTTTCGCCCGCAATGACGCCTCTGGAAGCGGTAGTTCCGTAGCTGGAGTCCAAAAGGCGTACCTCCCTCCCGTCGCTCAGAGGAGACAGCCCTCCTTCAACGCTAGAGATGGCTACCGTTACTAAAGACTGTGTTATCGAATTGTAAATAATAAAATAAACTCAACCACCTAATTTTTTTTTTGTTATCAATGTACAATAATTCTAAAGGACATTGCTCATCGCCCATACATCGTTCGCCTAAGAACCAACAGAGACGTGAATTTACTATCTGTGTTTTAAATAATGCATATGTTCGACTAAAACTAAATTAAAATCACGGAAACTTGCCAGAATTGTAAAATATCTTAAATGATTTCGGATTTTGAGGTTATAAAACATACCAAACAATAGAAACATACCAAATGGACTAAGATCCCAGAGCTGCCAGACTTTTTATCTCACCAAAAAATGTATAGAGTAGTGTTACTATGTTCTTCTAACATACGAAAGCGTGGTAAGTTAGGTCGACGGCCGATTGCCTGATATCAGGTGCAAAATAAAGTGTCAACTGTCATTTCATCGACTGTCAGTGTCAATAGTGTTCGTGTCATACAGCGCTTTAATCGCTTTATTCTTTTTGTAGGTAACTAAAAATCTTACAGCGCTGAGAGTGCTTTGTTTCTTAAAATAATGGCGCTAGTTTTTTTTTTTTAAATAATGAAACCTAAGTGAGTTACTTTTTAAAATGGTTTCGTAATTAAAAAAAGTGTCCGTTCTATTCTAATCAGTAAAATGTAATTTAAAAAAAAAAACTAGGAATAATAGTAAAGGTTTCGCATGTGTTGATTCATAGGCCACTTTTTACCATGTCCTTTCTTCCGTAACTGAGTGATTCAGTGACTGACAAGCACTGTACAGCCGAATCTACTGGTCGTAGAATGCTGAAATTTGGTATGCAGGGGAACATGCACACCTTAGGGAGTGGAATTTGACTGCCCCTAGTAGTGGAATTTGTTCGAAAGACTCACCGCGGCCTAGGAACGCAAAAGGCATTAGGAGGAACACGGATGCTTTTTAGTCAGTAAGAGTCTGATACTCCCTTCTGTTTCTCGCAGAGCTGAAGGAGTTATTTGACGAGCTCCCATCATTACAAAAAAAAAAAAGTAACACTTAGAGAGAATTTCACGAAATTCCTTCGGAAACGTGATTTGCGCGTACCAAATCACGAATTTAGTGACTCAGTGAGTCACCAGGTTTGAGCACAGTACATAGTTTAGGATGGATAGGATACAGAATATATCGATAAGTTCATACTACAGGGTTATTGAGAGATTACCCTTCATAAGCGTCTTCATAAACCAGTTGTTTTTCCAGAAGTTTTCGTTGAGGCGATCGAGTTCCCTCTCCTGTCTGTTTTTGAGAAAAACTAACTGGACTAAGTAGATAAATATTCATTGTCATAATGTATTTCCTGCCTATCTACCTCAACTCTACGTTTACTGCTGCTGTATTCTGTCAGCGTTTTTTTTTAGACCGATTCATCGCAAGTTCCATCTTGAAACAAGCCGTGGACAGATCTTGCAGCATGGTTTGCAGTTCCAAAGCTGAGGCAAAGAATGCAATACTACCGGACAATCGGAGGTTTGCTTGGTCTGCCAGAGTCTGAAATATAACTTCAAGAATGCTCCTAAACAATTCGGAACAGAGCGGGTCACCCTGTTTAACACCCTTTGCCTTTTGGTATGCTTTAGGTCCTATTAAGTTTTATGTTAGTGGTACATATAGTTTTTCTAAGTAGGGTGACTGTTAAATAAATAAAAAAGCATTTAATTCATGCATTAAATATTCGAAATAATAATAGTAAAAATATGAAGAATAGTTTCTAATGAAAATATGCATGAACCCCTCAAGTTGTGAGGATGAAGGCCTCCTGCAGAGAACTCCGGTGGTCTTGGTCATTGGATTCTGTTTGCCAGTCTTTGCCTGCTACTTGTGTGATGTCGTCCATCCATCTATAGATCTTTCTCTTTTCCGGGTACCCGCTGGGCCTGGTCATGACGTCCCGCGGATTGTCCAGCGATTGTCGCTGATTCTTTTGTGACTGCTAATATTGTGTTCCAACAAAAGGGGGAACCACAGAGCTAATATCCAAATATATTTTCTAAAAAGTGTCTCCCCGTTTGAAGTAACGCATTTAATTACAAGTCACCTTATATCTGGTGTTAAAAGTTCCTTGTTTTCAGTAAAAGTCATATACTTGCCCACTAATCAAACTAAATACTCTTCGACAAACGGAAATTAACGAAATTTCATCATCATCATGCACAGCCCACTGCTGAGTCTAGGCTTCTCATTTTTTTTTCCAATCCCTGTGTTTTTGCACCAGCCTCATTCAGGTTCTACCCGCCGTAGCAACAAATGAAATGAGGATGCCAATCATTTGTAATCATTGGTTAACAACGGATTAAAAACTAGCCCAAGGGATAAAGATTTGTGAAGACTATAACAAGTGTAGTATGAGTGTATTAATGGAATGTGACTTTCTACTAACATTGTTTATCTGGGATATCGCTATACTGAATTGGCCGCTGAAGGTGCTAGTGTAGCATCACGCGGCACACCGTTTAAACGCGCGCTCTTGTACCTATACACTTCTTAGGCTTTAGAAAAAAAAACTACATAGGTACCTAATTATCTTGGTAGGTACTTAAAATAGCTAAATAAATTATGATAATGTTTTCAGTTTCACTTAGAGCTTTAAAAAACTATAATTCGTTAATAATGGTTCGGTTACTATAACCTCAAAATATGATCCTTTTTTTTAAATATATCTATTCTGCAGCTAGTCCGCTATAAAAATAAGATCTTATAGGAGTTTACTAATGAACGACAATACAACACATAATTTACCGATACTCTTGGTTCCAGGGCAAACAATGTATGGGCGCAGAGCAATGTCCTTTCATATTGGTTGGCTTTTAAAGCGAGCTTTTTTACATAAATTTGTTTTGATTTTTGGGAATAATTTAGTAAAACGGTCTGTGGCATATTTAGTTATGATTCTACTTACCACTTCTCTGAATTATTTTTTTTCTTTCGGAAATATGATGATGTTCGTCTTTTTTTTTCGAACAATATGACTCTACGTAACACTACAACGATATCTATGTTGTATTATCGCACGTTCACGGAATTATATATTTTTTTTCTTCCAACTTTGTTCACTTGCGCGTACTAACTATTTTAATGCACAATAGCCCTCATTGCTGAACTGTTGTATGATTTGGAATTTTTTGTTTGTTATTGGGAAATAGACTTTATTTTATTAATAAGGATGGCAAATCATCAAATGGCTCCTCTGGGCGAAGCAGAAGGGAGTGTCAGACTCTTACTGACTAAAACCCATCCGTGTTCCTCCTAATGTCTTTAGCGTTCCAGGGCCGCGGTGACTCTTTCGACAAACTCCGCAGCAAAGAGACCTTACCTACATACTTCGGTAAATAATGTAATCAGTGAACTGCTTAAAGATTAAAAAAAGTGAGTTCAAAAACTAAAAACCGACTACTGAAAAATCACGCTGTAAAAATATGTAGCAAGAAAATATTCATAGTGATGTTCAGAAAAGCCATGGTCGTATGCGACTTTGCATTTTTTTTTTTTTTTTTTTTTTTGCTTTTATTTTCCAAAAACATTATTACAAGCTGCATTAACAAATACTTAACACTTGTCTGAAACCTATAAAGGTTTATGTGACAAAGTGGAGGAAGCAAACTCGCTCACAATATGTACTTACAAAAAAATACAAACAGGTAAACTTTTACCTCCTTAAAACTTAAGTGATGTCACCAGAAAAGTAATAATTTAATAATTTTTTACATTTTTTATATGAACTAGAAACAATATTTGATTGTACATTTTTAGGAATTTTATTTAAGGTATCAGGTAGAATATATTCCCACGTTCTCATGCTATACACATTAACAGTTATAGGTAGTTTATATGCAGGTAGGTAATCAAGATCACGTAATTGCTTTGGTCTAAGTAAGTTTAAGATCGCGGCCTAAACTTACGACCACAGCTAATTATAAACAACTTTGTTTATACTCATCATAATGGATATTTTACAATAAAATAAAAATTGATCTCGCGAAAAAAAATCGTCTCCTTCAATTTGTGCATGCGTACCTCGACAAATTATACTGAACAGCAGATTTTTTTTTGCGATTTTCTGCTTGGCCCCACAGTGAAAAGAAATTATGATGATAACAATAAAGTCTACTTACGAGGTATTGCTTGGGTGTGCGGAGTCATTAGACTAAGGTCTAACCTGGCCACACAATAAAAAGAATAATTAAAAGGCAAAAAAGTTAAAGTCAAAAAGTTTATTTCATTTAGGCCATTAAACGGCACTTTTGAACGTCATTGTAACATTTAAAATTAAATATAAAAAGTGACCCTACTGTCCATTCGGAAAGGTAGATTCTGTTGGAGAAGAATGGACAAGAAACTCAGAAAATGGAAAAGAAGAAGCGTTTATTCTATTCAACGTTTTATAACGCTTACAACGTTACCTTACTTGTCCCATTATGTCAAGTAGTTTCAAAGTTATCAGAGAACACATGAATGAACACAAATACTCACATTGGTCAAAACTTTAACCCTCTTTTTGCTACGCGCCGTGGCCCGGTACTGAAACAACTCCGAACAAAATCGGTTAGCAAGAGATCGTTGAAAATTCTCATATATCATAGACGTCTCAGATTCTTGAATAGGAACTTGATCAAAGTGCAAATCATTTAATTGATTTTTGATACTATGAGGGCGCGCCAGTTCATAATGAATTATGATTTTAATTATCTTTAGAAGTATCTGCCATATGACCTCCGCGATCTACAAGGAAACCAGATCACTATACAGTTTAATGTCATCATTACGCTTCTTTATACCGAAACTATCTCAACTTGCTCACTAAGGTCATCTACAATTAGACTAGCCCATCCCCGAGCCTCGATGACGAAACATTCACTGCTACTTACTATCAAGCGTATTGAACTACACCTTAGTATATATACTGTACTGATACTACAACGTTATCAGTTGCATCCACAGCTTCTGGGTAGCAAGTTCAATTCAAGCAAACAATATGAAATTGGTAAGATACTGGGTTTTTAAATGACAACTATGGGTGAAAAATTCAAAACCTAACTTAAAAAAAGTAAGAAGGATTGTACCTGGATGAAATTGGTGTAGTCATTTTCCAGCATTGGAAAAGTAAAAACAAGCAATAATTAAATTTCTTCGCATCATAAGAAATCTTTGTGGTTCAAGAAAATTACCTTATCGGGTTACCTATCGAATCGAGTTAATAATATTCAAAATTTCGTGAGTGCAAATCATCTATTCTCTTTTCCAGTTCATTGTCTTAGTTGCGGTCGCCCTGGCTCAAGCCGGCAAACTCGACAGGACCTACCTCCCACCCAACGCCCAATCCTCTGCAGGATCTGGGTTCCTTCAGACTCCTCATCAATCCAACGGATTTAAGGATCAGGCCGGTGCTTACTCCAACAATGGATTCTCCAGCCAGAATGGCTACAGCCAGAACGGAGCTTACTCCAGCTTCGAAGCTCGCCCTGAGCGCGCTCAGGCTGCCTTCGAGAGGAACGCTGCTATCCTTCGTCAGGACAACTCCAATGATGGAGAGACTTACGCGTATGCTTATGAGACTGACAACGGTATCTACGGCGAGGAGAATGGAGTGGCGACCAATGGAGTCCAGGCTCAGGGCGGGTACTCCTACACTGGCGATGATGGCAAGGTCTACTCTGTGAGGTGAGGATCTAATTTTCTTGTTACATGGTACATTCTCTGATATTTTATTTTTGGCTTTACTATGTGTGTGTCTTTGAATTTTGATATGGATATTGATACCATCTACGTTAACCCTTTATAGGTACATAGCTGATGAGAACGGTTTCCAGCCCCAGGGTGACCACCTTCCCACTCCTCCCCCTGTCCCCGAAGAGATCCTGAAGGCTCTGGAGAAGAACGCTCGTGAGGAGGCCGCTGGCATCTATGATGATGGTAAGCATTTATCAGAATTGATGAATGTTGCATTACGAAAACTTTCTAAATTATTTCTATTAAGGACGTGTGTAGTTATTAGTCTGAACCAATACATAATATAGTGTGACGGTAGCCAATTTGTGAGACTATTAGAGCAGTGGTGTTATGTTCAATCAACAATGAATTAGTGAGACCATTCAAATGACACATTCGTCTCTACTATGTTCAAATGAATCGATTCCAAATGCCAATAGACCATAATCACTCTCTTAAATTTTATAGGTAAGCTTAACTATATTTTCTTTTACAGGAATTTACCGTGAAGCCGCTAACACCCAACAACAGTACTACAACAACGCTCAAAGCGGTAGCTCCGCAGCTGGAGTCCAGAAGGCGTACCTCCCTCCCATCGGTCAGCGCAACAACCAGGTCGCTGCTAAACGACCCACCTTCAACAACAACGCTTTTACCCGCAACGACGCTGCTGGTAGCGGTAGCTCCGTTGCTGGAGTCCAGCAGGCGTACCTCCCTCCATTCGGTCAGCGCAACAACCAGGTCGCTGCTAAGCGACCCACCTTCAACAACAACGCTTTCGCCCGCAACAACGCCTCTGGAAGCGGCAGCTCCATCGCTGGAGTCCAGAAGGCGTACCTCTCTCCTTTCGCCCAGCGTAACAACCAGGTCGCTGCTGAACGACCCACCTTCAACAACAACGCTTTCGCCCGCAACGACGCTGCTGGTAGCAGTAGCTCCGTCACTGGAATCCAGAAAGCGTACCTCCCTCCCATCGCTCAGAGGAGACAGCCCTCCTTCAACGCTAGAGACGGCTACCGTTACTAGAGACTGTTGAATGTTTACCGAATTGTAAATAATGTAATAAACTCGTTACCACCTACTTTTTCGTATTATGTTTGTTTTCATTTATAAGAATGAATGGTAAAAAAAAATAGAAGACTCTGGAACAATACTGGCTAAGTACCTAAAAAAAAATAAGAAAATAAATTATTTTCTTTTGTAGCCTAAAAACAGCTGCACTTTTTATGAGAGTTACAAACATTTCTAATGCTACCAAGTGAATCTTGGAATAAAAGATTCTAACCAAAATTTGTAGTAAAAAAAAACACAATATACTAGTGTGAAAAGTGATAATTATGTTTCCAAAGGTATAACGGGTGCGACTGCCGCGCTGAAGATAGGGTCGGTGAGTTTGTTTTGTTGCAGAATAACTTGCTACTCTTGTCGCTAGCGCGGCAGAATTAGCTTCATCTATTTGACTGACATACCTTGACTATTCAAAAGTGCCTGTAAACTTCAGTGCTATTCTGTAACAACATTTTCGTGTCTCGACAGCGGAATCCGAGGTGAGTTTCAAATTTGTATAAATATAAGACCTTATGTAGTGTGAAATAAAGTTCACTTTGTAAGCTTAGTCACTCAGGTGAGGCTCGATATCGAAATGGTTATTTACAGAATAGACTAGCTGGTCTATTTGAAATAAAGGATTTTGTATTTGTATTTATAACTGACAGGAAAGTTTTAAAAAGAACGTGCATGATCGCTGATCCCAGATAAATTAAGCTGTGCAGTAAGACCGCCCATTGTACACTTGTTTTTTTAATTCCTGTGCTTGTTACGAGGTGTAAAATAAAGTATATAATAAATAAATAAATTTGAAAAATTGCAAGATAATGCAACATCAATACGTTTGTAAAAAAAACATAAAAACCAAATGTAAACAAATTCTATCAAAATTTTATTTTCTTTCTCGGGTCCCTGGAGACCCGGTCCTTTGGTAGGCGTACGAGGGGTCGAAACCAACTCGCAGAGGCCCCGTTAGATATTTCAAATGTAATGGGGCACCAACCGGCGATTATCCCTGTATGCACTGTGAAAGTATTCCCAAGGACAATCCCCGGTTGGAGCAAGACTATTGCAGAATATGGAAAAATAACAAAATTGTTACTAACATTAATACTTCTTTCTTAAAATAGACGCAACACAGTGTTAAGTCTAACAAATTTTAAATTTTATCACAACAATATCTCAACACTCAATCAGGCAGTCAGCGTTAAAGATCTGAAAGTGCATCAGATAAAGTTTATGATATAAATTATAATAAATATTCCCATCCCACGCTTAACGTGGGATTAAACATACAATTTGCTCGATAATAAGTGAATTTTGAAAATATTGAGTCATTTAAAGGAAGTCATTTGAAAAGTGAAGTGTTATTATAATGGTCTTGAAAATAAGATGTCGAAAAAGACTGTAGCTGATACCACTGATGCAATAAAGGACATAAGTGTTTGCTGATTCATCATCATCTGCCTAGTCTTTTTCCAACTACATTGGGGTCAGCTTCTAGTCAATCCGGATTCAGCTGAATACCAGTATGTTACGTGGAGCGACTGTCTAACAGACCTCCACAACCCATCTGGGTACCATAGTATTTCTGGCCAAGACTGGAGTCAGATTTACTCGCTTCTGACGATCCGTAACGACTGCTTAAGATTACAAATGACAGCCGGGATCATCGGCTTAACGTGTTTTCCGAAGCACGGGAACTCGATATGTTAAGATGGTGCGGGTGATGGTCTGCTGATTGATGCTTATTAAATTATTAAGATACGATTATTTTATAGTGCGAAATATCTCCAATTGAAGTGGCAGTGGGCAGGGCATGTTGCTCGAAGCACAGTAGTGCTATTCTATAACAAAATTTTTGTATCTCGACAGCAGAATCCGAGTTTAGTATCAAATTAGTATAAACTAGCTGTCCCCCGCAGCTTCGCTCCCGTTTTACTCGCACAGTTCCCGTTCCCGTGGGATTTCCGGGATAAAACTATTTTATATCCTTCCTCGGGTTTCAAATAATCTTTGTACAAAATTTCATCCAAATCGGTCCAGTAGTTTCGGAGACTTTTCAAATCAAACAAAAAAAAAATCCTCTTTATAATATCAGTATAGATATAACCCCTTTATGTAGAGTGTTTGTGAGCTCGATATCGAAATAGTTGTTTACAGAATTGATATGCTGATGGTCGTTGGGGCCGAAAAGTTCTTTGCGTCTTTCATAATGCGCACAGCAAAGGAGTGGAACTCTTTGCCTGCGTTTGTGTTTCCGAATGCTTACAACCCTAATCTTTTCAAAGTTAGAGTGAACAGGCTACTTCTGGGTAAGCTCGCTCCATCGTAGACTTTGTCTCTGTCATCTCTGACCAAGACTAGAGTCAAGTGCAAACCCATACCAAGTAAAAAACAAAAAAAGTTCTGGAGTAGCGACCGGGTACAGTAAGATGCACCATTGGAAGGCCTCTCACTAGGTGGACTGATGACCTGATGAGGGTAGCGAATACAAATACAAAATCCTTTATTTCAAATAGACCAGTTACAGGCACTTTTGAATAGTCAAGGTCTGTCAGTCAAATAGATGAAGCTAATCCTGCCGCGCTAATGACAAGAGCAGCAGGTTGTTCTCCAACATAACACACCCACCGACCCCGCCTCCAGCGCGACAGTTGCACGTTCCAAAGAGTAGATCCTGTGGAGAAGAACGTGCAAGAAACTCCAAGGACACTCTTTTAAACCAGTTGCCATAAATAATAGCCAATGAATATGAGATGCACAGGATCAGTCGTGATGACACTTGGGGAAGATCTATATCCAGCAGTGAACGCCTTTCGGCTGATATGATTGTTTATTTTTTCTAGCCTGGTTTGTCTTACTTTCGGAAAAGGCTTGCTCATTGTATTTTATTTTGTTCTTTTTTTCAAACCTGAGTGAGTTTCGGCTTATCTATGGGCTAATTCTAGTTGTAATATTCAAGCTCGTTTAATAATCCTGTTGGATAATTTCCGGGACACCCTCTCTTAAATTAATTTTGCGTTTTTAGGATACATTTTGATTCAATGGCGAATGTTTCATTCATACTTTTTTTTATTAATTTATTTATCAATGTATGTCTACACACACAAATAGATAAAAAAGAAAAAAAATGGTACAAAAGTAATACTTATTTCTAAAGAAATCTCTTCCAGCATACCTGCTAAAGGAGAGCCAAATATATATTTTTTCTCCATTTTCCGCTGAAAAGTAAAAGAGAAGAGTCTGGAGTCAGGATCAACCAATAAAACAGAACTGCAATCACGAGATAGTAAGTAGTAATCTACTTTTTATAGAAAAATTGCTCAAGCAAACTGATAAAGACTGATCTAGACGGTAAGCTACTCATCAATTTACGCAATGAAATTTAAAATTCTATTAATTTTTAGACGTAACTCCAATTGCTACACAAGACGTATCGTGCCAATCTTATCTTAAAGTAATTTGCAAAGTAAAGAAACTTGTGTAACAGTTCAAATAGGGACGCACGACTCGACTACGGCATATTTCTGCCACCTGGTAACAATATAATATGCCAATCTACGAAAATTGTAAGTTATCCATTTCTACTAACTACTGAGCTTGCCATAATGTTAACATCCGGGTGTGTACTCCCGCCGAACCTCAAAGAGCCAGTCAGTGCGGTTCTGTAAATCTGTCGAAGTGAACACTTAGGCGAAGTGAACGACAAGTGAGCTGTCAAACCATACAAAAAAGATGGCATGACAGGTCACTAGGTCGTTCACTCCACCATGTGATCACGGTGATATGTCGACAGAATCGATTGGCAGTAAACATGTCTATGTGAAGGCTTGGGTAAAGTGATCACAAAGTGAGCTGTCATTATATCTTGATCTAGGACTAGATGACCCACGCAACTTCGTCTGCGTCACATTTTCCATTAATGCTCGGCTCCTTTTAGTCTTAGCGTGATGATATGTAGCCTATATCCTTCCTCGATACATGGGCTATCAAATACTGAAAGAATTATTAATTCAAATCGGACCAGTAGTTCCTGAGATTACCCCCTACATACAAAATTACAAACAAATGTTACCTCTTTATAATATTAGTAAAGAAGTATAGACAAACTCAGAAGAATTCATACACGTACACCCATTTAAGGCATTGTCCTCGATAAAGTCACTAACGAGATATTGAAGCCGTTTCAGGCAGAGAATATTGTACACCTATATTAGATGGGATTATCCATAAAGTGAGCAGAGCAATACATTATCTAGTAATATTTTTCAATCATCTTGCTTTTTATTAATAATGTACAAGTATATAATTATGTCTGTAATATAAAACAAGCAAACAGTATTGATTTCGTAATGATTGATCAGATTTCGCATTCAAGATGCAATTTCAAACAGTGTGATTTATACGATCAATTTGTTCTCGACATTAACTTACTTGCCTTGTTATAAACTTTTAAGATCGTTGGTTCACTCTTGACTTAAAGACTCCCAGGTTGTCTGTATGATTACATAGTAATGTCAACTTCACTATCACTAGGTACATATTATAAAACAAAGTCCTCCGCCGCGTCTGTCTGTTCGCGATAAACCTAAAAACTACTTAACCGATTTTCATGCTGTTTATGCCAATGGATAGACTGGTTATTAAGGAAAAGTTTAGTAGATAATTTGTTAAGTGGGCAAAGCCGCATAAGTATTTGAGTCATCCGGGTCTTAACTTAAATTGCCAAGATAATTTTGTCAGTCTTAATAAAATATGTTGTAATCAATTAAATACTTTATTCAATAACATTCTCTCTTACATCAGTCTCTAATATTGGTAACCATCTCTATCGTTGAATGAAGACTGTCTCCTCTGAGCAACGGGAGGTAAGTACGCTTTCTGGACTCCGGCAACAGCACTGGCACTTCCAGCAGCATCACTACGAGCAAGAGCATTGTTGTTGAAAGCGGGTTGCCTGACTGCACTTCTCTGGTTGTTGCGCTGAGCAAAAGGTGGGAGGAAGGCTTGCTGAATTCCAGCGATGGCGCTACCACTTCCAGCAGCGTCGTTCCTTTGAGCAACGGTGGGAGGGAGGTAAGATTTCTGGAGTTCAGCAACTGAGCTGCCACTTCCAGAAGCATCATTTTGGACGAAAGCGTTGTTGTTGTACTGTTGTTGGGCGTCGTATTTGCCTTCGCTGTAAGATCCTGCGAAACATATTTGTGTAAGTGTTACTTCTTACAGGAATAAGGAATAAAATACTTAATTCATTTTTTTCAACGCTTACCATCATCAAAGATGCCAGCGGCTTCGTCACGCGCGTTCTGCTCCAGAGCCTTCAGGATCTCTTCGGGGACGGGGGGAGGAGTGGGGAGATGATCACCCTGTGGCTGGAAACCGTTCTCATCAGCTGTGTACCTGTAAAATTCAAGGTATGTATTAAATAAGATATTACTATCAAATATACTTAAAAAGGCTAAATGACCAAAGTTATCAGCAGACTAGCTGACTCGCGCAACTTCGTCTGCGTCATATTGTCCATTACTGCTCCGCTCCTATTTGTCTTAGCGTGATGTTATGTAAGCTCGATAAATGGGCTATCTAACACTGAAAGAATTTTTCGAATCGGAGCAGTAGTTCCTGAGATTAGCGTTTTCAACCAAACAAATAAACTCTTCTGCTTTATAATATTAGTATAGATTTATCAGAAATTAATATTGTAGTCACCTCACAGAGTAGACCTTGCCATCATCACCGGTGTAGGAGTACCCGCCCTGAGCCTGGACTCCATTGGTCGCCACACCGTTCTCCTCGCCGTAGATACCGTTC
The DNA here is from genome assembly GCA_963859965.1 of Ceramica pisi. Taxonomy (NCBI): domain Eukaryota; kingdom Metazoa; phylum Arthropoda; class Insecta; order Lepidoptera; family Noctuidae; genus Ceramica; species Ceramica pisi. The sequence goes on from OY982543.1 coordinate 19,653,850, forward strand.
TCAGTCTCATAAGCATACGCGTAAGTTTCTCCATCATTGGAGTTGTCCTGACGAAGAATAGCAGCGTTCCTCTCGAAAGCAGCCTGAGAGCGCTCGGGGCGAGCTTCAAAGCCGGAGTAAGCTCCGTTCTGGTTGTAACCATTCTGGCTGGAGAATCCGTTGTTGGAGTAAGCACCAGTCTGATCCTTGAATCCGTTGGATTGGCGAGGAGTTTCCAGGAAGGAGGATCCTGCAGAGTCTTGCGCGTTAGGTGGGAGATAAGTCCTATCCAGTTTGGCACCTTGAGCCAAAGCCACAGCTGCTAAGACGATGAACTGTAACCAATAAAAAAATATAACCGACTTCTAAACAAAACACTACAAAGTATAAAATAATCTTAATTTCGGAAGTCGGTGTTTTTGATTTTATAACTGACTTCCGAAAGTAAGGTTATTTTTCTGTAAAAAGTTTTTAATTGTTCAATTTTAAGTGGTCATACTTGGACGACGTTTTTGTCTACGATGAAATTGAAATAAGCAAACATTCTCATAAAATAAAATTCTACTGATCCGAAATAAATTATTTTTTTACGGGACCAAATGGCAAGTATCCAACGAACTAAAAATAATCAGACAAATCGGATCAGAAGCCTCGGAGTAATCGATGTAACTACATAAAAAAAGACACCCTCCGAATTGACAACCCCATTATTTTTTTGTAAATCGGTTAAAATTCAAAATATTAAAGAACAAGCTCTGGTGCATTTTCGTGAATAAGCTCAATAACATGGAGCTCAATAAAGAGAGAAATGAGAAAAATGGAGAAATGCCTTTGCTCGGGGTTAATAAAAAAACCGGCCAAGTGTGAGTCGGACTCGCACACGAAGGGTTCCGTACTATTAACCTTAATTTTTTATTATTTATTATTATAGCGGCAATAGCAATACACAATTCTTGATGTACAGCCTGACAGACGGACATACGGAAGGACGGACAGCGGAGGCTTTGTAATAGGGTCCCGTTTGTTACCCTTTGGGTACGGAACCCTAAAAAATGAGTCATAATTTTTGTCATCAATCTTGATGTCTGTATCATGATAATTTCCCAAGACGCAGATTTGTTATAAATCGACAAAGAACATAATATACTTACCAATTTCATTTTGATATCAGTCGTGTATATTTACTATGTATTGATTGATAGAACTTCCTACCCAGAAGCTGTGGATGCAACTGATAACCTGACAGTGTTATCACAGTATTTATAGTGAACGTACCTACAGATCGATAATTACATCGTAAGTAGTGGTCAATGTTTCTTAATGACGATATGATGTTACGCCCGAGGAGTGACTTGTTTAATTGTAGGTGACCTTTGGTGAGGTTGGGCGGTAAGAAAGTGTTTTTGTTAGGAAGACGATATGCGATACGTTTGGTACTAAAATGTAGTGCACCTTGATAGCAAAGACCATGATACAGTATAGTTAATGTATTAGATGAAAAATACAAGAATCAAGTTATAACGGGCCAAATTCGAGCCGGCTAAATTATATGTCCTATCTTCGCAATTTTCAAGTGAGAAAAATAAACGTTTTCAAATTTTAATGACTGCAACAATAACTTATTTTGGTTTGTTATATTTTTGGTTATGTATAATGTAGCTGTGAGTAATTTGCATAGCTTTTTAAAAACCTTCAAGAAATACGTAGCCGGTGACAGTCTGCCTCATTTGCAGCAATCTCTATTATTTTCTAAATTCTTAGGTTCAATTCGTTAAACTGTCGATTCCATTATAATAAGAAGAAAAAATAGATGGATTGTGTGAGGAGCGATATGTAAGAAAAGGGAGTTAGTGATAGTTTGACGGCTGATAGGGCAGAGTGGAAGAAAAAAACGTGTTGCGCTAACCCCAAGTAACATGGGATAAGGGCAGGAAGATATTTTTTGTTTACAAATGGGTTTTCTCTTGACTCTAGTCTAGGTCACAGAAGAAGAAAAAAATTATGATATCATTTAATTTTATCATTTCTGAAAATCTCGCTGACTCTTATAGAACTAAGCAGTAGGTGTAGGTAGATTCTAACTGACAGTAATCAGATTTACGAACACACCACTATTATAGCGAAAAGTAGCTTCTTTGAGAAGTGGTTAGAGAGGCCCCTCGGCGTCCTCACTTTTCACTTGATACTCACCGGACACGGCTGTTTCGGGAGTTACCTGTTTCGGATTCAATAGGAGGACACGCCCGGGTGTCGCTACTGTGAGGATCGGCCGAAAGATACGGTGGAGCATACGGTAGCGGTCCGCCCTGATTGGGTGGAGCACCGCCGTGTGCTCATACAGGCGATTAGCAGCTCTCGCTTCCGGTCTTGCTTTAATCCATGGTCCGGAGCGAGGGGGCATAGGAAATACTCACGTTCTTCTGCTATGCAGTAACGCTAGCAAAGAAGGAGGCGGGGCGCGTTAGGGAAATCCAAATCTCATGCCCCCAACCGCCGTACGCGCGGGTCTGCGGACGGCACGCAATCTGTAGTTCGCCGTTTGATAAGGACCAAGCCCAACGGCGATTAGTACTCGCGACGCACGCCTCAAAGAGATACCAGCATATTTACGGGGCTCATGCCTGCCAGGGTAGTGGATTTTGTTGGAAAGAGTTACCGCGTCCCTGGAACGCATAGGGCATTTAGAAGGTCACGTATGGGTTTTTAGTCAGTGAGAATCTGACACTCCCTTGCACTCCAACCAGAGTGGAAAGAGTCATTTGAAGATTTCCGATCCAATATAATAAAAAATACAACCGACTTCCAAAAAAAAAACACTACAAAGTAAAAAATAACTTTAATTTCGGAAGTCGGTGTTTTTGTTAGTTTCTTCGTATTTTGACACCGACTTCCGAAATTAAAGTTATTTTTTACTTTGTAGTGTTTTTTTTTTGGAAGTCGGTTGTATTTTTTTGTAAAAAGTTTTTTATTTTTCACTTTTTAGTGGTGCCCTACACCTAACAACACCACTCCAAAATCGCAGAAAAGCAAAATACGCAATTTCGATCATCAAAGAATCATCTAAATAGTCAAATTCCAGCTATTTCGATTTAAAATCCAAAGTTCGTAACCGATTTTGATATGATTTAAATGGGACCAATCTGCAAGTATATCCTTTCAGATAAAACAAAAATTTTCAAATCGGTTCATAAAAATTGTCGGAGATATGAGGTAACAAACATAAAAAAAAAAAACACAACCGAATTGATAACCTCCTCCTTTTTGGGAAGTCGGTTAAAAATAAACTTGACACGTATTTTTTTTTTATTTTGGTAGTTGGCAGTCAGTCATCTCTCTGGAGAAAACTGACTGTGATAAGCGGACTGACAGACAGACCCGTCTGATCCTAAAACGGTTCCGTTTTTTGTAACCCTAAAAAAAAAGGTTACACGTATTTTATTACTTTTTTAGTTGGCAGAGTCATCTCTAATTTAGTTTTGCTATAAATCCTCGAATGGCTATTCGGACAGTAACGCGAATTGAAATTGTAGCTACTGTTAGTTGCATTGCACTATCGTTGGATATAGCTCATAATAATAAAATTTATTGGAAATGAAACGTAGCTAAAGTGTGTTTTTAAACCCTGAGACTAAATTAACAAATAAATATGGATAAATAGATTACCATAACATTTACTAAAGTCGGTTTTAACATTGCACTAGTAAATTTAGTCTCCGGGATTAAAAAACAGGTTCAATAATATTTTTTTTACTAAAAATGCTTCGTTCTGTCTGAATCTAAATACAAAAGACTATCAAAAATAATTCAGGTGTTTCTCAGGGTGGCGTACTTTCTTAATGAATGTCTTTCTTTGATTCAATAAACAACAACACCAAAGTATATTTATACTATCATCTCTATGCAAATGATCTGCAGTTTTGCGGCATTTGATCGGCATTTAATACTCGAAGAGCTTGCAGGAGCTATGAATAACCTAGAAATAAAATACTTTGGACGAAAAGTTTTGGACTTTCAGCCTACCGTTCAAAATATCAACCACTCATTGCATCGGTTGCAGATATTTGATAATCAATCACGGGACTACAACCTATTTGGATGGCCCACATTTTAAAAGTATGCAGGAGCGTAATTTGCTCGTTTCAGCATATTCTTTGGACTTAGTGCAAGATTTTTAACGTTCCCGATCGCGTTAGCGCAAACGTCAATTTGTATTGAAACTGAATAAGCACCGTCTAGTGGCAGTAATGGAAAAGTTTTTTCCCAAACAAAATGAAAAAGTCGTATTAAACCCTCTGAAATGTGTACAAAACTTCCTGCCTTTTAATTAAAGTGAGTATTATTCTCGATCATCTAGACTATTTTTTTTTTGTTGGGACAAGCCCGCCTCACATTCCCAACCACTGCAACTCCTGAAAGCCAGAATCAACAGTGGCGACCACCAGAAAATCGCCGAGCTAATGAAGCCCGACGAGTCCCGGAGAAACGATTCAACTGTCTTGGATCCCGCATCGAAATTAATCAGAAAGTACAGCGGAGGAGTAGGAAAAAAATAATAATTTCCACTTCCCTCCTTATCAAGCAGGAGACAGATTTGAGTTAGGTCAATAGGCACCAAGGGACATATACAACTGGGTTAAGCCCAGTTGCCAAGCACCACGGATTATAAATTAACACTGAAATTATGGGTCCTAAATTGTGAGCTACTTTTGATTCCAGTAATAGGTATGGCAAAATAGCCTGAACGCACGGAAATTTGTTCTGGTTTCTACAAGGTCCGTATAGTAAACTACCCCAGATGTAACCTGAATACTATTTAACATAATATTACGTTCAGTCTGCCAAAGTATACACTCCCATAAGACGTGATGTGCAGATTGTTCGTATTCAAGTTCAGCTGTAGAACATTGACATAAAGGTGAAGCCACAAGCCTAAAGGAAAATAATTTACTCTTAAAGTTGCCATGACCTGTGAGAAATTGGGCAACACAGTGATCTACCTCCAGCCATGTCCTATCCAGACGCTCTTCTAGACTACGCCGATTTCTGCTTTTTTAATGTCACTAAAGAAGTGCTTGATAAGATGGATAGCTGCATCTATTCATCCTCTTAATTTTCATATTCCGGATGTAAATCATCTCCCTTGCCTTTTTTTCAACTATATTGGGGTCAGCTTCCAGTCAAACCGGATTCAACTGAATACACGTATTTTACGTGGAGCGGCTGCCTACCAGACCTCCACAACACACACGGGGTAACACGGTGCTCCTTGGTGTCAAATTTTCTGGCTCCTGCCTATCCATAACAAATGCCAAAGATCTCCAAATGACAGCCGGGACCATGTATGTTAATCCACAGACCAACCTCGGCAAGCGTTGCTTGCGGCTGTTATTGATGTACGATCATGTTAAATTTTGAAGACCAAAATAACCAATTGATTTGGAATTTATCCTGTAGTAGCATTATAAAAAGGTGACCCAATAGTGTAAAGAATTTGTTAAATTTGATTTAACATGGAAGACATTGAAGACCGGTTGTTGTGGCGACACTAGGGGGAGGTCTACGTCCAGAAGGAGGTGGACGTCTTTTGGCTGATTTGGTGACGATGATGACATTGAAGATTGCAAGGTTTTTAATGGATTCAGCAGCCATCAGCTTCATAAAATCGTAGATATAGTGTCAATCGGTTTTGTTCGCCATATAAAAGTATAGAATAGAATAGGTTTTCATTACTTAGTAAGTTGGTTTTCCTTTAATTTTGTGTTTGTGCGTCATTTCTGATGGAATAAAAGATTTTATTTCTTTCTTCTTGCAGTGCTTTTAGACATAAGTTGTAACAGTAGTTATGTCTGCTAGTATTTTAAACTAATCCAGATTCATTTGTTAGTTTATTTCAATATCATGGGATTACATATCAAGGTTTCAGTATTGAGCAATTCAGCAAGAATTAATTTCACCGCGCAAATAATTTTGTCTTTTTTCTTTGGCAAGGCCTTTTTTAAATGATTTTTGAAAAACACAATTTTTGTTTATAAATACATTATTTAATAAGTCGTTTAACAAAATTAATAAATAGTCTCTAATATTGGTAGCCGTTTCTAGCATTGAAGGAAGACTGTCTCCTCTGAGTGATAGGAGGGAGGTACGCCTTTTGAAGTCCAGCCACAGAACTGCCGCTTCCAGCAGCGTCGTTGCGGAGAACAGCATTGTTCGTGACTACGGAGTCAGCGTTGTTGTAGTTGCTAGCTTGAGCGTTGTTGTTGTTGTAGTACTGTTGTTGGGCGTTGCTGTCGTATTTGTCTTCACTGTATGAACCTGTATAAAAAAAATGAGTGTGACATGTTACTTTCAAAAACAAACTTCAGCGTTTGTGTGTTAACTTGTAAATAAAATAAAACAATCAAAAAGCTTTCTTAAGTTACCGTCATCAAAGATGCCTGCAGCTTCATCACGTGCATTCTGCTCCAGAGCCTTCAGGATCTCTTCGGGGACGGGGGGAGGAGTGGGGAGGTGATCACCCTGGGGCTGGAAACCGTTCTCATCAGCTGTATATCTGTAAACGAAAATTATGATAATCTTAAAGCTGTAAGATCAGAGCGCTGTTGCAAAAATGGTAAAAATATGTGCAACGAAAATAAACTTTCCTTTTAATGAAATGAGATCAATAAAAATGTTGTTATTTTACAATATTATTTTAAGTATTGGAACACTATACTGCGCTCCGAATCACAGATCGCTGAAATAGCATAGACGGTTGCCCAGATTAAATGGGACTGTCTGCTGCATGCCCATCGAGCTAAGGGCCCACAAAACACAAAATTTGTGCCCCAAAATCGCGAAACGGGGCCACGGCAGGCCAAGAAAAAGATGGACTGGGACTTGGATGTATTGTCTGGGAGTTGGTTAGAAGTTGACAGACTGGGAACGGTGGAAAAAAAAATGAAAGGAGGTCTTTGCCCAGTAGAGGGACTGTCGGGCTAGATAGGTATATGTAGAGTAGGAATAAAAAGCTTACCTCACAGAGTAGACCTTGCCGTCATCACCGGTGTAGGAGTACCCGCCCTGAGCCTGGACTCCATTGGTCGCCACTCCATTCTCCTCGCCGTAAATACCGTTCTCAGTCTCATAAGCATACGCATAAGTCTCTCCATCATTCGAATTGTCCTGACGAAGGATAGCAGCGTTCCTCTCGAAGGCAGCCTGAGCGCGCTCGGGGCCAGCTTCAAAACCGGAGTAAGCTTCGTTCTGGGTAAAAGCGTTTTGGCTGGAGAATCTATTAGAGTAAGCACCAGTTTGATACTTGAAACCGTTGGACTGACGAGGGGTTTCCAACAGAGAGGATCCAGCAGAGTCTTGAGCATTGGGTGGAAGGTAGGTCCTGTCAAGTTTTCCAGCCTGGACCAAAGCCACAGCTGCTAAGACGATGAACTGAAAATGAAAATTAATAAAAATAAGTAATTGGAAAATTCGTCACAAGATTTATAGATGACATTTGCAGACTGACACCCGCTTATAATTCAAATTTCTGTTAGTGTGATTTCAAGGTAGCTACGTATTTTTAATCTGATTGAGGGTGAAAGTATTGCAGTCTTTTAAATTGGGAAAAAAGAAAGTGATTTAAATAAGACATGACTTTTTTATAAATCTTTTGTTTTAATCAACAGTACAAATTGAGAAAATTATTTTGGATACTTACCAATTTCATTTTTTTTTTAATTGATAGAACTTGCTACCCAGAAGCTGTGGATGCAACTGATAACCTGACAGTGTTATCACAGTATTTATAGTGAACGTGCAGATCGAATAATTGCATCGTAAGTAGTGGTCAATGTTTCTTAACGATGATAATGATGTTACGCCCGAGGAGTGACTTGTTTAATTGTGGATGACCTTTGGTAAGGCTACTAAAGAAAGCTTTGGCACTAGGAAGGCGATGTGAATTCAAGTTTAATCTAGAACACTTTAGGCAGTCAATGAAATTGGATAACATTTTTTACCTGACTGTCAATTCTACTAATTTACACATTCGCATCTCAATCTCAATCTGTCAAAAATGTATGAAAATTAAGGCTTTTTTGACAGTTTTCCATTGTCATGCGAATGCGAAAGTTATATAAAAATTACTAGCTGAACCACGCAACTTCGTCTGCGTCACATTTACCCTGAATTTCGTTTGCTACAAACCTTTCGGAGCCCGAGACCTTTCCAACGAATGCAAAACCGTGGAAATCGGTTCGTGCGTTCTGGAGCTATAGCTTCAGGAAGGAAAACCCGACATATTTTTATATTATAGATTAGAATTGGCCGTCTGTTAAAATATTTATATAAGTGAATAAAGTGCAACGTTTTTCAAGGGGTAGTCTAAAATATTTATTTTTGAGTAGGTACCCTTCAGAAAAGTTGGAAGAATTTTAATTTTTAAGAATCAGTGAAAAATCAACCTTATTGTTCAAATTCGTTTGCCAGTTTCTTAGGGTCTGTCACAGCTGGATGTTTCCGGAAATACTAACAACATCAACTTGTTTTGAAAAGTAATGCAGTGTAAAATTTAGGCATTTAGCACCTCAGATTTTAAAGTCGCTGAACTTAATTAAGGGGTATAACTCATAGTCTGTATATTTTTGTCACAAAAAAAAAACGAAAATAGAAAACATAATTTTTTGTACAAACGCCAGTACATCAGGCTACCCAAAACTTTCAAATTCTCCCAATCGAATTTGAACTTGAACCCAATCTCTATAAAAGGAAAGTTGAAAATCTGTTAAAGAAATTTGAAGGATAGATGTCCTGGCATCTATACTGAAAGTTATGAAGCTCTCAATGGATTAGGATGACTTGTTTTTTTTAAATATAATTTCTCTCTTAATTTTCAATCTACCTAACCTTTTCCCAATATATTGGGGTCGTCTTGAAGTCTAACCGGATACAGCTGAGTACCAATATTTTACATGGAACAACCCAGTAACTGGGTAGCACAAAACTCGTCGGTAAGACTGTTGTCAGATTTTCTGGTTGCATCAGTCAGTTCTGCCGCAGTCAGAAACCATCCTTACTTATCCGTAACGACTGTCAAAGATCTTCAAATGACAGCGCGGACCAATGGTTTTATGTGCTTTTTGAGGTACGGAGGAGTCTCGGTCACCTAACCAGGAACCGATTTAATTTCAACTTATTTCATGTATTGAGTGTCAAATTTACTCAATGAAGGGTACTTTCACCGAAGAATATGGATCAAATTAGTAAAGCAATAACAACTCAACCTTGGCCAGTAAATTATTTTAATTGTAAAATCGTGAGATGCGCAAAAAGCAGATGGGTCAATAACTGGAACGCAATTGCCGGAAACGTTAGTGTTTACCTTGACCAGTTATTGGACAGAATGTGTTATGTTCTCTTAGTAAAGGCATGTAGTTACAAGAAAATTATCTAAAAATAATGGCTGGTTCATCTCCAACGGATGTAATATCGCAGTATGGCAAATCCCAAGCATGCTGCTACAGTGGTTGGATTCGATACGCCTCGAAATATTTTGTGTTTCTTGTATGACTGTTGTGTGGAATACAGTGTGTCTTTATAATGTGCACATACGAAAATGATAGAAACCATACTTAATTTTATCAATGGAAAACGTAATTAATAAAATCTCAATTATTTATATTCTTTCATTGCAATAGATCATTTCAATTCAATTTATTCACGAACAATTCACATTGTGTATGAAATCATAATCAATATAAATAAATAATAAAAAACACAATTATAAAACTAGCAGATTAATATTAGGTTAATTTAATTGAAAAGTTACACAGTTTTGTAAATACGTTTTCCGTAGATAAAATTAGGTATAGTTTCCCTCATTTTCGTATATTATGCACATTAAAAAGACTCACACTGTATAACCATCGTGCCGAAAGAAATTCGTCTTAAGTATTTAATTTGTGGTAGTGGTATTTTTGGAGTTAATATATAACCTTTGACAGTCACAAATAACGTGGCTTTCTACTGGTAAAAGAATTTTCAAAATCGGTTCAGAAGATCTAGAGATTACTCCTTACAACCTCACAAACTTTACCTCTTATTATATTATAACTAGCTGACCCGCGCAACTTCGTTTGCGTCACATTTTCCATTAATGCTCCACTCCTATTTGTCTTAGCATGATGATATATAGCCTATAACCTTCCTCAATAAATGGGCTATCTGACACTGAAAGAATTTTTCAAATCGGTCAGTAGTTCCTAAGATTACCCCTTACATATAAACTTACAAACAAATGTTACCTCTATATAATATTAGTATAGATGTATTATAATAAACCATCCTATATTTAAAAATCTCGTATCATGGTATTTGCTATAGAAATTCTCCGAAACGGCTTGACCGATTTTCATGAAATTTTTCGTGTACCTACATTTGGTAAGTCTGAGAATAGGTCTTTAGGTATTTTTTTTTTAATTTATATGGCAAAACAGTATTTGTCAGGTCAGCAAGTAGATAATTATATAGATTATTCGTAGTCTCGTATTTGACCATTATCTCACCAGCCTGTTGGAAAGCTACATAATGTTGCAAACAATATTGTAAACCTATAATCTATTTAATTAGACTTTTATTTAATTTCTTCGTTCCATAAAGCTGAGGTTGCACCCTCTTAAATAAAGTTAGCAGCTAGAAAACTGGCACCTACCTCTGTTACTGTGTTGCATGATAGCTATAACCTGGGGGACTTTAAGTCAAGACTGAATAGGTAAATTCTAGGTAAGGGTGCTTTGTTCTCTACCACATCATGGCTTTCCATCCGATGAGATTGTACTCAAGCACGAGCATATCACAAAACTTTAAAAATCAATACTACGCTCATGAATAGGTACTGACTGAAGAAAACGGAACTCAATAAAAGCTCGTTTATGGAGACGCAGGGGGGACGTTGGGCGGGTTCCACTGCGTGCGTAAATCGCTTCTCCGCGGCTCCGTAAACCCTGTCATACAACGCCATATGTTAGAATTTAGTGCAACGTGCGACGACGAGTGCTTATATCGCTTCTTCGTAAACGCGACGCACAACGCTTGCCAAGGTTGATCTGTGGATGGGTGACCATCTTAACATATCGAGTTTCCTCAGTGCCTCGGAAAGCACGTTAAGCTGTTGGTCCCGGCTGTCATTTGCACACTGCCAAAGATCTCCATCTTTGGCAGTCGTTACGGATAGTCAGAAGCCAGAAAATATGACACCAGTCTTGCCAAGGAGTACCGTGTTACCCGGTTAATGGGTTTTGGAGGTCTGGTAGGCAGCCGCTCCACGTAAAATACTGGTATTCAGCTGAATCCGGTTTGACTGGAAACCGACCCCAATATAGTTGGGAAAAGGCTAGGCAGATGATGATGTACGAATTCGTGGGCAAAATATATTCATCAATTCAAACAACAAAAGTAATTTTTGTTTAAGTATAAATATATTATTTAATAAGTCGTTTAACAAGAATAATCAACAGTCTCTAATATTGGTAGCCGTTTCTAGCGTTGAAGGAGGATTGTCTCCTCTGAGCGACGGGAGGGAGGTACGCCTTCTGAAGTCCAGCGACGGAGCTGCCGCTTCCTGCAGCGTCGTTGCGGAGAAGAGCGTTGTTCGTGACAACAGAGTCAGCGTTGTTGTAGTTAGCTTGGGCGTTGTTGTAGTTGTTGGCTTGACCGTTGTTGTAGTTGCTGGCTTGACCATTGTTGTAGTTGCTGGCTTGACCATTGTTGTAGTTGCTGGCTTGACCATTGTTGTAGTTGTTGGCTTGAGCGTTGCTGTTGTAATACTGTTGTTGGGCGTTACTGTCGTATTTGCCTTCGCTGTATGAACCTACAGAACAAAAAAAAAAAATTAGTGTTGCGTGCGACTCGCTTTCTGAAAACACTTTTATCTTTTTACTGTTTGCATTTTTAACGTCAGTCTCAGAATCTATGTCAATCGACGACACGGTTGGCGCAGTGGTTGAGCGATTGACTGCTGCGCAGCATGTCGCGGGTTCGATTCCCGCACGGAACAAATATTTGTACGACCTACATGTATTTGTTCCGAGTCTGGGTGTTTTTCTATCTATAATATGTTTGTATTTACAAAAAAAAAAAAAAAATATTTAAGTAGTTTATCAGCCATCTCGTTACCATAACACAAGCATTAGGTTGCTTAGCTTGGGACTATATGGCGTTGTGTGAAATGTCCAAGGATATATTATTCAGATATTATTATTATGGTAAACTCACCATCATCAAAGATGCCAGCAGCCTCATCACGAGCATTCTGCTCCAGAGCCTTCAGAATCTCTTCGGGAATGGGTGGAGGAGTGGGGAGATGGTCACCCTGGGGTTGGAAACCGTTCTCGTCAGCTGTGTACCTGGAAACATAGATTTTAATAGTTTTAGGCAAGTAAGCTCAAAATGCAAATTGCTGTATGCAATATGCAAGGAATACAAATTATTTTACTGCAATGAGAAGAAGAATATTTATTTATTTATTTATAGAATTTTTCGTAAGTATCATGTGAAAAATTTACCTCACAGAGTAAACCTTGCCATCATCACCGGTGTAGGAATACCCGCCCTGAGCCTGGACTCCATTGGTCGCCACTCCGTTCTCCTCGCCGTAGATACCGTTCTCAGTCTCATAAGCATACGCGTAAGTCTCTCCATCATTGGAGTTGTCCTGACGAAGGATAGCAGCGTTCCTCTCGAAGGCAGCCTGAGCGCGCTCAGGGCGAGCTTCAAAGCCGGAGTAAGCTCCGTTTTGGGCAAAACCGTTTTGGCTAGAGAATCCGTTGTTAGAGAAAGCACTGGTCTGGTCTTGGAATCCATTGGACTGACGAGGAGTCTCGAGGAAACTGGATCCTGCTGAAGATTGAGCATTGGGTGGGAGGTAGATCCTGTCCAATTTGGCGGCCTGAGCCAACGATACGGCAGCAAGAACGATGAACTGGAAATAAATAAGTTAATTTTGTACTTTATAAGAGAACTCTTTGATTTCTACGTCTCAATGCTGTGTCATCTATAAATTGAATACAAGTAAAAATCTTTTCTTTTTTTTTTGGAAAATTAGAACGGAACACTAGGGCACATTTTAAGAAACATAAATTTGCGAAAAATAATTATGTTCAAAAAAATTTTAAAGTTAATTCAAGAAGCTCTTCAAAGCTTACCAATTTCATTTTTAAGTTTTTGTTTTCTATTGTTAGAATGAACTTGCTACCCAGAAGCTGTGGATGCAACTGATAACCTTACAGTATCAGTACAGTATATATAGTTGGGTGTAGGTCGATCTACTTCATCTCGAGTCGTGGTCGATGTTTCATAATCACTATATTATGTTGTGCTCGAGGATGGACGAGTCTAATTGTCGTGGATGGTTTTATGTTACTCGTCTCGTTAGGTCAGTTTGTACTTTCGATTTTATTTGGTTCGATTTTTTTTTTGGGGTCGCATTTATAGTGCGTACAGCAAAGGAGTGGAATTCCCTGCCGGAGTCTGTGTTTCTTGATAGCTACAACCTGGGAGTCTTTAAAGACTCCCAGATTGTAGCTATTTACTTGACTTAAGTCAAGAGTGAATAGGTTACTTCTAGGCAAGCTTGCTCCATCTCAGACCGTTTCATCGGTTACCATCAGGTGAGATAGTGGTCAAACTCGTGCCTATAAAAGCTGCATGTGATTGGATATTGTACCAAGGTTCATAACTGCCAAATTTTGAAGTAGTTATTTTAATTTATCATTTATAAGTACTTTTAATTTCGTTAGGAGTCAGAAGATGGGGAAAACATTCATTATCAACATCTTTAATAATTATTTGAGATTATTTTCAAATAAAATAAAAGTTTTTGTCTGAAATGAATACAGAAACATCAACTTCAATTTTACGTATTTTTCTATACTAGGTGTTATTTTCTACCATTTTGCTGTGTAATGAATGTAATGAACTCACCTGAATTTTTCTAGCTAGTAAGATTTTCTCGTTACCCAATTTGATGGAATTCAAAACACATCTTGGTTCCCTCCCACATAGCACGCTTGACATACAAATCCTATTTGAATGGTCGTATTACCGTACATACGGACACTTAGTCTCGATCGCGCATCAATTTTCGACCTTGCCCGCTTACAAATTCCAATGCGAGCTTCTCTAGTAGGTTGTCCACGCTTTCAGTCTTTATTGAGGACTGTCCCGTTGAAATGATGGGCGGTGATGCTGATAATATGTTATTTATTTTACTTTTGGTTAGCAGAAGTGATTAGGTTACCAACATTTTTATGACGTGTCTTTTTAATTTGGCAGCGTGAAGTAACGCTATCAAATCTTTTTTTCAAAAGTCTAATGATTCCGTTTCAGTTTCTTAAAATGGCTGAAAAAATGCTGTTGTTATAAATTAAGTATTGTTCTCACATTTCTTACAATATTGTTCTATAGTTTTAATAAAAAAGCAAGCTGTCCTTTAGTAAAGTCTCTTCTGAGTTACTGTAAAGACGGTAAAAACGCTTCAACAAAGTAATAAAGAAACACAAGGAGTACGTTTTATCAGAATAACTATTATTATGATTTATTACATAAACGAATTATGTTCATACATTTTTTTCAAATAAAATGTATGATGTTAATAATTCTAAATAACTTATTTTATATATTGAACTTGATTCGTTCAATTTTTAAGTCATAATAATTTAATAGGCCTGTTAAAGGTTTTATAGTTATTAAAACATTGTTGAGATAATTCATGATAATAATGCTTTATATGACTCAAACACAAATATTATTACTTTTGTGTTAGAGGGCAATATTAATTTGTTACTTACATGGGGCAAGTTCAAATAAAATTACTGTAAGAATGAACATAAAATAATACGTAAGTAAGTATTAAAATGATGTAAGTAATTGTATAATAACATTCAAGAATGTTAATTGTTTAATTGACAAGTTACTTTATTATTACTGTGAGAACTGGAACGATGCAGCTATAGTTTACTTTTTACTCTGCGTTTCTTATCTGTGGCACTGGTGACAGATACTCTATGCTTTTTCTCCTGTACCAATTTGCATTGTATTTTCGTGTGCGCTTTAAATAATTAAACTTAGTGTTTAATATAATATACCGAGTTTTATTAATATACCGTATGTCTACGACATATATGCAATCCTTGAAACCACATACTAGTTATGGTATTTGATAACGCTATACAAAAAAGTAACGAAATCAGTCCAGTAGTTTTGTCAAAAAGTCGAGTTTTAATTTAAAGCAAATTTGAACACTCTGTAGAATTGCAACAGTAGGTTAATAGTACAATGAACTTGAATCCTTGAACATTGAAAAGCGACGTTGCCACGCTGTGCAATCATTCACCTACGCAGTTGTACTCATTTTACCTATTTACCTAAAATGCGAACTCGGTACACCTAAACGACAGGCGGGACTTTAATGTGTTTGTATTGCATTTTAATTGAAAACAGAACAAAGCTGTTGTGGCATAGTTGAAGGTCGTCGGTGAGACCAGGCAAGCACTTTTCATTGTGTAATTTATTTATCATCACTGCTCTCAAAACGGTGAATGAAAGAAAACTTCAAGTTTAAAGATGTCCTAGAAAAAAAAATCGAAGACATGTGATTTCTACCAACCCGTATGCCCGCATAGTGGATTGCAACCCACTCCATCTCACAGAGAAGAGGCTTTTGTCCCTAACCAGAGGGAACATTGTAGGACCGACCATTAAAAATCTTAATGTTGTTTGTTTTTCGTTACATTCGTACGTGAAATTTCTCCTTGTGAAATGTTCTTGACCTGTCACGGCCGAAATTTTATTTTGTTATTTTTACTCAAATTCATTTTCACTGAGACACTCCAACAATACCTGCAAGTGTACACAGATGATCACGACGGCGCGGTTCGTTTGTCGGCTTAGTACAAAAAGACGCGGCACGCGTGTGTCGGCTTTTTCAAAGGCCTTCGGCTTTTGGCGAGGAGGGGCGCGGGGAGCGGGTTGCGCGCGCGCTCGACGCGTAGGGTTGGACACAGTTATCGACAATATTATCAGCTTTCTCTCATTGTCTTTTGAAGAGAATAATGATCGGTTAGCAAAAAAGATGTTCTATTTATAATGGACATGGTTAGTTTAGAATTATTATAGCACCACTATGTACCTACCTACCTATTCCGATTAAAAACTATAATTGAGTGGATTATTTTAAAAGTCCAATAAATTTAACTATCACTTCACTACATACACTACATACGGTTATTAAACAAAAGTACTAGTATTGTAATGCCTTGATTGCGTATTAAGTCTTTATTAGATAAGTAATTGTAGAAAAGTATCGATAAAAGATAATTATTACATTGTTTACCCTATTTACCTATGACTTTTATTTTTTGCCAGTACGGATGTAAGTTTTGTCAGTTCACCGCGAGTCTTCCGGGATAGCGTGTGTGCATTTCGCAAAGATTTGATAGGTACTTAAGTACACGCATTGTTTTACGTGATTTTTGTTATTTACTTGTATGTATTAGTTTAATTATTTTCTTACAGTGAAATAGACACTGAGTAGGTACTGGACTTTTGTGTGTGTAAATAGTGTTTTTAATTTTATTTGTACATACCTAGGTACTTATTTTTTACGGTGAAATAAACACTCGGATCCTGGTCGAAATTTGTTGGGCAAGGTTCGGGACAACATTGTTCGGCGATGTCACTTGTGCATTCAAAAACGTTGGACATTTTGAACATGAGAAAATTTAAGTTTTAATCCATCTTGTGCTATGACAGAATTTATTTAGATTAGTTCAGTAATCAACTTATCACGAAGTAAAAAAGAACGGGTGAAAAATAACCATAGTGAATTTCATCGCAATTGGCAAAGATAAATCAAAACGCCGCCGCGCGAGCATTGTTGCCGCACTTCTCGAGGTCAGTCGAGGTCAAGGTACGTTTTCTAAATAGGGTGATTTACTTTTACTAAATTTATTTTCATATTTATTTTGTTTGAAAACTTAAATTTTTTCATTTACGTTTTTTTAAATTTATAACAATTTATTTATACTTCTGTGGACAAGTGTTACTTGTGGTTTCAATTATTGCATATATGTCGTAGACATACTGTATAATATTGGCGACGAGAACGAACCATTATTGAAAAGTGCAGTAAAAAAAACCATTAGTTGTTACAGAAAAATTAATTGTAAAACAAAAGTGCCGGTGTGACGCCATCTTTTCATAAATTGCAATGCAAATTGCATTTATTACATAAAATCTGATGTCATCGTTGGAATCAACTGAAAGTTTGGATGAAAAAGGTCAAAAATATAAACTACAATTAGTGAGGGAAGGAAAGAGAACTTACATTTATAAATGTTCCAAAAGTGAATTACTACAATTACTGCAAGAAGAAAATATCACTTATACCAGTGACAGTGTGGAAAATTTGCGAAAAATATTGAGTGATCATTATAAAAGTAAGGAGAAGTTAATAGAACAGAAATCACAGAAACAAAAAATAAAGATGTCCATGTGCGGCGACCTCAAAGTTTTCGACGGAGAGAAATGGGAAGTTTTCAAAGAACAACTCGAATGTTTCATTACTGTTAATGAAATCAGCGATGAAAAGAAGGTGCCATTGTTACTAACCAAACTATCACCATCAGTATTCGAAACTTTAAGCTACTTATGCTCACCAAACAAACTTAGTAAAATTTCGTTTGAAGAACTTAGCTGCAAACTTGGAGATAAGTATGCCAAACCATTATCCACAGCTTTGGAGAGGGCAGCTTTCAGGAAAAGAAACCAGCTTCATAATGGAAACATTAAATTGGAAAATAATTCAAGATATATCAAAAAGGGACACTATTTTCTCCAAGGTTATAAGATATCTGACTGATGGCTGGCCTGAGAAAAAAGAAATTGAAAAAGATATTCTTCCATTTTATCATAGAAAAAATGAATTATCAATAGATAGAGGTTGCATATTTTGGGGATATCGTATATTAATTCCACAGGCCATTCGTGAAGCAGTATTAGCAGAATTACATAAAAGTCATTTTGGCATTATCCGAATGAAAGAGATAGCTAGGTCATATTTTTGGTGGCCTAATTTAGATTCTATGATTGATGGTATTACCAAAAATTGTATATTTTGTTTACAAAATAGTAAAAGCCCTTGCAAAATTCAGAAGCCATGGCCTGTACCACCTTCAACATGGTATAGAATTCATGCAGACTTTTTAGGCCCCTTTTATAATAAAATGTTCATGGTAGTGGTAGATAGCTATTCTAAATGGCCGGAAATATTTGAAATGGGAAACATTACTAGTAAACGCACTATAGAAATATTAAAAGGTTTATTCGCTCGCTATGGTTATCCTATACATTTAGTTACAGACAATGGAAGGTCTTATACAAGCACTGAGTTTCAAGAATACTGTAAACAAATTCAAATTAAGCATACATTTTCCCCACCTTACCACCCTGCTACAAACGGTGCAGCTGAGAGATTTGTAGAAACATTTAAATCAGCTGTCACAAAGATAAAAGAAAGTGGACAAGATCTTTATTCAGCAATTAATTTGTTCTTATCTGATTATAGAAGTACTCCACAACGTACCACCGGAGTATCCCCAGCTAGATTAATGTTGGGTAGAGAAATCAGAAACAGATTTAGTTTATTGAGGCCACCACCTTTAGTAGAGATTGTGCAGGAAAGAGTGGAGGGGAGAGAGCAGGGAAATAGAAATTTAAAATTTAAAGTTGGACAAAAAGTAATGGTGCGGGATTACAGAAAAGATAGCAAGCCATGGGTTCTGGGTTTAGTAATTGAGGAATCAATACCTGATGTTACGTATGTAATAGATGTTGAAGGTCGTAAATGGAAACGCCATGTGAATCAAATGTTACAGTGTGCGGAAACATTGAGTGAAAGTTAAGATAAGCCAAAAAAACCTATTATTTAACAGGCTTTCAACATCTACTTATAAAATTAAAATTACTATAAATATTTATAATAAAGTCTATTAGTTAAGGGTGATTTAATTATAAGTGAATTCAATTATAAGTGAATTATAAATATAATTTATAATTATAAATAAGAGGTACAATCTGCCTAATCTGATTGTATGCATACTGTTATGTGTGGGAGAGTGTGAGAACTGGAACGATGCAGCTATAGTTTACTTTTTACTCTGCGTTTCTTATCTGTGGCACTGGTGACAGATACTCTATGCTTTTTCTCCTGTACCAATTTGCATTGTATTTTCGTGTGCGCTTTAAATAATTAAACTTAGTGTTTAATATAATATACCGAGTTTTATTAATATATAATAATTACAAAGTTACCTAATCATAATTTTTATTTACATCTCAATGTTATTAGTAAATATGACTTAATTACCACTTTTTTTATTAATTCTTAGTTCTTAACTTTATTTTATCGCTATTTATCTTCTGTTTGATTAACACTAGCTTAAAACTATCCTAGTTACTGTTATATTTAACTTGCTCCATCTTTTTAGGAATTTATTTTATTTTTAAGCCGCTACACACACAAGAGAAGAAGCGCCACACATATGATTTGACCAGTACGATTGTATGGACTTTAAAAGAGACTGACCTCTGAGTTTGTTTCGGTGTTTCTTCTCAGAGCAGTCAGCTAGGAAACGACGGCCTCATCTAGTTTAAAATGACCAAAAAAGATTGACGTCTAAAAGTGTTATTTACAACCTACTTACAAAATAAATATCATTTATCATTCATTTATCATTTATCACAGCGGCAAAAATGTGAAATACTTTATAATTGTGTTCCATTCTAAACAATCTTTAACTTTTGAATAAGTTAAGCACACCACATGGTCACCCTACACCAATATGACCTTCCAATATGGATCGGCTTCCGATGATCACGGCGATAGTGGTCTAAATCGTGATTAATTAACTTTTGCCAAATATTATCCCCTAAATAACAAACTAATATATCGTTTCACAGCAATATTTAAATACATGATACAAGTGAACCCGTACAAAGTAATTGGCCTTTACGAAATATTTAGATTTTTAGATCATGTTGTCTTAAAGGTTAATTTGGTTCAACTTTTGCGGAGAATTCAATTAAATTCATTAGTGAAGTTGTTTTAGAGATATGATCTTTGTAAGGGGTAAATTCCATGAGATTATTTTTGTAATTGCCCCCATAGTGCCCACAAGCGCGGCTGTCAAAAGTTGCTCTTCTGTTTTAATTACAGGTTTTGCAATGTTGAGAGTTCCAGATCGAGCTCTTTTCGCTCTTATATCAATTTAGATATGGTTGATAAGGGGTCGAAAAGTAACTGTTGTAGGTATTCCAATTATTTTATTTAGATGCCATGTGCTTTTAGCTCGTGGCTTAATAATACCAGCCGTACGGGTCGATCTTCCAGATTAAGCAACGCTTGCCAAGGTTGGTCTGTGGATGGATGAACATCTTAACATACCGAGTTTTCTCCGTGCCTCAGAAAGCACGCTAAGCCGTTGGTCCCGTCTGTCATTTGTACATCTTTGGCAGTCGTTATGGTTAGTCAGAAGCCAGTGTATCTGACTCCAGTCTTGCCATGAAGTACCGTGTTACCCAGTTAATAGGTTGTGGAGGTCTGGTAAGCAGCCGCTTAGCGTAAAATACCGGTACTCAGCTAAATCCGGTTTGACTGGAAGCCGACCCCAATATAGTTGGGAATAGGCTAGGCAGATGATGAGATATGCCATGTGCTTTCTACGTGTAGCAGACGAACGTGTACAAAGAGAGCTAAGCAAAATTGGGATGGTTGATTTTATTTTTTAGGGGGAAAACCGATATACCATAGAGTACAATACCATACGTACTTTTTATTTTTATTACTTGTTTGTTGTACACCTACCACAATGTAGTCTTTTAACCCAAATGTTGACTGGTAGAGAATGCCTTGTTGCATTAAGTCCGCCCGTATACCACTATTGTGCATAAAGTTTAAATAAATACCACCACCACCATACCACACCATTATGCCAGTCACCACCATAGAGTGAATTTTAGCAAATATTCTTACTTAGGATAAAGTTTACTCAAAACAGTGCAATTGGTGTAATCTACATGAATACGGCGTACCTTATGAATGCTCTCTGTACCCTGCCAAATTTAGTGACTAATTTATTCTCATCGGCAAGATTTACTCATAA
This sequence comes from Ceramica pisi, assembly GCA_963859965.1. Taxonomy (NCBI): domain Eukaryota; kingdom Metazoa; phylum Arthropoda; class Insecta; order Lepidoptera; family Noctuidae; genus Ceramica; species Ceramica pisi. The sequence goes on from OY982543.1 coordinate 19,675,020, forward strand.
AATGATTGATGTACTTGATGATATGAAAAACTCGTGCAGAAATGAAGATTAACGTTTACGTGAAGGAAAGAATAATAAGTGTACCTCAGTGGATTTAAATAATGGTCCATAGATAATGCCTTTTTGTTTTTTATTTGGGACAAGCCCGCCACACATTCCCAACCACTGCAACTCCTGAAAGCCAAAATCAACAGTGGCGACCACCAGAAAAACGCTGAGCTAATGAAGCCCGACGACTTCCGGAGAAACGATTCAACTGTCTTGGATCCCGCATCGAAATTAATCAGAAAGTACAGCGGAGGAGTAGGAAGATAATGCCTGACACAGAGGGGGTATGTGTCCCAAGTGATTAACTCCTCATTTGTTAGCCCATAATGATACCCAAAGATCTTCTCAAATTCTTGCCAGAAATTCTGTTCCCAAGTCAAATCGTACCAGTTCTCACAGTAGGTACGCGTCCAGGTCATTGCACCACCTCTTTCTGGGCCAGCTTCGGCGACGCCATCTTTAAACAACTTCTTCAAAAAGGAGGAAGTTCTATGTTCGGCTGTATTTATGTTTTTTTTTTCCTGAGGTGGTCCCATTATCACCTACTCAGAATCAAATTATGGAATTCCATGAAAAATGAGAGAATCCCTCAAATTTTACAGGCACATACAATATTTTACATAAACTTTCTAACGAAATTCAGATATTTGTTTCTGTTTATCATCATCAGATGTTGCTGAGCTGATTACGGAAGGTATAAGTTAGGATCTGAAGCTTGGATCCCATGAAAATGATTTTCGGAGGTAGGCAACGGAAACCTTCAATAGATGATCTTCAAATGGATCGGGATTGCTGAAATCGTATGTCTGTTTATTTTTTACGACAGTTTATAACATCAAATTCACAGCGTACGCTGTGAATGGGTACGCAGGTACCATTAAAAAGTGAAAAATAAAAACCTTTTTCCAAAATAAATACAACCAACTTCTAAAAAACAAAACACTTTAAGTATAAAATAACTTTAATTTCGGAATTCGGTGTCAAAAACGAAAAAATAGCCAAAAAAAACTGTTATTTTATTCTTTTTACTGTTTTGTTTTTAGAAATTGATTGTATTCTTGTTTAAAAAGGATTTTATTTTTTTATCTATAAGATCCTTAAATCTATCGACTAAACCTGAGCCCAAAGGATTATCAATTCAAATCGCACGACGAGCGGTGACCTCAATACAGACTTCACTGTATCCGTTTTCAGAGATAACGGTCGTTGGTTCGTTCCCGCGTCGCGACATAAATCTGTATACCCTTATTGTCTTCAAGCTTGTTATATCTGTTAATAACGATCAGAATACAAAGGAATCAAGAGGTATGGTTTTAGCTGTTTGGCATAAGTAGGTTCGTTTTCATGACCGATTGTCATGATGTGATCTTTAACAGTATTCCGAAAGTGACTTTTATTTTAGGTTTGAAAAAAAGCATTTTCACAACATCCATTACAAAAAAAAAAAAACTTTACTTGTGTACAAACGTTTAACTATTTCTAGTTAAAAGTATAAAAAAAACCGGATAAGTAGGAGTCACTCTCACATGAAGGGTTCTGTACCATAAACCTTAATTTTTATTATTTGTTGTTTTAGCGACAATAGAAATACACAATCTGTGAAAATTTCAACTGTCTACCTATTACGGTTCTTGAGATACAGCCCGCTGACGGACAGACAGACGGACGGACGGACAGCGAAGGCGTAATAGAGCTCCGTTGGTTACCTTTCTGGTACGGAACCCTAAAATGATACGTGAACGAGTCAATGGTCAAAACATTCACAATGTATTATTAAAACGTTTTAAATACGTGAGAGAAATCAAAAATATTTTTGAAAAAGAGATTAAGCCAATCTTGAATAGACTCGTGATGTTTTCTCAAAATCAATTTTGATTTAGCAATGATTCACATTGCATTCACACAGACCTCTCAGGTCTTGGCGTCCTAACAATGGCGCGGATTCATCGATCAAGGAGGTTCAACAAGCCAAGATTGACCCAAGGATTGTTGACCCCTAGTCTCAAGATGAATGGAATAAAATGGCGTCAATTTAAAACAAAAGCCCTCCGGGTAACCACGACATTGACATTTAACCTAGATTCAATATTTTTTCAAAGAGCATCTAAATTAAAGAGTACCTGCTCTTGTAATGTAGGTGGACTGGTAGAAATTGCCTAAGGCATTGAATCGTGTGTAGAGGAGCTTATGGTTGAAGTTTAACAGCCACATCTTCAAGGTTAAGCAACGCTTGCCGAGGTCGGTATGTGGATGGGTGAACATCTTGACACGTTTGGTGCAGTGGTTGAGCATTAGGCTGCAGCGCTGCTTGTCGCAGGTTGGATTCCCGCACGGAACAATTATTTGTATGACCTACAGATAGTTTTTCCGGGTCTGGTTGTTTGTGTATGTGAGTTTGTATGTTTGTAAACGCACCCACAATACAGAAAAAAATCCTACATAAAAAAAAAACGAGATTTGTTTCGTGCTTCGGTAAGCATGTTAAGCGGTTACCAACGGCTGTCTTTTGTAGATCTTAAGCAGCTGTTACGGCTTGTCAGAAGCCAAAAAATCTGACTGCAGGCTTGCCAAGGAGGCGTGTTACCCAGTTAATGGGTTGGGGAGGTCTGAGACAGACGCTCCATGTATGCACGCTCGCTAAATTCTGGTATTCAGCTGAATCCGGTTTGACTGGATGCCGTGGAAGCCTTACTCAGTATAGTTGGTAAAAACTTATTTACAAAAAAAAAATATAACCGACTTTTAAACAAATCACAACAAAGTATAAAATGACTTGAATTTCGGAAGTCGATGTTTTTTGTTTTATTTATTTGTTTTTTTAACACCGACTTCCGAAATTCACGTTACCTATTTTATGCTTTGTAGTGTTTTGTTTGGAAGTCGGTTATATTTTTTTGTATTTTTTTTTTATTTTACACTTTTAAGTGGTGATACTTGGACGACGTCATCGTCTACGCAGAAATCGAACTAAGCGAAAATGCTCATAAAAAAAGAACTACTGATCCAAACTATTTTTTCTTACGGGACCAAATGGTAAGTATAGTATAGTATCGAACTAATAAAGAATCACAGAAATTGGATCAGAAACCTCGGAGTGATCGGTGTACAGAGATACCTGCCGAATTGAGAACCTCCTCCTGTTTTGGAAGTCGGTTAAAAAGGCTAGGCAAATGACGATGATACAATCGTCTGTGCATCGTACAATTGTACATTTATGTCCGTAAAGTATTAAATAAGTACTCTTTTTACAACCATACCTTGCGACCTCGATTCAAGACTTTTTTAAACTATTTCCATCTTCAATATCAAAAGCAGAAGCCCACTGAGTCACTGCGGACCCCCACAGCTAAACGTGATAGGTCCATTGCAGCATGGGCGCTAGAGTGACGGATGGGTAACCGCCCAGGGGGCAAAGTTTCTTAATATTCGCTTATGACTTCATCGCGCAAGATAAATAGACATCGCTCTGAGATGAAACGTGTCAGCTGTAGGTCGTTTGTGAGATGATCTTCTCAACATTATGTTTATTTTTTCTATCGTGCATACTGGCTTCAAACCGGCCAAGTGGGTGTCGGGCCGCTTGTAGTGTAGGGTTCCTTAGTTGCATGTCTCATTGCTGACTTAGAACGGTGTTTTTTGTTTTATTCTTTGAATTTATATTTTTTTTAACTTCTTCTGAAAATTTGTAAGATGAAGTTGTCAAATTTTCAACGAAATTTTCCTTCTCTAAATACATTTTATAGATAGTTCGACTATTACACGTGAACTTGTGAACCCTATTTAGATATGATAGTTTGTCTTTTAAATTCGTTATACGTATGTTTAGCTGGCACTTTGGGGACCTGGCTCGAAAAAAGTTATATATTTATTGCGTAATTTTTCGTAAACCGATCCTTGGACCGAAAAATGGTTTTCACACGCTCTCAAAATGTTTAAACAACCTATCTAACGGTACCCCACACTTTGGGATAGACGGCAAAAAATCCATATTAAAAACTTTGTTGGCGTCATTAATGTATACCCTAAATTTCAACTTTCTAGTAATAAAAGCCTTTGGGTGGACAGACAGACAGACGGATAATGACATGGCGAAACTATAAGGATTCCTTGTTGATTACGGAATCTTAAAAAGGCAAGTGATCTTGTTGTAAGCGAGCAAAATAGCGTGAGATTTTACATAGGTTCAACTCCCGACTGAAATTGCATTATCAAACTTTCCGCCGGAACCTTCTCAGTTTCATTCCAGTGGCCAAATTTAATTGACCCAGTAAACACGAAAAATTATCCCTTGAGATAATTAACCCTTGAGAGCCCCTTCATATTAACGATTCTCTAGCGCTGTCCATTACCAGGGTGGCGAAATTACCGCGGCCCTGGAACACAAAAGGCATTTGGAGGAACATGAGTGAGTTCCAGTCGGTCAGAATCTGACACTCTCTTGCCTTCCAGCCAGAGTGGAAAAAGCCATTTGAGGATTTACCATCCCAAAAAAAAACAATATCGCTTTGCATACGTTTATTTATTGAACACTTATGTGTGATAGAGAATCGGTAGTTTGAAGATGTTGGATTAGTTCTTAATGCAAACAAAACAAAAAATATTCATGTTCACTCTAGCCATCTAAAACAAATTGCCACTAAGATAATCGCACATAGTCATCAATGTCTTCATTCGGCTCCATCAGGTACGTGTAATTGTAAGCCAATAGATCAGGTAACGCACCACACCTACCTGGGTTTGGTTGTAGACAATCGGTTCAACTGGGGCTTTCACGTAGATTCAGCGTGTGATAAGTTACGAGCCATATTGGCAAAGTTCTACATTCTAAAACCTAAGGTTCCGTTTAAAATCCTGCTTAACATGTACATTGCTTTAGCGGAGTCAATAATAGCATATGGAATTACGAGCTACGGGCGAACATTTAAGTCGTATACTGAAAGAATTTCCAAACTTCAAGTTAGACTTTTAAAACTAATAGTACCCAGAAAAATAAAATATCTAATCAAAGGAAACGTTATTGAGCTATTCAAATATTGTAAAATTTTACCAGTACAAATTAAACTCAACATGGCCCTCTTAACTGAACAATTTAATAATGAAAGCATTCAAAAACCCATTTCTCACAAAATAACCACGAGAAGTATAGCCAAAAATAAATTAATTGTACCTCGGGCTAAAAACTATTACGGTAGACGAACAATAAAATATATAATTCCCACATACCTTCTAATATAAGAAATGAAATAAATGATAAAAACTGTAAACAAAAATACAAGAAATACTTCTTCGACTACGTAAAAAACTTAACATAATTCTAGACTTATTTTGCATTTGTGAACACGTAGCAATAAAAGTAAAACCACCTGTATACGTTAATTTGAACCAGTTTTGTAATGAGCGGCCTAGTAGCGCGCAACTGACCCAATACGTACTATGACAATTTTTCATATACCTACAATTCTGCATTCTTGCTAAGTACATGATACCCACATTGTTAGTTGTTAAGTATTAGTGATTAAGGTGTATTATTTATAGATAGAATGTGAGTACCAATACAAACCAATCTTGGTTTAATGGTACAATAGAAACTTAAAACTGTACCAAACTGTATTAAAGGATAAATAAATAAAATAAAAAAATAAAAAGTACCTAACGCCTTTTTTGGGACTCACTAGTATTAATTAGAAAGAGTAACTATGGAGTTCCTTGTCCGTTCTTCTCCATAAGAATATACCTAGTGTTGCCAGCTGGCATTATGCTGAACTGAGGCCCTTTGGCATTGATAGTTTTAAATATCTTTTGTTTAATTTTAAGAAGTTTTTTGTATATAATGCCAATAAACACAATTTTCTTTCTTCTTTCTTCTCTCTTTCCGAATGAACAGTAGAGACATTTTTTTATAAAAATAATTTTAAATGTAATTATGACGTTGAAATGTAATGTAATTGAAATGAACATTTTGTATTCTGAATTAGCAAAATGTGGGTAGGCTACACTTTTCTAAAAAGATCTCGAGGCATCATGATTTGTCATCATCATCATGATCTGCATAGCCTTTTCCCAATAACATTGGGGTCGGCTTCCATTAAAACCGGATTGTATTATTTAACTAGCTGACCCGCGCAACTTCGTCTGCGTCACATTTTTCATTACTGCTGCGCTCCTATTGGTCTTAGCGTAATGATATATAGGCTATAGCCTTCCTCGATAAATGGGCTATCTAACACTGAAAGAATTTTTCAAATCGGACCAGTCGTTCCTGAGATTATCGCGTTCAACCAAACAAACAAACATACAAACAAACTCTTCTGCTTTATAATATTAGTATAGATTTTACAATGCATAGTATCACCGTTGAATTATGACAGGTCCATTGCCGCATCAGTGTTTGAGTGACTGATGACTTCTTATGATTTCATCGCACTAGAAAAATACACGTCACTCTGAAATGAAATATGTCAGATGTAGATCGTTTGTGAGATGTTTTTAGAAATTATTGCTATCCTTTTATTTGTTTTCAGCGGAGATGAGAATGTTGAGATGGATGTGTGAAGTAACGAGAATGGATAAAGTGAGGAAGGAGTATATTGGAGGTAGTTTCAGTCATGGAAAAGCTAAAAGATTCCGACGACACGGTTGGCGCAGTGGTTGAGCGATTGACTGCTGCGCAGCATGTCGCGGGTTCGATTCCCGCACGGGACAAATATTTGTACGACCTACATGTATTTGTTCCGAGTCTGGGTGTTTTTCTATCTATAATATATATGTATTTACAAAAAAAAAATGTATATAAGTAGTTTATCAGCCATCTCGTTACCATAACACAAGCATTAGGTTGCTTAGCTTGGGACTATATGGCGTTGTGTGAAATGTCCAAGGATATTTATTTATTTATTTATTTATTTATTTAAAAGGGAATCGTTTGTTTTGGCATATTATCAAATGAAAGGACTTATTCTGATGGTTTCAATTTTTTTCCCATAATTTAAACAACTTAGAACTTATTTAAGTTATTTGAAATTGACCATTTCACTTTAGGTTTAGCCATTAGGTGATAGGCATCTGACGAGCTTAAAATTATAAAAGAAAAAAACACTTGGTGGTTTTTTAACGGGAAAACGATTAAAAAGTGGTTTTTTATGTAACATGTTACAAAAAAATGATTCGTTCTGAATCTTTTGCGCATGAGTTCAACTCACATTTGTCTTCTGATAAAGAAAAAAGAAAAAAAAACAAAAAGCAATAGATTTACTTTCGCGTTCGTTAACTGAATCGGTCCAAATATAAAATAGATTTTGATCAAATTGACAGTGACGGACAAACAGACATACGAATGATCCTAAAAGGTTCCGTTTTACAAACTCTCACACGAAAGGTTCCGTACAATGAATTGAAAAAAAAAATGCTGGTAGACACAAAGCATCATAAAACTAGTATTTAACCCTTATGAACAAATCCTATAAATGATATACCTCCGTTCAACCCCACACGTTGTCCCTAATTGAATGTATCACGCCACACACACACATTAACACGATTAAAAGCTTCACAATATCATGTTCGTAACATAAAGCACAAGTTTGTGTTCATGTATTATTATCATGATTTGGAGAACAACGTGTGATATTATACGGGTTAGATTGTAAGTGTGGCGGTACATGAACTCATTGCAAATTTATTTTAGCTTCAGTTCTAATGTTTTTTAAATAGGTTTGTTTCGTGTTAAAATGGTAGTATTCGGTAGTAATACAGTTTTCAGTTTTACGGTACATTTTATGATTAAAAAAAACAAAGGCATTTTGTTTTTTGTAATTTTGACATGCGTATAAATGGCCCAATAGTGTGCTCTTCCTTAAGCATCGTCTTAAAATATAACGACTGTGCGTGCAAAATCGAAATTTAATTGCAAATTGGCGATATCAAGGTTAATAGTATGTTTCTTACATAATGACATGACATCTTATAAGATGTAAAATTACTAAATATTAGATTGCTTTAAGTAGTTCTTTTATTAAGCTTGTGGTTACCTGTATGTTTTGAAATATTTTCGACCGGGCTGCTGTTGGAGACTACATTTGCAACTAACTACATTTTTTACGAGTGTGTCGGCAAAAAAACACAACAAACAACGAAAAGAAATGAGCTGAAAGTGAAGTGCGTCGTAAGTACGTACATGACTCATTAATTATTTTTAAACTTGTTTTACTAACCTTAGTGTGTAAGTTGTACTAACAGAATTGGTTCCTTATGTTGTTCCCAATAAAAACAATTTGTATTGTATTGTATAACACACGATCCATAAAACGAAGAAAAAAAAATCGATAGAAAACAACCAAAGTTAAGCCTGAGAGCATTATTTCCTAAAATAAAGACATTTACGAAGGATGCCATGTTGTTAAACAATGTTGGATGCAGGCAGGCACTAACCCCATATCTGTGCAATCAACGTCACAGCCGATAGCGTGATCACTGTTATTAGAACGCCTTTGCACAATTACCTTTTAAGTTTTAACTATACAGTCTTGACGAAGGAGATTGGCCAGTTTTTAGATTATTTACAGCTAGCTTATTCCTGCCGCCCGCTTGAAAAATTATAATTATGTACCAATACGAAAACCTTCCTCAAGAACCACTCTATCCATTGGTTACAACAGCATTTTTTTTCTTTAAAAAAAAAACCACTGCACCACACTAAGAATTTCTCCTGTATCGTGGGTGCGTTTACAAACACACAAAGTTTCATACACAAACAACCAGACCCCGAACAACTATCTGTAGGCCATACAAATATTTGTTCTGTACGGGAATCGAACCTACGACACGCGACACAACAGCCGATCGCTCAACCACTGCGCCAACCGTGCCGACATGAACATCGGTGGAGCTGTTTTAGAGTTCATCGCGAACAGACAGACAGACGCGGCGGAAGACTTTGTTCTATAACATCATTTACAACATTGTGGTAATTTTTAACCGATTTCCCAAAAAGGATGAGGTTTTATCTGAAAGGATATACTTGCAGATTGGTCCCATTAAAATTTTATCAAAATCGGTTACGAACTCTGGATTTTAAATCGAAATAGCTGGAATTCGTCTACTTGGACGATAAATAGCTGGAATTCGTCTATATGATGGTTTTATGTCATCCAAGTAATCGAAATTGCGTATTTTGCTTTACTGCGATTTTGCAGTGGTGTTGTTAGCTGTGGGGTACCACTAAAAAGTGAAAAATAAAAAACTTTTTACAAAAAAATACAACCGACTTCCAAAAAAAAAAAACACTACAAAGTAAAAAATAACTTTAATTTCGGAAGTCGGTGTCAAAATACGAAGAAATTAACAAAAACATCAACTTCCGAAATTAAAGTTATTTTTTACTTTGTAGTGTTTTTTTTTGGAAGTCGGTTATATTTTTTTGTAATTGTTTTTTTATTGGCATAGGATAGGTGACAGAGTCGCTCACAAAGGCCTCATCAGAAAACTTAAAGTTACCCAAAGAGCAATGGAGAGGGCAATGCTTGGAGTTTCCTTGCGTAATCGAATCAAGAATGACGAATCAGGAATGATGATATGCACAGTAAAACCGTGTTTACCGACATAGTCCGAAGGACTAAACTGAAGTGGCACTTGGTAGGCACATTCTTTCTTTATTTTCTTTTTAAAAAAAGACTTTACCCCACTCTAGGAATTTCTCCTGTATCGCAAACAAAACAAAACAGATGGTCGATGGGGCTGACAAGCTCTGGAGTGATGTTGGAAGGTTTCCCACTAGGTGGACCAATGACCTGATGCAGGTTGCCGATGGACGCGAAACGCACAGGATCGATTGTTGTGGCGACCTATTGGGGAGACCTATGGCCAGTAGTGAACGAACTGAACTGCATCCGTGGTCGAGGGGTTTAGGCACTTCCCTTGTGATCCGGTGGGCCTGGGTTCGATTCCCACAGGAAGCATACTTTGTAAAGTTGTTTCCAGTTTGGCTGATTGTCTGATAAAAAGATAATAGGGAATATGCATGAAAAAAGTATTTTTGATCTGAACAGTTTATCTAAAAGTATTCGAAAATATAATACTAACAGTGCAATGAGAATCTAAATTGCTCGAAAAACCAACGAGATACAATTATTTTAAACAAATATATCTGTCCCTCTCGCGAAAACGCTGTTTTCTATGGCAGCTGTATAGTCGACGTGTAATTTGACGTCACAGTTCGTATCGGACTTCTCTTTCTGACTGTAGTCTTTGAAGCTTTATAACTTCATAAATGATAAAAGTATTTAAAAAATAATTTCATGATTGTTTACTAGGCCTGATAAGTACTTTATTTTGCAAATAAAAAAATTTCATGCATATTTCCTATTCCCGGCCGCCAAATTGCGGTCGTCAAATAAATTATGTCAGAAGCCCTTGAGGCGGTTTAGTACACTAAACTTAGTACTCTGACGCTGTGGTGTGTGGGGTGGTTAGACCTTACTGCTCACACGGTAAGAAGTAGTGACCGATGATGATGATGAGGTGGTAGAGTTCCATAGTTTAATATTTTTTAGAAACTCTGACACTGTGGTGTGTGGGGTCGTTAGACCTTACTGCTCACACGATAACAAGAAGTAGTGACCGATGATGATGATGAGGTGGTAGAGTTCCATAGTTTAATATTTTTTAGAAACTCTGACACTGTGGTGTGTGGGGTCGTTAGAACTTACTGCCCACACGATAAGAAGTAGTGAACGATGCTGATGATGAGGTGGTAGAGTTCCATAGTTTAATATTTTTTTAGAAACTGACACTGCGGTGTGTGGGGTCGTTAGACCTTACTGCCCACACTATAAGAAGTAGTGAACGATGATGATGATGAGGTGGTAGAGTTCCATAGTTTAATATTTTTTAGAAACTCTGACACTGTGGTGTGTGGGGTCGTTAGACCTTACTGCCAACACGGTAAGAAGGAGTAGTGAACGATGATGATGATGAGGTGGTAGAGTTCCATAGTTTAATATTTTTTCGCCAAAATGTGAAAGTCTGACTGTTTGGATGTGTATTAATCAATAACGCCTGAATAGTTTAATGAAAAAAAAATTGGCACACAAATAAACTATAATTTGGAAAAGTTCAAAAGATACTTTTATACCGGTAACACAAGTTGGGATCACTTACACACTTGATATAAATACATTAACGCAAGCAAACCCATGGGGAGAGGCTGATATCCCTATAGAGTAAAATTATCATAACTATAATTTCGCGATATACACGGTGAAAACTGCATAGTATCCTATAGTAGATACCACTTGAAAAGTTGTTTATAATTTTAGACTACTTTCACCATGGTGGCATTCTTTACAGTAATTTTTAGGGTTCCGAACAGCCTTAAGAAACGGAACCCGTAGGGGTCACTTTTGGGGGTCCAACTAGAAAATGTAATAAATAAGTTTTTCAAACTGTATCGTGTGACAAATCAAATGAAAGAGCTTACTGGGTTTTAATTATATTTTTTTCATAATTTTAAGATAAACAGTTTTATAATTATTCAAGAAATTAGACCATTTCTCCGAAACTACTGATCCAAAAAATTTGAAAAAAAAATGCAGATAATAGAAAATGGAATTTGTTCGGAACCCTTTGCACACAGTCCGACTTTTTTTTTAAAGTAGAGTTTAACAAAGTTACGAATCATACGTAGGTAGATCTCTGCCTTTCTCCCAAACTCATACAAAGAGTTAAAACCAAGCTTAACAAGCGTAACGGTCTCCGTAACCTCCAAACCACCACAACCTACCCATAACTCACACCATCAAAACCTTCCATAAATATCAATCTAATTACAGCCCAATTCATCTAAATCTACAGCCCATACATCTCCTATTAAAGATCATAAATAAAATATTAATCACATGCCACGCCTAGCCGTCCGCACTACAGTGTACCTAACATCTTCGCACGACTAGAGCTGTGTACTAGTGTAGTGATGTGACGCAACAGTGATTTTAGTCGTTCATGTTCAGTTCACACATTATTTTACTTTAATTTACTTTACTTTACTACCAATTATTGAGGCTGGTTATCGTTTTTCTAAAGCGTATTGCGTTTTGTTTGGTTGGTAATGGGTTTTTGGTTTTTTTTAAGTGCTCTATGGTTTTTAAAGATGATGCTGTGTGGAAATAAAACTGACTATTAAGGAATAGTTTATGAACTATAAGGAATGATGCTATATGGGAATTAAACTTACGATTAAGTGATTATTTATGAACCTTTTAGTATACCAATACCAATGTATCAGTACCTAATACTTTTAGGAAATATATTATGTTGAAATAACAGCGATACTTAAGTTGGTATTACTTTACCATTTTTTTGACCTCGATAGCCTGAAAAAAATGGCCAAGTGAGATCGGGACTCTCACACGAATGGTTCCGTACCAAAAAAATCACGACTCTTAATGGGAACCCTATTTTCTATTTTTATTATTTTTTGTTATAATGACAATAGAAGTACATAATCTTAAGAAATTCAACTGTCTACCTATTACTGAGTTACAGCCCGCTGACTGACAGACAGACCTGACGGACGGCCGGACAGAGTAGTAAAAACAAGGGTAATGCAGGGATAACCAACGGTACTCTATTTTTTGTTTCCTTCTGGCTTTTTAGGGTTACGTATCCAAAGTACGGAACCCTTAAAAGTCAGAATGAATTAAAGTTGACGGCTGAAGAACTCCTTACTTAAGTTTTATAATGTTCGGGTCATTAGGCCAGAATGCAGAACTGATTGCCGTAAAATTCAGCAAATATTATGTTTATTAGGTACTGTTACCAACTGTTGTCTTCTATAGCAATCAAGCAGTTTTAGTTTTTAAATCCTTTAAAGATTTATACATGATTCCATCTTCAGAGTCTCATCATAGGGAACAAAAAAAAAATGTATTTAGATATTTTGTCACCAAGATTAGTAATTAAATAAAGTATTTTTTTTATAAAAAAAACATACAACGGCAGCTTCGTTTATAATTTATAACTTTAGCATTTTCTATTTAGGTACTCTCAACCAGTAAACTAAGGGTGGCTTTATTCATTTCCGCGTTTGGGGGATTTTATTCCTTTCTGCGATTGCTTCCAGGCATCTTAAAAAATAGCCGAAATGTTGTTTCCCATTTCATATCCAGGCTATCTCTGTCCATTTGTTTTTTTTTTGCCACATCAGACAAATGTGTCAACTTTAAGCTTTTCCGTAAGTTTCAGTTCTGTGTGTTCTGTGTTCTTATTAAGTTTTAATTTTTTATTGACAGGTTTTCTGATATGTTTTGTTTTTTTTTAGTTGATAATTTATTTTCTTTTATTTTTAAGTTTTGTGTGTCGCTTCTGGCGGAATAAATTATTTTTCTTTCTTTCTTTTCTTTCTTTCTTTTATTACCATTTTGTCTTTGCAGAGTGTTTTTGTTTGTGGTAAAAGTATGACCTCTTTGAATAAACACTGCAAATCTTTACTTAAACGTAATTTTTAGTGTTTGGTACCCAAAGGCTAAATAATGGAACCCTAATATTACTCAACTTCCACTGTTCGCCTGTCCATCTGTATCTCAAGAACCGTAATAAGTATAGACATTTGAAAATTTCACAAACTGTGTATCTCTTTTGCTGTTATGACAACACATAATAAAAAAAATAAAAGGGCTTTAAGAGGGCGTATTCCGTCCACTAGCGCCGCCAATCGTTTTTTATTAATTGTCGTAAATTTAAGACACGTAGATAAAAAACCGCTCTGTAGTGTACTGAAGAAATGTATCTATTATTTTTTGACAGTTATTTTGTACTTTAGAACATAAATAGTTGCCAAAGTCGATATTTTTGCTAAAAGTGATCACTTTTAGCAATAATTGCCGTTTTGGCTATTTAGCCATGAGTTATGTATTAAAAAAAGCTGTCAATAAATAAAAGATACATTTCTTCAGTACACTACAGAGCGGAATTTTATCTATGTGTCTTAAATTTACCACGATTAATAAAAAACGATTGGCGGCGCTAGTGGACGGAATACACACTCTTAACAACAATACAAATTGTTTTTATTGGGAACAACATAAGGAACCAATTCTGTTAGTACAACTTACACACTAAGGTTAGTAAAACAAGTTTAAAAATAATTAATGAGTCATGTACTTACGAGGCACTTCATGCGTACAATGACTTCTCATGAAATGCCTCAGCACAGGAGCTTTCGGGTCCTCAGCCACAACTTTCAGGATGCTATTATTACTCCCTCGAATCCTCCTCACAAGCGATGCCACCTTTTTCCTGATGATGGATAGGCATTGGGCAAACATCCCCGAGGCACTACAGAAACGAGGGAGTTTCAACATCATCCTGAAAATATTGTAAACAAGCTGCTAAGCTTATTCGGATTATTATACGGAACTTTTCGTGTGAGAGTCCGCCTCTTGACCGGTTTTTAAATAATAAGTTAAGTATCACAAAAACTACCATTTTGTGGAGCTCGTGGCTACATAGTTCCAGCCGCACGGGTCGATCTTCAAGGCTAAGCAACGCTTACCAAGGGTGGTCTGTGGATGGGTGACCATCATAACATGCCGAGTTTCCTCCGTGCCTCGGAAAGCACGTTAATTGTCAATTGTAGACCTTTGGAAGTCGTTACGGATGAAGTAGCCAGTAAATCTGACTCCATAGTCTTCCCATGAAGTACCGAGTAACGTAGTTAATGGGTTGTGGAGTATCTGTTTGGCAGCCGCTTCACATAAAATACTGGTATTCAGCTAAATTCGGTTCGGCTGGAAGCCGACCCCAATATAGTTGGGAAAAGGCTACGCAGATGACGATGTGGTTGGAACTGTTTTCAATTTCCAAGTACTCAGTTGTAGGAGAGGTCATTTTTTGTGTGATACAAAGATTTTTGTGTTACCAATATTATTCGGTAATTTTAATGACTGATATTTTTAAAACCAAGAAGCATCCTTATTGCATTAATTAATATTTGACTTTGCTGTATTACTGATCTAAGCCTCCTGTCCTTGCAATATTTACTTCAGCGTTACTGTAATATCAGTTCAATAAAGTTTAATTGGTTTTCTAATGACTTTATCGAATCGTTAGATGTTATTTTGATCGATATTATTATGATACGGCAATCAAAAACTCTATTTAAATGTATTATTATTACCAGCATCGTTATGATTAAAAAATAATGAAATTATATAATTTTGGATCATAAAAATTGTTTGCTTAAAATATTGATTTCTTAATAATTGAAACACGTTGTTTCTTAAATGTAATAAAAGCTAGTGTAGATTTGCATCATTTATTTAATTTACAATCACATAGTGACTCCACATTATATTCTATACATATCGTATATAACTATGTACAAAATACTTTCATAAGCGTACTGCGTAGTAACATTTTTTTTTACATTTTATCTATTTGCATTGATCCTTAATCATTAAATAAATTAATCTATCCTTGGTTTAGTATTTATATCCTTCCTCGGGGCTGAAGCTCGGGGGCTGGCGGGGTCCACCGAAGGTCTGGCCGGGCTTGTCCTGGCCCGAAGGTCCAAAACCAGACTGCGAGCCGGGCTGTCCAGGCCTGTCTTGGCCTACGGGACCAAAACCAGACTGAGCGCCAGTTTGTCCCGGCCTGTTCTGTCCAGTGGGGCCGAATCCAGATTGAGGACCCTGAGATGGTCCAGATTGGGATCCAGGGCGGTTGTATTCATAACCAGAGTCAGGCATACCAGAGCTGAGTCCGGAGGGCTGACGACCGAAGGGTCTCTGAGCAGTACCTGAATTAGGTCCAGCAGAGCCACTCGGCCTGGGGAAACCTGCAGAGCCACTGGGACCAGAAGAACCAGATAGGCCTGGTGTGTATTGTCCGGCTGAACCACTTGGTCTAAATGGGGAGCCCTGGCCAATAGAACCAGGTGCTGAGCCAGTTGGGCCGTTGCCAAAGAGTGACCCAGCGGGGCCTTTGGGGTATCCTTGGTCAATTGATGAAACGGGGAATCTGGCACCCTGAGTATTACTGGAAGTTCCAGATGTGGAGCCGGCGGGACCACTACCAAAGACGGGTCCTTGGCTGGTAGAGACTGGAGAACCACTAGGTCCTTGAGAACTAGTGGGGCCTGATGGCGCCAAACCTTGACCGGAAGGTCTGGGGAAAGCGGGTCCTTGAGCTTGAGGCTGCTGACCAAACGGTCCTGGTTGGCTTGGCCTGCCAAACTGCGACTGAGGCTTGTCATAATTGTATCCATCATCTTGAGACTGTCCCTGTGGTCCAGAACGAGCAGGTCCTTTGATTCCAGAATGTCCAGCGGGAGCAAACGGAGAGCCCTGGTTTATTTCAGAAGGTTGAGACGGGAAACCTTGAGAACCGGTAGGTCTAGTGGAACCAGAAGACGAAGCACCAGGGGCACCATATTGGGAGGATGGAGATTGACTACCCTGAGAGGGGAAACCTTGAGGAACGGAAGGTTTGGATGATCCGAAGGGTGTAGGAGCACCATATTGGTTAGCTGGGGATTGGCTACCCTGAGATGGGAAGCCTTGAGAACCAGATGGCTTGGGAGATCCGAAGGGTGTAGGAGCACCATATTGGTTGGATGTAGCTTGATTACCTTGAGGACCAGATGCAGGTCCAAAACCAGCAGGGGATCCATATTGAGATGCTGGGCTCTGGCTACCTTGAGACGAGAAACCTTGAGACCCAGAGGGGCGAGCTGATACTGACGAGCTAGGGGCACCATACTGGTTACTTGGTGTCTGACTTCCCTGGGACGGGAAGCCTTGAGATCCAGAAGGAGACGAGCTAGGAGCATTGTACTGATAACCATCACGGCCGCCTTGAGCACCAGTTGTCCTAGATGGGCCGACAGAAGATGGAGCAGGTGAACCATTTTGAGATGCACCCTGAGATCCAGATGAGGTAGGGGCACCGTATTGAGAAGCTGGTGACTGACCACGCTGGGCAGGGAAACCAGATCCAGCGGAACCACTTGTGCCAGAAAGACCGGATTGAGCAGGAGCACCGTACTGGGAGGCAGGTCCTTGTCCACGTTGAGCAGGGAATCCTTGAGCACCAGAAGATCCGGATGGTCCATCTTGAGCGGGGGATCCGTATACAGAAGCAGGCGATTGACCACGTTGAGCCGGGAAACCAGTACCAGCAGATCCACTAGCTCCAGATTGAGCAGGGGTTCCGTATTGAGAAGCAGGTCCTTGTCCACGCTGGGCAGAGAAACCTTGAGGTCCTGAAGGTCCGCTAGTTCCATCTTGAGCAGGGGCGCCGTATTGAGAAGCGGGAGCCTGGCCAGCCTGGTAGGAGCTGGGAGACTGTCCTGGTTGACCCTGGGCCTGGTAGGATGGAGAAGCGGCTCCGTAGTATTGCTGAGGGATCGGGCTCGAGTCTTCATCAGGGTTGTAGGCTCCTGGAATAGTATTTTAAGAAGATATTATTACAAGGCGTGTTTGTGAAGGTTAAAATAGAAACATAAAAATCAGTTTAAATTAGACAGAATGTCGGACAGCAAAGTCTTCCGCCACCTCTGTCTGTCTGATAGCGATAAACTCAAAAACTGCAGCACCGATTTTCATGCTGTTTTCACCAATGGATAGAATGGTTCTCGAGGTTTTTAAGTATAAAATTTGTCAAGCTGGAGAACCGCGGAAATATATTATATTAATCAGCTGATGTAAAATAATAAAGCTTGACAGTACTGTAAAATAATTCCATCCATTTAGATTTGAATTCAGAAAGATTTGATTCGATTTCTTTTTCAATTGTTTTTTTTTAAAGATAAACTGATAAAACTTATTTCACGATATCCATCGTACCGACCGTCGTGACCGATGTTTATCGAAAGCTTTAACGATCCATGACATAAAACCTAATATAAGTAGCCTCATATTTTATTGGTATGTAACCAATAATTCCGTCAGATGCGCCCTCAGCAGCCTTCCAGTAACCTTGCCAACTGACTCAACTGTTACACCATAGACTGTATCGTAAATATCGTGCAAACATCCAAGTAATAGTAATTTAGCAAAAAGATATTAGTTCAAAGGTGATTTACCGCTATTAAAATTTTAATGGTAGTAATTAAATTTGTTACTTAACGTTAAGATTTAAAACGGTGTCAGTAGTCAATGTCAGTCAATGTCTTCTTGAACATGGGTATCTAAATAAACTTGATTAAATTATGACTCTCTTCTTATATCTGAGTGTTTAAAATTTAGTAGAATTTTCTACTACAATATATCACACTGAAAACACACCTGCAAGCATGATTTTAGATTTTGTTTTTTCTTATAGTAACTTCTGTATTATTTATTTTTATTTTTATCTAGCTGACCTGCGCAACTTCGTCTTCGTCACATTTTTCATTAACACTCCACTCCTATTTGTCTTAGCGTGATGATATAGCTCATAGCCTTCTTCGACAAATGGGCTATCTAACGCTGAAATACTTTTTTCAAATCGGACCAGTAGTTCCTGAGATTAGCGCGTTCAAGCGAACAAACAAACTCTTTAGAATATTGGTATAGATATTTGTTTTTTGCAAATTACAAAATTTGCTTTGTATTTCTTTGCTATGGAAGAGCGCGGCTTCCCAACACAGGCATTACTTGCTTAAATCCCTTTAAGCAAGTAATGCCTGTGTTGGGAACAAACACTAAAACACTTATGTAAACACTAAAACACTAAAACACTAAAACACTTATGTAAACTTATATACACCCAAACACTAAAACACTTATGTAAACTTATATAGCAATTATTTTTTTGTTTTTTTTTTCTGCTAACTAGCTTTTGCCTGCATTTCCCGTTATTTCTCGTCCCCATAGGAATTTCGGGAAAACCTCTATTAAAGCTACCTACATACTCCAAGAAACCTTTACCTATATGCCAAATTTCAGTTTTTTAAGACCCCTAGGTTCTAAAATTAGCAAAATTGGCCCTCTGGATATCCCTCAAAATAAAACGTTGCAAATGTATATAGAGATCGTATATATATGTAGAGGGTTAGGCAAAGTACACCTTTGCTTGGGTTAGGCAAAACTATAATAATATAGCCACATATTTTCAGCTTTGCTTAACTAAATTAATTGTTGTAGTAGCTGATTATATTGTCAACTAGCTGGTGCTGGCGGCTTCGCCTGTTTGACAAATTATATACTGAAACCTTCCTCAAGAGCCACTCTATCCATTGGTGAAAACAGCATGAAAATCGGTGCACTAAGTTTATTAAGAACAGACAGAAAGCCTCGGTGGAGGTCTTTGTTTTGTAATATGTAATGATATTGATGAACTGGATACAAACTAAGACTCTGAGCCAGTAAACAGAAATTCTGGATAGGTAGCCAAATAAAGCAGTTATCTGAGCAGTGGATCGAATTAAAGGCCTTAAATTTAGCACCTTTTTGCATACGAGAGAGACAGCAATATTACGCCAGTTACTGTGAAATTTTATGAAGAAAATTATATAAACGGAGCCAATTACTGAATAAACAAACTGTTTCGTTTTTCAGACTTAGCGATATTTGTTAATACTATTATGAAATCAAACTAGAGCAAATTGTGTTAAAATTCAAAATGGCTTATTTCCTAATAAGGTCTAGTGCAGTATTTCAGCGGGTCACTAGTTCGATTCCTGCATATAACAAGACATGGCCTACAGATAGTGGCTTCCGGTCTGAGTTGAAACAATTGACCGGATTTTTGCACGCACCTACGTTGCAAGATATGTAGCAAAAAATAGATTTTTGTCGTTATAAAACCACTTTAAATTATCACTTGATCGCTTGTTAGGACAACGCTGACAAATTCCCACGACCTAACAATTACACATTTTTCATCACATGATTAAAATGATTAAAATAGTTTTATAGTCTTACCTTCTTGCGTGCCAGCAGCAGCAGCCCTCGCGTTTTCTTCCAAAGACTTCAGGATCTCTTCAGGGATGGGTGGTGGAGTAGGCAGATGGTCACCTTGAGGCTGGTATCCATTCTCATCAGCGGTGTAAGTCACACTGTACTGCTGACCGTCATCACCAGTGTAAGAGAAAGCACCCTGGGCTTGCACACCGTTTGTAGCTACACCAGATTCTTCAGCAGAAATTCCGTTCGAAGTATCGAAGCTGTATGAGAAGGTTTCACCATCGTTCTGGTTCTCGTATCTGAGAATTTCAGCGTTCTTGTCGATGGATGCACGTTCGCGTTCAGACTGGGGCTGGCCGGAGTAACCGGATGCATCTTGAGGTCCTTGGCTTCCGAAAGGTGACTGGCCAAATCCAGTAGGGCCCTGGCCGGGAGCGGGGCTACCGCCAGCTGGAGAACCGTATTGAGAGCCAGGCTGACCAGCAGTTGAGGGCTGACCGAATCCAGAAGGACCCTGACCAGGAGCTGAGCTTCCTACACCACCAGTTGGAGCACCGTATTGAGAGGAAGACTGACCAAATCCAGTGGGGCTTTGACCAGGGGCTGATCCAGCAGCGTTGGAAGGAGCACCATATTGAGAAGTCGGCTGACCGAAGGCAGAGGGACCCTGACCAGGCGCGGGGCTTCCAAGTCCACCAGTAGGGGCACCGTATTGAGAAGCAGGCTGACCAAATCCAGTGGGGCCCTGAACTGGGGCTGGGCTTCCAGCTCCACCAGTAGGAGCACCGTATTGAGAAGCAGGCTGGCCAAAACCAGTCTGTCCAGGTGTCGAGGGCTGACTAAATCCAGTAGAACCAGCTGGGCCTGAAGGCACGCCAAATGAAGAAGGACCTTTAGGCAGGTCAAAGCCAGGCTCGCCTCCAGGTGCTGTTAAAGACCCTGGACTCCCTCCGGCAGTTCCAGCACTTGCAGGAGGCAAGTACGTCCTGTCCAGCTTGTCAGCATAGCTGCACGCTATTACCGTTAAGATGATGAGCTGAAAAGACGAAATTAACATAATTATGTTAATAGATATAATGGCAGGTCACGAGCTACGACAATTTGAAGGCACTGATTTGTCATAGATCTAAATTGAGTCACAGTTAGAAAGGGAAGCCCTTGATTGGGTACATGTCAGGTAGTTTACTCTTGTAATATTAGAGGTCAAAGTTAAAAAGTAAAATAAAAATGAACTAATCAATCAACTGTCACAATCCTGAATTTCATAAATTGTAAACTTTCACTGCAATCCAATTTTATTTCAAACTTTTTCAAATTCCGAATTTAAAACACAAAAATTGACCGTTATTTTTAAATTTCGAAATTATAATTTTTAAAAGACAACTATTTTTAGAACGATTTATTTTTTTAATTAAAATATTTTATTAATATAATATATTACCAGCTTCATTTCTAAGCTGTTGAGCTACCACGGGATGTTCACCGAATGTGCATAACGGAGTAACTGCATCCTATTTATATGAAGTTAATTCGTTCACCATGCTAAGTTACTCAAAATTGTGTGCACGGAGCTAACCTTTGACAGAACTAACAGTGAAGATTCCACCGTGTTTGTGTGTATGTGTGGGTTCTTACTCAATAACTCGATCAATATTACTGATACTCTAATTACTGTGAGCGCTTTGTGTGTGTGAGTGGGCCCATGTATGGAGGGATTTACTTTGTTTATTTTAAATTGGAGATCCGTGGAGGTTTTTGTCGATGAGATGAGACCGGAACTGTGTATTTGAGTTCCTTTATGTTTATATGGAGAAATATTGTGATGTTAAGGATTGACCGAAATTAAATAACCTAATATTCACTTAGATACCTAATACTGACGTTGCGTTGCCTAATGAGATTATTTGGTAAAAAAAATCGTTAAAATTCTTCAAAAATAATTTGTTTAAAAGAATGAAATTGTTTGAAACCAAAAGTAGGCTTATTATATTTTTGCTGTTTTTTTAAATCTATGTTATACAGCACCTTTTAGCTAGATACAAAAGATATGTATACTATAGTAAACATAATAGAAAATATTAGGCTCCAACATGTTTAGTGAAATGCGCCATTCATCATAAACACATTTTCATTAGATTTTTTTTTTTATTTACGTAAGAGAAAAAATAGGTCTTGTACTTTTAATTTTTTTTTACCACTTTTCGTTACTAAATACAGGGAAATTGAAAAAATACCCGAAACCTCTTAGGCAGTGAAAGTACACATGATTATAAGCAACTTTTGTTTTGGTAAAACTCCGAAATCTCGAAAAAAATATCAGCTGTTTCATACAAAATGCAGTATTTAGCCAATGAAAATGTATGAAACAGCTGATATTTTTTTCGAGATTTCGGAGTTTTACCAAAACAAAAGTTGCTTATAATCATGTGTACTTTCACTGCCTAAGAGGTTTCGGGTATTTTTTCAATTTCCCTGTATAATTCTGCGTTTTTTATGACAAATTGAAAACATGTCAGTATTTTTACTATGAAGAACCCTGTGGGCTGTAGGTAACTTAAAGGGCTATTTTAAAATTCTAAGGTGATTTTCATGGACCTTATAATTTAATAAATTAAAATAAAATATGCCTCGACCGAATCGATGGATTTATAAAAATAATGTACACGTCATGTCTTTAAATATAATTACGTACAATAAAAAACAATTTAATAACATTTAATACTGATTTTATAATTGCTCTACCTACTTCACGCGTCAGTATTTGTAGTACATACTTGCAAAGTTGTTTATTTTTAATTATATTTATAATTGCGAGATTATTATTTGCCTATGATTGGTATCCGGGTTCAAGAGACGAAGGATCACGATAATCATTGCATTCCTTGAAGTAGTAGAATAACCAGGACCCCAAAAACCGTTACGAATTGGCATTCTGTAAAATGTTATCAGTCAATCTGCCTAGCCTTTTCGTAACTACATTTTTTGTGGTCAGTTTCTGGTCTAATGCAGTCTGGATGTAGCCGAATGATTCAGCACAAATATTCAGCCACAAATCACAAATACAAAATATTTGTGATTGACAGCGTGGAATTTCGTAGTGCATGTCCATCCCATACATTTTAGGCTATGTAACAATCTTTATCGCTATACGTCACCTTTCTAAAGACCATATTTTAGTCCCTAACGTAAGGTGAATAGAGTTTTTAAGGTTGGAAAATCATCAAATTCCTCCACCCGCTCTGGGCGGAGCAGAAGAAAATGTCAGACTCTTACTGACTGAAATCCATCCGTGTTCCTCGGACTCGGACCCGACTCTGACTTTTTTGTACAAAGTCTGCAACAATGGCAGAGGTAATGCACTACCAAGTACGTATATTCCTAAATAGTATACTGCGTTTAGGTAGGACCAACGTCTATGGTCAATTCAGTTCATGATTTGCTTAACAAGAGCCTCCTCAATCGTCGTTTTTTAACAATTTTTGTGATTTGATGATTTACATACTGTGCACAGAGCACAGAATCTGACAAGGGGTATCATCACTAAAAACAGTGCTACGCAATGCGCCCGTTGATCTGTTTAAATGCGCAAAACTCGATCAAAAACACCTAATGGATTTTTAAATACTTGCGTGAATGTCGGAAATTATCCCAAGGGAATATTCCTGCCTGCCTATATGCCGAATTTCGTCCAGATCCGTTCAGCTGTTCAGACGATGATTGCCAAAAGATGGCAAAAAAAATCTAGACAACTGGAAGCTTTACTGGCGTCCACCAAAAGCAAAGAGTAAGCAAAACAATGTATTATTAAATTATTCCTTACCAACCCAACGTGAGCAACAAGCTGACGAGACACTACGATAGAAAAAAAGTATGCAGTATATTACGTCTAATACCCAAGCGAAGCCGGGTAGGGTTGCTATATTACCTACCTAATAATAATACCTGCATCGTACAGTAAGTATAGTTAAGGAAGAAGAAGTAGAAGAAAAATGTTTATTTAGGACTTGCACAAATAAACAAATATCTAAAATTTACTAAACAATAACTAATATACAGCTAGCATCATTAATATTACGTTTGTGCGAGGTTAAAAAGACCCCTATCCCAGCATATACTGCCATATTTAAAAAAAATAGATAACACAGCGCTGGTGTTCTGACAGGGGCAGTGATGCCACAGATACACTCACGGTGCTCAGAGGCTAGTCATAGCCGTTTACTCATAGAGAATTTCTATGAGTAAACGGTGACACTCATTCACATACTCTTTGTTACAGTATGGAAAGTTTTCCAGCAATGCCTAGCAAGACGTCTCGATGCTCTCTGGTTTTGTGCCTTCATTGGTAAATGTTTCTATTACGACCACTATAAAAGGGCATTAGTAGGTCGTACAACTTCCATGTACATCTGCCATACCATGACCATATAGGAAAGCAATAATTAAAAATCCTCTTCAAGATTGCCGACTATGTAGTCTTTCTCACAGACGAAGGTTGTCTAGGGTCTTGATATAACCTTAAAAATAAATCATGTAAAAGTAAAGACTATTCTTTATAAGAGGTACCTATGTGGTTTCTAAGTGTATTAAGCGGTCTTTATCCCATTCTTCAAATCTGACAATAGGGGGGCTACTCTCTAAGCCCGAAGTCCGTGGTTTCGGGCTTAGTTGCAAGCGTATTCTACTCCGTATTACCTTACCACTAAGAATTAATGACAATATGATTTAACAGTTACTCTCAAATCTAGTTGTCATTCATGCTTAGTTCGGGTTCGGGACTAATCGTAAGTCCATAGGTGATACGGAGTAGAATACGCCCGCAACTAAGCCCGAAACTACGGACTTCGGGCTTAGAGAGTAGCCCCCCAGGCTTGTCTTACCATGTTTCTCCGTAATTGGGTTGAGATCAGAGTGCCAATTCGACTAATTTTAAAATTCGCATCGCATTCGTTCATTTATTTTTATATAGCATTCGCATGTCAATCGCAAACTGTCAAAAAAGCCTTAATTTTCATAATTTTTTGACAGATTGACATGCAAATGCGCATACTATTATTTTAAAAATAATTTAACGGTAAAAAAAAAGCTTTCATACATCTTGGATGGTCCCCCATATTTTGGATTTAGTGTGACAATGTGTTCTCATGAGCAAGCCCTGGTAACGCAGAAAAAATAACTAGTCCGCCATCTTGGATGGTCTGCCATTTTGGAATTAGAATAACGTCACATAGCTAAGCATGCATTGTCATCCAAAATAAGCGTGTATACCAAATTTCAGGTCAATCGATTAAAGATAAATGATTTAAAATTCTGTTGAAAAATTCGACTTTTCTCTGTTTCTTTTTCAACATTGCTCCACCATTACTTGTCTAAGCAACACGCAAAGGTTGGCTGTCGAAAAATGCGAAATACATTACTAAGTCTACTGCAGAGGGCTAATTCTACTAATTTTAAACAACTTTCGCATTCGCATGTGTATCGCAAACTGTCAAAAAAGCCAAATCCTGTATCATTCAATTTTAGTAAATGTACTGCCGAAGCATGTACTATTAAAAAAAGCCTTAATATTCACACATGTTTGACAGATTGCAATAGGCTTGTGTCCTGAAAAAATCTAATTAGTCCGTCAGTTAGATTAACAAAAAATATTTGACTCGTGTTTTTTCTTTTGTTACGGGGACCAAAATTGACGAAGTTACGACGCTTTTAAAATTCTCAATACGTCACACCTTCGCATAATTTTTAGTGAGTCGTGACGTCACGAGCCCCCACTCCCGAGTTTTGATACGATTTATCTTTGTCAATATTCATTGATTAACAAAAACAAAAAATACGTGTCCATTATTTTTCAATACTCTAACTGACGGACTAAATAGTTTTGCATGGAATCTAGCCTATTGAGATGCAAATGTGAAAATTAGTAGTATTGGCACTCTGGTCTACGTAAAAAAATCATAAATTATATACGGTACATAGAATAACATGTGTAAGCATGGCCTACTCATCATTCCACATTCCTTTGCAAGATGTATCCATCATTGACGTCTACAATCCTTCGCAATTAGTCTTTCTCGAAAAGGTAGTACTGGTTGTTTCTGTCAGTCAAAACTTCAGACCATGTTCAAATGGCTACCAGGTTTTGTATTGCACGATTGATCACAAATAAGAACATATCTTGAACAGTACGAGTACCTACAAAAGTATTTACTACACAGAATTTTTCTTCACATACGTTATTTTGTAAAAAAAACCTCCGTACGTTTTCGAAGTATGAATGTTTACCTACTACATACTATATACTATCTATACTAATATTATAAAGCAGAAGAGTTTGTTTGTTTGTTTGGTTGAACGCGCTAATCTCAGGAACTACTGGTCCGATTTGAAAAATTATTTCAGTGTTAGATAGCCCATTTTTCGAGGAAGGTTATAGGTTATATAACAGCACGCTATGACCAATAGGAGCGGAGCAGTAATGGAAAATGTGACACAGACGAAGTTGCGCGGGTCAGCTAGTAATATTATAAAACAAAGTCCTTCGCCACGTCTGTCTGTCTGTTCGCGATAAACTCAAAAACTACTGCACCGAATTTCATGCTGTTTTCACCAATGGGTACAGTGGTCTCGAGGAAGGTTTTAGTATGTAATTTGTCAAGCGGGCGAAGCCGCGGGCATCAGCTAGTTCTTAATAAGAAACAGAAACGATAAAAATTACTTCAAATGCAATACAATTTCCATTAAGCTGCTTTCAGACTACGCTATAATATAATAGCATATAGTATATAGCTCATAGCACAACAATATCGCGCACCATACATTGTTATGAACTCGTTAACACTGTACTGTACTATATTTATTATTGACAATGTATGGCATCAGCTAGACAATGTAGTGCACCCTTAAGGAGTATAGGAAGCTACATTTACATACAGTTTTCTACGACCAGTAGTTTCGGCTCTGCGTTGATTTATAAGTCAGTGATCTTTTCAAAGTTAGAGTGAACAGGCTACTTCTGGGTAAGCTCGCTCCATCGTAGACTTAGTCTCTGACATCTCTGACCTGGACTAGACTCCAGAGCAAACCCTTTTCAATTAAAAAAAAGTGAGCAAGGTTTGCCTTTATAAATTACTAGCTGACCCGCGCAGCAGTAATGGAAAATGTGACGCAAACGAAGTTCGTTTGCGTCACATTTTCCATTACTGCTCCGCTCCTATTTGTCTTAGCGTGATGATATGTAGCCTATATCCTTCCTCGATAAATGGGCTATCTAACACTGAAATATTTTTTCAAATCGGACCAGCAGTTCCTGAGATTGCCCCCTACATACAAACTTACAGACATACAAACTTACAAACAAATGTTACCTCTTTATAATATTAGTATAGATTATATAGATAAAAAAAACAACTTTGGGCCTTTATTTCTGAATCAAAAACCACAAAAGCAATAAGAACTTAGTTCAAGCTCTGAACATCTTCATATCGTCCAAAAACAGCTATTCCAACTACAGGATTTTCACATCAAATTACAGAATATGCTTATAAAATACCTACAAAGCATATGTGCCTATCGAAAGGCAAATTATGGTATATCTTATTACTGCCTAAATCATGTACAATTTGCTGCATTGGGCCATTTCCGCCATTTATCTAGTTTTTGTGAGTTGCTTGAACCTATGTGTAATCGAGATGGTACTGAGAAATTGTACTTACTTGTAAATTATTAGTCATTATAATATTGTAGAGTAGGTCCCTATGACCTCGTCAATAATTGGATAGTTTTGCAGTAACTGAAGAGAACATGAATTAACTAAGACCGGATTTCACTAATGAAAGTGTTCATGAGTTGTCAGTGTCAGTCTCTAAAAAAAACCACAGAAAATATGACACTGAGAGCTTGTAAACGTGGTTCATATAGAAACAAAAGGAATAAAAAGAGTTTATTTGCGGCCAGTATGATGCATACCAAAATACACAAAATTATGCTATCGCGTTGTATTATGCTGATCGCGTTCGGTTTCATTGATGAAATCCGCCTTAAGTCCTTTTGATAGACCTGATGATTATCATTTTGTGCCAATACAATATACGGAACCCAATGGGTTTTATTTGAACTATGCTCTAAAGTCTATTTATAAAATCTTTCGATAGATCGACAGACCAGATAAGACAGTTTTGCAGTAACTGAAGAGAACATGAATTAACTGAGACCGGATTTCACTAATGAAAGTGATTGCGATCAGTACATCTAAATGCGTTCATGAGTTGTCAGTGTCAGTCTCTATTTTCCCCAGAAAACATGACACTGAGAGCTTGTAAACGTGGTTCATATAGAAACAAAAGAAATTAAAAGAGTTTATTTGCGGCCAGTATGATGCATACCAAAATAAAAAGAGTTTATTTGCGGCCAGTATGATGTATACCAAAATAAAAAGAATTTATTTGCGGCCAGTATGATACATACCAAAATAAAAAGAGTTTATTTGCGGCCAGTATGATGCATACCAAAATAAAAAGAGTTTATTTGCGACCAGTATGATGCATACCAAAAATACACAAAATAGGGAATATGCATGCAATTTTTTTATTTGCAAAATAGTAAACAATCATGAAATTATTTTTTGAATACCTTTTTCATTTATTAAGTTATAAAGCTTCAAAGACTACAGTTATAAAGAGAAGTCCGACACGTACTGTGACGTCAAATTACACGACGACTATACAGCTGCCATAGAAAACAGCGTTTTTTGCGAGAAGGACAGACATATTTGTTTAAAATAATTTATTGTATCCCGAATTTTGAAATTTTGAATTTTTTGAATTTTAATGGATTTTTAAGTATAAAAGAACACCTGATGATTATCATTTTGTGCCAATACAATATACGGAACCCAGTGGTTTTTATTTGTACAATGCTCTAAAGTCTATTTAAAAAATCTTTCGATAGATCGACAGACCAGATAAGCTGGAAGCTTATTTTCAAAACAATTCACATTTTTATTTGACTGAAGATATTATCATTTGGAATGAACACCTACTTAAACAATAATCTCCTGAAAGCTTCAAAGCCTAAAACTTAGACAAGTTGTGGTCAATCCGATTTTTATGAAATGTTTCAGGAGTGGAAGTCTTCCTAGGTTCCTACTGAATTTAGTAGTGTTTAAGTTTATTCGTGATTTTACTAACGCCTATTTGTCAAAAATATCTTCTTCTTTAATAGAAAGAGGATCGCAAGGGCTTTATCCTTCAGTGGAACAACAGGAGAACTCCAGGCAAAATAACACAAAATTACACATGAATTAGGCTACTAAATTCCTGCGGAACCCAAGTATCTAAGCTCAAGTTCGACGCGTGACGAGTGCTTGGTCAAAATCAATAAGTTGATCGGCACGGCAGTCCAGGTCATTTGCACCACGACCACGGAACGTCGTGAGCGTACGTAGATTTTTTACTTTGGTTATCAAAACCATGATTATGTTTATAGCATCCTGTCACTTGATATGATCTGTTTTATATTTTTAATTACTTTTAAAATGTTGTAATTGTTGTATTGTTTAGTTGTTTGTAGTACCTACTTCTTTTGAAGGAATTAATCGTACTGTCGAATCGATTTTTAGTTCTGGTTTGGAATGAGTGACACTAAATCTATAGATACACATAAATATGTCTACGCAAAGGCTTCAGACACGAGTTGAAAATATTCTATAAAACGTAATTGTAATGGCGATGGCGCCAAAGGCGAAGAGAAGCAGATTTTTCTCTACATTCATTTGTAAGCCAATTATCAGAAACGTTACACTTCTTGGCGATCATTTTTATATATGGTTTTTTTAATTTTTTCCATAAGACGTCCCATTTTTTTAAGGAAATCATCAAATGATTCCATCTGCTCTAAGTAAAACCCATCCGTGTTCCTCCTACTGCCCTTTGTATCCCAGGGCCGCGTTGACTATTTTGAACAAATTCCGCTACCCTGACAGGCAATTGTTTCCATAAAGCCTCCCATAAGATGGACCAATGACCTGGTGAGACCGCGGGAGTTCTTTAATGGAAGAAACGCAGAGCCGGTCAATGCGATGACTCCAAAGTTTGTCTGATAGAAATCGCTATCGCGTTTCTGACGTCTTAAGATAATAAAGAGCTACTGGGTGTTGAGAGTCCTACCTTATCATTATTTGTGGCGTCACTTGTCAAGAAGTAACTCAGCTCTCATCAGTCAAGACTATCAGAACGACATGGACAAATGGAACGCCACCCATCCATCAGTTTGACTGACAATCTATTACATTGTTCTGATTATTTGCTCGGGTAGTTATCTACTAACATTCAGTAAGCTATAGTTAGGTAACATAAGTGATTGAAATTGTGTTACCGTTTAATAGTTTTGCCTATTGTCTTTGTGATATATATTGAAGATGTAATTTTTGGTTCCATTGCTTGAGTGGTCAGTGAGTCAGCGTTTTAAGTAGATGGATAGATGGATGAAATTTTTAAATTAGTGATTCTTGAAGCTATCGTTTTACTGTAAGTCTCTAGGCTTTTAGTTTTATTTGAGAACTCTATCTAAGTCTATATAAATTTCATCTTTACTAATATTATAAAGCTGAAGAGTTTGTTTGTTTGCTTGGTTAAACGCAGTAGTCTCAGGCACTTCTGGTTGAAATTGAAAAATTCAGATTTTTTGTCGATGAAGCCTTTAGCCCATTTATCGAGGAAGACTATATAATATCACACTATGACCAATAAGAGCGGGGCATTCATGAATGTTGTGCGGGTCAGCCAGTATTTTTTTTGTTTTTTTTTTTTTTTTTAAATACAAAACGGGGAAACTCTTGGCCCAAATCTCACCTGATGGAAAGTGATGATTAGGCCGAAGATGGAAGCGATTTTCACCCGGAATACTCTTACACAGATAAACTGGCTATCATACCTCTAACTGCCGGAACACAACAATGTTGTGAACATTGTTGTTATGGCGACAGACTTAGAGATGATGGTGGTAGCTTGCCAGGCGGACTTAGAACAAGTCCTACCACCAACCAAACCGAGCAAAAAATTTGCCCCCGCTGGGAATCGAACCCGGGACCTCTGGGGTCTGAATCAGGTGGTATAACCACTAGACCACGGAGGCGGTTAGTGTCACCTGTTTAGCATCACCCGGGGACCACGTGTAGGGATTCGCTGAAGGAATAAGATTGTAAAAGGTTCTCGTAAGAATTTCGGGTAATCCTCTCTTAGTGATCTCCTACAATCCCTACAATCCCTAAGGAACTTACATGCCCAATTTCAGGTTCCTACGACCAACAGATTGACCACTCAGTCACTCAGTAACGGAAGACTTTCATAAATTTTTGACGACACGGTTGGCGCAGTGGTTGAGCGATTGACTGCTGCGCAACATGTCGCGGGTTCGATACCCGCACGGAACAAATATTTGTAAGACCTACAAGTATTTGTTCCGAGTCTGGGTGTTTTTCTATCTATAATATGTATGTATTTACAAAAAAAAAATGTATATAAGTAGTTTATCAGCCATATCGTTACCATAACACAAGCATTAGGTTGCTTAGCTTGGGACTATATGGCGTTGTGTGAAATGTCCAAGGATATTATTATTATTTATGATATTATTAATTAGGATTCGAGTGAAAGAAATGTAAGCAAGCGATTAAAAATGGCAGTTTTTTTTTTGTATAATGGGTTTGCTCTTGTCTAAAATCGAGCCTGATGGAAGCGATGGATGAGGTCTACGATGGAGCGAGCTTACACAGAAGATTCCTGTTCACTCTTGCTTTGAAGGCAGAATTATTATTGCAGACAAAATGATCCTGCTCGTCTTTTACATGTATCTATGTATAATTTCAACCCGATGTAAATAAATCTTTGTAAAAAATTATTATTTTTAAAGGCGTGTCCGTGGAGTTTCTTGCACGTTCTTCTCCATAGAGATCTACGCTTTGGAACGTGCAAATAGCTTCAATTTTTTTGGACCGACCAACCTTGACAATTCAAAAGTGCCTGTAAATGGTTTAATTGAAATAAATGCTTGAATATTGATTTTTTTAATTTTTTTGAATTTTTGATACTGCAATTATGCTCTGAAAGATTACAATGAAGATAGTCATTTACCTACTATAAAGCCACCCTTTGTGATAATTATACGCCTGACTGCCCATTGGAGCGGAGAGCAGTGGAGAAAAATTAACTAATTGAATTGTATAGAATATCCTCTCCGCATCAGTCACTGAGATTTAAAAAAACTTTCATGTTGGAAATACTGTGTTGTTTTCTTCTGGTAAAAGGACGCGGTTGCCCATGTTCCTGAAAATGATTTTTACTTATCGACTTCTCAAGTTTTATCTGAAAGGATATGTTTGCAGATTGGTCCCATTCAAATTTTATCAAAATCGGTTACGAAATTTGGATTTTAAATCGAAATAGCTGGAATTCGTTTACTTGGATGATGGTTTTTTGTCATCAAAGTAATCGAAATTGCGGATTTTGCTTTTCTGCGATTTTGCAGTGGTGTAACAAGTGTTGGGTACCAGTAAAAAGTGAAAAATAAAAAACTAAAAACTAAAAAACTAACTAACTAAAAAATAAAAAACTTTTTACACAAAAAATACAACCGACTTCCAAATAAAATAACACTACCTACAAAGTAAAAAAAAACTTTAATTTCGGAAGTCGGTGTCAAAATACGAAGAAACTAACAATAACACCGACTTTTTTGTGATTTTTTTTCAAAAACTGTACGGACAAACATGATAAAACAACAAACATAAAACACAACGTTAAAGCCTAAGAATCAATTTTATTTTAATTAAATTCTTCAAAAGCAATCATAGTCGAACTTTTATGCATTTCAATAGAATCTATTAAGAGTAAATAAGGAATGTATAAGCCATCCAACTGTCAAAGAAAACGTAATGACGTAAATATATATGACTTAGCTAGCTTTTTTTCACGGTTTTGCTTGTTGTTTTGTGATATTATTATATGACATGTTTTGGGACAAATAGCACCTTTAACACATTGTGTTGCTTCATACATGGTATTATAAAAAAACTTAATTTTCGGAAGTCGGTGATTTTGGGAGTATCTTCGTATTTTGACACCGGCTTCCAGATTTAAAGTTAATTTTTACTGTTTTTTTTTTATTTGTGATTGTGTTGTATTTTTTGTAAGAAGTTTTTTGTATTTTTTACTTTTTTTGCATTGAGTGTGCAAGTCACCCCCTGCCATTTAAAAGCCGTGTATATTGTTAGTGGTCAGGTAGGGGCCAATAGTTCTTCTATGATAAACGATAATCAGTACACCAAACCATCCAAACCCATAGCGGTTTCATGTTTTTTTCCAAATTCTGCAATCGGGGATTGTCCTTGCGGATACTTTCGCATACAGGGACAATCGCCGGTTGGTGCCCCATTACATTTGAAATGTCCGTTAGACATTTCAAATGCCTCTGCGAGTTAGTTTCGGGCCCTCGTACGCCTACCAAAGGACCGTGTCCCCAGGGACACGAAAAAGAAAATAATAATAATAATATTAAGACATACAAAAAATGTAAGTATGTAATTAACACCTAACAACATCACTGGAAAATACGCAATTTCGAAAATTCCAGTTATTTTGATTAAAACCTTGACAGTTCAAAAGTGTCTGTAAATGGTTTAATTGAAATAAATGTTTGAGTTTGAGTTTCAGTTTGAAAAAACGCCGATTTTCCAAACCAATTTTGACAAAATTTCTTTAAATTTCAGATAAAACAAGATTTTTTCAAGATAAATGACGGAGTTAATAACAAACATAAAAAAATACAACCGAATTGAGATGTTTTTTGGAAGTCGGTTAGAAAGGGATACTGTTATTAGTCTTACATAGCTCCATCTCCCTCCCACACCGGAATCACAATTGTTTTAAAACATCGTAGTAGGCCCCATGAATTTTCAGAATTCACTTTTAACAAACATACAGATATCCACAGTAATATATCTATGCAGATAACCAAATAATACTACCTATTGATATTTTTAGATGAGACTTAGTCGTGTTTTAGTCATAAATGAACGAATATTTAGCATAATAAATTCTCGTAAATTATATCGTCTCATTATTATTGCGAGATAAATAAGTATTCTTGCTATCTGTCTATCCATATTTATTAAGGCTTGTCTGAATTTCACAAATTCTTAACTTTCACGAATAAAGTAACCTTTACCTACTAACTTGTTCCCGATGACGTTTCCCTTGATTTGAAAATACAGATTTGTAGGATTTCTCGTTTTAATTATTTTTCCTTTAAACATACGTATATGATAAACTAGCGTGTGCCAGCGGCTTTGCCTGCGTGATCCCTAGGGAACATACTCCCGGAATATATATATTATTATTATATCATATTTACCCGCATAGTTCCCGTTTCCGTGAGACTTCCGAGATAAAACGTATTTATCATGCTCGTCTTTTACATCGTTGTCACATGTGTGTATAACTAGCTGACCCGCGCAACTTCGTCTGCGTCACATTTTCCATTATTGCTCCGCTCCTATTTGTCTTAGCGTGATGATATATAGCCTATATATAACCTTCCTCGATAAAAGGGCTATCTAACACTGAAAGAATTTTTCAAATCGGACCAGAAGTTCCAGAGATTAGCGCGTTCAACCAAACAAACAAACAAACTCTTCATCTGCTGTATAATATTAGTATAGATTTCAACGCGATGTAACAAAACTTTGCAACAAATTATTATTTTTAAACGAGTGTCCGTAGAGTTTCTTGTACGTTCTTCTCTATAGAGATCTACGCTTTGGAACGTGCTAATAGCTTCATCTATTTTGGACCGACCGACATTGACAATTCAAAAGTGCCTGTAAAATGGTTTAGTTGAAATAAATGCTTGAGTTTTGAGTTTAAAAAAAAAACTGTCCTTTCTCGGGTCTTAAACTACCTATGTACAAAATTTCATCCAAATCGGTTTTGTGGTTTAGGCGTGAAGAAGCGATAGATAGACAGAGTTACTTTCTCATTTATAATATTAAGTAGGGATTATATTCATCCTACTTAATATTATATTATTGTTCCGATAGATGCAAGACGCTGTCAGTGTCAATTTTGTTCGTGTCATACAGCGTTTATACAGGGTAATTTGTAAAACACCAGAAACCTCTTAGGCAGTGAAAGTACACATGATTATAAGCAACTTTTGTTTTGGTAAAACTCCGAAATCTCGAAAAAAATATCAGCTGTTTCATACATTTTCATTGGCTAAATACTGCATTTTGTATGAAACAGCTGATATTTTTTTCGAGATTTCGGAGTTTTACCAAAACAAAAGTTGCTTATAATCATGTGTACTTTCACTGCCTAAGAGGTTTCTGGTGTTTTACAAATAACCCTGTATAGCTTTATTCTTTTTGGTAACCAAAAATCTTATGGCGCTGAGAGTGCATTGTTTCAATTTAAAAATAATGGCACCGGGGAATAAAACCCAAGTGAGTTACTTTTTAAAATGGATTCGTAATAAAGAAGTGTCCGTTCTATTCTAATAATTAAAATGTAATTTAAAAAAAAAACTAGGAATAGTGGTAAAGGTTTCGTATGTGTTGATTCATAGGCCACTTTTTACCATGTCCTTTGGCACAGCGGATTATAGTCAGAAATTATACATAGGCTATATATTATGTCCCGGAATTATGTTTCCTTAGGACCACGCAGGTGAAGCCACTGGTAAAAGCTAGTTGTACAGTATTTATATCCCTTTACAGACGCGGTTTAACGCCAGCATAGCCCAAGGAGTGATGTTAGCAAGATAACAAATCGATTAACACATTTATAATGTTACGAGAAGTAGGAAAATAGGATACAGGAAGGATTTACAGGTAGAAAATTGATTATATTACAATTTTGCATGAGATCATTTATTAATCAAGAGCGTCGAGTTTTCACAATATTTATTACAGAATCGCTTACATTCGCTATTGTTATACCCAATAAGCGTTCATAAGAATGCTAATAAATATTTATAAAAATATAAGAATTGGTAATAAAGTCTCCTTATTTTGTAATTTATACATTACGCAAGATATGTAGACGTAGTTGCCCTGACCTCATTTTGATTAATTTCTTGATGAAAGACTAGAATAAGTTGTTGTTTGTGATAAATTTACTAAATACACGGCTTTAGAGGATAGACAAGCGTAATAAACTAAAATCAGCAACTCAAACACAAAGATTACGATAATTCCAGGCCTTAGGTAGAGAATAATGTTACTTTGTTGTGTTGTACCTACACCGAAATCTAAACATATTTTCTTACCCCTTTGCCTTCTTAGGCTTTTGTCAAAAATTTTAGCACGTCGGAATTCAAATCTATTTAGATAGGGAAGTACCCAGTAACGAGATAGTAGGATAGTTTTTGCCATCGAATGTCAGATTCTTTGATTTCTCTCCCTCAATGATGAACTCTCTCTATCACTCAAAGGTTTGCTGGGAAAAAACTCAACTTTGAGTTAAGCTCGCCTTTGTACATGTACTTTATTATGACCGTATCATAAAAGGTGTTTTGGTGTACAATAAATAATTAAAGATGGAGAGGCCGTAATATTTTTTATTCGTGTTGAGACCGATCTTAAATTCCTAGTACAGGGCTTCAATTTAATTTTAAGTTAGCGTCTCCTAAAGGTCGTCCTCGCAGTCACAATTTAAAAGGTCAAGAAATGATGCATCTCTATTGTACATAAACTAAAAATAGACAGCGACCTAGAGCTTAAGAGATGACCATTTTAACTGCGCCCACGCAACTGACACAAATCGTGATGTTCCAAATAAAATCGTGTAAAAAGCACAGTAGAAACCGCGCTAAAAGCTTGTACACAACTTAATTACTTATATACTTTAGGTAATATTTAATGCAAATATTAATTTAACCTTCAATCAATCCATTGAAATTGGTATATAACCATGTCATGTCTCCTATCATCCTTGACTTGTGTGTGAAACGGTTTCAACAGCGATCATTTTTATAGTGCAAAAAGTTGAGAGAGATGCTAAAATGTTAATTATAAATGTATCCATCATAATTATGGCGGTTTCGGTCATATAAGTAATTTTTCTTGTGAGTGACTGTAGGCAGATGAGTTCATGGCTTGGTGCTGTGAGGATCGATTTGGTTATTTGCGCTTGCATTGCTGGGTGTACGGAAGAGTGATCGTAAATAAAAACAATTATACAGACTGACTGATCTGGGCATTGACAAACCCAGACGACCCAAACTCGACGACCTCATCCCACCGGCCCTCTTCTACCGTCGGATATCCAGACGCACTGCAACTTACCATCCCTACCTTGTTGCTATTTCACCGATTCGCACTAAGCGCTTCCAAGCGCCTTACATAATGCGCACAGCAAAAGAGTGGAATTCTCTGCCTGCGCCTGAGTTTCCGAACGCTTACAACCGTAATCTTTTCAAAATTAGAGTGAACAGGCTCCTTCGGGGTAAGCTTGCTCCATCGTAGAATTTCGTTTCGTTTGTCTTTGTCATCTCTGACCAAGCCTAGAGTCAAGAGCAAACACATCACAAAAAAGACCCCATAAGTGCAGGAAGGTAAAGTCATCATCATCATAATTTTAGTCAAAAGAGGTCCACTGCTCGATACTCGGGCCCCATATCCAGCAGATATCCGTGGTCTTCACCAAGGCGTCAGTCCACCTTGTGGAAGGCCTCCCGTAGGTATGTCTCCCGGTACGAGGTCGCCAGTCCAGAACCTTTTAACTCCATTGGCTATCAGTTCTGCAATTGCTCTGATATCACTGCCGTTTAATAATGCTTTGGCTGATGCGATGTGTAGAACCATGAACTCAAATCCCAGTTTTTTTTTATAGGGTGCGATATCATCGAATGAAGATGATGGAGCAGAAGGAAATGTGAGATTTAAAACCGATCCGTGTTCCTCCCAATTCCCTTTGCGTTCCGGGGCCGCGGTGACTCTTTCGCACCAATTCCGCACCCCTGGCAGGAATTGACATTGATAGAGGGCCCCGTCTGTCCGGACCCCATGTGCAGTATCTGCAGTAAGGTAGCAGTATTATACTCAGCTATATATTTGAAAGTCTAATTAGTACCCCTTAATTCGTTTATGGAGCTCCAATAGTTTTAGTTTAAGTTTTTAATTTTTAATGTTATGGGTGCTAATGCCTGACTTAAACGATAAATAAATAAATAGCAATATCTTCATGCAAAACATTGATATTAAATATTTACAAAGATATAATTATGATAACTTCTAATGCAACTGCTATAAAAACTGTTTTTTAGATGTTAGTAATTTATTTCACAAACAAATTATTATAGAGAAAGGATTTTAATATTAACATTAGCTTATCTTACTAAACTCTAGAGACAATTATCATTAGTA
Source organism: Ceramica pisi (assembly GCA_963859965.1). Lineage (NCBI taxonomy): Eukaryota > Metazoa > Arthropoda > Insecta > Lepidoptera > Noctuidae > Ceramica > Ceramica pisi. Next base: position 19,713,363 of record OY982543.1, read on the forward strand.
GAAGTATTTGCTTCAGTAATGTTTCTAATAATATTATTCTTAACCTAGTTTGTGTAAGCATGAAATATTACAATGCAGACAGATTTCAAAATGGCTGATTACTAATCTATATTGTCTAATGTATATCTACAATGTGTGATAAATATCATCTGCATTGAGTCTAGCGACACTCCCTCAGCGAGATAAACTAAGTTTATGATCGTTTGTTGTCAATTTGAATGTGAAAGCCTCTTTTGTCAGCCAAAATATCACAAGTAAGTATTTCGTAATTTAACTGTCGAGCCTAAGATAGCATTTTTCATATTAAACATTTTTGGCCAATTTTCGTTTTAGACATTTTTATTTTTGGATATATTATGAATTTGAATTTCGTATTTGTCATTTTTATTTTTGGATATTTTACGTATTTGACATTTATAATTTATGATATTATTATAGTAGCCCGTTTTAAGACCAAAGTTTTCAATATGTGCAATGTACCAAAATATTAAATGGCCTGCTTTCCTGTCGTATTTTTTGGTAAATGGAAATATAAAGATTCTTTGTGTTTTTTTTTTATGGGAAATCCACCTTTGTTCCTCCAAATGCCAGAGCAAACTAAACAGAACTCTGCGTTCCAGAGCCGCGGTAACTTCAAGGGTAGGCCTCGATTAGTATATAGGATATTTTAATCCCAAAAGTAGTATTATACATATTTCCGTTTCATGACCTTCAATTGTCATGCAGACAAAGCCCATGGCAAAAAAAGCAAGTTCATAATTATTTTATTCATTAAAACAGATTGCAGATCCACAACATTTTACAGAAATAATAACGGGTAACACAGAGTCGTTGTCTACAATAAGTTGGGTGAAGCTCTATCCTCCTAGCTAGGCTACATAATAGCCTGTGTTTAAGAGCAAGTTAGAAAGATGGAGCAAGTTAGAAGGTTTAGAGGCAATTAGTACAAATACAAAAAAAAACATCGATTTAAAGTAGGCATCGATCAATTTTATATGATTTATATTAAACCTTAAATTAGTTTTGAAAACGTGACCCAAAGCTAGACTATCTTTCCAAAATAAATATGATTTAATAAAGTTATGAAATAATATTTTGAATAAAGTTATGAAATATTTTAAAACAAAAATAACAACAAAGCTCTGTATAGTTCAATCAAGTTCAGGGTCGTTGTAAAGGTGTGCACACATGTTGGGTTTTTAAAACGCGTTTTTTTTTTGTTTTTTGTCGAAAGGTGGAAACAATGAAAATTGAAATTAGTAATAATAAAGCAATTAGTGATTAAAATATCACGTTTTATTATCGAATTAACGATATTTCTCTTAACTACAGTTTTGTTTTATTGGTAGGTTGAATAAAAATCTTAATTTCAGACGATCCGATTGGGCAAGAGTTGGAAAAAAATTGTTGGAAGGGTCCTGAACCGACCAGTTTCCTTTATTGTGTCAAAGTTGAATGCAAGAGTTTATTTATTATTTATTAAGCTGCACAAGTAAAAAGTTCTATACAAAGGTGGATTTAATGCTTAGTTGGATGCGATAGCAGCAAGACCGGATGAAGTAACCCGGTGCCATGGAACTGATTTAGCGGTTACTGGTTGAAGAGTTAGAAGGTTAGATTTCTTTGGTTTTATGGTCACTTTTTTTTATACAAAACGGGGAAACTCTTGGCCCAAATCTCACCTGATGGAAAGTGATGATAAGGCCGAAGATGGAAGCGAGTTTCACCCGGAATCCTCTTACACAGAGGAACTGGCTATCATATCCCTAACTGCCGGAACACAACAATGCTGTTAACACTGTTGTTATGGCGACAGACTTAGAAATGATGGTGGTAGCTTGCCAGGCGGACTTAGAACAAGTCCTACCACCAACCAAACCGAGCAAAACATTTGCCCCCGCTGGGAATCGAACCCGGGACCTCTGGGTCTGAATCAGGTGGTATAACCACTAGACCACGGAGGCGGTTAGTGTCACCTGTTTAGCACCACCCGCGGACCACGTGTAGGGATTCGCTGAAGGGTATTCTCCTACGGACGCGGGTGACTCGGCCCCCAAAATATAAAATAATCAAGCAAAAAAGCTCAAACTTGAAAATGTAATGGAGATTTTTCGGTTCAACCTCATAACTTGAATAGTCATCAGCATTATATCAGCCGAACGACGCCCACTGCTAGACATAGGCTCCCCCAAGTGTCGCCAAAACAATCATTCCCGTGCGTCTCGCAGACATCGGCAACTCGTGACCCTCACCAGGTCATAGTTCCACTTTGTGGGAGGCCTTCCGACGCTGCGTCTTCCAGTACGTGGTCGCCACTACCCAACTTTTCAGCCCCATCGACCTGATCTTCAACAATGTTGTCCACTGCTACTTCAGTTTGGCAACTTGAAGAGAGAGAGAAAAGAGTAAAAGAAAGTCGTGCTAGTTACACTATTTATAACTCAAGAATGGCTGAATCGATTTGGCTAAAAATTGGTAGGGAGGTAGCTTAGAACCAGGAGACGGACATAGAAAAGTTTTTTTTTTTTCACGGGATCGGTAACTATAAGGGTTATACGGGAGCGAAGCCGCGGGGGACAGCTAGTTTCTGATATAACAGAAATAATACAGAATACCGCCAATAGAGAAAATTCAAGTTCGAGATATATTTTTAACAAGCTGACCCGTGCAACGTCGTCTGCGTAACATTTTTCATTACTGCTCCGCTCCTATAGGTCTTAGCGTGATGATATATAGCCTATAGCCTCTCTCGATAATTAATGGGCTATCTAACACTGAAAGAATTTTTCAAATCGGACCAGTGGATCCTGAGATTAGCGCGTTCAAACAAACAAACAAACTCTTCTGCTTTATAATATTAGTATAGATGAAACCAAAATATCGAACTCAACACTCAACTGCATTGAGCAAACGCAAATAAGTCAAACAACATTCAGCTCGCACCTTTATATTCTTTTTAATTTCAAGTTCAAGGCTATTCAGACACTTGTAATAACTTGTTTTTTTTTTTTTAATATATTCTAATGGCCTTTCGCGACTATTCACAAAATCATATAATGACGCTAAATAATATACTGACAAAACATAATGAGTGTTAAGCTATAAATTACATTATGACAGTTTATAAAAGAAGACAATGGTTTTTTTTTATCCTTGGTCCCTATTCTATTTTTGAATAATTTATTTTGGAATATTTTCAGATGTAAATTATTAACAAATAAATAAAAAACACTGCTCTAGCCATTTTCACCAAATGAACAGTAGAGCGGAGCGGAGAAACGAAGAAATCTTAATCAATAGAAACAAAATTCTCAAAACAAAATTCTTTTTTTTTTATCCTTGGTCCCTATTCTATTTTTGAATAATTTATTTTGGAATATTTTCAGATGTAAATTATTAACAAATAAATAAAAAACACTGTTCTAGCCATTTTCACCAAATGAACAGTAGAGCGGAGCGGAGAAACGAAGAAATCTTAATCAATAGAAACAAAATTCTCCGCAGCACGTGATTCAAAATTCTACGTTTCTCCACTCCGCTGCCTCGCTCCGCGCAAATGGACAGGCAGCCTATAGATTTATGCTTATAATCGTATCTACTATCAATATCTGTACCAAACCTCCTCAACACCGGTTCAGCGAATTGGGCATAAAAGCGAAACAAAACTCACTTTTACATTTATAATATTACTAACTGACCCGCGCAACTTCGTCTGCGTCACATTTTCTTAGCGTGATGATATAATAATAACCTAAAGCCTTCCTCGTTAAATGGGCTATATACCACTGAAAGAATTTTTCAAATCAGACCAGTAGTTCCTGATATTAGCGCGTTCTACCAAACAAAGAAACAAACTCTTCTGCTTTATAATATTATAGTATAGATAGTCAACTTGTAGTTAGGCGATATATTTAGGTGATCTCCTTTATAGTGTGGGCACACAGTTGACAAATGCATAGAGCAATCGTGCCATCCTTTCGAGCTTTCCTGCTTGGTGTTGCAAAAAGTGAATGTATTTGGAACAGTATTACACGTCATTATTGCCCCTGTCTATAGTGAGTTTATTAAGACTGAAACTACCATTGCAGAGCACGAACCAGCTTGTTATCTAGTGTATGGGTTTGTGGGTTACCGTTTGTTTTGAATCATTCAGCTCAGAGAGATATAAATTTCGTTTATTCATTTTCTTAGACTTGTTAAATATTTTTTTAAATATACAAAATAGAAAAAAAAAACATTTAAAAATATAAAAAGCAGTAGCCCACCGGTATCGGGAACAGGGTCCAAGCTACCGGCGGTCAGGGCTCCAGAGAGAGGAACCTCCTAACAATGCGAGCCGTGTCAAAAAGTACCGCTTTCTGAATCAAGCTCTTGATCCAGCTGCCTAACGAGAGCCTCCTGAGGTGTTGGTCGAGGCTCTTGGCTATTAAGCCATGGGCTGTCACAACTATCGGTACAATGATTGCAGAGTCCACTTATGAAAAAATAATACACTCCAGATAGTATATATTGTTTTAAAAACGTTGTCCCACACTAGGAAATTCTCCTGTATCGTGGGTGCGTTTACGAACATACAAAGTCACATACACAAACAGCCAGACCCGGAACAACTATCTGTAGACCATACAAATATTTTTTCCGTGCGGGAATCGAACTACTAAATCAAATTTTTAAATTGTAATGGAGATTTTAGGAAAATCTGGACAAATATAAACATATGGTTGGGTCGTAACAAGACTAGCTTGGACGATGTTATTTTAAGGCATTTAGGAAAAACATCTTGCATAAAACAGATTTGTACAAACTTTTCTAAAACATTCACGGAGGATATAAAGGGAATTAAACACGTATGTAACTTGAAGTTTTTAGATAGAAAGGCATATGTAAAACCGAGCGAAGTAAGCTATAGATACAATAAGGTGACTTCGTCAGATGTAGAAAAGGTCATACGAACAATGACCTGTGAGAAAGCACCCGGTTCAGATAGAATACGGGTGAAAGACATTATGTATTTATGTAAGAAAATAAGTCCTGTTCTAGCTGCATTTGTGAATATGTCCTTATCCAGTGGTATCTATCCTGATCAGTTAAAAAATGCAATTATACGTCCTATATACAAATCAGGAAGTCATTTAGAATATGTTAATTATAGGCCTATCGCAATATTATCTGTTATAGATAAAATAACCGAGAAAATCATTGTAGGACAGATTTGCGCGTTCTTAGAACAACACAACATATTGTGTGAAACTCAGCACGGTTTCCGGAGAGGCCGCAACACAGTCTCTGCCCTGTTAGGATTTTCAGATTATATTAACGAATGTTTAGATTCTGGTAAACAAATTATTACAGTATTTATTGATTATAAAAAAGCGTTTGACACTTTAGAACATGAGATCTTATTACAGGCAATGGACGAATGCGGAATACGCGGTCCCACAAATATTTGGTTTAAAAACTACCTCAGTAATAGAAAAATAAGCACAGTTATCTCTCGTGTGGTTGGAAAAGAGGCTGATGTCGAGTTGGGCGTGCCTACTGGATCGGTGTACGGTCCTGTAGGATATATAATGCACGTAAACAGTGTGTCAAATGTGGTAAATAAATGTAAGGTGTTCATGTACGCTGATGACATGTGTCTTGTTTACGCCTCCAAAGACATAGCTGAGGCACAAAAGTGTATACAAGATGATTTCGAAAATATTAGCAAATGGGCACATGACAATGGAATCATATTAAACCTTTCGAAAACAAAATGTATGTATCTACACTCGCCATATAACCGAAATGCTAAATATGTAAAACATGAAGATCTCACATTGATAGGACATACATACGAATGTTTGCATGGAAATAAATGTAATTGTAACTGTACAAAATTGGAATATGTAGATAAATTTAAATATTTAGGTCTGACAATAGACAAGAACTTTAACTGGAGATTACATGTTAATGATATTTGCAATAGGTTAAGATCGGTGCTAAGTAAGTTTTACCACTTAAAAAATGTATTGAACAAAAACACGTTAAGAATAGTTTATTTCGCACTTGCCGACTCGTTAATAAGTTATGGACTCCTTGTATACGGGCGAACCTTTATTACATATTTAAGAGATATAAAAGACGTACAAATAAGATTGATAAAGTTTCTAGTTAGTAAAAATGTTAAAGATAAGTGCAACAAAGAGTATGATAAGTTATTTCCAATTTGTAAAATATTGCCCATAGATAAAAAAGTAGATTATTTGGTAGGTCTGGAATATTATTATAGTGACCAATATAAAGTCAATGTTAAAAACAAGTACAACACACGTAGGGTTAGAGAAAATAAGATAGTTCAACCACAGATAACAAATTATTATGGTAAGAGAACATCCAAGTATCTGGTACCTAAAGTGTTTAACAAAATAGATTTTTTAAGGGAAAACGTAAAAATTTGTAAAGGATCACTTAAGTCTAGATTAAAAAACTATATACAGAATTGCGAACAGAACTAGAAAATAAATAAGATTAAACCATAGCGATTTATGCAAGTGTTACATAGTATGAGCATAAGGTGGTTTACTGATGTAAAAGAGCGCCTCTCGCCATCAAACGTAAAAGTTTGGCGAGTTTAGATTTAAAAGTAACCTCTGTAATACAATTTTGTTAAATAAATAAAAATAAATAAAATAAATAACACGCGGCGCAGCAGTCGATCGCTCAACCACTGCGCCAACCGTGCCGTCTAATTATCATAGACATAATATTTTGCACTAACTTGGATTACGTAACTATTTTTTTTTTCTTTATTAATTTATTATGACCAACTTGTATTCACAGTATAAAACCACAAAAACAAGTCATTGGTCCATTTTCTTCCTATGAAATATTACTCCTAGGATAGACTATTTATCAATCTAGCACCCACTTTCGAAGGAATCTTCCTTAATCCATGATCTTATACAGGTATGATGTATAAGGAGTAAGGTCCCGCGAACCTCCATTGAAAAGGGAGGGTCCTCTGACCGGATGGTTGTTATGTCCGGTGGGCAATTACCCAATGGTCAATATTAGGGCTGTTGTACACAATCAGATCGCACGGAAAACTCTGAAACTATGACGCAGGATTTCATTCAGTAGTTCACTATTGGTAGGATAGATGGCGCTGCGTTTCTTTTTGCTACGGTACAAATTTCGCTTCGATAGTTCTTCTTGTGGTAGCATTTATATCGCTACACTTAAGGTAAAAAAAAATACAACCGACTTCCAAAAACCCACTACAAAGTAAAAAAAACTTTAATTTCGGAAGTCGGTGTCAAAATACGAAGAAACTAACAAAAACATCGTCTTCCGAAATTAAAGTTATTTTTTACGTTGTACTGTTTTTTTTTTTGGAAGTCTGTTGTATATTTTTGTAAAAATTTTTTTATGCAGTTTGTCTGCAAAATCGCAGAAAAGCAAAATACGCAATTTCGATTACTTGGATGACATAAAACTATCATCCAAGTAGACGAATTCCAGCTATTTCGATTTAAAATCCAAAGTTCGTAACCGATTTTCATAAAATTTAAATGGGACCAATCTGCAAGTATATCCTTTCAGATAAAACAAGATTTTTTCAAATCGGTTCAAATTGTCGGAGTTATGAGGTAACAAACATAAAAAAAAACATACAACCGAATTGATAACCTCCTCCTTTTTGGGAAGTCGGTTAAAAATGAAGCCTCGCCTACTCCAGCAAGTATACCGGGTTCACTTCCGTGCAAAATTTAAATTAAATTCTCAGGAGTCAATGCCCAAAATGCTCCGCCCGAATAACGCCCAAGAAAAGTTATACATGACTATGTATGACTGTTATTTCTTTTAAGTTTTTATGAGACAACATTTATTATTCCATTTAAAAATTTATTCATACAGGCCACGCCCAAAAATCATAGATACCTCTAGGAACTTATATTGTAAGTCATTAATTACTAAAATAGCATTGAAATTAAAATTCCATACTTTTAAAAGCTATTCAATTAGTTCTTAGACCGGTCTTCATTTGAGTAGGTTTCTGTTTTATGAATTCTTCGGAACTTTTTAAACACCATTTTATCTTATTGTTCGTAAAAACTTGAGGAGTTCGTGGTTTAAAATTAACAGCCGCACAGGCCGATCTTCCAGGTTAAGCAACGCTTGCCAGGGGTGGGCTGTGGATGGGTGACCATCTTAACATATCTAGTTTCCTCCGTGCCTCGGAAAGCACGTTAAGCCATTGGTCCCGGCTATCATTTGTAGATGTCTGGCAGTCGTTACAGATTGTCAAAAGCCATTAAATCTGGCTCCAGTCTTGCCAATAAGTACCGTGTTACCCAGTTAACGGGTTGTGGAGGTCTGGTAGGCAGCCACTCTACGTAAAATACTGGTATTCAGTTAAATCCAGTTTGACTGGAAGCCGACCCCAATACTTTTGGGAAAAGGCTAGGCAAATGATGTTCGTAAAAACTTAACCAACTATGTCCAACCAAATTAATTGTAAGAGTCCGTATTTAATTTTTGGCAGCAGTTTGTGAAAGAGACGTCCCTCTCGCCGAAATACATCATTTCGGCGAGAGGGACGTCTCTTTCACAGCTGGAAATAAGACTCCCCAAAGTGTTTCAACATCGACAGGACCTTTGCACCTCGCGTTCAGGAGATAGGTAACTGCAGCCTTTATAAGGTCCAGATGATTAAAACATTTATACTGTGGCTTAACTTTAACAATTCTTATTTATTTTAACTGGGTCCTCACAAAAATAAGATTTTTTTATGCAAAACGGAGAAACGAACGCGGGAATGACGTTATTTCCCTCATATAGCACCGTAGTATACCACTAAATTAGATAATTATGAAAACTAGTTTAGCATCTAAATGTTGCTCATTGGCAGCTAAATAGTCTTTATTATTAGTTTGAAACAAGTTGTATCAGGTTTTATTTTTGATTCGGAGCAGGTGGTATATTCTGAAACATACCTATTTTTAACATATCAACTGCCTTTTTAGGGGTCCGTAGCCAAATGGGAAAAACGGAACCCTTATAGATTCGTCATGTCTGTCCATCTGTCTGTCTGTCCGTCCGTATTTCACAGCCACTTTTCTCCGAAGCTATAAGAACTAACTAAAATAACTTCAATCTACTAATTATGAGATGCTAGATTATATAATTCTCGAATCAATAATCTGTTATTTAGTTTTAAAACAAATCTAATGTTTTGATATCTATACTAATATTATAAAGCAGAAATTCTGCTTTATAATTTATACTATATATATAATATTATAAAGCAGAAGAGTTTGTTTGTTTGGTTGAACGCGCTAATCTCAGGAACTCCTAGTCCGATTTGAAAAATTCTTTCAGTGTCAGATAGCCCATTTATCGAGAAAGATTATAGGCTATATATTATCATCACGCTAAAACAAATAGGAGCGGAGCAATAATGGAAAATGTGACGCACACGAAGTGGCGCGGGTCAGCTAGTTATTTATAAATTAGGCCCAAATGATTAAATCTATAAAACGAAGAAACATGGAATTTGTTTAAAAATACCTAGAAAATATATTAAAAATTAAATTAAATTAAATTAAATTAATCTTTATTTCAGACTATTAGTCCATAATTAAGTTAGTATTATGGTGTTAGTAACAATGGCGCTTACGAAGTAGGTTAGTATTGTTAGTTTATATAAAATATTTATTAATTTATACCTAAGACTGTCCCCACCCAGTGTCCCTGGAAGGGACAGTCCGGTCTGGCAGCTATCATTTTAAAACTAAACTTTACGCCAGATAAACGTGGAATAAAGTACATTGACCCACGTACATTTATTGACTTTCATAAGATCAAAATCAGAAATAATGACATAAAGCTGTCCTGAATCGACTTCTATCGTGATCCTTTACGTTTTCCAATAATGAAAATCAGTTCTTAATTTATTGTTCTAGTATCTACGAAGAGATATTAGGGAAAGGTCAATGTACTTTATTCCACGTTTATCTGGCGTAAACTATAGCTGGTACCTACCTAAATTATGCGATTTTACATCTTGCATTTTCTAAATAAAAATGTAAGGGACCTGTCATTAAACGCCTCCTAAAAAGTTGCACAAACTAACGAAAGCATTTGTAAAAAACCAATTAATATCCCAAGTTTAGCAGTTTATGATATCAACACCACCATACATAAAGACAGTCATGTTAAATTTTATTACAGTATCACAGATTGATGATAGTTTGACCTCGGTGAGATCACGTCTGTCTTGTAATAATTCTTAATTTAGTTATGTGTTATTTATAGAGAAACGAATCCACTTAATTTATGATGTCTGATTGTTATTTTTTCCAAGCATTTGAAAAAAAGGTGTAAAATGAAGTAAATTCTTTTATAAAAGATAAATAGATCTAGCTTGGGTTTTCTATGTAATTTGAGAGAAGATATTAATTGTGTACAACTTGTTAACTTAGATGTTATATTGAAAAATAGTTTAAATTTAAGCAATATATTTTTGTACGAGAAATGAAAGGAAAAAAATCTAACTTGGTTACAAAAACCTGCTTTATTGCAGTGGATTTAAAGTTATTAATGATTTCAATTAAAATAAAGATTAATAAGCCTTGCATATGATGTTTACATAAATGTGTGTTAAGATTTTTGCGTCCTGTTGTGGAATTCTTAGTATATATATCAGACATATCAACTGTAAATTGCTTAATTATTTTTGAAGTGAAAATATCTTTAGCGGCGTTGAGCAATTTTCTTCGGATGGGGATAAAACGTTAAACTCGCGTCAGACCACGTGCCCTAATCGAGAATTCCTAAAACGGATGATTCAAAAATGCACAACGTTATTGTTCAAGTTTTCACTTCTGCCGGCACTCCTGGAGTGTTTTCTTTTTGAACCCCTTTACATCAACACAACATTTTAATACACCAAAACAGCTCAAAAATGCATTATTAAACAAATGCCTATCATAAATGATTACGAAACGAAGCCTTAAAATTAAGTGAAGCTAATTAAGGGCCATGCGCACGCGACGTGAGCTGCGCTCGTTGGGCAACCGTAGTGAACTTGTGCTGATTGCTTTGCTAGTTATAGTACAGATGTTTTGTTGGACATGTTTATGAAGTGGACCATCATGCCTTTAATATCTAGTAAAAATATCTCAATGACATAGACTGCAAGCACACACAATTAAAACATTTGTCATCTTTTTTTTTTTACTATTGATAGGCATACTCTCACCTGATGTTAAACGATGATGCGGTCTAAGGTGAAGCACGCTTGCCTAGAAGAAACCTATTCACTCATGACTTAAAGACTTCTCAGTTTGTATAGTCCCACACATTACGAATAAACAGAACACATATTCTACACCAATAAACACAGACCTAATAAATATATTATACATAATTAATCCAATTCAACATTTATAACAATTTTTGATACTATTTCATACCTTGAAATACTACTTAGCACTCTTCCTCTCTCCTATTATTTGCTGTGCCCGACAGGGTCCATATTTGTTCTTTAACCATTTAAACCGTCTACATAATAATATGTAATACATTTGGAATGCAATAAAGTATTGAGTATTGGGTATTAGTTTGTGTGAGGAGCGATATGAAAGAAAAGGGAGTTAGTGAAAGTTAGACGGCTGATAGGGCAGACTGGAAGAAAAAACGTGCTGCGCCGACTCCAAGTAACGTGGGATAAGGGCAGGAAGATGATGATGACATTTATACCAGACAAGCTCTAGATGTGAAGACCTGTAAGTGGCTGTCGGATTATCATACTGTTACTTAGCACCATTGCATTTAGCTGTAAGTCTTCCATATAGTCTTTGAATAAATAATTATATATTGAAACCGTAATAACTGATTTGAAATTCAGTTGCAAGATTCCACCCGGACAAACATACAATGCAACGTACAATCAAATCATACTGGGAAACGTTTTAGTACACATTTGCAAATTTCGCCCATTAGTTGCGCACTGCTTGTATTTTAAATTTTGTTGTCATTGTTTAAATGTATGCAATATGTTATGGCAAAGGATTTCTGTTGAACGGTAGTATTTTGTCCTTGCCAGCATCATTATTTATTACAATTATAATTTACTTCAAACGCAGGAATGTAAGTATGAAAAATGAATTTATTATGGATATAAATAAATATATTTGGACATGAAAAAAATTATGTTGACTCAATAAACGCATTTTTATCAACGCAGACAAAGTATCGAATAGAAAAGATATATAGACAAGTATACATCATAGATCAATGTTTTTTTTTCTTAACCTACCAATGAAAAATACATTTCAATATCAGTGACGATTTATAGTAGGTAATTTAAGATTTTATCACAAATGTAATAATTTGTCTGTAATAACTGGCTCACAATCGATCACCCGCTGATAGCATCTTAATTTAGTAAATACATGGAGTTATTAACCTTGGGAAACATATTAATATCGTCTAAAGATTGGCCGTGATCTTCATAATTAATAATAATAATAATAAGGCAGTTTTGTGGCGAACTGTTGGGCAGTAGCGACCCCACGAACCTTATCTCCCGGGAGAAGTCTTGTTCCTCATCTCCGGTTTGCCTTTATTGGCTGGCCAGAGTGAAAACTGACGAGGAACAGAGCTCCCACCTCTTTCTTGCCTTAATTGGCCGGTCTGAGTGGAGATTCGCTAGAGAACACGTGCTCGGGAGAAGGATGTATAATCCAGTAAGGTGCTGGTAGGGATCTTGACCGCACTTCCGGAATTGTCCTGATAGCCGTGGTATACCTCTCCACTCCTCTAGCACCTCAGGCTATGTTGCCTCCTTGGCGCTACGTCACTTTGTGCTAGCGACCGTTTTCGGGGGCCCATTCATTGAGTGTGCAAGTCACCCCCTGCCATTTAAAAGCCATGTATATTGTTAGTGGTCAGGCAGGGGCCAATAGTTCTTCTATAATAAAAGATTATAAGTCCACTAAACCACCCAAACCCATAGCGTTTCATTTTGTTTCCATAATTATTCTGCAATAGTACTGCTCCAACCGGGGATTGTCCTTGGGAATACTTTCAGTGCATACAGGGATAATCGCCGGTTGGTGCCCCATTACATTTGAAATGTCTAAAGGGGCCTCTGCGAGCTGGTTTTGGCCCCTCGTGCGCCTACCAAAGGACCGGGTCTCCAGGGACCCGAGAAAGTAAAAATAATAATAATATCCTTGGACATTTCACACAACGCCATATAGTCCCAAGCTAAGCAACCTAATGCTTGTGTTATGGTAACGAGATGGCTGATAAACTACTTATATTCCTTTTTTTTTTTGTAAATACATACATATTATAGATAGAAAAACACCCAGACTCGGAACAAATACATGTAGGTCGTACAAATATTTGTTCCGTGCGGGAATCGAACCCGCGACATACTGCGCAGCAGTCAATCGCTCAACCACTGCGCCAACCGTGTCGTCTACATTAATATAAGTAATCTGTTGTCTACAGTATCATGCATAATTATATAAATGAATACCTTCCCTACATTAAACGGCTTAGTAGGCGACTCGGCCGCTGAATCTCGTCCGCCGTCGCCGAAACAGGAATTTCATTATTATTATTGAGTGGTGTTTCGGACTATACTTTTTTTAAAGCAAATTTTGTACAGTCAGAATGAATGATCTTAGGTAGTTATATTATTTAAGTAAAAGTCAGGGAATTGTTAGAAAGAGATAAAGTTTAATAATACAATTACAACAATCTACAGTAAACATGATAAATCACAATAATCAGTATTATATATCAATTGAAACGGTTGCATATTATTAGATTATCAAAACGTTTCTGAGCAAATGTTTTATTAGAATCCCAATGTATGTGGCATCAAATGAACGACTGATCGAAAATTGCTAGATGTAATTTTAAAATATCAAATCATAAATAATCTTTTATATTCACAAATGATTTCTTATTCGTAGCACATGTGTGAGTACTGTGTACCTTTAACTTTAATTATCAGTTTTAGGTATGTTTTTGACTTGAATGTACCCTGGCGGTTGGGAGTGTCATGCTCACTCAAAAGTCTAGCTGATGGTGGCGTATGCGTTGGATCATTTGGCTCCCTTCAAAATGGTTGAGCCGAATGGTGCTGGCGCATGCGCCATGTTCGTGAACGGGCGCCGTCAGTCGGGACTGGTCATTTCTTAGCTGCCATGGTTAATTTTAATTATTTCTTTGAATTGTTCCTCTTTTATTCCGGACGCTTTTATCCTGCTCGTCTTTTACATCGTTCTCACATGTATGTATAATTTCAACCCGATGTAAATAAATCTTTGTAAAAAAATATTATTTTTAAAAGAGTGTCCGTGGAGTTTCTTGCACGTTCTTCTCCATAGAGATCTACGCTTTGGAACGTGCAAATGGCTTCAACTTTTTGGACCGACCGACCTTGACAATTCAAAAGTGCCTGTAAATGGTTTAATTGAAATAAATGCTTGAATTTTGAATTTTTGAATTTATTAAGAATTTGAAGTACATCATTACTTTTAACACATTAATTTGTCCAAAAATTATTATTATAAGAAAAATAGTTAGGTTAGGTTAGGTTAGAACTGTGACCTCCTACGCACGAGCCGAGCGAGCGAAGCGAGCGGTGCCGTGGTAGCGGCCGGCGAGTGCCAGAAATGACTAGATTATACAGGGAAATTGAAAAAATACCCGAAACCTCTTAGGCAGTGAAAGTACACATGATTATAAGCAACTTTTGTTTTGGTAAAACTCCGAAATCTCGAAAAAAATATCAGCTGTTTCATACAAAATGCAGTATTTAGCCAATGAAAATGTATGAAACAGCTGATATTTTTTTCGAGATTTCGGAGTTTTACCAAAACAAAAGTTGCTTATAATCATGTGTACTTTCACTGCCTAAGAGGTTTCGGGTATTTTTTCAATTTCCCTGTATAGAAAGTAATAATTTGTGCCGATCATGTTGTGCAAAGGTTTCTGTATCAGACAGGCGCTATTCGCTAATATTAATATTATTTGTACCTTTTTCAGTTAATCCATTTGATAATTAATATTTTATCTATGGCGACAAAGTAAAATATGTATTATTTAATTATGTGTCTGACGGTACTTTGCCTCTAAAAAGGATTCGTCCGAAACACCACTCAAAAATATTAATAATAATAAAATTATTGTCTCGGCCGGATCGGACGAGTCGCCTACTAAGCCCATTAAACACCGTGTTCCTGACGAATTATACATAAATTCGTGTATGGAGTACTGCTCTCTCTCATCTTAGGGACCGATCTGCCAAATACCAGCTTGATGCCCTTGAGTCAATTGACAAACGAACTAAGAGGATCATCGGTAATGATAAGCACGTCGAGTTGAAGCTCCAAAGTCTTGAGCATCGACGCTGAGTTGCTGGCCTGTCGGTTTTCTACCGGTTTGAATTACATAATTTAACTTCGCCAAGCCCGTTCCATCATCTGACTACAAGATGAATGGTGATGCGCCACCGGTACATGGTGGACATCCCACCCACACGCACAAAACGTTTTGGGAATACATTCACAGTGCGTATAGCAAAGGAGTGGAATTACCTGCCGGATTCTGTGTTGCCTGATAGCTACAACCTGGGATTTTTTAAAGACAAAAGTGAAGAGCATAGTTCAAGGCAAGCGTGCTCCATTTTAGACCGCTTCATCGCTTACGATCAGGTGAGATATTGGTCATACGCGTGCCTATCGAGACAAAAATATCGACCGGATGTCCAGACCATGGAAAAAAGCATTTTTTTTTTTTATCATAGACACATTTAGCAATTCTTATATTTTATTTTTTGATAATTTTCATACAACCTAAATACCTTGCCGAAAATCACCAGAAATGCATGTCTTAGGCACTCTGTCTATTTATCCGTGTTTTGTACGAATACGGTGCGAAAGGTTATGTAGTGGCAAGGCGTACAGCTTTGGAAGGCCTCCCACAAGCTGGACCAATGTCCTGCGAATCTAAAAAGGCCACTTTAGCAATCATGCAACACAACAATCTGTCTAATTCTATTTCCATCTTTGTCGCTAACGCATTAGGTTCAACGGTGATTGGGAAAATTTACCAGTGAGTAGCATGATGTGCTTTCTGATTCTGCTAAAGTAGCTTTATAGACCTCCTGGTGAGGGTCATACTTCTGGATGTTACAAGCATGGAAATTCTTGGTGGAATTCCTTTGACTGAGGCTACGATGATATTCATCCAATTAAAAGTGGCTGTTGATAAATGACAAATAAAAAATCTAAATTACACCAACTAAGCTTAATTCAACAACTGAACTTAAAACTACTTGGCAACGTTTCCCAGTTTAAAAATAAATCAATATTTTTGTGTATTAATCCTAATGTCATCATATCATATTTCACGTCTGTAGAATAGGTATCTCATTCTTGCTCATCTAGTCTAGCTGGGATATAATAAAATTCACGTCAGCCACATTAAAATCAATAAGTTACTTTAATTATGTATCCGGGATTTATTTAATAAAACCGGTTGGTTTTTTTGCCTACAACTAATTTAGATAAGAATTTTTCATTAATTTTATTGACTGCATTGGTATAACCTTTTTAAAAGTGATCGAGAATCGCATATCAAGTCAACTTGACGCTCAACAACCACCTGAGCAAGCAGGGTTTCAACGAAGACTCTCCACTACCGACCACCTCCCTCAACCAAATAATAGAGAAGTGGTGTTCAAAATCCCGCTACACCTAGCGTTTTTCGATTACGCCAAAGCGTTTGACAGTATCCACCACGATTCACTGTTTAACGCCCTCGTTAACCAAAATATAGATACTGCCTACATCAACTTATTGAGAACCAATTACCGCAATATTTAGTACTGCAGCTATATTTGACAGCTCGACAGAGTTTCAAGCATTCTGAGAGTCAGATTAACGAACTGCATTGAAAACACAGCGCTACGCTCCAAAACACAAGTCAAACGATTCATGGGCCAAAGCAACGACAATGTGGGTCCCAGAAAATGTCTGGTAGCATCACGGCAGACCCAAGCTAAGATGGCGGGATGAGCTTGATGGCTATCGACAACATTAGTCCACATTACCCCAGAAACGGGAAGAATGGAAAAAAGAAAGGGAGGTCTATGCCCTGCAGTGACACAAAATGAAAAAAAAAATGGCTCCTGTCGCTCTGAACGAAGCGAAAGGGAGTATCAGACTCTTACTGACTGAAACCCATCCGTGTTCCTCCTAATGCCCTTTGCGTTCGAGGGCCGCGGTGACTCTTTCGAACAAATTCGCAACCCTGCCAGGGAGTATAAGGTCTAGGGTCGATTCTTGGGTCAGGATATTTTTATTTGGTTTTCCTGGAATCTGGAATTTCTCACATAGTCTAGATAAGTACCCGATTAATGGCAATAGGTTTTACTCCTATCAAATTAGGGGAATTAATCATAGCTATTCATTGTACTTAACCATTTCAGGAAAACAGGCGGTTATGCTAATTTTATTGGAATATATACAAACATTGCGTAGCCATATAAACTAAGTATAGGTACTGTACTTTATCGGGTTTTTACTAAAATGAAACAACATAAATATTTTTATTTATTTACAATTTAATAATTTATTAAAACATTTATTTCACATTTAAAATGTTGAATTCGTAATTCATTTTATTGCTTCACTACATAATAATTATAAAAATACTAGTTTTTAAAACTAAGTAAGAATTGCTAAAACCTGCGAATAATACAAAAACATATTCCAATATTTTCAAACCTAAAAAATACATGCATTTAACAACAGTCATATTATTAATATTAAATGATATGTCAGTTTTAGCAGTTCATTTACATTTTCACATCCATTTTTTTCACATTTAAAATAACCAGTCTATATGGCACTATTCAGTGTTCAATAATGATATCCAGTTTTGTCATCGAACCTAGGAGGATCCCTGGGTCCACCGAATTGTTCACCTACAAATCCATGAGAGGATCCATGATTAGAAGTCACTATTTCGTAGCCAGGAACTGGCACGATTGGAGTCTGAACTGTAGAAACTACCAGACCCTCATTAGAACCTAACCTTGAAGGAACGCTAGGGGCTTGGGTACTGCTAAAAACACCTTGCTGAGTGGGTAATACTATGCCTTCCGAAGGGTGAACACTATATTCAGGTGTAGAACCTACCACAGAGTGGCTTCCAAATCCGGAGCCATGCGTTGATGAAGACTGGAATGGCTGTCCACTAAAGTGTATTTCAGTTGGTTTAGTTGGTTGTTGGAGACCGAATTGAGAAGTAGAGACCGCTGAAGACTGGCTCTGGATATTAGAAACCTGCGTGGATACGGTACTGGCAGGTTGGAAGGGCTTCCCACTGAACTGGTTATAAGATGTCTGAATAACCGGACCGCTGAAATCGGTGGGTTTAGCTGATTGCGCACCAAACTGGGATGTACCTACAGAAGATTGAGTCTGCTGGAAAGCACCCTGAGTTGATGAGATCCCGAAAGGCTGAATAGGTTCACCGTTGATCGGCGATTGCGAAGTAGATACTGCAGAGTAGTAGTTAGATTGAGTTTGCTGTACCTTCTGGTCCTGAGGTCCATTTCCTTGGCCGACATATTGTCCGATGAAAACTGGTTGAGGTTTCTGATAATTGTAGCCAGTGACACTGCTTGTTTGAACAGTACCTTGGGTAGGCTGGTCCCCAGCTGATTGACCGACCTGGAAGGCAGAACCTTGGAAGCTACCGAACGGCTTTTGACCCTGAGTGAACTGCGTCTGTTCGTAAGTAGTTTGAGTTGATTGAGAGCCGAAAGGCTTTTGTGTTGGAGCACCAAATGTCTGACCAATCTGTCCACTGCCTATGTTGGCTTGGGCACCCTGACCAAATTGAGACTGACTGCCAAACTTATTGGTAGTCTGTGTGTATTGATACTGCTGGTTGTTAGTCTGCGATAACGAACTAACAATTGGTGTTTGCGCAGTTGAAACTACCCCTTGATTTTGAGCACCAAATTGAGAGTTTTGCTGATATTTCGAAACTGTTTGCGTACTGCCAAATGGAATTACATTAGAGCCTGAGCTGGAAGCAAATGCGCTTGCATGAGCCTCTGGCTTTTGCCCAAAGTGTGCGGCGTTAGAACCAAACTGGGTTTGGAAAGGCTTTTGAGAGAACGGCGTAGGTTGTGCAGTTTGCGAGATTGTGGTTACAGTCGGGAGAACGGTTTGAGATGATTCACCAAATCTAGATGGAGTTGATCCAGATTGAGTAGAACCTTGCGCGTTTTGTGAGCTACCGAAAGGTTTAATGCCATACTGGATAGTTTGTGCTGGTTGGGCCTGAGAAATGGTTCCCTGGCTAACCTGACCAAATTGGGATCCAGAAGAGCCGGCAAACTGGGTTTGCTGGAAGTTAGACCCTGAAGCTGATGATGAACCCGAAATTTTGTTGCCAGATTGTACTCCGCTTGTACCAAAGATTCCCTGTGATACTGGCTTCTGCCCATACTGTGAACCAATTGAAGAACCAAACTGGGTACTCTGGGAGCTAGATCCTGTATTCTGGATAGATGTCAAAGAAGATTCTTGTGTTGTTGATTGTGGTTTTTGGACGAATTGAGATCCAGTTGATCCAAATTGAGACTGTTGATAGAAAGATCCAGTGGTAGAAGGCTTTTGGCCAAAGGAAGCTTGACCAGCAGATGAAGTTACACCAGTGACTGTGTTTGTAACCGGTTTTTGACCAGTTGATCCAAATTGAGTCTGTTGGAATGTTGAACCAGTTTGTGAAGTTTCAGGTTTCTTACCAAACTGGGATGTTTGGCTTTGCGAATAAGTGTTTGAAGTAAAACTGGATCCCTGAGTTGTTTGTGGCTTTTGGCCATACTGAGAACCAGATAATCCAGACTGTGAAGAGGAACCGAAAGATGTCTGACCAAACGATGGTTTGGAATTTGTAGAAACCGAACCAGAACCTTGGGTTGACTGAGAGCTCTGGCTGAACTGGGAACCAGAGCCTGTTGATCCGAACTGTGCCTGTTGGTAGACTGGTTTAATTCCAGATACTGGTTTGGTGGTACTTAAAGGCACAGCAGAGCCTGATTGAGAATTCTGACCAAACTGGGAGTTAATTAAGCCAAATTGAGACTGTTGTGATGCTACTCCAGTTTGAGATGTGCTAACACTTGGCTGTTTGCCAAATTGAGAGCTTTGACTCGAGGCCTGAGAGTAAATTAAACTAGAACCTTGAGTTGTTTGTGGTTTTGGACCATACTGCGATTGCTGATAGGAGCCGAATGATGGTTTAACTGTAGTTGAAACTGAACCAACGCCTACAGAAGATTGAGAATTCTGGCCAAATTGTGAACCAGATGATCCAAATTGGGAATTCTGACCAAACTGGGAACCAGATGATCCAAATTGAGACTGCTGTGATGTCACACCAGTTTGGGTCGTGCCAACACTAGGTTTCTTGCCGAACTGACTCGAGGCCTGAGAATAAGTAAAACTAGAATCTTGAGTTGATTGTGGCTTTGAACCAAACTGTGTTTGTTGATAGGAGCCGAATGATGGTTTAGCTGTAGTTGAAACTGAACCAACGCCTACAGAAGATTGAGAGTTCTGGCCAAATTGGGAACCAGATGATCCAAATTGGGAATTCTGACCAAACTGGGAACCAGATGATCCAAATTGAGCCTGTTGTGATGTCAAACCAGTTTGGGTCGTGCCAACACTAGGTTTTTTGCCGAACTGACTCGAGGCCTGAGAATAAGTAAAACTAGAATCTTGATTTGATTGTGGCTTTGAACCAAACTGTGTTTGTTGATAGGAGCCAAATGATGGTTTAGCTGTAGTTGAAACTGAAGCAACGCCTACAGAAGATTGAGAATTCTGGCCAAATTGGGAACCAGATGATCCAAATTGAGAATTCTGACCAAACTGGGAACCAGATGATCCAAATTGAGTCTGTTGTGATGTCAAACCAGTTTGGGTCGTGCCAACACTAGGTTTCTTGCCGAACTGGCTCGAGGCCTGAGAATAAGTGAAACTAGAATCTTGAGTTGATTGTGGCTTTGAACCAAACTGTGTTTGTTGATAGGAGCCAAATGATGGTTTAGCTGTAGTGGAAATTGAACCAACGCCTACAGAAGATTGAGAATTCTGACCAAATTGGGAACCAGATGATCCAAATTGGGAATTCTGACCAAGCTGGGAACCAGATGATCCAAATTGAGTCTGTGTTGATGTCACACCAGTTTGAGTTGTGCTAATAGGTTTCTTTCCAAACTGTGATGTTTGGCCCTGAGATGACTGTGAGCCAGGTGCACCAAACTGAGCCTGTTGGTAAACAGGTTTAATGCCAATTGACGTTTGAGAGACGGTCGAAGATAAACCTGAACCTTGGTTTGACAGAGAGTTCTGGCCGAATTTGGAACCAGAGCTTGTTGATCCAAATTGTGTCTGTTGATATGAAGATCCAATTGGTTTTTGACCGTATGTGGGTTTAAAAGTTGTTGAAACCAGACCTGAACCTTGAGTAGACTGGGAATTCTGACCAAACTGGAAGCCAGTTGTTCCAAATTGAGACTGTTGTGTGCCAGTTTGAGTTGTTGTGCTAATAGGTTTCTTTCCATATTGAGATGTTTGGCTAGAAGACTGAGAGTAAGTAAAACTAGAACCTTGATTCGTTTGAGGCTTTGAACTAAACTGTGTTTGTTGATTAGAACCGAATGATGGTTTAGTTGCTGTCGAAGTCGAACCTGTTCCTACAGTAGACTGAGAGTTTTGGCCAAATTGGGAACCAGATGATCCGAACTGTGAGTTCTGACCAAACTGGGAACCTGATGAGCCGAATTGAGTCGTTTGTGAAGAAACACCGGTTTGAGTAGTACTAACAGGTTTCTTTCCATACAAAGAATTTTGGGTTTGACCGTAAGTAAAACTGGAACCTTGAGTTATTTGTGGTTTCGAACCAAACTGCGTTTGTTGATATGCAGTACCGAATGTTGGTTTGGTCGTAGTCGAAACTGAACCAGCACCTGAAGAAGACTGAGAGTTCTGACCAAATTTAGAGCCACTAGATCCAAACTGTGGTTGCTGGTAAGATGAACCGAATGGTTTTTGACTGACAGTTGGTTTTGCGGTAGTCGAAACCGAACCAGAGCCAAAAGTAGACTGGGAGTTCTGACCGAACTGGGAACCAGATAATCCAAATTGGGTCTGTTGTGTTGTTACGCCAGTTTGAATTGTACTTACAGGTTTCTTTTCATACTGAGAAGTTTGGCTTTGACCATAAGTAATACTGGAACTTTGAGTTATCTGGGGCTTAGAACCAAACTGAGTACCAGCAGATCCAAATTGCGTTTGTTGATATGAAGAACCAAAAGGTTTAGAAGTGGTAGTAGTAGGAACTGTACCTTGAATAGACTGAGAGTTCTGACCAAACTGTGATCCAAACTGTGATTGTTGGTAAGATGAACCGAATGGTTTTTGGCTGAATGATGGCTTAGTGGTAGTTGAGACCAAACCGGAACCAAAAGTGGACTGAGAGTTCTGACCGTACTGCGAACCAGATGATCCGAATTGGGTTTGCTGTGATGTTACTCCAGTGTTAGTGGTGCTAACAGGTTTTTTCCCAAACTGGGATGTTTGGCTTGTGGCTTGAGAGTACGTAAAACTAGATCCCTGGGAAGTTTGTTGATTTCCGGATCCGAAAGGTTTTTGGCCGTAAGTGGGTTTAACGGTTGTTGAAACCAGGCCTGAACCTTGAGTAGACTGAGAATTCTGACCGAACTGGAAGCCGGTTGTTCCAAACTGGGACTGTTGTGTGCCTGTTTGACTTGTACTAATTGCGGGTTTCTTTCCAAACTGGGAAGTTTGGCTTTGAGTATAAGCAAAGCTGGAACTTTGAGTGTTTTGTGGCTTTGAACCCAACTGAGATTGTTGATAAGAGCCTGATGATGGTTTACTCGTAGTTGAAACGGAACTGTATGACGGTTTGGCGGCAGTCGAGACCGAACCACCAGTCGTCTGAGAATTTTGACCAAATTGGAACCCAGATCCAAATTGAGTCTGTTGTGAACTTACGCCAGTTTGAGTAGTGCTAACAGGTTTCTTTCCAAACTGAGACGATTGGCTTTGAGAGTAAGTGAAACTTGAGCCTTGACTTGTATCAGATTTTGAACCTGACTCTAAGCCAGTAGGCCCAAACTGTGTTAACGTCTGTGAGCTGCCGACCGGTTTTTGGTTAAATGAACTTTGACTCTGAGTGTTTGTATTCGAAGAAACAATGGAACCTTGGGTTGTTAGTGGTTTTTGGCCAAATTGTGATCCAGAACTACCAAACTGATAGCTTGAACCAGTTACCTGAGAGCTAACGATAGGCTTCTGACCAAATTGAGACGTCTGCACATTAGAACCTTGGGTCTGCTGGAAACTGGACTGACTGCCATATTGAGATGAAGTTTGCTGAGTTCCAAACCTAGAATCTGTCTCGATCTGACCTGGCTTAACTTGCGAATTAGTCGCAGGCAGAGTCGTAGCTGGCTTATTGTACTGGTAAATTGTACCCTGGTACTGTTGGGTTGATGACTGAGAGTTAGCAGAATTCTGGCTGGTAGGTGACAGACCAAACTGTGTCTGGCTTTGCACAATGGGTTTATGACCAGAATGAGTTTCAGTAGATCCGAATTGAGTAGAAGTTTGCTGACTAGATTGGCCAAACTGTGTTAATGGCTTTGATCCAAATTGACTAGATTGAGAAGTGAATTGTGTGGATGATGACGAAGAATCAGAAGGGAAAGGAGATATGGCTGCCTGGGTAATACCATTGTAAGATGAGGAACCGGTGCCTTGATACTGTCCAGTAGCTAATGATACAGGAGTATTGGGGTTTTTTGACCCTTGTTGAGATATAGAACTGATTGGAATGTTTGGTTGACGGTTATTAGAGAATTGGTTACTAGGAACTGCGGTAGGAGTAACAAAAGGTTTGGACGGCTGTTTGTAGAAGTAAGAGTCGTCGCTGCCCTGCTGTTGGCTAATAAAAGGCTTCTGAGTGCTTGAAGCATAAGTGGCATCGATGGATCCGACTTGTGTAGAAGAGACAGAAGCTGTAGGTGTTGGTGACGCTACTGTAATGCTACTAGAACCAAAAGAGTTGGAAGCTTGATTACTTCCAAAAGCAGCTTGAGATGGCTTGGCTCCGGAAAATTGTGTATTAGAGCCACCTAACTGAGTCTGTGAACTTTGCTGCATCAATGGTACAGCATTCGCAGCAGAGCCAGCGGATGCTTGGGGTTTGCCTACTGATCCAACTGTGTTTACAGATGAAAGGTACTCGCCAGTTGTGGCGGAACTTCCTACCTTCTGACCTTCTCCAAATCTACTTGGGACTTGATTGGTTGAGTAACCATGGCTATGTTGGTTTTCAGAGATGGAAGCGGACGCAGTGGCACTAGACGGTGATTGACCGTGTGTGTGGAAACCAGGAAGTTGAGTTTGACTTCCTGAGGCAAATGCTGATGCTGAAGCTGTAGCTGGAGCAGGGAATGTTGCACCAGCTGAAGAGTCAGATCCGTGTGCATGATGGCTAGCTGATCCGAAAGAATTCGATACGGGAATATGCTCATTTTTAAGTCCAGTACTTAAAGGACCAGTGGAAGCGAAAGCACTCGCACTACCAGATCCTGTCGAAACCGCTGAACTGTAAGCAGAAGCACCGTTTTGGAAACTTGGTGATCTGACTGGAGAACCGGCTACTGAAGCATGGGCATGAGCGTGAGTGCCTTCAGACTTAGTCGATTGAACGCCAAACCTATTTTCAGTCGACTTTGAAGAAATACCTGACTGAGAACCTTGAGAACTACTACTATAACTTACTGAATTTCTGTCCTTAAAACCAGCCTGTCCGAATTGTCCTCCAATAGAGGAGCTTCCTTCCGAAAGACCTAAACCTTGAGATCCATCCTGAGCTTTGTTTAAACCTAAAACCACTTGCTTGTTTCCAGAAACTTCAGCGAATCCTTGAGCGCTGTTTCCTTCTGAAGATTGACTTGCAACTGAACCAGGCTTATAAGTTCCTACGAGAACACCTGATGTAGGTTTCTGAGCTTGGCCACTCTGGCTCACGTAAGACCCACCAGTCGTTGCAACTCCGCCGCCTATTGTCGATCCTCCATTGTTACTGCCTGCGCCATTGCTCGAGTAATCACCTTCATCATTGTATTTCTGCGCGTCGTATGAGCCTGTAAATAAAAACGAAAGTCGTAAGCAATTTGTCAACGACCGATACCTGTGTCAAAGGCGCATTTGTCAATACACAAAAGCCTTTAAGGTGTGTTCTGACGTTACCGAATTTATGAATGAAACATTTTTTGATGAGCAACTACAATGACAGTTTGATTGATAGTGTCTTGAATTTTTTTGTCATCTTTTTAGGGACATATTTTGACACACGTTATTACATACAAGTATTAATGGTTAATGGACATCACTATTAAAGAAGAGTAAACTAAAAAAAAAAACTTTACGGGTCCTTGATCAAAATAAATATGACCTTATTTAAATTCATCAATAGCAATGTTAAAGCTGACACTCAGTATGTATCAGGAAAAACACATAAATATAAATTGCAATAACCGTAAACCACTATTTTGATTAATATTAAATGATGCGGTAAGGTTAAAATTACGCACCTATGCAATTTTGTGAAGCAAATTGATATAAAATGTCAGCGTATAATAAAGAAGCTTTTATTATTCTTCCGCAGAAACTTCCGTACGATGAGGAAGTTTTGTTTTATGCATTTTTGTTTTATGGAAAATTGATTTGTTATAAAGGTTCATTTTTTTTTTTAATACAAAACGGGGAAACTCTTGGCCCTCTTGGTTCATTGGCGTCAATACTTGATAATCCTTAAGTTAATTGTTAATATAGTGTACTCTTTTTGAAAATGCAACTTTTGCATGTGATAGGCCACTTCAGGAGCGAAACCGATAACTTGCATTCTTGTTTTTATATTATTTTATTGATTTTTATTTCTATCCTATGCAACCTACTCAAAATCTACTAGGTAACTATCTTTTATACAAAAATTTAAAGGTAATATTTTTTGATCACTTTTTTAGTTTCCCTAAAAAATAAAAATATAGTTTCAATAATAATGGTTATACAAAATCGAACGGTTACGCAAGATATCGTGTAGCTAAAGATGTAACAGTCTAGACCGAACTTTTATTGGCGAGTCACGACTTCTAGCAAATAAAGATTGAGAATAGTACCTATTTTAAATTATCATAGTTTTTAGGTTAACGCTTACTGTTTGTAACAAATGTCAATATACTTCGTTACATTATTTACGAAGTTAGAGGCTTAGCCATAAAACACTTTAATTAACTTGCAAGAATTACTCACACAACTCAGAATTATCATAAGATTAAAATTAAAAAGCTTTTACTGTTTTTTTAAGAACTTCACATGCGAAAACTAAAATAAAATTGAGACTTTAAATTTTGAGATTATATAAAAAAAAAAATCAATCTGCCATTTTTTTTATGATTTTCCTTAGCATCGTTATTATTTTGTATGCAATGCAACGCTCATCTTATCAATAAAGTAAAACAATACTTAGTAAATGAACACTCACCATCATCGACATGGCCCGCTGCTTCTTCTTTGGCATTTTTCTCCAAAGAGATCAAGATCTCACTGGGAATAGGTGGCGCCGTTGGCAGGTGCTGTCCTTGAGGCTTGTATCCTCCTTCATCAGCAGTGTAAGATACACTGTAAGTCTTTCCATCATCTCCCTTGTAGGAGTAACCACCCTGAGCCTTCACACCATCGGCAGCTTCACCATTCTCACCAACAGATATTCCATTGTCAGTCTCAAATCCATAACTGTAGTTCTCTAATCCTACATCACTGGTGAACTTCAATTTATTACCATTAGTTTTGTCAGCCTGAGCATCATCTGATTCTACAAAAGAACCGAATCCAGGTGCTATTCTAGTAAGTGGTCCTGGGTTTTCCAGACCAGCAACAGGACCTCTGAACGCGTCATCACCAACTTTGGAGTTTGTTGATCCGTATGAAATTCTGGGTCCACCTAAACCAGTAGGTTCAAGCCCAGATGTCCTAGTTCCAGGGTTTGCTGCGTCCACAACCACTCCTTGCACTTCATTCGTGTAGCTGCCAGTGGGGCCTTGGTTGGAGCCATCTAGGGGAGCTAGTAAGTCACCAAGGCTTCCACCAGCAGTTCTGGCTGATATGGGTGGCAGGTAGCCCGGGTCGAGCTTTGCTGCTCCACACACCGCCGCTAAAGCGGTCAATATAACCTGCAAAGGAAGTGTAGTTAAAATTAGATACTCAAGTTTGAATGATTTTGCTGAAGGATAAAGACTGTTAACAGAAAATAATAAAAAGGCAAAAAAGCAAGTTCTCGATGCTATAATAAATAAACACACATTTCTAGAGTCTTGTGCAAAAATTTACACTTTATAAAAAGGTTTCAAGTCAACCTCGAAATGTCCAGTTTTATGAGATGTACTATCTTATGGACAGGATGCGCACAGTGAGAAAAATGTAGCTTTAAGCTAGAGGTCAAAAGTTCACATGTTATAATAAAATGCAAATGAGGTAAAAAATACAGTCCTGTTTTGCCACTTTTTTAAAAGTTAGATATTTATCAATATGGAAGGCGGTATCAAGCTTTGTATCGTTAATTAGTTTGTAATGGCATGTTTCAACCTAGTAATATATCAAATGGGCAAATAATGGTTTTTTTTTCGGTAATAAATCTTGACAACGACATATCAAATGAGATGAAAATACTCATATAATCTAGATTATAATTTGATTAGGTAGTGACTCTAACATTTTGGAGTAATGTGATAATGATGTTATTGGAGCCTAGAATAAGTGGCGTTTTAACGGCTATAGTGAATTTCAAAAGTTTAACAAGTTTGATGATGATAAAGAAGTTTGGTTTTGATGGCTTCGCTTTTGTTGTCCACAGTTCGGACTTATGATAACCGATATCACTGATGGAATATAATTTTGTGTAGAGCTTAAAGTCAGAACTAAAGTTTTAATATAAAAAGGAAAAAAACGCCTTTATAATAATCATTTTGAGAGTCTACTAGCATTTTCGAAGATAAAATAGAGACAAAGAGAGAAGATTTTTAGAGGTTTTTGCACTCAAAATATTAATTTATAAATTCCAGTCTGTTAGTCAATTTGTCACGCCATTTTTGCTAACTCAGCCAAACGAATTATTCAAGTTCTCTCTGCTTTCTTAAAGTGATGTAGATTTGCTGCAGTCTATTATTATTGAACACGCAAACCGCAGAAACGTCTATGCGGATAAAACTTGTTTGAGCGTAGAATAATTTTTACATTGTTTATAATTTTGATACTCTTTTTTTTTTATTTATTTTCTTTAAACTCACATTTAAGAACACTTGTTTTGCATATACTGTTATTAATTCCGTTATATCATTATGATTTAATTAAAATAATATCTGGTATGTTTTAGTTTCTTTGATCAAATTAGATAAATCTGTGGCACAGTCACGTAGTTCCAGTAGGCATAAGTAAAACTTGATGCAATATTTTTTTCCGATAAGGTATCACGTTGAATAGCTCCAAAAAAGAATCTCAGAATCGAGTATGAATATTATAAATAATGTATGTGGATAAAGCAGGCCTATTTAATATAATTTCGGAATGAACGCTTCTTTCCTAACTAATAGATTATGGCCAGGATGAGATGCAGTGATTGTGAGACGGTTCAAACGTAACGGCTTTTGATGGTAGATAATTCAGAAGCTTATAGAAGTTGGTTGTTTTTACGTTTTATAAATTATGTCTCAAGTTAGACTTTTGACTTAAATTTTGATTGTTTTGTTTTGAATTTAGACTTTAAAATATAAGCGTATTTAAGCAAGTGAATCTTCAAAAATAAACTGCAAGAATAAAAAATATTGAAGAAAAAGTTTATCAGTCTGTAATGTTGAAAATACAAAAACTTTTTGATTGTTTATTATTTAAAAACAAACGCCATGGCCGATTACACGACACGAGGTGTCAAAAACAATATCACGCATGACATAAGGGATGTCAAAAATTCACCACAAAAATATTGTCGCCAAAATTTTTAAAGTCAAAATCCAAATCAAATTATTCTTGCGCAACTAGACAAAAAGGCACTTATTCACACCACAATGACACAAAGAAAGTATTACCAAAATCATCGTCCTATATCCCTGTGAGGGATGTGTGTGCGCAGCGGAACCCACTTAAACTGGTGGCACAATGAAGCAACTTTTGCTTTTTATAGCGTTTGAAAAGTCTTCTAAAAAACGTGCTTATATGATTCTGCAGAGATAACTTTACCATACTGCTTAGATTCGGACACCTCTTCTGTTCATGTCATAGAGTTGGAATTCCCTTAGCATAGATTTTAAAGTTGACTGGAATAAAGTTGTGAAGATGCGCCAAGTTCCAAGTTCAAATAGCAAAGAATATTTGTGGTTTACGCGCCTAAATGATTGTTTTAATTTCTTATAGATCATAAACAATATATTGGGCCGTTTGCAGTTTTGTTTAATCACTTCATAGCATTAATTAATAGGGATTTCTATGGCTTTGACTTTGAAACTGACCTCTGACTCCATTACTATGCTATATATTCAGGGACAAAATGGTTTTGGTTTTTTAACGTTCGAGAATATCTAGTTTGTCTGTTTTAAATTGTTTGGATTAATCTAAAGCTTTTGATTTGGTAGTGCACTTCTGTTGTTATTAATTGGCTTTAATTTCTTGGAAGACTGGTTTTAATTAAGAAAACGGAAGTCGTTTAATAAAAATCTTTCTGTGGTCATGTAGTTCTAATTCTTGCAAAAAATGCACTGCAACATTTAGAAAAAAAATATATTTTGTGGTCCAGCCAAATAATAAAAAATTGCTAACGACCTATTCTCAGACGTACTGAATGTACACAAAAAATTCATAAAAATCGGTCAAGCCGTTGCAGACGAGTTCGATAAAAAACACTAATTATAGTATGTATATAATATATATATATATATATATATATATTTGAAATCTAATAATCTAATATTATATTAGAAGAAAATAAGATTTATTTATTACTAGCGTGTGTTCCCGTTCCCGTGGGATTTTCGGGACAAAAACTAAAATCCTATGTCCTTTCTCGGGTCTTAAACTATTTTTGTACAAAATTTCATCCAAATCGGTTCCGTTGTTTAGGCATGAAGAAGAGACAGACAGACAGACAGAGTTACTTTCGCATTTATAATATAACTAGCTGACCCGCGCAACTTCGTCTGCGACATATTTTCGATTAATGCTCCGCTCGTATTTGCCTTAGCGTGATATATACATATATATATAGCCTTCCTCGATAAATGGGCTACCTAATACTGAAACAATTTTTCAAATCGCACCAGTAGTTCCTGAGATTAACGCGTTCAAACAAGCAAACACTTCAGCATTATAATATTATTATTTTAGTATAGAGTAGTAGGGATATGTAAATTTTATGCGTTCAAATAATTCAGATATCCCAGTATTTTGTTAAGTCATTAAATTTGTGCTGATATTAGGGCGGTTCACCAGAGTATAATAGATTTTACAACACCAGTTTGAAATCCAATAATTCTATAGTCTATTTATTACAAACAAAATAAAAAGAGACTTTACACAATAATGTATGAACGAATATCGAAATCCTTTAGTTGAATTCTTGTTATTCTCGTTTGTCGTGTCGATAAACCGTTATAAGATGTGTCAAAAGGACTCGCTAAACAATACAGATAGACGAAACGAACTATAAATATCTTTCAGTCGTCTCTAATGGCTCAATCAATCATTGACTATGGTACTAGGTTCCCAGAAATCTTAGACAATGTCTAGATTTGTCAATAGGCTAGAGTTACATTGAAAGTAGGCTCGCTGTTCTGAATCAAATGTTTGCGGTGCAACGAGTGTGGTTTGAATTGATTGAACTTTTTTGAAAAAGCGTGTGACAAATCCTTTCCTTTTTAGGGATCCGTACCCAAAGAGTAACCAACGTAACACTATTAATAAGCCCCCGCTGTCTGTCCGTCCGTCTGACCGTGCTTACGTCTGTCTATCTGTCAGTATTCTGTTTCTTCAGTGTTCTGTTCCTTCAAGAACCTTAATAGGTTGACAGTTGAAATTTTCAGTGTGTATTTCTATTGTCAGAGGAGCTTGTGGCTAAATAATAAGAGCCGCACGGGTCGATCTTTAAGGTTAAACAACGCTTGCCAAGGTTGGTCTGTGGATGTGTGACCATATTAACATACCGAGTTTCCTCCGTGCCTCGGAAAGCACGTTAAGCCGTTGGTCCCGGCTGTCATCTGTAGATCTTTGGCAGTCGTTACGGATTGTCAGAAGCCAGTAAATCTGACTCCAGTCTTACCAAGAAGTACCGTGTTACCCAGTTAATGGGTTGTGGAGGTCTGGTAGGCCGCCGCTCCACGTAAAACACTGGTATTCAATTGAATCCGTTTTGACTGGAAGCCGACCCAAATATAGTTGGGAAAAGGCTAGGCAGATGATGATGATGATATTGAACCTCCACGCAGACAAAGTCGAGTGCAGACGCTAGTAGCAAATAATCCAAATACTTACAAGTTCGACGGATTAAAATTCAATAAAACTGCAGACATGTTTAGTATGCCGAAAAGCTCTGTGTTTTAACTTTTTATGAACGTTTTGTAGTGATCACGTACCAGTTCACAACAAACTCGATACCAGAAATATTTGGGTTTAAATATCACTAGAATATGTAAAAATAAACTTGTGACGGGCGTCTCAAGGACTACAGGAACTGATTACAACGTTCGCTACTTATAAATAACTTGGACAAGCTCCGGACAACTTCGTACACTTTCATTGATTAAGGGCGGGTTGTTTCACGTTCACTTAACGCATGCGTAAACGTTAAAAATGGTGTTAACTATCGTTAAATAAAAAATTTGTTGTTTCACAATATGTTAGCGTTAACGCACGCAAAAAAATATCGGTTGTGTTAACAGATAGTTTGCGCACTGGTAGACGTTACTTAGTTGCGTCTTATGACATACATGTTGTTTCAATGCACGTCTCGTTGGCTTGCAATGGTGTTTCAAATTAACCATTGATAGTGATGACACAGATTGTAAATCAGAGAGCCAGATTCAGATTCAGATTCAGAGCATTTATTGAAAAAAAAACCATTTACAAGCACTTTTGAAATGTCAAGGTCGGTCAGTCAAAAACATGAGACTAGTTGGAACTTTCCAAAGCGTAGATCTCTATGGAGACGAGCGTGAAAGAAACTCCACGGACACTCTTTTAAATCTCGTGGCCAATTTTACAATTATATTTTAGCAATTTTTGTATTCGCATCTCTGGCGAAAACTGTCAAATTGACACTCTGGCATTTCAGTGAACAAAGAAACAAAACAATTATATACAGGTGAATTTTTCAAGCGAGTCTATCAGCTATATAACTTAAGGACCTCCCTCCTTAAGTTTGTAATACCTGAAAAACTTACTAGGAATCTATGTAGGTAAATTTCAGTTATAACTGCTACAATTAACGCTAGGTCTTTGAATTTGTGGTATGATTCTCATTTTTATCACCCAGGTAATTTATGGCTACAAAATGACAGGTATGACAGGAGTTAAAAAATAATTTACAACATTATCTTATTACATTAATCCGGTAATCAAACGCTTTCCATAGCACCATAAACTCTATTGTGAATAAAGAAACTGGTCTGGTACATATTAATAATACACAAAGCTTGTAAAAGTAGGTAGACACAGGTCATTGGACCTATTTTTAATTTATGAGGGAATTACATTTCATGTCTACAAAAGTGCACAATTTAACAACAAGCAAAAAAGAAACAAAATTATGTATAGTACTAACTTTTACACAGCACCCGTGGGCACGCCCGCGTGCCATGAACTGTTTCATTCGTTAATACCCTACGCGACGTCACCGTTACGTAGAAACTTTTTTGTTGTGATTTTTTATTCTTTGTAATGTTGGTATAATATTTTAATTTCTGTTTTAGTGGGTGTGCCATAGGGTATTAACGGTTGAAACAGTTCAAAATACGGCTATTTGCGGCGGGTGCGAACAGGTTAACATAGTTTTTATTGCTCTATGCGCTACGCATATTCCAATTTTAATTAAATAAGGGACGAATTACATAATATATGAACCTTTCTCTTGAATCACTCTGTCTGTTGATGAAAACTACATTAAAATCTGTTGCGTTGTAGTTTAATAGATATAAGCGTAGGTACAGACGAACAAAGCGGCTTTGTTTTTAACTATTTCAAAATCGGCCAAGTGCGTAGCGTTTCACGCGCAGCGTTCTGTAGTAGCCTGTTTTCATAATATAGAACGATTATGTTGTTCTTTATTCTGAATATAATTAATGGTAAAGATATTAAGAGTTAGTGGTTGTAATAACAAAAATTAGGTATAGTTTTTTTTTTCAGTGCAAGTTTTTAACCGTTATCAATAAGCAACTACTTCATCTTAGTCACTTTCAAGGATTTATTATAAAGATTTTATATTTTGTTCAAAATTATCCAACACCTGAGTTCAACTACTATTACTGCTTAACTAATAAAGATTTCTTAACCGCTATAATTTTCCTTTAAAGTTCATAAAATGCACTATCATCGTAGTTTTTTCCGGATTTATCAAGCCAGCAGTTTAGCTTTTAGGGACGGGAGGGGGTGCCCTACTGGAACAAAAATTTGCAATTTATAGTTTAGTATTTCGTAAATGGCGCATTAAATCGAAAAATAGAATAAGCAATCCTGAAGTCATTTTAAAAGACCAACTCAACGATTCACACGATAGAGTAGATGACGAAAACTAATTCATCCCCACTTCACATGTAGGGGAGCTACCCGTTATTTTATTTCCAAAACTTTATTTTACCACTTTGTCGGCGTAATTAATACACACACCCCTTCAAAGTTACAGATTTCTAGTACTAACGATCTATTAGTCAAAACCTCGGACAAACGAACAGAAAGACGTACATGACGAATCTATAAGGGTTCCTTGTCAGGACTACGGAATCCTAAAAAAGCAATACAACTATTTTCTTCTGACAGTTGAATTAACATAACTGCATTTTAATTATACCAACTAATTACACTGCCATACAATATGTCTGTAAGATTCGGTAATGCGCTGTTAGTGTCTTGTTTTGTATCAATTTCGAATTAGCTTCATCTATTTGACTGACAGACCTTGACTATTCAAAAGTGCCTGTAACTGGTATATTTGAAATAAAAGCTTTGTATTTTTGTACTATATTTTTAAATCCTTATTGAAAAACGATATACTTAACTGTTTAACCATGCTAAAGTTCATGCGCTTTTGTGAGGCAGTACAAGAGTCTGAACTGGCAGTTTTGCAATAATATTATAAGTTAAGTTAAAAAAAGAAATAGCACTCACAATTTTACTTCAATAGTGAATTAAAAAAAAACTTTATTAGGTATTATATAGGTTATTTGCTTAATTTTAGGAAAACTTACAGCTAATCATAACAAAATTAAGTAACAATATGAAAAAAAAAACAATTAATAATTAAAAAATACAATTAAATATATTTTACTTATATTACTTTTTATTACGATGAGAAATCATAAAATGCCTCTCTCGCTCTGGGTGGATCGCAAAGTAGTGCCAGACTCCTACTGACTAAAACTCATCCGTGTCCCTCCAGATGGGCTATTGGACGATTATGCTGACATCTCTTTGTCATCCCTATCGGACGGCGAGCCACAATATTTGCTTAAACTAAAAGCTCAATCTTTATCTGGAACTAGCTGACCCGTACAACGTCGTCTGCGTCACATTTTCCATTACTGCTCCGCTCCTTTTTCTTTAAGCGTGATGATATATAGCCTATAGCCTTTCTCGATTAATGGGCTATCTAACACTGTAAGAATTTTTCAAATCGGACCAGTAGTTTCCGAGATTAGAACTTTCAACCAAACAAACAAACAAGCTTTATAATATTATATAGTATAGAATAAGTGAAACCTACTTACTACAGATTTATGAATATTTTTTTACATTTAGGGACTACTCACACTTATTCAGCTCTATTCAGCTTATGCCCATAGAAAACAATGATTTTGTAAGCATTTCCGCATCTATTCAGCTTTCGCGTCAAACAAGTATCAAATGCGGACTTAATATCATGCGAGTGTTACAAATAGAGTTAAGCGTTAATCTGCTGTTGCCTTCTCATTCTAATAAATGGAAATTAAAGGGAGAAAGCTATAAACGGCTGATATAAGCAAAACCGTATAAGTGTGACCAAAAACGCGGATGGAGTTAAATTAATATAAGTAAACCTTAAATCTTCCTTTTTGTCAAAATTCTGGCAAAATCTCAGCAGATCGTTCTTTACTATGCTAGAAACCATAAACACGAATTTATATTTCTCGCAAATCCAATGACAATAATCTTGGACTAATAATTTCACGGTCATTAACCTCATCTGTTTCTACCCAACCGGTCTTTAAATAAATATTCATAGAAATTATAATCATCTGTTACGTTTGTGACGTGTTAAATGATTAGAAATATTATCCAATTAGTTTTGTATTTACTTTGGTACTATTTGCAATCTTTGACCACAAAAAGTGCATGTTGTTTGACCAATGATTAAACCAACTTGCGCAAATAAAAAACTCGTGTTTGTGCAAGTAATCTTAATAATGTAGGAATCAAGAATGTTTAATTGCAAACTTCTTAAAATTGCAATTATTATTTTTTAGATTATTTTAATTAAAAGAAGAAAAAAAAGAGTTTATTTGCGTCAAGTATACATAATAATACATCATATTATTTTGTATACAATAAATCCCATTCAAATTCAGTAGCTTCCCCTAAAAACGTGGCGTATTTAAAAAAAAAAGAGTTTACGATTTCATGCGATATTTTACAATCTTTCGGCGTCTGCAATTTTCTGGTGACAAATATACAATGAAACCAAAAACAAATAAATAAATAAAATCTGTCGTGTAATTTCTTCAAGTTTTTTAAGAAGTGTATTTTCTGAAATGGAGCTAACATTGTGTGTCAATTGTATAACTAATTGAATAGTAGTTCGGCTAATGTATTTATATTTAGACATGATTCATTTGAATCGTCAAAAGATTAAGGTTTTCTTGTAATTCCTCACAAGGTGCACTTAGGACGTTTTAAATATTTTTACGTAGAGACTGCATCGATACGCAAACCAGTGTAATTTTGACTATTGTGTTTAACGCAGTAAAAATATAATTCAATTGAATAGAATAGAATACTCTTTATTATGTAAGTACACCATATAAGTTACAGAAAAAATAGATGAAGAAAACATTGCATAGGGTGACACAATGGGCGGCCTTATCGCTAAAAGCGATCTTTTAAAGATAACCTTATAAAGGAAATACAGTACTGTAGGTAGTCTTAGGTGTATGATTTATATAAATAATTTATTTAATTGAAATATTTTATGTAAAGCAGGAGTTTGGAATTTGAACAAGCGACCAAAATTATTAACAAATAGAAATAAACACAGAACAATAATTTATTTAAAAAAAATATAGCTACAAACAATTTCGATAACAGAAACGTATTTGAAAAAAAAAAATTAAGTGAAGTACACATAGATTTAACTTAAGAAAATTATATAATAATCAAACATTTTTAATTATAATAATATTAGTAATTTATTTATTTATTACATTAATTGCAGTAGTAAAAATTACTAATGTGGATTCGACAGCGAGAT
This sequence comes from Ceramica pisi, assembly GCA_963859965.1. NCBI lineage: Eukaryota > Metazoa > Arthropoda > Insecta > Lepidoptera > Noctuidae > Ceramica > Ceramica pisi. Next base: position 19,750,248 of record OY982543.1, read on the forward strand.
GGTAAAAGTAAAGCAAGCTTACCTGTTCCGATGTCTTCAGTTGAAATTACCGAAATCACTGATAAAATTGTCAGGATGTATCTTTTTGGTCACCGATAGCGCTACCATGGCTATAAACAAATTTAAACTGTCTTATTAAATCAATAACTAGTTTGTTGCTAAGCAAATACTTTTAAGCAAAATCCGACCTAATGATATCAGTATAATGATTTTATCTGTACTACTTCGGCAGGTCAGGAATCGAACAAACTTTATTTATTTATTTATTCATTTATGTACACACAAGTAACTTCTTAAAAAGAAGAAAATGTATGTGTATGTGTGTGTGTTTATGTATGTATGTGTGTGTTGTTGATCCTTTTCTATCGTTGGGAAATCATCAAATGACTCCTCCCACTTTGGGCGTAGCGAAAGGGTGTCATTCGTGTGCCTCCAGGGCCGCGGTGACTCGCAAACCCGACCCTTGGTAAATCTAAACTTTAGATTAACAAATTTATTTCATTAACCTAAAGTATAGATTATAATTAATTAAAAATATAATTAAAATATCATCTGAAAGTACGTGTTGTACTCAAATGGTACCTAACTTCCATCGATAACATTATAATAATATATAACCTTTTTTAATAGTGTCTAAGGTTCAGAAAACACAATGATACACGCTAACTACCTATAAAACGTAACATTTTAATTAAATTGACATCCCACGTCCTGACGATATCTTCAGAAATCGTTACAAAAACAAATAAATGTCATGATTTATATTCCCGTAATGGATTATGATGTCGTCAATATGCCTCTTTGATCTCTAAATGGTCGTAAACACAGAGAAACATGTTTCTTTTCATTAATCGTAGCGTAGACATTCTGTCATTAAGGGCGGGTTGTATCGAACAGTTGGTTAACGTAACATACGTACGTCAAAAAGTTACGATTACGGACGATGTTTGACGTTCGTTAAATTAGAAGCGTTGTTTCAAAACATTCTGGTATAAATTCCTGCTCATCCCAATAGCTAAGTTATTGACACGGGTCCTAACTAAATAGCTTTTTTTGCATTCCACCACTTATTTGTGTCATCAGAAGAACTGGTATTGAGGAATTCAAAAGAATTTTCACAATATTGTTCTATTTGACGCAACTAAAGTTACGTTAACCAGTGCTCAGACCATCTGTTAACGTAAACGTTATATTTTACGTGCGTTAACGCTGACATTTTGTGAAACAATCTAATTTTTTGATTTGACGATAGTTAGCACCATTTTTAACGTTTACGCGTGCGTTAAGTGTAGTTGAAACAACCCGCCCTAAATCACTATCAGCATTCAGCTTGTGCTAATCGGTTACTACTTTGATATTTTTCCATTGCTTCCTTTCTATATACACTAGCTGACCCGTGCAACGTCGTCTGCATAACATTTTTCATTACTGCTCCGCTCCTATTGGTCTTAGCGTGATGATATATAGCCTATAGCCTTCCATAGAATTTTTCAAATCGGACCAGTAGTTCCTGAGATTAGCGCGTTTAACCAAACAAACAAACAAACAAGCTCTTCTGCTTTATAATATTAAGTATAGATAATATTAAGTAAAGATTGGGGAATGGACTGAGCATTGCCGAAACAAAATTTAATACTCTGTATACAGAACCAAAGGGTCTGTGTGGCGAATACACCTGTCTATTTCGTAAAACACTTCTTCATCTTCATTTCGATGACCAAAATAGTTTCTTCTCAGATTCTAGGCAAGCGTGCTCCAGCTTAGACCGCATCATCGCATTACATCAGGTGAGATAGTGGTGAAATGTATGCCTATCAATAGTAAAAAAAGATAAATTTAATAGACCTAAATAGAGTTGTTTAAGTTTATCCAGGTCTGCCACGGTAACGTATGCCTAGGTGAACGCGTCTCCAGGCTCAGTCTGGCTCACTCTACCTTGATGAAGCAATGAAGACCGTTATGACCATAGATATAATAAAATATTTCTAAGGGATGTTATGGAGCTCCATAACCGTAACCGAAACTATCGGATATCCGAAATAAAAATATATCCGTAACCGGAACCGTATCCGTATCCGTTTCACATGTTTCGGATAGTTTCGTATAAGGGCGATGTCTAAATGTTTTGATAGCTTTTTGATTCTCCGCTCGCGTGCTATGTGAATCTTGCAGTTTGTTTGTTATTCCAAGTCATAACATAACCTTTTTCATAACTAGTTAGTTTTTTATTTAAGAGTTGATACTTAATTTAAGAAATGGTTGTTAAGTATTAAATTAATTTCTATAGACAAAATACGACTATCATCAAGTTTATATAGATTCTGCAAAATGTAAACAGTGTGATAAAAAACTTTTCCTGGAAAGAAGGTGGCAAATGACTAGATAAAACCTATAAATAAAACCAAATTATTACATACTATTTGTGTTTACATTTGAGATAAATCTAATATCCGTAACCGAAACTATCCGAAACTAACGGATAATATGAAATAATTACATATCCATGACCGTATCCGAAACCGATATAATTTTATTTCTTTATCCTTATCTGTATCCAAATCCGAAACATCATATCTATAACCTCCCTGATTTCTACGGTTATGACTCGCCTTAAACAGTCTTGACTGCAACAACCTGAAAAGTGGACGAATTAGAAGACTAGAAAAAAAAACACAGCAGTCTCTGCCGCTAGAGCCGGATTCACGTTCAGTCCATTCCTGTACGTCTAGGTATGTTTCTTTTGAACAAGTTTTGTCTCCAAATTAAGTATAAGCGAGTAATGGATCAACCAGAAATGAGCTCGGAATGTGATTAATAGAGGAACGACACAGCTGTGGAAGGTCCTAATGTAATCAATTAATTACACGCATTTCATTGAGTTGTCGACAAATTTATTGACCGAGGTTTTCTTATGGGTAAGATAAAAAAAACCTTTCTCAGGCTATCGGTCAAACAAGGCAAAAATCAAAGATCGAAATGAAATGCTTGAAAGCTATCTGGAAAACATTTGAAAATAGGTTTCTTTTTTTTTAATTTTCCGTACTTTTTTTAACTTTTTATTCCTTCTTTTTCCAGAAAATCTAAAAGTCTGATCAGTAAAACGGCTGAAAACAGTCCAAGTGGGATTCGAAAAAGTTGATCATATCTGCACAAATCATGCAGCCCTAAAAATAGGTAGTAGCATTGTATTTCAAGAATTAAAAACTGCAGTACAGCACACAGCATACCGTACTACAGCAGATTGGCATAAAAGAGAAACAAGGTCGAATTCCTTATTGTAATTTAACGTAGCCTAGATTTTAAAAAGTATCTTCATTCATCTCAAATATTGTAGGTAGGTATTTCACAACGCCGCCTCAAGTAGGTATGTGCTTTATTTTCTTTTATTACAGACGCTCAACACCTTCTTAGTGTATTTGAAAGAGATATCGTGATTTTATTGACAGGGAAGGCTGCGCTTACGCAGTTACCAATAGGCTCTTCGAAAGTTATAGGTATGCTGCAGGAAAATAGACTTTTAGTGCACACGACGTATTAATGCTTGCAAAATAGAAATTATAAATTTTTGAATGTTTTGATAATAAAGACTAGTACTGTTTTTTTTATACAAAACGGGGAAACTCTTGGCCCAAATCTCACCTGATGGAAAGTGATGATTAGGCCGAAGATGGAAGCGAGTTTCACCCGGAATCCTCTTACACAGAGGAACTGGCTATCATACCTCTAACGGTGACAGACTTAGACATGATGGTGGTAGCTTGCCAGGCGGACTTAGAACAAGTCCTACCACCAACCAAACCGAGCAAAAAATTTGCCTCCGCTGGGAATCGAACCCGGGACCTCTAGGTCTGAATCAGGTGGTATATAACCACTAGACCACGGAGGCGGTTAGTGTCACCTGTTTAGCACCACCCGGGGATCACAAAACTACGGGCATCGGGCTTACAGAGTAGGCCCCCAGAATTGGCAATAAACAAAAACTGTTAGAGAGTTCACTCTTCAAAGTTAGAGTAAACAGGTTCCTTCTGGGTAAGTTTGCTCCATCGTAGACTTTGTCTATGGCATCTCTGACCAAGACTAGAGTCAAGATCAAACGAATCACAAATTAAAAAAACAACTGTCTAGGTAGTAAAGCTTTATGATAATTCATTGTTATCAACGTATTAAAGAATTAACCACAAAAAATTGTAACAGTAAAATAATTGAATTGATTCAATTATAATATATTACTTATTCAATTTTAGATTAGGAATGAACTTCCTGGATTCATGATTTGCATAATATATCATGCAAAATGAAATCATCGTGTACCTACCTAGGAGATTATTAGAAGAAGACGTGGTCTGTGGTTTCATAGACAAGAATTAAACATTTTTATTGTAAACAGTTTTGAAAAAAGTTATGAGTAAGTCTTTATGGAGTGCTAATTGTCTTACCCTTTAAACAATGAACTTTGACTTTGAAGAGCAATAATCCTAACAAAAGGTAGGTACCTAAATGAAAAGACTTGCATGCCATATTGCAGTCATAAATAATTATGTAAAAAAACGACAGATCGAACATACAATTATTATATACCAATAATAGTCATCAGCCTAGCCTTTTCCCAACTACATTGGGGTCGGCTTCCAGTCAAACCGGATTCAGCTGAATACCATGAATACCAGTGTTTTACGAGGAGCGGCTGCCTACCAGACCTCCACAATCCATTAACTGGGTAACGCGATACTTCTTGGCAAGATTGATATCAGATTTACGCCAGAAATAGTAAACTAACTTAATTCAAGGAATACAATGCAGAGACTGGACACCGATATCAACAAAACAAAATTTGGGTGAACTGAAAAACTTAAAAAAACCGGCCAAGTGCGAGTCAGCCTCGCGCACGAAATGTTCCGCAGCATTACTTATAAAAACAGCAAACAAATCTCATTTGTTGTATGGGAGCCCCTTGATTATTTTTTTTTTGTTTTTTGTTATAGCGGCAACAGAAATACATCACTTGTAAAAATTTCAACAGTCTTACTATCACAGTTCATGAGATACAGCCTGGTGACAGACGGAGTCTTAGTATTAGAGGTATGTTACTACTCTGTTGCTGAATTTTTATCAACTTGAAGTTTTTAAATGTTTCATGTCCGCTTGACGATAATTTATTGTTTTTGATTGTCTTGTGTCTGTCATGCATGTCCTATTTATTAATTATAGTTTTAATTTATAATTTGTATGCCTAAGTGGCTGATCATGGAATAAAAATTATTAAACCTATAAAATTATGCAATGAACACCTGTATGTTACCCATGTATCACAAATAAACGAATTGATTGATTGATTGATAAATAAAAAAGATTCACCAAAAATATCTCTTGACAAATTACAAAATGACTAGACCGTTTTTCTAGGCCTCAAAAAGAGGGCTCAATGTCATATGATTGATGAGTCCCACATTTAACATCATTGACACCGTAATAACGCACACGTTGACCTACGCATCATTTAGTGTTACTGACAATATCATCAATCAATGCAAATTCATCGAACATAAATCAATACGATTCTTCGATTCATCACAATAAGAATCATGCCGTTCTCATGTGAAAGAAAATGTTCTCATCTGCTTCAGAAGATTCTTTTAGATGTTTCATAGAAAATGCTCAAATCTGGTTTGGCGATGATGCTGTATGTGTCCCGACTACATCACTAAAAGACGGTTGACGAGATCGTGGAGTACATGAAGGTGAAGACCAGCTGGACCATTAGGGTCGAGAAGTTGGAGCAGCGTCACAACACCAACACCAAGTTGACAACGATGCTGTATGTGTCTCGACTACATCACTCCACGAAAGTGGAGGAGATCGTGGAGTACATGAAGGTGAAGACCAGCTGGACCTCGAGGGTCGAAAAGTTGGAAGTACGTCACAACACCAACTTCTAATTGACAACAATGCTGTATGTGTCCCGACTATATCACTCCACGAAGCTTGAGGAGCTCGTGGAGTACATGAAGGTGAAGATCAGCTGTACCGTGAGGGGCGAGAAGTTGGAGCTGCGTCACAACACCAACCTCAAGTCATTTGTGGTGCGGGTTCAGACACAACATCTCGACAGGTTCCTTAAGGAAAATTTTGGCCAAAAGATAGTCTACTGATGTTTTCAGTTGGCAGGCTATATGACTCCACGCAATGTTACACAACGCCGTCATTTCGTATGTCATAGTTCATATTTTATATGTATTAGTATTTCGGTTTACAAGTGTATTTTGTATGGGACAGTGTTGCCTCAAATAAATTAAAAAATACATTATTAAAGTTCCTCAAGAGTCTCTACATCGACCAGTCCTTTGCGTTTCGCATACAGCAGATTCCCTCGGCCTTCACCAGGTCATCGGTCCACTTTGTGAGAGGCCTTCCAACGCCTGGAATTTCCAGTACCAATTGGCCCCACCTCTCCAGAACCTTTCGACTAACTATTCTGCGAGACATTTACATAATACCTAAATACAAAAGAGATTTTAATATCAACATTGAAATTGGAATCCTCGTGAACTTTATAAGTAGAGTTTTTTTCCTAACAATTATTCTTAATGGCAACTTCTCTTTCATGTTAAAACAATATTTGTATTTGCTTTTCGTACACAGACATTCATTTTACAATATTTTGTATGGAGATTCCGTATACCTACCTTGCTCAAAAGATTGATTGATGAGCTGATTGGTAAATAAAACTTGGTGGCAATTGATTAATGGTTTCATGCAATGATTTAAACATTGTATGCTTTGTTTTTGCTACTGTTGTTTTGGCAATTAGTTATCATGTTCAGACAGAGCCTTGGAGAGTCACGTTCTTTTGTTTTTGAAGTAAATCTTTAAAGATGCATTGAAAACTTTTGACCTCCGCAGAAAGTGCAATCTGAATCCGAGCAATTCTATGTATGTACTTCATTCAGGGTTGCGAAATTTCCTGCCGGAGTTGCGCGACTATTCGAAGCAGATACCGCGGCTCCGGAACACAAAGGGCAACGAAGGAACATGGATGGGTTTTAGTCAGTAAAAGTCTGACACTCCCTTCCGCTCCGCCCAGAGCGGGAGAAGTCATTTGATCATTTCCCATGCCTAAAAAAAAACTTCGAAAAAGTCACCGCGGCCCTGGAATGCAAAAGGTACATATTAGGAATAACACGCATGGGTTTGTAGTCAGTAAGTGTCTGACGCTCCTTTCTGCTACACCTATAGCGGACGCAGATTTGATGATTTCCCATAGTTAAAAAATGTACACTTCATGGTAGTCATTGCAATGTTCCTTCCTTTGTCCCATACATTATTTGGAGTCGGCGAACCATGTCTTCGTCTACCATGCTGTTCTGCCAACCGTCCCGCACAGAAATGGGAATCATTCCCTTTATTTCATATCGTTCCTCACCACACTCATTGCATGCATCTTTTCTTGGGTCTCCTTTATCTATTTGCCCGTCCATCCTCACATGACTAGCTTTTGCCCGTGACTTTGCGCAAATCCCGTTTTATCTCGTTCCTGTAGTAATTTCTCTTCTAGTGCTCTTTAGTGTCAGACTTCTATTACTGACTAAAACCCATCCATGTTCCTTAATGTGCCCTTTGTGTTCCGGAGCCGCGGTATCTCTTTCGAATAGTCCAGCAACTCCGGCAGGCGTCAGCCCTTTCGGGCCCCTCTGCGTGCTGACTCTCTTTGAGGCGCGCGTGGAACACTATCGCGCTCGACACGGCCTGTCGTCATGAGACGGACGGACGGCGAGCTACCCATAGCTCACCGTCCACGGGCCCGCGCCTACGGTGGCCGGAGGTCACCAGGTGGCCTCCGACGCCCGCGGCATCTACCACGACGGCCGGGACGAGAGGATCTCTCTCTCTCCCATTCCGCCACCTCCTTCGCTAGCATGACTGCTTCGCAGAAGGGCGTCCCATTCCGTCTCGCTCCGGATCATGGCTTGGACCAGGGCTTGACGCGAGAGGTCGCCGCCGATCGCCGCTTCGAGGACACGGGGCGGTGCACCCGCCCAAACGGGGCACACCTGCACAGTGTGCTCCACCGTGTCCTGCGGTCGATCCTCGCAGTGGTGACACTCGTGTGGGTGTCCGGGGAGGACCTGCGTCAGGCGGAAGGTGGGGACGCCGTAGCGCATCTCTAGACACTCCTCAATCATCACATCCCCGTACTAGGACTTTCAACTTTTTGTCACGTGATACTATTTCTTTATACGACGAGGAATAATGTCAATGCAATTAATTATCATCGACTTGCCCTCATTGAAAACAATAAAGATTTTAAGTTTGCCTTTTTAAGAACCTAACCTTGACCGAAAATGTAACTACCTAACTCGAGCTTTTTGCACTTCGGTCATCAGTTGCTCTCACCACAATCGTTTATAATGAACTTGTCAAATATCATTCAAAAATACGTCAGCGGTAAATGTCAGTAGTGACATGAGTAGTATAATAGAGACGCTTTATTGTACTGCATTTCAATTACAGAGCATATTTTATTATACCACTATTGAGCATAAAGTCTAAATAAATAAATAAAATATTATATTATACCCATCCATACTACAATACAATATAATACCAGCGGCCAAGTGCGAGTCGGACTCGCCCGCGAAGGGTTCCGTATCATCATCTATAAAAACGGCAAAAAAATAAAGTTTGTTGTATGGTAGCCCCCTTAAATATTTATTTATTTCTGTTTTTTAGTATTTTTTGTTATAGCGGCAACAGAAATACTTCATCTGTGAAAGGATCTTGACCAAAACCAGTCCAGAAAAGTTGCACGTATGAAAACCAAATTAATATATAAATTATTTGCTGATTTTTAACAAGCTATTCACTTCAGGAATTTTGTTTTCGTACCCGGAATTATGATTTTAAGATAAACAGTAAATTAACGATTGCTAGGTATATTTCCGTATAGTCATGATGGACCTTTCGTTCTCTTCATTTGTACGAGTCACGTAAGTATGAGCCTTTACTTAAAAAACTCATAAATAGCTAAATAATTAGTAATATCATAATCATAACGTAGGTACTGTATAATTATGTATTTCATAGTACCGTTGTAAAACTATTTATTTTTGTGTTTCGTCTCACGCAAATGCAACTGTCAAGGCAGATGACAGACGTACCGGTAGGGATGGCGATTATTCCTAAACAAGATCGATTTTTAAATCTATCTAAATCGCAGGAAAGAATCGATTCAGAAATAAATTGACTTCTGATAGATCGATTTCCTATCGAGATAAATTCGTTGGTTACCCTCAAAGTACTGAATCGTAAAAAGCACGGTAGGTTGAAAAAAGTTGTTTTATTTCGATAATGTCACATCAACGCTGCGAGGCCATAAAAAGCACGCTGTTCATGATAATGATTCACATTTTTTTTTCAATTAGCAGCTGTTCTCTTATTTTGTTTTTAACTAACTTTGCTCTTTTGTACCTACATGACTGATCTGTGGTCATTTTATAAGTTGCGAGTAGTTTAGACACAATTTTTAGGTTATATTTAGGAATTTGTTTAATTACTTTAAAACTCGCAAACTTATATGAAAATTAACACTTTTATTTAATAGTATGTAAAGCGTAGTCTATAATAAATAGAGATTTATTGTGTTTCAACTTCAGACGGATTTCCATACATCGTTGGTCATGATCCATTCAACTGTCTAGCTATCGCGGTTCTTGAGATACAGCCTGGTGACAGACAGACAGACAGACAGACAGCGAAGTCTTAGTAATAGGGTTCCGCTTTTACCCTTTGGGTAAGGAACCCTAAAAACGATCTGTCGACTTCTTTGTTGCCTCTTCACGTCTTAACAGATTTGTATGAAAATTGGCAGACGGGTAAAGGTGAAAACATATTATTGGACGCGTCCATAAGCCGCGGCTCATGGACGTGACTTAGAGATAACTGTCTAATGAATGTCACCGGAAAGTGAGATTTAGAAAAAAGAAAAGAAAAGAAATAAAAAGGGTTTATTTGCGGACAATATGACGCATATCAAAAGTACACAAAAAAAAATTACAATTATGTCTATGAAAGATTAGGAAGATATGCGTCAAATCTGCGCAAAACGCGACTCGTGTGCGAGACAGAGCCACAGCGCTGGTTTTCAGTGACAGCCGGCGTTGACGGTTTGACGTCGATCGAAGCAGTATAGGAGTAAAAATAATGAAATAAATATAATACATAATGTCTCACATAAAAAGTAATGGTAATTAAATAAATAAATAAACAATTAACGAATAAATAAAAACATAAGTGATAAAAATTGACGACCATTGCGCAGACGTTGCTTGGCAACCAATAGTGGCGCGCACAAAGTTAAAATACAGTCATTTTCTTTGCGTACCACAGACAACAAAACTAAAAAATCCATGCAATAATGCAATGGCGCATCATTTATAACAATCTTACGTAGTCTGCACGTAAGATTGTAATAAATCTTGATTAGATTATAATTTCTGGAAATATTATGATAATAAAAAATCGTTTTGTATATATAAGTCCCATCCAAATGCAATAGTTTTCAATCAATCCGTGTCTTATTTATAAAAAAAAGTTTACAATTTCACTCGATATTTTACAAACTTCGGTTTTTGACAAGTACACATTGAACTGTGCACGATATCGGACATCATCCGCGGACGCACCCTATGGCTGTCCTTGAGCGGTCGGTCGTCCGATAGAAATCATGCAAGTTGGATGTCCGCCGATTGTACATACTACTCAGTCGCGGTTGTCACCCGCGTCATTGGACTCGTCCGATAATTTGTTTTCACCCAATGACGTATTATATATAGACACGTCATAAACCAACATCGCGGCGCTTATAAACGGCGAAAATACTAGATAGCAACTAATACGCATGAAGAAAGGGAAAGAAAATATGTCATCGTACGGCGGGATGCCTGTTGCTGGAGGGAGTTAAATATACATCTTCAGTTACGTCACAGGATAAGTAATAGTCAAATTGACATCAAAACAAACGTAGTGTCGCGCGACAGGTTGGTGCGTAACTAAGCGCGATGTGGCCAATTGGCTTCATTTCATGTTGTATCTATAGTTTTATATATCATTGTTTTCACCTCAACACATGCGCTGGATTAGCGTATAGGCTAATTCCAGGAGTTTGTTCACATGGAATCATTTTGAACCTACACATCATTATGTTTTCTAATGCGGGTCCTTTCGGTAGGTATCGATCTCGTCCTGCCATTTTCAAATAATTTTAAATAATTTTACAAAGATCATACTGACTATACCCACCTACATTATCTCATATTAATTCTAGTTTGATAACATAAATCCAGTACCTACGCGGAAACGCTGTTTGCTTAATTTCATGTTTATGTGAGTGATGTCATAGACGCATCCTTAAACATAAAGGCATAAATTAGCCAGTCATAGTGCACTATGTTATAAAATAGTGCACATTGAAAACATGTTTTGCGGCGACGACGCGCGACGTTGGCGGCCGTATTCCGGATTTTCTTCAACATAATACAGATTAAATCTGCGTAGTCTTTTCTGAACTGTGTTGGAAGCGGCTTCTTGTGATATAGTGATCTCATAGTTCTTTAAAATAAACATATAGGCATTAAATGCAACTGTCTAGTTTTACTTAATCTAAGTTCCTAATCTACACTAATATTATAAAGAGGAAAACTTTGTTTGTTTGTTTGTTTGTTTGATTGTAATGAATAGGCTCAAAAACTACTGGACCGATTTTAAAAATTCTTTCACCATTCGAAAGCTGCATTATCCACGAGTAACATAGGCTATATTTTATTTTGGAAAAAAATAGGGTTCCGTAAGATATTTGGGTTTTTCGGACACAAGGTGTAAAAGTCAACCAGAAAAGTTACTTATTTTGCGTACGCTGCCTAAACTATAAAAGATAGAAACATAAATTGTTCTAATTAATTGTAGATCTTATAAATATCTACAAAAAAGTCCGCGACACACTATACCTATCTATGTCGAGTGAGGCACAACAACCATTTTTTTATTTAAAAATCTTGATTTTTTTTCGGACTACATTTAAACGCGTTTATTTTACTCATGCTATTAATCCTTATCAAAATAAATATTATAGTATTTCATCACTAAGTACAGTTTATGTAGATAATATTTGGTCTTTGAATGATTAAAATCGGACGTTTGGTTTTGAAGTTATGGCGAAATTAAAATATTACGATTTCTGCTGCACGGCCCGTTGCGAAGTGGACGTCACCAAGGCGGACTGCGCGTGCGGGAAAGGAATAAGATCTATGAGTAAGGTGGCCCGCGCGGCTAAGACGCGAGGTCGGCTCCCTACGCAGCGGTCGTGCGCGAAGTCTAATAATTTTCGTGCGATTTTTTTTAGATTTCGTTCTTAAAACTACACCTACGCAAAAGTTCTTCTCAGAGCTAAACAACAGTTCTTCTCAGAGTCAAACAACAGTTCTTTTCAGGGCTAACCAACAGTTATTTTCAGGGCTAACCAACAGTTCTTTTCAGGGCTAACCAACAGTTCTTTTAGCTAGAATATTACACGCTATTAAGTTTCTTAAACATTTGGAAATGCCTAAGAGAGCCAGGTCTCAACTTACTAAACATTGTTCTAAAGCACGGGCAGCAAGAATACGCCGTATGGGAGAATCTTCACCTGAGGCCTTAGTGTGAGTTTTTTCGACTCACGTTCGAACGCATTCGATTGCGAGCGCGTTAGAATTTAGTATGGGAAATTAGGTTCTACGAGTGACCACCAGGTGGCACTATAACTAATTTCCCATACTAAATTCTAACGCGCTCGCAATCGAACGCGTTCGAACGTGAGTCGAAAAAACTCACACTAAGGCCTCTGAACGTTCACAACGCCTTGCTGAACAAAATCAGAGAAACTCTCAGGTACGCGCACGAGAGTTGAGTGTCGAACGTTCGCAACGCCTTGCACAACAAAATCTGAGAACCTCTGAGTTATAATATTATAAAGCAGAAGAGTTTGTTTGTTTGTTTGGTTGAGCACGCTAATCTCAGGAACTACTGGTCCGATTTGAAAAATTCTTTCAGTGTTAGATAGCCAATTTATCGAGGAAGGCTATAGGCTATATGTATATCATTAGGCTAAAACAAATTATAAAGGAGCGCAGAATTAATGGAAAATGTGACGCAGACGAAGTTGCGTGGGTCAGCTAGTTTATAATAAACAAAATTCCTTGTTTGCTTGTAATTGAAGAATTAAATTGTAATTTCTGTTTTATGTTATCTAGTAATACTTTAATTCTCTAAATTCTGTATATCGTAATTAATAATTGGTTATTGCATTGGAATCCTTAAAGCTTCCCGCAGGACAGGCCTAGCCTAGTGCAGAAAGTCTTTGAAAATTATTTTGCTAAATTTGTAAATAAACTAAATATTCTAGTATAACACAATTTGTTACAATTATTTTCGTTTTAATAAATTTATTCTAATTCTTGTCCAACCCAATGCAGCTGACTTCCATGATTTTAATATACTAGCTGACCCACGCAACTTCGTCTGCGTCGCATTTTCCATTAATGCTCGGCTCCTTATAGTCTTAGCGTGATGATATATAGCCTATAACCTTCCTCGATAAATGGCCTATCTAACACTGAAATAATTTTTCAAATCGGTCCTGTAATTTCGGAGCCTACTCAATTCAAACAAACAGACAAACAAATCTTTCCTCTTTGAATGAGACAGCAGCACACTTGCTTCTAAGCTGCCCGGTAGTCGCGGATTACAGGGCCAAGTACTTCGGTAACCCAGGTACCCTCTGTGAGATAGTTGGTAACACCAAGGCGTTTCTGGCCTTCCTTGGGGAGCTGGGGTGGATCGATTGACACATTTGTCCCACCTACACGTAAAATACGCGCCTAGTCGTGGAGTTGCGGAAACCAGCCCGATTTACATACATACATACAACGGCTTAGTGCGCTTTCTGAGCTACGAGGCTTTAACATACCGAGATTAGATCGAATTGGAATCGAATAGAATGTACTTCATTATGTATAAACTAGCTTTTGCCCGCGACTTCGTACGCGCATATCCCGTTTTCTCCCGTTCCCGTAGGAATTTCGGGAAATCCTCTCTTAGAGCTCCCCTAAACTCCCCAAGGACCCTATGTGCAGCTTCATACGACCAGGCAGTAGTCTTGGTTGTGTTGTTGCGTTATCTGTCAGTCATTCACTCAGTAACGGAAGAATTTTATAAACCAAAATGAAAATAAAACTAATACCTATAAAAAAGTGAACGTAAATTAGCCAAAACTTATAAAGCTATCGGTATCTAAAAATCTATGCGTACTTCACCTAAAAAGAAATAATTGCATCAACGCATCAACTGGCAAAAATTGTATGAAGCTCGCGCTTTTGGCCTCTCGCAGGTCAACCTGAGAAGATTGGCTTCTGCTTAACCCGACTTGCCTGTGAAGGCTTTAATATAGTAATAAAGCCTCCAGCCAGGCTTTGAAGCTCGCGCTCGGACGCCCCGCCTTTTTATACCTTCGGCCGCGAGACGCGTCGAGCGCGGCGACCACAGGCGCGACCGATTCTCGAACGTTCGCGACCGGCCCATAGACTACTATATATATACTGAGAGACCGGCCGGCCGCACTGCGCGCTTGGCGCCTAGCTGCTAGGGCGGTCGCGAACGTTCGAGAATGTTCGTTTTACGAAGCTACTCGCTAGGTGACTCGCTAGCCTCTAGGCGCCAAGCAAGCTGCCTGCCTGTGCGTTCGCGACCTTAGACAAAAATAATCCATAAAGCATGATTCAGTATTCACGCGCAATGGCTTATTATTAGCGTATTTCATGTATAACTTTGGTGTTTCTATACCAATTTCTATGATTATTTTTTATGGAATAGTTAACAATGTTAACTTTTTTAATTAGGGATGACTGAGAGTGTTATAAACGTAAGAGTAGACAAATATAATCAGAAAGCTTCGAACTGCTAAGCTATCGGGAGTTACACGTGTTATTGTGCGTCAATCATAAAAGATAGACATATGCTGTCGTGGGATATTTTTTACATAATTTTAAGGAGAACATTTCCGTCATACATGATTTCTGTGTAGCTTTAACCATTAAGGTTGCACACGCGACGGAAGCTTAAAAAATGGAGTAACTTCTCCCGTTTTCCCAACATTTCCCTTCACTGCTCTGCTCCTATTGATTGTAGCGTGATGAAAAGTATACTATAACCTGCTCAGGAGTATGAAGAATAATTGTACCAAGTTTCGTTAAAATCCGTCGAGTAGTTTTTGTTTCTATAACGGTTATACAGACAGACAGACAGACAGACAGACAGACAGACAGACAAAAAATTTACTGATTGCATTTTTGGCATCAGTATCGATCCCTAATCACCCCCTGATAGTTATTTTGGAAATATATTTCATGTACAGAATTGACCTCTCTACAGATTTATTATAAGTATAGATATAGATAGATAGAAGATAGATATAGATTACTGAAAAGTTAGATGAAGAAAACATTACATAGGGTGACACAATGGGCGGCAATCTTTAAAAGACAACCTTTGGGTGGATGGAGATTCCTCAGGATGTTACGGATGATCATTTATCCACGGAACGCTTGGTAGCTTTACTTCACCCTTGAAGATCGACCCGTGAGATTCTTATTATTTAGCCACGAGTTTCTTCTTTCTAACGGAAACAAATAATAGTGCCTTGAAAAATATACTGGGAAGCGGAATAATAAACAAATATGTCAGTGTCAGGTTTACACATAGGTACACACTGATTTGAATGACAAGCAACATGAGTGGTGACTTCATAAGTATGAGTTATTTTTTTTGTGTTACATGTTTCTTTGGGTCACCTGGGGGCATCTATTCTGTCTGTTAGCTTCAACAATAATCTATATATATAAAAATGAATCCCTGGCTGGGCTGATTTCGTTAATTCTATATTTGCTGTGTTTGTTATTGTCAGGAGAAGGCTCTTATGAAAGACGAAAACAAGAAAGTAGCCAGTTGACGGGAGCAAAGCCGCGGGGCACAGCTAGTTAAGGGTATAAAAACTATGTGCAAGCCATGTCGGAGATGAAAATTCTAAAGTTTATGTACCTCTTTAGATTGTTTTTTTTTTTTGAGATCACTTCTAATTTACCTTACTATTAAAAGTCTCTTGGTGTCTATTGGCCTAGCTTTGATCTGTCTGCAGCTTGATAACGAGGGAAGTAAAAATTGTGTTATTTTTACTCCATTACTGATATGTTCATAATAAATTTCGTTGCGGGATCTATGACACTTGAATTGTTTCTCTGGACCCGTCGAGCTTCACTGCTTCCAAGCGACGACACGGTTGGCGCAGTGGTTGAGCGATTGACTGCTGCGCAGCATGTCGCGGGTTCGATTCCCGCACGGAACAAATATTTGTACGACCTACATGTATTTGTTCCGAGTCTTGGTGTTTTTCTATCTATAATATGTATGTATTTACAAAAAAAAAAAAAAAAATATATAAGTAGTTTATCAGCTCGTTACCATAACACAAGCATTAGATTGCTTAGCTTGGGACTATAATGGCGTTGTGTGAAATGTCCAAGGATATTATTAAAGGATATTATTAAAGCTTTTTTTGAAGCCACAACTGTCTTCCTCTTCTTTTCGAATCGACAGTGGCTCATAAATATTCTATACCCAGTAGTAGGCTACGTTCACAGCGGCATCAGTGGCACTCATCCTCGTCCTTAATGGTGCAGTTGTATGGGCACTTGGGACACTCAAACAAGTGGACCATATTTTGGACGGGGGACCCCACACTTTAACCGCCGAGTCACCCGCGTCCGTAGGAGAATACCCTTCAGCGAATCCCTAAACGTGGTCCCCGGGTGGTGCTAAACAGGTGACACTAACCGCCTCCATGGTCTAGTGGTTATACCACCTGATTCAGAACCAGAGGTCCCGGGTTCGATTCCCAGCGGAGGCAAATTTTTTGCTCGGTTTGGTTGGTGGTAGGACTTGTTCTAAGTCCGCCTGGTAAGCTACCACCATCATGTCTAAGTCTGTCGCCATAACAACAATGTTAACAGCATTGTTGTGTTCCGGCAGTTAGAGGTATGATAGCCAGTTCCTCTGTATAAGGGCCTCTTTCACCACCCTTGAGTAAAGTATCGAGTAGACTAATCGCCAGTTAAAGTCATACGTAACTGCACGTGTCAATTTCACGACGTTCGAGTAGCACTAATCAATGATTAAACTGACCAGTAACTTACTTTCCACATCGTCTGCCAATTAGCGTGTTTACTTGACGGTTAACAAAAATCACTATACATTTTTGGAAATATCTCGAAAACCATAAGTAATTGCGCTTGCACAGTCCCTTCTGCTTCCTATTCTTGACTATGCTGATGTCAGTTATCTCGATCTCACTGAGGCACAACTCGATAAACTTGAGCGTCTTCAAAACCTTTGCATAAGATTTATATTTGGCTTGCGCAAATATGATCACATCTCTGAATTTCGCACAAAGCTCAAGTGGCTTCCCATTCGTCTTCGCCGGGATTCTCATATTTTATTTCTGCTCTACAGTATTCTGTTCAATCCTACAAACCCCTCTTACCTCAAAGAACGTTTTAAGTTCCTTCATGACACACATAATAGATATCTGAGGTCATCGGAAAGCTTGAGATTAGAGATGCCGATGCATTCCACCAGCTTCTACGACAAATCTTTTACGGTTCAAGCGGTGCGGCTATGGAATGCATTGCCCGAGTCAGTAAGACGTGCTCAATCTTTGTCCAGTTTTAAAACAATGGTCAAACATCACTACCTTTCTCTATGATCGTTTTTACTTGGGTTCTATGCTTTTTAATTCATAATTTTAATTGTATTTATTTATCTATCATGTATTTATTCATTTAAGTCGTACACCTAAGACTACCTACAGTACTGTATTTCCTTTCTCTTTAAAATCCATCCAAAGGTTGTCTTGAAAAGATCGCTCTTAGCGATAAGGCCGCCCATTGTGTCACCTTAAGTAATGTTTACTTAATTTATTTTTTCTGTAACTTATATGGTGTACATAATAAAGAGTATTCTATTCTATTCTATCAACTCAATTCTTTTTGTAAAAGTGGTTTTGGGTCAAGACCTTTATTTTAAAACTAATTTCAAAACCCTATCACTTAAAACAAAAAATCACATTTTCAATCTACGTAATTATTCACAATACAAAAACCTTACATCTAAATTCGCATTTAAACTAGAATCTAACTAAACCTTTGATGCGAAAATATCCTTATGATACTAATTAGAGAATGCTAAACCTAATCTAATCTGATTCAATTATAATTTTAATTAGTTTTCCTTACAATTTCCTTGTTTGATACGGTCGCGTCCACTATTACTTGCGCCTATGGACGCGGACGGGGTCTTATCGCCGACACTAACACAGTTTGGTATTTCTGTACAAGTGAAAAGTTTGCACTTCTATCTCTTTTAACTTTATCCATGATAATTTATAAAAAAAAAACCACACGCAATAATTTCCTAACCAAAAACACAACAAACAATACACAAAATGAAATGACAAATGACAGCTAACCTAACAATGACATTTGATGAGTAACGTTGACGTAATATTGAACGAATGCAACGTATGATTTGTTAAGTCATTCACTTAACCGGTAAGTTGTTAGATACTCGAAGCTTTATTTTTGCTTGTGAAATTGACAGAAGATACTCGTAAGTTTTACTTGCCGATTCACTTTAATTGGGAAGTAACTAATCAACGCTTTACTTGGAGATGGTGAAAGAGGCCCAAAGAGGATTCCGGGTGAAACTCGCTTCCATCTACGGCCTAATCATCACTTTCCATCAGGTGAGTAAAAAAAAACTTACACTTAGTGTCTTAGAGGTCAGTCACCACTGTTGATTCTGCTTTTCAAGAGTTTCAGTGCGTTCTCACGGCCCAGTATCACCATCACTCCTATGTACCTATCTAGTCCTATGCGCTACTCTCTCAAAAGCTTAGCCCACAATGTATCTTGCACAGCTCTCTTTGAGTTGAATTCTTCATTTTCTTGACTCTTTTTTAACCTCAATATCATTTTTGAAGACCTATCCATAGATTTTGATTTTGCCATTTCGCTACGGAACCCTAAAAAGTAGCGTAACTGTTATAAATAATTTTATATTATGCCATTCGTAATAACTACTTGTTACTTTTTTGTCAATTCGCCACTGTAATTAAAATTCAAAGGAGGTTGTACTTAATCAACATCATAATAAAGATATTTATCACATTGTCAGGTATCAAATTTAAACGCTGCGTTAATTAATGGGTGGTGGGTAGATAAGTGAAGTATATTCTAACGGGACTTGAAGATATGTAATGTCAAATTGACAAACACATGAGTAGTTTTTTCGTAGTTTTGAATAAAAGTCAATGCCCTTTGTTACTTTGATGAAGATGATAGGCACAGAACTGCAAAACCAAGTTTGTACCTACATAATGGGCTTGTATCCTGAAAAAATGTAATTAGTCCGTCAGTTAGATTAACAAAAAATATTTAACCCGTGTTTTTTCTTTTGTTACGGGAACCAAAATTGCCGAAGTTACGACGCTTTTAAAATTCTCAATACGTCACATCATCGCATTATTTTTAGTGAGTCGTGACGTCACGAGCGGACTCGCGAGTTTTGATGCGTTTTATCTTTGTCAATATTCATTGATTTACAAAAACAAAAAATACGTGTCCATTATTTTTCAATACTCTAACTGACGGACTAAATAGTTTTGCAATTTGTGGATGATGGAATCTAGCCTACTAGAGGACTTGGAGACGCGTCGTATGTGGTCGCGATCCTCAACAGTCAGAGAACCACGACGAAGAAGAAGAATACCCTCTTTCTTTCATACCTTCAAAGCACATCTTAAAACCTTTGAACACCAAGATGAGTTTATTTTTAAATCAACGATAAGGGAAATAAAAATTAAAGTTATCCAGAATAAGTGCACAAACTTTGTGCGCTAATAACTAAGTAAATCACCTATAAACTACGAGTTGGTACTTAATTACTGTAACAAGCACAGCAGCAGTTAATTATTTTAACATCTTTACTAACTACAGCGACTTATCTCTCGTGTTTGGCGCTCCGGTAGGTGACAGTTTGATGTTAAACGTGTTTTTGAAATTAGAACGAAGTTTAAAGCATTAATTTGGTTTTAAATGTGGTCTTGGTTTTAGGTAGATGTTAGGATAGGTTTATGTAAGTTTGGTGGATGGTGTACTTCCGTAACATCAAAGCAATACCACGGCAGTCTAATGTGAAGGGCTTGGCAGAGCACTTCGTACCAACCACAGTGTGTTAAAGATGAGGGTGTCATATGCCCAATAATACTTCAATTCAGATCCCAAAGCTCAGTAATTAAGTTACTTTCAATATCTACTTGACCAACGAGAAAATGAAAAGATCTTCAGCATAATTGGCAGCTTTTTTTAACCGACTTCCAAAAAGGTTCTCAATTTGGTGAATTTTTTTTAATGTATTCTCCGATTTCTGTGATTCTTTTTGTTCGATATTGGAATACTTGCGGTTTGGTTCCGTAAAATTTGATTCGGTTTGGCTCAGTAGTTTTTATTTTATGAGCATTTTTGCTTCTCCATTTAAAAGTGAAAAATAAAAACGTTTTTTACAAAAAATATAACCGGTTTCCAAACGAAAAAAAAAAAATACAAACCATAAAAAACTCTAATTTCGGAAGTCGGTTGTAAAAAAGGAACGAAATCAAAAACACTTATTTTAAACTTTGTAGTGTTTTAATCGGAAGCTTTTTGTAAAAAACTTTTTTCACCCACATGGAGTGTTGGGTAGGATTTAAGATGGGGATAAAAGTTTTATAAATGCGAAAGTATGTCTATCTACCTGTTTCGTTTCCACGTGTTAACTGCTGAACGCATATGGCTGTGACCTGGATTAACACCTGATAGTTCCCTAGGGATAAAGAAAACACTTTTCACGGAGGCGAAACCAAGGGTAGAAGTTATTAAAACCTATAATCATGACAATGAACACGTAATAAATAGGTTATCTGCCTAGCCTTTACCCAACTATATTAGGGTCGGCTTCTAGTCAAACCGGATTCAGCTGAAGACCAGTATTTTACGTTTTGCGGCTACCTATCAAACCTCCACAACCCATTAACTGGGAAACACGGCACTCTTTGGCAAGACTGGTGTCAGATTTTCTGGCTTCTGACTATCCGTGACGATTGCCAATGATTTACAAATGACAGCCAGGACCAATGTACTTTCCGAGGCACAGAAGATTCTCGGTATGTTAAGCTAGTCACCCATCCGCAGACTAACCTCTTAACCTATAAAATCGACCCGTGAAGCTGTTATTTAGCCACGAGTTCAACACGTAATAATAGGTACTCAACAGTAAAACACTGACGAAAGCAAAAGTTATGTACCACTATGTAGGTACATCTCACAAGTAACCTACAAGATAATCTATGTAGGTACATAGTAGGTACATAGTAATAGCCGTTACGTCGCGGGTCAGGGGTCATTGACTTCACCTTGACTCGGAGAACTTCCGTAATCTATGGTAAACACTTGTACTTATTGTATAGGTGTGTAATTTGAGCCGATAATACGAGATTAATAGAATTATCGATTTAACTTTTTGTGGTGTTACTGGCTGGGTGGTCTTTTTTGTAGAGAATGGACTCGTACTAGCTCTAGCTTTTTATGGGAATCATCAAATGACTTCTCCCGCACTGGATGGAGCGCAATGGAGTATCAGACTCTTATTAACTCAAACCTGCTCGTGTTCCTCCTGCCATTTGCGTTCCAGGGCCGCGGTGAGGTTGACTCTTTCGAATAATAAGTAATTTTATGCGATATAATTATTTAGAACTTAGATAAAGTAAAAAAAACCTTTTTTTTTAAGTAAGTAACAAATTTTTTTTTATATACAAAACAGGGAAACTCTTGGCCCAAATCTCACCTGATGGAAAGTGATGATTAGGACTTACTTCTAAAAACAAACTTTTTTTTCACTTTTTAATGGTACCTGCGTACCCATTCACAGCGTACCTACCGGCGTGATGTTTTAATATGAAAACGATCCATTTGCTATCATCTATTTCAGAGTTCCGTAGCCTATCTCCGAATTACTTCAGTAATTATTTATTTCCTTAAATATAAGGAAATCCAAAAATGAGAGTCTGTTTAAACTATAATCATCATGTATCGAATGCCATTTGAGGCAACCTTTTGAACGGAAACCATAAATATGTCACAAATGAATTAACTTCAGCTTTAAATTAGATAGATGAGATCCGTAGATTAACAGCCGAGAAGTCACGTGGTATACTAGAACAATCAATAGTGGGAATGCCTGAGAGGCAGACCTCTTTTTATTCTGCCTATACTTTCCCACTGCTGGGTAAAGCAATTCCCAAATTCTTCTGGATATTCTTTTCTTCTTTTCGGTGGTCGTCTATGTCATCTCACCACATACATATTTCGAGGCGATGCCATCCATCTTCAGGCACCTACTTTTTAATCTCCATTATTGCCCAGCTGTCACTATACATCTTGTTATCAACTGCCTCCGTGGTCGAGAGGATTAGGCGTTTGCCTTGTGACCCAGTGTTCGTGGGTTCGATTCCCACGGGAAGCATACTTTGTAAAAAAGTTGTTTTCCAGTTTGGCTAGGACATTGCAGGCTTGAATCACCTGACTGTCTGATAAAAAAGATGATTCTGTGCTACGGAAAGCATGTATAAGGCGCTTGTCCCGGCCGCCAACTGGTGGTCGTCAAATAAACCATGTCAGAGGCCCTTGAGGCGGTTTAGAAACTATGACACTATAGGGTGTGTGGGGTCGTTAGACCTTACTACCCACACAATAAGAAGAAGAACTATGCACTAGGCTGACATGACGCGCCCAACCCCATAAGATAAGATAGTGGTTTCTAAAAATGAGTGAAGACACCGCTAGAAATAAAGTTTGTATAATACCGGATTTTTGGTGATCTAATCGTCTTTTTATCATCGTTCATCTTCTAGGATAGTTTCTTGTTTTCCTCAAGATTGGGATAAGCTCATGGATTTGGCAATGATGATTGTGGTAAGAGGATAAGTACCTAGGTGATGTGTCCTCGATTCTCCAGATTACAGATCATGATTATAGTAGATTATGCCAGCAACTTTAACAGTAGGTCGTACGACCTGAAAAGCGGCGATAAATAAAGTTTCGTGTATCCCGGGGTAACGATTGAACTTAAAAGACAGATCCTGCAGCCACTACACGTTCAGGTGTTGACAGCATAGACCGACAGAATAGTCACTACATCATCATCTTCCTGCCCTTATCCCATGTTACTTGGGGTCGGTGCAACACGTTTTTTTCTTCCAGTCTGCCCTATCAGCCGTCAAACTTTCACTAACTCCCTTTTCTTTCATATCGCTTCTTACACAATCCATCCATCTTTTCTTTGGCCTTCCTCTCCGTATCCATCCATCCACATTAATGTTCATTACTCTTTTAGTTAAATGCGTTTCCTCTCTCCTCTTCACATGACCATACCAAGACAAGCGATTCTCTTTTAACTTTTCAGTCACTGGCGCCACTTTTAAACTACCTCTAATGTAGTCATTTCTCACTTTATCCATTCTTGTTACTCCACACATTCATCTCAACATTTTCATCTCCGCCACATGCAATCTATTTTCATCCGTCTTTTTCACAGCCCAACATTCTGATCCATACATTACGATAGGTCTTATCACGGTCTTGTAGATTTTGCCATTCAACTTTATCACGGTCTCGTAGAATTTGCCTTTCAACTAGAGGAGAATAGTCACTACATATAGGACTAAATTGGCAATCTTATCAGATATTCAGTGAGAATCAGTCCCACACTCAATACTCAATATCTTTATTGCATTCCACATTAATCCACATGTGCTCTTAGGTGGTAAAAACAATTTTTATTTTTTATTTGTGGTGGGTTTGCTCGTGACTCTATAGAGTCTTGGTCAGAGATGACAGAGACAAAGTCTACGATGGAGCGAGCTTACCCAGAAGGAGCCTGTTCATTCTAACTTTGAAGAAAAGGGTTGTAAACGTTCGGAAACACAGTCGCAGGCAGAAAGTTCCATTCCTTTGCTGTGTGCATTGTTCACATGCAAATCAGTTCATGTGGGGTGTCGACACAGCAAGATAAGTAGGAGAGAAAAAGCATTTTGTTTAATTAATTATATAATCTTACTTAGCAAACTTATTATCGTTATCTATTGAGAGATGTAATAAAAATGAACAAATCCTATAAAGTAAAATGTAACTAAAGACTTGGTTAGATATGTACTTGATTGTTATGATTTCATAAGTTTATCAATTAAGTATTCGTTTATCGAGTACTAGCTTTTATTAGCATAAATTGTCTGAGTTTTCTTCAAAATATCAGTCGGTTTTTTTTTCGCCAAAATCAGACTTTCACTAAAACCTCGACCTTTAGTCCTCATGTTACACCAAGTACATGAGCTCTAATAAACGTCAAGTACATAAGGCAATGACACAACCATCTCAGTTCGCAATAAGATTGGAATCACGTCCTCACCGCTCATTACAGGTCTAAGTAAAGATTGTTTATGCATGCAAATTTTAATCGTGGGAACGTTTTTCTTGCTCAGTTTTATATTTATTATGTCTAATTGTTTTAAGGGTAAATTGAGACCTTTATTGGTGTAGGATAAAGTTTCGTTTCTAAGTTAACTTCACGCACTGATCATGTCATCTTGTCCTGTGGCAGTGGGCAGGGCACATATCGCTACTTTGGGATAGAAAGGTCGTAATAGCCATAAACCCTAATTTACAGGACGAGCAAAAAACAAAATTAAAAAAAAAATTTGGCTAATAACTGTTTCGTTCTTAAATATATACTGACCCTATTAAGTGAGATTTGTAATTTTTTTATGTTCTTTGCAATAGAAAACCTTATTTTATCGTCAGTCTATTCGTCGGTTTAGAAGTTAGCGTGGATTTACGACCGATTTTTTTTAAATGGTTTATTAACTCCGTAGTCGTTGTTATGAAGCTTAAAACCACCAACATAAAATAAAACAAAGTCGTAAAATCATACCTTTTGAATGTTGGGAGTCGTAACAATGATCGTCTTATAGTAATACTAGCTGACCCACGCAACTTTTCATTTGCTACAAAACCTCGCGGAGCCCGAGACCTTTCCAACGAATGCAAAACCGTGGAAATCGGTTCGTGCGTTCTGGAGTTACAGCGTCAGGAAGGAAAACGCGACTTATTTGCATTTAATGGATTACACCTTTTCTTACTATAAACTTCAGTAACAAAAACCACTATAATTATCTAAATACCTACTAGTAGTAGTCTCGCAGATCAGATGGTCGATGGGGCCGAAAAGTTCTAGAGTGGCGAACACGTGAACCGGAAAACGTAACGTTGGAAGACTTCCCACAAGATGGACCGATGACCAGGGGCCCGAGTCTGCTATTTTTATAAATTTGTCATTCCGACACGATCCCATTGTCCTGCCATTGTCATTTTGCTAAAAGTTCGTAATCTGCTAAATTCATAATGGTACGGTCACTGGCACGTCAATGGTCTTGTAATAGAATTGCGGTAGGAATGCCGTATTGCCATTATTATAAAACCGAGCTAAATTTGAGCATTTATTCATGCCAGATTTTATTTATATTTAGTTTTACATATTATTTATTAGTGTTATAAGCAATCTGAAGTAGTGAGAAGTTCGTAAACACTAAATCTGTCATAATGTACGAGATTACCATTCATATGGCTTTCTTTCAATGGCGTGTCAGTGGTTGATCATTGGAATGTCATAATGACGTCATTATGATGCCATTATGTTAGCAGATTAGCAAACTTGTCAAAATCAACCATTTTGAAATCAGTGATCGACCATTCTGACACTATTGTAATAGCAGACTTGGGCCCGGTGAGGGTCGTGGGTAGCCGATTGATGCGAGACGCAGAGGACCGGTCGTTGTGGTCGCTGTTATTTTTTTTTTAAACGTAACGGGGAAACTCTTGAACCAAATCTCACCTGATGGAAAGTGATGATTAGGCTGAAGATGGAAGCGAGTTTCACCCGGAATCCTCTTACACAGAAGAACTGGCTATCATACCTCTAACTGCCGGAACACAACAATGCTGTTAACATAGTTTTTATGGCGACAGACTTAGACATGATGGTGGTAGCTTGCCAGGCGGACTTAGAACAAGTCCTACCACCAACCAAACCGAGCAAAAATCGAACCCGGGACCTCTGGGTCTGAATCAGGTAGTATAACCACTAGACCACGGAGGCGGTTAGTGTCACCTGTTTAGCACCACCCGGGGACCACGTGTAGGGATTCGCTGAAGGGTATTCTCCTACGGACGCGGGTGACTAGGCCTCCGGTGTAGAGCAGGAGGGCGTGTCAGACTCTTACTGACTAGAACCCATACATGTCATGTTTCTCCGAACGCTCATATCTCAAACTAGCTGATGCCAGCGGCTTGACAAATAGATACTAAAACCTTCCTCGACGACCATGGCACTCTATCCATTTGGTGACAACAGCATGAAAATCGGTGCAGAAGTTTTAGAGTTTATCGCGAACAGACAGACAGGCAGACAGACGCGGCGGAGGACTTTGTTTTATAATAAATAGTGATCTGGACAATCACCAGTAGGTAGAAATGGCTAGATACCATCATCCACAAATTGCAAAACTATTTAGTCCGTCAGTTAGAGTATTGAAAAATAATGGACACGTATTTTTTGTCATCAATGAATATTGACAAAGATAAAACGCTTCAAAACTCGGGAGTGGGGGCTCGTGACGTCAAGACTCACTAAAAATTATGCGAAGGTGTGAGGTATTGAGATTTTAAAAGCGTCGTAACTTCGTCAATTTTGGTTCACGTAACAAAAGAAAAAACACGGGTCAAATAGTTTTTGATAATCTAACTGACGGACTAATTAGATTTTTTCAGGACACAATTAGCCTATTGTGAGTTCCTTTCTTTGCAAACCGATTTTCATGAGATCCCGGAGATGATTATAGGCTTCACTAACGCGAGTGAAACCGGGAGGAATAACTAGTGATAATATTTTTTTTTTCCAAAACTAGTTTGGTTTTAGAAGCCTCTTTCAAGAATTTGTGGTTTCGGAGCCTATCCGCTATTGACAGCTTTTAAAAATAATAACTAAGATTCCGCCGTAGTTTTTTATTTTACATATATAATCAAGGACGCTGGTTTTATAGTATTTTTTTGCTATAGCTAGATATCACTCGTATTATCATAGTATCGAATTGATAACCGCCAATTATATGATCAGGATGAACATGTTTAGAGTTCCTTAAGAAAAGAGTTAAAGCCTCGCCAAACAATTGTGGCATTTTTCCAGCGACTTTTTTTGCGAGTGGAACTCTCTGTCTGAGTCTGTGTTTCCAAACGCTTACAACCCTAATCTCTTCAAAGTTGGAGTGAACAGGCTCCTTCTGGGGAAGCTCGCTCCATCGTAGACTTTGTCTATGACCAAGACTCTGATCAAGAGCAAACCCATCATAAAAATAAATAAATAGAAACCGGTCATAGGCAGACTTTTAGTTTTATTTGGTAACACATCAGTAATAAACAAATTCAGACTTTTATAAATTTTAATAAAGGTAAAAATTTGTTGTATCTGTGGTAGATACAAATAAACTATGCTAGAATTAAGAATCGGAGCACGTCTGTGTAGTTTTAGCTAGACTATAGGTAGACTGATTAATGACATGATTTTAAATTAGATTTTTTAAGAAAAGTTCAAGATCAAAAAACATGTAAGTAGGTAGTAAGTTATAATGCAATAAGTAATTATTCTGTGCAACATCGTAATTAAATTAAAATCTTTAGATAAATAACTAATAATGTAACTTAATAAGAACATAAAGAGTGTTGTGAAATTTTTATGTATGGAAAAAAATTCCGTTGTAACTACGCCTTTTAAAGTACAGACGCCAGCACATCAAGCTAACAACAATCTGTCAAATTTCTTTGTTAGACTTTCAACTTTATTGCTAATAAAGAGCTTGGGTTCAAATTTGATTGGGGAAATTTGACAGTTTTGTTAGGCTGATGTTCTGGCGACTGTACATTAGGAGTCACGTTTTTGCATAGTATTGCACGGCAGCTTCAGTTTGTTAGTTTTTAATTACCTAATCAATTAAGATTTTATAAAATCGTGATGAGCTTGTTCAGATTTTTATTTATGGCTTTTAGTTAGCAAACAAACTGACGGCCTACTTGATGAAAAGAGGTTACCGTGGCCTATAATGTGCCTCGGTAACGCCGACGCACGGTAAAACGATTGCTGACAGGGTTGACGTCTCATTCTCGTGGCATTCCCTTTTTCATGGATGAGAAATCATCAAATGACTCGTTCCGCTCTGGGTGGAGCAGAATGTACCTAAGACTCTTACTGTCTAAAACCCATCCGTGTTCTAGGTGTTCCTCCTAAGGCCCTTTGCATTCCGCGGTGACTCATTCGTAAAAAATCCGCAATCCTGGCAGGGTGGGCTCGGCAATGCTATGAAAAAACAGAAACAATAATTCGCGACCCACACTCCCAACAAGAATTTCTAATCGTCCACGAACTGTCGCCTTAAGTGTTCACTTCGACATGTTTACAGAGTGCGATTCAGGTCGAAGTGAACAGTTAAGGCGAAGTGAATGACAAGTGAGCTGTCAAACCATACAAACAAGATGGCATGACAGCTCACTTGTCGTTCACTCCACCTAAGTGATCACGGTGAGATGTCAACAGAATCGACCGGCTGTAAACATGTCGAAGTGAACAGTTAAGGCGAAGTGAATGACAAGTGAGCTGTCAAACCATACAAACGAGATGGCATGACAGCTCACTTGTCGTTCACTCCACCTAAGTGATCACGGTGAGATGTCAACAGAATCGACCGGCCAGAATCGCACTGCAGGTGAAGCTCGATATCGACATAGTTATGTACAGAATAGACTAGCAGTTCTTTCGGCTGTGCGTTGTCTGTCAGTCATCAGGAGAATTTTATATTTTAGGATTACCTAACCTAAATAAAACCCTGCTTAGGTAGCTGCTGAATTATTGTACAGCCAGCACATCAAGCTAAAATAATCTGTCAAACTTTTAATAGATTTTCAACTTTATCGCTGAAGTTTTAGGTTCAAGGTTGATTGGGAAAATTTTACAGTTTCGGATGTCTTGATGTGCAGGCGACTGCACCTACCTTTTGGATACGGAACCTTTTCCTATTCTGTGATTTATCGGCTCGAGAAGCTTTTTATTAAACACTTTAATAATTGCCTCGTTAGCAAGAATGGTTTTTGTGTGCAACAATAATAATATAAACTGTCTGTCAAAACAACATCCGTATAATTGATTGGAATTAAAGATTTTTTTTTTTAAACATCGGATTTTTATCAAAGTACATAGATATATTTTTGGCAAAGGCTTACTTAGGTACAACTCATTTTCGGGTTTTTACGCCAGGGTACCTATGGTTTTGCAACCATTACCTTGTATGACACCATATGTAAAAAAAATCTGGTCAGGTGCGAGTCAGGCACACACAAAGGGTTCAAAAGGTATCGAGAAAAAAAAAATGCATAGGTTCCCACTTTTATTTTGAGTGTTTGTTGAAAGAGCGGCATTAGAAGTGCACTCTCTGTGAAAAATTCAACTTTCGACCCTACCTATTTCGGTTCTTAAAATACAGCCTGCAGACAGAACGTCGGACGGACAGGGTTAATAAAAGGGTTCCGTTGGTAACAATTGGGTACGGAAACCAATTAACCCATGTTCCTATTTAGGCATCTGCTTACCTACCTTCTCTAGATAACATAATTCGCCAATCGCCATGTCATCACGAGAAAAGTTGGTTTACCTACGTAATCACGATTAATCCGAGAATATCGTCGTGGGGACAACCTTGACATCGTGAACCGAATCAAGTCATTTATCGAAAGCACGCCTTCGTTATAAAATATGATTGGTTTACTGGTTTACTGTGTTACCCTGTGATGGGTTTTGAATTAATTATTTATTTTATTTGATACCAGCTTTTTCCCGCGGCTTCGCTCGCGTTAAGAAGTATTATTATTAATTAGGTATAGTTTTTGCGGCTTTACTTTTGTCTTCATCGTAGTAGCTCCAATCTTTAATTTCAGTTCAATCAGTCGAAAATCTAAGAAGATTTATACAAACTTTCATCCCCTATTTTACCCCCTTGGGGGTAGAATTTATCAAAATCCTTTCTTAGCGGATGCTTACGTCATAACATCTACCTGCATGCCTTTAGCCCGATCCGTCCAGTGGTTTGGGCTGTGCATTGATAGATCACTATGTCAGTCAGTCAGTCACCTTTGAGTTATATATATTTAGATAGAAGACTAGCTGATGCCCGCAGCTTCGCCCGCATGACAAATTATATACTAAAACCTTCCTCGAAAACCACTATCTATTGATGAACACAGCATGAATATCGGTGTAGAAGTTTTTGAATTTATCGCGAACAGACAGACAGACGCGCCAGAGGACTTTGTTTTATAATAAGTATGTAGTGAGTGATAGTGACTTATTTATATCAGTACCTAAGTATTGTTTAATTGAACAAGGACGTGTACTCGTTATGCAACTTAAATCTTAATCTTAAAAAAACCGTTTCTCTACCCGACTGACTCTCTGTACCAAGAGTTTCAAGTTTTACGCGTTCGCCAACTGTACATTCTCAGTGCATACCTCCGTACTCACAAAACCATAAAGCTCCGACCAGACTATCACTCAATATAATTTCCAAACGCGTCTTTCATATACCGCTGCAACGAACCACCTCTCTGTTAGCTAGACGCTGTCCCGCCTACCTACACAACCTGATTTAATAAAGTCGCCAGCTGTTTGCCTATTGACACAAAAGGACTCTCCCTCTCTTCGTGTAAAAATGTACTTAAAAACAATGCTTAAAAAATGGTTATTAGGTCTCTCGTACGATGAATCGGAACCAATTCTTACATCTTCTAACTGGGAATACCATCACCTTCACAGAGTTTAACATCAACACACTCAAACACACATCTCATTTGTTTTATTTTATTCTGCTTTTTAATAATTTACTTTTTTTTATTTTTTTACTTTTTTTAATTTAATTAATGTTCTAGCTATATATAATTGTTTTATATTTTGAACAATACAACTTAAGTTTAAGATATTACATAGATTTAACTTTGATTTGATCTCACTTTTAACTTTACATTTTTACCATTTTTGCTTTCATTAGATCTTCATTTAGTGTTATAAAAGCTCTAAAAGTTGTTGCAAAAGCTTTATGTATCGGAACTCCGGCCCCCAAGATACAGGCGCTGCCTAGTTTGGGGACCACTGCAAGACTTAATGTGCATGTTTCTAGTTACAGTCAAGTTATTCATTAAGTTAAGCTAATTTTAAGGCAATTATTGTAACAATGGCTATAATAAATTTATCTTATCTTATCATAACTGATTACTAAGTTAAAAAATAAATTTCAATGATTAAAAAACCTTTTTTTAATCTACCTAACCTTCTAAATTCTATCATCTTCTAGGGAGGTACCTACTGGCTTCTAAGCGCCAAAATAATTTGAAATGCCATAAAAGTTTTTTTTTTATCTTTCTTTTTTTTTTCTGTACTAAAATATGGTTTTACTCAAAGTTTTTGATCAAAATCGGCCAACGTTTGTCGACCAAAATTGTTTTTTATTAGGTTGGCCTTTGTACTTAAACTTTTTAGTACTTACTTAACATTCTCACACGAAGAGCACATTATTGCGAAATTAACTTCCGCGGTCCGCCAGAATTTTTTTAGAAGGTCATTTCATTTTCGCTTCTTAATTTGGAATAGAATTTATCTTGGTGGTGGTTTTAAGGAAGATTTCGAAAATAACTTAAATATACTTATTAACAGTAACTACTTACCTACATACAGTAGGTATGTCCGGAAGTCATGAAAAAAAGGGAGGCGTTCGAAAAATCCAATCCAATAATTATTCCGGGTTACCTGGAAGAGATAAGGCCGACAAATGTATATTTTTAGATGTTTTTGTATTTTGGTGTACTTACCTACAGCATCATATTAAAAAAAAATTGTTACAAATTACAAATAGAACATCTTCTTTGTATGAACGCACTCAATTAATATCAATCCGGTAATCAGATCGTGAGTGAGACCGGAGATCAGATTGTGAGTGCTTGACTATCTCCAAGCATGGAAATGAAATAGAAACCTTTATGAATTTGTTTGTATCCAAGAAAATACTGACGGGTGCTACTAATTTTCGCTTAGTCAAACTATTATTATGTACAAGGTTGATTTCTGCATCAAGGTCCCGCAATAGCTGTGTTTGGTAAGCTGGATGCCAAGTTCTTCAGGTCGCATGACTTAAAACTATTAGCTACCAAGGTCTCAGTACATAATAAACAAATAAAATATACCTACATGGCAGCCGTGCTGCCTTACATTTTATATTCAGCTGAAACGTGGACCGTGTGCCGCCGTCACATCCGTATGCTGGACCGATTCCACCTAAGATGCCTTAGAAGAATTTTGAAGATCTGATGGTCTGATCGCATGCGGAACACCGAAGTGTTAGGTACGCAGGGCTAATTTTGGTGGCAATGAGTCTTATCTCATGTGGCGTCAATTTCAGTGATGCGGTCATGTGTAACGGACGACGGACCAGCGAGTGGCGAAGCGCATCTTTTATTGTGAACTTCAGGACTTCAGGAGGGTAAGCGCAAGCATGGCGGACAGCTTCTCGGTATAAAGATGTGCTAAAGCGTCACATATAACAAGTATGACTTAGAGCCGTCCCGTTAGGAGCAGCAAGCCACCCAAAGACTCGAGTCTTTGGTTAAAACTTTTTTTAAAGTTCATGATTTTGACTTTCGGCGGCGTCTTGAGCTTCATGCCACGCTAGATAAAAGCCCGACCATCTGCAGGCTCTGCAGCAATTAACTATAATTTCATAGATGTGCTCACGTGCCCGCAATGTGCGAGGATCTTCAAAAAGAAGATTGGTTACATACGCCACATGCGAGTTCACAAACAACGGAGTTGAAGCAATCACCTTGGCCGAAATCGGTCGGATCACATCATATTATTTATGTAAAAAAGAATTTAGTGCATTAGATACGAAAAAAATACCGTTTTTACTGATACTGATTCCTATTTTGTTTTTTTTTTTGGACCTGGCATCGCAGCAAATCGCTGCGTGTGTAGGTATGTAGGTACGTGTTGTACCTGGCAGTAAGTGCAGGACCACGACACAAAAGTTTCAATCGTGTTGTTTTGTAAAATTAGCAACGAATCAAATCAATACAACTATAATCAAAAAGAACCGCAAGCAAAAAGGGAACTCGGCGAAACGTATTGATTAAACATTTCCGAACGCAACTCACAGCGCCCCGCCATTCTGAAATCCGAATTACCAGGAAAAACGCGCGGGAAACGTACGAACAAGGCGCCAAAATTGATATTGTTTTAAATTAAATTGTTAATTTTGTATATTTTCGGTATTAGATATTTAAACTCTATAGTTAGGTATTGTCAATAATTGTAAATAGTTAGGTACCTATTTGAAGATGGGAAATAAGAAGCGGAAAAAAGAGGAGCCCCCTGACGAACGAGCATCAGATAGGGATTCTTTTTCTGACTCTGATGAAGACTGCAACAACAAATACAACATATTTAAAGTCCCAGGATACTCAAGAAAGTACCCTGAAAATAGTAAAAAATCGGAATATATCGTGTTCTTATCTCATCAAACTGAGAACAAAACGTTTACGGACAAGGATAGGCTGGCCATATCCCATGCCATACGGAAATATTGCGTGACTGGGATACTACACCTGAGGTCAATAAATAAATACAAAATAGGTATCACTTTCGATCTTTCAAATAATGCCAATGTTTTTTTACAAAACAAAAAACTTTTGGACGAAATGGGCTTTAAAGCTACAATACCTGCAGTCAACACTGAGGTACCTAACTGGTGTTCTTACATCGGTCCCTACAGACCTATCTAATAAAAGAATATGTGCGCTAATTGGTAGTTCCAGAAATGTAATTCAGGTGAGGCGCTTCATGCGTCGAGTGCAGAGTCAGAGTGCCGGTGGTGCGGTCATGTATCAGCCCACTCAAACTGTGGCGGTGACTTTTGCGTCCACAGAATTGCCTCAGTATGCAGTGTTGCCAGAAGGTTACATTTCTTACATTTTTCGTAACTTTTGACCCCCTCGCGTAACATGTAAGCAATTTTCGTAACTTTTGAGAACAACGAGATTTGTAACACTAGATTTTTATTGCAAACAGTTTACGAACGCATTTCAATTTAACGCACCTAAAACTGCGCATCTAAAAAGTATTTCACTCCATATCACACTCATAGACGGCTCTGAATGGAAAGCGCCACGACAAAATGATTCGTAAAGTGTTTGCTTTAAAACTTGATTTTGCTTGAGCGTGTACGCACACTTTTCGTACTTCGCAAGTTCCCGCCGTACGCGGTTTCGTAGCTACAGAAATAATTTGTTTTTTTTCCTTGCGTTTTGTTGTATTATGTGTGTGAGTGAAGTTCTGATGAATACATTTATTTCCAACTAATATTTTATTTTGTTGGCAAACTGCATGCCAAAGTTTGCAACTTATACTAATAAAAATAAAAATACAACATCTGTATTTTATTGCAGATGCAAACAAGTAAAATATCTACACAGAAACAAATCAACGATTTTTGATAACTGTGATTTAAACCTCAACGAGTATTACATTACAATATTAAATAAAAAACTGATGCCAAGTTCAGGTTAGCGAATTCGATGACTTTTTTATCTCAAATTCGTGATTGAAGAAAAAAAGAATAGAAAAAAATTAATGAAGGCCCGTAAGAAAGAGATCACCAGTATTTAATCTATACTATCTATTCTAATATTATAAAGAGGTAACATTTGTTTGTAAGTTTGAATGTAGGGGGTAATCTCAGGAACTACTGGTCCGATTTGAAATTTTTTTTTCAGTATTAGACAGACCATGTATCGAGGAAGGATATAGGCTACATATCATCACGCTAACACTAAAAGGAGCCGAGCATTAATGGAAAATGTGACGCAGACGAATTTGCGTGGGTCAGCTAGTACACAATAAAGAGAGATGACAAAATTTTATCCTTAGGTTAAATACACCATTACACATCATAGATTCCATTATATTCCGCCATTTTCCCCACCGAACCCAAAAATACGTAATTTAAAAAAAAACACAATAATGTAACTTTTGGAGCAAAAATGTAACATTTTAGGAAACGAAACGTAACTTACGACTCAAGGGCCCTGGCAACACTGTCAGTATGTCTATCTTGACTCTTGGAGACATGAGGTAAGCGTATACGTTCCTCCTGTAAAACAGTGCCTTCAATGCATGAAGTTTGGGCATATTGCAAAATACTGTAAAAATGATCTAGTATGTTCTGTATGTACATACAATCATAGTTTTAAGATATGCAAAGAAGACCCTAAAAACGCGAAATGCGCCAACTGTGGTGGTAATCATGTCGCTATTTCAAACACTTGTCCACAAAAAAAACAAAAAATTGAGGAAAGTAAAATTAAATCCAGAGCCGTCAAGTATTCAGATTTATTCAATGAAAATTCATTTCCACAAATAACTCACAAAAATATTGAAACTCAAATTATGAACTTATCTAAATCAGATTTTTTCATGAATACTCTAACAAACGCAATAACAAAAATTATAGTAAGCCAAAAAGACAAACCCATAAATTCTACATCTATAAAAGAAATTCTTCAGCACACATTCAGACATAGTACTTCCTCTCATAGCAATGGATCTTAATATCATACATTGGAATGTACAAAGTATTTTAAGTAATAAGCTTTTATTAACTAGATTTCTTTATGACCATAACATACATGTAGCAATGATATCAGAAACTTGGTTGACACCTATTAAACATTTTAAAATTAGAGGATACAGAATAGAAAGAAATGATATTGGTAACAAACATAATGGCGTAGCTATTTTAATTCATAATAGTATAGATTATAGAAACATAAATACATATGCTGACAATTCCTTACAAAATATTTGTGTAAGAATAACTGTAAATAATACAGAAATAAGTATTGTAAGTTTTTATTGTCCAACAAATTGCACTCCTTCTTTTAACAAACATAAATTTGAATCTTTAATCAAATCAGTGCCTGAACCGATGATATTTGCTGGTGATTTCAATGCCCATCACACATCATGGGGATGTAATTCTACAAATTCAAGAGGTAGGGATATTTTGGAAATTATTGATGATAATGATTTAACTTTATTAAATAGTGGTGAAGTGACAACAGTTGGTTCTTTGACGTGGCGTCCAAATGCTTTAGATTTGTCCTTGGTGTCCTCATCATTGTCACTTTCTTGTGATTGGTCTGTACATAATGATCCACTTGGCAGCTACCATCTTCCTGTAATTATTAAAGTTTTTGTAAATAATTGTAGTTTAGGAAACACTAATAGCAACACACTTAACTTGCCCATATATCCTAACTTTAAATTGGTTGATTGGAATATATATGAACAAAGTGTAGATTTAGAATGATCAAATTTTCAGGACCAAAACTTTGCTCCATTGGAAACTTATTCTGCGTTCTGCAAAATTTTGCATGCTGCAATTGACAAATGTCTTCCTATTTGTAATACACCAGTTTCTTTTCATGCTAATTCTTCTTTGAATAACTCATCTCATAGGAAGTTGGTTAAATCCCCTGCTCTTCCTTGGTGGAATAAAAAATGCTCAGAAGCAGTTGAAAAATCTAAGCTGGCTTATATTAATTTCAAAAACAATCCCTCTGATGACACATTTATACAGTTCAAAAGATTACAAGCCCTCAAAAAACTTACATTGAAAACAGAAAGATCAAACAGTTGGGTTGAACTTTGTAGCTCTTTTAATCGATGTACACCTCTGTCGAGAATCTGGAAATACATGCGGAAATTTAATGAAACATATTCTTGCAAAAATAATGATGATAGTTGGATTCAAGATTTTCTGCAAAAATATACCCCAGACTATGTAAATAGTAAATCAAGTTTTCCTCTTGTCAGTGAGACAAATTCTATAAATAACTTCTTAATAAAACCATTTTTAATACAGGAGCTCATGGCTGCTGTCTATTCTAGAAAAGATAGTGCTTTTGGACTGGATGGTATTCCTTATATTATGTTGAAAAAGCTTAGTGATAGAGGTTTGCACACTTTTCTCAAGATATTGAATAACCTGTGGTTGAACAATGACATACCTCACCCTTGGAAGTCAGACTGCTTGATACCTATTTTGAAGCCTGATAAAATTCGGTCAAATCCTGATTCCTATCGTCCTATTGCATTAACATCTTGTGTTGGTAAAATATTTGAACAATTAATAAAACAAAGGTTGGAATTTTACATAGAACAAAACAATATTTTACCTACTAATCAATTTGGTTTTCGTAGGGGAACATCGGCTCGTGAAAGTATTTGTCAGTTACAGCTTGATATCCAAAATAGTTACATTAATAAGGATTGTTTAATGTCGGTATTTTTTGATGTTGCTGGAGCTTTTAATAGTGTCAATATTGATGTACTTTGTTCTGAATTGCTTCTCATAGGAATTCCAAACAAAATAGTTCACTGGGTCCATGAATTTTTAACTGAAAGGAAAGTTTATGTTAAGTATAATGGTAAATTATATGGGCCAAGATTAGCTTCTATTGGAGTTTGTCAAGGAGGAATACTTTCTCCATTAATATTCATTCTGTATATTCGTCGTTTGAATTTGATTCTAGGTTCTGAGGTCAAAAATCTTCAATTTGCTGATGATTTGGTTGTGTATTTGTCTGGAAAAAATTTAATAAATATAGCAAATAGTCTAAATAAGGCTTTAGATGGATTATATATATACTTTTCTTATTTAAATCTAGATATAAATGCACATAAGTCTAAACTAGTGGTCTTTGGCAAAGCTAGCAACTTCAGTCCTGTTGTGTGTTACAATCAAGTTTCTATTCCTATTTTTCATGAAGCTAAGTTTTTAGGAGTCACTTTTACTCATAATTTTTCTTGGAAAAAATATGTTGAATTGGTAAGTTCAAGAGCTAACAGAGTTTTCAATATGTTGAAATCTTTGTGTAGAACCTCCTGGGGTGCTGATCCAAAAATATTGTTGCTTTTGTACAAATCTCTCATCCATAGTCATTTTGAATATGGTTTTCTCTGTTTTGCTGGTGATAGAAAGATAGTTGATTTATTTGATAAAATACAAAACAAAAGTTTGAGACTTATTACTGGAGCATTTAAAAGCACTCCAATCAATGCAATGCAAGTTGAATGTAAACTTCCTCCATTGAGTATAAGATTCTCCTACTTGAAAGAAAGGTTTTTATTAAAACTGTATAGTAAAATTAATAATCATCTATTTTCAAACTTAAAACAATGTAGTACACCACCTATTTGTAACTCTCTTTATATACTTCAAGGTTTTTCTCAATATGTAAACTTTCTTGAAAGTCTGCAAATTTATAAGTCATCTCTTCTTCCATGTTATCAGGGGGATTTCAACAGCAAATTTCCTGCAATTGACATCATCATTGAGCACAATTTATCCACCAAGGAAGATGTACATAGTAAATTCCTTGAGTTTACTGATTATAGATTTGTGTATACTGATGGGTCCAAAACTGAGTCTGCAGTCTCATTTGCTATTTACAACGGGTTATTGAATACTGGTATTGGTTATAAAATAAATTCAAACACAAGTATATTCACAGCTGAGGCTGTGGCTATTCTTGCTGCCTTAAAACACATTGAACATAAAAATGATGGATGTTGTGAGTGGATAATAGTTAGTGACAGCATGAGTGTTCTTAAAAATCTCAAAAACAATGGGTTGAATGCTAAAACAAATTATCTAATTTCATTAATAAAAGAATCCTGGCTGCATTTGTCTTCTCATAATATTAAGGTTTTGTTCATGTGGGTCCCTTCACATGTTGGTGTGTTGGGAAATGAAAGGGCTGACGTTTTAGCCAGAACTTTAACAAATTCTGATGATGTCCCTGATTCTAGTAGTTTCCTTAATATATCTGTTCCATGCACAGACATAGTCCCTTTGTTGAAAAAACGGTCCACTGGTACATGGAAAAGGCATTGGAATCACACAGTTCAAATTGAAAATAAAGGTTTATGGTATGCTGTATTTAATGTTCCCATAGGAACCATGCCTTGGTTCTGTAAAATCAATACTTACATGAATAGGAAGTTTTACTCCACTATACTCAGGCTTCGCTTTGGTCATTGTCGTCTTAATTATCATCTGTTTCGTTTGAAAATTGTGCATAGTCCTCTTTGTGATCATTGCAATTCTCAAGTTGAGCAAACGTTAGCTCACATTTTCTATGACTGCTCATCTTTTGGCATCCAGCGCCTTGTGTTAATGGATGAGCTTATTGAAATATATGGTAGTCCTGATTTGGTACCGCGCTCCATTCAGGCTCTCCTTGTAAATAGTTCGACGTATTTACATTTGTTTAATTTCATTAATAGTACAGTTGGGCAAATTTAATTACTTGTGTATATAGGATAGATGTATATTTTCTGTATATAACTTGTAATTCTATATATAAACAGTTTTCTATTGAATTTCGTAATATTGATAAGAAACGTTAGCGGTATGTTAAGATAATAGGTACTAGGTTTATGATAACTTGAAAAGACGGTAACCTTAAAATTTAAATACCCTGATCGTCGGTAGGGGGAATAAAATAAAAAATAAAAAAAATGACAATGATTTGACACATGGCTCTTACTATGACTTGACACATGGCTCTTTTATCTTGTGAATAAAAAAATATTGAGGATTTTACATTAGATTTTGAGAATAAGAAGTCTAATACATGGATTATAGTGAAAAATATTTTTAAACTGATGACTTAACACGGATTTACTCTACTTATGAAAAATATGAAACTGAGGACCTAACCTAGATTTTCTTACCTAAGGAAAAATATATAACTAATGACTTTATCTGACTTTACAAAAGAAATACGAATTTACTGATGACTAGGCAGCATGGTCTCCGACCTTAGCCTGTTCCAGAGGGAACAAAGGAAAAAAAAAAAAAAAAACCGAATTACCATGACAATCAAAAATTGTTTGACAAGTTTACGTTTACTGAGTGCGACTGAAAATATTTTATTGATCTAACAGGTAACGATAAAGATTTAATGTGCTAAGCCCGATTAGAAACATGGAAAAAGCTTATGAAATACAAAAACAAGCCCGAGACAATGCTAAAGCGTTCCAAACTTACATGACCGACTTGCAGAGTTGGGAAGCAGAGATGAAACGAAAAGAGGCCGCTTTGAACGGTGAATTCGAGCAGGTTTAGACCTATTACCGTTTTTATGTTGTCCTTAGACTTTATTTATGATAAATTACTGCAATTTATATGCGTAATGTAGTAACTAATTAAATTATTTTGTGTAAAAGTTGTCATGTAATTTGTTAGGTTATGTTCGCTTTTTGTTCACAAAGAAAGCAAAAAAGTGTGATTCTTGTACAGTATTAGTCATTGGCGCAGTGTCAGTTAGTATTCATACCAATATTGCTTGCAAACATTTTTCTATATTTTGGGTTGAGTTTGTTTAATTTTGTTTTTGTTTATTTTCGAGGTTAGGATTTGCCCCCAGTTCGCAGCAGGATTAAGAAAGAGAAGCCCGTGATACCTAAGAAGAAACCTGAAAAAAAGATACGAGGATCTGACTATACAGCTTGGGAAAATTATGATGTTGTAAGTAAAAATTTAATCACATACCTATTCATTTTGTATATTCTTTTTGTCTTACCCTCATATTTCTTTATTCAAAATCCTTTTCTTAAAACCATCTGTTCTTTTTAAAGACCATGATACTATTGTTGAATAGCCTGTTATGTTCATGATTTCAGTTATGGACTTAGAATTAACCATTTATTTCAAAGTCATATTTGTCAACCACGACCCACTGACCCAAAATTATTCTTCATTTGC
The DNA here is from genome assembly GCA_963859965.1 of Ceramica pisi. NCBI lineage: Eukaryota > Metazoa > Arthropoda > Insecta > Lepidoptera > Noctuidae > Ceramica > Ceramica pisi. The sequence continues at coordinate 19,791,448 of OY982543.1, forward strand.
ATAAAATTATTTTTCAAAAATTTCCTCAAACTTACCCACAGTGAATTTTGTTTTATTATGACTGATTATATTGACCTACCTCTTAAAATGAAGTAGGTAATTGCAGTGCCAAGTGAGCTCATTGATATATCAAATAAATAATACCTATCTAATATTTAAATGATGTTGTGATTCGAAGAAAGCTTCATTTCTAACACATTTTTGTATTGATTGATTTCTTGTCTGACTGTGCTAGAAAGAGGGTTATGTTTTTAAATGGATTTATAAATCTATACTATTAATATTATAAAGCAGAAGAGTTTGTTTGTTTGATTGGTTGAACGCGCTAATCTCAGGAACTACCGGTCCGATTTGTAAAATTCATTCAGGCTATATATATCATCACGCTAAGACCAATAGGAGCGGAGCAGTAATGAAAAATGTTACGCAGCTAGTAGATTATGTATGATTTTTGTAGTGTTTCTAATAACAGTACAAAGGCAAGCATATAAACCAAACAAATGCAAACCAGACTCATACTTTGATATACATGCGTTTGACCATTATCTCACCTGATGGTAAGCAATGATGCGGTCTAAGATGGAGCACACTTCCCTAGAAGTAACCTATTCACTCTTGGCTTAAAGACTTTTACTGTACTTAAAAAATATTTTTCTTTAACTCTAGGATAAAGCCTGCGAGGACATAGACATGGCAGACGTAGGACCTACTTCTCTGGATGGCAAGAAAAGTCAGCAAGCCAAGCTGGAGAAATTAAAGGAAGAAGCTCAGTATGAGAAGGAGAGGGTAAGCTTCTTTTTTTATTGTGAGTTTGCAAATGTGACTACATTTTTTTTTTACTGTTGACATGTGTTTGACCACTATCAAACCTGATGGTAAGTGACTTAAACAAATAAGACTACTGGCGCCTTTATTAGCATGCCATGATGTTAGATTTAATCAACTCTGTTAACAATTATTTCAATGAACTGGATCTGTTTAAAAGAGGGGTGTTGAAATATTTTGGGTAGCGTAGTTACATAAACAGAATGATCATGTAAAGCGATCTAGTTCTTTATTGAAAACTAATATTATTACATGAAGAAGAATGATAATAGGACACTAATGTCCTCAGAGCAAATGCAGCACACAAGCGCCATAGCCATCTTGTTCTCTCCTCAACAATTACTATGCCCAAGAGCAGGGATTCCGAACCTATGGCACTCATGCCAGTCGTGGCACACAGCACAGTAATTTGGGCACACTTATAACAGATTACTTAGCATCTTGATGAAAGTAAAAGTTCAGTATGATTTCTGTTATTGCTAACACAACAAAACTACTTACATTTGAATAAACACAAAGCTTTATGAATTTATAGTTACAAAAAAGAATTGAGTTAATAGCATCTTATACTATTACTTGTCCATGGACCAAGTCAAGATTTTTGTGGTGGCACGTCATGGCTACTTTTTTTTTAATGAAAATGGCACAATCACCAAAAAAGGTATGCCATCCCTGCCCTAGAGTGTCTATAGTTTCTATTTTTAATATTAACACCTGTTAATGTACATTATTTGTATATAATAAAGATTTAAGATTAGATTAGAATATGTTTGTATGTATAATTGAAAATTTTCGAGGAGAAATGCTTGCCGCGATCTGTCCATAGATGGTCATGTTAACATACTGATATTCCTCTGTGTCTCAGAATGCATGTTAAGCCGTTGTGCTGTGATAAGTAAATCTTTGACAATTGTAATTTGTACTTAGAATTAATTCTGACACCAGTCTCCGAGGTCTTTACCCAGTTAATATTATGATTACCAAGTAAAATACTGGTATTTAGTTGCAGTCCGTTAGACTTGAAGCCAAACCCCAAATTTTTGGGAAATGGCTGGGCAGGTTGTAGGTAGTCCTATTGATTACCATTTTTGCCAAACTGGTATCCATGGCAACGTAATACCTGCTTCTTTTATTAACCACATTCTTATGGTTTCCAGGGCAACACATTCGTGAAACAAGAGAAATGGGACGAGGCTATATCTTGCTACAACCGCGCTATCGAACTGGTCAAGGATGACTGTATCTACTACGCTAATAGAGGACTGTGCTATCTCAAGAAAGACAGGTTAGTTGAGATAGAAATAATGGAAATTCTGTCACCAAAAAATTTTTTACTAAAGAAAATACAATGGTGTCAAAAAAGGAACACAACTAAAAACACCCAATTCCGAAATTTTTAAGTTTAGTGTTTTATTATTCGGAAGTCAGTAGTTTTTTTTATTTTTCACTTTTTAGTGGTACGTGGTACAAATGTAGGTACCACTTAAAAGTGAAGGCCTGCTCCTTTTTGAGGAAGTCTATTAAAAATACTGTTATATTATTTGACTGCAACAAATAAAGTCATGCAACACCTTAGCCAAATCTCTATGTGAAAAAATAACCATGAAAAGGCTCAAACGCCTCCACATATGGGACTACTGTATAGAGCCCAAACGATTTTGAGAGGCAGATTCATTGGTTGAATCTCAGCAGCCAATATCCGCACATAAGATCTGCTAAAGCTTTAAAACCGATTGCAAGATAAGCAAAGAAAAGAAATTAATTATTTGACTAAACCTTAATCTGAAGGAAATTCCTGTTGGAATAAATTATACCGTTTGAACAGTGTATTCTTAGTGTAATTTTACCACCTATTGGATCCTATTAACTGCTATGCGATATAGCGGCTGATCAAGACGAAGGTGGAGATATGAATTTAACTATTACCAGAGAGGACTGGCCTACGATTGCAGAGGACAGATGTGTGTGGAAAAGGGAGGCCTTTGTTTAGCAGTGGGATATAACTGGGTAATCAGATTAGATTAGATAAAATAGAACCCAATGCTCCACACTGGGTTCAATACCCATTGTGGTGCATCGAAATTACTAGGTAACTTTAAATTTTAAAGGTACCACATCAAGTTTTCGGGAACTTACCAAAAGTAAAACAACTTTTATTCTTCCAGCCTCCACCTAGCAGAATCCGACTGCACAGAAGCCCTCCGCCTGGACCCAACCTACGTGAAAGCCTTACAACGCAGAGCCACTGCCCGGGAACGCCTCGGATCACTACGTTCTGCGTCCCACGATCTCAATGAAGTCCTCAAGCTCGAACCGCATAATACTGCCGCTAGGAAACAGTTGGATGCTATTAAAGCTAGGATGGGGACTAAAGGGGTGAGTGAAAATAAAAAAAACAGAGAATGTGTTTTCTGTTCATCTCAAATGAGATAATCATAAAAATCAGCTATGGTATAATAGTTTATTAGCTCAACTGCTGGACTTGCAAGTGATGAATCTAATCATTAATGAAAAATCTAGCTGGGGCCATCTTAAACCATGCATGGGCCCTTAGTATGTTACGTTAGGTTAGCCCTTTTGGTAAGCTGAAAATTAGACAAGAAAGCTTTGAAACCATCCAAATGATCCCAGGTCCAATTGCTGTTTGCTGCTAATCATTGTTATGAAAAAAAAAGATTAAAAAACCCAGCCTTACCAGATTATAAGATCACTTGGGTCTCTGTCCGTCTGTCTGTCTATCACAGCCAGTTTTCTCATGATCTACTGGAACTATTCTGTTGAAATTCGGTATACATATGGACTTATGTGACCCAAACGCGGACGCGTTACGTAAATAAATACATTTTTTGTATGGGGGTCACTTTTGGAGATCAAACTAAAACAATAAAAATAAAAAAAAATTCAAACTGGAACATATCCATCCAAAGGTTATCTTGAAAAGATGGCTCTTAGCAATAAGGCCGCCCATTGTGTCACCCTATGTAATGTTTTCTTCTATTTTTTCTGTAAGTTATATGGTGTACATAATAAAGAGTATTCTATTCTATTCTATTCTATATGAAATGAAAGAGCATACTGTCATCATCTGCCTAGCCTTTTCCCAAGTATATTGGGGTCTGCTTCCAGTTAAACTGTGAGGGAATTTTTTCATAATTTTAAAACAAATAGATTTGAAGTTGTGTTCAAATCTCAAAACAACAAAGCTCAAAATTAAAAAAAAAAAAAGCAGAAAATCCAATCCCTTTGCACGCAAGTCCGACTCCACCTGGCATTTTTAAATCTTGATTTGTGCGAGTCTTCTATTAATAAATTTCACAATTATTTCAGGCTAAGTCAAAGTCCTCGCCGTCTACAACACCAACCATTGAAAGTAAACCCATACTGAAACCCAAAATACAGCCAAAGATAGTAGAAATACCACCGGAGCCTCCAGTCAATAAACCCACTGATGATAACTGGAGGAACGGTGTCGGAGAGAACATTACGGTCATCAAACCTGTGAAGAAACCACCGCATTTGAGGTCTAAGGTAAGAAGACAGCTATCGTATGCCATTTAATGCTTGAGAATAATGTATGTAAATTAGCGGTTCTGGGGTACGACGGCAAGCTTTAATCTTCACGAAAGGCAATATTTAATTGTTTGTGTAGCCTACCTACTACTAACTCTTGGAGACTACACAGCTAACTGAATATTTTTTTGGGTTCTGTTCCTAAACGGTAATCAATGGTACCCTATTACTAAGCCTTCACTGTCGAAATTTTCAGTGTATGTCTATTGCTGGCCAACAAATAATAAGAAAATAATTAAATGAACCCTTCTTGTGAGAGTCCGACTGGCACTTGACAGGAACATGCCCATTGTCCCAAAAACACTATTGTGAGATCTCACCCCTTTGAAAACAAAACTTGCTCTGGGGGCCACTACCAATAGAAGCTCTATTGGTAGTGGGTTGGTCTATTGGTGGTGGTTTAAGTGAAAGACAAAATAAACCACCAAATAGAAAGTTAACAAAATTACAAACATCTGTGAGTTGATATTAATACTGTCTGTAAAAAAATCTTCTATTTATTTACAGCGACCGCTAAAACCCATACCAATCCAAGAAGTCCTTCTTGGCGAAAAAACGCCAGAAAAGCCGCCGACTCGTCTCAAAATCATTGAAATTGAAGACGATCTCTCTCAAGGCGATACGAACAACAATGACTCGAACAAATTAGATGAAACTCCATTAGAAAGAGAGGACATCAAGGGGGAGGGAGACAAAGCGCTTTCCAGTCCAGAGTCGGTTAAACTGATCACTGATACTATTGTTACGGAGAAGGAATTGAAGAGTTTTGTGCCACCAGTCAATAGTGTTCAGTTTATGGCAGAGTGGAAGTATTTGAAGGGGCAGTGGGATGCTAAGTGTGAATATTGGAGGGTGAGTACATTTTTTTATTTCATTTGGGGTTGGTCTTTGACAGTAATCATAGTCATTAATGAAGCCCAAAAGTTTGACAACCAGTCTTTCTTTGGTAAATTTGTGTTATTCATCTGGGATGTGGTGGTCGGGTGATTCATTTAGATATTCAAGGAAGGGCCATGCAAACGTTTGCTTATGCTTCGTCATTATACATGGAACATGCATTTTAATTTCCTGCAGACAACAACCTCCGAAGATTGCCGACCGCATGATGAGTTAGCTTTGCTTTAGATAGGTCAATTTGTGGATATCTTAAATAAATATTTATCATATTTCCCTCAGATAATAGAGCCGTCAAAGATCCCGTCGATCTTCGCGAACGCGCTGGAGAGCTACGTGGTGTCTGACGTCATCCGCCTGTTGCACGACTACCCGCAGCAGTTCGCGGGCTCTGTGGCCGCCTACCTGCGCGCGCTCACCAGGGTCCAGAGGTTCTCTGCGATCGCCATGTTCCTCTCACACACTGATAAAGAGAGTAAGTATTCATTTTGACTAGCTTTTATTTTGTTTCGCTCGCACATCAAAATCGTATCAGCGAAATGCACAATTCACTGTGGGTATAGAGAGGACAATACTTGAAGTTTCCTTCCTTGATCGAATAAGGAATAATGATACCCGCAAGAGAATTTAGGTTACCGACATAGCCCGAAGGATCGCCAAACTGAAGTGGGCAAGGCATATTGGTCGCAGAGCATGAACCAGTTGTGCAGTGGCGAGCGCGTACCGGCGCGCACTACACCTGCCGAGGGGGGCGGGGGGGGGGGGGGGAGGCTGAGATGGCTGATCACAGGCAGCGATGAATACTAAAGTGGAACTATCTCTATGTTATCTGAACGAATCTATACATATAAATAAAATTGGAGTGTCTGTTTGTAATATTGAAATAACCATTTTTTACCACGTGTATATGAATATATATTATTACAGTACATACATCAAAATAACATTTTTTACAATTTTTGTCTGTTTTTCCGGCTAATCTATGAAATGGCTGGACCGATTTTGACGGGACTTTTATTGGCAAGTAGCTGGTGTGATAAGGAGTAACTTGCTACGTTTATTTAAAAAAAAAACCTACTGATAGGCGGAACGAAGTTCGCCGGGACAGCTAGTATATCATACAGGGGTAATAAGTTTGTTTGTTAGTTTGTAAAAGGTGGTCCCTAGTCTGAGTACTTTGATAGTATCGCTGAGGTCCTTTGGTTCCATGATTAATAATGGTCTAAATATCCGATCTTGGGTGGTACGTACGTGTGGACGGCATTTTGATCTTAAAGTTATAGTAGCAAAGGCGATTTTCATAAATACAATATTGTATCTAATAGCTCTCATTTTATATCTTTCTTAATTCCAGTGTTAACGAAGCTGCTCGACCACTGCAAGGTGGCTGAGAACTGCAGCGACGACATCATAGCTGATCTGAAGAACAAATACGAACTTTGAACAACACATCATTTATTATAGTTGATTACTTCTATTGCGAATATACAAATACATCGGTTTAAAAGACATGGCGCTTGCGAAATTACATTATTTACTAACATCCGCAGATCAAAAAAGGATGTTAGTTGATAGGGTTTTGTTCCATCACGTCTAGCTTGCACGTGGACAATTTTTGTGTCAGTGTGAGCGTTACGGCAATACATTTGAAAACACGTCTGTATAAGCTTAGGAAAACACACCAGAAATGTATGAAAGTGTAACCTTTGTTTTCTCTTTATTTAGGGTTCATTTTCCAGTGTAACTTTTGGGGTTTGATTTCCTTTTTCTAAAATAATTTTATTTGAATTGTGTACTTCATTGAAATTTAATCATGATAATTATGTAACTTTGCAAGCTCATGTACTGTTCGATATAGGCCTGGTGCTAGAATGAAGTGGAATAGTCAATAATATACTGTACACAACTTTTATAAAACAATTTAATGCATATACTTCCCTTAAATATATGAAATTGAGCAATAATATCACCCTTTAAGTTTATCGTTGAAGTCCTGCAGAGTACTTACAGTTAAAGAATAATAGAGAAAACTCCCTTCATAAGTTATCCTGTATTGACTAAACGAAACCCAAAGGCGAACGGCAGGCTTGTATGGGAGTTTCGTACAGCTAGCAAATTTTCGAGTTTTGGGATCATGTTTGTTTTACTAGGTAGTTCATACGATAGAAAAGCCCTATTTAAAATCATAGATTTTTAAAACTTGGGACATAAAAGCTATACCCAGTTTTATTTTTTGAGGTTATGTACTAGTGTAGAAATGTAGATTGTAATTACAGGTTATGATGATAAAATAAATGTTCTAGATTACTTGTCGTCATCTTTGTTGTGTTTTCCTTACTATTAAGTAGGTAGATTGAGATGAGGATCGTACCTACTCGGAGGGAGGGAGGGGTGCATTAGGAGATACCTATTGCCTAGCAGCGGAGTAGCGGACAGAAACAGTTTGAAAATAATGAAGTTCTTATGGACACTAGACAAATCTGTCTAGTGTCCAGTGTCTTTACCTGTCAATAAATAATTGCCAGAACAAAAAAAAAAATTGATGAATTCATTCCAATCATTACCTACATCGTTTACTATTATGATTTTATGCAACAATTATGGGTTTTACTATTAAATCTGTTTCTAAATAATTAATTGTCATTCCGAAGTTTGTGATATTTTACTTATGGCGACTTAGAAAAACATCTGCGTTTAGTTTACTGTTTTGTTTGGTATAATTATTGAAATCTTTTAATTGATAGTATTAATTAATCCCATGTTCTAGAAGTTGTTTACTTACATGAAAATAAATGGCTGAGTTGTCTTAGTAAGTGGTACAAATTCTATAACCAAACAACAAAAAAAGTTTGCTGTACGAATTTTGCCGTTCGCCTTTCTAAACGCTGTCTATGTTATGCAACGTTTATAAATCTTTTTGTTTTATTTGCGAAAATAAGGGAGACGTAATGAGTTAGTGCAACAGAATTATTTGAGGGTCAGTCTCTTTAACTTTACTTAGTTCAATAAAAACTTAGATATTTTGTAAAGTAAATAAGGTATATTTTATGTTTTTCTCTCCGTATGTGCTTAAGAGATTAATATTTTATGAATATTATGCACTGTAACAAGCCAGAATCTTTAACGGGGCATACACTTAGCCTGAATATAAACTTATCAACTAATACAGAACGCCCAATATATTTCTGATGACCTGTAAAGGCCTGGCGAATTGCAACGTAGCGCGGATATCACTGCCAAATAAATATCAACCTTATCGTAATTGGAATAAAGTTGAAAAGTCCTACGCTGTACACTCCGTCAAGTGTATGTTGACTTCTAACAATATTTATTGTATGTTGATTGATATTGTTAGCAAACAAAACAGGTTATCAATATACTGGGAATTCTGTCGTTTTAAATTACCAGTTTCGTCTCACCACTCAATGATTTATCAATTTTATCCTGCAAGATTAGTATAATAATTCATATTTTATTTACACATTATTTTCTCCACTTTATTTCTAGTATCGAGAAGGTTTCACGTAATTTAGTGATCAGAATTCGGGCAGCATCAGTGAGCTATTGAGGCACCGTTTAGTTGCAAAAGTGGCCCGTGGCAATTCGATCTTGAGTCGAAGCGTTCTCATGTGTTCATAGCATATTGACCTTTATCTCTATGGTGTAAGGTACACATTTCTGATTGGCTATGGCAGCCGAAACTTGAGCTCGGCGCATATTGCGCGGTCATGAATATTAAATAGGTCCAAAGAGAAAAAGGGCTGAGTTTCCACGAACCAATAGAATCGGTTATTGACTTAGCCTCTGAAAATTAAGCGATTCTACTGATTATTAACTAAAACATCCCTCGCAACGCATTCTCTAGTGGTGGAAAGAATGGAGAGGTATCTCGTCCATCCCGGTACATTGATTCTATACTCTATGGTTTAACCGAATTCTCTTCACTAAAGGGTTAAAGCATACGTCGACGCGTTCTCTTGTGTTCATAGCATATTGACCTCTATCTCTAGTGTGTAAGGCGCACATTTCTATCAAGACATTACAGTCGCGCGAATTTGAACTCGCTTTTTTCACGTTAATAGTGCGTTGAAAACTCGCGTGGCGTGTCCAATAATTTTTCGAAATCTCATGGATGGACTAAATAGTTTTTTTGTTTTTCATCTTAAGAAAGTGCTCAATTTAACAGTCTAGTCTTTTTTTAAATTTATTTCAAACATTTTCTGCATTTCGAGCTCCATAAATTTCTTGCGACTGCTAACCATGACAAAAAAAGAGTAATGTAATTATTTACAGTGGTTATTATGCTATGTATATTTCTAGGAATACGCTCGAGGCGTATTCCTAGAAATATAATCTATCGCAATGTTCATTGACTACGTGACATTTTAGATGAGTTTCTTTTTAAGTCATTATTGTGAAGGAATTATGTTTCTTTTTGTATTAAGGTGAAAACGTTTGTGTTCTGTGATGTTTTAAGCCCTAATAAAGATGATTTTTTTAAATTGTTGTTTCTGTTCTCTATTTTACTCATGTGCTTAAGAGAATAGTCGAGATCCCTAAAATATCTAATAAGGTAGTCCTTCAGAAACATTTAAAAACAAATTGAACTCGGACCAACTCGCACACAAAGAGTTCCGTACCATAAACCGAAACTGTCTCCTGTTTGGGATTTAATTTTATATTGTAACAAGCATAATATGTGTTATTCTGGGTCTTCAGCTACCTACATACCAAATTTCATCGTAATCGGTTCAGTAGTATTTGCGTGAGAGAGTAACAAACATCCATACAAACTCGCAAACTTTCGCATATTTTATAATATTAGTAGGATAGGATGGCGATAGAAGTTTTCCTATTTCAACTGCCACTTACAACAATCAATAAAAATAGAAGTCTTAGGGCCAGTTTCACCGGTTACGGATAAAGTGTCGGTTAGTTATCTGATGGATAACTAACCGACACTTATAATACTATAATACTCAAATACTTAATAAATCTGCCAGATATCGCTATCCGACACCTGTGAAACCAAAAGTTTTAGTTCATCTGCCAGATAAGTTCCTAATAGGCTAACCGACACTTTATCCGTAAGCGGTGAAACTGGCCCTTAGTCTTAGAAAGAAGAAATAGTATTAAAATTTTAACTGTGTTTACCAGATGTGGTTCAGCAGATACAACCCGCTGACAGACAGATGGATGAACAGACGGACAGCGGAGGTTTAGCAGGTATAAAGGGTGAATTTTTAAACTGTCCCTTCATGGCCAAATCCAAATGAGGAATATCGAGATACACTGAAAGGAGTCTCGAGGCCAATTTTGATGAAAACTTAAATCGCTTCATTGAATTTTTGAAAAATAACGAATTTTCCTACCCTGGAATCGAACTGTTAGATTTTTTATATATCCTCCGCGAATATCCCGTAGGTAACGAAGCAGATAGGAATAATTTTACATGTTTTTTTCGGAATCTGGTCGCAATGCTGTTGGTGGGGTAAGCGTAGCTTAGAAAAGACCTCGAAGTTCTACTGATAAAAACAAAATAAAGTTCTGGAGGTGGCGACCGCGTACCGAAAGATGGATGAGGGTCGCGAGTAGACGATGGATGCGAGACGCAAAGACACGTGCGGGGAGGCCTATGTCCAGCAGTGGACTTCTTTCGGCTGATATGATGGTAAGGTGGACCATGGAAGGCCACGCTCCTTTGAAGCCAACTATTTAAAAAGTTGTAGTTATTGTCATGTAAGGACATATTATTCCTTCTACCCACACTGAGATCCATTAAACTCAATCCACAGACACGGCGGTGAGTCGCTTGCGCCGCTATTTTGGCAGAGCGATATCAATAAGCTTTGTAGACTGCGGTCGTCGACGTTACAATTGTTATTCACGCGCACAGCAAAACAGGTTCTTTAGTTAAATAAACTATTACCTACACAGGTCAACCAAAAAACACTTTGTGTGTCACAAGAATGTTTTTATTTTAGTATCATAGTCTCATAGAACTGAAATTAGAATTATTCAGACATAGGTACTGTTTTCCTGTAATATGATTTTGAAGTGTAGCTTTGAGGCGAAAACTGAAGTTTCCAGGTGGTTCTAATACAGGCACATTATCAAGTTAAGGGATTGATTGTGCAGCAGATGGTACGTCAGAATATTATAATATAAAATAAAAAAAATATTATATATTATTATTATTTTTATTTTTACTTTCTCGGGTCCCTGGAGACCCGGTCCTTTGGTAGGCGTACGAGGGGCCAAAACCAGCTCGCAGAGGCCCCGTTAGACATTTCAAATGTAATGGGGCACCAACCGGCGATTATCCCTGTATGCACTGAAAGTATTCCCAAGTACAATCCCCGGTTGGAGCAGTACTATTGCAGAATAATTATGGAAACAAAATGAAACGCTATGGGTTTGGGTGGTCTATTGGACTGGTAATCGTTTATTATAGAATAACTATTGGCCCTTGCCTGACCACTAACAATATACACGGCTTTTAAATGGCAGGGGGTGACTTGCACACTCAATGAATGGGCCCTCGAAAACGGTCGCTAGCACAAAATGACGTAGCGCCAAGGAGGCAACATAGCCTGAGGTGCTAGAGGAGTGGAGAGGTATACCACGGCTATCAGGACAATTCCGGAAGTGCGGTCAAGATCCCTACCAGCAGGTGGATTATACATCCTTCTCCCGACCACGTGTGCTCTAGCAAATCTCCACTCAGACCGGCCACTTAAGGCAAGAAAGAGGTGGGAGCTCTGTTCCTCGTCAGTTTTCACTCTGGCCAGCCAATAAAGGCAAGCCGGAGATGAGAAACAAGACTTCTCCAGGGAGATAAGGTTCGTGGGGTCGCTAATGCCCAACAGTTCGCCACAAAACTGCCTTGCAGATTGTATCTCTCTTTGTTTGGCCCCTCACCCTTGGTATGACTTAAGGTCCATCGGGACGCGCAAGCCCCACCACGACGTCAACGTAGAGATACTGCGGTAAGTATTATTATTATTATTATATTAAAAAATCCGAAAATAATTAAAGCTCACTTTCTTTTATTGATCGTTCAGAATGTTTTTTGTAAGATTTAAAAATAATTTACATTAATATAAAAAAAAAACTTGTTAGAATCTTTTGAACACCCCTTCTGCATTCCGCTCGACTGGGTTACGGAACTACAGTCCCTAAATTTTTTTTGCTCTAGATTGCGTCATAGGAACTACAGTCCCTATTTTTAAAATAACGACCTGGCAACAAATTATGTCCATTTCTGTCTTACCAACGATATTTTGTATCATTTTGCTCTTTTCCACTCGAATCTTTATACATTTCTACATGCTTAAAATACGAAACACGCAACGGGCGAGTCCATTTTTAGAAAGAAATTAAATGTTTTATTCAGTCTGTGGTATGACGCGAGTTGCGCGATGACGTAGTGTCGAATAAACTTGTTTATTATGTTGTTTGTGAGTGAATTAGTGTTAATTAATGTTTTATTGGTGCATTGTGATGTGATTAATGTGTGTGCAAAAGGATTTCAACATGTGGGTAAGTTTTAACACGTATTATATTCATTTTCATAACCCTTGATACACAAGGCGTCCATGTTGTCAGAACGCTTTCGTAATTTGTTAATTATTATGTCTAGCTACTTGTTCTGACTAAAAAGTAATTATTATCGCATTTTATGTTTACTGGGCAATAGATTTCAGCCAAAACATAAACAAAACAAACGAAATTTACGTTATGATTAGAATTTTTGTTCCGTGGGTCGGAAGGTAAACAATGCAAAAATGGCGGGAAATGGCTAATGTTTGGTGGTAGTTTTTTTTTTTTTATATATGTTTTTGTACGGTGGAGTATGTTGTTTGTTATTTATCGTTTTTAGATATAACCCAGCTACACATACAAGTCATAAAATATATATGTTATCGATTTACTTTTTAAATTATTCCTGTTCAAAGTTCACATAATGTGTTTTTTTCACCAATATTCAATGTTTACAAATTAATTAAAAAATATAGAAACTAACCGTTATCATACACTTAACGTAAGTTTAAAGGGCCGTTTATCAGCTTTCGAACAAACAAAATAGTTAAGTGGGCCTTGAACTAAGAGGCGACGATAAAAAATGTTTACATAACGGGGACAGCTGGCGCGTTTTTTTATCTAGCCGAGCGCAGTTGACGTCATAACGTGACTCATGCCGCGCGCAGTCAAGCGGTGTTAAAATAAAATAACTCAGTAAACTGAAAAAATACCTACACCTATTTTATAGAAAAATAAATTGGTTTTACTTCATTTATCCAGTAAATAAACGAGTAAAAAGTGTTTATTCGTTAGGGTGGCCTGCCATGGTCCATCCACCGTACCTAAATACCTACCTACAGTTATCCAACTACATAACACAGTTTCCTGAATGGGTTAGACACTCAACAGTCAACAGGCGCTACTAATTGATTCCAAACGCCTTCGCTTTGAGTGCCCACCTATGTGATGCTTGATAGGGTTCCTCTCACACACCTTATGAGAGGGCTTGAGTAGGTATATTGGTATCGGTAATGCAATACGTAGATTTTAATTAGGCGTTTTCGCCAAGGTCACGTTGTACATAAGAAGACATGTTTTTCACGAATCGTACTGGCGATTTTTCTTACCTACTTAAGAGCGCTTTCACAAAATCGAATTGCTCAGGTTGACTAAAGTTGAATACCTACCGCACGTCACAAGATTTATATTGATTTTTGCATTGCTGTACAACAATTATTTAAAAATATTTTCTTTACTTTTAATTCGACCAATTTTTTTTTCAAGCAATATAGCAACGCTACCTTAATTTTTAAATATTTGAATTTGGATTATAATGTCATAGATAAAAATTATAGTTTCGTACGGAAAATTGTCAATAACTCTCAGTTTTACAGAATTATTTTTGGTGTATTACTGTATGAATCGTAATAAATTGATTTGAACATTCCAAAGTAAAAGATACAGTTGTACCGTGGACATTTTTATAAATGATTAAATTATAATATCTTCGGTGTACCAAGGCATCAAAAGATTCCTTAAAGCAACATTTTGTGAAACATCCTTTTCCATATCATATATCCATTACTATATTATCCATTTACTGATGTACGTGAAAAAATTGAAATATTTATTTAGAACACTTCCAAGATATTATCAAATTGTCTTAGGCATATCTTTGTTTTTTTTAAGGCTACATCTAAAGCAAAATCACACATCAAAACTCGAATAAAACGCTAAAATTCAAGAAAAATTGTGATAGCCAAGTAATTGTATTGTGTTTAGTTTGGCGATCCTTTGGACTATGTTGGTAACTTTGGTTCTGTTGCGGATATCACCATTCCTGATTCGATCACCCTACTTTTAACATTAAAATGATTAAGTAGGAAGGAAAAATCACCAGTACGATTCGTGAAAAACATGTCTTCTTAGGTACTACGTGACCTTGGCGAAAGCGCCTCATTAAAATCTACGTATTTACATTGCCAATACCAATATACCCAAGCCCTCTCATAAGGTGTGTGAGAGGAACCCTATCAAGCATCACCACATACCTAGGTGGGCAATTTTGTTAAATATCTCGCGAATTTTTCAAGGACAATTTTTACTTTATTTAGTACATTAATGAACATATTATGTAGGTACCTACATTTGTTCTTATTGACTCTGGTTCAAAACGCGACTATGGCGCGGCCAGAAAGTACCACGCTAGACAGGGTAAGTAAACGGGTCAGAGGCCTTAGTGTGAGTTTTTTCGACTCACGTTCGAACGCGTTCGATTGCGAGCGCGTTAGAATTTAGTATGGAAAATTAGGTTCTACGAGTGACCACCAGGTGACACTATAACTAAATTCCCATACTAAATTCTAACGCGCTCGCAATCGAACGCGTTCGAACGTGAGTCGAAAAAACTCACACTAAGGCCTCAGTACAGGCCGTCGAGAAACGACTACAATGTTTACCTACATGCAGTCGTCAAGAAGCAATTCCATGCTTCTATCACTCTCTCTTTCTGTTGGGATGGCAGTCTAACATAGCCGGCGAGAGATCAGGAGCTGGACCAACTGCTGAATGCGCTCCGAGGCAACGGGTTCTAACGTCCGTAACTAATCCCCCTTATTAATAAACTAATGGGAAATTTTTAAACCTCTTAAACTTCGGAAAAGAAAAGTCCACTCAAACCCATTCAGTTTTTTTTTCTACCCATACTCCATGGGTAGGAATAAGTGCTGATACTAATTACCGGGATACCTACATACAGAAAGACAAAAAGTCATTTATTGATCACAACACACGCATCAGCAAAAGTAAGAAATACAACGGCTGTCACTTCACTCCGTATCAGCCGGTCGATTCTGTCGACATCTCACCGTGATAACCATACAGACAAGATGGCGTGACAGCTCACTTGTCGTCCACTCCACCTAAGAGTTCACTTCAATGTTTTTTTCTCTCCATTACTTGGATTGAAAGATCCCGTCGTAATCACTTCACCTTAGCTTTCACTTCGACATGTTTACAGCCGGTCGATTACATGTCGAAGTGAAGGCGAGGGTGAAGTGATCGCGAAGTGAGCTGCCAAACCATACAAACAAGATGAAATGACAGCCGGTCGATTCTGTCGACATTTCACCGTGATCACTTAGGTTGTGTGAACGACAAGTGAGCTGTCATGCCTTCTTGTTTGTATGGTTTGACAGCTCACTTGTCGTTCACTTCGCCTCAGTGTTCACTTCGACATATTTACAGAATCGCACTGTTGGTTGTAGTGTCCACATCTAAGTCCCCATCCACTTTTAGATTCAAACATCTTCATAACCCCGATATTCCCACTTGCACCCACACATACCTACCTAACGTGGCGACACTTATCTCAACCGCCGCACTAATTGATTCTAAGCGTCTTCATTATGAATGTGGCGCGAACGTGTTCTAAGGCGGCACTCACATTGAGATGCTGGCTTGGACATTTATATTTTGTGGGGAGGTCGGTTGAAACAATGCGAATCAAATAAGAAAAGGAACATCAATGACCTCTATCTGTCAAATGTTTCTTGAAAAGTTTTTTTTTTAATATTGATAGGCGTACGTTTGACCGCTATCTCACCTGATGTTAAGCGATGATGCGGTCTAAGGTGGAGCACGCTTGCCTAGAAGTAACCTATTCACTCTTGACTTAAAGACTCCCCGGTTGTAGCTATCAGGAAACACAGACTGCGGCAGGGAATTCCACTCCTTAGCTGTACGCACAATAAATGTATTATTCCCAAAACGTTTTGTGCGTATAGGTGGGATGTCCACCATGTACCGGTGGTACATCGCCGTATGTCTTGTGGTCCGATGGTGGAACGGGCTTGGCGGAATTAAGTTATGCAATTCCGTCGTACACTCCCCAAAATGTAAACGATAGAAAACCGACAGGCCAGCAACTCGGCGTCGATGCTCAAGACTTTGGAGCTTTGATTCGACGAGCTTATCATCACCGATGAATTGAACTCGTGTATTGGCTACACTGGGCATCGCACCGGAACGCGGCTAGGTCGCTTGGCGGTACGTCTTTGCCCAGTGGGTGGTCACAAGCCATCGGCCGAAACCTACCACCAGTTGATGTCACCTGATTAGCACCACCCGGGGACCACGTTTAGGGACTATTCTTTAGGGGTATTCTCCTACGGACGCGGGTGACTCGGCCCCCAATACGGCCCCCAGTACGGTTTGCAAAGAAAACTTATTTGCAAATCAATAACAGTTTATTTATTTATTTTTTAAATAAGACTTACATCCAATTTAAGTAAAAACTTTAAATAGTAGTAGGTAAACTAGCTAAATATAATATTTAATTATTTAGAGTCATTATACCTAGGTTTTTTTAAATCATACTGTAGTGGCATCAATGCCGCCACAAGAAAAATCAATGAAACAAATCTGCATCGCAACAAAAAGAACCGCGTCGCCATCTATCCAACTGACGGCTAACTAAAATCCTAAATCGCGCAAGCAGAGTTCATGCGATTTGAACAAATACATCCACCCGAATATGAACTATCGGGCAGTAGCCTCCCAGGCACAACAACCGCCTGGGCGGAGGATCCCTCTTTAGAATGGGGGTTTGCGGGACTTTACTCTCTGTACCGCATACCTCCCCAAAATACCATAGCACTTTTTTCACTCAATCTATGTTAATATTAATTTAAAAAAACTTGCTTTGCTCAGTGCTCACCCTACCTAACTTGTTTGAATTGACAGTCATGACGTCACAATATTGCGCTAAGTCGATCCTATCCTTATTTGAATCGCATTGTTGGTGTTTTATAATGGTTTGGTTGGCGGAAGCCAGTAATGGTGGCATTTTTAACACTGTAAGGTCTCTGGGACCCTATAGAAGGAAGAAAAAGCCATAGAAGATGAATAAGACTATCCCTTTTTTGCTACGAAATCATAATGGCATGGGCTGATCTGTGGTATTGCCTTCAACTTAATGATTATTTCTAATACGATGCAGTTGTAATCAGGTTTATACCCACTTACAAGATCTCTAGATAGATTTAAATTTTTAGCTGATAGATCTAGTTTGGGGAGGACAACTCGTTCCACTTTGAAACTAGTAGATACCAGGGACCAATTCCCTGTTACCCTACACGTACAGCAAGTATTAAATAGTGGTTTTGTCGTTTTGACAACTTTAAGTTTTTTTTTTGCCTGATGTTAAGCGATGATGCTCTATAAGATGGAGCACGCTTGCCTAGAAGTAACCTATTCACTCTTGATTTAAAAACTCCGAGGTTGTACCTGTCAGGAAACACAGACTCACGCAGAAAATTCCACTCCTTAGCTGTACGCACAAATAATGTATTGCCAAAACACTTTGTGTGTATAGGTGGGACCATGTACCGGTGGCGCGTTGCCGTACGACTTGTGGTCCGATGATGGAACGGGTTTGGCGGAATTAAATTAAGCAATTCCGTCGCACACTCCCCAAAATGCAACCAGTAGGAAACCGACAGGCCAGCAACTCGGCGTCGATGCTCAAGACTTTGGAGCTTCGATTCGACGAGCCTATCATTGCCGATGATCCTCTTGTCTCGTTTTTCAATTGACTCGAGGGCATCAAGCTGGTATCTGGCAGATCGTCCCAAAGATGAGAGCAGTACCTACTCCATACACGTTCGAACTTGGGCTTGTTACAGTTTAAGAAGCTGTGCCGGCGTGAAGTACCGTCTCACCTCGGGTCACTCGGGAGTGACGTTGCGGATGTCAATCAGCCATAAGCACTCTGTGTACTTCTTCAAAATAAATAAAATATAAGTAATAGATTTGCCTACTTTTATAACAAAACTTAAGTTACAAGTGCAACTTACAAGTCACAGTATTGTCTGGTGTTTGTGTGCTGTGTAGAATATCATAGAACTCTAAAAACAAAATCTGTGCTTCAAACAAGTGTTTGGCTACCCGAAACCCAAAATAAAATAAACATTATTTTCATAGTGTAAACAATAAACTGTGTCCTATATTCCAGTAAGTGCGCGCCTTTACGTCGATACAGTGACTGATCCCATAGTGTCTCTCCGTACCATACACACCGTGAAAAGCGCTATAAACGAGTTTTTTAATATAGCGCCATCTGTTGTTAGTTTCGTGAACGGATTCGATTGGACTCAGACGTAAACAAACTCTGTTTATTATGGCTAAATGCGGTGGCTGTGGCAAATTCTTGTCGTCGACGGAGGCCGCAAACTGTAGCAAGTGCAGGGGTTGGTACCATCGTGCATGCGTGGGGATACCGAGTGCTGGCGCAATAGCTATCCCCTGGCACTGCCCCGAGTGCAATAGGAACGTTGTTAGGGATAACCGGGCTGACACGCCGGTAAGGGGGCGAGCAGCTGCACATGAAGAATGCCTCGTTACCCAAATGGATACCAGCCCCATAAATACCACTGCTCAAAATGCTACACAGGAGCTCAACCTCAACATTTTAAGGACAGAGTTGAAATTGTTCAAAGAGGATTTTTTAAAATCTGTTAGAAATGAATTCCAGCTGTTGCGCGATGATCTGTCAGACCTGAGATCTTCTCTGAACGGTACAAATGACAGGATGAGTCATTTGGAGGAAAGGGTGGCCCTAATGGAGGCAAAACTGGCTCAGCCTCAAATATCGCGATCATCGGAGGTGGATCAACTTATAACCCAACTAAGAAGCGACATAAATGATCGTGACCAGGAGCTGCTCAGCAATGATCTCCAAATATCAAACGTACCAGAGGTTAGTGGTGAAAATCCCACTCATACAGTTATGTTGGTAGCTTCTAAGATTGGCGTCAACATCGAGGCGCGCGACATAGTGAGCGCCGAGCGTGTCGGAGGCAGGCGTATTAACGCCACACAAGCGACGGGGCCGATGGAGTCTCGACCGCGTTTTCTCGTCGTGCGTCTGGCGCGCCGTGACCTACGGGACGAGCTGCTGGAGGGGGCGCGAGTGCGTCGCACGATGACTACTGCCGACCTCGGTTTGCCTGGCCCTGCGAAGCGCTTCTATGTCAACGAGCGCCTCACAAAAGTAAACCGCGAGTTGTTTCGGAGCGCCCGTGAGGCCGGCAGTCGCTTCGGTTGGCAATTTGTGTGGTCGAAGCGTGGCCGTATTCTTGCCCGGTACAAGCCTGGGGATGCTACTAGCCACATTCGCTGTGAGGCGGATCTACAGCGAATCTTCAAATCAATGCCAAATGACGGAAAAATCATTAGTTAAAAATGTTACTGTTTTGTTTCTGTTTACTTTTGCCTTTTTTAGTACTTCTACTTTTGTTAGGATAATACTCGTACTTGCTAAAATTGTCAAGCGGACTTTTGATGATCAGTCTGGTCTACCATGTGTCGATTTTTGTTACAATTATGTTATGTTTTTTGTTCTTTGCTGCTGTCTACCTCGTTTCTTATCTGTAAGTGTGAGTCTCGCGGCGCACCTCATTAAGGTAAAAGGAAACCAGTTTTATAACACATCACAATATTATATGTATCTACACTTATCTATTGCAAAACTCCTACTTATTTTTATGAACTTTGTATTTAAAAATCTATTATTTACTGCTGTTTTTCGTTCTATTCCTGACACCATTAACTTGATATTAATATTGATTTTAATTACAATTGGTATATTATATTATTATGAAATTAAAATTGGAATTATTGATTCGGCAGGAATGTTATTAAATTACATAATGATATACATATTTTGTACCTTTTATCAAGATGACTAGAGAAAAGTTTTTAAAAGTTGGATTTCTTAATGCTGGTTCATTGGGTACGGGTCATGACGACTTGATAGGCGTTCTCGACAGGCATTGCTTCGATGTTATGGCCATTAACGAGACTTGGCTGCGGCCGGGGGAGGAGGGGCGCGCGCCTGTTGTACCGGGTTATAGACTGCGTCACACGCCGCGTCCAGCGAGTGTGCGCTCGGGGCGTGGTGGGGGTGTGGGCTTCTACCTGCGGCGGGGGCTAAGCGCGCGTACTTGTGTTACCGCGGTCGATCCCAGGTTCGAATCTGTCGAACAAATGTGGCTAACACTCTCCATGAATGGCAAAAAAATTGCTATTGGTACAGCGTACCGTCCACCGTGGCTCGATCTTGTGCTTTTTGTGGATGCTGTGACAGATTCCCTAAGCTCATTGGGGTATTGTGATCACTTCATATTGCTCGGTGATTTTAATGTTAATTTGCTCGACGCAAACGGCTTAAAAACAAAAAAACTTAACGAGTTCCTAAATAGCCTCAGCCTTACTCAATTGGTCACAACTCCTACTCACTTCACAGATACCAGTGAAACTCTCATTGATCTGCTATGTACCGACCTAGAAGCCAGATATACGTCGGTTGAATCTTTTGGTTCAATCAACGGCCACTCTGTCATAGTGGGGGAGTTTAACGTGAAGCGAGACATGTTTAAGCCATACGTCACAAAATGTAGGCCACTTAAAAGCATTTGCGTCGACAGTTTTGGCATGGATTTGCTGAGTCTATGTCTTGAAAACATTGCAACATTTGAGCATGTGAATGATAAGGTGCATTTTTTTAACCAACAAATAATGTTCCTGTTTGATGTTCACGCACCGATCAAGACATGCACTGTAACAGAAAAGTCGTATCCGTGGATAACTGATACGATTAAATTAATGATGCGTTTACGGGATGGTGCACTGACTAGTTACCGAAAAACTAAATCGAAATCAAAAGGTGAATACTACAAACAATTAAAATCCCTGGTAGTGCGTTCTTTGTACAATGAAAGAATGGCGTACTATAAACATAATATAAATAATAATATTAAAAACCCAAAATTATTATGGAAAAATCTGAAATCCACTTTAGCCATTACACCAAGACAAGACCTTCCATCGCATTTTACAGATCCTGACTTAATTAATAATAACTTTTTGACTGTCCCCGGTAACGCTGTGGCAAGCTTGGAACTAATTACTTATTACAATAATCATAGGCATGGTGAAGCAATTTTTACAATCGTTCCAGTGGAGCAGGCTGACATCTTGCGCATTATCAC
Organism: Ceramica pisi; assembly: GCA_963859965.1. Taxonomy (NCBI): domain Eukaryota; kingdom Metazoa; phylum Arthropoda; class Insecta; order Lepidoptera; family Noctuidae; genus Ceramica; species Ceramica pisi. The sequence goes on from OY982543.1 coordinate 19,813,311, forward strand.
CAAACTTAAAAGTAATGCTGAAGGCTACGACAACATTACCCTGGACATGATCGCTATGACTCTGCCGCACACGTTACCTATAATTACAGACATTATAAACTGTTCCATAGTAACGTCTACATTCCCCGAGCAATGGAAGATTGCCTCCGTTAGACCTTTACCTAAGAATTCCAATCCGACTAGTTTGAAAGACCTACGACCCATTAGCATTTTACCATGTCTGTCAAAGGTACTGGAAAAGGTAGTCAGCCACCAGTTGACACTTTTCTTGGAACAGAACAGCATATTACCAGATTTACAATCAGGTTTCAGAAAGCAGCGCAGTACCTCTACAGCTTTACTGGATGTTACTGATAGTGTGCTGTCTGCCCAGGATAAGGGGATGTGTACATTGCTGGTTTTACTCGATTTTTCCCGTGCATTCGACGCAATTAATATACCATTACTACTATCTAAGTTGACTTATTACGGTTTCGACCCTGACGCTTTACAATGGTTCCGGAGCTACCTCAGTGATAGGAAGCAACTTGTAGATCTACGTTTGGGGGATGGCAGCACACTTAGATCGGCACTCGGTTGTATAGAGAGAGGAGTCCCACAAGGCTCTATATTAGGACCGATTATCTTTATATTGTACTGCGCCGATATAATTAAATGTCTTGAGAAATGCAGGTACCATATATACGCCGATGACGTTCAAGTATATATATCTTTTTATCCAGATGAGTACGATAATGCCATAAAAGACCTGAACGATGATCTTTGCAGAATCGCCGCCTGGTCCAAAGATAATTGCCTCTCACTAAACCCTAACAAAACCAAATTCATGGTTCTTGGCACCAGACAGCAGCTAGCTAAACTACCCGCAACTTTGGTGGTCGAACTCATGGGCAAACCAATAGACCGAGTATATGAAGCGCGAAACCTTGGTCTTATTATGGACAAGGACCTTCGCTTTGAAAAACATGTCGCCGACTCAGTGCGAAACTGCTTCTACCGGCTCAAAGTCCTGTATAAAATAAGGCCGTACCTATCTGAATCTCTTCGGGAACAGCTTGTGGAAAGTCTGGTTTTGTCCAGGCTGAACTATGCAGACACGGTGTACGGCCCGCGCCTTTTGGCTCGTACAGACCAGCTAATTCAAAGGGTTCAAAACGCTTGTTGTCGGTTTTGCTACAAAATTCCTCCCAGAAGCCACGTAACGCCTTTCCTGAACAAACACTTTTCTCTTAAAATGAAATCGAGACGCAAACTACACTTGGCCTGCCTGTTGTTCGGTGTCGTTAAAACACAAAAGCCAGACTACCTCTACAGTAAGTTAAGCTGGATAGCTAGCAGACGAGAATGTGTGAGACGGCAATGTTCGCAGCAACTGTCATCACAACCCCACAGTACAGCAGCTTTCAGAGGCAGTTTCCGTTATGCAGCATCCAAAATATGGAACAATCTGCCACCGCCTATTAGAGCAATAAACACAATCACTGCCTTTAGAAGACGTTTACGGCAGTATTTAATAGACGCGCAACGGAAACTAGACTTAATACAGTTGAACGTCTCATTAATATGATGTCGCGCCAATTTCTGGCTACACACAGTCCGCTGTTAATAATTAACTAATATTATAGAAAAGCGACCTACATGTGGTTTTACATATAGGTACTTTTGCCTAATTGGATGACATTTCTTGTTTGCGTTATTTTCTTTCATTTGCCTTTTTTTTATACATTATATATCACTGGACACGAAACTATATTTATGTATCGTTTATTACACTTAAACATATTTTGTATTTACCTGTATATTTAATACCCTACAAAACTGGTTGACGTCCGTACACTTCAACGTAAGGTGCAGTTGAAAATCAGCGTCAGGCAGCACCTAGTTGTCCGGCATTTTGCTGAACTGTACCTATTTGGCGCAGCCGCGGGGCACACAATGTTATTGTTTTCCAAACTTAGTTTTATACCCTTTAATTTTACCTACATTGTGTGAATCCGTGTGTGCCGAATAAATTCGTTTCTTTCTTTCTTTCTTTTCACCTTTGCTAGGATCCTCAACTTTCTAGCAGCCACTTGATTCATCATTTGCTTAAAAACGGGAGGAATTTAGAAGTTACTGATTGACTGACTGCCAGGCAACGCACAGCCAAACTTAATGGTTGTAGAAAGCTAAAAATGAAAATCATGTTTATTGCAGTGTGTGAAACTACATTGTGTTTTGTATATATATGTGTGTTTATAAGTGTATTTATGAGTGTGAGAATGTATATTTTGTGTGTATGAGTGGGTGTGTGTGTAGTGGGCGTGTGTATGTGTGAATGAGTGTGAAGGTGTGCTGGAGTGTGTGTGTGTATGAATGGGGGTATGTTGGCTAAGCAAAGCTGAAATTAGGCAAGGATTTTTTTATTTTAATTAATGTTAGACACGCGTTTGGCCACGCTTGCCTTGAATTAACCTATTCACTCTTGACTTAAATTTTCCCAGGTTGTAGCTATTAGGAAGGAATCTGTAATAGTAATCACAGCCTATTGCACAATGTCAAAAAACCAAAACAAACGATTTTACAAAATCCATACAACAAAAATCAAATCAACTTAACGTGTATGCACCCTAAATCCAAAAATTACGAGGAAAAATGTGTTATGCGATTATATCATCCAATATTAGAAGACAAGCTCGCTTTGTGGATTATGATAATTGCCATAATTGCTCGGGGACTTTAATAACGAGCTCTGTTAAATTGAACGTTTTTCTACTCATTTTGTGGTGGTATTTGTAAAAGGTAATGAAGTGTATTCGAGCAAATTGCATCAGAGACGCAGAGCTGGTTGTGGTAATATTGAATGATGTTGTTGAACTTGTGCTAAAGTAATTAAGTTAGAAGTTTTATTTTTGAAAGCGCTCGAGCTATAACGAACTGTTTATTTTTCACCTAAAATGTAAATATATTTGTTGGATCGTCTAGATTTATTCCGTTACATTCGGACATCATGTGAGCAGATTAGAAGATGGGTTTAGTGCAGTGAAAACACACTAGATGCGATAGGTACACTACTTTTTATTGGAATCACAAATAAACTGAGCACAACGAATCGTGTACAGTTCCGCGAGGTCTTAACTCCGATGCGATCAGACACTGAATGTCCTCCTCGCCATAGGCTCAAAACATCACGACTCTGCAGAAGCGCGCTTTCGGTGTGGGTAGAACAAGTGGTGTTGCTAGTGGCGCGCTTACGATTCGTTTCATGCCCGTACTAATGACCGGATGCGATATATACAAATAGGTATATTAAATATGTGTAATTAAATTCTTCGTTAATACAATTTATTAACGATGAATTTCGTTAATTGTAGTCCACAAGAGAACCAAAGTTACTGACATAGCCCGAAGGATCGCCAAACTGAAGTGGCGACACACACTGGCAGCTTAGGTGCTCGTAGAACAGTGTCAATAGGGAATATGCATAAAAAAAAAAATTTATTATCTAATTAAGTTTGGTGGCAGCAGAGGATGCAAAAAAAACCGATTTTATTTTAAAGAATTTAATTAATACCAAAAAAATTACAATTATAATTAAATCTAACTAATAACTAGAAAGATATTATTCAGTCGACGATTGACCAAAGAATGTTCCCATGAATCGCGGAATCCACCATCCGGTGTCAGCTTCGCGTCGACACGAGGCACGTGTGCAGCGTCAGCTCCTAGGTATTGCGCAGTGTTGTTGCCGTGTGAAATCAGGGCGATGCATACTATAGCGATTTGCCTTGGCTATGCTTGCGTAACACCTCCCCCCGAAGAACAGCGGCTATTGAAGACCTTGGTCGTAAATTGCGCTGGGAGATGATCTGTTCTATCCCTTTGAGTCTCTGGTATAGCGTAGATGATCTGCGGTCGAACTTCCTTGTCATCGGAGGATTCTTTCTTAAGATCGATCTGTCCCGAGTAACATCTTCGATAAGTGAAGTATGCAGTCAGTGCACATGCACTGAGTAGTAACACATACAGCGGTATAGTTGTATGATAGATGCTGCTATCTGAGTGTGTATCGAATTGTATCGATGACTGCAGTGAAATCTCCTTGTTGGTAGCGTGAAGATCATCCAAGTTGATAGAGTTGAGATTGAATAGTGGGCGTGCCATTGGGCTAGGTACATCTTCTTTAGGAACATCTGTTATCTTCAAAGCTTGACCTTTCAATCGATCATTGGAGTTTGAGATGGTGAACTCGTCTGTCTGGATAAAACAGTTGTGAGGGAGTATGGCGAGGTAACTTCCTTGCAGTAACTTGTGGAGATCTTGTTCGCAGGATAGACGTACTTTCGTCGGAGTCGGGAAGCTGATGGTGTAATGGCGGTCATCAAGTTTCTCGTACGCTGGTTTTTGAAGAGATATTGTGACTGGTTTGCATTCGGGGAGTCTCTGCTGCGTGGTGATGAGGGCTTCAATACAGTCCGGTGATGTTCGGCTTTGTACGTTGTGTATCTCTTCACATAGATACCCTTTAGTGGACTTCGGGCATTCAGCCTCTATGTACTTGAAATCTTTCAGATGGATTGCAAGGAATTGGAAGTGGGGGACGAGAATTTCATGGTTTTTGTTAGGAACTATGGATATCCTGTATAGATCATAAGTTTGGGATAGAATAATCGGGAACTTATAGACTATAACTATTTCGTTACCTACATAATATGAGCCTAACTGTATGACGTCATAATATTCTCTATCTCCTATATCTAGTACCCTATTACTACCATATAGGCTAGTTAATTTGCTTATTATAGATCTAATGGTTTTAAAACTAATAACGTCGTGGTGTGCCGTTGAAGTTCTTATAAATGCCAGTACGTTCTGCAACTTCGATATCTCTCGTGATAGCCTATCAACGTTGTCACTAATTATTAAAATGGTTTGTCCTAGATGAGCATACTGAACTAAGTCATGATTTCCCTTATTCAAACTCTGACTAATATTCCTAACTAAGGCTGTTAATCTATTCTGATTATCTACCATGCTATCTATTACCTTAGAGTGTTGAGTTACCCAAGTTTTGGTCAGGCTTACATGATTATTAAATTCTGTTAATACCTTGTTTTCATTATCTTGAAGAGACTTTATAGCATTATTAAAATGTACTGCATCTGTATAATCAAGGTTACCAGTTATGCTTTTAACAACAGAACCGAGTCCATCTACGGGACCTCTTTTAGAACGAGTAGTTTCAAATGACTGCAATTGGTCAAGGACGGTTTGAAGCTGGTCTTCTAAATATTCAATATGGGGCTGGAATAAAGAAAGGCTTTTGTTATTAAGGTCGGGGCTTATTTCTTTTAGTTGATTATGAACGGTATTGACTTTATCCTGCAGTTCCTGAAGATTTACATGTTGTAAAAATGAGTGATGATG